>CM040177.1:0-2400000 GCA_022606695.1 Vaccinium macrocarpon | reverse complement strand
CAAACAATTAAGTACGCGAATTATTGTTGTCTTAGCCTAAAAATAGAACTTAACGACTCGTAAAATATAATTTAACTAGCGTATGCCCGTGCCTGAAGGCACGCCTCAAACGATCAACACACTCAACAAATGATGGATGTGCGTGCAATATATCAACCCCTGCCCATCGAATCCAACTACGTGGAAAACGATAACTCAAGCATATTCATTGACTGCATTTGCAGAGTCTTGTACACCAAACAAAAAAGCATCACCATTTGGAGAGTCTTATACAACACAAAAAATTACTAAAGCAAAGAGGTATTATATAACATCAAACAAAAATTGAGTACACTAATGCTTTGCCATTGAATGACATTTAAAAAAAAAGAGGACACATAAAAAGCCTCATAGGACACCACTCGAACAATTAGCACATGTAAATCACTATTGGGCTCACTTGCAATAGCTCGATATTGTTTTTCCTTTGATGGAAAGAACTTTTCCCTACTATTGATAATAGTATGTTTATTGAAAGTGCCTCTAGCAGTCTAGCTCCTTGAACTTGCACCCAATTGTAGCATCAAGATCCCAAGATTTCTCCTCCGATGCATTCATCTCCATCTTACCGTCCCGAAATTGAAAAGACGGAGATTAAATATCTAGAGTTTTCAGCCTCGCAAGTGTTCGCAATGGTGGGTAAAGGGATTTGATAATTCTTAACCGTTTAGGGTTGATAGAGATAGATTCTAAAGCTTCCTTTTTCAAAGCACCAAAAAGATTCATCCTACTTCTTGAGCTAAAATAGCTCTAGTCCTTGCAAATCTAAAGCACACAATATAAATTGTATCAGCAAAATACAAATAGAATCAACTCTAATGAATATGAAAATAGGATTAAAACCTCAGACCCTCACTGAGATGAAGTAGTTCTAGTCCTTCTATAAATTTACAGTCGCTAATTGAAATTAAACCATATTGAAATTAAACAATTTCAAGCAGTCAAGATGCTTTGCAATTTTCAAATGAGTGGTGCAGAAAAAGCTAACAAAACATACAGACTTCAACTATACCCATAATATATAGAAAATTTTCAAGAAATCACACCAAACTAATTTGGTACTTTTACACTCACCCTCAGTTCGTGTATCTCATGCTTGGAATCAACATGAGATAAATTCATGCTGATTCATACCAACATGAGATATACTAAACTTGGTACTTTCTCAGTTACTCTTGTTTCATGCTCAATGCAGTCTGCTAAATGAGTTAAAAATCAGCTTTAACTCTTCATAGCTAAAGTAGTATCAATTGTTATACAGTAACTTTCAAAATTCTTCTACACTATATAACCAGTGGACTTACCTCACTAATGCAGACACTGTCGATCTTCATACTCACCCTAGAGCACAACTCTAATACATCTTTCTTGAAGAAGTTGAACCTGCAAATATAAATTATTTCAGAGGTTAAAAAAATGTATACCCAGAAGATGTAGTCTATATTAAATAAGAATATAGCAGAAAGGGCCTAGACCACGGTTGACATAATTTTCACTGCGGGTACTACCAGAATAACCCCAACTTCTTAGAAAGGAGTTAGAGCCAATCTCATATATTGGTTCTTAGAAAAATTGTAGACAAATCATTTATCACTTAGCACATGCCCATGCCTGAAGGCACAACTCGAACATTGGTATTCAATTTTGTTTGGAGGATTGTGAGCACAAAATGAAATCAAAATATATTTTGGGCCAAAAAGTTTGCACAAATAGAGATATATATGCACGAAGTGGAAAGTTCCATAATTAACACCGCTTTGAGCCAGTGTCCGTGGCAAGGTATGAGCAAATTGCCCATGCTTAAAAGTAACACACCCATGAATTTCGATTGCAACCAAAATAAACCAATGGTTATTGAAGAACCACCCCCATTAATAGTGAGTCACACACAAAGAAAACAAAATAAAATGAACAAAGTCGTCTTTATTCAAAAGTGAGGTGATTGCATGACCTTAAAGCATAAACATTATCCATTACAAAACCAAACTTGGTACCAGTCACATTAAACCTATCTTGGACCCATTAACCATGAAATAATCTTACATCTAAATTCCTCCTCAAATTCGCACCCGTTAAAACTCATAGCTCCCTTATTATATAGATATGTAGCAGCATGTGGCTTTGAACAATGTGATCTAGTAAAGCCACAGTACAGGGCAACAAAAGCCGCACAATTCAAGAAACACCGAGAATAGAAAATGATGCTTGTGTATTCAAGAGTAAAACACATGAACACATTTGTTTGCAATAGCTGCTTATCTCATTTACCATTTAGGATGCTGAAAAAGTTAATTTAGCTTGTTTCTCTTATTTAATACTCCCTCTATCCCTTTTTAACTATCCACTACAAAGAGTCGTGCATTTTGCAGTTTTGACTTCCTGATGTCTTCATCTATGCACTTTTTTTTCCACAGTTTTTGGCACCTTCCTCACTCCTACAGGCATTTAAACATCCCGCGGGTTCAAATCTTTGCCGCAAAAATCTGCGAAAAGAATAATGAAAAGTAACAGATTTAGCTTCACAACAAATCATTATAGAGAGCATGCAACAAAGAGAACTAATGATATTTTTGGAGCCTACCGAATATGTCATTTCCTAGCTGCTCATATAATGGACTGAAGAAGCCATCAACAAACTGAATAAACCACCAGGTCACAAAAAATGTAACTGCAACAGGGAAGAGAACGACACTGCAGTCCAATAATGAACACATTGTTAGGCTTTGAAGATTGACCAAAGCCAGTAAAACTTCAAGTGATCACGGGCAATAGTGAAGTCAATTACCATCCAGTCATAAATTTCTTTGAAACCCAACTTTGGAGGACATAACAGCAAGCCTGAATAATGGAAGGAAGAAAGCAAGACTTGAAATGTTATAACAGCAATCGAAATGAAAGGATCAGTTGAGCATTTTATCAAACACATGGAATGCACTAAAGCATCAATTTTTGCTTCAAAAAATCTGAAGAGCACAGACGACAAAGAGGGAGAGAAGGGAGAATGTAGTCAGTAGTTCCATGGCAGATGACTCACCGGCACTGAATTGCAACTCTGAATTGTTCACTGGCACTGGTTGCGGAGGTTTTTTCGTACCCGACCTGCTGCTATCAATGATGCGGAGCGAGGGTGGTTTTGATGCGTGAAGGCCATAGGAAGCCAGACGTGGGTTGGGGCTTGCGGGGTTCGTGAGAGAGAGAGGTTGTTCAGCAAAACGTGGGTTTGTGGGCGAGAGAGAGAGAGAGAGAGAGAGAGAGAGAGAGAGAGAGAGAGAGAGGTTGTTCGTGGGAAGGGGAGCAACCGAGCAAGGGTTGTGAACTGATGAAGAATGGGTTGTTAAACCTCCAAAATAAATCTCAGCCATTCGTTTAGGACAGGTTAAGTCTGGACCGTTAGATTTATATTGTGATTCAAAAACTGAGCTTCCTTATTATATAGATTAATGCTAGTTGGAAAGAGAAAACTCCACAATATATTCATTAATGCCTAGATGAAAAAAACGTGTATTATGTCGGTTAAAATTCTGAGTCCGCCACTGCGAGTGCATAATAATCTTGTGGATGCTATTGGTGGAAAGCAACTGCGGGATCCAGACACGCTCCACGTCGTTGCCGCGTAAGCTGATTATTACTGGCGTGGGCCCACCTATTGGTCATCGACGACCACCCAAAAAGGCTACGAACTAAGGTGTGGGCCCCCTTAGGATCGTGGCCACGTCATCCTGACTGGACCACATTGGCCGCCATTGGTCTGTTTACATGTGTCATTGGCTAACTAAATGGGGCCCCCTTTCGGTTTGGCAGTTTTAATTCCTATTGGAATATTCAGTTTGAAATAATTAAAAGTAATTTTCTAGAAAGAAAACCCAAAATCGTTACCTTACGCGCTTCAGCCCTTCAGCTCTCACTTTCGATGTTACCCTTTAATTTTTTGATGAGAAGACCACGATTAGCCTCGGAATGGGACCCGAGGGCTGTGTGCCGTACGGTTCATCCTTTGATCATTTGGTCGTGTTTTAATTTATTAGTAATTTTGATTTATTTTTACCAGTAAATTAAAATGCATCCAGACTGTCTAAAACATGATCGGATGCCTGAGTGGTGCGTGGCATGGTGCATGGCACCCCCGAATTCCTCGAAATAAATCAGATCAGTATGGAGAGTTAAATCGGATTCAAATCCGGTTCAATAGCAAACAAATGCTCTATTTGAAGAGTTAATTTTGTGGTTCAATCTTAGGAGATTTAGGCTCTCTTTAGAGTGGGTATAGTGTGTTTAATCACTTTGGGTTTGGGGTTTAATCATTTTGTAGTGACTTTTTCTTCTTTCAAACAATGCCTTTGGAAGCTTTAGAGGTGTGCACAAAAATTAAAAAAAAAAAACCATTTTGTTCACTTCACATTTCCAAAAAGAATTCCAAAAAGATTTTTCCCCCATCTCTTATCTTTGCAATCATTAATCACATTTCTCTCTCTATTCATAACTCTCTCTTCAATCATTATTCTTATTTGTCTCTCTATCTCTCTCCAATTATTACACATCTCTCTAATTATTATTTGTTTCAAAAACTCATCCAAACACTATCTCAAAAATATTTCTCAAAATATTCTTCTTAAAACTCTCAACCAAACAAAGTGGACATAATTTTACCCTATAACACGGCGCACAACACCTATCGCATAGCACCTACCCCATATCTATATTTGTTGGGTTATTTCTCCCCTTCAAACCATCTCCAACTGTCTCTCTATGACTCCGACGAAGTCAAGATAGTGAGCTAAACCTCCATTTCCGGCTACCAATAGCCTCGCCATTAGCCTCTCCAAGAAGATTATCGCTACAGTGACTCGCTTAGGTGGGCGAGTCACTGTAGCCCTCGCGTTCTCTCTCTCCTCACCGGCCAAAAGGCAATCAAGAAGCTGCATCTTCGGCGAAGACGATTCGTTCATCCTAAAATCGATTTGATACCAAAGGGATTTACCCCTCGTCAAGACTATTCCACTTGTGCAAACCCCGTTGCCGGCGGCGTCCTGTAGTGGTCGCACACGCCGGACAAAGGAGGCACGTGACAGTGAGTGAGATCTACTCTTTGTGCGTGTTATGCATGCACTTGTGTGACATAGAAGAAGATGACGTGTGTGAAGAAGATGACACAGAAGAAGATGATGATGCAAAAGAAGATGGAGATAGAGAAAATGAGGCTGCTGCATGCTCTTGCCCCTCTCTCCGTCAAATAACCCCCTTTTCTCGCCAAAATGGAGATAGAGAAAATGAGACTGACGGAGATGCTCTAATGGTGCTATTTGTTGGGTTGGACTTAAAATAATCGAATTGTACATTATTCTTAAAAAAAACTTGCATTAACCTGTATGCACCCCCATTCTTTTTTCTTTTTCGTGACGGTAGACTTCAACTCAAACAAAGTAGATGTGAACTAAAAAAGGGGATAAAATATAATTTGCATTCAAAACTCCAATTTTATTTCACAAAAACGGAATAATGGTTGGGCATTGGTTGGGCGAGATAATAATAATAATAATAAAACCTTACCCTTTTTGGCCAAAAGATCAAATTAGCACATATTAGGGCATCCTTATCAGCTTCACATAAAAAATAAAAAATAAAAACATCAAATTTAAGTTCAAAAACTCCCTTTATAATTTAGCAAGTCTCTTATCAAAAAAATTCACAAAATTAGACTTTTTATCCAAACTTTACTATTATCCTCAAGTCTAATAAAAAAAATGTTTTCCTTAAAAAACAATTCTCCCACATTGGGAGTTGTGTAACCCATACTTTACTCTATAAAAAATTATTAAAAGAGTGAGAGAGAGAGAGAGAGAGAGAGAGAGAGAGAGAGAAGTTGGGAAAGTGGGTGAGGGGGGTATAGAACACAAGAGAGAGAGAGAGAGAGAGAGAGAGAGAGATAGAATATAATCAGTGAACAGTGGGTTAACAAATTGGTGCATTACTCTAGCAAAGCTACAAGTTTTGCAAATTTGCAAAACATTTGTTGAGCTTGATTTTGGAGGGTTTTGTTGCATTTCACTCATCAAATTTAGCCATCAGGGGATTTGAATGCCCCGATACTGATGCTCTTAGTAATCTAGTACATAGATAAATGCGGTGAAAATTATATTAGCAAGGTTATTATCAATACTAACCTAGAAAATGTGCATGTAACCCGAGAGAAATGACATAAAATGAAATGTAGGGTAAGAGAGAGAGAGAGAGAGAGAGAGAGAGAGAGTTTCGATGGAGACCTCATGGAAAAGTCTTGCATATGCTTTGTTAGAGGTAGAATATGATCTTAACAAAAATATACCCATTATATATGTATCAGTTAATGTTGACCATATGAATTTTTTAATAAATTTCAGATTTTGGTTATTGATTGGACTATTTCTTGTTCAAATGGAGGAAGATAGAGTTGAGGGGTCTACTAAACATAGGGAAGAGTTATTAAAGGAATGTACACCATGTATTGGTATGGAGTTTGAGTCGAAAGATGCTGCATATCGGTTTTATAAGGAATATGGAAGGATTCTAGGGTTTAACATTAGAAAAGACTGTTGGATAAAAAAACAAGAAAGATGGTATGGTGACTAGTAGAAAATTTGTTTGTAGTAAGGAGGTAGCAAAAGGCAACGATAAACGAACTCTCATGACATCACTAGGTAGACAAGACATGAGAACTGATTGCAAAGCATTTATGTACATATCAATTAATAGGGCTTCATTGAGATGGAATGCGAAAAAATTTCATGAGACCCACAATCACTTTTTACATCTTCCTGGAACTACTCACATGATGAGAACACAAAGAGGATTGTGTGAGTCCCAAGGTGTAAATGTTGAAATTGTCACGGCTACTGGTTTACCCCTTCATTCGTGTTGCTATTCGAAAATTGTCGAAAATTTGAGAGTTTTGGAATTCTTTGTGGTCATACAATCAAAGTGCTCTCACAAATGAATGTCATGGAAATACTCGAGAAATACATTTTAGGCCGATGGAGGCTAGATGCAAAGAGTTGTTCATCTAAGGGAAAATAAGTTATGATGGAGGAGACTGATCGAAAGTTGGTAATATCGGCCCGGTATAGGCATCTTTGTCCTAGAATGGTGACATTAGCAGCTCGGTCATCTAAAGATGATGAAGCATTTAAGTTGGTTGAGGATACTATTACGAGTTTGTGCGCGAAAGTGGATAATATCTTTCTTTCCAAATATGGCGATTATGCTTCAAGTAATGTACCCGACATTGACATGGAATTAGATTCAATTGATCCTAACCTGAAATGGTAAAGGGCTTGAAAAAAAAAGTAACAATTCGTGCAACCAAGGGTGGTAAAAGACTAAAGTCTTGGCATGAGAAGTTGAAAAAGAGGCCAAAAAGGTGTCACGCAATCTCGATTCAGTCAGGTGCAACTTCTCCTTACTTTTCCATGTTGTTTAAATCCTTAATATAGTAGAACACCACTTGATAATAATTTTCTTTTTTGTCTTTTCTTTGTGCAATATACTTACAAATGTTTGACAAACTTGTTAGGGCACTGAAATTGTTCATGATATTCCAATGAATTTAGTGGATCCTCACAGAGGAGGTGAAGGGCGAATTCTCCAAATTCCATCTTTAAGCCGACTAACGGTAAGAGTTAATATTGTCTATATATTGCAATGGAAAATTGATAAATATTTATATTGTAATTGAATTTTATGTAGGATGACGAAACACCCTATTATCCACAAACGACACATTTATCATCTCAGGTAGGGCTGCACAAAAAAACCGGTGAACCGTGAATCCAGTCCGGACCGAACCGAATTGTGCGTTTTGGATTTTAACCGTGGATTAATGGTCCGGACACAGATTGAAAAAATAGTAAACCGTGACTCGTGGTCCGGACATGGATTTTGATTTCGAAACCGTGGATTAACTGATCCGGACCATGAGATTTTTATTATATATAATTTTTTAATATATATATATACACACACACACACACATAATTTTACACAAACTTCTACTACACAGACTAGAGGGTAAACTGTGATCTCTTTCAAAACTTGGATGTGTATTTTTATTGATAATACATTAGTGTGAGATTCCAACGAAGGCATCTTCTCTAATTAGCTATGGGAGCTCTTTACTTTGATTTCCTATGTTTCAAGTTGATATGTTAGTTTCAAAATAAGAATTAGCTGTTACGAACTTCTGTGTTTGTGAACTTGCGGTGTCCTTAGTATTTATAGAATTTGAATAATGTACTTTGGGATGCTTCTTGATTTATTTTTATGCCAGATTACGACTACCGTAAATAATAATGTCTTATATAACATGTAATTTGTGGATAAAACTGGAACCAATCCGTGACTCGCGGATTGGATTGGAACCGAACCGTGAGACTTTTGGTCCAGACACGGATTGTATTTTCTAAAAACCGTGACTCGCGGATTAGGATTGGATTCATGCCAATCCGATCCGATCCGGACCGTGTACACCCCTAATCTCAAGCATCTTGCAGTGCACAAGTGTCAGAGGTGTTTAGTGTATTTTGATAACCATTTGGTTCCAATTATTTGATTAAAATCTTACATCTTATACTCTTGTCTCTCTCTCCTTTTTTTTGTTTTTTGTTTTTTTTTTTTTTGTAAGAGATGGCATTCGATCGAGTTGGGCATATGAACGTCGAGGCCGACTCATTATTCCAAAATGTTGAGTTTATTGATTATATCATGAATCAACAACCATCTCACAATATTGACTTATAATTGTATCGTCTCACTTTTTGGGTTACACGCACAATTATTTTGGGGATGATTAAGTTATTAGAGGAGAATTTTGGATGATTAAGTTATCCCAACGTGCTACTAATTAGATGATTGGTTTATGAAATTCGGTCTTGTTTTATAATGCTCGTGAAAAAATGAAATTGGGTTTTGTTTTATGAGATTGGGTTTGTTCCCTGATTCTCTCCCCAGGAGGATGAACACCATGCATTGCTTTGTTTCCCATAAAAAAACAACAGAAGAGGGGTCTCCTTTTTTGTGCTAAAACGACCCCATTTTATGGTCCAGCTGGGCTTCCTGGACCTAGCTCCCAGCAGAGCCCCCCGCGTCTGAATTGGAGAGGTAATGAAGAAATACAAAAGGTAATGAGACCCTATTTGAATGAAATCAATATAAACGAGAAAAATTAATAATGCCACTTTTTAAAATGTTAAAATGTTTTAGTTGTGTTTTTGTAGTTAATGTTAATAATACCAATTTTTCATTGAAAAATGAAATTTCTTACTTATTTTTTTTTAAAAAAAAGCTGACATAATTTTTCAGTACAATATTGGAGGCCATAACAATGGCAACTCAGGCTTTCGACTTTCTTTCAATTTATTTTTGTTTTGAACACGACTTTCTTTCAATTTATTTTTGTTTTGAACACGACTTTCTTTCAATTTATTTTTGTTTTGAACACGACTTTCTTTCAATATGGCACACTATCTTTTCTTTTAAAAATAATTGTTTCAACTCAAATGACGCACAACAAATTTAAAATGCCCAAAATATCTTATGTTAAAATAATTTTATATTATATTTTAATAGGTCAAATGAGTATTTTTATTCAAGATTGACGATTATATAAAGCCAGTATTTTGAATTTTTTTATAGGATCACATGACCTCAGAAAGGTTAACTGGGGGGACACGGAGTGCCTGCTGTGCACCCATCCGAGCCGTCCGTTGCTCGGATGGATAGCCTAAATTTCATTTTGCATGAGAAGTAACGAACGGTTCGGATGCAAAGGTATTGAGGTGAGGATTTGGGGTGTCTGATGTCCACCCACCGCATAACAGGTGCTGTGCACTCATCCGAGCCGTCGGTTGCTCGGATGAACGGCCCAAATTTCATCTTGTATGCGTGGTAACAAACAGTTCGGATGCAAAAGTACTGAGGTGAAATTTAGGCCGTCCATCCGAGCAATGAACGGCTCAAGGCAGCCACACTTGGGGGGGGGGGTCTTAAATTCTTAATTATTTAGTTGTAGTAAAGAAAAATGATCGAGGTAAATGGAATCATTCTTACGAGTAATTAATTAGAGCAACACAATTACACACCACAACAACTCTGATTCTTCGTATTGTTGGCGATTGTTTAGTTTTTTTAATTTTAAAGAAAAATGTGAAAGTCGTAAGGTTTTATTTTACCCAAGACTAACAAGAATTTGGCCAATAAACTGTAATTCGAAACTCCCATCATGTCACAAGTTATAAATTTGCCTCTTCAAGTTATTTATCTTTTGTCCGATATGTATTCTTTTTCAATAAAGACAACTAACACAAATTTATTTTCAAGAAGATGTTTCGTTGTCCGAAAAGAAGAGATGATTGCAAAAAGTGATATTCTTAGTCATCAGAAAAAAAAAAAAAAAGCACTTAGATTCTCTCGTTCTCGATTTCGTATTATAACACGTAACCCAACATCGCGATCGTCTATTTAGATTAGACAATAGATAGTCTGGATTTGTTGATGGTATCTTGCTTGTTAGAGACCAATTTTACCAGTAAGAAAATTGTTCGCGAGTCTGAATCATTGATTGTTGATATTAACGATCGAGATTTGAACTGTATGATCCAATTTGACCGGGGATCCCAATGGAAAAAGAAGCCAACCCCATCCAGAGGCGGCTCTAGGAAGAGCCGAGGGTGGTCACCCGAACACCCTGAAAAAATATTTTTTAGAAATACATGTAAAAATTTATGTATTTTTTAATTTTTGTCATTTTGAACATCCTAACCAAAATGTTTGAACACCTTACTCAAAAAGTTTGGACACCCAATCCTAATGACGTAACTTACCGTGGATTATTTGATATTAGAGAATAGTACATATTGAATATTTGAGAATTTGAGTGTTTTTTTGTCTATACACATTTAGCCCTAAGAGTAAGAACACTTTTAACTCTCTCTCTCTCTCTCTCTCTCTCTAATTTATTTATACTTATTCCGAGTGATTACTCACTGCATTATTAAACATAGATCAATAATTAATTTAATATATGTGCACTATCTTTTTTTGCGAAACACTGTAATACATATGCACATAGGGTATATAGCCATGATATATGGTAATTGATATTCACACCCCTCAAATTGTTAACCACACCCCCTTTTTGTTTTTTAATGACATTTTCATTTTTGTTTTTTAGTGACATTTTCATTTTCAAATGAAAATGTCACTAAAAAACAAAAAGGGGGTGTGGTTAACAATTTGGGGGTGTGGAAATCACTCCCCTAATAGATTTGGATCATTATATAGGCCATTCATACCTTTGATTCTTTTTTAATTTTTGTTTGGTCAGTTGGAACCATGGACAAGTTTGTGATAAGAAAATAAAAAATGATGCAAGAGTCATCTCTCATTGAAGCTTTTGATGATAGCAACCTTCAAAACTCTTCGAAGCAAAGCCGTACTGACTTGAAATTGTTGTTATTTGGTGGCATTGTTGTATTAGTAGAATTTTTATTTTATTTATTTTTCTTTATGTACATTTATGATTTCTAGAGGACTCTTATTAAGTTTTTGGAGTCACTTGTGTAAGATCTCAATGTTCTCATGGAGTATTGACTTTGACCGTTCTATGTATGTCCAAATGTGTGGCGGGGCATACTTAGACCCTAGGAGTAGACCCTAGGATTAGTCGAGATATATGCAAGCTGGCCCGAACCACCTAGTGATATAAAAATGATTTTTGGAAAACCATAGAATTTCTGAACACTCTGGAATTTCTGGAGCCGCGAGTCCCCATCTGTTACAACACGCGCTAGGGGAAAAGTGTGGGGAAGTAAATTCGGTTGAAACCTTTCGCAGATTCCGTTTTGGAGATTCAACCAATTCTGGGGACGCCACCGTCTCAACGAAACCCTATATATAAACCCCCGCCAACCCTTCCCCTGTTTTCCTCTTTTTCCGCATTCATTGATATTCAATACCTATACATACACGCCTTATATCTATTCCCCCCCTCGTTCTCTGCAATTTCTAGGGCTTCGGTTTCGGCGTTTCGTTTCTGCCGCTTTTCTTCGATTGTAAGGTGACATCCTCTCTCTCTCTCTCTCTCTCTCTCTCTCTCTCTCTCTCTCATACACACGCACACACACAGTCACAGACACTTTTCCGTGAGTTTTTTTCTCTGGCGTTTACAAAGATTATTTATTATGTGTATTTTGTTTATTAATTCGTCGTTTCTATTTGTAAAGTTTTGGATCTGCATTTGAAATAGCTGTTGCCATTGTTTCTCTTTGTAGCTCGCAAACAATGTGGTCGAGAATAGTTTTTGGAATATCGTATTTTAATGATTTTTTCGTTATTTTTGTCCGCGGATTTGTCGTGTTGATCAATCGTTTGTTTTATTTGTCAAGTTTTTTCATGCCTTTTTAGGCTGTCTCCAATCATCAAAACCTTTTTCCCCATCAAAATTGTGTACAAACTTCATCAAAAAATTCCAAATGTATTACCGGAAGCTTTTCCCTCCGAATTTGGTGAAAGCTTGGTCTTTCCAATGGATGAAAAGTTATGTTCTCCCTTTTATTTTTTTTTTAATTTACCAAAAAAAAGGGAACCTATTTTTAGTTCCTATTTCATCAGATCTAATCTGATGCAATGGTTAGTCGTAGATGTGCTATGTGCTATTATAATTTTATATTTGGTGTTTCCTGAGTTTGAAAGAATATTTTTACCAAATTTTAAGAAATTATACCTCATCAAATTTTGTGTTCTAAGCTTGCCGATGACCTCATTGGAATATGCTGATGTGGTCTGGTCATTGTTTTACTATTCTATGCATTTTAGCCTTTATTATAATCCATGGTATGTCGGTGGATATGTGAAATGTCAATGAGCATCAGTTGGTTACCTTTTGAAAAGTTTTTTATTTTATTTTATTTTAAAAGTAACAGTCTAGTTTTTGTGGTTTTTATGAATTATTTAGCTAATTAGAAGTCCTCTGTCCTTTTTCTTTGCCCTCTAATCCTTCGTTTCACATAAATGTTACAGTCCTGTATGGGTTGCAACAAGTCCTGGTATAGCAACAAAAGTAAGGCTATAGCTACTGCGATACATGGAGCAGTTGTGGTTTATCTCAATAGATATTTGTTTGGTCCGCATGTTTAACTTTCCAATGCCTTTCTATATTAGCATATCATATGTGGTTGCATATGCTGTGATTTGCTTTGCGCTATTTGGGGTATGAAAGCTTTTATACCACGTTTTAAGACAAGAATGATTGGAATACAACTACCAGTTTTAATTTTTTCTTACTGTCAGTCGTTAGCTGTCTTTCAAAAAACAAGTACTGTTTACAACCCTTGCCCCAACCCCTGGGGAAAAAACTGATTTGTTGTACCTTGGTTGATGTCCCTTAATCTTTTAAGTATGTCTAGTTGTGATTTCTAAAATAACCACAACATCGTTGTAGTCATTCATGAAGCTTTTAGGGATCAATTTAACCCAGATGTAGCTGATGCAAGCGCATAGCATAAGTTGGATAACTATGCTTCAATGGAGGCCTTCATGCACAATTGTTCTTGCATTTGGATTTTGGAATCTGACTGTGGGGGGAAATCTTTAGGAGCTGAGTTTCAGTCACATAGCGTAACTGATCTTGAGATGACGTATTAATAGGTCAACCTCTTTTACCATGAATTTGCGAAATAAACAGAGGACTAGACCACAAAAAGCAAGGAGTATGTGATATGTCATTAAAAGTGGAAGCATGTTCTTTCTCATATACAGTAAAAGATATTAATGATTTTGGCCTTTCTATACCTTAGATGATGGTATAATATTACCTAACCAGTGGTGCCAGGAGGCAAGCCTGAGTTGCAAAAGTTTCTATTTGCTTTATCCTGGTAAACACACTTGTTTGTCATTAAATTTGAGATCTAACCCAATTAGGTTGAATTAGTTTTTCTTTGCAATTTGTACATATTTTTTGTTCCCCATATCTGCATATCATGTTAGCTTATTCTATGTGTTTTTTTTTTTCTCCAAATGGCTCTGCTCTTGAGGATACTGTTGTCTGTGGTGACTCTTTCCTCTCACCCATGTTTTGGTCATTTAGTTGGTCTATGTTGTGGTGATTAAGGTCTGTGCATAATATTGCCCATTTAATCTACACACTGTTATGCTACTGCATTTTTTCCACATCCACAAATTTTCCTCTTTGTAACAACTACTTTTGTATGCTTTCCCTACACCTTGAGGGATCAAGTATAAATTTTGTATTGCATTTTGAAGCTGTCCTGTTGCTTACCAATTCATGCTTGAATCCTTTATGGGCAGATATCACATCCTGGTCTTCTTTTGTTGGAATGGACATTGCCTCTTGAGATGGAGATTTATGTGTAAGACTAAACTGCGTTTTGTTTGACAGCTGTTCCAGCTCTTGGAATCTTTGTTGTATCTTCACTTTGACAAGTTCTATGTTCATTAGTTTTCAGGAGGCTTCCGCATGATGGACTTTTCTTCAACCAATAGTGTCAAGAAAACTTGGAAGAAGTGGTTCTATATTGACAATAGGGTCGAATAAAAGGCGTTTTTTGTTCTGTTTCTGAAATTGCTTTTGGAAATCAATTACTTTATTTTTGCTTTCACCAAGGGAAAATTGTTACGGACTATTGGAGTTGATCTCTTGCTTAACAAACCTGCACATGGTGGACCGGAAATCAAATGATTGTGCTCCTGTTCTCACTGACCCTGCTCAGATGAACAAGTCAAGATTAGGCATCCATTCTAGTCTATATTCACCCCAGGGTGCAGTTTTCTCTCCTGGACACTTCTTGACTGGCCCAAGGAAAAAAACTGTTGCTTTTGACGATGTCCGTACAAGTTCTTGGCTGGATGCCATGAAATCCTCATCTCCTACTCATAGGAAGTTAGTAAAAGATTCTGGGACTGAGCTCGTATCAACGGATGCTGATGTTGCTTATCGCAATTGGATGGTAAGTTTCCCCTTTCTTTGGTCAACATTCAGGTTTTTGTTTTGGTGAAGCCGTGATTAAACAGTTCATTTGACCTCCGCTATTGGTTTTGCAGCACAAGTATCCCTCAGCACTTGCTTCTTTTGAGCAAATAACTAATTATGCAAAGGGAAAGAAACTAGCATTGTTTCTGGACTATGATGGGACTCTTTCCCCTATTGTGGACAACCCAGAGTGTGCCTTCATGTCTAAGCCTGTGAGAATCCAAACGCAAAGATGTTGGCATCAAGTTCTTTTTTTTTCCTTCTTCAGTCAATTGGATTCTTATTGATGCTTCATAACTTTGTCTCAGATGCGTGCTGTGGTGAGGGATGCAGCAAAATGTTTCCCAACTGCAATAATTAGTGGGAGAAGCCGCGATAAGGTACTTCAGGGTTTTTTTTTATTGAAAAGTGTCATATGGTCGCTGGTTTAGGTGAGAATAAAGCCAAAGAAATTAGTATCAAAATTGTAACACCTGATGTGTTTCCATGCATTTTCAAATATTTCTATACCCTCTCATTGAGTTCCATATAATTTTGAGACGTGCATGGGGGCTATTCACCGCCCTATAGGCAGTCGTTAGAACTTCCCTTTTACTCTGCAATCACGTTGCCTCAGTTTCATTTTAACTGCTTCTCCGGCCCTCATACGATTTTTTCTATTCTGTTAACCTTTGCTTGGGCTGACACTTGATCCAATGACACCACTTTTATTCAGGTTTACGAGTTTGTAGCGCTAGCAGAACTCCATTATGCTGGTAGTCATGGGATGGACATTATGGGACCTGTTCGCCCTATGTCAAATGATCATCCAAACTGTATAAGGTCCACTGACAAGCAGGTAATGGGCCTATAAATCTATCCTGTTTTTGTACGTATTCTCATTTCCACTTTGTTAGTCTCTATTCAGAGGGTTTTTGAAGAAGTTGTTATGATTTTATTCCTTGTGTGTAGGGTAAGGAAGTTAACTTGTTCCAGCCTGCTAGTGAGTTTTTACCTATGATTGATGAGGTGGATAAATGTTAATACACTAATTTTTGAAATTTTGCCATATCACATTTGCAATTTTTCACTGTAATAGAAAAACATTTTGATTTTTCTATTCTTGAGCAGGTTTTCAGATCTCTTGTAGAGATAGCTAAAGATATTGAGGGAGCTAAAGTGGAGAACAATAAATTTTGTGTGTCTGTACACTATCGTAATGTGGATGAGAAGGTAGGGATTTTCTTTGCACCAGAAGCTATTTCAATAGCATTTTTTCCCAACTAACTGCATATCTTTTTTCTTAAAACATCTTCTTTTGAATTGTTCCAGTTGTGGACAACAATTGCAGAATCTGTCCACGGAATTCTAATTGGCTACCCTCGTCTGCGATTGACACATGGCCGGAAGGTTTCTCTTATATGCCGATTTGCTTGCAAAATCAAATTTGAAGTGTGCTTGTTGTACTCTATTAATTTTGTTCTACTTCCCAATTTTTTAGGTTTTAGAGGTTCGTCCTGTGCTTGATTGGAACAAGGGTAAAGCTGTTGAGTTCTTGCTTGAATCACTTGGTGGGTAAACTTCTGTTTTTTTGTAGCTTTAAGCAATTACAATCTTGGAGGGTCATTCGAATATTTCTATAAAACTTGGAGAACTTTTATTGATGTAGGCTTGAGCGATTGTGATGAAGTGCTCCCAATTTATGTTGGAGATGACCGGACTGATGAAGATGCATTTAAGGTAGTTCTGGGACTAACCCCTTGGGAATACATATGTTTTCATTGGCTTTTAAACATTCATAGAACCTTCCTAATTGGCTTGTTACAGGTTTTGAGAGAGAGAAATCGTGGTTATGGCATCTTGGTGTCTTCCGCCCCAAAGGAAAGTCATGCCTTGTACTCTCTCCGTGACCCATCAGAGGTACGTACTTGTTCTTTGTAACTCGTTATAGATTCTGTTTGGGGTGTACGTGAAAGCAGCATGTTTTCCTAAAGAACGACTACAATTGCTGTTGTTTTCAGACTTCAGAAAACCAGATTGATAATCTAAAGGAGCTAACCAAATTCAACAAATGAAGAAATTGGCCTCTTTTATAGAAAGCAAAAGTTTACAGAAAAAAAAAGAAGAAGTCCCATGCATGTTTCTAATGTATGGAGCAGATAGTTTAATTATTCAGAAAATTTTACGGAACATAGATGTGTTTGGAACGGTCTGATGCACATGGATCTCACATGGAACAACTCCAAACACGTCTATGTCATGAGCATGTTCCTTTCTATTGTCCTCGGTTCTGATTGCAGGCTATGGAGAAATCATTTGCCTTCGGTTTATACTTTTGCGCAGGTCATGGAGTTTCTCAAGGCACTGGTAGATTGGAAGAAGTCAAGTCCACTGTAAACATTCTGCAGAGAAGATAACTCTGATAGTATAACAAATACTACCACTTAGAAACTAATTCCCCAGTAGGAACATATATAGATATATATTTTTAGTTTTTGCATAATCAGAAAAGGTTAGCACCGGTCAAGCTCCTTACGTAATCAGTCACATATGCAGATCATTTTTGTTCAATGGTTCTTTTTTTTTGGGAAAGCCTTCACAAATGTCTTCCGATTTCAAATCCTAGTTCATCCTCAATATCCTTTTGGATCAGTAATTTATTTTGTTTTTTCATCCCTAGGTTTGGTTGATAAGCTCGAATACGGAAATATGTTTATTTGTTCGTTTTTTTATATTTAATATGCAAATTAATATGCTTTTATGTAGTAAAATTTTTCCCTTGCTGTGATACTGAGGGTCTAGGACCCTGTAGTGCTACAGGGTTGTACCGCGCATTACAACCGTCCAACTTGATAATCAATGGTTTTGATTTTTAAATAATTTTCAACTGGTACCGGTAAAAAATTGTTTAAAAATCCAAAACATTAAAAACATTTTTGCATGGTCACGATTGGGAGTTACAATCTTGTAGCGCTTTGGGGCCCTACGAGGCCCGGATCTGTAACACTGAAAGTCCTTTTGTGAGTGTAAAGTTTGGGTCATGTAATGCTGTTAAATTGATCTTTCCAGGCACCTTTTCCAAAACAATTGCAAAGGAAAAAATAATTGAGAATTACCAGAAGAGTGTGAAGTTTCTATCATACAGAGACACATTCCAACTTCCTACCCACTCAGACCTATTTGCCTACATGTACAAATGAATTCTCTCAAGATTTTCACGTCCGTCCGACTCCCTCTTTTTCAAAACAATTGTTAAAGTTTCTTTCGGCCAAAATTTTACTTAATGTTTTTAAGTTCTTGTTTTATGGCCGGACAATTATTTTGAAATGGAGATGGAACTATTTTTATATATTTTCCTTGTAACTTCAGCTTGTGTTTGGATTTTGAATTCAAGTAAAATTTGCATAGAAAAATTTACTGAGTTAATTAAAATATAAGGTTCAGATTTTTTTTATTTTTTTTTTTACGTTTCAAATGGTTTTCATTTATTTTTTGATATTATAAATCCCTTAAATACTCTCAATTTCAATATATGCTTTGTTAGTATTTCTTTAGGCTTTGATTCCAGATTTGATTAGTCACAGGAGTAATTTGCACAGAAAACTGAGGCCTTGTTACAGTGAAACTATTTTTTCATACTTTTTCTTGGATATAACTGAAACATTTAGCTAATTCTCCATTTTTTTTTATAACTTTTTTGGTTCCTCACGTCGAGATGAATTAATAATATACTACAAAAGTTTGACGCAAAATTGATATACATGGAAAAAAGTTTGATTATAAACAACCAAAAAATTGGAAAGACAATTCTACTGGAACAAGGCCTAAATTTGATTGAACTAGCGCAGTGACTCCTAATTAAGTGAGACCCACTCGATGTTTTATTTTTTTCTTTCTTTTACATCTTTTATACTCCCAACATTCCATGAAGGTTTGCCAACTGGCAGGCTAAAACGACACCCAAATGGAGCCAAATCCATGACCTGTTCGACCTAAGACAAGATCTCCAAAATTTGTGGCTTCTATCAAAATTGCTTGCAATTATTATTGTTTAATAATGTTTTTCCATTGCTGATAATTACTGGTATGGTCCATGAGTAATGCAGTTGGCTCGTGAGACACGTGGACACTTGGAGGGATTTGAGTGACTGGATGACACATCATGCCAATATATCTTAATAGAAATTATTGTTTTGGAGTCCATGATTGTCAATAAATGAAATCAACGTGTTTTGGTTTTTGATGTGGACTTTATTTGAGGGGATCATGCTTAAATTTATTGCTGAATCAGCTTAGGAGGACGTGGCATGGCCCACGGGCACGCGGTGTAACAAATTCCACCAGCAAAGCCTCTACGGAACCGGCTTATGTGTAATTTAAAGTCCAAACACAGAAAGGTTTCTACTATTACATTTCAACCATTCATCTTTTCATTCAATGGTCTAGATTTTTAATAATACTCTTCTTAGATGAATTCTTTGTCAAGGATTCAGAGATCCTGTAGGAAACTTACTATAGCGCATGTTTGGACCATCTATTTCTACAATCGTAGTTCATTTTCGCAGACAAACTATTAATGGTAATAGCTTATAAACATATTTGAAAAATTGATTGTCGAGATGAAATTATTGTCTCCATGATTGTTTGTAAATGAAATCAACATTATATCGTTTTTGATGTGGATGTTCTTCGGGATCATTTTTATTGGTGAATCAGCTTAGGAGGACATGGCATGGCCCATGGGCACGTGGCTTGACAAATTCCACGCGCAAAACCTCAAAGGACCTGGTCTCTTCCATCACATCTTCATCTTTTCATTCAATGATCTAGATTTTAATAATACTTTTTCAGATATAGTCTTTGTAAAAGATCCGAAAATCCTATTAGGGCACTTCCCGTAGTGTATGTCCGGATCATCCAGACCGTCTATCTCCGTAATTGTTGATTCAAATTTACTGACACACTATTTTTGCAAATCACCCAGAGATGCTTTTGAGTCTCGTAAGCTGAGTGATTCAGCGGTAGGTGAGGCTGGCCCAAGACTTTTGATTGCCAAAGGCAAGTTTTAAATTTTATGCTCTTTAAACTTAACAATTTTTACATGAAATTTTTTTTTTTATCCTTGTTTGAGGGCGTCTATACAAGCAACTGGGGTTAATTAAAGAAAGTGTATAACCATTTCCATCCTCAAAAACCAAAATTACAATTCCTCATAGTGAACTCAGGTGGAGATGAAATAGATATAACAATAAATATTTGGATCAGACAGTCCTGTTATCTAGACTCATTTTAACCAAAAAGAGAGGAGGACAACAACAAGACAAAGAAAAGCAAAATGCACATTGAAAGAGTTAGTGTAAGTGGCTCTTGTCAGTAGCATTAAGATCTGGAGTAGCCAAATACTAAGGAGTAGGAACAAGAAGGAAGGTCTGGTCAAATAGTTTGCCTTATCTTTGTCCCACATCGGAAATAGAAGAAGGAGAAAGGTTAAGAGAAGAGATATAAAAAGAAATGAAGGAGGGACTTAATTATTAGTGGCCTGTTCTGGTAAATTTGTACTTCAAACCAAATGAGCCTTCTTTTATTTTTCATTTTGGGCTTTTTTTAATATTGAGCTATAATGGTTGGGCTCTTTTGTAACTTATAATGGATTATTTCGTTATTTGAATAAAAAAAAAGTGTTCTACTCAAGCCCATTTCTATAAAATGTTGGAGTGCCCCAAATAGTACCCATTTTTGGAGTGCCCTAGGCCCACAAGGCCTGGGCCAGGGCCAGGACCGGCCTTGGCGGCAGGGCACATGGAGGGACCTTGTGATTCATGTGAAAGCCAAACCCAAAACCTCCATAAAAATCTCATATTCGAGATTCCCAAATTTTGAATTGAAGACGAGGGCAATTATTTTCACATGTTAAGTGATTTTTCATTTTATGATAGAATTTCCAACATATAATTAGTTGATTAATTAATGGGTGTAGCCTTCTTTGTCTGATTTAATTTTAGCTGGCGTTTTCCAAGACCAGTGTTCAAAGCATATACAAATGGGTCAAGCAGTCAGTGAGTTACGGCCTCGTCAAAAATTTTAAACAGTATCAGATTGTCGTATTTTATATACATACTAGTGCATGTCTGTACCTAAATGCACGACTTAAGCAATCTACTCAAGTGCTCATACCCATTCTTTATGGCCCTTTGAATTTCAGAGAAAGTAGTGAGAGAGAATGTGATTTGAAATTTGAAAATAAGATAGAGAATGTGTTTTGAAATTTTAGGTGTGGTGGGCCAGTAGTAAAAAAGGGTAGAGAGAGAGAGAGAGAAAGAGAGTTGGCAGAGAGAGAAAATGTATTATGATGATTGGGATACAAAATATGATTGAGATAAAACCGCTCTCCGTTATAATATAGATCTATGACCCGGATCTACAAACACCACGATGTAAAAGTAACATAATCTTGGTCATTTTATTCAAAAAGATTAATATTTACCACAATTTTTAAACAAAATAAACGGCCACTAGCTAGTCTAAACTCCAAAAGCAAATCCTGTCCAGCCCTTGCGGTTGCGCCAACCTGAAAAATAAGTGTAGCCGGAAAGTATACAATACGATGAGAATAGAAGCGGCTTAGAAATAAACAAGACCAACTAACAATAAAAACGTAGTCAAATAACTCAATTACAAAACAAGACCTTTATTCAGCCNCTCTATAGTATGTCGCCTGCAGTGCCCCGACCTCACCTGCCTCACCAAGCCCACTTGGGCTTTGGCTATGGACAAATCCACTAAGCCACATACTTAGCAGTTCCACGATACACAACCTCAACCCACAAACGGCACACAATCACTATTCATAAATAGCACACGACAACTACCCGTGAATTTATAACGTAACATGAATTTATCACGTAACACAGCTCCACAAGAATTTATAGAATTCAATGAACACAACTCAAAAGAAAGACCACAAAGGAAATACTCCGGAGATTTAGAGCGAGTATTATATACTTCCGGTAGGACCGGTACCTGAATTAAGATCATCACCGATGAACAAGTAGGCATCACCTTCGTTAAGAACATACTGAAGTCTTATCCGAATTGGATATTATATCAGTGTTGATCGGAAACCCATCTCACGCGTGTATCTCTCTCACTGATTCCTATTCCTCGTTTTGTCATGTTTAAAGTTTATAAGTTCCCATATATAGAAAGTTTATACAAAACACACATACTTATCTTACAGCTTCCCAATGTTATTCCACGTTGTTGGTAGCCTTTTTGTGGATTTCTTACAATCTGTAATCTGCCCTGCGGCCATTTCTAAAAAGCAGAGACTTGCGGGTGCGATGTCGAATGCCATAAAAGACTTAATTGAAACCCTTCCTACCACCAATTGGTTTTAGGAGAGTTGGTGGAAAAGCGGTCCGACAAGTGGTATCAGAGCCAGGAGGTCATGGGTTCGAGTCGCGGGAGCGTCATCGTGAGGGAGGGATTGTTGGGCCCGGAGTGCCCCCATGGATTTGGTTCTACAAATCCACTTTCCTGCGGCCATTTCTAAAAGCAGAGACTTCAGTGGTGCGATGTCGAATGCCATAAAAGACTTAATTGAAACCCTTCCTACCACCAATTGGTTTTAGGAGAGTTGGTAGAAAAGCGGTCCGACAAGACACGTACACACAGAGAGTTCTCTAATTAGACACTAAGGCAAACATGCATGTATATCCTCCCGGGCCCCAGGGCCGGATGGAGGGTGAGTGCAAGAGGGATCCCGGGCTGCTGCACACCTCCAATTATACTATATTTTCAAGTTAATTTGCAAACAGTTGTATAGGATCGACCCTTTCAAGTCTCTTGAGTGAATTTCTTTTCATAAGTTCCTATACACGTGAGAAACCCCCCCCTTGAAATTTCAAGTTATTGACCATTTTTCGATCGTGGTTATAAAACTAAACATTCGATTAAGTATACGTATGCAATCTCATATTCTTCTTAGAACTAGTAAATATCAATATTTATATCATAGACTACTATAGTTTTTGTTATTAATGTAAAAATACATGTGATTTGGATTTTCACTGAGTACAAATCCTGCGTCCGCCACTACAAGTCTACAACTGGTCATTTAGTGATGAGCTGTTAAACGAGTGGGCTACAAGCCTACAATCATGTAAGCTTTTTGCGGTCAATATGTTCTGTTTTCTGTTAATTAAAAAGAACAAAAAAGAAAAAAAAGAGTGGGCTACCAAAGTTATAACCTTGTATGTTTTTGTTATTGATGTAAAAATATATGTGATTTGGGTCTCCTCTGAGTGCAAATCTTGCGTCCACTATTGCTCTCGGCCAACTCAGCCTATCATATTTGTTGTACAAAAGTAATACTACAAGACAACCCAAATATCCTAAAATCAAAATAGACCTCATACAGAGTTCTCTAATTATACACCAAGGCAAACATGCATGATGCATGTATATCCTCCCGGCCAACTCAGCCCAATCATATTTGTTGGACAAAAGCAATACTACAAGACAACCTAAATATCCCATTCTTGTAGGTGATAAAATTAAAATAGACCTCACAAAGGAAATAGCATTTAAAAAACAATAAAAATATCGGAGTTACAACATAAGTAGAAATGTATATGAAAAGCGGTGCTTAAAAAAAAAAAATTTAAAATCCATGTATATTTGTCTTCCCTTTCATTTCATTTTTCCACTCAAAAAAAGAAAAAAGAAATCCATAAAAACTCTTGTATCATACTCCTCCTTCACGGGACAATACTTGCAATCCATTAATGTAAATTCAAATGTACCTAACTTTGCCCGTCGTGTCATCCGCCCAATAATTCAAATTTGGCTCTTCCTTCCAATTCCTAACTTGAGATTATTTTTAGTTGGATCATGTGCAGCTCAAGTTATCCCTTTTCTTGGTTTTTTTCCTTCTTTATTGTACGAAAAAGATGGGGTTTTGGGGGTTTTCATTGATTCTTTATTGTACGAAAAAGGCAAATTTTGAAAAGGGTCTAAAACGAATGAAAAATCGAATAAAATATAACAATGCCATTTGGCATGGAAGTTGGCCTAGAATTGTTTTATTATTCAAGCTTTGAAAGATTGAAAATTGAAACTAGTCCAGAATTGTTGGTCTGATATGTACACCTAAGCAACCCGTCAATTTGGATTATTAAACGGTGAGACCCATTTAATACGAAGACGTGGTTGACAATGTTTAGTAATTATTTTTGTCGTTACCAAATTAAAGACCCCAAAAAAACACTCTTACGTAAGAGGATAAGATGGACCGTTTCAATAAAATTTCAAAGTTGGAATCTTTTTCATTTATTCTCTTACCCGTTCAGTTTATTTGTTGGAATGAATAACATGGTTGGTGTAATCAACGAAATGAGTTGTTTCAATCATTGTTGTAAGTACTAGTAGTTGACTAGATAGGTAAGCCTCAATGGTTCAAAACACAACCAATTAGAAATGAATTGAGCCGAGTCCTCAAATAGTATATAACACGAACTCGGGGATTCTGCTGTCTTTTAGGGATGATAGCCACTGTTGACCCTATCTCGACTGTCCAAGTGTGTTTTTTGGATTGTCCAAATTTGAAGGTTGCCGAAAGTGATAAGAGGTGTCAAAAGGTGTTTAGAGCTATCCAAAATATGTTTGAACAGCTGACATCGGTCGGTAAAGTCTCCCATTCCTAAGCAACAACAGAGTCCTCGGATCCTTATAAAATAGTTCTCCCATAACATATGTGAGAGCCAAGGTGCACAAATTTTTTATGTTGCCCAAATAGCTATTGTATCATTGTAAATAAACTAGATCACACTGACTTTCGAATAACGGAGGGAAAATAGTTACCCGAAGGTATGGGGAAATCCCTAATACATAAGATGCCAAGTGTCCAACTGTCCTCTCTCTCTTCACGCCTTGTCTATCTGTTTTTTTATTTTTTATTTTTTTATTTTTTAAACCCAACCAAGGTGGACAACCGCCCCCATAATCCGACCATTCGTCACATAGTTCTTCAAAATGTCATACCCTCTCGTACTCAAACTCCGGACTACGTTTGCACTCTCAATACTCACATTTACAAATTTTAGTAGCTTTGAGATATGATTCAATGATTCATATATATTTTTATGCTCGACCAGTTGACCTCGTGTTCCCTTTGCTGCTCGTTTGTCAGCTCTTGCTCATACACACCTACAAATTATGTGACTTTAGGTTGAATTTTTCAAAAAAATTTAGCAACTCAATTGCTAAAATGAACCATAATTTAACAAATGAGTTCACCAAGTATTAAAATCATTTAGTCCGACCCACACTCCACCTCATCACACCTCTCTCTCTCTCTCTCTCTCTCTCTATCTCTCTCTCTCTCTAAGATTGTCTATATATAGAAAGACCATCTTAATTCATCTCTCATTACTCCAATATATACTCCTTCCTAAATCCCCTACTCTATACCGAGTCCCCAAAAAATGGGCTCCAATTACTTTTCCCACAAAACCCCCAATGATCTCGAGAATGGAACCCCATACACTCCATTGCCGGACTCCGGCGCTTCTCCGGCCGATCACCGCCGACCCATCAAGGCTCTCGCCGGGATATTCCTCTCCGTGCTTTTTCTCTCACTTTTAATTGTCTTGGTTTTGAACCAATACCCACAACAACCCTCCCCTGAAGTCAATGTAAATAAACCAGAGATTTCCCCTTCGATCCAAATGTTGCCGGAAAAATTAATGCCGCCGTCGAGAGGGGTGGCACAGGGGGTGTCAGAGAAGACTTTCCGGGACTTCTCCGGCGAACATGCGGTGTATCCTTGGAGCAACGAAATGCTGGCTTGGCAAAGAACTGCTTTCCATTTTCAACCGGAAAAAAATTGGATGAACGGTATTTACATGCAAAAACATTTTTTGGGGGACCTTTATACCCTTTTCATTGCATTTAGTACCGAATCTAAATTTAATTTTTGGTATTTTCCATGGCTGCTTTTTGGGGAATTTGGCTACTTTCTCCTTCAGATCCTAATGGTAAGTCGTTTTATCTATTGCTCTGTGATTTTCTCTCTCTATTTGATGGTTCCTTTGACTGCTACTGCTAGTAATAAAATTCATCAAGTGTTAAGAGCTAGGGCCTAGGGCTTTACAGCATCTCAACAATCCCCTTAAATTTTTCTTTAAAAAATAATGAACAATGCATATTTTTTATTTTACTAATCCACGTATCTAACAATCCTCTCCTTTAATCTTCCTATTTTAATCAAATAATGATACATGAGGGGAAAAGTGGGAGAGAGAGAATAAAAAAAGAAAAAACAAGAAAGTGAACGGCTAATAGGTTGGGAGAAAGAGAAAGATTTAAAAAATGGGGTGGGGAGTGAATAGTGGTTTCCTAAATGGAAAGGGTTTTAGGGAGCTACTGTAGCAATTTGTATTTTAGGGAGGTGTTTAGGGAGGCTATTGGGGCCTAATTTTTATGTTTGGCTCCCTAAAATAAGGATAGAGAGGGGTTTAGGGAGGTTGTTGTGGTTGCCCTTATCTTTACTTTAAATTAATTGAATTGTAGGTAAAAAATAAAAATAAAAATTGCTCCTCTTTGATAAAAAGAAAAAGACACCATAATGTTTGTATCCCTATGTGTACCGTGTAAGGTTCACGTGCATCAATCAAACACAAATCCGCACGCACAATTGTGCAAAAGGGCGAGTGACCCCTACACAATGCGTAAGTTTTTGAACAATTACACGGAAACGATTAACGTGGAATGGGGATTCTAGTTTGCTGCCAAGCCGTGCAGTATGTGGGAAGTGTGAACCCCTTCCATTGTGAGTGTATGTAAATGTGTGCGAGTTTGTTTATGCTGACATTCCATTGTAAGTGTATGTAATTGTGTGTGAGTTTGTTTATGCAAATTTCAGCAGTGCTACGTATACATTCACTAACCATTGCACTCTCGCATTTGCGTGAGACTTACGAATGGATCCACGTGAAAAGGATATAGTTGGGAGTATGGTTGATGGTGTATACCTATTTCTGTATGACATATACGGTAGTTGATTGTATGGGTGAATAAAATAATCTTGATTACCAAAACCATATGGGTAAATTATTAGGGTAATGATTTGAAATATTTCTACTATGTCAAAGAATTTTTTGGTTTTTCTTTTGCTGAATTCATCAAACATACCACATGGGTTAGACAATAATGCGTGGTCGAATTTTTATCTGTGATCTGACGTGGGATTAGATACACACTGTCTCTCTGTCTCCAAAATTTAGTTCATAAAAAAAAAGTGTTAATATATTTTTTGATTAGAAAATCCCAAGTTTTTTTCTTGGTGACGAACTTTGTGGACAGAGGGGTACCGTTTATAATTGTGGACCAGCCAAGAAGTATAACTGGGAGAATTTATTATATGCTCAAGCGTTATTCTACCGGAGATTAGAACCACACATTTATGTGATGTCCGCACTAAATTGTGGTGCGGACTCTCTGAAGAGCAATGCTGTTAGAGCATGAAAAACTCTCTCTATCCACTTGCTTGCGAGAGGCAAAACTTTAGTGATTGCTTAATTTAATATGTATTGGTAAATAATTGCGGATTTTATATGTTCCTTTTTCCGCGGGCAAAACTTGAGCGAGTGCTTAATTTATTATATATCGGTAAATAATTGCGTATTTTAATATGTTCCTTTTTCCGCTAGCTTTTTGACTTTCGTATATTCATCATTGCTCCCCACGCCAACATCTGGCTGGAGGTTAAAGGCTCTGTTTGTTTGCAACAATTTTTTTTTTTAATCCTCCTTTTTTATAGTGGTTCTAGTAAAAATCTATTCTATTGTTTTTTTGAGAAGTAGTAGGGAATATGAAAAGTTTTCCGGAAATGGCCTAGAAAATAGAAATCAATGGTCCAAACAAACTCACGCAAAAACATAAAAAATAACTTATCGGATGCATATGCCGTATAGGCCTACAATGTACAAACGAACCGAGATGTCCTGAAAGAGTTATATTAATAAGCTTATCTATTACACATGATTTCATTAACCAGTGCGGTCTCCAATTTCAAATCAGATGGCCAACGTTTTCAATTCTCTTGGCAGGTCCGCTATTCTACAAGGGATGGTACCACATTTTCTACCAGTACAACCCGGAATCACCGGTATGGGGCAACATCACTTGGGGCCATGCTGTATCGAAAGACATGATCCATTGGCTCCACCTTCCCTTCGCCATGGTACCCGATAAGTGGTTCGATGCTAACGGTGTCTGGACCGGGTCCGCCACGATCCTGCCTGATGGCCGAATCGTAATGCTTTACACCGGGTCCACTGACAACAACGTGCAGGTTACTGATGACTTTAGAATTTTCTAACGTAATGATGTTCACAATGCATAATATATTAGTACTATATTTTCAGTTAGTTCTAGGAGTTGATAAGGTCAATTGACCCATACCTAATTTGCTAAGTAACATAGTGCAGGTACAAAATCTAGCATATCCGGCCAACCTATCCGATCCGCTCCTCCTGGATTGGGTCAAGTACGCGGATAACCCGGTTTTGGTTCCCCCGCCCGGTATTCATACGAAAGATTTCAGGGACCCTACCACCGCATGGATCACCCGAGATGGCAAATGGCGGGTGGCTATCGGGTCAAAGATTAATACCACGGGTATTACCCTTGTTTATGAAACCACCGATTTTACTAGTTTTGAATTGTTGGATGGGGTCATGCACGCAGTTTCGGGTACGGGTATGTGGGAGTGTGTGGACTTCTTCCCGGTTTCAACAAGTGAAGAAAATGGGCTGGACACGTCGTTCGATGGGCCGGGTATTAAGCACGTGCTCAAGGCAAGCCTGGATGATGAGAAGAAGGATTATTATGCAATTGGGACTTATGATCCGATCAATAACACGTGGATGCCCGACAACCCGGAGTTGGATGTGGGTATCGGGTTGCGGGTGGATTATGGGGTTTACTATGCATCAAAGACATTTTATGACCAGAACAAGCATAGGAGGATCTCTTGGGGTTGGATTGGAGAAACTGATAACGAGATTGATGACCTCTTGAAGGGTTGGGCATCAGTTCAGGTATCCACTCATCTATCCTAACTACATAATTACAAATGTGATGATCTGCACCAGCTGAACTGCTAACTCTTAGCCTAATCACGTAGCTCAAAAAGTTTAATCTCAAGTTATACAGTAGCTGTTCGCAATTGTTTATAGAAGCCTACTATTTGTGTGTGACATTTCCAAAAATGGGCTCTCACGACAAAACTCCATTACATTCACTTCATTGTTATATACTCTTAAAAATGTTCCGAAAAGTATCCAGAATTTGAAGCGTTGGACTAAATTCATTCTGGGTATGACTCGCAAAACAAAAATCGAATACATATCACCTAGTAGCTTGGAAATTCATGCTAAAACTCATGAAGGAAGCATAGGGCCTGATACAGTTCCTCCTGTGTTGTGCAGAACATTCCAAGGACTGTAGTTTTTGACAAGAAGACGGGAAGCAACATACTGCAATGGCCAGTGGAGGAAGTAGAGAAGTTGCGATTGAACGGTACTGAATTCCCTGGTGTGGAACTTGGTCCGGGATCCGTCGTGCCACTGAACATAGGCTCGGCTGCACAGGTCTCTATGACATTTCTAGTACTTTTCTCACATGCTTGTCAAATTAGTATTATGGTAACATAACAGAAATGTTCATATAGTAAACTTACAAGGACTTGGCAATGTTTACAGTTGGACATAGTTGCTACATTTGAAGTAGACAAGGCCGCGCTGGAGGCAATGACTGAAATCGACGTTGGTTACGAATGCAGCACCTCCGGTGCTGTCGCGAGAGGCACATTGGGACCTTTCGGGCTGCTGGTTCTCTCGGATGAGTCGTTATCCGAGTTAACCCCTGTCTATTTCTACATTTCGAAGGACATCCATGGCAGTTACAAGACCTTTTTCTGTTGCGATGAAATGAGGTTTGTTTTTAATTTCCTTTCCCTAAATGATGTTCCTTTTGTCAACGGCCCAATCAATATTCCTCAATTTGGAGATATAACATTAATACAAAATTGCAGGTCATCAAAGGCTCCATCAGTTAACAAGAGGGTTTATGGTGGCACGGTCCCGGTGCTCGAGGGCGAAAAATTCTCAATGAGATTATTGGTATGTTAGAATATCTCATTTCTCACTCTGCTTCAAATTACGGTCATAAATTTTTATTGCTCATTGGATGTGTAACTAAAAATCGTTGAAAAAAAAAAACAATTCAGGTGGATCATTCGATTGTGGAGAGCTTTGCTCAAGGAGGGAGAACGGTGATTACGTCTCGAATTTACCCAACGAGGGCGATTGATGGATCAGCCCGAGTATTTTTGTTCAACAATGCCACTGGAACGAGCGTGACAGCGTCTCTGAAGATATGGCAAATGGATTCAGCACACATTCACCAATTTCCTTCGGATCAGATGTAGTTCACATTGGTCAATTCATTCCCTTTTCCTTGTTTGGTTGTCTGGATGTGAAATTTCACAGCAACCAAACGTTAATATTATTGTGTACAAAATCCCATTTTTGGGCATGTTCAAAGCAATATGTAATTCATTGTATCTCTTTTGTTCTTCTTGAAATGGAATTAGTTCTTTCTAAGTCTCTCCACTGGGATTGCTATGGACGTCAAATATGAACTCGTGATAATTCTCTCTTTTTCGACGCAATGATAAAAGGAAAAATTTAGAGACAACGAAACTAAACCTATGAAACGTGTCATGAAAGAATTTCCCAATGATCCAACATGGGCTATACATGCAACTTGCACCACATGTTATAATTGCTCCATTAGCAATTTCCCTAGTCCACGTAATTCGTGGCCAAAATCGTGATTTTTTTTTTTTTGTAGTCTGTGAAAGGATTGAACGATAAATGGTAGGTCGAGTTGTCTTAAAACATGGATTTCGTAAAATTTTTGTGGAAGAAAATGACAAGAAACAGAGGTCAAGCTCGATAGTTCAATAACCGGCGCGCTTGATGAGATGCCGATAAATAATGTAGGTATCATCGTGTTTGTGGCATTAACATCACCTGAGTTTTTGTTTTTATTTTAATTTTTTCTTTTCAAAAATCTTGCAAATTAAGTCGAGACAGCTATGAACGAGATATTTTCTGAAATTTAGTAGGGACAACTCAACTGATTAAATGCGTAAATAAATCTAATTTAATGCCCCCATCAACAACTCATGTCAATTTTTTTGTCCTTAATTCAAATTTAACAAGGAATAATCTCCAAATTAGAGATTATGCTGCCAAATGAATTGCAATCAATTCTGTTTCCTTCTTTAGCTACAATTGAAGTATAACCATTTTTAGGAGAATGAATTAAATATTACAGTTACCAACTTGGGACATTTTTTTTTTTACTATAATTCCAATTTATTAGTATTATTATTACCAGTATCGAGAGTATTTGTTTTGCAATAGAATTTTGTCCCCGTTTATGGTAAGTAAATCTGGATGTTTGTAGACAACTAAGGTATGTTTGATAGTAGGTCTCAGGTTCAATTTCCTTATCAACAAACTCCTGGGGCTACTAGGGGTAATGCCCTTTTGTTACTTTCAAGGTTTCGAAATTAATTGTGGTGCGCACAAATTATCCCGAATATCTGGATATCAAAAAAAAAAGTATGTTCGATGATCTTATGAATCTATTTTGGCCGTTACTAATTTTCTTTTCACTTTTTAATTGATCAAGGCTGTGATTATAAGTTTAGAGGCACCTATTATATCCAAACTAGAATGACGGCCCTGCTTTAATTGAAAGAAACTTGGAATACAAATATATGGTCTTCGAACACTAACATGTTTTTATAACCATTCGATGTCTATAGAAGAAACTCAGAATACAAATATACGGAGTTAGAACACTAACGTCTTTTCAAAACCATTCGACGTCAATGGAATTCACATGCATCGAAACAGCTCCGGACGAGCTGTAGCCTTGTTCGTTTCAATGCAATAATATATTTGGATAATTATCCGAGAAATCATTGCTCCCCTAAATTAAATTGAGTTGAATGGGGGTGGAAACCGTTAACGCCCAGTGGTCCCCACAAAATCCTCCCATAAAGGGAAGCGCCAAAGGGCACAATCCGAGTGATGAGTCCACACTTTCCTTGCACACAAAGCCAGCCGAGTTTTAGCAAAAACAGACACAGCCGCTCTCTCTCTCTCTCTCTCTCTCTCTCTCTCTCTCTCTCTCTGTGTATGTATGCATAAATGGTGACCTGATCGAATGTGAAAATCTTGTAAAACCAGTGGGATTCCGGATTTGCGAAATAGAAACCGTGGCAGAGATTCATTTGAAATGGAGTTTTTGGGCACGATTATGCTGCGGTTGGTCCTACACGTTGCTTTGCTGTTTAGTTTCTCTTTCGCCGGAGACCCATTTGCCAAATTCGATTTGGAGCTGTCTTTCATCACTGCTTCTCCTTTGGGTTCTCCTCAACAGGTCTCTCTCTCTCTCTCTCTCTCTCTCTCTCTCTCTCTCTCTCACACACACACACACACACACACACGTAATCATCCAAACGTAGCAAACGACGGAATTGACGATTGACATTTGCTGCAGGGAAATTTTTGATTGACATTTGCTGCAAATTATTTTACATCATCCTTTTTCAAGTAGTTAAGGTCCAATAGTACGAGATTGAGTCCATGTAGTGCCCCACATCTGCGCTACACTGTGCAGCGCCCTCATTCTAACTGTCCATCTCAACAATCAAAGGTTCGTATATGTTTGATAACTCTTATTGGTAATAGCTATAAGATTGTTTATGCGAATCTGAACCATCATATGCGAGAGATAAAATTTCCAAAGAAATAATTTGCATGGCAAGATAAATACTGAGGGGTGCTATATAGGACCCGGTTCCCCAATAATTTTCCTACACGGTTTTTTTTTTTCCTTCTTGTTTTTTTGCTCCGTAGTCCACTTCGGAAAAATTATGTTCATTCGTGTATTCTAAATGCTTGATTCTGCGTTAATTTTTGTGTTCATAGGCTTATTTTACGAATTTACTTGGCATTCTACAAGGGATATGCAATTTTCATAGTACTTTTTTTCAAAAAAAAAATCAGAAGGTAATTTCCATTCAATTAAAAGCCGTCCGGGACTTACAACAGCCCCGGCATAACAAAGATTTCATCCCAAAATGAAATAGTAAACTAAAATTAACAAAATCTGAGACACGATCACAAGCACTAATAGGTTGAGAGACTCTACGACGCGTACTACAAAATCAGAACAACACGAGGTGTCGGCGTCCAAGTTTTGGTGCCACTTGATCGCTGATTTGTCGTGATTGGGTTAGAAGTCTTGAAGTTAATTGTATAAAAGAATTCCCCTAATGGTTTTCTCAGCTGGTATTCCATTTTTCTTGGTCTATAGCTACTTGAATTCAGATACTATAAGGCTCAGTTTTCCAAAAGATTTTAGCACTCAGGTGCTAAAACATGATATTTCAAATCAAAAAATGAAGTGGTTCCAAATATCATTTTTCGATTTTTTGCACCAAATTAAAGTACTCATCGTGTGCTTTAATTTGGTGCGAAAAAAAATTGAAATACGATGCACAAAACCATGTCATTTTTTTATTTGAAATATCATGATTTTAGCACCTGGGTGCTAAAATCTTTTGGAAAACTGGGTCTAAATGGAGCTGTATAAGATAATTTGGCTTGAGAATTTGCTCTAGAAGTTGACTGCATCCAAAACTTTACCCTAGTGGCTTGTTTTTAGGAGGATTTGAGGGTGGGATAAGATGTCCGATGCGCGGTCCCCAAAAGATGCTACCATATTATGGATGAGATTAGATATCCTAACATACAACTCATATCCCCCATCAAGAGCCAATAGGTGTGATTGTCTTACCTTCCTGTTTTTTCCTCACGTGGTTTGCATGAAGATAATCGAAAATGCATGTCATAATCCCAACTAAAACAAATACCGGATTTCTTTTCCCTCCACCATTTATATCCTAAGGGAATTTATATCCCGCCACATCCTAGGATGAAATATATCCCTTTTTTTTATTTTTTATCTTTGAGCAGACAAACGAGCAGTAGATGTGTTTTGTCAGTTGAAATTTTGATCCTCCATTATACTATTCTGCCCCCCCGGCTTGGTAACATAAATCACTGTGCTAGCTGGAGTTGAGTAAGATAATTGGGTCTGACAACTTGTTATATAGAGCGTGCAACAATTTTATAACTGCATATTTCATGTCTTTGTTTCTTGTTGCCATTGTTTGCAGGTTATAGCAGTTAATGGGAAGTTTCCTGGTCCAACTCTTAATGTTACTACTAACTACAACGTTGTAGTAAATGTCACGAACAAATTGGACGAAAATCTCCTGATTACTTGGTAGGTGTCGACAAACACTCTACATAATCCGATCTTCTTTTAGATACTGGGATTTTCGTGTTAAGTAATTCTAAGGCATTTGGGATGTATTTGATTGATAGGCCTGGAGTGCAAATGCGTCGTTCTTCTTGGCAAGATGGTGTCCTGGGGACAAACTGCCCTATCCCTCCAAATTGGAACTGGACCTATCAGTTTCAGGTCAAAGATCAGATCGGTAGCTTCTTCTATTTCCCATCTCTGAATTTTCAGAGAGCAGCAGGTGGCTTTGGTTCTTTTGTTATCACTAACAAGAATGAAGTCCCACTGTCTTTTAATACTCCGGATGGGGATATTGTCATTATGATCAGTGATTGGTATATCCGAAACCATAAGGTTAGTTTCTATTGCAGTATTCCTGGTTTTAAGTTATTATGAACTGAGAATTTGATTTTAGCATGTGAAATGTGATATTGGCTCTTCTCTGAATTTTAGGCACTGAGAAAGGATCTTGATGCTGGGAAAGAGCTTGGGATGCCTGATGGAGTTCTTATTAATGGGAAGGGACCTTATAGATATAGTAATACGCTGGTTCAGGATGGCATTGATCATGAAACCATCAGAGTTGAACCAGGTGATATGGCTTTTAAAAGACTATTAGCTGATTTAAGGTTATTTGAAAACTTTTCTTATAGTGAACGGCTTTCTTCTGTTGTTATGTTTGTTACTTTAGAGTGGAATCAATTTCATTTCTAACCGTTTGGCATTAACAGTTTCCCACTCTTTTTGCCCTCTCCTACTTGCTCACACTGTAAAATCTTCGATCTAACGTTGTGTTGTAATTTATTTTTCTGCAGGAAAAACTTACAGAATACATGTGCACAATGTGGGGGTCTCAACTTGTTTGAATTTCCGAATCCAGAACCATAATCTGCTTCTAGTAGAAACAGAGGGTTACTACACTGAGCAAATAAGCTTTACTAGCTTAGATATCCATGTTGGGCAGTCTTACTCTTTTTTGGTTACCATGGATCAAAATGCAATTAACGACTACTATATCGTGGCAAGTGCTAGGTTTGTGAACCAAGAACTTTGGCAAAGGGTTACTGGTGTTGCTATCTTGCACTATTCCAATTCAAAAGGAAAGGCAACCGGTCCTCTCCCTGATCCACCAAATGATGTTTACGACAAGTCATTTGTTGTGAACCAGGCATTGTCCATAAGGTTTGTTCCCTGGTTCTAGTAAGAATGTTATTTTGAATCCCTTTTCCCCCCCTAAGATTTACATGATTTTATGATATGCATCAGTGTCTTGAATGAGATTCACCAGGGAAAATTTAAAATTAGTTGTTCTCTTTAGATAAAATTTGATGAAATTGGTATGCAAAAACTTTCAATGGATGAAAGAGGAGGAAGTCAGTCATTTGTCTGATTAACCTTAAGCAGACAGTACTCACCTCATACTTCTTGAAGAACATTGCACATTTTGTTCCTTTTGAGGAATTTAAAAGTATCTCCATAAAATTATTTTTAGACTTTTAGCTTAACCATATTTTCTGCAAAAGTACCAGTGCTTTAATCAATATAAAACTCTACTTTTAATATCCAGCTTCTTTCCCTTGGTCTTTGGTTTAAGTCCCTTTTTTGTTTAAATTTTCTATGCAATCTTACCATATCTAAGTTTCAAAGATCTAGATTGATTATTGTTTCATCTACGTGACTTTTACCAGACAAAACGTGTCTGCAAGTGGATCTCGTGCAAACCCTCAAGGTTCTTTTCACTATGGTTCGATCAATGTGACTGACAGATACATGTTAAGAAGCATGCCACCAGTTGTTATTGATGGAAAACTCCGGTCCACATTTAATGGAATTTCATTTGTGAATCCTAACACACCAGTTAGGCTTGCTGACAAATTTAAAGTGAAAGGTGATTACAAGCTTGATTTCCCAAGGAGGCCACTGAGAGGACCCCTCGTATTTGACAGATCTTTGATTAATAGTACATATAAGGGCTTCGTCGAAATCATATTGGAGAACAATGATACAGTTGTCCAGAGCTTTCACATGGATGGTTACTCATTTTTTGTTGTTGGGTATGTTTCTTATCTTGGGTATCTTATTCAATATTGAATTTCAATTGAGCTGCTTGTGGTAACTATGTTTTTGCTATTGTAGGATGGCCTATGGGGAATGGACTAATACGAGCAATACTACGTATAATATGTATAATGCAATATTTCGCTGTACGACACAGGTTTAATCTCGACTGCCCATTAGTTTGTTGGTTCGCAAAATTTCCTTACACTTTTGTATGTCTTTCTGGTAATCTACACTGTTTCATTAATTTCTAGGTTCTCCCTGGGGGATGCACAGCAATTATGGTCTCTCTTGACAATGTTGGAGTGTGGAATCTAAGGACAGAAAACCTTGATAGATGGTACTTAGGCCAAGAGACTTACATGAGAATAGTAAATCCTGAAGAAAACAACACAACTGAATTGGCTACTCCTGATAATGTCCTTTACTGTGGTGCCCTTGGCTACAAGCAGAAGTATAATTCTCTCTCTCTCTCTCTCTCTCTCTCTCTCTCTCTCATACAAACTGATCTTCCCAATACTTATCGAAAAAAAAAAAACTGATCTTCCCAATGTTGTTCTGTTTGTATTTCAGGCCACAAAGAACCTGTTCCTCGTCAGGATCAACTATCAGTGGAAAATTGCCGATCAAAAAAGCTCTCAGTGGATTCTTTGTTCTGCTTGCCATTTTATTTCTGTGATAGTATATGCTTTAGTTGTAAGTTTGTAGTTGTCAACAGAAGTAATTTTAGCTTTCAGCACAATTTGTGGTGTTCTTTTTGTAACCACATTGTAGGTACTTAATTGGGGACCCATCACTTGTTATGTGACAATTTGCATACGGATGAAGATTCACCAGATTTGTACCCAACTGATGTTTTTGTTTCCAGTGGTGTTAGTTTTGGTATACTTTCTCATAGAAGAAGATTATTATGAAACTTCTTTATGTGCTATATTTTCCTTGGATTTGAACTGTGTGCATGCTGGCAATTTAAAGAAGTAAAATGATGGTACTTGGTTTATATAGTACCTTGATGGGGTTTTTAATAAAAAACAAAGAAATTGAGTTTTAGATTGAAAATGTGGACCGAAGTTGAGATTTGATTCTTAAGCTTATTTGCTCCAAATATCTTAGTCGAAAAATTGTTGCCCTAGTTGGAAATTTGGCCGAAGCCAACTCCATTGGTGAATGTGAGTGTCACTATGTGGCCCCTTCAAGTTAGAACCAATGCAACCAACCAAGCGGTTGAAATTTTTTTCCTTGCTTTTTCTTTCAAAGGTCTAAAAATCACATACAATTGCATAAGCCTTTTTATATAGAAGGAATAAACCCCACAACTCATGTATCCTTATATGTTTAGAAGCATTTCAATGTAAGAAGTTTGTATCCATGATAATTCTTAGGCAACTTTCTAAATCTTTGTGTTAGACACGAGTCTCTATTTAGTTTTGATTTTTTTCAGGAGAAAAAAGGAGTAAAATAAAAATCAAAATAATGTAAGCATTACATTGGAGATTGTTAATGGCACATTATGAGATTGATAATGACAAGAACGAAACATGGTACAATTGTGTCGATTTATTTATTTATTTATTTTATTTTTATACAAAGAACAGCAAAATAGACAAGTGCAGCAGCACTTGCTAGCCAAGACTGCTAGTAAACAGTGTACATATTTACTTTTAAGTACATGCATATCTTTCAATACTAACACCGCTATTTATTTTACATATACATACTTTCTTTTTCTTTCCTTTTATAATTTTAGATTAGAATAGGGACGAGGAGGGAGAGAGAGAGAGAGAGAGAGTGAAAAAAACAATAATAAAATAGATGTGGTAGGTGAATAGTAACTCCGTAAAGCTATCGAGTCACGGTAGCAAAAATTAAATCGCTAGGCAATTGTTAAAGCTTGCTGAGAGGATTGAATAGCTATTTTGGATAATTTTGATATTTTATTTAATATTTGGATTAAATGTCAATAAATCATATCGCGACCTATACTTTTGAATTGCCAAAAAAAAGGGCAATGATAATGCAAAACTATTTTTGTTTGTGTCAAAACTGTAATGCATAAAAAGTTTGTACTTTGCACATGATACAAAGTTTTTAAAGCACTGCAATTTTGACACAAAAAATGATTTTAAAACAAACAAAAACGATTTTGACATTAACATCACAAATAAAATAAAATAAAATTCGTGTTTTAAGTTGAACAATATACAGAGCCCCATTGTGCTCTTGATTGGGCCTGCTTCAGTTTTCGATTTTTTCGGTCCATTTCCCGAATTTCAGATGGAGGTTAGTTTAGGGCTTTACATGCCCCGCCTTCTTCTACTTCTTCTTCTTCTTCTTCTCCTCCTCCGTAGTCTATCTACTTGTCCCTTGTTCTTCACTCAATTCACCAATTTCTTCACTTGGCTCCATCCATTCAAGACCATTTACGCCTCCGTTTCTCTCTATGATCTTCACTCCTCACTGCCTCTGTTTATCCACACACGCGTAGTGTATGGCCTGTGGCAGCCTTGTTAATTACTGGTCCTTTCTCCTTTCCGGGTTCATGAAATTATCTATATTGGGTCTTTTTCACTCTACCCTACTCAAACACCGATCAGATGATTAAAAATAGGCCTAATTCTCACAACCTCTACTTCTTTATCAGAAGAACATTCAATACCTGTCCTTTACCTATTCAACCCCAAATTCCTTCAGTTTCAACTATTCCAATTGACCACAAAACCCTCTGCTTTTCTTTACTTGACCGACTAATTCGTCATAACCAATTCTCTTCTGCGCAGCAAGTCCTTCATCGGATGATATCCCAGTGCTCCTCTGTCCCAGATGCAATCTCAGCCGTTGATTTCGCCACATTAAGAGGTATGGAGCTTGATTCTTGTAATTATGGAGCTATTTTAAAGAAATTAGTGGATTCGGGTGAGACCCAGTTGGCTAAGATGGTATACAAGGAGGGGTTTATAACCAGAGGTAATGATCCTGAACCATTGGTTTTGAATTATAAGGTGGTTTGTTGTTGTAATTTAGGAGAGTTAGAGGAAGCGAAAACCCATTTTGATAAGCTGATTTTGATGAACTATGTGCCTAGTAGAAGTACTTGCAATGCTCTTATTCGGGAGCTTTGTTCGAAAGATAGAGTTTTGGAGGCGTTTGATTCGTTTGTTGGGATTAATGATGCTGGAATTCTTCTGGATTTCGGGTGCTATAATGTTTTGGTTGATGGGTTGTGCGTCTTGGGATATTCAGATGAGGCCCTACAAGTGTTTGACACAATGCGCGATAGAGGGGTGCCGCGTACATTTCATTTGTGGGTATCATTAATTCGAAGTTATTGTAAGAGAGGGCTGGTTGAGGAGGCCGAGTTGCTTAGTATAGAAATGGAATCCAAAGGTTTCTTTCTTGATAAAATTATGTATACTAGCCTTATTAATGGGTATTGCAAGAAGAAGAAACTCAAAATGGCTATGAGGTTGTTTATGAAGATGATGAAGAGGGGTTGTGAGCCAGATACTTATACCTACAATACTTTGATACACGGTTTTGTCAATTTGGGTTTACCAGATAAAGGATGGGTTTTGCATAACCAGATGGCCGAAAGGGGAATAGAACCTGATACAGTGACTTACCACGTCATGATCAGCAAGTATTGTAAGGAGAAGAAATCTGACTGTGCTCTGATGCTTTTAGATTGCATGCATCGGAGAGGTATAGCTCCGACTGTGCACATTTACACAGCCTTAATTACTGCAATGTATAACGAGAACAAGTTAATTGAAGTTGATGAATTGTACCACAAGATGCTGGATAGTGGGGTTGTTCCTGATCATGTAATGTTTTTTATCCTTTTAAAGATGCATCCAAAGGGGCATGAGCTTAATCTTGCCCTCATGCTAGTGCATGCGGTTTCAAAGGTTGGTTGTGGTCTTGACCCTTATTTCTTCAATTGTGATTCTTCTTTTGAACAACAAATTGAGCATTTGCTGGGAGAAATTGTGAAAAGCAACTCTGATTTAGCTAATGGGGCCTTCAGCATTTATATCCTTGGATTGTGTGCAGCAGGAAAAAGCGAAGCTGCTTTCCATTGCATGGATAAAATGCTAATCCATGGATTCCAACCTTTGCTTTCAACTTACAACTCCTTGATCAAATCTCTTTTTCAAGAGGGCCTTGTTAATGATGCCAAGTCCTTATTTGACCTCATGCAAGATCGGGGTATAATCCCGAATTTAGACACTTACTTGATAATGGTCAATGAAAGTTGTAAGCGTGGTGACTGGGCATCTGCTTTTGCCATTCTCGACCAAATGGATGAGCAGGGACTGAAGCCAAGTGTTGCTATCTATGACTCTATTATCGGTTATTTAAGTAGAGAAAAGAGGATATATGAGGCACAAGATATTTTTAAGAGGATGCTTGAGGCTGGTGTTGATCCTGATGAGGTCATTTATGTCACAATGATTAATGCCTACTCTAAGAATGGAAGAGCTGTTGAAGCCTGTCAACTATTTGATAAGATGGTAGAATGTGGAATTCAGCCAAGTTATCGTGCTTACACTGCACTTATACATGGGTTAATCAAGAAAAACATGACTGAAAAGGGTTGTTTGTACCTTGATAGAATGTTGGAGGATGGTTTTGAGCCCAATAATGTTCTATATACATCTCTAATCAATCAATTTTTGAAGAAGAGTGAATTAGAATTTGCCTTTAGATTGGTTGACATGATGGAAAATAGCCAGATTGAGCATGATCTGGTCAGTAGTATCACATTGGTCAGTGGTGTTTGCAAAAATATTGCATGTCTGAAGGGAAAATGGCATTTTGGACATAAGAAGTCTGAAAGGGCGAGGGAAGTGTTGTTCCATTTGCTCCAACAGAAAAGTTTGGTGCCAAGGGGAAGGCAGTTGAGACTTTCTTGCAAGTCCCTTGAGGAAATAAAGTTCATTGCGGTAAAATTAATGAGGAAAATCGTAAGCACTAAATATATGCCAAATTTGTACTTGTATAATGGCGCGATTTCTGTACTTTGTTGGGCAAACAAGGTACACGATGCGTATGGTCATCTTGAAGGGATGCTAAGAGATGGTATGTGTCCCAATCAGGTGACTTTCACAATTCTCATTGGGGCCCATATTCGATTTGGTGAAACAGATTCTGCTATTTGGTTGTTCAATCAGATGAATGCACATGGGTGTATTCCCGATAGAATTGTGTCCAACACCTTGATAATGGGCCTTTGCAAGGCTGGAAGATTACTTGATGCATTGTCATTGGCCCACACAATGTATAAAAGAGGGTTCTCTCCTAACAAGGTTTCTTATGAAAATGTACTCAGTTGTCTTTGTGACAGTCGTCTGAGTGTTCATGCTTTGAGGATATGTGAAGAAATGCTCACCCATGATTTTATACCTTCACGTTACGTACTTAACTCGCTGCTTTGCTTGTTAGTTGAAGAAGATAAACTGCAAGAAGCTCAAGTGTTACATGATATGATACTTGACAAAAGAAGAATATTAGCTGAGATTGCGGTCGAAAGAGTACTTTTTTTTGAAGAATTGGAAAAGAGATTTCTGATTGAATCAGGTCACAAGCAAAGAGAACTGGGATTATTCTCATGATGGAAGAAATATCTGTTTGGTCTGTGGTGATTTGGAATTTATCGTCTCTCCAGTGATACATTGAGTTAAGTTCTTGTGGAGTTCTGTTGCGGTAATACTCTTATTCCCTGTCTTATATTCACTCCTTGTATTTCCTGTTTTTTTTCTTCCTAATCAGTTTCTTTTTGACAGGCTAATACTACCAAATCTGCCTTGCGTCCAGGGGTTGGCTACATGATACATTTTTCGCATTCAAAAAGTTGAAAGTCTCTGACAATCTCCTGGTAAACTCTCTCTCTCTCTCTCTCTCTCTCTCTCTCTCTCTCTCTCTCTCTCATTCTTTTATTCAAAGTTATTTCTTTGGTTGATTTATCAAGGTTACAATGCGAGTGACTCAGACTCAGACTCAGATCATGCAAAGGGTGATTCTCAATACGTGTAGGTGTCTTTTTGTCAACGTTGACAGCAACAAAGTGAGTTGTATCCTCTTCTTGCAGTTTTCCTATTTTGTGTGTTGTAGTCAGTTTACTTGAAATGCGTTGAACTGGAATTGTGCTTCTCTTTTTACTATTCTGCAGTGTGCTGTATAAGTTCTAATTCTATAATCTATGTTTGATGTAGTTTATCTGTTCACATGTCTAAACCCTGTATGGGCTTACCTTTCTGGTTAAAGAATTTTTTAATGATAAAGAACCTCTATTTGTTATTATATCTTTAATTATCTCCAAAACTTGGTTAGGATAAGCTAGGTTGTTTAAAATAAGCTACACTGTGTCTATAAATAAGATTGCAGGTTCAAACAATACGATATATGATTTCCTCTAGAATATGCACTAAAACAGAAGCAAGAGAGAACTGCTTTAATTTTATCTAGTTCACAATTTTTGTTCCTTTAGGCTGTGTTGTGGTTTTGGATTTGTTTGCGGGAGAAGAAAGTGGAAGAAGGAAAAAAAAAAAAAGCAAATAAAATGAAGTAGAGCTTCTTTTTTCTTTCTTTCTTGGTTAAGCTAGAAAATGAGAACTCTACATAGTCTCAAAATTGATGAAGGAATTCTCTAGCACTTACATTTTTCTTTTTCCGAAAAATCCAAACTCCTAACATACCCTACATCTTGCATTCATAGATTTTTCATTACTCATTCAAGCAAACAGTGCTCACAACTGCCGATAAAATTAAAAAAAAAATTCCTTATCACCCTGGATTTCCCATGTTCTTTTGTTTTGAGACCAAATTTTTGTTGCCTCAAGCTCTTTCTTGCTTTGTCAAAATGTGCATGATTCCTTCTTCATCAGAATCATCACATCATTGTCAATAAAAAGTAAATGTTTACGTATGTGATAAGTTTAACGCTAATCGAAAGCAGCAGGGGTTGCTTTGTACTACCTTACATATTTAGCCATGTTTGTGTACCACAATGGATAACATAGAAACCTACTATATCCACACTTGCTTTTTGAGTTTTGAACTTCGTAATTGCCTCCAATTCCATCATACTAGAATCAGAGGTTCAGGCTTGCAAATTTGTTGCATGAAATTCCTAGTGAACCTGGTTCTTATTGGTCTGTTGCTTATTTTACAAGAAGGGTTTGATTTGTACTACCTTACATATTTTGACATGTTTGCGTACCACAATGGATAACATAGAAACCTACTATATCCGCACTTGCTTTTTGAGTTTTGAACTTCATAATTGCCTCCAATTCCATTATACTAGAATCAGAGGTTTAGGCTTGCAAATTTGTTGCATGAAATTCCTAGTGAACCTGGTTCTTATTGATCCGATGCTTATTTTACATGCACAGACTCCAGTCTCCAGATGGTTCGTTGTTGGATGGTATTCACAATGCCTATGATCTTCTTTCCCACTGTGAAATAGAAATTACAAAGGTGCGTCCTCTTATATTTCCTGCTTCTTCAATACTGGACTTTCTTTGCTGGATTTGAGATTAATGACGTTACTTTTTTCCATCACTAGTTTCTGGGACACAGAATTTTCCTGGGCTTGCAAGCTTATTTTTTGTGGTAATGATAAGTATTCTGATTCTGGACCCCCATATGTCCTCTTCCTTAATCCTGCTTTAGGACCACTTTGGGAATTCACTGGACAAAAAGTAATCTCTCTATCAATCTTCAGACTCTGTATTTTCTATTTTAGCTTAATTTCGTTGTATTATTTCCTCTGTTTCGTGGATTTTCCCGGGAATTCTAGTAAATGTTGACATAACTTCTTATTTGATTGAAAGCATGAAAATGATATCTGCTCTTGCCTTCTTGGTGTAAGTGTACGAACATTTCGGATTGTATGGGTTATGTTATATAATTTAGTCCCCAATTAATACATTTCGGATTGTATTGGGGACTAAATGGGTTATGTTATTGTTGTATTGTTGTTGTGTACTATTGGCTGATACCAAAATGATTTTAGCTTACTGTGCATTTTCTTCAAACTGCATTCAGATTGTCTCTCTTAAAAGGGTCAATTTTTTACTCCAGTTGTTCACTGTTGTGATCAAGCAGTGGCTTCAACTTGTACCAGGTTGACTCTAATGCACCTACACGCATTTAAAGTACTTAATGGTTGCACCACTAAATAGTTACATAAACTGTAACTGAAAATCTGTCTTCATGTCCATTTCATTGGCAGTTCCATTTCAGAGGTTCCAAATTACAAATAGAGGTTGCTGCATTCTTAGGGAGATATGTTCAGGATTTACTATTCTGATAGTGATGGAAATTATTTTTTCTTTTAGCTGATCTGTTTCCTCTATTTCCAGCTCGATGGTAGTTTGATTGTTGTGGCTGAGAACATCCTGGGTTCGAGTACGATGGATGAAAATGGTGAACTGAAACTACCATATGGGCACAGGTAGCATTTGGTTCTGATTATGTCTTGTCGTTTGTTTTTCAAGAGAGTAATACAACTAATTTGAAGTTTTATTGGAATTCATTGATCTAGGTGTGGAAGGTGTAAGTTACAGATGGTTGAAGTACTGAATGAGGGGATTGATTGGACTGCAGGACAAAACGCGTCCTGGCAGCATGATGTGCAGCGGTTTGAGTTATTAAAGGTTGTACTTCATGGAAATGCTGTATTTGAAGCGGCAGATGATGTCTTTCTGGTTAAATCAACATCGACAAATTACAGGTATGCTTCAGTGTATATATACTCAACATAAGTGCAGAGACCATTACTGAAAGCCCCCCTCGACTTAGAAGCCAAACCTCCCATTACCATCTCTCCTGTTGGCTGATGCATCAAAAGATTCTTCTACATTGTGAAAATTTCCAGACTCGTCGTTTGCTGGCATCAGTTTTGGTTTGTTCTTTTTACTATTTGTACGGGAGCTTCATCCATTGCCAATAACCATGGCGCTTGTTATCTCTGAAAGATTACTTTTGAATCCACATTTGCATCATTGCTGCTATACTTTGCGTGGTTCCTTTGCGGGTTGCTTGCAAAGCCATGTTTCGGAATTGTGCATGCTTGCAGAGCCATTGTGGTTTATAGAGCTGGTGAGCGGAACATGAACAGGAGAGAACAATACAGAAAACCCAATATTGGTTCGTGATTCTCGATTGCGTATAGTTAAGGCCTCGGGTGCTTTACATTCGAAGACTCCCTTTACAGAAAAGGGATTACAGAAAAGAATGAAGAAAACATAGAGTAACCAACAGAAGAATCATTGATCAAAAAATAACACTAGTAATGTGTTCATCAGACGCCAGAATTGTAGGGCACACTGGTGGCCGGCAACCACGACTTGCCGGCAATGAAATTAGCAACACTGAACCTTGACGCCTCAGTCGCGCTTGTGATAACTCGATATCCCCCCCACTTCACTCTGTGTCCGGTCTTTGACCCAGGACCCAAATTCATGTACTCCCCATAGTACAAAGTATTTAGGGCGAATGAACCATCCCATTCTAACCACCCGGCGGGATCCACCAAGGAGTCAAGGTAAGTACGTAAATAAACGGTACGTGAATATAGCTTCCACGGTCGTCCCAAATACGTCTTGACTGAACTAAGCAGTGGTTTCAGGTCCGATGCGGCCATGACGCGAGAATTATGGATCGAAATGCCAGTGTTTTGGTTAGGGTCGGTCCGCCCTTGTGATGTTACGACGTTTTGTTGGCCGGGTATGGGGTTACGTGCGTAAATCATGCAGTTTTGGAAGACTACTGCCGCGTTTCCAAATATGAAATCTACTGTGCCGTAGATATAGCATTCTTTGTAGAATTGTCGTTGCGAGTGGACGAAAAGCGTGTCTTGGTAACCTTCGAAGCTGCAACGGTAGAAAACGGAGTGATCGGAGTCCGATCGGAGGGCCACGGCTTGTTGGTTTTGTGGTCCGGCTGTGTTGCGGAACGTTATACCGCGTGCTATGAATGCTTCGCCGATGACCGCTGCAAATAAAAAACATTGAAAAATTAGTTATGGTACTAGTTACAATTTTTCCCTCTCGGTTGACTTTTTGAACTAACGAGGGTGATAGAATTTTAAGGTATTAAAGATTGATGTTTCTTCTAGAGAGGATTGAATTTCCGTAGCGTAATAAATGGCATAACATTTATTAACCATTATAAGACTTAACATTCTTTAAAATGGCATAACATGTTGTGACTCACCTTTTTTCACTGTCCCCTATCAAATCATTAACTATTACAAGACGTAATATAAACCATTAGGAGGCGTAACATGTTATGCCACAAATACATATTTTGATAAGTTTTTCCCTTCATATTCTTGAAAACAAGGTTTGTTTAGAGAGAGAGAGAGAGAGAGAGAGAGAGAGAGAGAGAGAGATTACCGACTGTTGCTGAGTCGTAGGTGGTGGAACCTCCTCCCACACTCCGGTTTCCGGTGATGACGGTGTTTTTCAAGCCATCACCAACCAACATAATATTCTTCATGTTAATACCAATCTCTATATTCTCACTGTAAACCCCCCTCTTCACATGTATAACATACCTCCCACTCCCACTCCTCCTCGCCGCGGCATCCAGGGCTGCTTTAATGGTCCGGTAATTCCCCGAGCTGTCTTTAGCCACCACGAGGTTGACCGTCGGAGTTTTCAATGACTGCAAAAGCCTCCGGTCGCCGGGTGAAACCCAAGTGGGAAAACCGTTTCGGTACGTTTGATTATGAGATGAGCCGTTGTTATCAATAGCCAAACTGTTGCTAATGAGCTTGGAAACATTATTAGACATCAACGGCCACACGAAGTCCGAAACCCCTAACTCTGTAAACCCAGCTCGACACGTGTCGAGGTTGGTCAAGGCAGTGCTGAGCCACGTCTGAGCGTCGACGTTGGAGCATTTTTGGTTCAGGGTTTGGTTGAGTTGGAAAACGGTGCTCTCGTAAAGCTTCAAGCAATCGGCCCAAGCGTTCTTTTCGCGCTCCGTTCGGCACTTAGAGCCGAGCTCTCTATTGTGGGTCTTGGCTGTAAGTGCTCGTTCCATGGCTACTTGCATGGCCATTTTTTTGAACTCGGATTTATGTTTGGGTGCATATTGGTGCGAACCGTGGGTCATGAAATACTTGCATGGTTCGGGGTGAGGGGTCTGGTTGCACCATTGATTTATGTCATCAGAAGATGGGGTTCTTGACAAGGCAAAAGAGAAGGTTATGAATAGTGTGAATAATAATGCTAAGCCGGTTGCCATAAGTACTATTAGGTTCATGTAAGCTGGTCTAGGCATACTATTACGTGTACGTAAGCTGGTCCGAGTGTACTATTACGTGCACGTAAACTGGTTCCGATACCTGGTGTACTGGGCGTGTTCTTTTTCTTGAATTCGGATTGTGGAGGAGGGTGTGGTTTAGAGAAGGGAAGAAGGGATCTCTTTATATACTTGTTGAAATGGAGGAGGGTTAAAGGGGTTGGCTAGAGTTGAATATGGGTGAGGGTGAGAAGTATACAAAGTACACAAATTGAATAGTATACAAGAGTAAAGATGACCAATCGCAGGTCAACATGTTTAAATTGTGATTAGCTTTATTATGCGACTTGCCTAATAAAGCACAGTTTGGTAAGGAATTCATACTCAAGAGTTGCACTTCTCCTAAAATGTGTAAGTGTAAGAATACCCAACTTATACACAATATCAGGCATACTTGCAATAGCTTTGGAAATACAAATTTTGTTTCTTAGTATTAAAATTGTACTTCTAATTGTTAACTTGATTGCTTATATGTACACTTCCTCACATACATGCGGCCAGACACTTTTCCCAATCTAGCTAGAAACATGTACTTTTTTCGTCCCATTTTATTGGTCTCTTATTCATTTTTTGAATATCCCTAAATATTACTTGTTCGTTTTGAAAAGTCAAAGAAAAACATGTAGATTTTCAAAATTAAAGCCTCATAAATGTTTAAAGATAATTTTAAACATAAGAATAAAAAACAATAGTAAAAAAAAATTAAAACCAACTTTTTAATAAAAAGTTAAAAAGCCCAAATGGGACTAACAAAAGAGAAAGGAGGAAGTAATTTAATAATTAGATAGTAATATTTGAGCACATGCGTTTTCTGATATCACTTTATTTTGTTAATCACCAACTCATCTGATAAAAGCTTAAGCTACTATAGCTATTGTAAATCTATTACTTAAATTCTCAACACAATATTATAGTATACTAAATCTTGTGCTAGTGGGTTCATCACCCCTTTTACTTTTGGTCAAACCAAAAATTTAATATAAAAATTCGTGATAAAAGATAAGATTTTAAAGTTAAATTTGAGAGGTATTAGTTTTAATACTTTTGCATTTGGATATAAAGAATAATAAGATTTTAATCAAAAATTTGTTGCTCTGTCCGACTTTGACTTACAATGCTTCCAGAACTACAGCAGATTATTTTTTAGTTAATTCCGCGAGGAAAGTCAAAATGGAAATTTCTCTCCAATAGTATAATTTTCCCTTGTTGTCAAACTTCCCCAATCGCCTCACCCAATTGGAGCTTCTTCAAAGAAACGAACGATAGTGCTCTTTACACTCAATAATAGTTTTAACAAGGCCAATCGGGCTAATTCTAATGGAAAATATTAACCTCCACCCAAAGGTGGTGGCTAAAAAATAGAAAGTACATAGATATTCAAAAAAAAAAAATGTATCGATATTCATGAAAATATGAGTGGAGGTTAGCAAGACACAATTATGATATAGGCCCGTTTTGGCTTAATAAATAAGTTGTAGTAATTTTTTTTTGTCCTCAATTTTTTCACATTTGTTTGTTTTGCTTTAATTTTTTGTTGATTATTTGTTCATCTCGATTAGATGAACCTAAAAAGTAAAATGTTTTCGTCGAATTTTTTGAATAGGAACAAATATAAAAAAAGTTTGTTCGTTTTATATTGTTATTGTTTTTAGTGAAGTTTTTAAAAAATTGGATCATAATGTTTTACATTTAGATTCATCTTGCCGAGAAGAACCAATAATTCACAAATAATTGATACAAAATTAACAAAAGAGAAAAAAATTGAATAAGGATAAAAAAAAAATCAAAATGGAAAATACGAAAATGATGACAACGTGTCAGTTGTAATCGGCCAGTGTTCAAATCCGAAGTGATTACTTGCAACGATGTTGTGGTTTTTGATGTACCATAACTAATTTTGAACCGCGTACCTGCATTATTTGCTGTTTAATTAAAGTAGGAAAATGCTAACGTGTACTTATTGGGCACTAAAAAATGAAGAAAAAGAAGAAAACTATGTACTAATTAGACCCAAAACAATGACCATTTCTTACGTACAGTACCTTGGTGGGGTTTTCCTTGTACTCGTATTTCATAATGAAGTTCAATCATTGCAGTTGCCACTGCCACTCTAATATTGGTGGTGTTTTTGGCCGATTGGGTGGACATTAATAAGGGCTTTGTAGGGTCCAGGAAAACAGTACATGAAACAGTTTAGGAAACTAAGAAGATATGTATAGTTTTCCAGTATCTAAACATTTCCCTACTGTGTTCTATTAGCTTTCGAAAATGCCAAGTACTGCAACAGTGAAATTAGTGGTTCAAATAAATATCTAAGTGAATTTGAACCCCTGATTTCACATTTGGGAAAATTTTCGGGATACCTTTTTTCTGTTGGTTTCTTGCTAACTTCATCTCGGTTTTTTGACAGCATATAATACGTTGGTTCGGGTGGTTTTTGCCAATTCCTTTTTTTAAATTATAGGAGTATATTGTTTTCCCTTTAAGACTACTTTCTTTAGTTGAATAGTTTCAACCTCGCCTAATTTAGAAAATGCATGACAATTTTTTTATGAATGCGTTGATGATCTCCTTCAAGCCTTCATCTGTGCTTCCATCTTTAAATTCTTCTTATCTCATTCCTTCCTAAAATGAGGAATGTAGGGCTGGTTGAGCAGAGTTTCCTCCCAGGCTCTTAGAGAAGGAATTAGGCTTAAGCTATATAAAACGGAGAGTTTGTGCATTACGCTTCACCCGTCCTCCCCTAAATTGGTGGGAAGCGGGGGAGGTGCTATGCACGGTGCTGTGCACCCCTTGGCTGTTGGATTGAGTTTTGGACGGCTCGGATGTGTAAGAAGAAAAGTCATCTGCCTAAGCTCCTACCTAGCTAAGAGATCTACTACACATTCTCAGACATCCTAGCCTAGCCTAACGAGAAAGTCAAAGCTCATCAATTCTTAACCTAATATCATGCTTTTTTCTCAAAGCTCATCTATTCTTATCCTAGTATCATGCTTAAGAAGAGCTAATCGAACTAATACCCCCTCATGAGGGATATCCATTAAGTAAGATTGAAAATGCTAGATTTAGTCCTTGACCTCACATAACCAAATTATTGATATGGGCTGATATTACCATTGGCCCCCAAATTATTTGATTTTATTTCTATAGTTTAGGATTTGATTATATTTCCATAATTTAGTGCTCCACTCCAGTATAAATACAAGATCCTATGTAATTGTTATTTCAATGGAACAAAAACATTTCTCAAAATATTCTTCTCAAAACTCTCAACCAAACAAAGTCAATATGTTTCTTCTCTCAGATTTTCACAAGGTTTTTTTTTTATATATTTATTTTTACTATGATTGGTTGTTATTCTGTTGGCAAATTGATTTCTTCTTGCCCTTGGAAGTGTAAATTTTGTGTTCTAGACTTGGATGGGTGAGAAATTTACTTTGCACCAGTTTCTTTATGTTTTTTTTAGACCCTTAATTCGATTTGAAATAATAATAATAAGTTATGCTTAGTGAAGGGAGGAGTTGCTTTGCCTGAATCGATGGGTGATATATGGGTGGGAAGCTCACATTTGGTGTGGATACGTGGATGGGGGTGGTTGTGAGGGTTCATTGAAATCAATAATGTTTATTGGGATTTTTTTTTTTTGAAATTCCACAAGTACACCTGTTTATTTATAACAGTCAATTGAAGCGGAGTTAGCACTGAGGACCATTTAAAAACACATTTTGAATGTTTGGGACTAAATAGATTTGATTTTTTCATCAGGGACCAAAGTGACTCTTTACTTATACTTTGGGGACCAATGGTAAAATTTAAGCCTATTGATAAGTAGCACTTGACTATGATGCTAATTCATCCTATTCTCTTTTACTTTGTAACTTAGTATTTACTAGAGTTATCAAAACTTCTTCTCTTATTAAAGAAATACATAGCTCCGGCTTTAATTCGGCTTTTCAAAAGTGGGCAGTGGTTGAACTCTCAGAATTAACCGAGTTACACATATATTATCTTTTTTTTTTGATCCATACACATATATTAGCTCGAACACCTTATAATAAGCACTAAACGAGAGAGACAAAAAATTTCCAATGGAAGAGCTTTGGTCCAAAAGTCAACTTGGTTGGCGTGCTTATTTCTTTGGTGGGACGATAACTGATCATTTGCTTACTTGATAAATTTGGTCCGAAACAAGTAAAGTGGGTCTTGTTGCTTGATGCTTCTTTGCCAAAATATAGTACGAACCCAATTACTAATGTGAACCAAATTACTAATGTGAATCCAATTAAAATGGACCCTTCTTTTTTGAACGGCTTAACAATGGACCCTTTAAGTAAACACAAGAACATGTTTCAACTTTCAGGATACACAAATCCCATCAAAAGTGTTCCATTGCAAAATCAACATTAATTTTCTAATATCCTGACCAGTTTATGCGCAGCTCAACTTAATTCTGAGACTATTCCCACAGTCTATTAGTGGTAAAAAAAAATCAACATTAATGTGAAACCCATCTAAAAGATGATATCAATTTTTCTGGAGCTACTTTATACCATAAATTTTATCTCGCAAATGTTTAGAGGTGTGGGACCTACAGAATATATCTCATTAAATAATCAAATATTATGATTTAATGCAAATCAACTGTAAATTTAGTGTTGTATCATACGTTAAATATTCGCACGTTTTATTAAATGCACCACTTATAAACGGAACAGCAAAATTGGTATCTTACGAGCCCCTTTGCATGCTGGTGCTGCTGACAAGTTCACATTAAAAAGAAAAATTAAATCAATAACTACAATACATAATTGTATCTTTTCGTCTCCCCCACTAACGGACGGTGAGATTGGATGATTTCAAAAAATTAATCGAGACGTACGTAAGTTGGTTTGAACGCCTTTAATTATATATATTTTTTAAAAAACGTTTCATCGTGTTCATCCTCGATAAAACAAAAGAAGTACAGGCTTTCAAAATTCAAAATATCTACATTCAATTTATGAAGACTTTATAATTGCCTATAACTTGTGGACCACGTGAGGACTAGGTAACTAATACGACTCTAATAATCAATATGGACTATTTGGGATTGTAACCTATAGTGATAAATGACTTACATACTCCTAAGCGGATGGGTTGCTGAGAGGTACAAGATTCAAGTCGTGAGTACGGCGTCTCCCCGAACTTTGTCTTATTGCGAGTTTGGTTGTAATTCATTACTCTTGGGTGGAATGATAGATCGAAACTAGGGGTATAACTGTAAAGAGATGTTGTTATAGCCGGTTGCCTCCTCCTCTTCTTCCCATTCCGCGGTTAAAAAATAATGGTCATTAATAGGAAAGAATCCTAATGGGTCCAATGAGTAACTAAAAAGGGCCAAAGTGACAAGTACATGGCAAGTAAGATACATTAATACTTACTACTCCTACCTTTGAGTGCCATTTTAAACGCCACACCAAAACCAAATACACTGAAATTAAACACACTTTTTGATAGCTTACAGAACAGGGTTCCAAAGTGCACGCCAATAGAGACTTCTTTTTGTGAACTCTCCGCTTCCGCAGAATTAAGCCAATTGACAGGTTTCGCTTCTTCACCAAGTTTTATTTCTCAGATTCTATGCTCCCCATAATATGCCTCACTATATATATAGAGATGGTACATGTTTAGGGTCGTGCCGGCCGGGGATCATGAACATGATCAGTGGACTATCGAGGGGTCCACTGATCATGGGGATTTTAGTGCTGGTAAATGTGATGGTGATGAAGGTGGAAGGTTATGGGGCCCATAATTATGGGGAGGCATTGTCAACGAGCATTTTGTTCTTTGAAGGCCAAAGGTCTGGGAAATTACCCCCGACCCAGCGGATGAAATGGAGGAAGGACTCTGCTCTTCATGATGGCTCTGATGCTGGTGTGAGTTATCTCTCTCTCCCCCTCTCTCTCGAAAAAATTATTCAAATGTCTCGGCACCCACCACAATGTATGATAGAAAAGGGGCATGAGGCACTCCACTCACTCATATCACCACACCATCCTTGCGGCGGTAGCGGTCTACGATTTTTTGGGGTCTCAAGTTGAAGATGAAAATGAAGCCCATTTAATCGTATTAGGTTGTAACATTTTTTTGGTCGTTGATAAGTAGGAAATTTTCCACGATTTTTAGCGAGCTTTATGAGTGGCCTGATGGTTGCAAAACCGGTCTTGAGCTAAAACCCGAGTTGCGCCACTTTATGTTTCCCCAAAACCTATGAATTTTAAAGGCCCCTCCTACTTTGTTACCATTTACAATTGTCCAACAAAAAAAGGCCTCATCTTTAATAGTCTCCTTGGGCCCAAGAAAAATCAAGGCCGGCTCTGGATGGTTGAGTGGGAAGCGGGGATGGTGCAGCGCACTTAATGTGATGCACCGGGAAACGCATATCACAACCGTTCATCTTGGAAATCAATGGTCCGGATTCGCTAAAGTTTTTTTATCAGTAATAAAGCACTTTGACCGGTAAAAAGGTGTTTGCAAATCTAAACCATTAAAAACACTTTTGGACGGTTGTATTACTGCCCTGCAAGGTTCTTGGGTCCGATTGAGTGACTTGAGACTTCTTTGATTAGTCTCTATATAGAGATAGAACCAGGATTTATTGATTAGAATATTAAATTAGAACTATCCACCATATTTTTTCACACTAACATATTAACGTAATAGTTTTGGCGGGGCCTATGATCACTCCAAGGTCCCGAAGTCCATTTTTCTTGTTAGCGATTTGTCTTTGAGGCATCTCACCCTATGAAAATGCATAGAAGGGGCTATAGGAGGAACTGAAAAGATTAGTCGGGACAGGCCTCGTTTCAAAAAAGAAGAAGAAGCATATGGACTCATATGTTCAAGACATAACACACCTCCCCTTGGTTAACAGGTAGATTTGGTTGGTGGATACTATGACGCCGGAGACAACGTTAAATTCAACTTTCCTATGGCCTTCACAACAACAATGCTAGCTTGGGGAGTCCTAGAATTCGGCAAGTATATGGACGCAGACCTGAAATATGCCCTGGAAGCCATCAAATGGGGAACAGACTACTTCCTTAAAGCCACAACTATACCGGGGGTCGTGTTCGCGCAAGTCGGAGATCCCAACAGCGATCACGACTGTTGGGAAAGGCCCGAAGATATGGACACCCCTCGAACAACGTACCAGGTTAACGAAACGAATCCAGGATCAGAGGTTGCCGGTGAGATTGCGGCCGCTCTGGCAGCCTCTTCCTTGGTGTTTTTGGAGATTGATGCCAACTATTCCACATTGCTTTTGGAGAGGGCTTTTACGGTAATTTGTTTTCGCTATATAGCGTTGTTGATACATGCTTAAAAAAAAAAATACAACAAACTTGTTATTTTTAGCAAGAAAGCGTTCATTATGCTACCTTGGCAAATATGGTAATTTTGAACAGGGTTCGGCCACGTGATACCTGTTCAGTGTTTGGCACTGAAAAACTTGTCGCATCTTGAATACTTTTATGACAATGTCTCTAGTTCTATAGAATTGTTGTAAATCCTTTTTCGATGATCGTAATATCTTTTTATGGAATAGGTTTTCGAATTCGCAAATACGTATCAAGGATTTTACAGCGAAAGCCTGGGGGCAGCAGTATGCCCATTCTACTGTGATTACAACGGCTATCAGGTATTCACAATAAACGAAAACCACAAATCCAAAATACTAAATTGTTTATATAATTTTGAGTACTTAGCTTATTCATTCCATAATATTTGTACCAAATATGGCTTACAGGATGAACTGATCTGGGCAGCATTATGGCTATTCAAAGCCACCAATGACACTTATTATTCGAATTATGTCACTCAAAACATAACTCTTTTGACATACTTCACTGAATTCGGATGGGCCGCGAAAAATGCTGGAATTGCCGTACTTGCCTCCAAGGTAGTGTTTGTGTACTGATTTCATTTACTTATAATACGAAGAAGACCTTCAATGTTGCCTAGTCTAACTGATTCGCCATTGTTTTTACAGTTTATGATGAATTCCACCTTAAATTCAAGTCTCTTTGTCCCCGACGCCGACAGTTTCGTTTGCAGCGTATTGCCTGAATCTCCAACCAGAACTATCGAATATTCACCAGGTATTTTTTGGTCATCCTCTTTATTGGACTTGGACAGTAGGATCAGAGCTAGAAACAGAGCCACGTTAAGAACAGGAGGAACGCACACCTCCATCAGGTTTTAATTAGAGTTTTACCTAGCTTACTGTAATGACCCTAAAGGGAAGTCTAACATTTGAGCTTAAACTTTTAAGCCACGTAGTAAATTAGGCAAAGGGTTTTCATTGGTGTGGGTCGTTAACGAAATGTGCCAACGGTAGAGTTTTTCTATAAATTTTTATCCATTCTAATAAAAATTAAGAGAGAACAACAAAAAGACCATACCAAGAAGTCTTTAAAAAGTTAGGTCAAATGGGGCTGTCTCCATATATCAGATACCGAACACATACATTTTCCTACACACAAGTGTGTAAATCATGGATACCTGTATCTAACATTTGTGCAATGACAAAACATGTTTTAGGAGGCCTTATGCTCAAGCCGGGAGGAAGTAACTTGCAACATGCGACGGCTTTATCGTTCCTTCTAATCGTATACGGTCGGTATTTGCATCATACCAACAGCTCCGCCAATTGTTCCGGCATTGTTGCAACTCCATACAGGCTCATACATGTTGCGCAACGGCAGGTACATCTATATACAGTATATAAACACGGAACATTTTCTTGACCGAGCGTGCTTTTTTAACACACCACGTATCGGTTTGTGCTGGAATGTTTTATACTTTTGAGTAACGTTTTACAAGACCACACAGGAAAGTGCGAAACGCATACAGTTCGTTGTGGCGAAATCAAAATAATATATCTCCAACATATCTGGATTAATGCAGGTGGATTACATACTGGGAACCAACCCAATGAAGATGTCATACATGGTGGGATATGCCACGAAATTTCCAAAAAAGATTCATCACAGAGGATCTTCACTGCCTTGTATTGCAAAACACCCACAACATGTCAGCTGTGATGGAGGAGGCCTTTATTTCGCAAGCAACAACTCTAATCCAAACTTGCTCACTGGAGCAGTGGTTGGTGGCCCAGACAATATCAACGATACCTATGCCGATAGTCGAGCCAATTACGTCGAATCGGAGCCAACCACATATATAAACGCACCACTTGTCGGTGCTCTAGCTTACTTTAAACATTTAACGTCCTTGGTAATGCTTTAAAATGTTTTGGTCTTGAGAGAATGAGCATTGATTAGAAGATTTTGCTGAGCATCCAATCCAGTGGATGGAATGTGATGTACATTTATGGTTTTTGAACATTATACCTTTTGTAAATGAGGGAAATTGAAAGGGGTCTTTTTGTTGTAAATTTTAGATTTGTAAATAGAAATTGCATTCTGTGGGACTTAAAATCTGTATGAAATTTTGTCTCACAATGTATAGGGGTGTGGGACCTACATAATACATCTCATTAAATGTTAATCAAATATTCTGAATTAATGCTAATTAACTGTAAATTTAGTGTTGTATCATACATTAAATATTACGGGTTGTAGATACCCTATTTTCCTTAAGCCTTGCTCTTACTATTTACAAATCAATTTTCAATGGAGTACAAGATTTTGTTAGATTTCGAATTAAGTGCAAGGTATTAATTTTGGTTGCTATGGAAGTTGTAGAAGGAAGAAAATAAGTAAGAAGCATAACGAAAGAAGGAGAGAAAGTAAGAGAACGATTTGTTTAACAGTTTTTACTTAGTTTAGTTTTGGAGACTGGGGTAATGAGTAGAGAGAGAGAAAGAGAAATGAGGATAATGGTTACAAAACAAAACTATAACTATGAAATGAACAAGCCCATTGTATTTTTTAACATACCCGATAATAAAAATAGATAATAAATCAGAGAGAGAATAAAAACTTTAAGGAAAGGCTTAAACTTTTAGAGTGAGAAATCATTTAGGTTCACCTTTTGTCTGCAAGTATGAGAAAATAAAGTTGCAATGGTGAGGTAAATATACATACAGTACGTTGCACACACTTTTATAAGGCTTGTTTGGATACCCCAACTAAAAGGAAGGGTAATTTCGTCAAGAAAACCTTATTTACTGGCTAAGAAATAAATACTTGTTCCGTCCAAAATCCCTTGTAGTTTGTTGACGTTAGATAATACATGAAGAGGGTTAAGTGTTTGAGTTTAAATAATGGAGGAAGCAAGATTACAAGCCTGGAGCCGGGTTATAATGGGAAAAAATTTGACATTAAATATCTTTCTATTCTTTACTCAAAAAATTAAGTAAAAAAAATGGTTATCAACATTCTCGCATTCAGAAAAATTCAAAATATATATTTTAAGATTAATCATCCATCAATATAGAACAAAAATAGCTTAACAATCAATCAAATGCGACCTAATGTGTTCTTATATTTCAGAAATCATCTACTATTGACTTTAAACTACTTCTAAATTTTATTGGGACATTGGAAAATCTCAGCCAACTAAAAAAAAAACTCCTTAAAGTGCGGGGTGGCCAAGGTCCACCCTAGCCCTACTCTCCTTCCGCTCCTAAGTTCAAACATTAAGGGGTAACTCAGAAATAGGTGATAGTATAGGGAGGTTTATTGTAGTTTACACTTTATCTTTCTGTTGACATTCAAGTCCCTGTATTTTCAATGGTTTACACGCCAAAACACGGGGGGAGAGAGAGAGAGAGATGCAGCACAGGAAAACTGCAGTCGTGAATGGAAGACCATCTGGAACGGACGGCTCTGATTTCTCCTACCGCATGGTCGTCGACTCCAGTAAGCTTCCCTTCGATCTTGTCTGATAATTGGCGTTGTCTCTCTTTTCCCAATTAGGGTTTAATGGCTTTATAATTTCGATCATCAATGGCTTTAAATTGTAGGGTATACAAAGGTAGCCAAAGGGAAGTCTCGTCTCTCTGTCCTCTTCTTCACTCAGGTACTTCTCTCTCCCTCGCTCTCTATATCTCTCTCTCTATATAGCTCGGTCACGCCTAACACAGGCGTATGAAATGCGGACATTCTTGTACATCCTAAATTCAAAGGATTTGGATTTGAATTGAAGTAACTTTGCATCGAAGGAAATATTAATATGAGCCGAATCCATTCTCCAAATTTATTAGCCCCGTCTGTGGTTTTGTTTCCTGAATTTGGCGGGTATCTATGTTATGTAACTTATGTTTGGTTTTTTTTTTTGTCTGACTTCCCTTTCTCTTGTTATCTTGATGTCGTTTTTTTAGAGTGTGATCATTGAGGCCTCGGCCATGTCAAGCTTTAGTTTCCGCTTGTAATCAGAAAATAACTGCCAGTCCTTGAAGTGGATTACAGATAAGATTTCAAACAGTTACCTTTTGAGATGGAAAAGAAGCGAAAATTTTGAAATGGAATAAGTAATTGTTTGGTGTTAAGTGTGTAGCCAGCAGGAATATATATACCAAATTCTAAGGAAAAAGAGTAGGACGGGGCATGGATAATCTTATACTTGAATGATGTCCACTCAGGGTACGGCTTTTCAATGCAGTCAAGTTTTTAAATATTTTCCAGTCAAGAATTCTCGTGTCATTACCTAGTTCGGGCAGTTGTAGTCTTAAACATTACGCGAGCTGGTGGGTTCTGTTTCCTGAATTTGGCGGGTAGTTTATGTTATGTAACTTACCTTTTGGCTATTTTGCTTTCCAACTTCCCTCTCTCTTGTTGAAAAACCATTTCGATGTCGTTTTTTAGAATTTGAGCATTGAGCGACCTTGGCCATGTTTGGCATCTCAAGCTTTAGTATCTGCTTGTAATCAGAAAATAACTGCCAGTCTTCGAAGTGGATTGCAGATTAAATTTCAACCAGTTACTTTTTGAGATGGAAAAGAAGTGAAATGTTTGAAATAGAATAAGTAATTGTTTGGTGTTAACTGTTAAGTGGTTTAGCCAACAAGAATATATGTACAACAATCTGTGGAAAAAGAGTACGATGATGGCATGGATGATTCAAATGCAGTCTTATACTCAAATGATGTCCGCTTAGGGTACAGCACGTCAATGCAGTCAGATTTTTGGATTCTTTCCCGTCAATTAAGAATTCTCTCGTCATTACCTAGTTTGGGTAATTGTGGTTTTAAACATTACACAAGCTGGTGGGTTGTGTGCATATTGATATTTTGGTTGCAAAAAAGATCTAATGACTTTCTCGAGGCCTGCACATCTTAATGCTGATCATCTTTGAGAGGATACATTTGAATGCTTTGGTTTTAAAGATTTATTTTTTCCTCTCTGAGATCTCTAGTTTTTCTGAAGTAGGATACATTCATGCATCTTGTTTAGATGGTTGGAGTTGTATGCTGCAGGCTATTGTACAATTGTTTGGAGTGGTGAGTTTATTGCTATCATTACCAAGGGGGGAGGGTCCTAACACACTTGCTATTTCGTCCACAGCAATTGGATTACTCTCTCTCCTAGTAGGAGAATTAGGTAGATGAAATGTTTCTCTACTCTTAAAGTTCCTTGACGATAGAAGGTTGTTGTAGAACTTACTTTAGTTTTGGCTATTTGTTGTATGAAGGACGAAGGCGTAGCAGAGTGAACTTTTTGAGATTTTACATGTTCGCATCATCTATAGCTATTACGATTTCAATTGCTCGAGTTGGTAGCAGTAATTTCTTGGCTGAGGTAAGACAGGTTTACTTTTTACCACATGTAGAAGATGATATATTTCCCTTCTTGTTTATTTTGGTATTTCTGGAGTAACGTTCAGGTAGTTTTTTTTTATCTTTAAACGAGTAGAAAGTATGGCTATAAGATTGGAAAGTAGTGTCTTCGGACTTTACCTTTACACGGTGATAAGAAATATGACAGTTTTGAGCTTTTTGAGTTCTATATTCATTTTCTTACTTTCTTATGTTCTGTGTATCCTGCGTTTTCTGGGTGCAGCCCCATCTTTTGGTGACCTCTTGTCCAGTACCCTTTTTGGGGGGAGCGAGGTCCCTGTAGTGAGGGATTCTGGCTACAATCTCCGGTGCCCCCAAATGGTGCAGTTTTGGGGCCAATTTAGGTAGCCACACTCCACCATTTTCTCCTCTCTCGCGCGTAGGCTATGGGTGGTTGTGTGGGCCCAGTTTAAGGGTCACACAAATAATCAGAGCTGGTCAATAATTTTAAAATTATTATTAGATTGGTTTTGTAAAAATAAGCTCAATCGGATAATTATATGTACTTGATCCAATCTTTCAATTTTTTATTCTAGATTTTAGGATCTTGAATACTGACTGAATTATAAAGAAAAGTTGTGCCCGATATCCCCGTGATCTAAACCTTAGATATTGTAAGGCTTGTTGAAAAGAGCGTTTATTAAAAAAATTATCTTGATCTGACATCGATAGGTATCAATTCAATTCATATTTTTAATATAATCCTCAAGTTTTGATACGTATCGATGTCCAATCAAGACAATTTTTGTATTGAATATTCTCAATAAGCCTTACAATATCTACGGTTTAGTCACAGGGATATTGGGCGCACAATTGCTAAACTTTTCCTCAAAATTCATTAAGTATTTAGGATCCTAAATTCTAAATAAAAAATTGAAAGATTGGATCAAGTACTTATAAATTTTTCGATTGAGTTGATTTTTTACAAGACCACTCAAACAAGAATTTAAAATTATTGAGTTGCTTCGATTACTTGTGTAGGACCCCGAAGTGGGCCCCACACAATCAACCGTAGTCCATGCAAGAGAGAGGAGAAAAGGGTGGAGCCTGGCTGCCTAAATTGGCCGCAAAACTGCACCGTTTTGTGGCACTGCAGATTGCAGCGAGAATCCCTCACTACAGGGACCCTGCTCCCCTTTTTGGGTGCCCTTAAGTTCATTTCCTTATTCCATGTATAGCCTAGATATGAGTTTGAATTGTGATCTCTTATTGGACAATTGGAACTACTCGGGCAGATCAATAGTAATCTATTGATCTGCCCGAGTAGTTCCAATTGTCCAATAAGAGATCACAATTCAAACTCATATCTAGGCTATACATTGGAACTATACTTGGCAAATCTCCCATTGTAGACATTGTCTTGTTGTATTGTCTATGCTGATTGCAGTTTTATATTGTGTTGGAGCTCTTAATTTTTATTTTTTTTTTCAGTATATTGACATTTTAAACCAGTATAAAGTTGTGAAATCTTGCTGATTGTTGCATGGAAATATAGGTGATCCAAGATCAAAGTCGGTGGGACGGAAAAAAGTTCGAACTTGTCAGTATAGCAGGCGTTGTACTTGGTGAGATGCATACGACTTCCCATAAAAGCTTTATGTATGTATTTGTATGGCATTTTTTAGTTGGCGACTTGAATTTTGTCCTCTTCAATGTTGACAGGTCTGCTGTTACAAATTTTTACGGTCAGTACGACGATATCTCTAATTCATAATATGTCTCCTCCCAAGAGAGCTTCCTGATGGCTTTTTCTAACTTATACTTTCTCGGCATGTGACGGGTATGCTGCTCTCTTTTGCTTCTGTTTGCTGTTTTTGTTATTTGTTGAGCTCCTTTTATGTAACATGAATTTTGGGTATTCAGAAATATTGTTTAATACTTCAGTGATATTTTATTTTGTTTTCTTCATCAGACCTTTGTTAATTTTTCTTACTGTCGACCTATGTTAATGACCATGATGACTTTTTGGTAATTCAAGTCTCTTGTAAGAAAGATATCAGTGATTTTTATTTCGACATTTTTCAAGCCAGAGGCATTCTTAGTTACCTTTTTAAGTTCACGATCTTGTTATTCTTGTAATCCTCTATGAAGCGTTGCATTGTCGCTAGTATATGATATTCCAATTGTGTGGAATGATTTATATGTTGGTGGCAAGGATTAAATATTGGTCAGTGCGTAGCGTAGTGGCCTCCGGTACCGCTACACCCAGCGCGCTATACCGGCACTACAAAAAATTCACACCCATATCATCATCCAATACCTACTACACATCGCTTTTTATCTGTTTTTTAACTGCTTCACGGCTGGGACGTGACCACTCTGGCCAATTCAGGTGCTCCAGTGCCAAAATTAATTTTTAAAAAATCACGATTCCTACACCCGATTCGTGTTACATATCATTCGATACTCCTGCTAACGCTATTTAAAACCCTCTTGGTCGGGAACCCCGAATTCACAGTCGAAGAGAACAGGCACAAACTTCTATTTGATTCAATCTAATGTTACGCCTCGCACAAATATAAAGCTTGAAATTCCACAATTTCCATACTCTCTCTCTCTCTCTCTCTCTCTCTCTCTCTCTCTCTCTCTCTCTCTCTCTCTCTCTCTCATGCATGTGTTTTTGTGTTGATTTTCTATAAAATTTTCAGTATAAATTTGATGTACATACATCACGCACCAATATATCGTAGTCAGTCTTCAGCTAAGGCCATTGAATCACCTGTTTTTTGGTTGCTCTTAACACACCGCACAAATACGACCCATTTTGTGGGCTACTAATGGAAGCTAAAATCAGGTTTATCTTTCCATCAATATCAATGGCTTGCACGTCTCATGGCACTGTTGTTAGTACACACAATGCAGCTTTTTTCCAAGGCTTGGGGTCATTCCAGGAACGGGCTTAGGTCAATTTTTTGGGTTCATGTATTGTGAGATAGTGAAGTGTCTCATAAAGCACAATAAATCAATTTTGAGTTTAATTCGGTTTGTACAGTACTAGTTTTTATCGCCTTTCAACATTTTCCTAAAGAATAGAGATTGTCTTAAGTTGGAGTTGCAGATAACTTCCATGGAATCCCTGCTATAAAATGGGAATCCATAATCTTGCTTGCCCTTGTGAAAATTGATACTGTATTACCTCTATGCTGTCAAATAAAAACATTCAACATCAATAATAGCTTTTCACATCTTTGCTTTTGGCCATCACCCCGTCAATAAAATTCACATCATTGTAATATTTACTGAAAACAACAATGTAGATCCAACAAGCTAATTACATACCCTCGTAAAATTTCACATCATTATTTACTTGAACAAACAATGTAAACCAATAAGCTAATTAACCTGATCGATAACATTATTACTGCGACAAAACACCCATATCCTTCCACTGCACCATCTATATCCATTAGCCTGAGTTTCTTCCGAGAGATCAACGATTCAAATCAGCAACATTAGGCCTGTTGTTGACCCCTACACCTAGCACTTGGATTGGATCCTGCAGTTTTAAATTGAGGACGGTAGAGAATCCATATTTGACAATTAAGTATATACACTAATTTCACACAGTTTTCACAACTAAGCAATTATCCTAAATCATGCGCAGCAGCATGAGCTGGGCTAGCGATGGACAGGAGCCAAGCTATTAACCAAAGCCAAGGCATTGCTAGTCATATGCGCGATATTCACAATCTGCCCTCTCACGACATTCTTCACGTTGCTGTCGGCCACCTGCCCTCTCACAACATTCTTCAGGTTGCTGTTGGCCGCCGCACTACTTCTTTCGGAAAACCCTTCAGTGCACGTGTCCTCATTAGTCATGGCGGCACTGACCCAGGTCTGTATGTCGTCCATTTTGAGGTAGAAATTCGAGCCCTTGAGTTGACTCATCTCCCCGAGAGATTTCCTCAGCAGGTCAACCGAGTCTCCCAGCTCCTCCACGCAGTCGCGCATTGCGGCCATTTCTCTGGGGCTCATGGCGCGGCTCTGCAACATCTTCGCCATCATTGCGGAAGTAGATTGAGTGTTGTTGAGTGTCACGGCAAGGGCGGTGTGGGCTAGGAGCTGAGGGCTTGTTTGGATGTCACTGGCGTGGGTCGAAAGTGTGTGGTAGCAAAGTGAGGGGTAAGTGGTTGAACTGCATGATGTTTTGATGAACTCAATGCTTCTGGGTTCTCCGGGTGTCGCCCGGGCAGCCGAGGTCGAGGAAATGTTGGTAGTAAAGGTGAGAAGAATGAGAAGAGGTGTGAGAAAATGGTGAAAGCTTGAGCCTACCATCTTTCTCCCTCTCAGTCTCTTTAATTTGAGATAGCGTAGACTCTGGGGATGAAGATGGTGTGGTGGAAGTTGGAGGGAAGGTTTTGAGTTTATGGCAAGAGTTCGAGGGGTACGATGAGTCGAATGATTGAAGAAAATACTAGAAAGAGGAAGTTCGCAAGTCTACATCATACTCCATTATTATTGTGGTCCAACATTGTCTTCTTTTTATAGCAAGTGGGCGTCAAGACCATGTGAAAGCCATGTGATAGCACAAAAGCAGTATCCTGCATACGGGGCATATCAGGAAAACCAGCGGTACCGATCCCAATGTACCGATTACATACCGACCGGCGTAGGTGACCCTGTTGAATGGGGTGATTTTGAATCGAGATCTTACAGTCGTTCGATTGCATTGATTCCCGTCTAGGGCCCACTCGAAATTTGATTTTGAGATGAATGAACAGTTCAGATCGATTATTCGGGACTCACAATAAGAATCCCGATGTTGGTTAGTACATGATTGGTACCACGGCATCAGTACCTGTAGAATGGTTCGGGCATATCCATTGGTAGGGTTAAAAATATGGCATTATATGACATAAAAATGTAAAAAGTGGATTCCAAGTTTGTACTGTTACATAAAATGCGTTGATAATGTACCTATATATATATTTTTTTGATGAAATAATGTACCTATATAGATATAGGTGGGCTGGTGGGGGCGTGGGGCACTGCCTTTTGTCCAATCTCATCAGTATGTTTTCGTCACTTTTTTCTCATCTCCCTCTCTTCCGCTTTTTGTACTGTTTATGGGCCCCACTTAAAATAGTGCTAACGGTACACGCACATATTGACACAAGAAAAAACTAACCGACTGCCACTTTAATACATTAGCAACACCATTGGAGCATATTTTTTCGTATTTACTACTTCCTCTATTTCAATTTTTTTACACACTACGATATTACGTGAAATTTTTAAACTAAAAAATAATTTATTTATTAAAATAATTTTTTTGCATCGTATTAAAGTTCTCAATGAGATTCATTAAATAAGATTCATATTGATTAGAATATTATTTTTGTAAGTACATTATTTTTTAGTTCAAAAATTGTACGTAGTTCCGTATTGAGCAAATAAATTAGGACGGAAGGAGTAGCTAATTGTGCTAATCCTCACACTAGTTTCAACTGTAGTAACATTACTGGAGATGCTAAAGGCATCCACAATCGTGGAGTTAAAAATGTGTTCTTATAAGACCCCAAAATGTAAAAAAAATTGGGTCCCATTTGTGTGTTGTTATAACAAAGTGTGGTGTTAAGGTATGCAATGATATTGTTAGAGTGTTGTTAAAGTATTATTGGAGTGTATAAAAAAAAGTACAAATTAATAGAGTTTTATACCAGATGGGATTACTTTCTTCTGTGCCGGACATTTTCCAGTGATTCCCACTCACTCTCTCTCTTTCTCTCTCTTATTTTAAGCCATGAGCCCCATTTAGGAAGTGTGGCTAACAGCCACAACTGTATTATGGTAGTTATTTATATGACACTAACTACATCATTTAACTTTCTACTAATTACACTATTGAGACACAAAAAATGAAAAAAGTCAACTAATTATACTATTTCTTACCTTACTTCTTACACAAACTCCATTATTGGAGATGCCCTTATGATGCCCATGTTTTTCAGGGATCCGGATATTCTGTAGTGCAGTACTACAGTATAAAGTTGTAGTGCGTCATTTGAGCCGTCTATCACGCAATCAACGGTCTTTATTTCATCTTAGCTCTATAAGATCCCCAATTTCATTTTACACAGGTTCCTGTAGTGCGTCCATCCGGCTGTTCATTATGCCTATGTGGTATGGTGCTGGGGGCATTAAAGGGTTCTCGAATTTGTGTTTTTTTGCTCAAGTGCATTTTTAGAGGACTGGATTTTCCTCTCTTCTTTTTTTCCCCCCTTTTTTCTTCTTTTTGGGTTCATCAAGAAAACTAAACTCGGAGGTGGGAAATGAAACCCAGGAATCGAATCCAGAAGGAGAAACTAAACTTGGTAGAATATGAAAAATACCACTTGTACGTCTATCCCTTTCCTCTTAAGGTTTCCCGCTCCAAACCCAATAGTCCATTTTATACTATCATATGGAGTAACCCAATTGTCCAAACGTTTTTTTTTTGGTACTTGTCCAAACGTTATTTAATAACCAGATGGACAAGCTCAGTGGTTGGGCTCCTGAGTGTCCAAGCCACCGTACATGCAAGGTTCAAATTCTGCCCCTTTTCGTGCAAAATCTAAGTGTATGCACGTGTGTTAGATAACAAGACATTAAGGTTCGCCAAAGTTGGTTACAAGACATGAAATCTCACCAAAGCTAGGCAGATAGATAGACTCCTTTCCCCTGCTAATGGAGAGCAAGAAACCAAAGAAAATGATTGTTTTTTAACTAACGCCCCCTTTTGGGTATGCAGGTACTTCAAATCAATTCTCCCAGAAAAAATCTCACACCCTGCCCTAGAAGAAGACAAACTATGCTAGATGGGTTATTCAACAGTACCGGTTTGAAACCTCAAAATGGTGCTTGATCTTCCCTTGGAAATGGTTTGATTTCCGTAGATTCGATTGCCGATTGGATTTTGTTTATTGTTGTTCCATTTCCATTTCGGTTAGTTTCTTTCGGGGTTTAATATTGGTGTATTCCACAGTGGTTTCCAATTACGACTAGGATCCCTTAACAAGATTCGAGCCTGCCTTCTTATCGTTTAATCAGACTAACGAGAACAGTAAGCTCATTTTATAAGCACTATCAGCATGTGTTTCTGCCTTGTGGCCTTTTCAATAGACAAAATAGTCAATCCATTCAATCTCTCTTCTGACATTGTTGACCTAAGATAGGTTTTTGATCAACTTTAATCAGGGAATGAATCCTTGGATTAACTATGTCTTTAAGCAGATCGAGGACGGGCAACTAGGGAAAAGAAGGAATAGCATTAGTTCACCCGTCAAGGATCAATTCATGGGAGTGAAAGAAAATTTTGACTTAATTAGATAGAAGTGAGGGAGAATAATGAAGTCCCAAAAGGGGGTTGCCCTCAATGAACTCGCTCCTCTTACTTACAAGGAAGAACATAATTAGACAAATCGCACTCCTCTAGTTCTCACATAGGAACTTTTTCATTGTTGGCCTGATTTATGCTGTCAAAATCAATCCTACTTAAAAAGAAGAGGCAGCATTAGCTTATGGTCAACTCCTTTTGATAGTATAATCTATTTGAGGGTTGGCGCTCCACTGCTGATTTGAAAAATATCAGACCCCCTGATTTGAAAAACTTCTTTGCTCCACACCAAGAAAATCAAGAACTTGAACTTTATGCTCAAATTGCAGGTTTTCCTATTTTGATCCATTAGAGGATTGATTGGTACATCGCGTACAGATGTTGTATTAAGAGTATTTGTACCAAATTCACCATCAAGACTAATCATACCTCCAAGGGGTTCACAAGGCTCAACATTAGGGAATACATCGTAGTGTTGAGAAATTATGGGTCCCGATTCGAGACTTTCCTCGCTCTTTGGTTCTTGTACCCAATTAGTTCTTGCTATATTTTCATCTTCACCTCCAATTACCTCATTGGTTGCTCCTCCATCTGAATCAAATTGTCTTCCAAGTAACGAGACACTCAAAAATTCCTCTTCGTTATCAATTTCTTCTTTGTCATCAAGTTCAACTCGATCTCCTTCCTCTTTCTGCAATCTCATACCCATCATAATACCCAAGACATGAGAGATTTGAAACCGAACGAACATGATTGGTTTCTTGATCTTCGAAAAAGCTTGATTGATTCATATTAAATAGCCTCGGTGATGTATCCCTTGAGCTTTCTATACTCGCAAACACACAATAATTATTACTTGGTATAGAACAATGCAAGTCAAGATTATCTCGGGACAATCACTTGGACTCGAGCTTTCTTTGGTACTCTTGATACAACATCTGACCACGATTTGTCTGAAGAAATTTAATGCTCATCAATTATCTCATCTTGTGCCATGTCTTGATAGGTTGTTTAAATTCTCATCTTCAGTTCACCTGCAATTGCTCCCACCATCTGGAATCAAAACCATGTAATTTACGTGCCACATATTTGACCTCCTTCTCTTGCAGAATGCCCATTTAGAATGCAAAGAATTTGTCAACTTTATGAAACCAATAAATAAAATTCTCAGGATGACAATATGCATTAAAACTGAGAATTATTGGTGATTCTTTCGCTTCGACTTCTGATTCTTCTTCATTATCCACATGATTAGTTGGGCCTCTCCTAACTACAATCTGGTTACCGGGTTGGTGTTGGGCAAATCCCAATGCACATTCCCGAACCTGGTTAAGAGGACAGCGTTAGGCAACTGCCACCACGCGATCTTCTACAACCCTCCCTGGTCTTTGGTTAAGGCGAAGATTCAGCAACTGGAACGATTCACGAATTTCCGTCATGATACTTGTTTGTTCTTCTTCAAACCATCTTTCTCGGATCAGCGAACCTTTGAGCAACGTCAAAGGCTGTGTCATCTACTTTGTTTGGTGTCATCGAGTTAGGAAAAACTCGCTCTGATACCATTTGACGCAGCAGAATTCACGAGAGACTAGTTAGCGTACTAGTCCAAACGAGATAGGTTCTCGAATCCACGAGAGGTTCTTGAATCCACAAGAAAAATAGAGTAATGCTATAATTTTTTTTTGATAATTGAATAAAAGCTAAATATGCCCATAGGCTACATCCTTATTTATATTAGTAGGAGTCCTAACTAAAAGGAAATAAAATAAAATCTAACCAAAACTAAACTAGGAATGTGCAAAACAGGCATCACAAATAAAATCTTCTAAGAATAGTTGTAAATAAAAATTGTTACAATTATAATGTTTCCATAAGTTATACGGGCGTATATATTGTCTTGCATTAGAGAGAGAAGAAAATAAACACACTTATTGAAGCATCTCCTCGGATTTGAGGCACCACCAACGGAGTGACCACTACTGGCACCCTCAAACCAATGAGGAGGAAGGGAATGGGTGGGAGAGGAGCTAAAATGGGGTGGAGGGGGTGGAAATGGAAGTGGAGTGGTAGTGGAAGTGGTAGTAGCACTCTTCATCCCCTCTAATGTGATCTAAAAAAATACTTAACCGTATTTGATTCGTAATTGTAACAGTGTTTTGAATTAACATGCCAACCAATTTGGCCCCATTACTAAAATTTTGACAACCTTAAAATCAATGCCATGTGATTTGAATTGACATGCTATCCAATTTAGCCCAAGTATAAGATTGTGAGAACCAGTAAAATTATGCCACGTGTAATGCTTCTTGCTTCTTATTGGATGCATGTGTGCACGAATCATTTTTCCAAATACCAATAGATAGATGTATATATATGTAGCTAAATTGTGAATTGAGATGGAAAAGATGATTAATTTGGACCAATAAAGATTATGGGCACGCAAATAATGATGTCACATGTAAATGATTCTTAACCTCTAATTAGTTAAGGAATATCTGAGTCCTCATTGAAGTAGGCCCTACATTCATAATGTCCTTAAAATTGATGCCATGTGATTTGAATTGACATGCTATCCAATTTAGCCCAAGTACAAGATTGTGAGAACTAGTAAAATTATGCCACGTGTGATGCTTCTTGCTTTTTATTGGATGCATGTGTGCACGAATCATTTTTCCAAATACCAGTAGATAGGTGTATATATATGTAGTTGAATTGTGAATTGAGATGGAAAAACTGATTAATTTGGACCAATATAGATTAGGGGTGAAAGAAAAACTGAAAAAACAAACCGATCGGTTCAGTTTTCGGTCGGGGAAAAGCCGTGTCGGTTGACTTCGGACCGAACCAAACTGAACCGAAAAATTATCGGTTCAATCTCGGTTTCCTGGAAATTGGTTTGGACCGAACCTAAACCATGCCAATTTGAACCGAAATACCCCGAAACCACCCCTATTTGGACCGAAAACTGAAGAAAAAAAAACGATCTTGACCCCCCAAAAATAACAAATCCTAGCCGTCCATCTCAATCTTAACGCCGGACCGAAAAAACTGAAAAAAACTGAACCACCCCGAACTAATCAGTCCATTGTTTTTTTCGATCGGGATCAGTTCCCAGCAAACCACCCCAAACCGATCGATTCGGTCACGAACACCCTCAAAACCGACCCGACCGATTTTCACCCCTAGTATAGATCATGGGCACGCAAATAACGATGCCACATGTAAATGATTCTTAACCTCTAATTAGTTAAGGAATATCTGAGTCCTCATTGAAGTAGGCCCTACATTCATAATGTTCTTAAAATCGATGTCATGTGATTTGAATTGACATGCTATCCAATTTAGCCTAAGTACAAGATTTTGTGAACCAGTAAAATTATGCCACGTGTAATGCTTCTTACTTCTTATTGGATGCATGTTTGTACGAATCATTTTTCCAAATACCAGTAGATAGGTGTATATATATGTAGTTGAATTGTGAATTGAGATGGAAAAGCTTATTAATTTGGACCAATAAAAATGAAGGGCACACGAATAATGATGCCACATGTAAATGATTCTTAACCTCTAATTAGTTAAGGAATATCTGAGTCCTTATTGAAGTAGGCCCTACATTAATAATGTCCTCCATCAACAATTTTAAAAAAACACACATCAAGTCAAAATTATCATTCATTTTACTAAGTTACAGTGGCTGTGTTCGGTTGAGTAGTTTTGTTTTGTTTTGATGATGTAAGCAGGTGTAATAAGTGGAGAGAGAGAGAGAGAGAGAGAGAGAGTGAAAAAAGTGATGATGTAATCAAAACTGGAATAGTGCCAAACTGGGGGAAAATCCCCAAACGAACAGGACGTGTCATCTCTAACTTTGCGCGTTGAATCTTTACTGAAGTAAATTAGATAACGAGTACTCAACATTTAACTTGACGACAAATATTCCTATTATTCCCTTTGCAATCTTTGGATTGTTGAGTTACGAGTAATCTAACATAGCAATATATTCGCATACGTCCATTTTTGTATTGGTAAAATGTCTCCAGAGTAAATCTTCTATACTTTGATAAACGATGCGATGTAGTCGAATCGCTTTACAAGAAAAGTATTTTTGTGTGAAAAAGAACCATAGTACTGATGCATGCAATGTAAATTTCGCTTGCCCAACCAATTCTAAAATTCACTAAACCAAAAGGGAAAAAGAAAAAAAAAAAAAAAAAGGTTTCAATTTTTCTAACCCTCAAATAAAGCAGAGACTTTCTGCTAATTAATGGCCGATTTGCTTCACTTCAAATAGTTGAACTAATTCCAGCGCAATGCTAATGAGGTGTCCAACCTTGCTGGTCCGGGCCTGAACCGAGTCCTTGATCTTCCCATCAAAAGCCCGGCTCGAAAACTCACCCGCACAAGTCCTCACCTGATTCTGGGCCGTGTTGGTCCAAGCTTCCACATTTCTCAAGTACCACGAAATGTCCTCCTCATCTTGGGCTTGGGCCAACTTCTCAAGCTCACTAACCGATTGGCTGAGCCGGTCCATGCTGTCCTCTACCTGATCCAAACAATCCTTCAAGGCTCCATACTCCTTGGGCTTTAGGCCTTTGATATTGGTCAGCTTCAACATGTTTGCCTTCTTGGACTCAACCCGGGCCAGGGTCACTGTCAATGCGGTTTGGGTCAATTGGAGTGGGCTTTCTTGGATTGCCGTGGCGTATTTTGAGAGAGATCGGATGCAGACTAGAGAATATGTGGTGGCACCACACGAGGCCTCAATGAAATTCATAGGAGCCATCAACTCAACAGCCGCACTGCTAGTCAAGACAACAGTGTAGGAGAGGGTCAGGATTAGGGCAAGCAAGGGGAGGGTTGTTCCAGCCATGATTGAGATGAGAATGATTAGGATTGTGAGAAGTGAGATGAGTGGTTTTAGAGGCCACAATGACAAAATTTATAGAGGATTAGAAGGCTAAGTACTCGCATAGTTTACCGTGTTTCAACCGTGTATATTTGTGCATCTTTCCTAAATAGATATCGTGCCAACAAATATTACAGTTGAATAACACCAATTTTGGTACAAGCCAATATATGATGGTGGCATTACGAGTCATTATTCATTGGTAATTATAAACCGCTCGTTTCTTGCTATTAATGACACATGTCTGTGCTTGTACAACTGGATAAATCTTATTGTCTTATTCAAGCTCATCTAACCGGGAAAAAAGTTTTCTAACTAATAATAGTCAAATCTGCATTTCTTCATTCAAGTTGGTTATTGGGCATTGTCCTTTAGAAGTGAATTAATTCATACTTGGAAGAGACCTTGAGATAAGGAGGTGACCCTACCATAAGACAATTGGGTGCTCCCCATGTTAACATTAATCTGTAGCATTCGTACCTAATCTGAATCGAAGAATCCAAAGCCAGAAAAACAGAGCGGGTGTGATGTGGTCTAGCTTTCTAAGGAGTAATTAGTCGATTTCACAAAGCAGTGTTACTTGGTGCTTTGAATCATTTCAACATTAGTAATACGAATTTTTATGAGGCCATACACTTTGAATCTTTGACGTGGACCCCACAAGAATGTGTGATGTTAGGGTGTCCTGAAGGAACGGATCCAGTAATCCAACTCAGTGGGGGCACCTTATTAATTATCACGCAATTTTATTCCCTAGTCAACCATCTTACTAAATTAAGACATTTATTATGAACTATAAAATTTATGATGCGTACTTTCTATAAAAAGAACAAAAAAAAGAACACACAATCTTAGGACAACTTTTAGAGTATGTTTTATATTGACATTGACAATGTTTTAGAATGATCGAGATGATTTTATTGATGACTTTTCTCAAAATATTTCTTCACAACGATTAAAAATTTAAAAAAAAATCAAAAGATAAATCTTTAAATAAACAAACAATTTATAAATCAATAATTATAAATGAACCAGCGAACGAAAGTTGAAGCACAAAATTAATTCTACATTTTTATTTTTGAGATATATGTAGGGGAGTCTAGGATCGGCCTCTAAGTTTTGTACGGCATAAGGCGAAATTTTTTTAAACGAGCCCTCAATCTATTGTACATAATTGTTATTGGTGAGGTGTCCTCAATCTATATTATCATTACAATCATTTGAGAGCATACCAAGAATTGATAACCATTACAATATATCAAAAATTGTCATTTAAAGATTACTCTTCTCGAGTTGTAGCTGCAAATGTACTCATTAAACTTGCATAATCTAGTTTTACCCTTATAGCCTTTTCAATAAACAATATAGCCAATCCATTCAATCTATCTAGTGACATCGTCAACCTAAGGTAGGTTTTGATCAACTATAATTAGGGAATGAAAATTTTGACTTAGCTAGATAGAAGTGAAAGAGGATAATGAAGTCCCAGGAAGGGGTTGCCCTCTATGGGCTCACTCCTCTTACTAACAAGGAACAATAATTAGACAAATCACACTCCTCTAATTCTCACATAGGAACTTTTTCATTACTGACCTAATTTATGCTGTCAAAATCAATCCTAAATAATAAGAAGAGGCTTAGCCTAGGGTCAACTCTTTCTTTTGATGGTAAAATTTATTTGAGGGTTGCCGCTTCACCCCGATTTGGAAAGTATCGGATCCCCCAATTTGAAAAACTTCTTTCTTTAGAGCCAACTATAACCTGAATAGTTAATAATATTTTGTACACAATCTATATATTTGGGGAAAAAATTATCCATTGTCTTCAAATAATTGAGCACCTCATTAGGCTTTCTTAGCTTATCTTTTAGTAAAATGGCTCTCAAGACTTTCAAACCAAATTATATGACGTTTTGGCCTTTTCACTTGGGCATTATTTTAAATTGAGCCCTTAAAACTATTAGACCCATTAATTTTAAATCTTATGTTGGCCTAACCAGATCCTGCCCATCAAACATCCAGGAATCGGAGAGATGAAAGCTACTGCTCCACAAAGGCTACACAACGTCGCCGGAGCAAGTTAAAAACTCGTCACCTAAGCAAGCTGAACTCGACATCGGAACAAGCCAGGCTTGTTGGAGCGAAACCACACCGCCATGGAGAACGGCCACAAATAGATCTGAAACCCCTTAAATCCGGGAGAGACACTAATGAGGGGGAGGGGAGGGGGAGAAGAAAACTAACGAACTTATTGAACCATATCCCAGGATTTGAGGCACCACCAACGGAGTGACCACTACTACCACCGGATCTAACACCCTCAAGCCAAGGAGGAGGAAGGGAATGGGCGGGAGAGGAGTTGAAACAGGGTGGAGGGGGTGGAAGTGGAAGTAGTAGTGGTAGTGGTAGTGGCACTCTCCACCCCTTCCGATGAGATTTCAAAAAAAAATACTCACTCGTATTTGATTCGTAGTTGCAACAGTGTTTTGAATTAACATGCCAATCAATTTGGCCCCATTACTAAATTTTGACAACCTTAAAATCGATGCCATGTGATTTGAATTGACATGCTATCCAATTTTATTTAGCCCACGTACTAGATTGTGGGAACCAGTAAAATTATGCCACATATAATGCTTCTTGCTTTTTATATATGCATGTGTGCGTGAATCATTTTTCCAAATACTAATAGATAGACATATGTAGCTGAATTGATTTGGAAAAGTTGATTAATTTGGATCAATAAAGATTATGGGCACGCAAATAATGATGCCACATGTAAATATGTTAGTATTATTTAGGAATGTCTATGTCCTTGTCGAAGCAAGACCTATTTTCAAATTGCCCTCCATCAACAAATTGTGGGAAATCATGTCTAACACAATTATTGGAGGCTGAACACCTTGGTTAAACCAAGATGACATGTAGCCCAAGTGGTAAAACGCTCTATTTATTCGGACAATGTCCTAGATCATGTCTGGGTTCAAGTCTTATAATTTTCTATGCCACATGTAAATAATTCTTGGCCTCTAATTATTTAAGGAATTCTAAGCCCTCATTGAAGTAGGCCCTAGATTCATATCTCCATCAACGATTTGTAGAAAAACATATCAAGTTACGGTGTTGTCTCTAACTCTGCGCATTAAATCTAACTGAAGTAAATTAGATTATGAGTACTCAACATTTAAGAGTACGTATACGTATGCGGGTATATTGCTATATTAGATTACTATTAACTCAACATTGGATTGCAAAGGGAAGAATAGGAGTATTCATTTCCATAACTCTTATGTACTTTGATAAACGGTTTGATATAATCGAAGCGCTTTACAAGAAAAGCATTCCTGTGTGAAAAAGAACAACAGTACTGATGCATGCAATGTAAATTTCGCTGGCACAACCAATTCTAAAAATCACTAAACGAACAGGGGAAAAAAACAACAACAACATGGGTTTGAAATTTTCAAACCCTCAAATAAAGCAAAGCCTTTCTGCTAATTAATGGTCCATTTGCTTCACTTCAAATAGTTGAACTAATTCCAGCGCAATGCTCATGAGGTGTCCAACCTTGCTGGTCTGGGCCTGAACCGAGTCCTTGATCTTCCCATCCAAAGCCCGGCTCGAAAACTCACCCGCACAACTCCTCACCTGATTTTGGGCCGTGTTGGTCCAAGCTTCGACATTTCTCAAGTGCCACGAAATGTCCTCCTCATCTTGGGCTTGACCCAACTTCTCAAGCTCACGAACCGATTGGCTGAGCCGGTCCATGCTGTCCTCTACCTGATCCAAACAATCCTTTAAGGCTCCATACTCTATGGGCTTTAGGCCTTTGATAATGGTCAGCTTCAACATGTTTGCCTTTGTGGACTCGACCCGGGCCAGGGTCACCGACAATGCGGTTTGGGTCAATTGGAGAGGGCTTTCTTGGATTTCCGTGGCGTATTTCGAGAGAGATCGAATGCAGACTTGAGAATACGTGGTGGCACCACACGAGGCCTTAATGAAATTCGTATGAGCCATTAACTTAGCAGGTGTGTTGTCGGCCAAGACAACAATGTGGGATAGGGTAAGGATTAGGGCAAGCAAGGGGAGGGTTGTTCTAGCCATGATTGAGAAGAGAATGATTATGATTGTGAGAAAAGTGAGATGAGAGGTTTCAGAGGCCACAATGACAATTTATAGTGGTTTAGAAGGCTAAGTACTCGCATAGTTTACCGTGTTTCAACCGTGCATATTTGTAGATCTTTCCTAATAGATATTGTGCCAGCAAATTTTACAGTTGAATTACAACAATTTAAGTACAAGCCAATCTATCTTGGTGGCATTACGAGTCATTATTCATTGGTAATTATAAACCACATGTTTATTACTATTAATGACACATGCCGGTGCTCGTACAACTAGATATTATCTTATTGTCTTATTTAAGCTCGGATCTAACCAGGAAAAAGTTTTCTAACTAATAATAGTCAAATCTGCATTTCTTCATTCAAGTTGGTTATGGGGCATTGTTGGTCCAGAGATTTTCGGGGCCCTTAGCAAAATTTCATAATGAGGCCTCTAATTTGTTCTTATATATATTTAGGCCAATTTTCACATCCGGGACTCCTAGAAATAAAAAAAAATGTATTTTTTTTGTTTTGCCAATTATTTTTGGAAAATTCGAGCCGTCCAATGTGTTCAAAAGATATTTTCAAGGGCCCCTGCGAGAAATCTTCAAAAAAAAATACCGGGAAAGGCTTGATCCAAGAAGTTTTTCGCAAAAACTGTATTTATATATTTTTGCGAAAATTACTTGGATCAAGCTTTTCCCGGTATTTTTTTGAAGATTTCTCGACATGGCCCTTGAAAACACCTTCTAAACACATTGGACGGCTCGGATCGTCAAAATTTTTTTTGGATCATGGAGGTCCGGAAACGGAAATCTCAGATTAGAAGTGTTATATATATATATATATATATATATATATATATATATATATATATATATATATATATATATATATATATATATATAACACTTAAAAGCTTAAAAGCATTTTATTTTTTGGTAAAACTCGGAAAAAAAAGGTAGAGTACCCAACAATTCGCATGGAAACTAAAGTAGGGAGGGATCAAACCTATGTAATCATGCGTACAGCACGCTTCTAACCACCGCAGCTGACAACGTACATGTGAAATTTTTGACATACATAATATTTATTATAATCTAAAGATTTAAAAAAAATTATTATTGATCCAAAATCCAAAAAACTCTGGGATCTAACTTTGTTATTTTTACCCGGGCGGCCCCAGGCGTTGTCAAGAAGTGAATTTATTCGTACTTGGAAATTGGAAGGAGAAAATTTTGGGTAAGGAGATGGTATATACTGCCAGTGCGTCTTTTCATCCAAACCGCTTCCAAACATATTTTGGATTATTTGGGATATCTTGACTTGGCCCAAAACATATTTAAGCGGCTTGGATGGACGTCAAGACCAATGTATATATACCCTCTCCCGGCCGAACCCATAATTGAGACCTAGAGATAATGTGATAAGCCTACCATAGGACAATTGGGTGCTCCCTTGAAACTGGCTAAATGACAAGAAGTAATTTGTTCCCCATGTTAACATTATCTGTAGCTTTTGTACCCAATCTGAATCGAAGAATCCAAAGCCAGAAAAAGATAGCGGGTGTGATGTGGTCTAGCTTTCTGAGGAGTAATTATTCAATTTCCCAGAGCACGGCTGGTGTTTCGGGACATTTGAGCACAACAACACATATTTTTGTGAGGTTCATATACTTTGACATAAATTCCACGAGAACGTGTGACGTTGAAGAGTCTTAAAGCACCACGTAACAAGCCCGCGTTCTTTATTCCAATGAAAAGAAAAAAAAAAAAAAAAGCATTGCCCGCTTGTTCAAGTCTGTCAAGAGTCTTGAAGTGAGGACCCCATGTTTGTCGTGTATTTTACTGCCCGGAATTTACGCTGCAAAGATTTTCGAAAACATCAAAATGTGATCTCATTTTGCATGGGCCCTCCCACCTCTTCTTATTATATTCTTTTTTATTTCTCTCTTATCTAGAAGCAACTCTTCCATTGACATGGTTACAGAGACTCATCGCCATAAATATGTGGTAGCTGTATATGACTACTTGGTCCTCCATGTCTGCTCTTAAAGCTTCAGCTTTCACACTTACCACCACCACTCCTCTTTTTCTAAAAATCGGTTATTCCTGTCAATTTATCCGTATCTCAATTAATTTTGCAACCGTAAAATTAACGACCAAACAAATTTCTAATAGATTCTAGGGTACCAGTCCCGTTGTGATATTCGACCTCTTAGTGATAAGCCCTTTTACTCTGTAGCTCCCCACGGGCCCTACAACGGTCAATGTTCCACTCAACCTAATTCGCTTTCGTTTTCCAAAATAAAAAACCTAATTCGCTTTCGTTTTCCAAAAAAAAAAAAAAAAACCTTATTCGCTTTCCACATTGATCACTTGTTTGTCTCCTTTTCTTTAGCTTATTAGGGTGTTCAGAAATTCACCAAGATTACCTTCCAAATGTTAAGTTTTTTGTGCCGCGTATATCATAAAATTATTTGGTTCATGTCTTAGGGATAATCAAACTGGAAATCTAACCAATTCACATAGTGATTAGGGCAGTAATAACTTCAACAAAAAAAAAAAAACCCCAAAACTTGGTGAAATTTTGTCCTCCTAAATTTACCTTGTTTGATTCACTACTACAATTATTTTCCGGCTATTGTTTTCCCTGATCGGTCGAACAATCTTACAAACTACAGGATATACACAATCAGAAACCAAAAAAAAATGAAGTCTTTGTAGTTTGTCAATCGAGGTCGACTTCAGGACTCCCTTGAAACACGGGACAAACAACAACGATCATTTCATTTGGCTCTTTCTAAGAGACAGGGATGTAAATAGAAATCATATCCCCAAATGAAGCCTCACAACCTGGTGGTAGGCGTAACAGTAACAATAATAGCGACATTTATTGATATGTCACCGCCTGTTTACCCCGTTACTCCATCGCCTTTTAATTCTCTTATTTTCCAACTAAACCTAATAAAAGAAGCCAATTAATTTGGCTGCCCATGTTGCAAGCTGCAGCTTCAAAATTAAATCTGATTCACAAAATCTAAATCAAGTTCAGCAAACAAAACTGCTTTCATTAAAAGATAAAAGATACATACATATAGATATACAGAAAATACACAAAAAAAGAGTTGAGATCAAACTCTAGAAACTCAAACTTATTATGGCCTAATTCTTGCCAGCAAACTGATTGACCAAAGCTAGTGCATTACTAGTCACTTGGGCAACATTAGTGACCCGTGCCCTAATGGAATTCTTAATTTTACCGTCCAAAGCCCGACCCGAAAACCCATCCATACAAGTGTTTTCATCAGTCAGTGCAGCACTAACCCATGTCTCAACGTTACTCATGTGCCATAAAAAGTCCTTCCCTTTGCTTTTACTCGCGTTATTTAGCTCCCGAACCGATTTCCGAATCCGGTCCACGCTGTCTCCCATCTCGTCCATGCAGTCCTTGATGGCTCCATACTCTCTGGCCTTTAGCCCTTTGAATTTGGCTAGTTTCGCCCCGAATCCCATCATGGACTCGACCCGTGCCTGGCTCACTGATAGGGCCGTCAGAGCCAATTGGCGCGGGCTTTTTTGGATCGCACTCGCGTAGGCCGAGAGGGATTGGACACACACGGCCGGGTATTCGGTGGCCTTGCACGAGGCCCTGATGAAGTTTTCCGATGCGGCCGAGTTGGCAGTGCCGGAAAAGTACAACAAGGAGAAGAGTAGCGGTAGCAACGAGAACATTGAGAAGTTGGGTGTTGCCATTTTTCTGAAGCTGAAAAGCATGAAGTGGAATGGGACTTATGGTTGATGTATAAGAGTGGATTTTATAGACAAAAATTGAGGCACGTCCCATATGCTTTTGGGGGGCCCATCATTCGATTTATTCTAATGTGCGCCGGGTACGATACTCTTGGGTTTTCACATCGGATTGTCACAATAGTTAATTAATTTGCTTCGACTGTGGTTACCATCACAAGGTTATAGTATCGATTCCTAACAAAAATTTGTCATTGAGGTCACTTCATCTTACACAAAAGCATGAAAGGAGAGAGCGGAGATATTAATCGGGTTTATCGGGACACATTTAGTTACAAAATAAAATCTTGGGTTTGGCAAATGGTACAAAAGAAAAACACTTGCACTAATCAAGCCATAATCTTAGGAGGAAGTTCTATTCATAGTCCTTGTCAACATTAATAATTTGGAGATACACTGCTCATGGTCCACTTTAAAAAAATTGGTAAGACTATGACGTCTTCACACCGGTATAACAACAAATACCGACCAGAGTCACGGCTTTTGAGAGTGGCCGCAAAGGTTCCATCTGATGGTATACTTAGTGTAAGCCAGCTCTAAGATCGCATCTTTGGAATAAAATCCAGTTAGAAAAGGAAATCCAATTAGAGATGAGCTCCCCCCATCATCTTCCGCATATCCGGCGAAAGAGAATCAACTAGTTTAGTTCTGATCTGAGTAGGCTCATAATAGGGAAAATCCTGCCCCTGGGATCCGGGGCCTGGCCATCCTTCGTTGGCGGTCGACGTTCCGGCAACGTTTGTCTATAAAAATGGAATGAAAAGCCTGGGTGGAAGCACAGACAAAAGGAGAGAGGAAAAGTAGAAAAGGGGAGGGAAGAAGTCTAGTGCTAGTTCTTACTAGCTCTAAGAGTTTGTTCAGTTGATTGGTAGGTTTGTTCTCCATGCAATTAATAATGATACGGTTTTGAGGGTCAGACCATAAAAAATAATTAGTTCACAAATAAACTGGTAAACATTGATGTGACCCGACCAAAGAGTGAATTAGTCGAATTGCAAATGAACCGGCCGAGAAGCCAACGAACGTTTTAAAAAAAAAATGGTCGACATCAGTTTCTTGGTAGTTACCGAAAGGGCAAATAATTCACATTTCACACTGCTTTTCCAAATGACACCTTTTTTTTCTTTTTTCTTTTTTTGCTTTTGCTTTTGATTTCACTGCTGTTAATTTATTTAATTTCTCCTTCATATGAGTAAGGAAAAAGATACACGCACCCCACATACGCGCACCTCAAATGCACACCAGCACAAACAGCCGTCTGTGTGCATTTTCGACGGTCCGGTTTTTAAATAAATTGTTCATGCGAACAATTTGTTTGTTTGCGCGAACAATTTTTTTTAAATGCAGACCATTGATTCTTAAAATGAACGATCGAGATATACTAGTGTGCATTTGGGGTGCGCGTAGAATTGTTCATATGAGTAAACGCTTGGTGAACATTGATAATTTTGTAATTGAACATACAAAAGACAATAAAATAGTGTTTGAGGTGCGCGTATGTGGGGTGCATGTTAATGCCAAAACTCTTTTTATTTGTGCAAAAACTCTAGTGCATGAAATATTTGTACTCATATATAAAGTACAAACTTAAATGCATTTTTCTCTCTTTCCAAAAACAAGATTTTAGGAGTATTAGACAATTAGTCGCATCAATAATTGAATACTACTACTCAAGACAAATAGTCTCATCAATAATTGAACAAATCAGACATTGACTGGAGTAGAGCTTCGTTTCAATACCACGTGGCTCCTCTTGCATTGTTGTACTTAGGGCTAGAAACGAGCCAAATTGAGCAGGAGTTTTATAATGTTCAAATTTGTTCGTTAAGTTTTTAAATGAACTCGAGCCAAGCCAAGCTCGAGCTCAATGAAATTTTGACGAGCTAAACTCGAGCCTTCATGAGCCCAACTCGAGTCGAGGTTGCCTGGGTTTGCCCTCATAAATGTCTAAAACGTGTAATAAATTTTTTTTTTTTTGAACATAAATAAGTTCATATATTTACAAAATCATTAAAAAAAAATCATAATAAAATTTAAGTTTATTGTACTTTTTTACAGCTAACACTGTAACGCCCCCAAGATTTGGGCACGTTAAATAATATTATTACAACCATTATTAAGTTTAATCCTTAAATTTTTATCCAAATTACAATATTCAAAATCATTATATAAATAGTAACCGAGGTGGTTCTAGGGCGACGTCTGCCGGCAGAATTCCCTACTCCATAAGACCGGTCTCCACAATAGTGTCCATATCCATCTAGATAGTCTGACATAATATGTCCGAAATTTCCGCACATGCAACATCATCATTATACGCCATTATCACACCAAATAAATAGGTCTGTGAAAGAAAAAGCCCAAAAATTTACTACACTAAACTTCTAAGTAGCAATTCTAGAACAATATGTGTAAAAACAGTACATATAACTTATGAGCGGTAAAACCATGCAATGCATCATGCGTGTTAATGTGGATCAGAGTACATGCGCAGAAAACAATGTCTCGTTTTCGTATCTCGAAGTTTTGTCACGTGTCATTTCTTACAACAATCTTAATTGTTTTTCTCACTTTAACTCATTTATCAATATTTTCCAAAAAAAAAAATGTTTTTCTCAAATCAATGCCTCTTTCAACATTCTTCTTCAAATTTCATATATCTCACACCACTCGAAAGTTATCGGTCTGTTTATGCCTCTTTCAGCTAACGGTACCAACATTTCCGCTTGAGGTCCCGGTCGTCGTGCATCACCAATCTTAATACTTTGTTTTTTGCGGTCCGTCCACCGTCGCGACTCTGCGACCGCGGTCGGCGATCTCATATCATCTGAACTTAACGGTCTGTTTATGAGGTCGGTTCATCGTGTGTTGTGCCTGCGGCTTAGCCCAAGCATCAAGTTCTCTGACTGGAAGTGGAAGTGGCTCTCATTTGCCCGCATTCACGACCATTCCTCCAAGTTCTCTCCGCGAGCTTGAGGTGGTAACAATTCATCTCATCACATTTCATTTCAATTTCGTTTCATTTCATTTCCCAAAAATCTCATTTCTCATTTCAAAATTCATTTTCATTCTCATCTCTATTTTTTCGTAAGCGTTATACGAAATTTTCAAGTTGATTATTAAGTATCGTGTATGTCAGCGTCGTACTCAACGCCACATGCTCATGCAATATTCCGTACTTTCTTCTAAAATACATATCCCTCCAAATAGACATTTCTCACATAAAATCATATAATTAATTTCACCCATTCTCTAAAATAATATTTCCTTGAGAAAATTCCTCACATAAAATCACACATTTATTTCACCAACTTCTTCAAAATAATATTTCTAAATTTCTCAATCTCTTTTCACATCAATCTCATTTTCTATCGTTTCTTTTTATCCTTTCCAAGGGAATAAAACTAGTCAACTTGCTTTCTCTAAAACCATTTAAACATATACTTCTTTTCTAGAAATTCCTTATCAAAAATTTATCTCCACTAGTTATGAGTTTTCAAAATATTTCATTTCTTCCAAAAATGTACTCTTTAATTTATAAGAAGCTTTTCTTCCAATAATCTCATTTAAATCATCTCTTTCTTTATTTAGTAAACAAAATTTCTTTCTAGAAAATTTCATCAACTCTCTATATATTCACTTCTTTGCTTTTTCTCAAGACCATAAATTATGCTCACAATGATTTAGCAAAAACATTTCTAGGAAACTTTTGTAAAAATTCTCTCTTATTGAAAATATCATACGTTCTTTCAAAAATACCCATAATGTATTTATTCTTTCTTTCTAGTAAGTAACAATTTTCTCACTAGATATAGCACACATATTATTTTAGGAAAATCATTTTTAAATAATAACATTTTATTAAATCAACAATGAATATCTAATTCTTCCATGAAAGGTTAACATAATCATGCTAGAACCTTGTCTAGAAAAATTATATAACTTCTAATCACTTCTAATAAACTTCTAATCACTTTAATCTTACTAATCTCACTTCAAATTTCATGAAGAACTACTCTAATTAGAATCTCATTAACATTCTTGTTAATCTTTCAACATGAAATCCTCTTTCTTAAACACTAAGTACCATGTTTATTCACTTAACGTATGCATAAATTAACCCAATCAAACTCTAAAATCATGCTTGAAAAATTAATTAGAACATCATAATGATTCTAGAAATAACTCAATAGAAGGTTAGTTTAGTAAACTACCTTAATTTCCGAGTGTAAACCGGAAGCCGAAAAGCTATCCTTAGATGGAAAGACTCCTAACTTGCTCACTAATTAGCTTAGTAAGTAGCTAATTATAACTAAAATAGGTTGGCTAGAAAGTGGTAGAAGTGGTTGGTTTGTTGGGAAATAGAGAGACAAACAAATGAGGAAAGTGTAAAGGTGGTTCAAAGCACAACTAGGTGGACTATTTATAGCAAGTGAGAGCCCTCTCTCTCCCTCTAAAAATTTCGGCACACACACACACATATGGCCGAAAGTTTTGGGGTGAGGGGAAGAAATGGTGCTTGCAATGCACATGGCAAGTACCCTAGTAGATTCCCTAGGTTTAAGGCTAGTTTTAGGTGGTTTCTTGCAAGCAAAGGGGAATCTTGGGGGAAAGTACATTGATGTAAGGTGGAAAATAGTAGTGGGGGAATATGCTCTTAATTGTGTAGGTTTTACATGGTAACCTTGGTTATGGGATGTTTATAGAGTTACATATACACAAAATGCATGTATTGTGTGGGTATGTATAGGTTACTACCAAAATAACAAAGCTTATTCTACCTAGTTGGGTACAAAATGTAGACTAGGTGGGAATCCCTCAAAATCTTTAACTTGCTTGTGCAAGTGACCAACCAAAGATTCTTTGCATATGAAGTGTACTTATGCACACACTCACACTCTACCTCACTCTATCTCTCTCTCTCTCTCTCTCTAACTCTATCTTGGTTAGCATCAAGTTCCTAGGGTTGGGAGGTAATGGAACTAGGTGGTACCAAGGCGGTTGGTTTGGGTAGGAACTGTGGTTGGATAGGTATTGGGTATTAAACTCGGTCCCCGGGTGCTATGGTAGTGTAACGGATGTGTTACTCGGTCTCGCACGCGCATATACATGGCTAGGTTTATATTTATTCGAATCAAAAGAATTAAATAATATTTAAATAGAAAAATATTCCAATAAACCGAAATTTAATTTAATTAATCATATTTTTAAACAAAATTTTTATTTATGAAAATTCGGGTCGTTCCATATACACGTACAAGTTTTGAAATTTTCATTATGTGCATCTAAAAGTTTATACATATTCAATGTTATATGTGAAATTCTTTTGAAATATGCATATATACTCCAAGTTCGTGAGCCTAATCAAGTCGAAGATTGATAAGTTCAAGTTCGGCTCATTTATTAAACGAGCCTAAAATTGAGGCTACGTTTGGTTCGTTTAATACTCGAATCGAACTCAAACAAGGTTTACTGAGTCAAGCCTCGAACAGTTCACAAACGACTCAATTCATTTACAGCCCTAGTCGTACTATAATCTTTAGATAGAAATCCATTGAGTGGATAGCTCAACTATTCTTCAAAATTAATCAAACTCAAGCTGATTTTTAACAAATTGAATTCAAACAAGCCGTGCCTCAAGTACATAATTTGCAAACAGCTCGATTCATTCAAACCGTTCTTAATCATCGTAGCCCAAAGTATTCACAATTATCAAAATTCAAGAGCTGGTTCAAGATTTAACTTCTGCTCTTATCTTACATAATAGCTCTCTATTTATTTTCACTGCTCGTGTGTGTAGCTTATTATATACGTTTAATTATGACAATTTGTATTATTATATATGTTTAGTTGTGACAATTTGTGTAAGACATCTCAGTTTAATGCTCGACTTAAGTAATTATGTATAATATCTTTTGTGATTGTGCGTTAGCCGTTATCAGTATCATGTAAGAAAAGAAAAGGAGAGATGAAACTTTATTAAGAAGCGTATTAACATCCGTCACAGTGCAGTCATATTCACCAACAATATTAATATAAGATGCTTTATTTGAATTATATATCCACTACCTGTTTGTAGTTGTCATGATAATCATGGTTGTATGAACTAAATAATATTAGTAATTAAAGGGCTTTGGATAACTGAAAGCAAAAGCACTTTTGAGTGGAAATTGATCAGTATAATCGGTTTTTTAAACTTGGAACATTGGATGCTAGGATTACTTGCTTTTGGAGCACTGTTACGTGGTATTTCGGAGGATTTTTCCACTAAATATTCGTAAGAATTCTACGACCAAGTGCGTAGCTTTCGTACGAATATCTGGTGAAGAAGACGTAGTGAATAATCACTAAGAACATAGTGAGAACACCACGGCCCTTGGGCTTGGTTGTTACTTAGCTGAAGATGAATCGGGTATATTCATGGGCCAAACCTTGGCCCTTATCTTTATGCTCATGCCTGGGCTAGTCTTACTGCAACTCAAGATGTGCTGGATTAGAATTTAACTCAATCTAAATATTGCAGCAAATGTGGAACCCAATAGGGGTGGGGAAAAAAAACCGACGGGATCCAAACCAACCAAAAAACCGAAATACAACTCGGTTCGGTTTCAGTTTCCTGAAATTTTTGTCAGAATGAACAGAACCGAAATACCCTAGAATTATGCTGATTTGGACCGAATTACTCCAAAACCACCCCTATTTTATAAATAATTTCATACAACTCTAATAAAATGCATACTTTAATTGTAAAAAGCAACACAACTTGTATTATAATAAGCATATAATACAATTCTTTTCCAAATAGGAGTAAAACAACTGATAAAACAAAGATTTCCTTGGGTAGTTCATAAAGAACCAATCTTGACACCCCCAAAAAAAAAAAAAAATAATAATAATAATAATAATAATAATAATAATAATAAAAAATAACAAATTCCAGCCGTCCATCTCAATCTTAATGCCAGACCGAAAAAACCGGGAAAAAAAACCGATCGGACCGAACCACCCCGAACCGATTGGTCCATTGTTTTTTTTGGTCGGGATCAATTCCTAGCTAAATCACCCCGAACACCCCAAAAACCAAACCGAACCGACCGATTTTCATTCCTAGAACCCAACAAGGATTGCAAATGAATCAGGTCATTCATGAACTATTTTTGTCTGTGAAAGGATTCGTTCAAGTTTGAGTCACAAATTAAGAGAACCGAATTTGAACCTCAATTTTAAGCTCGATTAATAAATGAGTCAAATCTGAATCTGAAATTATTCGACTCAATTAAGTTCACTAACCAGGATAAAAAATATAATTATATATATATTTTTTAGAATTACTCATTTCTAGGGTGCATATGTGAATTACCATTGCCTTTTGCCTTTGAGTATATACTGAAGATACTAGTAATTGAGATTGGGTTTTTTCAAAAATTCACTCCAAATGGAATCTTTGTATCCACCACAAAGCCTGCTCTCCATAATAAAAAAATCTATATGCAGCCTAGACCAATACGTCAACCATAGATGTAGGATATTTGGCGGCTTGTTAAGGTTCATCAATTATGAATAAGCTTGAGTTTGACTCAAATTTAAGCCAGACCAGCTCATAAAATTTTCTTTGGAATTGGATTAGAGTATGAATTCGCTAAAAACCAACAACAAATATGAACATGTTAAATTTGGCTAAGCTCGTTTGTAGTCTTTTTTTGTGTGGTTGATAGCTTATGCAGAAAGCTCTTAAATGTCTCATACTGCATCTTGGGATTAAGTCAAATTCACTTATGTAATAAATTAGGAATGCAGAATGACAAAAAAAATAAAAAGTTAGATTAAAAAGAAAAGTTTTGGAAGGAATTTGCAGGAAACTACATATTGTTAAATTTACCCTTAACATACAATATAAATTAGGATAGGAAAAGGGGGGAAATACGGGCATAACGGGAAGTGTGATAGAGATGACAATTTTCACAAAAAAAATAAATTTGTAACGTGTTCCAAACACGCCCTTACTACTACTTCACCCAACCCAGAGAGAGCGAGAGCTTCGGCCGAACGAAAATCGGAACCCTAATTCACTTCTGTAAGCTAATTCTCTCTGAATTCCTTCAAAATGCTTCATTATTATGTGTATATCGTGTATGTGTAGTTATTGCAGGTGTGGTAGGTCCTAATTTTGTGTGCTTATATGGGAAATTTTTTGTGTGTTTGTTTATAGTTGTTGACATGATCGAGCTTGAGTCTGATTGAACTTAACCTTCGCATGCCAATGTTACTGCTTATGGTCATATTGTGTTCTCTATTATGTTAGGTACAATAGTCCATTCAAAGTTCTTCCTCTTTTATTGCTTAATGGATTCTGTTAAACTTTTAGCCAGAATCGGGTAAAAATGGTTTCTATTGAATGCTGCAAAAGATTCAAAACTGGCTTCTTTTTGTCACCAATGAAGAGTAAGGAAAAAGCTTTGAGGCTGGTGTTGACAACTTTACTTGTGACTTGTGAGGCGCGTTGAATAAGTCTAACATGGATATAATTTTTTATAATTTTGCAAGTGGCACAAGCCGCGTTGTTGATGGAACAACCCGTTCAGTTTAGCTGTGGTTAATCATGGAACATTTATGTGAATCTTATGCACAACTGTAAGTGCATGATAAGAGCTCTTAGTTGGGGAAAACAATCTCTATGATATTATTGTTAGTTATGTTGCTTCTTAACAGCTGGCTTGAATTGCATACTCATCTGACAGAGTTTATGCGTCGTCCGTCCTCTCTTAAGTATGTCTGAGTTGAAGACATGAGCCTCTTTCGGCCTATAAGTTTATGTAATTTACCCCGGAAGGAAATCTTCATAGTGCCATCGCCTCTCTGTAGTGGAAGCAGGGGTTTGTTATTTGTGTAATTGTGTTGCTTCTTAACAGCTGGCTTCAATTACATACTCATTTGATATGGTTTATGCAGCGTCTGCCCTTTCTAAATACGTCTGAATTGAAGTTTTCATTTTATTTTTTTTTCCAATTGTCAGTTTTGGTTTTGGTATTTTTGTCACTTGTTACTTTTTCTTTCATTGTTGTTCTCGAGAATTTTCTTTGTGGACTGTGGTTTAGCCATTTAGTGGTTCATATCTCTCTCCTTATCGTAGTTAGTTCTCAACTGCAGGCTCTGATGCGGTAATGTCCGGAAAGTTTCCATCTTCACTAAGATACCGAAATAGTAGTCATACTTCTCTTCCATCATGGAGGAATCAATCAAAATTCTTAGGTGTTATTTGCCCACATGAGACTGCTTTTGCCTTTCGTTGGAGAGTTTTCCCCCAGTTATGTTTCGCTAGAGCGACTCACAGTTCATCAACCAGCATGTGTAAGTAAGTCCCAAAATTTAATTAAGGTTTTGCAGCCTCAAGAGACTTTTTGACAGCATTTACAAAAGAGACTCTTTTTTTTTTCCAATTTTGTACTAGCACTCTTCTACCAAGTAGCATCTTTACATGAACCTTGAATCTTGATTCTTAAGAGTTAGAACATGTTGGGAAGTTACATAGTGGTTGATGTCCTGATAGCTAATGTAGCACATTTGGTTATCGTCGGTGTCTCTCTGCTGCCTCATTGTTTGATAGTTTCCACATAATGGTTGTTCCTCAATCCCAACGACAGATGTGGACCATTGTAGGGTACCACATAAAACCATATCAGATGGTACAAAATGTGGTCACATAATATTACTCTCCTGAGAATAAGAGTTGGCTTCAAACCTTGAATTGAATGGAAGCTCAAATTCCATGACGGAGATCCATTGCTCTCATACCACTTCAAATTGAGTTGCCTTAAGTGGGCGAGTCCGATTTTGTTCACCATCACCAAATGAGGGTGGACATTACCCTCTCTTTTATTGGCCCTTTCTAACTAGTCTTTCTTGTACTATGCCACGTTGAACTTTAAAGGGAATCTTTTTTAATGAGCTTTTGTCTAGTGTTTTGTGGTAAAACAGAAGAACAAAAAGTATAATGAGAAAGGAAAAGAACACTAAACTAATGCTTCTTTAGTTCTTCTGTATCATATGGCCCTAAATAGACAAACTATCTTCAGATGTCCGTGACGGCAAAGTCGGAGACTCCCACTCGATTTTCACTCCTTGCTTTGCAGGAAATATGGAATATCTCATATCACTGTCATATTTTTTGGCTTTTAATGGTAATAATGGTTAAACTTGGAGGGACCTACAGGTTAGAAAAGACCAATAAAAGTGAGGGTAATATTCACTCTTATTACGTGAGTGAGAACAAAATCAGAATCAGAGTGGGCTGTCTTTACTTTGGTTTCTGCAAACTGTTGTATACTGGAGCATGTATTTAATGTTTGTGTAAACTGGTAATGTTCAAGGGTCTTTGTTCTTCTTTTTTTTAATGTTTGTAGCGATGCAACGGTGACCACATTGGGGTACTACATTTTGAGTATCATGAGATGTGTCACCATTGCTTGTGGTGGCACATCCCATGGTACCCAAAATGTGGTTTCCAAATGTGGTCGCCAAAGTATTATTGTTTCCTTAATCATGCCGTAAATGGCAGGTAATCCAATTGTTAGAAGGAAAATTCTCAATTAAGTAAATATCACATGTAATGACTTCATAAATGTCCACAGTGAATGGAACTGATCGTGTACTTATGTTAAATAGTCATCTCTTGCCTGGATTTTTCTTCTGCAAAGCCGTTACTTCTGTATTCATATTATATCGTTACAACCATAAAAGTAGAGCTCATCAGCTTCAATTTTTTAATTTAGTTATTTTCTCCTTATCGTTGCAAAATCCTCTATGTTTTTGAAGTAATATCCAAACTAACTTGAAGAAATCTTTCGAGCAGTGTAGGTGGATAAGTTGGTCAATCAAGGCCACCATGGACACCAGTGGATTGAATTCTCCTCGTGCAAATGGCAACGGTGGAAGCACTCGGCTAGCTAGAGCTATTCAAACTCTTCAAGTCAAGTTGTACGCGAGGATCCAGAAGCTCAGGAGTGGATTTTTCATGAAAATGCTGTTTTTCTTAGCCGGGTTTTATTGTGCTACAGCTTTTTCCACTGTCATAGGACAAACTGGTGATTGGGATGTACTGTCGGCTGGTTTGGCTGTGATTGTGGTTGAGGGAATTGGTGCTCTTATGTACAAAGCTTCTTTTCCTTTGCTCAACAACGTTAGGAGCCTTGTTACTTTGTTTAATTATTGGAAGGCTGGACTTTCCTTGGGTCTTTTCTTGGACGCATTTAAGTACTGAAATTGGAGGACACTAGATTCTTCGGTTTACCTTCACTTTTGGTAATTAGTTGCATTCCACTTGTTCTACTGAAATTTCGTTCCCTTGGCGAGTTTTCAAAAGATGATTGAAATGTTTGTTTTCGTTACACATAATTGGATTGTTAACCACTTAACTCCAAATTAGTGCTTTGTTCACATGCCATGTTTTGAGCGATCCCAAAGGACAATTACATGACATTCACACCCAGTCACTAGTTTACATGGCACGATGACAGATATTATCCACCCCGATGTTGTAGATTGGATTCGAGCCACTGGAATCTCCACGAGTTGGGAATCACAATCAAATGTTCATCACAATTGCAAGGATTGCCAATGTGCTCGCATATTCCCTCGGTTGAGGAGGGAAGTCTCAAATGACACAGAACAATTGCGATTTTTAGTGCAGGAGGCCATGAATTGCTCTAACTTCGTTGAGTTCCTGTTAATGAAAACACTCTCCAGGTATTAGGAAATCGTAGACGGGTGAGAGAAATTGTACATTACTTGTATGTTTCATAAAATTTTCAGGTTGTCAACCATAAGACTTTGGTAGCACGTGTCAACTAACTAGGACACCCGCTTATTAAAAAAAAAAGTGTAAATTTCATAATAATGAAACTTAACTATTTCAAGGATCTTCATCAAGTCTAACCCAATTCCACAAGTGTACTTTTACATAATAGAGTTTGTATCTTATCAACAACAAGATCTTATGGATTATTGAATCTCTTAGGCCCATTTTCATGCTATTAGATGAGTTCAAACTTAAGTCACATAATGCGCCTGCGTGAGCGTAAGCGAAAGCAGAAGCGTAACTATGAAAGCGTCTTTTAAGAAGATCTCAAACTACTAAAATTCACGAGAAAGAGAGCATAGAGTTCTACTGGAAATACTTGACATAGGTTCAAAGTTCAAACCTAAAAACTCACAACACAAAATCTTGGATTTTTCTAAAGAATTGTCTCTGCAATTATTAATATGTGAGGAGGGGCAGCCTAAACCAACAAAACTGGGAAAAAAAAAAAAAAAAATGGCGCTAATATTCCACACCTCATCCTCTCTTCTTCCCAAAGAACCCCATTTCCATCTCCACTCTCCTCTCCTCCACTTCCCCACCACTAAACCCACGCACCAATTCATCATCAAATCCCAATCCTCCTCCACCGACCCTCCAAAACCCACAACTCTACCAATCGATGGCCCCACATCCGCTCCAAACCCACCTCCCAAAACACCCACCTCGACCCCCCTAGGGTTTGGCTCGAAAGCGAACCAAGTTGGTTCGAAGAAGAAACAGAGACGAGGGAGAGAAAGGGCATCGGTTATTCGACGAACGCCGGTGGAAAAACCCGGGTTTGTTAAGCCGAAACAAGCGGTTCAGGCCGAGGAGCAGACTAGTGCGGGTGAAAATGCTTTCGTTCTGGCTTGGTTGGGGCTTGGTTCTGTTATTCTGATTGAGGGTATTGCTTTAGCCGCATCAGGTATGTATTCGCCTACTCGTATCATTTGGTGCTTATGTGAAAATACTTGATTGGGTTGGTAATTGCCTCCTCAAATGTTTCTTATCATTTAAGAACTCTAATTTGCTGGGATAGGGTAATTACAGCATAATCGTCTTGTTTTGTAAAAATTAGGTGAATTTACCCGGATCATCATTTTCCAGTTGTTGTTGGCCATGAATCCTGCCAAATCAATTGAGAAAGTGGTCATTTTTTTCGAATGACATAATTCCTTAACCTTGATTTAAACCAGAGTAACCAAGTGGGAAATTAACAAAAATTTGTAGTTTTGAAAATTTAATTAACCAACATGCTCTGTCTATACACCAACACACCCACATTTAAGTAGAGTATAGTTTCCCGTCCCGAATTTTTACCTTTAATACTTTTCCGATCACCCTTGGCAATGAAGAGGAGGAGGAGGATGTGTGTTACGTAAATGATGTGTATGTTCTGGGAGTACAAGTTAAAATGTTCACCCTTAACTTAAGTTGTGGGAGTACCATTGGTTTTAAAAAGGTCATTTGGATGGAATCATGCCAGAAACTTTTGCCTAACTTGTGGAGTCTAGGTAATAGCTACAAATAGAATTTTCTTGTTCAAGATAGAATCTTTGTTCGTCTAAAGCGAACTGGACAAGTATTTACTAAACTAGGCAAGCTTGAGAATCACTTTATCCAAATAAACTGACAACCTAGTACATTTCTTGTGATCGTGAAAACCTGTTTGAACCAGGTTTTTTATATTAACACTTAACAGGTTGGATGAGTTATTGCCAACGATACCCAGGTGGTTTGAGGAACTTTTGAATAGTGCATCACTTGATGTTTAAACAGCTTAATCTTGTTCAATGTAGGTTGAAGTTGATATTTTGATTGTTAATATGTTTCTTCCTCTGAAAATTTGGTGTTGGTTTTGTGTACTGTTATTTGCTAATTACATGACACAGACTCCAACTATTACACATCATAAAAATGTACTTGGAACTGATGACCAAATGCAGACCCATTTATAGGATAGCTCGTAAGCAGTATAAATAACACCTGCTTCATTCTCAAGAAGTGTCGTCTTATTTTGAAATTTGTGAGAATATACTACTTGAGCATGTAATATCTACGGGAAAGTTCTTGGAAGGATGCTCTTAATACGGCTAATTGTGTCTTGAAGTTTCCATATATTTTTCTGTGTTGAAGAGTTGGTAATGTGGTTGCCTGTAGTCCCCCTTAGTCTCCGGTTTATCTTAACAATGACTGGATGCAAGATTGGAAACATAATTTGTACTAAGAATGGTTACTTTTCCTATCTGATTGGTGATTGCTTATCTCAGTTCAAGACTAACATTTCAGCTTTTTAAATTCTCAGGCTTTCTACCGGAAGAGTGGGACAAATTCTTGGTCAAGTATCTATACCCAGTCTTCACTCCAACAGTATTCTTGTTCATTGCCGGAACTGTCACTTATGGAGTGCTCAAGTACCTGCAAAATGAAAAACTGAAAAATCAGCAATGATCTTTTTGAAGGTAAACAACGTTTCTGGGTTGTAAGACTAAGCTTCTGTTACAAATGAATATGTACAATTGAACAGTTTTCCATAATGGATTTCAAAAAAAAAAAAACAGTTCTCCATTTTCCGTACCTTTGCTGGGGTGTCCTTTTAATTCTTTTGAGGAAGGTGTCTAATTACCTGATGATGTTAAATGTGAAATTATGGGGTTGGATGGCAGAGGACAATGGTGTATCCTGGGACTTCTTTTCGATTGAAACATAATATAGCAGGATTGAGTTCCGTTGCAGAAAAATCTAAGTGTGGGTATTGGGAATGCACCTCCTCCGTGATGCCTACTCCATGGTGCCTCCTCCGAGGCACATCCTCCATGGCACTTCTTATGAGGTGCCCCTCTGAGGCACCTCCTCCATGGCATCTCCTATCATCCATACAGTTAATTAGGCCCTCACAAGTCTCGCATCTGTATACAAGACCCTAGGTTGGGAGCAGTGCCTGATACCTGCTAGTGATCTAAGGAGGTATATATGTGGTTTGGAGGCTAGAGTAAAGAGATTGTCAAGACTCACCTCCTTGCAATGAGCTCCATGACCGGCCATAGAGAGAGAGGGGCTCACCTTCGTCACCAACATCTGATAGAAGATCTCTGCAATATCCCAACTGTCATGTTGATACGTGGGAGCCTGTATCATACCTATCATTTGGCCACGATACAGGCATATCCATATATCACCCAACTATCTCCGAGAGTCCAATGATGCAGAACTCCAATTTTGACCCTAGCACTCAAAGAGAAACTCTACCCTGTTGTGCATTAATGAGGAGAATCACGCTTAATTCTCCTCCAAGGCTCCTATATAAAGAGGAGTTAACAGAGCATTCAAGACAATACATTCAATACCTACCTACTACACTTGCTCTCTCGTTCATTGCTCTCTCCTGCTACTCTCTCTCTCTCTCTCTCAAGTTGCCCCAAGCTCTCTCCTCCTTCACGTCCAGTGGTCTCTAGCCTTTGTAGCGTCTGCCGTATTCTCAGAGGGACACCTCAGGTCCTCAGGTACTCTTCCCACACCCACACTAAGACATCATTTACGATACATTTTGAAGTTTTTCTGCAATGATGAAGCTAAGATTTGGACCACTTAGGAACAAGTTGTAGGTTTGGTCGCTGACCTTTCCTACACAAGTAATCACCAATAAAACACTAGTCACATGAATGATTAATGAATTGCGATTTGGAAGGAAACTCAGGCTTCCAAAATCACTGTAAACTTGAAAACTACCCATGAACCAACGGCAACCCCGGATATCCGGACATCAAGAGGTTGGTAGCGGACGGGCATAAAGGCAAGAGTATGGTCTAGCCATTTATCATGGGTCGACGACGGAAGAAAGAAATCAAGTAGGTAGTTTCTCCATGTCCTACTAATTGCTTAAGGAAACAAAAGTTGCTTTTGCGAGCTATATTTGAGATTCCATGAGTAGGTTTTTTCTCTTGAATAAAAAGAAGAGTCATGCCCTTTAAACGCCTCAAGGAAATAGGCTCAAGTCATCAATAGATGAAAAAGGGTCGAGAGCTAGCTTGTCGATCAGAGTTTTTCATCGCCTTCAGATTTTCAACATCAAAATTTCATGATGACTATAACCCTACTAATGTATCAAAGGGTCCTTCCGAGGACATGTCCACTTTCCACAAAGTTGTGTTGAAATTCGGTACTAATGTTTCAAAGGCATTACATGATCAGTCAAATGTTAGTGCAATTTTGTTGCTCATATAGGCATCCATTGTGTGACAGTTTGAATCAATATCATGTGGCTCCATTTAAGGGCAAGCGTTCTCATAAGAATTTCAACTAAAAGATGTTAAATCGTACCATATTCAATTAGCTTCATTCATTAATTTGCTCCTCTATATGTTCTAGTAATTTAAGAGAAGCACTATTCAGCTTGAGATATTGAACGAAACTAATAATGCATCACTTAAAATTTTATTTTGTTAACCATTGCTCTCTTAAACGAGCTTCCGATATTTTTCATTCTAATTATTTTTTCTGAACCCCCTCATTGCATGAAGTACAAGTTAATCTAATACTTCACTCCATAATATTTTCGAATCTGTTTTCTAAATTCAAACCACACACACACACACACACACACACACACAGGATGTGTTGCAAATTTTGAACTCACCTATGCCCAAGAAATTAGATGAACTATGAGATACAAATTTTGATCTAACCTATTTAACAATTTTATTTTTCCGTATGATTCAATGGCCGCTTTTCACCTATTTGTATAAATAAAGATTAGATGATATACATGATCAAAAGAAAAATATAAGAATACATACATGTTCAAAAAAAAAAAAAAGACACCACCAGTGGCCATACGGTCATGGTTTTAGGCAAATAATCGAAGAGGACCGATTTGCCTCGCTCAATCTGTAATGAAGCAAATTTACGATTGATGATGGTCATGTTGACATGCTGCACCACTCCGTTTAAAAGAATTAAAGACGATTACACTCTAAGAGCATCCACATTAGCATAACCAAAACCAAAAAGTTGCTAAAGTTAGCAATGTTTGTTTAAAAAAGTGCTCACATTGGAATAACCAAACTTAGCAACCTCTTAGCAACTAACCAAATTTTGTCACTTGGATAACCAAAACTAGCAATCTTTTGCCAATAACCAAATTTAATGGACCCCACATCTACCCAATCAAGTACACCCACCATTACACAAAATGACAAAAACCTTCTCTCTCCTCTCTTAACAATGTTTTCAAAAGTTTAATTTAAATTTTCTTTTTCTTTTTCAAAAGTTTAATTTTAAAAAACTGGTTTTTTTCAAAAGTTTATTTTAAAAAACTGTTTTTTTCAAAAGTTCATTTTAAAAAACTGTTTTTTTCTTCAAAAATTCCTATTAAAAACTGTTTTTTTCAAAAGTTCTTTTAAAAAAAAACTGTTTTTTTTTTCAAAAGTTCATTTTAAAAACTGTTTTTTTCAGAAGTTTATTTTTAAAAACTGTTTTTTTTCAAAATTTATTTTTAAAAACTGTTTTTTTTAAAACCGTTTTGTACTTAAAGAAAATTCAAAATATTTTTTAAAAAAAATTTCAAAACTATTTTTTGTAGTTTGAAAAAGTAATGTGGCAAGTTTTGTTTATCATTTGAATAAGTGATGGAGTGTGTCCATTATTTTTGGTTATGGACAAAAAACACCAATGTGGGACTTGACATTGCTAACTTTAGCAACCTCTAAATGGATAACCAAAAGCTTATGTGGCAACTTTTGGTTATCCAATTTTGGTTAGACCATTGTGGATGCTCTAACCCAATTGAGAGTATTCACACAAGCCTAAAAATATAAAAAGGCAGCACTTCGGAGCTTTCACCCATCCGCCTAATTGAAAACAAAAGCATGCATTTAGAATTCTTGAAAATAGAACATAATAAAATGTATATCCTCGCATCAAACTTGTCCTCCTAGCTTCAAAATTGTATTGCAAAACAACAATCAAATGTAAGTTCCACTACAAAGCTTGATCCCATGTTGGACACCAAAACAAAAAAGGAAGGACGATTAAATATAACCGGGACTGTAATAAGCTCATTTAAGAATCTGCAATTGTAACCTCAACCTCAACACCAGGTTCAATAGTGATGGAGGTGATCTGCTTAACCACATCGGGGGAGCTAAAGAGGTCAATCACTCGCTTGTGGACACGGAGCTCAAATCTGTCCCAGGTGTTTGTTCCTGTGGAAACAATGTTATAGTCAGAAATGAGAGAACAGAACCACTTGGTAATACAAAATAAAAGACTCTTCGGAACCGCCACTCATTCCCGATAATTATGCCACAAGGAAAATTCCAATGGCACCTGAATTCACATCTGGGTATGTGCAGCTGCTCTGAGATGACAATAGTAACAGTCACAGACTACAAAGTTTAACAAGGCACTGCTAGATTACTAATTTCCCACATTTATATAAGGACTCGGTTCAAATAGCTAAATTTGCCAGTAACAACAGGGTGGAATCAGCTAGAACAAAATCAAATACAGAACATTCGGCTTCTGAAAACGAAAAGATGCATGCATTTGAGACGACCTTAAGCTGGTAAGGTTTTCAAATAAAAATAAAATTGTGAAAAGAGCAGGTTACCAGCTTGAAAACCTTATTAGACGGCACAGATAAAACAAAGCTGACCCATACAAGTCCTAGCAGATCGTGATGTGCACCACATGAAACATAAAGAACCTTGACTACTATATTTGCTAATGCTAAACTGAACAAAGGCATGCTGAAAGTTGTAAGAAAAGCAATACACAAATTAACAACTACTACAAGAAAAATGTTGCTGCTGCATTTTCACCATCTTGCCAAGCATAATGACCTCGAGCATAAAATGGAATTATGAATCAATACAGAACCCTCTAATTAATCAGATTCAATAGAACAGTACCTTCACCACAAGGGGACTTCCTAGTAGTGATGTGAAGAACCTTAGTGGGCATTCTCACAGGTCCCTTCACCCTCAGCCTCTTGTCCTTGGCACCACGAACCAAATCCGCACACACTGTTATCAAAACAAAAACAAGGTATGAGACATCTACCATACATACAGGTGCTAAATATCAAAGATGCCTTAAGTTGAAAGCACGAGCTAAAAGACAGATTACAAATCTACAGTTCAAGTAGGGGGAAGAAAAACTTCCCCCGGAACTCGAACCTGTCCAAACTCAACAAAAATAATTTCCCAAACTTTATTCTCTAACATGCTGCAACTGCTAACTTCAAAATCTAGGCCTACCAAACTTTGCATCAAAATTTGGATATTTATGTCGATTGTTCCATCTGGAATCTTATATGGAACCTACATAAAAGGCGTGCAATTGCAAGTGTTCAAATCATTTCTGGAGCCTAAAAGTTATAATCCCACTGTTCAGCTCAAATCTAAGCTAAACATCAATGAGGCATTAAGCTGAAAGCTCGTGCTAAAAAGACAAATAAAAGATCCCCAACTCAAGTGCGCAGAAGGTATGTGGGTCTGAGTGTGTTGGTTGGGGAAAATAGCTTCCTCCCAAACTACAACCCTTAAAAGCTCCACAAAATAATTTCCCAAACAATATTCTCCAACACATAGCCACTAACTTAAAGAGCAAGCATAGAAACTTTTGCATCAAACTTTCGATATTCATGCTCACATAAAGGTCACCAAGTGCAAGTGTCCAAGTAATTTCTGCAACCTATGACTTATGGTCCCACTTTTCAGCTCAACAACAGAGACTAGTAGAAGATAACACGAGGGGCGGAATAATCAGAAATCGAACATGCAAACTACATCCAACCTCCCACACCACATCTATCCAATTTAACTGAAGAAAGAAAAAACGAACAGGAAATACTTTATCAGATTCAGGACATCTCCAGCCCTCACTCTTTTAATTGACTCAAAACCAAATTCCGAGTAAAACCCTCAAAACTTACTCCAGTAGTCCAGTCCTTGACTCAAACTCAAACCAGATTGAGTTTTACACAAATTTTCATCAATCAAAGAATACCCAAATTTTTAGTTAAAACTTTGGAAGGCTTGTTTTGCCGTTTAACATTTTCAACTATGCCATTAATGAAGCTTTTAGTCAAATTTCCTTCAATTTGGATTTGTCCATTGAAGCACTTCATAGTTCGTACCGAATGAAGCTTTTTGCTCAAATTTTAGTAAAAAGTGGAGTAAGGACCGAAGATGCTCTCATAATCAATCAGCTAATAAAACTACTCACTTATCGAAAAATGATTGCTAAAACACAGGACATGATGAACGACAGAGGTATACTCTAGAACTTCTTAAGGAGTGAGGCAAGGGAGCTAGAACGAGAGATAGAGACCTTTCTCGAGATTCTTGACGTTCTTAGAGGAAAGGGTGATCCGGATCTTGTGAATGGGCTCCAGGTTTTCCTCCAACCCTGGCTTCGTCGCCGGCTTAATAGCTGCGTATGCCGCCATACTTGCTTCTTCTTCTTCTGCAACACATAAGCAATCATCAAACAAACACAACACTCTGTTTACACACCATAACAAGTGAAATGATTCAAAATGACAGTAGCTTGTGAAGAGGCGAGATCGATCTTGACCTGAAGTTGAGAGAGGAGAGGGAAAACGAGCCGGAAACTGATGGCGGCAGCTTCAACCTCTTCGGAAGCAGTCTGATGTTCTGGCTAGGGTTTTTGTTCAAGATTGTGCCTAAAAAGTGTTGACATCTAATGGGTTGGTCGAAAGGCTGGGAATTGTTGGGTTGGGCTTAGAGCCCAGCCCATTATCATGGTTGGGTAATATCCACTATCCAACAACAAAATACTAGTAAAATAAAATGGCAACAAATCATAGCTATCAAATTATTGCTTGAATGGGATCAAAAAAAAATTATTGCTTGAATTCCGAGTGAGAGTGGAAGAGGAGAAGGTAGTTAAAAAATCCCAACTGAGGACTCCTGTTGTTATATATATATATAAAATCATTTTCTTATCCGGTCCTCCCGGATTTAAGAAAAAATTGATTTTTTTTTTGTGTTGCAATTTTTTTTTTGAAAGTCCGAGCCGTCCAATGTGTTCAGAAAGTGTTTTCAAGGGTCTACGCGAGAAATCTTCAAAAAAAATACTGGGAAGTGCTTGATCCAAACATTTTTCCACAAAAACTGTATTTTTACAGTTTTGCGAAAAATGCTTGGATCAAGCCATTCCCGGTAAATTTTTTTTGAAGATTTCTATGATAGGACCCTTGAAAACACCTTCTGAACATATTAGACGGATCGGATCATCAAAAAAATGCTTGGATCAAGGAGGACCGGAGACCGGACTAAAAGTGGACTATATATATATATAAGATTACTTAGGTAATTATCTTGTGGTTCGGCTTTGGTTTTTGGTGCAGTTGTCTTATGAAACTAGAACCAAAACCGAACTGGTAGATTTTTCTAAATCAAACAATACCAAGAATAAAAACAGGTATAAACCACACCAATCGATCCGGTTAACTAATGGTTCAATTGAGATTGTCATCCCTATGTGTCGGCTTTGTCAGTATAAAAGTGGAGAAATGGTATGGGTTCAATTGAAATTAAAAATGGTTCGGGGACTATTTCGTGAATATAGTATATGTGAAATATGAAGTCGGCCCAATCTTGTAATGGACTGCATCCATTTGTGCAACTTGAGCTGCGCATTTTGGCCCAATCACGCATTGATCTTACTTGGATTTTGAGGCAGAAAAACCAGAGATGTTTGTGAGATATGCAAGACGTTCTTCTTTCTAAACCTTCATTTCAATTTATGCGTATTTTGACTAATCTCAGGACCTTAAAAGGTCAACTAAAACTCCAACGCTACAAGGATTTTTTCATTCTTTCATCATTTGTGTTGGGTTATTATTGTTTTCTTTTTAGAACAGATTGTGTTGAGTTATTTAAAGGTTAAAAGATAATTTGAGAATTTTCCCCTTAGTCCAATGATAAAAATGACCATTCGCTGAAGGAAAGTACCGAATTATCGGCAGATCAAAGCCATTATGAAAGAGAAGCTCCACTCAAGAGGATGCCGCTCATTAACGCTAGACATCCAAAAAAAACTTCCCGTAAGATTACCCATAGAAGTAGATGATTGAGATTTATTTGGGATGTGCAAGTGGTGGCTAGCTCATGCGATAAAGCTCTTGAATGTCACACACTGCATCTCGGAATCGAGTCTCATTCTCCCTACTCAAAACCAAAAAAAAAGATTTATTTGGGATGTCACTCCCGACCCACTAAATTTAAATCTGAACTTTATATATCACTTTCATAGTTGCATACTGGGTACACTTTCTGATTCCGTATATCATATTATGATTATTCATTATGGTATCCTCATGTGTTTTATGGTTTGTTTGGTTTATCAATCAAACTTAGATATATTATGAATAACATTTGTGATCCCATAAGGGTACTTCAACTTTCACAATAGTACTAGCTATATACACTTTGAGATCAAATTTTCTCTTGCTCCGCATTTAACTTCAAAGCCTAAATTCTTTAGTGGGCTTACAAATGTGGTTAGACTCAATTTATGAGCACGCAAGGTCCAATTTGGAAAACTCGTTCGGGGTTTCTAACAACTGGGTTGTAATAAAATTTCATAATCCAATTTGGCGTCTGAATAGATTCTGATACTTAATTAAAGAGATAATTAATCCGAAAATTATGACGGTTCAATGAAGAAAGTTTTGTAGATGGACAATACTACGGATTTAAATCAACAGGTTGTTTATCTCTAGCTGGTTTATAAAAACCAGAAACAGTAATTATTCACAATAGTACTAGCTACTTACACTTTGAGATCAAATTTTCTCTTGAACCAAATCACTCTCCAACAAAGCAATGGGATTATCCAAAACAAAATAGTAATTAGGCTTCAACAAATCTCGTTTGTGGAGATTTAACCCTAAACACATGCTCTTCCCCTGTGCATTTATCAACTCTCACAACCCAATGACTTCTTTTTCTAAACCTGCCACAAGTTGGAACCTTTTCCTTTGCAGCTATTCGTCTATTCAATAACAATCCTTCTCCTATTGGAAGAAATTGTGTTTCTGATTCACCCCATGACCATGATGAGTCCTTTTTCATTGCATTGTAGCCCAACACAATTGCCCCATTTCTCCTCTCACCTGCTTGAACTGCACTAAAAATTCCCTCATGGTTTTTAAGCCCACAATCAATTACCACAAAATCTGCCTCCTTGTGGGGATTTGTGAGCAGAGATTGAGCTTCTCCAATGACAAACTTGACGCGTCCGGCATCAAGACCCAACCCACTTTTTGTTAGGCGGAGCTGTTCTGGACCACAAAGGATGCAGACAACACGGCCGCCAGTTTGATGGGCTGCCGCAACCAATGCAAGGGTGGTGGAGCAGGCGGCAGCAACACCGCCTGCTACCACCACCATGAGTTGTGCATTGGTGCCTGCATCCAGTGCTGAGATGAACTCTGCCACATCCGGCTCTTTCGCTCTCTTTACCTGAGTCAAGAACAAACGAAGCTAAAGTAATCAGAATTTGTTTTGGTCAATGAGAAATGAAATTTTGTGGTGTTTCCCAGAAAGGGCCTTGATTTCAGGAAATTTTCATGAAAAGACTTTTTGAAAGAATTTACCAGCAAGTTTCTTCTGTTCTCAAGGAATGAAAGCAAAATAGAAAAGAGAAGGGTGAATGTAATTCTCACCATCTGCATGGTTTTGAGGTAGGCTTTAGTGACATTTTCAGCAGACCAATTACAAGCCATCTTTGTCTCTCTTTCTTCAGGTTTTTTTCACTTTGTGGTATTGTTGATCGACTTGTGAGAAAGGTAGAGAGCCTGCAAACCCCTTATATATGCAGGCTTACTATATATACAGCCTGGCCTTGTGCACAAACTTTTAAAAAAAAAAAACAAAGAATGTTTATGATATGTATCACCCCAATAAAATTTTGAAAACAATTCATGGGTTTGAAACCTCTTGCCCCATGACCATATCGTGCCGAGTCAAAAATAAATGTTTAATAACTAGCAATTAACTTTTATTACAGAGAATGGCGGTTAAGTCTAAGTGTCGATCCACAGGGACAAATTGACTGAGTTGCGTTAACTCCAATTAACTTCTAATTTAATTTGGTAAAAGGTTGTTTGATTGAATGTGAAATTGTTAAACTAAAGGTCGCAATACTTAAAAGTGATTTAAATTGATGGAGAGGGGATCTGGGGTTTAGAATTCACTCCCACCGCATAACCAAGCACCGCGTAGACATGATTAATATTCGAATCGAAAGCATTATCACTAGGGCTTACAAACCCTAACGATAATCGTCAAAAAGATATAACGATTGTTAAAAGGCATAGACTATCCCATAGTACGGACCGTCTTACTATTGCGGCATGATCTGTCTTACAAGCATAATCCATCTCAGAACTCTAATCGCACCATCGGAAAATAATTACATGATTATGATATTACGTGATTACAAATACGCATTAGATTGGAAGAATAAAACCATGATTCCATTGATCATATGAAATTGAGTTCTTAACATGTAATCCAATCCAAATAATAACCATAATCTACGCAGAAAAACAAGGTTACTTGGTGTAGAGCTTCATTCTCCCCCTAGAAAAGGGGTTTAGCCGAACATGGTGATGATCAACATGGTTTGATTTGAAGAACGCTTGAAGAACATGAAGAACTATGAGTTTCTCTCTCAATAGTTGGGAACCCTAGCATTGTGTTCTGATGTTCCCTTTATACTAGGAGACCTAAAAGCTACATAAAACGCGTCCAAAACGCTAATTTCCGTGTTCGTTTGACCGGACCAAAACATGGATGGTCCGGACCAGAGAAGTTGGGAGCTGTACGAACCCGCCGGTATGCTTCGTCCGGACCAAGAATTTCTGTCATTCGAACGAAGGGTGCTGCAAGGTAGGTTTTGCTGTGTTAAGTGCTGGTCCGGTCTAGGGAAGTGTTGGTCTAGTCCAGAGATTCTGCAACTTGAGTTTCTACTCCTTTTTATGCACATCTTCCCATCATCGATGTTTTAAATCATTCCAAAACACGTTTTCCAAGTTCTCAAGCTTCTAAGGCCTGAAACACCACAAACCAATGAACAGTAATTAAGTAACAACCTAATTGGCTTAACAAAGCGCAAAGTAAAGAGGTTAAGTGGATACTTTTTAGCACCTATCACCTCACATTGCTTAGTTACAAGAAATTCAAAGCCTAGATTCTTTAGTGGGCTTACGAGCGTGGTTAGACTCAATACATGAGCACGCAAGGTTCAATTTGGGAAACTCATTCCGTGTTTCTAACAACTGGGTTGTAATAAGATTTTATAATCCGCCTTGGCAGCTAAACAGATTCTGATATTTAATTAAAAGAGATAATTAATCCGAAAATTATGACGATCTAGTGAAGCAAATTCTGTAGATGGACAATACTACGGGTTTAAATCAATGGGCCTTTTATCTCTGGCTAGTTTATAAATACCAGAAACCATAATTGTTCAGATTCATGATAAATGATTGACCAAAAAAATTAAAAAACCGTTGACTCACCTTATTATCATAAATAAGCTAGCAAATTTTATTTATTGTAACCACTCAAACAGTCCAAACTGCCAAAAAAATAAATGAAAACGCTACGCGATGCTATATTGAATGACCAAATTGGGCATAAATACAACTTCAAGGGCCAAAAAAAAAAAAAACAATAATCACAAGACTATAATATTGTGAACCTCCTGCGAAGGAATTTTTTTGGGGGGTAATTCAGCTTGAAAATAAAAGAGGCTAAACGAATATACAGCTTATAAGGGGCATACCCCAGGAGGACAAAACAAAAAGAAAAGAAATAAAGAAAAAATAGGCCAAGCGACAATAAAGAGAAAATTAGGGGATGGCCATAAGGCAACAAGGGGGATGTGAAGAGGACCTGCCTATACAAGGTCTAAGAAAATAATCAAAATATAAACAACCAAGTTCTAACTGAGGAGGATCCTTCTTAAATTGATACCAAAATTGATACCACATTTGAATCACCCTGAGGATGGCCACTGCAGCCACTGCCTGAACATGGCAGCAGACAACCCATAAAGTTTAAGTGGGAGGACATCCCCCTCACCCTAGGTAAACCCAGCGCAGTGGGAAAATGTGAAAAGGTAGAAGAAACTGGAAGAGGACAGCCCTTTCTTCCTAGGCAACCCTTACCAAGATTAAGCCCTTAGCCCTACATTTTACTAAAATTCAGAAAGCTTTTTTTGGCATTCAAAACCAAATCTTTTTTCTAAATGGAAAGTTTCATTTGGCTGATTGATTTCATGATTTGATTAAGGGACATTTACCATCAAGTCACCATTGGATTCCATAATTACCATTAGGTCAAGCCCAACTCTAAAAAATTTCCATCAACTCCCCAACCCATATAAAAATGCCTAAATCATAGGGTATCCTATGAAATTGCCTAAAATCCTAGGGTACCCTATGAAAGTGCCTAAACCACTAAACCCTATAATGGGAAAGTGCACCCTAAACTCTAGGGTACCCTAAGACTAAGGTACCCTACGACTAGCGTACCCTATGAAAGTGCCTAAAATCCTATAGGGCACCCTATGAAAGTGCCTAAAATCTTAGTGTACCCTATGACTAGAGTATTCTATGAAAGTGTAACACCCCGTACCATATTTTAGTAAATACATATTTAAATAACGCTTATAAAATTATACTATTTTTATCACATAAAAATGGTTCTAGTATTATTTTTCAAAAATATATAATATATATTTAGGTATTTTTTTAAGCTAGTTTGGTATCAGAATTAGCATCGCGGAGCAAAACGGGACACGTAAGAAGGATCCTTGGTGACCAAGGAAAGAATAATCCGGAATGAGACATGTGGCATTCTATTATAGGGTGGATAGATATGAAGTAATTATGCCATAAATTTATGAGATATCCCTAGATTTTGTAAGAGTGTATGTGGACATTCTCCAAGCAAATAAGATCTCATGGGATTCATTAGAATTAAGAAGATAATTCTAGATGTTATTGTTGCTCTTAGTATAAATAGGCCTCACTTCACGCACATCACACATGTACATGGCACAGTAAGATGAAAAAATAAGAGAGAAAAAGAAAAGGAAGGAAAGAAGAAAAAAGAGAAAGAAAAGTAGGTCATCAAGTCAAGGGCTCCGATTTAAGGTAAATCGGGTGGTATACAATAGGCTCCTCAAATCCTCGGTGTATTTCTTTGTTCTCCCATTTTATATATCTTTTGCTCACGTTATGCTTTTGTTGGATTCCATGTTGCGATTGATATTCCTCTTTGTGATGTTATGATCACGTTAAAATGCTATGAGACTATTAAGTACGTTGATCGAGTGGACCTACCAAGATCCTGACCCAATAGCCAGGAATAAGTCAAAAGGAGGCTTGGCTCACAGATAGCCGTGAATAAAGTAAAAGGAGGTTTGGCTAAGAGGCGGTGAGGGCGTCCATCGGTCATGTACCAAAAATGGCCAATATGTGGTTCAGTGATATGGATATAGTTTTGATTGAATTCATTGATCATTTCTTTCTTTTGATGAGCTGTTGTATTTTGTCATATTGTATACTTCCTGGTTTAATCTATTTTTCAAGATGGCTTGGAAAGCGGGAAAGGCGATAGGGTCGGCTATTGAGAGTAAATTCCTTTTTAGATAATTTGTAAAAGAACTTAATTTGTATTCTTTTTTTACGAGAAAAGTCTATATTTTTATGTATAAAAGTGCTTGCGACCTTGGATTGTATTGCAGATGGTGTCGCCTCAAGCGTAAGGCTAGGTCGGCGATAGCATAATAGCCGATAAGAATGGGTTGAATCCACAGGGACCGAACGCACCCGGCGTGAGAGTTGTCTTGCGAATGATGGTTTTAGCCTTAAAGCGGGCAAGCACTCGACAACTTAGATTTTGGAGTTTGATTGGTGGAATTCTCTCGACTTCTAATGCGATTGAAAATGAAGTTTTAAACTATAAATTAAAGGCGGCAAGATCTAGAGGTTCACACCACCCATGACTAAGGATATTCAATGGCTCTCAACTATAACTCAAGTGAGAGATAAATTCACTTGCTCTCACTCGGAAGATTTAACAATAAGATCATTTTGACTCTAGAAAATAGGTTTATCAATGGGATAAGTTCTTTGAGGCATTTTGACAAACACTTTGAATCTCATAGTTCTAAGCATCATGTGTGACAAGTAGTCAAGCACTTGCCTACACAAGATCAAAAAAGTTAACAAAACTAAGTTTTGATACATAAAATTGAACTTACCCAATGAAAACCAATCTTTATCTCAAAAATGAGGTTTGTAAATGGAAAGACACCCTCTTAGACATTTTGTCGAACACTCAAAGTGACATAGCTCAAAGCATTCTATGTGCCAAGTGATTTGTCTACACCCAATCAAAGAGGTTAACAACTCTAAGTTTAAGTTGAAAGTAGAGTGATTAATCCATTCACAAACCCACAATAAGCATATAAACGTGAGAAACCATTGAAACACCGAAGTCATGGAGTGACATTCACCCCATGACCAAGCCTAAACTACTACTCAAACATGATTAAGCTAAACATTAAAGCAGGGGCGGCGGCACTCTTCAGTTTCAATGGTCACATGACCACCCAAGGAAAAAAAATTTCATTAGAATACAAGTAAATTTTTTTTGGATACCCCATTGTTGAACACCTTATCAAAATTAAATTGAACACCCAAGCCCAAGTAAATTGAAAACCTTGCCCAAATAATAGCCCAAATAATGAACACTTAGGTCAATAAAAATAGCCCAAGTTCAATTCAAATTGAAACCCAAAAAATTAAAGCCCAAAAAAAAAACAAAAACAAAAAGAATTGTACGAAGTACTCCGTACTACCTAAACAACTAAAGAGATATTTGATACGGTGATACCCAAATGGCCAAATAAAGCAGATCTACTTTTCACAATTTCACTTTGCAAAAAGTGATTCTTCTCTGGACCACAAAGGCACAAACCACTCTTCGAAATGAATGAGCAAATCCGACTCCCGAATCGAGTGAAGCTGTGCTTCTGTGAAAGGCAAGGCAGTGATCAACCATTCAACCTCCAACTCCAAGCCCACCTCAGTCCTCACTCTCTCTCTCTCTCTCATAGGTAATGTGATAATTAGATAATGTATTGTAATCAACCCTAGGTTTTGTTCATTTTTTTATGATTAAATGAGTGTAGATAATTGTCAATTGATTCATCAATTCCTTCAATGTTCAGCTACCAGTCAAGATGAGATGCTAGTATTTGGATATATGCATTGAATATTGGGAGTTTGTTTGTCTCTACACACTTATCAAGTTTTGCCCTAAAAAGTAAGACCATTAACTCTCTCTTAATCTATTATCTATTTCTTGTTTAGATTATAGATTTGTAATTTTATATGTGCTACTCTATTGATTTTTGTGAAAAATTGATTGCATTTATAAATTATAATATAGGATGATATTGATAGTAGATTGTTTATTGATGCTTTTTCATTTTTTTATTGGTTAGTTGGCAATTTGGCATCATGGACAAATTTGTTATAAGAAAAAAACGTATGGTGCAAGAGACATCTCCTATTGAAACTTTTGATGATAGTAATCCCCAAATCTCTTCAAAGAAAAGTTGTATTGACAAGGATAATCTTCCCTCGGATCCGGGGCTACGACCAAAAATGTCCTCATATCATCCTAATGATAGAGATGAAATAAGAAGAGCATATCTCCAAAAGGGCCCATGTCAACCTATTCATTACAATTTCCCTCAAAGAGATTTTAGTGGATTGATGCGTCGGTTTAATCATTCTTGGTTCAATGAGCACAAGAATTGGTTGGAATACAGTATTGTAAAGGATGCAGCATTTTGTCTATGTTGTTATCTTTTTCGTCCCGATTCCGGTAAGCATGGTGGTGATGCTTTTGTTACGGAGGGTTTTAGACTTTGGAATAGAAAAGAAAAGTTTCAAATCCATGTGGGAGCCGTTAATAGTATTCATAACGAAGCTGTGAAGAGTTGTGAAGTTCTCATGAGGCAACCCCAACATATTCAAAGTGTTTTCGATAAGCATTCGAATCAAGAAAAACTTGACTATCGAACTCGTTTGTATGCAATGGTTGCTTGTGCAAGATACCTTCTGCGCCGAGGTCAAGCTTTTCGTGGGCATGATGAATCCGAAGAATCGAGTGACAGAGGGAATTTTCTTGAGCTTCTGCAGTTCTTAGTAGATCACAATGACGCTATCAAGAAAGTGGTGCTGGGAAATACTCCAAAAAATCTCAAGCTAACCCATCATGATATTCAAAAAGACATAACGAATGCGGCAGCTTGTGAGACTACTAATGCTATATTGAAGGATATGGGTGAAGCATTTTTTTCAATTCTAGTTGATGAGTCCCGTGACATCTCGAACAAAGAACAAATGGCCGTTGTATTGTGATATGTTGACAAGAAGGGAAATGTTATAGAGCGGTTTCTTGGAATAGTACACGTTTCAAGTACCATAGCTTTATCACTCAAAGTTGCAATTGAGTCTTTGTTTGCTCGCCATGGATTGAGTTTATCAAGAGTACGTGGGCAAGGGTATGATGGAGCAAGTAATATGCGAGGTGAGTTCAATGGTCTCAAAGCTTTAATTTTAAGGGAGAATCAAGCTGCATATTATGTTCATTGTTTTGCTCATCAACTTCAATTGACTCTTGTTGCTGTTGCTAAAAAGCATGTTGATGTTGCCGACTTTTTCTTGGTAGTTGCTAACATAGTAACTATTGTTGGAGGCTATTGTAAAAGACAAGATGCTCTAAGAGATGCACACGTTGCTAAGATCAAAGAAGCATTAGACAATGGAGATCTTAAAAGTGGAAGAGGTCTCAATCAGGTGACTAGTCTTAAACGTGCTGGGGATACACGTTGGGGTTCTTATTATGGGACTCTTCTTAACTTGATTTTGATGTTTTCATCCGCTCTTAAGGTACTTGACATGATTCAAGAGGATGACCCATCAACAGATCACAAAGCGCAAGCTCGTTCTTATAAGAAATCAATGCTATCTTTTGAATTTGCATTTACCTTGCACTTGGTTAGAGATGTTATGGGGATCACAAATGAGTTGTCAATAGCATTACAAAAGAAGACACAAGATATTGTAAATGCTATGACACTTGTTGAAATGTCCAAGAACCGGTTGCAAATGATGAGAGATGATGGGTGGGATACTTTATTGGCAGAAGTGTCTTTATTTTGCAACAAACATGATATTCATGTCCCTAACATGAGTGACATATTTGTTTCTAGTGATCGGCCACAACGCAAAGCTCCCTCAATCACACTTTCCCATCATTATCGTGTTGATGTATTTTATTCAGTTATAGATATGCAACTTCAAGAGCTAAACAATCGCTTCACAGAGGCGAATATGGAGTTGCTACTCTGCATGGCTTGCTTGGATCCTAAAAATGCATTTTCGGCATTTGATAGGAAAAAGTTGGTCCGTCTCGCAGAACTCTACTCATCTGACTTTTCTATGGTGGACTTAATGGCATTGGACATTCAACTTCAAAATTTCATTGTAGATATGCGATCTGATACAAGATTTGTTGGGCTTAAAGGGATTGGAGAACTTGTTGAAAAGTTGGTGGAGACAGCTAAACATGTCATATATAGATTGGTCTATTTGCTTGTGACATTGGTGTTGACTTTTCCTGTCGCCACTGCATCGGTTGAAAGAAGTTTTTCAGCGATGAAGTATATAAAGAGCAATTTGCGCAATCGAATGGGAGATCAGTGGATGAATGATTGCTTAGTTACTTATATTGAGAGTGATGTATTTAATACCGTTGATAATGAGGCTATTATGCAATGGTTTCAAAATATGAAAACTCGCCGAGGGCAATTGTAATATACTTTATGTCTTTATCCTTTGTTTTTAAGCGGCATTGTCGATATTAATGGAATTTTTTTGTCTATATTAAGTTGTGGTTTATAGTAGTAGACCATAAAAATTTATGAACACCCTTAGAAAAATTCCTGGAGCCACCACTGCATTAAAGGAAATACAAAACATGACGAAAATGAAAATAAACTATGGATTTATAAAGATTAGAGAAGTGCTTACAACATTAATGAAGGCGAAAACCTTGGTTCTTGAAGATTAAATTCTAAAAACTAGAGAGAAGGTGGAGCTAATTTAGACTAAAATAAAATAAAAATGTAAGTGTAGGAGATCAGAGGAAGAAAGAGGAAGGGAGAGATATATAAAAATACACTTTCTCTCTCACAAAATATCCTAAAAGCAACTAAAGGTGTAAGTTTCCATAAGTAGAAAGTCTAACAAATGGGTTAAACAACTTTTTGGGTTGCTAGGTATTGATACCTATCAATACCTTCCTTCAAAAAGTTACTCGAAATGCCTAGATATCGATACAAAGGTTGGGATACCCCAACCTTTGTATCGATACCCAAGGTTCTACCTAGCTTTGCTGCAAAGGTATTGATACCTATCAATACTAAGGCATTTGAGCTTGTCTCTTCTTTCTTCATCATCCATTGGCCTTGTGTGATACCGGGCATCTTCCAAAACACTTCCGAACATCGTGTGAGGCTCGGGAAGGGGAGCACTTGGTCTCTTGAGTCCTCGTTCACTCCCGGATTTCACCGGGAGTCTTTGTAAGCCTTGGACACGCCTTTAGCCTTCTGGCATGATCTTGTGCCTTCTAAACTCCCCAAACCTTAGCCAAATATTCATTTCTTGGCTCTTGAAGCTTGATGGCAGAGTGTCATGGGCTGCTTGGCCCTTGAATTCTTGGGATGCTTCCCAAAGAGCTTCAAATGCGCCTTATGCTGTGGTTTAACATCCAGGTACTTCCGGATACAACCGAGAATTATTTGGAGCTTAAGGATACGTCTTTTGCTCCATTTTATCTAAAACTTGGAAAAAAACACACCAAACGCGCAATATCAAACAATTCAAATTACTTAAATGTGAAAGTGTGTGCAAAATGAGAGAGATAAGCCCGGAATATAAACAACATTTAGGGCTTATCAAAAAGAAAGGTTTTTGTAATAGCAATGCAGTTCATTTATTTTTTTTACGGCTCAAAAAATTAGGATTGTCACAGAAAATGTCTAAAATCCTTGGGTATCCTACGACTAGGGTACCCTATGAAAGTGTCTAAAATCCTTGGGTATCCTACCACTAAGGTATCACATTAAAATGTCTAAAATCCTAGGATACTCTATAAAAGTGTCTAAACCACTAAAACCCTATAATAGGAAAGTGCACTCTAAACCTAAACTCTAGGGTACCCCTATGACTAAGGTACCTTATGAAAGTGGCTAAAATCCTAGGGTATTCTATGAAAGTATCTAAACTACTAAAACTCTATAATAGGAAAGTGCATCCTAAACTTAAACTCCAAAAAAAGTGACTTACCTTAGTGGTAATTAAAAAAAGTGACTTACCTTAGTGGTAATTAAAAAAAATGACTTACCTTATTGGTAATTAGACATCTCTTTTCTAGACCTAGAGGTAATAATCTCTTTGATTGACACGCTAATTATCAACACCCAGTAAAACATACTCTTTCATATCACGTGTTTTTTTAGAGCGAGAAGGTCGATTGTATTATGCTATTCCGATCTTCTTCTATACAAGGAAGATCGAGACAAAGGCTGTTCTGACGTGCTTTATGCTAGGGACGGTGTGACTATACACTGCTTGCACAAGAAAAAGGGGAGCTGTGAAACGCCTTAATTAGACCGACCTAATCCGCGACTCATCTCAAAACAACAGCCGTCATCTCAAAACAACAGCCGTTAATCCGCAACTCATCTCAAAACAGCAGCCATTATTGTTTCAGAATTTTTCATTCACTTTGTAACATCGAGATAATCCGTTCCATATATTCTCTGCAATAATTTTTCAAACAAGTGTGTATACTATAGAACAAATGAGTAAATCAGCTAAGAGTATCTCAAGGAGATACTTCAAATGTGAACTATTGGAAAAATGGAAAGTTTTGTAGTAAGTTTTTAACTGCTTCAATGGACTCTTCAAACACCAAGTCATTCATCAAAAAATATTCTTATCTTTCTTTCTTTCTTTCTTTCCAAATTTGGTATATGGGTAGCATTCTTCAATTTCAAATCACACTGCAAAAGTAATTTGATAGAAAAAAAAAAGTCTGTTGAAGTATACAATTAAGATGAAAAAGATAAATCTTGTTTTTCATATTTTGACAGTAATTTGTTTTTAATGATAAATCTTGAAGTATCTGTTGGATCGGAAGGGACCCACACTAAGTCCACATTATGACATTCTAAACAAAGCATTATGTGATTTTGTGCACGTCGATTTACTACTCAGGCCTTTGTTCCACTAACTTGAATTTTTAGCTTTTGACAGCTTTTGAAACAAGTTATTCTCTTCACATACGTCAAATAAAAAATGCCCAAGAAATCAAAAAATCAAAAAGCCAATAAGCCGAGTTGGTGGACTGGTTCGGCGAGGTTTCACGACACAAGCTCAGAGGTTATTAGTCACTTGTTTAGGTGTAGAAATGATCACCATTGTTTTGGTAGTAGATTTGATCTAACAAGATGTGTCCAAACAAGACAGTATTCCCCAAATATTCCCTATTAGCTGGAATGCTCAAGTACCAAAGGGACAGCTGATTATTCCTGTGAAGAAATCTGCTCCAATTAACTGAGCTTGTTCCGATCTATAAATCCTCCAAAATCCCATGTTAGTCTGGCAGCTACCCATCAAAATTTGTCATTCTAATGGTATAAAATCTCCAGCATTATATTAGAACATATCAAAAGGATAGCTTGTTTTCAGAATTCATTCAAGGAAGCCAACAACTCAAGGCAGTAATGGTCTTGTTATGCCTTCAAAAAGCTTTACAGAGATCTAGATCCGATCAAGTTGTTACCAAGAAAACAAAAGTACAAAAGAGCAACAACGACTACATATTTTTTAGATAACATTAGTCTGATTTCATCTTGTTACAAGTATTATTTCGATGTCCTAAGCATATATCATGGTATGAAAAATGAAATTCATCGATCAATTTCTGTCATGCAATTTAATTACGTTAAAATTCACGAAGAAAAAATGAATGACTCATTAAAATCGTGATTATTAGCTTGATTTAATTTGTTTGGTCAATGGAATTACGCTAATTAAATTGAATTATCCGGAACCGCTTCTTGTGCTTTCCCTCTAAGCCGGCACTGCATAGTGGGTCCCACAAGCCCCAGGACTGGTCCGGCTAGCCTTTGACAAGGGGAATACAAGTCATGGCCCACGGGGAACATGTTTTCTTGCACATTGACTTGACCATTGTCCAAATAACTTGTCTTGAATACTGCAACAGGATTCGAATAATATGGCTAAAGAAAGTGAGAAGGGGGAACGTACGTGAACAAAACAAGTAATGGGTGTAAAGATTCTGGTTCAAGAACACAAATCATAAATGCATGCATAGTATGGTATGGTACCTCATAAAAAAGACCAAAACGGTATGGTACCTCATGCTGTACTATATCCATCTTCTTGTTTAAAATACTTTGAAAGGTTCATAGAATCTGTACACTTGTTTGGAAATCTAAAAGCAGATCTCATATGGGCATATCCATTGGCGTAGATTCACTTGGCTCAAGATTGTGACACACAATTTGTGATGGAATGAGCATTGTTTGGTCCAAATTAATTCTCTCTGCGAGTCTGATAACTTCAATTTTCTTTTATGTTACTTAATAACTAGTACTGCTTCTATGATTTGGAATTGGGCAAAATACAACTTTGTCACCATGGATGGACTCCCCCACACGGGCAGTGGCAAAGCCAGGATTAATGCATTATGCTAATTATGCTAGTTACTTAATAACTAGTGCTTCTATGATTTGGAATTAGTCTTTCGTTGATTGCAACTAATGTGTACACACTTTTCGCTCACATACAATGGAATACCAACACGGGCAGTGGCGGAGCCAGGATTTTGGTTGGCAGGAGCTGACTTGAAAGTCATATTTTTATACTGATATATATTTGTTATATAGAACTTTCGCTTTCCAAAATGGAACACATTTGTACAACGAAATCTAGCATAATTCATTAATTATATGTATCTTGTTTTATTTCTTTAGAATATTACAACACGCTGTAGACATGTAAAAATTCTTGTCTATCACAAGCTGCCACGTATTGCTAGGGCACGCAAATTGGCCAATTAAATGTTGCCAAGTGTCACAAGTCAAAGTCAAAATTTACGGACGAGCCAATTAAATGCTACCAAGTGTCCGTAAGTTAAAAGACCAAGCACGATAACTGGCCAATCAAATAATGCCACGTGTTTTCAAGTCAAAGGTCAAAGATATATGAAAGGACCAATCAGAGGGCGCCACATGTCAAAATGACACAGTAATTTATTTATCAAGTTTGGCCAATTAAATTGTGCCACTTGGTGAAATAAATTATATATCATATTATACATAATTATCTTTCCCAAAATAAATAAAAGAAAGATATTTATTATATTTTAATTATTTTCTTCTAAATCAAATACGGAAATAATTAGAGAGAAAGATATGGAAAGAATTGCAGTCTTGCCATAACTCTTCATCTCCTCATCCCTATAAATAGAGCTGCTCTCCCTCACATTGACACACCGAAGCTTCCATCAACAAGCAGAGCTCTGAAGATTCAAGCATCCAAAAGCTCTTCAGAACTCTTTGGAGACATCAAGGCATTGAAGTTTCAACAAAGATCAAGATCAAGATCCAAAAGCCCTTCTTCCGAACGCCAAGTCTTCATCAAGCAAGACGGTTCTTCAAATCAAAGCCCAAAAGCTCCGAAGAACATTCAAGTCTCTATCCAACACACAAGTTCCAGAGCTCTGAAGATCAAGCCTCTAAAGCCCTTCAGAATTCTTCAAATTCACATCACGCAAGGCGCCTCTTCAGATCAAAGCTTCAAAGCTCAGAAGATCGCTCAAGCCAAATCCACAAGTCAACAATCTCCTTCTACCAAATTAAAGAAGATCTTAAATTCTGATTTGAGACCAAGCTCTCAAGCCTTCAAATCAACATCTACAAATCTGCATCTCTTTCAACCAAATTGAAGAAGATTTCAAAAACCGATTTGAGAAGAAGCTCTACAGCCCTTAAGTCAACAGTCACAAATTCGTCATCTTTTTCAACGAAATTGAAGAAGATCAAGCAAATCAACTTGAGAAGAAGCTTCAAAGCCCTCAAGTCAAAATCCGTCAAATTCGTCGTCATCTTTGCAAAGACCAACGAAGATCTCGCCGTTCAATTTGAGAACAAGCATCAAGCCCTCGAATCAAACTCTTGAAGAGAAGAATCAGAGGATTATTTTCTTTCATTAGAAATTGTTACAGAGATTGTAAACCCTAATTTCTCAAATCAATAAAATCATCGATTTTGGTCAACATATTTCTGTCTTTTTCGTAGACTCGAAATTTGTGTGATACACACGCACATGCTTATTTTTTATTTATGAGGAAATTAAGAAATAAAACTTCCACACACAAAAAAACCAATTTTCATTAATTAAACTAAAACTATTAGAATTATAAGTAAGTTATTACACTAGCAATATCAACAATACTCAAAATTCCTTGTACAGTAATAGAATTTTTAAAATTAGGGTCCCGGTCCCCACTTGGCCCTAACACACATCCGCCCCTGACACGAGGTAATCTCCCTCACACTCACTTTAGGTGAGCTCCAACTCTTGGCACACTCTAATTGTAATCTACATTGGCTGAAAATGCACCCGAACGCCAGTACAAGCAAAATTGGATGAATAAGGTTCGAGAGGTTAGTCTTTCAACGTAATCACGCATCTTTACACATACCAAAACTTGGATTTTCATGATCTATTTATGGATAACCAAAGCTCAACAAAATCACCCTTTCATAAACACAAATTTTTCATGAACAAACAAGTTACCTTTACATGGAAGTGTATCTACAGTTCAAGACCAAAAGACACATTCTCATTAATTCAAGAAATTCATGAATATTTCAGTACACGCAAAAATCTCAACAGAATCTGATACAAAACTCCAAGCTTTAACTACCTATTTCCATGAGGAGATCTGACCCTAAAAACATGCTCTTCACCAGTGCATTTATCTAATTTTACAACCCAATTACTCTTTCCACACCCTGAATTTCCATTTTTCACCTTATCATTAGCAGAAATTCTAGAGACCAACAATCCTCCTCCTATAGGCAACAACTGAACTCTCATTCCACTCCATTGCCATGATCCACTGCAAAACGCGTTGTACCCGACGACAATGCTTCCATTCCTCTTCCTCTCGGCGAGCATTGCTCGGAAAATATCCTCATGATTTCCTAGTTGGCAATCTATGAGCACAAAATCTGCTTCCGAATAGTCAGTCGACAGTAAATTTTGTGCTTCCCCAACAACAAACTCGACTCGACTTGTGTTGTGTCCTAATGCTTGTTTTGATAAGTGGAGTTGATCAAGCCCCGGGAGGATGCAAATGACACGGCCGCCTGTTTGATGGGCTGCAGCCACCAGGGCTAGGGTGGTGGAGTCAACGGCACCGGCACAAGCAACCACCATGAGCCGGGCATTGTTGCCGGCAGCCATGGCTGAGATGAATTCGGCTACATCTAGGCCTTGGTCTTCTTCCTCTCTCTTTCCCTGAATCAAGATCGTTAAAAACCCATGAGAAATAACCAAAAAAATACTAAGTAAACATTATGTGATCTTGAAATTTTTTTTTAAAAAAAACCCACAAACATGCACATCATCATGCTGTACTTACCATTTTCAAGGTTCTGAGATAGGCTTTAATGGCATTTTCAGCAGACCAAGAAGCCATAGTTTTCTGTGAAGTTGTTCTTCTCCTGTGTTTTGCTTCCAGTTTTGAGCAAATTGAAGGCCTTTCCAAAAGCAGAGTAAAATTCTAGGCATGACCCTATTGGAATTTGGAGGTATATAAAGCAAACAGGGGTGGGTATTTAATGAAGGGTTGTGGCATTCCAACCGGGCAGTGTTCAGAAAAATGATACTCCAACTCATCACCTTATTTTTCTTTCTATTTTTTTGAAAAGTGACGAGTCATCACTTACAAGGATGGAGACAGGAGAGGCAAGGGCTGTCGCTCTGCTACAATTTGAAAAAACTCTACTACTACATTGTTATTAAATTATATAACGCCACCACTCCTCCACGTATACAGCACACTCCCATTACGTCAAAATCCTGGCTCTGTCCTTGATCACATAAGAGTGTTGTGTCCAAATGTTGATACTCCAACTCATCACCTTATTTTCCTTTTATTTTTTTGAACAGCGATGACACATCAAGTAGGAGTGTTGTGTCTGAATATTGTGTATATCCGTAACATTTTCGACTTTATTAACATCAACTTTATTAATACTCATCTTATTAGTAGTTCAATTATAGTTTACCCTTTGTATTTTACATTCCAAAGAGCAACAAACAGTGGCGGCTCTAGGAATTTTGAATTGGGTGTTCAAAAATTAGCTTATATATTAACTAGCCATATATACACAATTTTTCCTATATTAATTTACATAATGCGACCAAATGATATGTACATATATGTCACAATACCATTTTCTCTTCGAATTCTATTTTTTAGGCTAAGGAAAATAAAACCAGCATATAAACACATTAGTTTTTACTATAGAAAGGTTCACACGGATTTTTTTTTATGTATACTCTTATTTTGTGGAGTTATAGAATTAATTGTTATTCAGAGAAAAGCCAGAGCGCGATATCGATACCAATAGATACTTTTTGCTCTCTATTTTTTTAAATTTTTATCATTAAGAATATGTACTTTCTTTTGAGCTAATATATTAGATATTCAATTATGAAGTTTTTGGATTGATGGATGTCCTAGCACAAGAGTAAGTGTTCAAACAAACTTGAGAATGACCCAAAAAAAAAAAAAAAACTAACCATGTATGGGAAGCTATGGAACCTCTTATGACTTTTAATTAGGTTATTTACATTAGATTGGTTTGTGAGATGATTTTTTTGGGGCTAGTTCAATTTTTTTAGGTTAGGTGTTCCAATATTTATGCATAGGGTGTTCATGTATTTTTAACTTGGGTGTTCAAAAAGGACAAAACTTAAGTAAAATACTAAAAATTATATGTTTGTTCATTATGGTAATCACTAAACAAGAACAACAAAAAAGCAAAAAAATATATGTATATGAATGAAACTTCTAGGTTCTAACATCAAAATTCTAACCATTATCAAAATATTCCATCAAAGCATTATCCAAGCATTACATTAATGCAACCAATTTTCATACTATCTGCTATAGTTATGATTTTAGGATTTGGTAGAAAACTAATAATAAAATAAAGGGAGTATACCGATTGTATACATGTTTTTTTCCATGTATACATGTATTTTTCTCTTAACGAATTGAATTACACTTTCCCCCCTTAGATTTTATATGAAATTAAGAATACACTATATCCTATTATGACAAAATAGTTCAAAATAATTTACGACAATAGATGAGATTAGATATTTTTATATTTCTATATTTTATTTATAAATATCTCACGGTCCAGTTCGATTAATTAATTTCGTAATGAAAATTCGTCAATAGAATTATACTATGGGGAACGCGTGATGTGTGGAGTGTGGATGCGTAGGCCAAGCAAGCGTGGGCGTGGTTGAGAGGTGGGAACGCTACGAGAAGATTGCACATCCTGGTTTCCACTTCTTCAACCCCTTCACTGGCCAATGCCTCGCCGGTTTTCTCTCCACCGGGATCTGCTCTCTCGACGTCTGCATCTAGACCAAAACCAAGGTCTCCCTTCTGTATCTCAAATCGATTGGATTTTGCTTCTGCCTATTTCTGTATCTGTACAAAGAAACAAACTTGTGAACATCAGAATTTTCTTTTTATCTTTGTGTGATGTTTTGCTATTGTTGGATTGATAGTGACTGAAAGGGCCGAGTGACATTATGCAAATAGTAATGAATAAATCCAACAACATCTTGCATAAGCACTCTAATAAGTTGACAATTACAAATGCAGTCCTTCCGACATCCGCCCACTGGGCTGATAACAAGGCAAACTCTTCCACGAAAGAGTTTTCACTTTTTACACTCATTAAAGACTCTGACACAGAAAAGTTTAACTCTTTCACTGAAGAATTTTCACTTTTTACACTCGTTTAAGGCTCTTCCACTTGGGTAACGGTAGACTTCTCCTTACAAATACAGTTCTAAAAAGAGAGACAGCCTCCACGCAGGAAGAAATAATCGAACATATAATTGTGAGACATGCATTCCTGATTTTCCTTCTCATTGTTAGAGAATGGATGAGGAGCGAGGGAAGAGATTTTCTTCTCTGCTTGATTAAACTCTTAGGCCGTGTTTAATTGACGAGCTAAGGCTAGAAGTGATGGGATGTATCATTCAATAGAAGAGTAATTCCTTCATACTAATAGTTCGGGGAAAAGCAGTCCATAGGCCCTCGATGTAATATATATCGCATATTTACACTGTGAATGAGCAAAACTTTCAGCAATTTTTGCATTTGAACGGCATAAACTTCTGCTGAAGAGTACAAAAAGTACTGCAGCGCATGGTAGCAGTCTATTTTTTATAGTAACACCATGATTTCAGGATCACAGGATGTTGTTTTATTATCTGATTTTATACCTGGACATTTTTTACCAGATGTTTAATGTGTATCTAAGGAAGAAACACTTCATTTGTGGAGCAATAAGCTGTCATGGTTTGTAGCTATAAACTGGGCAGCAAAACGTTAATGTAGGCGCGAGGCAGTTTTTTGTGGCGTTTATCAGAGAACGATGATAGTTATGGAAAGTCGTTTTTTTTCCTGCAGGACAATGTCTTTGTGCAAATGCTCGATTCAGTACCGGATAATTAAATATAATGCTGATGATGCATTTTATGAGTTGCAAAACGCGAAAGACCAGATTCAAGCTTATGTCTTTGATGGTAATTTTCATTATCCAGTAAACATTTCCCCCCATTCTTGCGATGTACTTGTTTTTTTCCTTCCCCTGAATTATGACTGCATCACATGTTTCTTCAGTTGTCCGAGCCCATGTTCCAAAAATGACCCTACATGAGCTCTTTGAGCAAAAGGTGATGTTGCTCAAGCTGTCTTGGTGGAACTTGAGAAGGTAAGTTGTTGCTGCCATTTGATTATTATGACTTAATTAATTGCTTAGTCATCTATTTGTTCCTGCTGACTGGTTCCTTCTGATTTGAAAGATGAATGGAAAGCTACACATGAACTCTTGGTGTCGTTAATTTGCTGCATATTTCAATAATTATTCCCGTACAATGCTGATGCATCGAAAGCATAATTTCTTTAGTTTACATTTGGAGTACACATATGCTGGTCTCCTTGTGAAGTCAACCCCGTTCCACCTAAAAACCTCACCAATAAAACTTGTCTGCAAGTGTGATTACGCAGATGAACCGATCTTGTTACGTTAGGGGGCATTTGTTGTCGGTCAAGTGTCAACCATGTAGAATAGATCACCGTTCCAAAAAAACCCATGTAGAATAGATGCCTACACATACCCCATTGCTTAGCAGGGTGGTCTATTATTCCTTCCAGTTATCTCTGTCATTTTATCTTCTTTTTTTTCTTTTATCAGTGAATGATATGTTATCTTGCTTGAGCATTTTTGTTGCCTTGAAAGTTGGCAATGCCTTCACCTTTGGAGATATATCAAATATCGATAGGTTTTTTTTTTTGGTGCAACGGAAGATTACAAAATGCTGTTCCAGTACTATGTAAAAATGCATTTGTGAAATAAATCTGGGGTCCATTTTTGGAAAGGACATAGTAAATGGGTTTTTACTTCAATAAGGATATCAACTTTTTCCTTAATGCCAAAAGGACAAATCACCTACACATTCCAAAAATACCTTCACTAGCCAATGAAAGTGTCTAAACCCCCAAACCTAATGAAAGTTCCTAAATCTAAACCCTATGAAAGTGGCTAAACCAGTAAAACTCTATATATAATTGGAAAGTGTACCCTAAACATAAACCCTATGGTACCCTATGAAAGTGCCTAAAATACTAGGGTACCCTATAAAAGTGTCTAAACAACTAAAACCCTATAATGGAAAGTGGACCCTAAGTGCCTAAATCCAAAATGTCTAGTCTAAACCCCCTTAAAAACCCACTATACATTATCCCAAAGAACCTAAACCCCCTTAAATTGAACCCCCAAAAATTAAAGAGGGAGAATTAATTTTGTCTCACTCATTAATCTTGTCCTACCGCCCACACATGAGAGAGACAGTTGACAGCGATGCATGAGGGAGAGAGAGAGAGGGGGGACTAAACACGCGGTATTGGGTATAGGAGTTCAAAAAGTGACCTACAAATTTTTGAAAGTGACGGGATGGGTTAGTATTGGGTATTGGGTATAAATTGACGGTCAGTTCAAAATTTAAATCAAAATTTATACGTCACTCTTTAAATCAAAGGTTAGTTCAAAAAGTGATGGGATGGGTCAGTATTGGGTATTGAAAGTGACTCGGTAAGTGTGGGTCAAAACCCGACTTTCACTTTTGTCGGCGGAAAATTCCTCCACATGGTGCGCGTGAGGGTGGGTTTTATTAAGGGTATTTTTGTCTAGTATTGTCCTTGAGCTCTTCAAAACTTTCTATCAATGTATTAGAAGTATTAAAATAAGTTAAGCTGAACTAAACACCATTTAAAGTCTCAAATTTGTCTTTTAGACCAACTTTCTGATAAATCTAAGATGTGGGCTATTACCATATCGTGTAAGTATCATGCTCTGTGGAGCACTGCATTCTGTAGATTGGCGACTGTAGAAAAACTTGGTTTTGACCCATTGGAGTTACCTTGTTTTAGAATGTTGGTTAAGCGTTTATGCCCTGGACAAGATAGAACTCATACGGATGGTTGATATAATTCCAGAGGCCTCTGTGCGCAAGGCAATGAATGAGATTAATGCAGGTTAGTAGCTTTTAACAGTAGACTTCGCGCTTTCTCCCTATCCGCAAGGCTGTATTTGAATCAAGGATTTGGTTTAGGACAGAGAAATAGAAATTGGAAAATTGAAAGATCTATAAAACCATTGTGAGCCGTTAGGTACTTCAACTTCTCCTTTTTTATTTCCTGAACCAAAATTCTTGATCCAAGGACAACCATTATCTTTCTGGACGAAAGTTCCTTCCGATTAACATTCTTGTACGTTATGTCTGACGATTTTCTGGATTTTATGGTTTGCATAAGTGAATGGGGTTATTTTTTTGTGCTGCATGGTCTCATGAAATCAATTAAATTTAGTTCGGTCCTCTAAAAATTCAAGAAATTTTACCTCACTTTTTGAAATTCCAAGTTCCTTCTTAACATAAGCAACTGAGGTACAGGGGTCAGGGGTGTTTTGGCACCCCCTCGAATGAGAATTGTGGCGGCTTCGCCTCTGGCTGCTTGATTCTAGGCCCATCATTCCAATGGTTCTGTTGCGGTTTATGCAATTCAACAATTTTTTTCCTTTATTTTATTACAGCTCAGGGGCTTCAGCTTGCAAACGTATACAAAGGTGAAGCAGAGAAAATTCTCCAAGTGAAAAAAGCAGAAGCCGATGCAGAAGCCAAGTACCTAGGAGGGGTTGGCGTGGCGAGGCAGAGGCAGGCAATAACAGATGGGTTGAGAGAGAACATCTTGAACTTCTCTGACAAGGTGGAAGGAGCATCTGCCAAGGAGGTTATGGATCTCATCATGATCACCCAGTACTTCGACACGATCAAGAACCTTGGGAACTCGTCGAAGAACACCACTGTATTTATTCCGCACGGTCCTGGTCATGTTAGGGATATAGGTGACCAGATACGCAATGGGTTGATGGAATTAGCCAGTGCTAAAATCGACGTTGAATAGTATTTCTGGTTTGATGAGCTAGATCTAATACAATACTTCATTTAATTACTTTTGGTAGATTCAAGAGGAAAGTCAAGAGATTTAATTGTTTTGGTATTGCTCTATAGTTTTTGGTGCTTAATTCTTTCAGTAAATGAGGCTCAGACGTAGATAGAAATGGGCTTAGGGCTTGTTTAAAGTAAACTTTCCTGTTAATGCAGACTTTATGACAAATTTCATGGTGCAGAATGGTATAAATGTTTCATTCTTCAGATTTTTGGTTTATGTTTATGACTTCCGATGTGTATTGTGTTCAGGAATTGACCCAAAACCACACATACAAAGAATAATAAATAAAACAAACGAAGAAAGAAAGTAGAAGGCAAAAAAAAAAACTGGATCGAACTCCATCAGAGTCGCAGAGTAGCAAAGCGAACCAAAATCACGTTACATATATCCTTGAGAATCTACCTCAGTTATATGAATCTGTTATTTTGTTGACAGGATGAGAAATGCCAAAGAACATGCTGCAAGAAAAAGAAAATAAAAAATTCTATGCAAACTAAAAAATTCAACAAACTTTTGCTTTAAATTTTGAAATTATGTATGGCAGTCAAAGGGAGAGAGACTCAGTTGAGAAATGTCTCTCCAGTTATGACATAAATACGCCCAGTCTTGCACATGTTCGCATACAAAGTTGCTAAGCAAAAGAACCACCCATGTCTCCCAATCAAACCAAAATCTACAAGCAGGAGACAAACAGGAAGGGACCTCGAGATAGGTTGGTCATCGAAAGAGAGAATTCTGCAGTGACTCTCTTCTAGAAATTCCAACTGCCTTGGCAACAGCAACCAAAAACTTAGAAGGGAGTTTGTCTCTTCTCTAGTAATCTCTTATCAATACGTGCTCCGATATATGTGCACTCCACTGCCTTGATAACGAGCACCAGCACTACTACCACCCTGCATGCAGTATCAAGAGATGATAATTAAAATTTGTCAAGAAGAGCGCTTTAGGAAAACTTCTTGGCCTAAAAAATAATTAAGCCTCGAAAGAGTGGTTTTCAACTTGGTAAACATGCTCATGATTGCCCCAAAATTGCAAGATATGCTCAATAAGGATATGACCTCTATTGACTTGACAAGTTCGTAACCTATATGCATGTCCATTTGCTTGTGGCCATAATACAAAAATTAGAATCAGAAAGAGAGGGAGGATGAGACCTCATAAGGTGCATAGCTTGTGTAATTGGGAACATACAAAGGAGGAAGGGCAGCAGATCCTGCAGTAAAAACATATGAATTATAAGCACATAGACATATTTCAAGCACTAACATATTCACATATTATATTCGGTCAAATGGAAAAGCACTCAAAATGCCAAGGAACTAGTAATGCCAGCAAGACTTTCCATCTTTTAACTGCGTATTCATTATGTACAGGAATTATTAAAAGTACCATGCGTTGCAAAAGCTATTTAGGCTGAGATATGTTTTCTACATACACCAAACTGAACTGTCCTAGCTATGTGCTAAAGCCATGGGGGAAAAAACAAACAAGACAGCTGACAATAACATTGGAGGGATAAAAAATCTGTTCATTTAAGCGTACATAGAACCCTTGTGGTACAATAAACAAATTGCGTTCATATACTGGCCACTCCAACATGAACAGTTGATGACCTTCAAGAAACTTACAGTTTATTCTATTACTTTCTTTTATTATGGTTCTTATTGGTGAAGAGGAAGGGCCAAAGAGAGCGAATGGGCATGAAAGACTTTAAAAAATGGGTTGATTATGCTACCTGGCCCAAAAGCAGAGTGACTACTACCATCGTCATCCAGACCACCGGCTCTGTCAACAGATCATCTGGTATGAGCATTTCTCAAATGTAACAAAATTTCAACGCAAAGAGGAAGATGAAAAACTAATAACAAAAAAACCTCATCAACGTAAGGTCATAGGGATTGCGACCGTCTTTTGCAAGAGCAGATTCATAATATCCAGCATGAGATTGACCTTGCTTTCTCTCGGCAGGTTCAAGATATCCTTCATAAGATCGATGACTGTGCATACTAACAGCAGGTTCAAGGCCTCCTTCATGAGGTCTGCCATGATATCCAAAACCAGGTTCATGGACTCGTATATGAGGTTGGCTTTGTGGCACAACAGCACGTACAAGGTATCCTTCATGATGCCTGCCATGAGATCCAAAATCAGGTTGATGGACTCGTGCATGAGGTTGGTTTTGTGTTGCGACAGCATGCTCAAGGTATCCTAAACGAGGTTGATGCTGAATCCCAACAGGAGGTTTAAGGTACTCTATATAAGTTCGACCATGCTTCCGATTAACAGGTTCTATTAACCCAGCATGTGGCTGCTGAAAAAACACCATGTTGTGAGATCAAGCCAGAAAATCCATACTTGCAAGACAAGTAAATGCAGAAGACTACTCTCCCCATTATTCTTCATCAGTTCGGAAATCCCAAGTTTTCAAGGGGACGTGCAATTTGCGTTTGAATTAAAGTAAATGGTATTATTTCCTAACTTGTTGGAACTTCTTATCACTTTCAAGTACATTTATGGTTTATTTACAATGGATAGCTTTGGAAAGTTATGAACATTTTACTTTGCTTTCCAGAAGGGATATTACTTCCAGGAAACCATGAAAAGGACCAAGAGTATGGGACACGGAATACAAATTTACCATATCTGCATAGGGCCTCTTAGATCCCGAGACGGTGTTGTACGCATGATTAGGATGACCAACAGTAGATCCAGGATATCCGGGTGCATGTCGATCTTTATAAGTGATGAAATCTGCACCAAGATCCGGCTCCTTTCTAATATAAGGATCTCTCTTTTGTTTCCTGGTATTTTCACTTTGCCTTCTCTGCTTGTTTCCTACACATACAGAAAATAAAAATAATTCTTCAGACTTGCATACAACTAGTTCCATTAGTAACTAGGTTACGTGGACTCTTCGATAGACTATAGTCTGTACGTACAAGTACCCATGTCGAACACTAGGATAAGGCTATGTCATCTGTGACCTTAGTTTGATATTCACCCAGCAAACATAAATTGTAATTTGAATTCACCATGAACATGCATAGAACTCCTACATAAACACGAAATGTCCTAACAAACCTCATAAACATTTTTTATCCTCAAAGATAAACCTACATCCAAACGACGCATCTCGAAAGGGAAATAATATGAATCCAACACTTAAACACAAACCTGTATCCAGCACGTACCCGAGATCATGTAACATTGTTCATTACTGAATTAATTAACAGGGTAAATGTACCTTGTTTATTCGATGAATTTCTACTACGACCATGTTCAGATCCCTTCTTGCCATTACCCCCAGCATTAAAATTTTGGTTCTTTCTCTTGTCATTTGCACTTTCCACCTTGGACGGTGCTCGAACGTGTTTACCACCCTCAGTGACAGTGTGGGGTTTATTTGGCTTTCCTCCTCCACCAAACTCTCGCTTAGAAAGAATTTTCCCCCCTTTTTTAGCACTTCTCATCTCTGAAGATCCAGCTTTGTTTACTATTTCAGTCTCTTCATTTGTAGTTTGACCAACACGATTTCTAATACCTCGCTTTTCAAGCCGACCCTTTGAATGAGGCTGTGCAATGCTGGCCTTCACCTAAGATGATGACAGTTCAACAGTAAGAATATTGCATCCATAGCAAAAAAATGGAAAGTTGAAAGAAAACTAACACTTTTGCCACCTTGATTTCTCCTTCTCCAATTTGAGTATTATTGATCCCGTCCACACAAGCTATAGCACTTTCTCGAGAAACGAAAGTAATATACCCAAAGTTTTTGCCTTTGGCGCTTAGGATCCGAGATAGCTTAACTTTCAGAATCTCACCAAACTGTTTACAAATTCCATTTACTTTCTCTTGATCCCAAGAATCAGCCAGGCCTTCCAAAAAGACAGTCTTAAGCTACAACAGGAAGATGTTTGTGTCATCTATATGTTTCCAACGGCAAAACCAAGCTACTTAAATAACTATGGCATCTATAAAAATTGCATCTTAAATGCAGCCATCTGTTCAGCAAGTATAGATGAAATGTACGCTGCCAGAGCCCAGAACGAACTGGCAAGCAGTTACAAATGAATCATAGTTTTCCCCATACTTTTGCACACAACAAATATAAGGCAGAAATTCAAGTTGCCAAAACCGTACAACTAAACTTGGAAGCACAATCAAGGCTGGCCCAGGAGTAAGCCCAGCAAGCCCCCAAGCTGGGGCAACCGGGCAACCAAAACAAACAAAAACGTAAGTTATATATAAATATAAATAAGTTTCCAAAAGTAACACAAACAATCTTCTTGGTGCGTTGGTCACCTCATTGTTCCAAATTTCTGCATGGACTGGGTTCAACAGCCAACGCCTCCCCCCTTTGTTGATTTTGGCATCTTTTAGAGAGAGAGATCCTATTCTTTCTTTGTTTCTTTTCCTTTTTTATGAGCCGTCTTTCCCTTTTTTTATTTTTTCTATTTCTGTTATTTTTCGCTTAATTTCTTTCCCCAACAAGTTTAGAACCACACTTAAAATACACACCTAAATGTACAAACACTCCCATAAATGTGTAAGACCACCCAAGATAGTAGTGTTGTATGTTTGGGTAGTGTGTATTTTGGCGTTTGGTAGTGTTGTGTGTTTGGGTAATGTGCAATTTGGCGTGGTACTAGGCTTTATGTTTTTTCCTACGAATCCACAATATTACGAAAAATCACATTACTCAATTATTTGGTTAGAAATTTTGCATTTAACAAAAACAACAATAATGTACAAGTGCTATGTTCTTACATTTGATTAAAAATAAATCCCAATGGTGGAAAATTGAAAAAATAAAATAAAATCAATCGAGCTAACATAATTTATGAGTTTTTTCCCACAAACCATAGTTAAAATATGAGGATACTTCCTTATTTCCTTAAAAATAAAAACTCTTCACAATTATATATTTTTGTGTTTACTTAGCCTTTTATTTTGTATTGTTGTATTTTTATAATGTTTTTAAAACTCTTGAAGATGTAGGGAGCCCAACATTTGGGAGTTTGTTTCGGTTCCCTAAAACGTTAAAGCCTCACTGCCGATTACAGTTGCTTCGGTAGAGAGGAGTTTTCTAAGTTGAAGTTGTAAAAAACTTATCTTCATACTACCTTTTTTAAAAATAAAAATAAAAAAAAGAAGCAAAGTGTTAAAGCATCCAAGTCAAAACCAATTGGCAATGAGTAGAGAGGCCGCCTAGGCTCATATACTAGCTTTGGAGGTTATAATTAACCAATGTGGGACAAACTCTAACACTCCCCGCACGTGTGACCCCTGACCCACACGTGGAGAGTTAAACAATGGATCCACAACATTGGGATCACAACGAAACAAGGTGCACTTAAGGCACAAACAACGGGGCAACCAATTAACAAAGTCTTGTCCAAAAGCCTCCGAAAGCCTAGCTCTGATACCATGTTCAAGCATCCAAGTCAAAACCAATTGGCAATGAGTAGAGAGGCCGCCCAGGCTCATATACTAGCTTTGGAGGTTATAATTAACCAATGTGGGACAAACTCTAACACAAAGAAAGCAATATTTCATTGATAAACAACACAATATTACAAGAGAAAGATTAAGTGCATTGACTATAGTATCAATAAAAAATGAGTTCTTGAATAAGTTAAGTATGGAACGCAAATAAAAAATTTGGTTTTTTTTTTTTTGACGAAACATTAAGTGGGCAACCAAATAGGAGCCAAGCTTGGGTAACTGAAACATTAGGGCCGGCCCTGAGCACAATAGAACTGGATTGTGAAAAGCTCATCTTCTGAAACATTTAACACATATACTACTAGCTCTCTAACCTGTGACAGAACTTCTTGATTAGGATGTATCGGTGTTTGTGCAAAAGCAATATTAGCACTACTATCAAGGCCAAAAGCAACATCCAACTTTCTTAGTCGTTCCAACGCTGCCATTGCATCCAAGTGGGTATTGAACTCCAGAAGTGCAAAACCTTTGATCCTCCCTTCTTTCTTGGTATCACCTGGCAAAAGTATGTCCTCAATATTTTCAACTCCATAGCTTTTCAATGCTCCCAGTACCTTTTACAGGAAAAGGGGAAAGTACAGTTAGGTCAACAATGCACAATTGAGCTGCAATAAAAACCTCAAAACAAGCAGAATGTGAAAAAGATAAAGTAGGTTTCAAGCACAACCAGGTGGCAGACGAAGGATTCATGACTTCCAGGGACCAAACCACATGTGTTAACCAAGTGAAAAAAAATGCCTCCAATGTAATATTAAGATAATCAAAACTGAGAGATAAATACTAAATATGGCAATAATTCAGGCAACAAAAGCAAATAACAGTAATAAATTCAGACTCATTTGATAAATTAAATTCCAAAATCTCTTTTATTATAGATATCAATTTCCAAAATAGGGTTATTCACTATTTCTATATGCGGGTAGCTAGAGATACTTTTATACCATTTCCAAAAGGGAATGAAAGTCAGTCAGGCAGAGAAAGAATTATTTACCATTTGCTTTCTGCATACTAAAAAAAGCATTGAGGTTTGGGTGTGTTCAATTTCTACGCAAATAAATTTGTAAATATAAAAGAGAGAGAGAGAGATGTAGAAAGAGAAGACAAGAGTACTTGTGCGGTGTCAGACCACTTTTCTACCATCTCTTATGAAACCAATTGGTGTTAAGAAGTGTTTCAATTAAATGTTTTACGGCATTCGACATTGCACTTGCAAATCTGTTTTTAGAATGGTCACAAGCATTGTGTAACCAAATCCATGGGGCACTCCAGGCCCAACAATCCCTCCCTCGCAATGACACTCTTGTGACTCGAACTCATGACCTACTGGCTCTAACACCACTTGTCAAACTGCTTTTCTGAACCAAATGGTGTTACAAAAGGTTTCAATTAAGTCTTTTATGGCATTCAACATTGCACCCGCAAGTCTGTTTGTAGAGCAATCACAGAGAGTAGCATTGTGTAACTAAATTCATGGATGAACCCCAAGACCAACATGCGGGGTTCTGTGTGAGGAAGGGAGAGAGGAGAAATGTTCTCTAAAAAAGTTTGAGACATGAGTTGTTGTAGCCAATGATCGCATTACATAAATCAGTATGTAGGGACCATCTAGAAGGAATTTTACAACCCAACGTAGAAATATAACATACTTAGCGAATTACTTGAACTTTGAGCAGGGCCCACATGCCCTGCCATCTGTCTGCCAATGGGCACAGTGGAATGAATAAAATGGAATTCACATTTACAACCATCCCAATGGTCTAAGAACATTGTGATATGTGCATTCAAAGCTTACCAGCTCCTTTGTCCACACTTTGCAAATGTTGCCAATGTAAAGAGTATCGTTGCCTTGGCTCGCCGACACATTATTATCCTTGCCAGCAAAAAAGTCCATGTTATTATTGCTATCACAACCTTTTTCCTTTGCTAGGAAAATATCAAGTCAAGACAACACTAAATACCTCAATCCCGTGAGTAATTTGAGAAACATCAGTGTCAATAATTTTAGTAGCAACACTTTTTTCTTCAATTGAGTTCCGTTCTGCAGCTGTAGTTGCTCATTTTTGTCAATTTTGATGACCATGAAAATCAACTCTCGATAGATTCCCATGTAGAGCAAAATAGACAATCAATGAACTTGAAAAACAGGAAAAACATCACAAACATGGCTACACATAACATTAAGCATGTGAAGTTTGCTAGATAGAATTTCGAGGGGAACATAACTAAAACGAGAAATATAGTCAGGTGCTTGATTAACATAATAAACTTGGAGCAGAGGTGCACTCTGTTCTTTCAAGAGAGACAAAGAAAAACATCTAGAAAGTCTAAAACTGGAAATTAAGGAGCCCTGCTGAAAACTAGGGTAAAAATTACAATCATGGCTGAGAGAAGAGGATGAACCAAAAATCATGGCTTTGTCCTTTCTCTCTCTCTTGTTAATCTTCAGACAAGAGAGATGCCACAAAGGTTTCCTTCTACTTTGGCGTGTTACAAGACCTTCAAACTTGAAACAAAAGCTAACAACTTACAACAGAGGAGAACCGATGATGAGCTAAATAGGGTCTGTTACTCCAAAAACAATGGATTGATGCCTCAATTATCAACAATCATATTATCGAAAATTCATAATCTGTCGTATTTGGTTTCCAAACACAGGAGCAACTCGATCGGGCACCACCAGAGAAACCACATACCAAATCAACTGACGAATGAGGTCAAAAGAAGCTTCACTCTTATACGAGCAACTTATACAGCTATCCCAATAAGAAGGTGAAAGGCCTTCTCCAACAATTATAAAAGCATCCTGTACAAAATTTCCTAAACCCACCATTTTTTGTTCCTCAGATTTTGCTAAGCCTGCCTCTAATCCTTTATTGGCTGACCCCCAACCGACCACTTACAGCAGCTTTAGGTGGCGTGAACGGGGTGACATTAGCTCGCGCCCCTACCGCAGCCATTTCATGCCCTTACAAACAGCCATTTCGCCCAAGCTTTCCCTTGCAGAGATTGGGTCACCCAAATAATTTTTTCTCTTAGTGGGAGTCGACATATAGAAGAAGATCAATCCTCGGTGGAAAGAAGTTGACAAAGATAATTCCGACGTCAATGGATACTTTATCCACACGAACTCCATTGCAATCCTTCCTTAAGGACCCATTATTCCATTTTCCTTTTTTTTCGTCGGCGACTCATTATTCCAATTATACACATAAGTTTCAATTTTTCAGAAAACTCAATTGAAATCCAACTAAACCACCCCTTACCGAACACATCTTTCTTTTGAAGCAAATGGATATAGAGAGCAATAGAACTAAAATCCAGCCAATTCAAAGTTCATAAATCTAAGTTAGTTAAATACCTGGGACAATGCTCAAATCAGTACCACCGTTGCTAACAAGACTGCCCTCGTTCTTTTCACCATCTACTCCTTTCCCTTCAGTTGAATCGCAACCCTTGTCCGTTACATCACCCATGTTCGGTTCACTTTGGCGTCCGATTCTTTTCCGCCTCGATGTCGACTCCCTGACCCTTTCCGACGTCCGAGTTCCCCTTTCAACGGTGATTCTTGGCCAATATATATACTAGTAATAAACACAAATCTCCTCTCTCTCTCTCTCTCTTCTCTCTCTCTCTCTCTCGGGTATTCACACTGGCCACCCTTGTATAGTTTTCTAATCTCACTTCAAGCATCTACGCTTTTGAATCTTGCAGTCTTGCTACTTGAGTTTGGTACGGAATTCTTCAAGCTCTTTGAGTTCTGAATGCTGCTACGTGCACAGACCGTGGTGCACCGACTACGTATTGACGGTGTCCCTGATGCCGTTGTGGGTTCCAACCAATCAAATGGGGGTATTTTTTATCGAACTCATAAAGTCGTCCGATTGCCTCGATTCCCGCGAAAACCCACTCAGAATTAGATTTTGAGAAGGATAAACGGCTCAGATCGATTGGTTAGGACCCACAACGGTGTCGGCAACGCCATCGGTACGTGGTCGGTGCACCATGGTCTATTCCTTTATCTTTTTCGTTGAGTTCCCGTCCACTAAACTTTTGTCATTAAATTACTGAGCAAAGTATAAGTTCTTTATTTGGGTTTTTTTTATTAATATACGTGAAAATAATGAATTTTATTGAAATCTACAAAAACTAGTGCAAAAGACTAAAACAACAAAAAAAAATCGAAAGGCCAATAAGTGGAACAAGAGCTTAATTCTATGTTTAAGTATAAACTTCATTGGTTGCGTTTGGTTAGATAATTTAGTTTTGTTTTGATGATGTCATCAGGTGTAATGAGTAGAAAGAGATAGAGAGAAATTAGGAAAATGATGATGTGTGATAAAGTCTGACAAATCCCCTCACGTGCAATTTGGATGCACGTGGAGATACGAATTGAAAACATGAGGCGATTTAACTTGGGCAACAGAGACTTGACCACATGAGATGAGGTCACCCAAAACCTAGCTTTGATAAGGTTTCAACCTAAAACCAATTGGTTAAGGTGGAGTAGCCTCTAGAATATATTAACCAAGTTTGAATGGCTTAGACAGACGATGTGATAAAGTCTAACAATAGAATGAACTTGGAGGGTGCTGTGCGGTAAGTATTGTGCGTTAAAACTATGTCGTTTTGCTCATTTTCTTTGTACACGTACAAACCTTCTAAGTGCTCCGTTTGGAGAGTTGATTTTTTGGTTCAATTTAAGGGAATTTAGACTCTTTGGGGTAGGGTATAGTGGGTTCAAACACTTAGATTTAGGTACTTTGTACTGGTTTTTTCTTCTTCCAAATAAGGTCCTTAGAAGCTTTGGAGGCATGCCAAAAAATCAAACAAAATGACGTACCTTTACCGCACAACATAATGCACAACACCTATCGCACAACACCTCCAGATCCCAATAGTATAATTCTACATTCGATAGAAAATTCACAGTCTTCCAATTTTTTGGGGCACTAATTTGAGTCATTCTTGATTTAAACTGAAAATTTGTGCAAAATTGAATAAGTTTTAGTTACAGACCAAGGTGAGTTTTTATGATAAATTTACTTAAATTTTTAATTATGAGGTGAGTTTTATGATATTTTTAATTTTATTTATGAGTTTTATGACATATATCATTTTGATATATGTTAAAGAATCTTCATACACAATCTTCATATATCTTTTCATAAATTCCTTACTAACAGTTTACAATTTATATTTTCATCTCAAGAGGTGTAGCTTTATGTATAAATTAAATCATTCAGTTTTTCAAATTTTTTTTTTTGTAAACAAATGTGTTGGTTTCCTAAAATACGAAATCACTCAAAAAAAAATCATTGCTATTAGGAGCATATACATTAATTTTTCCAATCTAGAAGACGGGAATAAAACTAAATGGACACGTGTCGCATTCACCGGCCTTCATTGCTACCACTCGTCGCATCCACGTTCTTCCTCACGGGGGTGTTCCACTAAGTTGGTTTTTTGAAAAAATTGGTTTTTCACGGTTTTTTATGTGATGTATTGTGAGAGAATGATGTCTCGGTTTTTGGAAAAAACGGTTTTTTGTTAGTGGAACACCCCAATTGACCGTTTGTTTTAATATATAGTGTATGCATATATTGGTACTTATATTTACATAAACCCCCCGTCTTATATTAGTTGAAGGCATTATGTGTAGAAAATTACAATTCGATTTTAGGTTACAGTGCAGATAATAAAAAACCAAAATTGAACACGCAGGTGAAAATTCAATTATAAACTGCCCTTATAGGCGTGGATCGATTCAGGTATTAAATCGATTTGAATTAGATTGTCATCCCCAGGTAATGTGTTATTTTATATATTATTCAGAAAATGATAGATCACTAAACAGTATGAATAGAGATTTCACCGAATGTCCCCATTGGTGTTATTATTCATTCATGGTAAATATAGATTTGTTTTGTTAATGGTTTAAATCTTATTATCTTCGTGTTTCTGTAATTGTCGGCCTCTATGGTTTTGACCTTTTTATGATTGCCCACCACGATATAACATCGACACACTTCCCGACCATCAACAACGTTATTGATGGTCGGGAGGTGTATCGGTATAACACTTAAACAAAATATTTATTGAGTTTGATTTCATAAATATGTGATTTGATTGTCACACTTAGGGCTGTCAAAAAAAAAACCCGCGAACCGTACTGGACCGGACCTTAGGTTTTGAATTGGATCCGTAGATTAAAGGTCCAGACATGGATTGAAAAATTTAAAAACCGTGCTTCGCGGTTTGGTCCATTGATTTTCATAAAAGAACCGTGGATAAACCGAATCAGACCGTGAGAATTAAATAAATAAGCAAAATAAAATAAAAAATAATATATTTGGATAAGAATTATAATTTAACATTTTATTCTTAATTATTTACCCTAAATGGGTGATGTGGTTTAAATAAAAAAGTAATGGTGCAAATTGTAATCAGTATTTGCACAAAGTTCCACGTATATTATGTCACACAATGATCATTCCTACATGTGTCGTACTTCTTTTAATTTGATGGTATGTTTTCTGCTCATTTATGTTAATTGGAAGTCTTTTCTCTATGAATGAAATGGTTCATGATGATGATGTTGTGGTTGAGTGAAACAAGTGCCTATAACTATGCGAGTGGGTATTGAACCCATTTAACCTTTATCTATGTGCAATAACATTGTTCTTATTCCATTTTGCTAGAAAATCTCTTCAACCAGTCTCTTCCTCTGCAATAACATTTTTCTTCTATATGCGAATGGAATGTGGAATCTATTTTTTTATTTTGTAAAATGTAATAATCTGTGGATAAACCGTGAACTAAACCAAGAGTTTTTTATTGTTTCAAAACTGGATCGTAGACTTTTGGTTCAAACACGGATTGTCTTTCATTGAACCGTAGACTTTTGGTTCAGTCCTCGAATTCATACCAATCTGCACCAAACCAGACCGTTGACAGCCACAGTCACACTAAGATAAACTCAAATACAACTCCATTGGCCTAATGGCCAATACTTGAGACTTAGGAGTTTGCTCCCTCCTAAGATCATTCCCAATAGACTCTGTAAATGGGAGATTCTAGCAATAATAGAGAGTCAAAGGCCAAATCAAACTCCGGCAACCTCAACAAAGAGCTCTTTAAATTGTATTGATGAACTGTACCTTGCCTATTTCCCCCTCTTTCCTTGAGTCACACACCTCTTCATTATTTTTTTGTTTCACTTTCTCTCTACTCCTTTCGATGTTCTTGTTCGTCGTTGATATGGAACGAAATCAACTATCTTTAAAGCTAAAACGACAGTGTTGTGGAACGAATTGACTTTTCGGAAGGGAAGAGAAGTTTTTTAGTTCATCACGGCGGCGATGAGAGGTTTCAGTGATTTTGAAGAGGGTTTCGCGTGTTCTTATATTATGGACATTCTATGTTGATTTCAAAAAAGGGTTTTATGAGGTTGTCAATAATTTCAAAGAGGCATTTTGATTGATTTGGTTGATTCACTACCGTGATACATGTATATCTAGTCACGTATATATAGATCTCTCTCTCTCTCTCTCTCTCTCTCTCTCTCTCTCTATATATATATATATATATATATATATATATATAGGGCACACTTTGAAAAATTAGGGTTCCTTAATAATTTGTTAAATAAACAACCCTAATAGTATGAATGTGAATCAATAAGTTACCAAACACAAATCACACAAGCAATCAAATAGATGAACGCACGATACACGTGGAAAACCCCTGAATGGGTAAAAACCACGGGAATTAATCAAATCACTATAATCGTTGTGCAGTTACAAATATACCTATCCAAACAAAGTAAATCTTCACAACATTCCAAGTATCACCTGTCGAGTTATACGTACACCGCACCCAGTGATCTTGATCGCTAACGCCTTTAATCGTACAAGCCTTCCAATCCTTTGTCTTTCGAACTCTACGAAAGGGCTTAACCTAAAAAACAATGATATTGATGTAAAATCTTCTCGAAGATTATTCGTTGGCTTAGAGAATCAATCAATCTTTGAAGTTCTTCGAGATTCACAAACCCTAGCCACCACAGATGTTTTGAGGTGGAAAATATGAGTGTTGGCCAAGTTGTCGCCACAAAACCCTAGCCAACGCTATATTTATAAGCTTCAAAATGTGCTTGAGTAGGTTCGGAGTTGCCCGAGCAAGTTACTAAAGGTAGCCCATTTGCTTGATGTGTAGCTCGTATGTTGGTTGAGCGAATTTCTTGGATTACATCAAAATAATGACCACAATAAAAAGAATTACATATTGATTTCCTTCCACACCTAAACAAACACTCTAAATAATAAAATTACAACTTGATGTAAATGTGTGTTTTGTCAAACGGAATTGCCAGAACAAAGGACTCCGAAACTTAGTCCTTACACACTTCTCCTCCGCACTCTAGGAGTCTAGACCTCCTTGATCCGAGCATTTGTTTTGACGATCCGATCCGTCCAATATGTTCAAAAGGTGTTTTTCAAGGTTTTTGCAAAAAACTGCTCGAATCAAACCCTTTCCAATTTTTTGTTGTTGGAGATTTCCCGCGTGCACCTTGGAAAACACATTATGAATACATTGGACGTTTCGAATTTTCCCTAAGCAATTGGCAACAAAAAAAAAAAAAAATACCCCAAGGTACTATTGTTAAGAGTGTTGAAAAAGACTTGGGTAATTAGTTAAGCACTATTTACTAGTATTTTTGGCTCAAAATTTGTTGAAGCTTGTTGGGATGCTCTAACGTATCAGGTTTGAAATCTCCTATGTGTTAATAACTCCTTTGGGACCAGTGCATATAGAAATTTACTCGGACTTGAAATAGGGGTGTGCAAGTGGACGGTGAAATTGGTGTCGCATGATTAATAAAGGTGCGCAAAGACTCTTGTTATAATAATAAATAAATAAAACTCAAATACTGCTATTATAGCAAATTGAACCGGAAAAAACAGGTACAACTAAGTAAAGTACTACGAGTAATAACTTGCGACAAGGGTCAAATTAAATTAAATTAAATTAAGGACTTTCTCTTTAATTGTCGGCAGATAGCCAGATATATCGAACCAGAAGCCGCTTAAACTCCCCCAACAATTTACAGGTACACTTCTTTCTCTCTCTCTTCGCTCGCTCTGCTGTTTTTTATTTATTAGGGATGTCCGATCCATGCACTAGGAGCGAATCGTACTAACGCATCTGCAGATGCACAGATGCAGGACTGTTTTTTTTTTTTTTGTTGCTCAGTGCACAGATGCAGGAGTGGCTTACATTTAGGGCTCCTTATCTTCACCATTTTGTTTGAGGGCCTCAACCAGTGGCTTTCGTGGATTATGCCCAGGGCGGGGCCGGCCCTGGTGACTCATCCACTTTGAATTCTTATTCTGACCTTTGGTTTGCTCGCTAAAGAATGACTGAATGCAAATTTCATTCCTGCCCAAAATTAGTCTAGGAAAGCACAGACTACCTGAATGTATAATTTTCTTTTTCCATTTTTCAACACTGATTTATAATTTGGCTTATGTTTGTTCCTACAGTGATAGCACTCTGGATTTGCAGTGTTGAACGAGATTCAAAGGATTTATACCAAAGATTTGAGGATTTCGTGATGAGTTATGCGTTGGAACTAGTAGCTTCTTGTTAATAGTTTTAATAGAAACTATAATTTCTTGAAAGTCTGTTTTGGGGAAGGAATGCAAAGAAGAAACTGAAAGGGATTAAGCCCATGGTGAGCTTTTTGTGGATTTTGGTAGCAGGAACCAAGAGTGGAGCTTACCATGTATTGGTTGGATTGTTGACTTGATAGGCGATCTTAGGAAGTTCAGGTAACATAATAAACCCATTATTTTGTGCGCAACTTTCATTGGCCATATTTTATGTTGGTAGCTATGACTTTAGCTTCACCTAAAGGAACTTCAACAATGTTGGCCTATCCAAGGACTATAGTGTCCATTGCAGCTTCAGTGTGTGGACTAGCATTATTTTTAGTCATGGCATCATTCCTTCTGGTCTCACAACCAATTGGGTCAACTGTCCGCGGGTACTTCTACACTGTTGATAATTTGAGGAAACTCGATTCATTGGCTTGGGACAACAAAACAACTGATAATCGTTACAATGATGCCAACAAAGATTTGAGAAAATTGGATACGGTGGTGTCCAGGTTTGCTGAAAATGCAAGTAAACCCCAACATGAAGGTTATATTGATGATGCTTCTAGAAAACCAGACTTGAAAATTTTAGGGGACAGGACAGTTGATGGAAGCAGAAATGTGATGGATAGGAACCAGACTTTTGGGTCTCACGTGACAAAAGACATATCTAATTCACAGCTAGAGGTAGGAACCACGAGTTCTCCTGGTCTAGTTATTGTCTCAGACGCAAAGGAGTCAGTGGATCGACATGGCCAAGAGGCCGCTGGAAATTCGACTTCTTCCACTGTTATAAAAGGAGTTGAAAATGCTACAACTCCTTCCCAGGGCTTACCAAATAGATCCGATAATCTACAGAAGGGATTGACTCCGTCGTCTTTATCTACTGCAACAGGTGACACAAATCAGACTGATTCAGGTACCACCAAATATTTTCCTTCATTCATATGATCTTATTCCCTAGCTTTCATTAATATTTTGTTTTGTAGTCGATTGGATTGTTTCTTATGTTTATGGACACTTGAAATCTCGTCGAATTAAAATATCGAATAATAACTTGTCATTGCACCAGTCCTCCCTTTTTTTGGATATGTAACTTGTTTTGCTATACAATATAATCTTCAGATGATCGTCATGTTCTTAATTGTTGGGACAATTCCCAAGACTCAGTGATTACGCTTACAGATTAGTTTTTATATAATGGCGGAATTAGTTTTTATCTCAAGTCCTGCGACTCTGGTTGCTACATTTTTTTTTATTATCAGAACTCAATTGGTACAATCATTGCAGAGCTCTGATTGGCTGATTGCTGTGCTACGATCTGCGCCCTACAAAACCTCACAATCTTTTGCAGTATTCCCCCACTGCCTTGATCACAGATTCACAATTCCAAGTGTGGACTCAATCGTGATCTCTGTGCTCTCTCAAATTGCCCAATTTCATGTACGACCTAGAGAGCAAAAACGACATGCTTATAGAAGCTTTGACATACCCAACAGATTTGTACTGACGAGACTGTGATTTCTGTATTAGTTCATAAGAGGCTAAATAGAGGGGGAAACATGAAGGAAAAAAATCAAGCAAATTCATATCCGGTTGAGTTCTGTTTCTTTATAATCAGAAGATTTGGTAATCTGCATGGAGCAAGTGTTGGGATTCGGCTGTCTAACCTAACCTACTCTCTCTTTCTCCAAATAACCTAACCTTGGCTAACGCTTGGAGGGTGGCACCTCCTCCACCCCCCCATCCACGCCTCCTTATCCTCTCTTCTTTCCTACCTTCTTCCCCCGTTTGGGCGGCGGGGTTGGGATCCCGGCTGCTCGAAGTCTTGGCTGTTTGTGGGGTTCGGTTGGCGGATCTTGGCCATTGTTTGCAGGGTCAGAGCATGTGGTGGATTCATGAAGGTGCTGGTTCGTCCCGCCTTTGGCTTCTCTTGTCAGCTGTTTTGGGTGCTGCTTTGCTGTGGCGGTTTTGGAGGCCCAGGTCCTTTTGTTGCTTTTCTTGGGTCTCGGCTATTTTCTCCTCTAGTCATACCGATCGGTGCCGTTGGCTTCCATGGTGGTCGACAGTTTTAGGGTGTTTCTGTTTTGGGCCTAACAGCAAGGGCGACTTTGGTCAGTTTGTCAGTGGTTTGTCTTTGCTCTCTTTCTTGTGGTTCCATCTTCACCCTCTAGTCGTCACCGTTGGGTATGTCCGGTCTAAGTGTAACGGCAATGGGTGTTATGGATGCGGATGGGTTTCAGGTGAAGGCGGCGGCGGTAGGTGATGTGGCATTTGGGTGGCTGGCAATAGACAATGAAAGGTCTTTAGGGTTGCTCATTTTTTGGACTTCATTGTATTATTGGATTTTCCCTTTGGGCTAGGCTTTAAATGTTTTGGGCTTGCCCAACAGGTGTTCTAATTTCTCCAACTTAAGTGTTTTGGACCACTGTTTCAGTGGTATTTTGTGAGCAACCACTTTGTGCATTTATTGCCAAAGGTTAGGTCTGTCTCAAATCCATCTGTTTCAGTCGTATTCTGGGAGTAGCCACTTTGTGCATTTATTGCCAAAGGTTAGGTCTGTCTCCTATCCATCCCCGCCCATACCCCCAATTATTGGGGACTAAATGGGTTATGTTATTGTTCTTGTTGTTGTAGGATGGAATCCCCTTCCCTCTCTCCCAACTTGATGTACCCCTTGTCAAGTTTCTTTAATAAACTTTGTTACCAATCAAAAAGTAATAATTAGAAGATTTGGTTGTAACCTATATTTTGTATTCTATGAGCATATAAACGTAGAAATCTTACTCTTGAGCAAACTAAAGGGTGTATCTTTGGCAGGATTTGTTGGTTTGTTTGGTGGTCAGCACATCTCAAAGTTAGTATTTTGTTGTGTCCCGAGCAAGTCCCAGTTTTACCGTGTCAAACACGGGGACACGCCGGCCTCTTGGAGTGTCGGTGCTTTATATAGGGTATCATCAATCCCTATACCGGGATGTGAATCCCATCAATAATTAATAGATATCGCACATGTAGTGTTTCAACCCAACTCATCAAGACTTGGCCTTGTTCTTGAATGGATAAAATCTAGTTTTGATAAAATCTAACATTCTCAACGGATTTTAGCAAAATTAGATTTTATCAACACTACATTTTATGACACAAAATCATTAACAAAACACCTTTATCAACCCTACATTTAATCCATTGGGAAAATAATGGCTTTGTTTGGTTGAGAGTTTTGAGAAGAATTTTTGAGAAATATTTTTGAGTTAGTGTTTGGATGAGTTTTTGGAAAAGGTAATAATTAGAGAAATGTGTAATAATTAGAGAGAGATAGAAATGAGAATAATGATTGGAGAGAGGGGTATGAGTAGAGAGAGAAATGTGATTAATGATTGAAGAGATAAGAGATGGGTAAAGAATCTTTTTGGAAAATTTTTAGGAAATGTGAAGTGAATACAGTGAATGTCATTTCATCACACTTCTAAACAAAACTACATTTTATCAAAATTAGATTTTATCTCATAAAATTCATTCAAGAACAAGGCCGAATTATCAATAATTAAAGAGGATCTTACTCTCTAATGAATCAAAGTCAACATTAAATGCACACAGCTATTAATTATCTTTGGCTTAAAAGCATTATGCATTCCTACGATGAGTTGAAACTTGTACAATTCCCCGTAATCATGACAAAGCTACTAGAACTTCGTGCTACAGCCCTATCGATGGTGTGTCCAATTCCACGAAAGACTGTGAACCAAGTCTTATATTCAATAAGAATCGATGTTCCGATCTTTCGTTTGTAAGCCAACTCTACACACCTATCATGCAGAATGAGGAACATATGCACAACATAGAAAAAACATCATGGAAATATTGCCTATAAAAGATCTCATAAAGAAGGGATAAAACTGATTAATAAACAACCAATCAAATATTAATCGATTATGTAAAAGCAGAATTTTAGTATAAAATCCTATCATTGATATCAAATGGTTATAGTTAAACGATCCACCCAGTAAAACTTTAACTAATGTACCTCACAACTTGTACTCTTTTTTGGCCATACTCACAAACCCAGCTACCATAGGAAACAAATTGTTGGCATCTGTTGTTGAAGATTTATTTATGTTTCCTTCTATTGTTTGATGTGGTGCTAATACTTTACCAAATGGCTGATTCTGCCAGATATCTCTCTCTCTCTCTCTCTCTCTCTCTCTCTCTCTCTCTCTCTCTCTCTCTCTCTCTCTCTCTCACACACACACACACACACGGAAGTATGCAATTGCGGTGGTTGATTTTTTGCTCTAAGCTAGTTTTTGATAGTTTGTAGTGAAGAATCACTTTCCTGCTTCCCATCAATTCATTGCCCACTCGCTAGCCACACATTATAATCAGATAGATCTACCTCAGAAAATGTGGTCTTCTGGTGCGAGAATGGTGATAAAAGTTGGGAAGAAGTTTCTCATAATTGTATACTGAATGCTTAGAAAAAAATGCCGAAACATGTGTTCTGATTACTGTGAGTTAGTATGATATGACTGCTCTGCAGGCTGATGGTAAGTTTCATATATATCCCATTATATATTTTTTATGATTATTTTCTTTTGAAGCCTTGAAGCATGAAAATTGCAATTCTCATGTATACTACGAGAGCATCAACTGAAGACTACTTCATTCAAGTCCTTGCCATTTTTCTAAAACCCGTGTGCTGCTATTTACGTATTGTACATATACTTTTTTCAGCGCTTACATTAGTTTTTCCTCCTTGGTTCGTATATAGGATGTGATCTGTACCATGGAAAATGGGTCTATGATTCGGCTGGACCACTATACACAAATAGCTCATGCCCCGTCCTGACACAAATGCAGAACTGCCAGGGTAACGGGAGGCCGGACAAAGACTATGAAAATTGGCGATGGAAACCTTCAAAGTGTGACCTCCCAAGATTTGATGGTAAGAAATTTCTGGAATTGATGAGAGGGAAGACATTAGCTTTCATTGGTGACTCAGTTGCTCGGAACCAGATGGAGTCACTATTGTGCATCCTTTGGCAGGCAAGTTGTAGAACTTCCTGGATCCGATGACTATACTTAGTAGGAGAGTAGGATTTTATGCCTATTCCCACATTTAATTACTTTCTCTGTGTGAGCTACAAAATTTTCTCTCAGCTTGCTAAGAAGGTAAAATAAAAATTGGCTGTTTGAGCCAGTCTTCCACAAACCACTTGAGAATATTTTCATTTCCCTTACTTGAATCTCTGATTAGTTACTTCCAGTAGGCACACTTTTGATTTGAGTAATTTTTTATGGTTTCAGTTTATAAATTCCCAAAAGAAACAAGGAGTTGGATATGACTTCATTAACATCTATTTCTCATGTTTTAGTGCTGTAAATTTCTCTACACATCTGACTAACAGATTCAGTAATGACAAGGATAGCATCTTCATTAGGTTTCTGGGAATGGTGTGTGTCTTGTTTTCGAGATGAGTGAGTAGTTTACATAATTTTGGTTTTCTTGGTGGGAAGAAAAGGGTAAGGATTCGCAGGTTGGTTGGTTCAAGTAGAGTAATGGGCCGCAAGACGTTTCTTTGGGGGGAAATTCCCCTAAATTTTGGATGTCTTCGGTGCCATTTATTATTGAATTACTCCCTATTCCTTCAGCTCCGTTACTTGTCCTAGTTTACCTTTCTACTAAACTGTTCAGGTGGTGCTGGTTTTGTAGCGGATGAAGTGCATTTGTCTGGTGGATAGGATTGGGGGAATCAGATGTCTATGGAAAAATTGTCTGGGATATCAAATCCCGGTTTTAATTTCTACTTCAATTTGTTCATATCTGCTGTTTGGCTGGAGCAGGACAGGGAGGAACCCATGCATTTTTTTATCGTTGGATCTCATGGGAGGCTGTCCAAAGAAATTTCTAACTACTTTCTTCATTAGGCCTGGCGCACATTGGTTCAAATCTGTTAATAGTGGATTTATTCCCATTAATTCTTCCAACTTAAGGCGATGTTTTTATGTGAATTACATCTTATTATGTTCTCTAATGGTTCTGGTTTCAGGTCGAAACTCCAAAAAACCGCGGGAACAGAAGAATGCAACGCTATTACTTCCGATCAACATCCACAATGATTGTCCGAATATGGTCCTCATGGCTTGTCCACCAAACATCCGATTCATTTGATTCAATCCCCAAAAATGTGGTGAGGCTCCATCTCGATGCTCCAGATGAGGGCTTCATGGAATTCATCCCCAAGTTCGACGTTCTTGTTCTTTCATCCGGCCATTGGTTCGCAAAACAATCCATCTACATCTTGAACAATGAAATTGTTGGAGGACAGTTATGGCAGCCAGACAAATCTCGCCCAATGAAGGTCAACAATATCGATGCTTTCGGAATATCCGTTGAAACAATACTAACTGCAATTGCTACACATCCAAACTTCACAGGTTTGACAATCGTTCGGTCATTTTCACCCGATCATTACGAGGGTGGAGCCTGGAATACAGGTGGATCGTGTACTGGAAAGGTAATGCCCGCTTTAGACCATGAGTTAGTGGAAAATGGATTTACGAATATAATGCACGAGAAGCAGCTAGCAGGTTTTGATCGAGCGATCAAGAAGGTGAGAAATGGGTCAAAGTTGAAGTTCATGGATATCACGGGAGTGTTCGCATACCGACACGATGGGCATCCAGGCCCTTATAGGAGCCCTGACCCAAATAAGGTCACCAAACGGGGTCCAGATGGGAAGCCGCCACCGCAGGATTGCTTGCATTGGTGCATGCCGGGTCCAGTTGATACCTGGAATGAGCTGGTGCTTGAAATTATCAGGAGAGAATTTGAAGGTAGCTAGCCAGAGTTGTCTTGCTTGCATTGTGTCAATTCTTAACCACTTTTCTTTGATTTTGTTCGTGATTAGTGGACGTAAATCATTCCTTAAATGATAGAGAAATTAGAATTTGTAACAGGCAGCTAGATTGTGAATAACAAGGTTATAAGGTGAGTTATGTTGCAAACAAATTTCAAATGGTACATGTTGCTACGCAGAATTCTCATTTTTTTTAGTCGAGAAACGATACGTGCACACCTACCACGTACAAATCTATAAACATTTTTCTCGAATGAGTGTGAGTTTCACAATGCGGTCTGCATACTATTGAACAGATTTAATAAATGAACCATGCTACTCAAGTTCAATTCGGATTCTCTTGTTTAAAGCACGTTCAAGATGAGCTATTCGGCAAGTGCTCAAAAAAAGTTGGAACAATTTACTAGTACGTTGGTTTATTAGGCCTTTTGTCTCGTTTTTAGTCGGGTTATTTTTTATTTTTTGCTAAGCAAAGAATTTATTAATCTTTGAAAATGAATTCCAAAGATTAAGGGGTGGTTTGGGCGAATTGAAAAAACTAGTTTTTTGGTTTTGTCCTTATTCAATTTTTTTTTTGTATTCGTTAGTTTTCAGTTGATTTTTTAAGGTTTCTTGGCTTGTCTCGACGAGAGGAATCTAAAAAGTATAAAATTAGCAGCCTAACTTAAAGTTTTGTGAATAAAGACGAAAAATAATCTAGAATACAAAAAAAAAAATTGAATATGGACAAAACCAAAAAACTAGTTTTTTCAATTCACCCAAACCAAGCCTAAAGGGACTTGAGACTAAAAACGTCAAGGGCCCAATGGGGAAAAAACTAGAAACAAGAAGGGCGGTAAGATACCAACCAGAACCTAAACCAAAATCAAGAAAAAAATACTCCTGAGACACCCCAAAAACTACAGCAAAACAAATAAATATCGTAAGAGCTCCTTCCCCTTAAACAACCAAGAACAAGCAAAGCCAGAAGCATTGAAATCAATTAGAGAAGCAAAAAAACCGCAAACAATGAAACCTCCAACTAACAAAAACAGGATCAACTCCAGAGAACTCCCATCAACAGACAAATGGCAAATTAGAACTCCACTAAAATGGATGCATCTAGTCGGAGCTACTTTTAGCACAATAACTTTGTTTCGTCTTTATAAATCTTTCCGTATTTTTTAGTTTTGAGCCAAATTTTTGTGAATTATTGATTTGTCTCAACAAGAATAGTTGGAAAAGTATATAATTATGACCGGAGTCCAATTGATTCATGGAATGAGCTATTGCTTGAAATAATCAGGAGAGAATTTGAAGATAGCTAGCCAGAGGTTTCTTGCTTGCATTGTGCCAAGGAGTTTTACAAACAAATTTCAAATGGTAGATATGTTACATTGATTCTCATTTTTTATTTGAGAAAGATACGAGGACACATGCTGAGCAAAATTCTAGACACATTTATCTAATAAATGCCAGTTTTGACGATGCAGTTTCAATAATGTTGAATATAAATATTAAACGAACTAAGTTGCTTGAGTTTAAATTTGTGTTCGCTTGTTAAAAACTCGTTATGTTTTCAAATCGAGCTTGAGTGACTTCTTAACTCAAAATTCAAGTTATTCAAGATTGTCTCGCTTGATAAACTAGTCAAGCTTGAGCATACTTTTGAAGTTCTATAAGTTTTCAAACCAAGTTTGAACAATTTGCCATTAATTAGTCTGGCTGTCGAACACTCTTACAAAGTGTTCGACAGCAAGAGAAGTCTACATCTATGCCAAGTGGCAAGTAGCTGTGCACGCTTAATTGTTTTATGGGAAAATTATTGAAATGGTCGTTATAGTTTCACCTGAGTCTCGATTTAGTCCCTCTAGTTTCAATTGCACTCTAACAAATCATGTACTTTCAATTTTGGTCGAATTGAGTCTCTGCCGTTAACTTCCGTTAGCAAATTAGACGAAAAACCCAATTTGGAGATTTTTTGGGGGTCAAACTCGTCTTTTCACCCACCCTTCTTTTTTCCCAATATGTAACCCTAACCCTAAAAAAAACCTTCACTGCCCATCCCCGTTGTCATTTGAACCGCAGCACCACTTGTTACCGCCATACCCACCGCCATTGGGTCACCGTCAGTCACTCCTGGTACTTCCACCATTGTCATAGGAGCTCCACCCACTCTCTCCGCCGTCGTCGGAGCCTCACCGCCTCTTCTCGTTGCAGTTCGGTCATCACCAACAAGTTTTGGCACCCCCTGAGCACTGGATTTGCTCATTTTCCATCACCACCCGATTGGTTGTGTTGCTCGGTGGCCCAACTAGTCTAGCCGGACTATGGGTCTGAGTTTTTAAATTAGATTGGAGCTTTTCCACCCTTGTACCACCGTCGTCCACCTTCGTAAAGGCTGTTTGTGGCTCGGTTTGGCCAGAATCGGCGATGGGTTGAAGAAATTTCTGGGTTTTTAACTCAGATTAGGGTTAGGGTTACATATTGGGGAAGAAGAATGGTAAGTGAAAAGACGAGTTTGACCCTCAAAAATTCCCAAATTGAGTTTTCCGTCTAATTTGCTAACAGAAGTTAACGGCAGAGACTCAATTCGACCAAAATTGAAACTACAGGGTTCGTTAGAGTGCAATTAAAACTAGAGGGACTAAATCAAGACTCGAGTGAAACTACAGGAACCATTTCAATAATTTTTCCTTGTTTTATTGGTGTTGTTTTCATCTCCGTCATTGTATGTCAACGGAAATTTCCTAAGACCCGCTTTTGAATTTCACCATTTTGTTGCTATCTGCTGATTCAAAAAGTTCCCAACATGTTTGCTGCTTGTCGTTACTACTACTTGAGCAACAGCAATGCGAAACAAGACAATTATAAAAAGTTAGTGGTGATACTTTGATGGGCTTCTTGAAGACAAAAGGAAAAGTACGTGCAAGGGCAATATACTAAGGAGTTAGGTGAGTGTATATACTTCCTTTGTCCCGTAAAGTTTGATACTTTCGGGAGTGCGTGTTATTTTTAAATTATCTATATCTTTCAATTCATAACGTTTTATGTGATTTTCAAAACATTGTTCAAAAGATCTAATTGAAATCTATCAAATGAGATCCATATTGCTTATATAAAACATTACAGATTAAAAGAAATTATCAATTTTTTCATAGGGCTGGAATAGTAAAAGTGACAAACTTTAAGGGACGGAGGGAGTATATATATAGCAGTTAAGAGTATCCAAACCAGCCTCGACTAGATTCTAAGAGTCTGAATGGTTAAAGCGTCCCAACTCAACATTGGATTGGCGAATTTGTAGGTTTGATTCATTCTCTGGTCCAATCAAAAGGTAAGCCTCAACCTCGAAACTGGCTAGGAAATTCATAAGAAAAACTCTTGCGGCCTAATCCCAAGAAGTTGTCAAATTTCAAACTCAAATGTTTGATTTTTAAGACAGTTTAAAAGATACAATTCAAAAAAATGTCTAAGTTTAGAGCTCATCATTATTACTACTTAAGCTATCCGTTGGGGTTTGGGTTTGACAACTTGAACACATGATTTTTTACCCTTAATTTCAACTTGTCTTCATGAATAAAAAAGATCCAAACGCAGATTTAAACTAACCTTTGATTCGATTTTAGGGGGTGTTCCACTAACTTAGTTTTGTTTTAAAATTGCCTTGGTTTTTGTGTCTATGTGATGTATTGTGAGATGATGATTTGTCTCGATTTTTTGAAAAAACTAGTTTTTTGAAAAAACTAATTAGTGGAACACCCCCTTAGTATTAAAAAATAAAAGTAAAGGGAGATTTTGTTGGCTTCAATATTATCTTTTCATCGATACTGCCATATTCATTACTTTTATGAATGCGGATAACTAACTCGAGCTAGTTCATTAGGAGTTCAGGATTTGTATGCGAGTGTTATTTTTCTAATAAGTGGTATTTGTTGGGATTATTTATCTCGTTAATGGGGCTGTGCCTGATTTTTTTTTTTTTTTTTTGATCAGGCTGTGCCTGATTGGGCTCATAGTAATTATGGACTTAGTTTCTAAATTGATATAATTTACATACTTGTATTATTCTACCGTTTATAATTAAAAAAAAAATGAATGAGGCTGAAATTCACCCGCTTATTACGTTGGTGCACATGGAGTATTCCCTATTAGCTTCTGGATTATTGAATTTTTATTCCTTTTTACAATATTACACCTTGACTCAGAAATAAAAGATCAATTTTTTTGAACTAAGAAGCAACACATAAACTCTAAAGTTACGTAATAAGGATAGATTCGTTTATAGGAGTATTTGTAGATAAATAAAATATGAAAATGTTTTCCCAATCCAATAACCTTTTCATGTTTAATTTTTTATTTTTATTATTTTTTTGGTTCGACGGTTGTGAATGTTCGAGCTAGCTTACGTGTCTAAACAAATTTCTTTTGTTCCGATAACAGAGGATTGTGTCGATATTAAGAGATGTGAATCTACCTATCCAACGGATTCCTCGAGTGTTCAAGTTTATTTATAGCATGAAACAACTCGCAGCATGAGTCTAGCTTATATCTTCCATAAAACTTTTCTATTATTCTAGATAAATCCCATCCATCCATAATTAATTATATACGGATTTCAAACCTGAACTCGATTTAATATTTATTATTTTTATCTCATTGGTGTTTTTTATTTCACTCTGTTCACATCCACCTAGCCGATTCTTTTCTTTATTTTTCAATCGTTTCAACTATTATTACAATTCATTTAATAACCTTATAGTCGATGAATTCGTCTACAAATAATAATAAGGCTTTTCAATTTGTCTGGCGGCCTCCTTTGGCTAATTTGAAAAAACTGATTTTATGATTTTTTTCGTTGTTCTTATTCAAAAAAAATTTGCATTTGTTAGTTTTCAGTCGATTTTTTGTGGTTTCTTAATTTGTCTTGATGAGAGGAATCTAAAAAATATAAAATTATTAGCCAAACTTAAAGTTAAGTGAATAAAGATGAAAAATAATCCAAAAATCTAGTTTATTTTGGTTTATTTTCGGCTTCATTCAAAAAACTATTACATTTGACCATAATTTTCTACTCTTTGGATTCGTTTCGACGAGATAAATCCAGAAACCACAAAATTTTGACGCAAAATTAACAAATGCAATTTTTTTTGAATAAAGACAAAACCAAAAAAACCAATTTTTTAAATTTAGCCAAACCACACTAGTCTCCTTGAAATAAAGGCTAAATGAGCTTTTGTCTAAGGGGGTGTTCCAGTAAGGTGTGTTTTTTTTAATAAACTGACTTTTCACATTTTTTATGTGATGTATTATGAGAAAATGACATATCTCGGTTTTTAAAAATAATAATTTTTTGTTAGTGGAACACCCCCTCGCCCTGTTTGCATGAGGGAGTAGGCACCCGAATTTGGCTTCCAACCGGATATGTAATCCCGGGCCCACCCTAATCCCCCGTTTGGATGGCAAAATGTGCCGTGGATTTGGAACACTGTTGGGAGTCGAAATCATGCTGCAACTAAAAGGATACAAATCTATCCTCATTACCAATCTATCTTCAAATTCATCCTCATTACAAATCTATCCTCATTACAAATACACCCAAATCATTTTCACCATCCAAATGGGGTGCCTAACTTCTTCTATTCCTACTTTGTCTCCTTCTCGGGGGCATATGATTCTCACCAATATCCGTGTTTCTCAAGCCTACATTCTCACTTCCGCTTTGTTCACCAAGAATGCACACAAACTGCATAAAAAGTGTTAGTCGGAAGCGAAAGTGAGTTCCATCCTTCTTTACTCACTTTATGGTTCCAAAACAAAAAAAAAAAAAATCGATATAAAGGCTTTCACCTGCATAAAAAAAAATAAAAAAATCTCCCACTCTTTCTATCTATATCTCTTTGTCATGTCTTCTTCATCGGTTAAGGACTAGCAACGGCAGTGGCAGCTCACTTCTCATTTTGATAGGAGTAGGTGCTTGATGTGCAGCCTTTCCTCGGGTTGTAGAGTCGGGTTTTCCGTTCACCCACAACTGACTCCGTTCTAAGTTGAGTCATTTGTTTATCCACTACTTTGCTAGTCAGGTTATTTGGCTCCCAAAAGGATTAGCGTTTTAGATAAATAAAAAAAAAGAGAGAGGCGAGATCGTAGTTTGGTCAAAAATAGCACATTTACGCCTAATTTAGATAATTCACCAGAAATTCTTTTTTTTTTTTTGGCCTGATTCCACGAATCAAACCCATGTGGGAATGTTTTAACCAGCCGTTAAGTTACCACCGTCACAGTCACGGGACTGTGAGTAGATCATTACAAATTCCGTTTCCCACTTTTAAATTTTCAAATCCTCGTCTGTCCCCTATATTTAAAACCCTAACACAAACACACACACAGAGGCTCTCAACGGTCCAATTGCCGAACGGCTAAATCCTTCCTTCATCCTCCCCTTCTTCTCTCTCTAGCTTTGTCAACAACATCAATTTCAAATCTGATATCTCAAAAACACACCTTTCTCTTACATCAACGGATACAATTCTTTGTTTTCGCGGATTTTAATTCCTCTGACGATTTCACTTCATTTCTTGAAGCAATTGCGGCGTCACTGTTCTCAGGTTCGTTCCCAAGATCTGCAAATAGTTTCATTTGATTTAATCGAATTTATTCCCTGTACTTGTTTGATTCTTCTTTTTTCTTAAGAGACCAAAGTACCAAACAATTGGAAAATGTAAAGAACCCAAATTTTCGAAGCAACGAATCAATGCCCATTTGTTTTTTCTCTGTTGCTTCATATCCTGGTAATGATTCGAATTAGGGCTTGATTTTGGTTTGATTGAGCTGGTTTCCAAAGCACTTGCTTCAATTGTGAAGCTTTTTCAAGGATTCAATTTTTTTGTTGGGTAAACCTAGTTTTGTGAACCCCCCTAGGTAGGAAAGTAGCATCTTTATGTGATGGTTAGTGTAGATATTCATAAGTCTTCCGAGTATTTGTTGAGCATCAGTGTACCCCTAATTTAGTCTTTCCTGGTGAAATATCGTGATTTAAGAAGCTAAGGTTTTTGTTTTTCGATTATGTACTTAACTAGAATGAAATTAAAGAGAAGTAGACAAATTTTGACAGCTGCTTATACAAGTATCAACGTAGCTCAATCTTCATTATTTTGGTAATGGAAGTGAAAATGTAGTAGGTTCTAGGAATAGGGTATTCTACGATGGACATCATGTTCATTTATTTCAGAGCCTTGTCCACATCATGCCAGTCGTTTTTAGTTTTCCGCATTAGGCTTAAGATTTTTCGGTAATTTTTGGTATATAAGACATTGTGGTAGCATTCTATGTTCTTGGGTTCTCAAGTTGATCTGGGTTTGCTGTAGTTCTTAACCAATGTTCTTGTTGACAGGACTAGCTTCTCAACATGTCTAAGGTCCAGAATGATCCACTTTTGCAAGTGGAAACCACATGTGGATCTCTCTTATACGAACTCAAGGTTCTTTCATGGACCCTCTGAGATATACCTTTTCAAACGATTCATTGCTTGTTTCCTTCTTTTTCCGATACAGAGGCATTGCTAAATTGCGTATCTTTTAACTTTTTACAACAACCTTATTATGTCCCTCATTTATTGGTGGATAAAATCTCAGATAATATGGGATGAAGTTGGGGAATCCGAAACCGAAAGGGATAAAATGTTGCTGGAGCTTGAACAAGAGTGTCTGGAAGTATACAGAAGAAAGGTAGATAATGCAAATCGCTGTAGAGCTCAACTAAGGCAAGCCATCGCTGATTCTGAAGCAAAGCTTGCAGCTATCTGCTCTGCAATGGGAGAAAGACCAGTACATATCAGGCAGGTCAGTGTTAAGTGCAAACTCTGGCTCAATAAAGTTTTGCCCAATTGTAAAATATTGCAAGTTTCGCTCTCGAAACCTGGATTTGTTAACAACTTACAACAAGAAATTTGACAAAAAGTTTGTGAAGTTCAAGTACAGCTGATATTGATTATCGCCACAATTACACTATTCCTCCGCGGAATAGACATTGGTTATATTTGAAATAGTGACAACTACTTGTTGCAAATTGGGAGTATGAAACATGAAATTGCGAGTGTAATAGTTTGCCAAAGAACTTCATTATGTTGTACTTCCATATTATAAGCTAAGCAATTTTCTAATTTGCCATTTTCAGTCTGATCAAAACCTTGGAAGTTTGAAGGAAGAGCTCAGAGCTATTGTCCCACAATTAGAGGAGATGCAGAAGAGGAAATGTGAGAGACGGAATCAATTTGTTGGAGTTCTAGAACAAATTCAGAAGATATCAAATGAGATACATAGATCGTCTGAATACCCTCCTACCAGCACAACTGTTGATGAGACTGACTTATCTTTAAGAAAGCTAGATGAACTACATAGAGAGCTCCAGGCACTTCAAAAAGAGAAGGTAATCATCCAATTTGTTTATATTTTCGATTCTTTTTCTACCACTTTCATAAATTCTCCGTTCGTTTAAAAATATTAGTCTCTTACCTCTGTTGACATTCCTTTACACGTAGAATGATCGCCTGAATCATGTGCTGGACCTCCTGAATACGTTGAATTCCCTATGCTTAGTGCTTGGCGTAGATTTCAAGCAAACAGTTACTGAGGTTCATCCCAGTTTAGGTCATGATTCTGAAGGAACGAGGAACATGAGTAATGAAACTATTGAGAGGTTGACAACAACAATACAAAGATTGAGAGAGGTTAAATTGCAGAGGATGCAGCGGGTAATTAATGGACTAGTATCAGTTCCAGTGTCTTGAAGTTGGCTTCTTTTCTCACTTTGTATTTTGTTGACCTACTTATATATTAAATTGTGGCAGATCCAAGATCTTGGAACTTCAATGTTGGAGCTTTGGAATCTGATGGACACACCGATCGAAGAGCAACAGGTGTTTCAGAGTGTTACATGTAATATAGCTTCTTCAGAACACGAGATAACAGAACCCAACATGCTTTCTGTGGACTTCATCAACTATGTGAGTTTTAGTTTTAAACATAAGCCGTGTGACCTTCTGTTTTGTTACTGGAAACATATATATATTTTTTATTGGAACTGACCGAAGAGTAAATTTATTATGCAGGTTGAGGCAGAAGTTTCTAGGCTGGAAGAGTTGAAAGCAAGCAAAATGAAGGAGCTTGTTTTGAAGAAGAGATTTGAACTGGAGGAGATTTGTAGAAAGACACATTTAGTTCCAGAATCAGATAGTGCAGTGGAAATGGCTATTGCAGCAATTGAATCAGGTATTTAATTTTTAGAAGGGTTAATGATATTGGTGTTTATAAGATATCCTTCTAACATGCATCAAATGGTTGGCTATAGGAGCTGTGGACCCTGCTTGTGTTCTTGAACAAATCGAGGTTCAAATTGCAAAAGTGAAAGAGGAAGCCTTCAGCAGGAAAGAAATTCTAGAAAAGGTTGAGAAGTGGTTGGGTGCATGTGAGGAGGAATGCTGGCTAGAGGAGTATAACAGGGTTGGTGATTTTTTCCTTGTCCTTGTATTTCCTATTCCTTTTAGATTGTATAAGTATTGCATAATTGTAACCCTAATGCTTATTTAGGATGAAAACCGATACAATGTTGGAAGAGGTGGTCATCTTATTTTGAAGCGTGCTGAGAAAGCTCGTGTTTTGGTCAATAAACTTCCAGGTATACATTGATTCATATCAGTTCAATGCCATTATCTGCTTTGAGCCTTAACTGAAGAAATTGGATGCTTGGTTACCAGTGGACAAATATTTTGTATTGCATTTATAACAGTTCATTTTGACCAGCTTACTAAGTAGCGAGGTTGAATCTGGGTTTTGTTGTGACAGGAATGGTGGAGGCATTGGCTTCAAAAACCGCAGCGTGGGAGAATGAGAGAGGCATTGAGTTCACTTATGATGGTGTAAGTATTTCTTCCATTGTCTTCTGAGCTTGAAGTTGTGTCCAGTTTAGTTCACTGGAATGTAATGTTCATTCTCTTGGAATCCTCACTGGGACATTAGGTTTATTTATCATCATTTACCACTTTTGGTGAATAGCCTATTCCATTCCTTTTCGAAATCATTTCAGCGAATCGTCTAACAAGTAGTTGGTTTCAGTTGCTGCATATTAGTCACTCTTATGTATTGAGTAAAGTTTAAGTATTTCCTGCTTTGTCCGTGTTCAGATTCGTCTTCTTTCAATGCTCGAGGAGTATACTATTTTACGGCAGGAGAAAGAGCAAGAGCTTAAGAGGCAGAGGGTACAGACTTTAACCGCTATATTGAAATTGTGTGAGATGATGGCGACTAATGTTTAATCTCTTTCAGGACCAGAAGAAAATTCAAGGACAATTAATGGCAGAACAGGAGGCACTTTTTGGTTCAAAACCTAGTCCAATGAAGCTCCAGAATGGAAAAAAGGGTCCTAGATTGTCAACCGGGGGAGCAAGTAATAGAAGGCTTTCTCTTGGTGGAACAATGATTCAAACTCCTAAACCTAATCCTCTTATCCCCATAAAAGCTACTCCAAATACACGTCAAGCCAAGAAGAGTGATCGCTTGAATCCAATTGACCAGATAAATCACCACCGAGATGATACATTTGTAGCTTTATCTGCAGGTAATTCTTAATTTCCACATGCTTTCTCCTCTTTCGGGGCAAAATCGTTATTTTCTAAATTCGTATTAAAGCTTTTCTAACAACTAATAAAATAAAGCATTTAAAAGCCCACTGTTTAGATGATTTTTCTAAGATCTTATTGCATTAGTTTAAAAACTTTATAGTTTATACCACAGGTCTACATTTGATGCAAATTATGTGTCATTGAGGGCATCCTAAATTTCTGACTTGGAGTTTTGTTGGAATTATCTAATTTGCATTGCGTAGTATGCAGGAGAGATCAGCAATACTTGTGCTATTTGTTTCTGCTTTAGAAGAAACACGACAATAATAGAGTAGTAACCATATACCAGCCTGCCCTATTGATTGCCGTTCTATCACTGGACTTTTTCTCTTTCTTAGAGACTCTCTTTCTTATTTCTTGGAAGAGCAAAAAGCAGGACCCTATTATTAGGCCTCATGATTATACATTTATGCTCATGCAGCCGACCCAATTAAATGCATAGGAGACTTAGTTTGGTTTGGTTGGTTTGTCCATAATACTCTCTTTCTTTTTGTTTTTTAGCCTCATCATCTTATACATGAATCATTCTGTTAATGCAGTAAACATTCGTGAAGTAGACTCACCTATGAAGAGGAAACCCTTCTCGCCCATCTCTTCGACAGAATCATCGAAGTCCAATGCAACAAATTTAATAATGGAAGATTTGAACAGGAAGCAGAACGAGATGGCTCAGAAAACACTTAGAAACAACACACAGTTTGCTACTCCAAAGAAAACATATGCTGCAGAGGAAGAGAATTGGACTCCTAAAGCAATGCCAATTCCTGTGCCCCTTACGCCTTCAACAGTGTCTGTTCCAATGCAAACAACCATGACCCCAGCTCCTCCTCCAGTCCCATTTAGTGGGAACCGAGTTGATGAGATTCCTGAAGAGGTTGAATACTCGTTTGAAGAAATAAGATTTGGTTTCACACTTCCTAGAACCAATATGAAGGAAGCAATACCAGTCTGATTTGTCAACTACTTTAGGCGGACTTGAATTTCGTATCATCTCGTGATTTTGTATTCTTTTTGTTCCCTCTCTGGGATTGTGATTTAGAAGTCGATTCTAATTGGCTTCCCTATAATGTGTACATAGTCTACGAGAGAGTGGACTTAAGATGTTGAAATTGTCATGTTCATGTTAGTGTGGCTTTCTCTTTTACCTTTTAGTTGCTTCTTAGTATTGCTACTAATTTGTGTGGAAGATGGATTGAAGGAGATGCAGGTTAGAGAATGTGACGCGAGCTTGCATTTTTCAAGTATAGTGAGGCTTTTGAAAGTACTTGTGCTGCTGCAAAAGAATCGTAGATCAGTGGCAACTTATGTAACCAGTTCAACATCTTAATATGATTCTTAATTGCTTGCAATCCAGCTTTTATTCCTCATGCGCCTTGTACCTGCTATTTTGACTTCCTGCATACAAAATGGTTATAAATTTAACAGGCTAAAATGGTTCCCATATCAAAAGAACAAGTACGGTTGGATATCAAAGAACAAGTACGGTTGGTGGTTTTCTGAGTCCGTTTTTGTTTTTGTTATTGTTTCTCAAAATTGTCCATCTTTTAAACTTAGGCTTTTGAGATTTTTTAAAAAATGTATCTCCCTTTTGAGAAAATATCAAACATATAAAACCATGTCTATTTTTTGGAAACTAATTTTGTAGTTTCTAATTGGTTCATTCCATTCCCTTTTGCTCTTTGGAGCATAGTAAAATCTAAATTGCCCAAGAAAAACTAAAATGAAGACCAAGGAAGCAAAACCATAGAAATCTGCAGGTTGACTAGCTAAAATCAAAAAAGATTTTTGTTGGGATTCAGATAATTAGGGCTTTGGTTTTGCAGAATAAGGTTTTCTTAATCTATTTTTTAATTTTTTTATGTGGTTTTGCAACTTTACTCGTCACAGTGGCAATAAAAGTAATTATTCAAAACTGCAGGGCACCTAAAATTTCTATGGTCAACTTTATTTTTACCTAAAAAGACAAAGAACAGGTCAGAGGTTGGAAATTAGGCATTGCCCCAACGTTACCTTTACAGCTTTTTAATAATTAAGTTACTCAATTTAAAATTGACAGGAATTTTCTTTTCCCCAATATTCTGAATTCTCTATTCAAAACTTACTAACTTTCCATTTATTAATTCCCCTTTTATTAAATTTCCAGACGGACTTGAAACCATTTCCTTAACCAAAATTAATACATTGAATTTTGCAAATAAAAAAAGTCAATAATTAATTGTATTCCCCATATTTCATTGAAATTCCATTTATTTCGCAAGTATTTTCTACTTTATTTTCCTGCTTTCCTCCATTTCCTCCAAAACCCTAATTTCACAACCCTCGAAGATTTCTGAAGCCAAAGAAAAATTCTGTTATTTTTATTTTTACCGAAAATGAGTTTCACCATTGAAGCTCTCTGCATGCTCTGCAATGGCCATGGATGACGCGTTGGGCAGTGTTTGTTTGTTTTAGCGGTTATATTCTCCTTAGATTGTGATCTTTGTTCGTCAATTTAGTGTCTGCAACATTCCAGATTGAGAAATTCTACGTGGGTTTCCTTGAATTTTCTGGTGCTTGAGCTTTTAACTGGCCTGATTTTTTGGGGTTTTAGTTAAAAAGACTATCTTTCTTTAATTTTTCCTTTATTTTGACGTGGGTTTTCTTGAATTTTCTGGGTTTTGAGTGCTTCAGCAGTTAACTTGCCTGATTTTGGTTGAATATTAATTTTTCATGGTATCTAGGGGTTTTCTTTAATTCTTGCTTTGATCTGAGTGGGTTCCTTCAATTTTTTCTGGGTTTTCTGTATTTTAAAGGGTAGGTTTTTTTATTTTCATTTTTAGTCAAGTTCAGGGTTTTCGGATTTTGTTTCACTTCTATGAATGGAGGCAGAAGCAGGGATTAACAGTTATGGGGTTACAACAAAGGGGGAGGAAGCTCCAGAGAGCTTCCGGGTGGTCCCGAGGATCGAAACCACCACCCAATTAACAGGATCAACGATGACAGTGGAGGCGGCAACACCGGTAAGTGTGGCAGCGCCGCCATCAAGTGTGGCGGCGCCACCAGTTGCTATGGCGGCGTCGCCAGTTAGTACGGGGTCGAAGAAGAAGAGGGGGAGGCCAAGGAAATATGCACCAGATGGGTCAGTTCTGGCATTATCACCAATGCCAATATCAGCTTCTATTCCGTTGACCGGGGATTTCTCAGCTTGGAAACAACCGGGTAGAGGGCGGCCTGTTGACTCATTCAAGAAGAAACATAAATTGGAGTTTGATAGTCCAGGTAATGATTTAACTATCTCAAATTTCAATTGTTTCTTGGGTCAGTTTTATTGGGTCCGTCAGTTCCATTTTAATTTTTTGCTAGATTTGTAATGAGTGGATCATTACCTGGGTACTAAACCTAGATTTGAGATTCTGTACCCATTATTGATTCAAATTTAAAAATTATTGCTTGTGTGAAACTGGATCTAATGATCTGGTTTTCCTGATTGCATTGACCTGGCTTCAATACAGGTTTTAGGATAGAATTGAGGGTATTCTTAAATTTGAGGTGGGTGTGGGGCCCTTACCTGTCTAGATCTGGAATTTATGTCAGAAATGACATAGAGGAGGCTTCTTTGTGTATCTATGGATTGAGTGGGAATCTTTCTCTTGAATCTTGCTTCTTTATACAGTCTGATGGATGAAAAAACAAAAAGATGCCAGTATGAGTAAATAGGGAGCAGAAATAGTAGCTTTTTTTTTTTAAATTGTTGATGTCAAGGGAAGTGATGTGACCACAGACAGAACATCAGGCACCCAATAATTGCTTCAGACATAAGAAGCAAAACGAGAATAAAGAATGGTTGTGGTCAGTGGCTAAGGTTGAAAATGATAGAATATCTGTGGATTTGATGCTGCAGGCGCACCCTTGTACCCTGAATAGACAATGGAGTTGCAAAAACAGATTTGGTGGGGATCTTGTGCTCATTCAGGAAAATACATGAGCACTTGTATTGGATAATTTATTTGAGTATTTGGATGATATTCGGCTCCTAGTAACATAAGGAAGTAAATTGTGCATTTTTTTCTTGAGAATGGATTAGTTTATCTCAAACACGCAGTTTTTAACTATTAGATTTGATTTACCTTTAGCTTGGTTCTATTTTCTTTCAGATCTTTATTTGTTTTCGTTTTTGTTCCTGTTACATTTCTCTTCACCCCTAGTTTCTGAATCATTCCAAGCTAGCTGAAGCAATCTATCTATTAATAAAAGACTACTGATTCTTGAGTGAAACTTTATTTAACACACTGTGGACTTCCCAAAAGTTTATGTAGTTTGGACACAAACTTACCACCAATTTCTGATTGCATATTGAATTCTAAACAGAGGATGAAAATTATTTTCAACACGCCGAGTATTTACAAAGTGCACTTACCCAAAATCAATGATTGTGAATTCAAAGTAAGAGTTGGTCTTAGATTTCTTGACTCATTGTCATCAAAATGTCTTGTCATTTTGGAATGAAAACCTACAAAGATGAGACACTCATACTTATAAAATTCTGCCTTGCGGGCCCTTAGATATCTGATGCCTGTGACTAGTCCACAGAACTCATACTCTAATCAGACACTACAATACATGTATCAACAAAATAAAAAACGAAAAGATGCCGATGACTAGTATAGTGCAGAAACACAGACATGTCGATATGAAAAATGCTTTTTTCCTGCCAGAGCTAGACACAGAAAAAGCATTTTTCAGGTTGTTGAATCCTTGCGGACATCATGAACACATTTATCTTGTTGGCTAATCCGTATAAACGTTTCCGTGCATGCCACTGCTTGAGGTTGTGATAGTTATTTTTCTTAGCTCAATTGGCAACTCCTATGCAGAGTTGACTACTTTCCTTTAAGTAACAGTCTTCTTGATTCACTAATTTTTAATTGGTGTGTTTGTGTTTTTTTTTTTTTTTTTTCTGTAGGTGAGGGTTTACCTTACTCCGTTGGTGCAAATTTCACACCTCATGTGATCACTGTTAATGCTGGCGAGGTACTTCTTTTGATCAGTATATGTGGGATGTACTTTAGTTTGATTTACTAGAGCCATATCCTAATTCTTCATATATTTGGATAACTACTTGCATTTCTTTGTGGTACGACAATTTTAAATGCCTACCAAATAGTTCGATGGATGGCATATAGTTTTTAAATTTTTAATTTGGTTTGGTTGTGGAACCTCACGAAACTGTAATATTGTTTTTGAAGTTGTTGAGACGTGAGAGTAACCTTGAGAAAAAGGTTACTTGACAGGTAGAATGGTAACAACTGCTCATGGACTTGAATGCCCAACCGCGTGTGTTGCGTTGATATAGACAACTTTGTGTTGATTTTGGATTTTCAGTATGGTTTATTTAATTTAATTTTTCATTTTCTGTGTAGCAGTACAGGTGTTGGGTTTGTACTTTGTAGGTTTGCTGAAGGCAGTTTTTATTTTTTCTGAATTAAATTCTTATTTGCAAATAAATAAATGAAATGAAATCGGATGGATGATAATGGCCATCTTTAGAGTTTGAAAATAAGGTTTGATAACTAGAAAAGGAGATTGTGCACACATTATACTTGGCTGGTTTTCAAGGATAATCTTATCACGACCAATTAAAGAATACAGGCTTTTAATTCATGTGCATCACAGCATTCTTCTTTTTTGTTCTGTTTGTTTCAGGATGTCACTATGAAGATCATTTCATTTTCCCAACAAGGTTCTAGAGCTATTTGCATTCTTTCAGCAAATGGTGCAATTTCCAATGTTACGCTTCGACAGCCTAATTCTTCCGGTGGTACTTTGACATATGAGGTGTGGGCCTTCTCTATTTTCTTCTAATATTTTTATCGCTTCTCAAGTTGAAACTTTTTGCATGTGAAGTATTTGTACTAATTCCAGGATGCAAAGCCCAGCTGTTTTGCTTACCATTTCAACCTTGTTTGGCACATATTTTTCTGGTTTTGCTTCTCCCTTGTTAAAATACATACAATTGACAACGGAGAGCCAAGGGAAGATCAACATTTTCTACCATGTTTGCAGGGTCGGTTCGAGATACTTTCCTTGACTGGATCTTTTATTGCAACTGATAGTGGTGGAACAAAAAGCAGAACTGGTGGGATGAGTGTTTCTTTGGCAGGTCCTGATGGTCGTGTTTTGGGGGGAGGACTTGCTGGTCTGTTAATAGCTGCTGGCCCTGTTCAGGTTAGATTATACTAGAAACTACGGAAATAAACTTTTTAACTGAAAATTAGCTCTCTGTTTTACTAGCTCTCTGTTTTGCTGAAAATACATGTATAAAACTTTAGCTTTCAAACCAATATTCCCTTTTCAATCATATGTATGGATGTCGCATGACGATTGTAAGCATTAGAGCATCGCCAATTAAGACCTCAAATACCAAATGTTAGAAGATTTGATCGTTCAATTAGGAATTATGTGCTCCAGCCAATCTTTCAAACCACCAACCAGTCTTCAAATGCCTTTTCTCACTCTTCAAATTTGAAGCACTGATAACAAGCTTTAAAAGTCATAGTATTACTTTGTACAGAAACAAAGGTAGAAAAGACCCCCCCAAAAAAAAAAAAAAAAAAAAAAAAAGTAAAGTAAAATGTGAGAGAATCTGCAGAATGCATCACAAGAACTTACTCTTCAGAGTTCATGTGAGGTAGCATTGCACTGTTGATGTTTAATTTGGATGTACATGTTCTTGTAAGTGCAAGTGGAGTAGCCTGCTTTGTCACCAACAAAATATCCCAATCTAAGTTGCAAGGACACTTCTAAGAGAATACCGTATTGGACAAATAAACTTTCAAGGACACTCTCGGATCTGACACTCATCCAAATGTGTCCTATTATATCTTGTTTTTCCACGATTGGACACTTATTCGGATTGGAATGCAAATTTTAGTGACACATTTCCATCGAGCACTTGATTTCAAGTTATGGAACAGAAACACTGACTAACAAATACTTCTTTTTTCCATTTGCTGCTTACACTCCAAGCCCAATGGTTCATACCTGACATTGTTTAGCCCATCAGGTTGTGGTTGGCAGTTTTTTACCAGGCCATCAGCAGGAGCAGAAGCCCAAGAAGCAGAAGTTTGAGCGCACAGTAATTTTTTCCCCTACCACTGCTAATCATAACTCTGGACAAGCAACAGAAGGATGCTACACGGCTACTCCAATCCCAATCCGAGTTCCCAATAATTTGTCCAGTGAAAACGAATTGTCATTTTCCCGAGCAGAATCTAAAGCGCCAAGCGGACAAAATTGTGAGGTTTCTTGCTAATTATGTATGCACCATGTGCCTTGTTTGTATGTCTCCTGTTGTCTAACCCCTTACCCTTTAACCTCATCGACTATTTTTATTGGGTAGTCATTTTCGCACTCCTTTTTTTATTATCTGCACTTTCTGTAGTTGCCTTTGTTCATGTGAATTCACATCGCCCACAGTTTGTTCACTTTTCACATGAATAAAGGCAAAGAAATGAGTGTAGATGGTAAAAAGAGGAATGCAAGAATCAATTTCCTTGTTATTTCACAAAAAGTAGGGCTTAACACAAGGGTTTAAACTCGAGTTGTATTCGTAGGAAGTAGGTTAGGGGATTCGTGTTGTTGTCCCACCTTACTGGTGTTTGTGTGATTTGTTGATGTAGGATTTTTATGTGTATGATGTACCTTGATTGTCATGCTTCTGACTTTTCTGTAACTGATAGGTTTGATGTTGAATTAGATTCTGTTTTGATCTAGAATGACTTGTAAGTTATGATGTAAAAGGGGTTGGATCTTTCACTCTTCTCCTTTGAAATATATGTTTTTAGGTTGATGAAGTTTTGTTCACAGGGTGATATTGCCTTCTCTTTCTTTTTTTTGGTGTTTGTGTGCACGTGGAAGAGTAAGAACTTCATATATGAAGTAAAACCCAAAACTTGGCAATTTCTTAAGGCCAGGCCACAAGAGAGAAATCTCTTTTCTCTCTTGTGAAGCCCCTAGTTGCGGCGTGGATGGCTTGCCTTTGACTAGACCAGGAAGGGAAATAGTCGATGTGCGTGTAAGCTGACCCAAACAACCCTTGACCGTTGAACCAAAGGGGAAAAAAAGTAAACGGTTTACAGGGAATACAACACAACAAAATAGAGCTACCCTGTGTTCTAGCTCTAAACAGAAGGTGGTTTTTTAAAAAAAAAATGAAAAATAAAAAAATACAGAAGTTGTTGCTTGCCTGTAACTAGTCAGGGTGATATTCCTTGAATCCCTTGAGTTGTTCCCCAGCATAATATTTCCATGCAACATTATCAAACAACACCTAAGTTATCATTTCTTTCAAAAAAAATTGTAGTACTCATAATCCTCCTTCCACAATAGGCCAAAATTGTGAAAGAAGGCATCAAGAAAACTTTGATGCACTAAAGAGCAATGAGACCCACTAATGTGCACTTGTTTAAAAAAAAAAAAAAGCAAATTTCATTATTTCAACTTTAAAAGAGTTTGCAAGTGGTGGCTTGCTCACGAGGTAGATATTATAGGGATTTGAAATTATAGGGATTTTAGAAGCTCAAAACAGGATCTAAAATCTGACTCAAAAAAAAAAAATTGACGTTGCAGTGCTTTTCATACAAGATTTTAGTGTTTAAGTGTTTTGAAAATTGATTATAGTATTAACCGTTATCAACGCTTTTTCTGCTTCTACAAGATTCTGGAATCTATGACCTAAGCAGAATCTAAAACTATAATCTAAAATCAGTTTCCACGGCTACGCAGCATCTAAATCTATGATCAAAAATCTGTTTCCACATCTATTGCAAACATGGCCTATAATTCACATCCATGATACAGGAATTTCTGAAGCCACAATAAATGTTGGAACAATAGACAGGATAAGAATTGCATTACATCCACCAAATCCAATGGGGGAAGACTAATGGAAAAAGACTACGTGGAAGCACTTCAGACCGTTTGTTTGTATTTCATCTTACAATGCTATTAAAAATGGGATACAAGAGGAAAGTCATATTTACAGTGGTTTATAAATCTAGTAGTATCATCTATACCCTACGTGTACACAAACACCAAGCGTGGTTTCAATTGTAGACGTGTGTAATCTGCCGTTTCAGTTGTAGATATGTGAGACAAAACCATCTACATTTCACAGTACTAATGTCTAGTCGACGGCTTTGATATGATTCATCAATCACTCACTTCTAAGTCACAAAAATCTGTTAGCTTCAATCATGGAAGTTTTCTCCTGCAAAAAGAACGAAAAGGAGAAAGTTAAATGAAGAAATGAAAACATCGTTATTTCAATCTTCATATCCCTCGCAGAGCCTTTGGAAGGAATTTTTAGGTAGCGGGGAATATTTCATTCAAAAGAGAACAGGAAGGTAGAAATGTAATTCACAGCAATAATTTCCCGAAATGGATCTGTTTTCAGAAATTCTAGGGATGCGAGGTTTCTTGTCATTTTCAATGGTAACACTTTCATGTTCCAATGATATGAACATGAAGCAAAGTCACGTGGTTTAACCTGGGAGATCTTGATTCGTTGAATGAAAACTATGAATCAAACTGCAGCCAAGACAGCACATTATTTCTTCTGTTCTGCCCTCATATCTAGTCTTAAACTTGTTCTCTAAGCAGTTCTTTTCCCCTTTTTTTTTTTTTGGGCATAGATTGTCGTCTTGAAGCAGTTGTTTTCTTTTTGCTAATGTAGATAGCTATGGTTTACATGTATGCAATAAATGGTTGGGAAAAAGAAAGAAGCTTTAACGCTCATGGAATGCAGATAAATCTCTTTAATGGTAATTTTCTTTTGTAAGAAATATTATGATGCCATGTTTTGGACTTTTTGCGAGAATTATCCTTCAAACAGTAAGAATGCTAATGAGAGACCATACTAGGACAACAAAATCCTATGAAGATCAGAGGAACTTGATTCATACTGTTCATTGAATATAGCTTCTGCTTAGCAAAAAACACAGAATATAACTTCTAGGTTGGCCCATACTGCATAGAGATACATGGATCGACTGCAGCCACACACACACACACACACACACACAGAGATGAACCTCATTCTGAATGCCACTCTCTGAGGGGAACCAGTGCATGAGAACTCCCAAGTGCATCATAGCAGGGATCAACTTGAACAGGACGGGAGTTGTTACCTGTAGTATTGTCCACCAGGATAAATACTGGACAAATAAAATATAAAAGCTGTTGATGCAGTTCAAGTTCCAACGGACAAAAACTTACCAAACTAAGAGCTGTTGTTCCAAGAAGAAGAAGGTACATTTTCCCCTGAGGAGATTAACCAGATTTTTCAACATAAAAGAAGGATGGATGTTTGATAACACAAACAAAAAAAACAAAAAAAATTCAAGAGATGGGGCTGAATGCATTCAACTTGTTTGAAACAACATCATTCTCTAGTGACGGACAAAATGACATAAGATGAACATAAATACTGTTGTATGGACTATGGACAAAGAATGAGGTGTGATCATGAAACTGGATGACACTTTGCATTCACACAGAGTATAACCTCTCAAACAGCATTTTTTTTGCTAAAACGATTTAGCTTAGAAACCTACTATTGTAAACCTCATCTTCAGCTTTGTGTCTTTACCAAAGCAAATTATGAAAGTAGAGTCAAGTGAATACAATCATGTTGACTATTGAAGTTCAAACAAGAACCAATGGCTAAGTTTAAACAAACCCTGCAAAGAGGAGAGATCACCTCAACAAGATGAAGATTTGAGGCACGACTTAAAAGAACGAAAGCAAATTCTCCAATCTGGGCAAGCAATACTCCAACCTTGAAATCAAAAATTACAAATTAAAACAAATTTGTCAACTAAAAGAAAATTGTCAACGAAGAGCATACTTAAAATTGGCCCCTTCTACAGAAAGGTAAAAGAAAGAACAGCTTACGAGAAATGATGTTCTCGTGCTATATCCAAAGGCCTTAGTAGCCACAGCAGCAAAGGTAGTCTTAACAACTATAACCAGAATAACAGATGCCAGCAATATATCAACATGGGCCCACAGGAACTGTACATGTATGAGCATCCCAATACTTGAAAGGAAGAGAGCGGCAAATAGGTTACGTATTGGTTCCACCTGCAACAGAAGCAGCAAATTTGACACTTCTTGCTGAGAACACAGCTAGAGCCTAGAATTACCACAACCTCTAATTTCAAGAATTCTATTTCTCCTGCCCCTGCGAAGTAAACCTAACAGTCTTGGTTGAAAGCCAGTTGTTTCTGTCTTATTTTTTTGTTAAATCACCACTAAAAGACCATGCCTGGATAGAAAGGGCAACAAACACTCAATTGTATAAACAACAGTGCAATATACTCCATTAGTTTGACACACTTGCATTGAACTTTTGCAACAACTTGCATGCATGAATATCATCTGAGATCAATCAACGATTTTTTCTCTTTTGCTTCTTCAAGACTCGGTCCAAAATGCTAAAGGCTGTTAGCATGGTACCATAAAATAGGTAGAAAGGGTAGTGCATCTGCACAACCCAGGGTTTGATTCAAATCAATATGTTGACCTCAAACTCAAACCTCCATTTCCACACTTGAAGCCCAAGTTTCCAGAGTCGCACTAAATGGTAAAAGAAAGAGGAGAGTAACTTCATAAAGGAATTTTCAAATTCCCAAAGAAAGGAAGGTAGTAACAGGAACAATTATAGCGACCCCCAAAAAAAAAAATAAATAAATAAATATAAATAATAATAATAATAATAATAATAATAATAATAATAATAATAATAAAAAATAAAAAGAAAAATAAAAAGCAAGCATAACATGTAAAGCTGTTGAAATTCACTGTAGTACATGTCTTTGATCGTAGAACCACTTATAGAGTGTAAACTAAGAAAACCCCAAAAAGTCATGCTAGAATGTTTAACATGGATGACAACTGGCACACACATTTTCCAAGAAAGTACCTGGTCTAAAGTATGCTGCGCAAAGTCAGTGGTTGATATCATAACTCCAGCAACAAATGAACCCAACTCAAGACTAAGGCCGAGCTTGTCACTGCACTGAAGGTTACAGGGTATAAGTAACAAGTGATAATCAGATGACTTTAAATAGTATACTTCCTCGGTAAATTCCAATGTATTCAAGCTCAGAAATAACACACCCTTGTTGTCTGTACGCTTAGATTATCAACTTATTTGGCAGTCCCAACAATTAACCAACCTTATGAAGGAGCATTGAACTGTTGATGCCCACACCTGTCTATAGGACTATGATGTTCCATTATGTACTTTATGTGCCCCATCCTAACATTTTCAGTTCAAGTTGATCGACAAGAAATAAAATTTTGAGTCGTAATTCTGAGTTGATCCTGATGCATACATTTAGGTGTTTAGTACGGAGTAACCTACTCTATCTATGTTTTCGAGCTGCCAAATTCTTCACATTCTTTGTTGGAGAAGGGGGGAGTGAGGGGCCTCAGTTGAGAAACGGAAATTTATTGAGATTAAGTTTTCAGTAGGTGATAAAGGTGATTATACAAAAGGCCAAAATTCTCCATATTCAAATCTGGAGATGGAATTAGAACCTCGTTAGGGTCTTTTCCCTTAACCACCTATAGAACACTTAGTGAGTCATGACACCCGTCTCCAACATCAGGAAATGAACTATTGGCTTTTTCCAACGATAACCAATCGCTCTTTCCCTATCGCTCTTTCCCTATCACTTCATTGAAAGCAACCTTTTTCCCCTTTTAATTTTAGTAACCAGTGAGAAAGCATATGACTGCTGAAACCTATAGCCCAAGATAATTTAAAGCCAAAGAGATCCACTCTTTCCGAGAACAAATTAATGACTGCAAAAAGAAAGAATTGCACATGTAGAAACAGGTTAATCAATATATGCTTAATTAATTTTATGCACTTACCCAAGCAGATAACAAGCAAAACGCCACCGCAGCTAGCTGGTAAAGTTCATTTGTCTGAAAACAACAAAGGAAAATAAGTACAGCCAGTTAAAAAAAAGTACCAACTCTTAGGGAATGAAAGATTATATTGATAGGTATTACATGGGATCCAGGCAGAAACCAAAGCAAAGAAAGTGAGTCAACTTAATACAGTCTAAAAGTCTACCAAATTAAAAAGATTCACTGCAATAAAAAAGTACAGCGGAATTACATCCAATATCCAATAACCCTTACCTGAGATGATAGCCGTATCATTAGCTTTAAAAAGCGAGGAATAAATGACCAAGTCAATACAGATGCCACAGCTAGATATAGAGACAAGACCAGCAGCCTGAAGTTAAAAAAGTAAAGAAACTAGGGAGTTAAATCCACACAAGGAACTTCACAGAGAAAATTCTACACACGCAAAGAGAAATAACTTGATCAACAGAACTAGTCCATAACTAATAATGAGAGAAAGGTTTTTAATTAGAGGAAGTGTCTATTATGATAGCGAGTATATTAAGCACCTAGTTATTATATCAGGACAGGAAATTACAAAAAACTGAAGCTTAAGAATAAACCTACAGCTTTCCCATTGAGATCATTCCTTGTGAAATGCCGCTATTACCACCAAGAACCGGGAGCAAAGCAAATAGCAAACCGACAGCACAGTCCTGAAATAACCCATGGTAAGGCAAGCATTGATCAAATTACCTGCAAAGATATTGTTATATGGGCTCTTCTACTTCTGTGAAGAACCTGTTTTTTGGACACTTGGCAGTTAAGTGAGGATTACAAGGGAAGCGTCCGGGTGCTTAACTGGACATGCAGCCACCACACATAACCAAGTAATTGGGATTGACATGTCAAAGTGTCTTAAACTTCACAAACACTCTTACACTAGCGTGTCAAGTATATGCACCATTTACCGAAAAATAAAACCAAAATATCAAGAAATCTTGCCATGACCAATTGGTCTTAGACATACATTCTAGGTCAAGTAATTAGATTAACACTTGAGTTGATAAAAATGATTACTAGGTGACCGCCCAATTTCATATCCCATCTATCAATACCCTTACGGCCTCACCCGAGTGCCAAGTGTTTGCATTTAGAAGAGTCTGGGTAACATAGCTGAAAACTGATGGGTCAATGGATACCTGAAAAATAAGTGTCCCAATGGTAACCTGACCATGAAGAGCGTTATTACTGTTCCGTTCTACCAGAAATTTCACAACCTGTTGAAAAGAAATGTTCAAAAATGTGATCTTTGAACTTATGGTGGCAAGTATGAGAGACGAAAATGCATAAAGCAACAGAAATGGACAGAAAATATACCACTGCTGTTGAAGACATAGAAAGGAAACAGCCAACAAATATACCCTCTGATAACTTTGCTCCGCATAACTGCAGCAGTTGGAAGGCTGTTAAACTTTGGATTCCTTTAAACCAAAACTTCTGAATTCGAAGGATGCTGGAAGAGAAATACACAAATTGGTGCTTGACAAAGTAACTAAATCTCAGAATTTTACCAAAGCAGTTATGCCGCACAAAAACATGAATATAGCTATTTGAAGTAGCCCTCCAAGAACAGCAACAGGACCAACAACTTTTAACTGCATCACGTGACAAATTAGTTTGCTGAGAACAAAAAAACAGCAAAGCATTCTAAACAAGGTACTATGAAGCAGAGTTGCTAGCGACAATAAACCTTTGTCAAAGAAAACTCCAGTCCTAAAGCAAACAGGAGGAAGACAACTCCGAACTGAGCAACAGTCTCAACCTGTAACAACAGAAAAACAAGAAGACAAAAGAACACCTCTAATTTAAACATAATTTCCTGGAAGAACAGCACATAAAGAAAGCTGCTGCTAAAACATATCAAGAACAAATTATTAGTTTGTCATTTAGATATGTATAAGTGAATCCAAATCCTTGGCTGAAAACAACTCAACAAGCCTCAAGGCCAATCATTGGGATCATCAAGATGGATCCATCAGAGCGCTCGCTCAAGAGGAGGTTGCGCTGCTTTCACGTGAAGATTGAGGACCTTCAGACGGCAGGCCCTCTCATTGGGACCATCTAGATGGATCCATGTTCTCTACTACTCTCTCTATAAAGTGAATCATACACAAACATTTGGAAATTGAGCGGAGTTCTTCACTTTTGCAAAAAAAGAAACAGCATCAACCAAAAGAACAAAATATTCCATTATGTGCTCGGTCGAGAGGAGGTTGCGCTGCTTTCATGTGAAGATTGAGGACTTCAGACGGAAGCCCCCTCATTGGGACCATCTAGATGGATCCATCTTCTCTACTACTCTCTCTATAAAGTGAATCATACGCAAACATTTGGAAATTGAGCGGAGTTCTTCACTTTGGCAAAAACAGAAACAGCATCAACCAAAAGAACAAAATATTCGATTATGTTTTCTTCTCCTCGAATTTCTCCACAATCAATCAGAGCGAAAACAAATTTTCTCGTATTGGCCTCCAGAAAGCATACTATTCATGTTATTGTCTGTTAGGACTTAGGAGTCCTCAGAAGATAAATCATGCCCACAAAAAAACTGTATAATAGCAAATATTAGGACATAAGATAGTAACTCAAATGGCAAAAAGACTGACCCTAAACTGTTAATGACAATACCTGTACCATTTCACTGATGAAGCTCAAACCTCCTGGGCCAATGAGTGAACCAGCAAGAAGGTAGCCAACAATTACCTGGCATAGGAAGAAATATAGAAACAGTAAGCTCTCAAAATTTCAAAAAAATAAAGTCACTCTCTATGCCCACGTAACCACAGAAAATAAACTATCAGTACCAAGATACAGTAAAAAAACTGCAGCAACTAGCTACAGGTACGAACCGGTTGTCCTAGACAAGAAAAGATGATTCCACCAATGGCAGCAGAAACTATAACCACGACCAAGTCTGAAATCAGCCTATAGGAAAATAACATTATGAAACAAAGCATGTCACAACCAAACTTAGAAATGAAAACAAACTAACTTCTCTATCAAAGTGCTTCGATTTTATTTTAGTTTTTTCTGATGTGATACCAAGGAGCTTCTATTACTAGCTTTTTTGATGAACATTCTAAAGACTAGAACATTCAAACTGAAAACAAACGGCAAACACTAAGCTTACCTTAAATCTACTTGAAGAACTGGGTATTTGGATTTCTTGTTTGACATCACAAACACATTATCCTGTGGAAAATAAGCAAGTGGTCAGTATTAGCGGTAAGTAAGCACCAAACAGTTATATGTCCCAACGCTTCGTAGTGGAAACCCATTCTCATCACACCTTTTTGTCTATCAAGGTTGTCATGTCATCAGAACCTTCGTTTTCCAAGGAAAACACGTCTTGAAACTGAAATGGTTTTGTAACACTGCCACAAATTATCAACAAGACAACAAGTAAACAAATTAACACGTAAACAAATCTGTGGTGACAAGAATATAGTAGTCCTGTAGCCGAAAGAGATGCACCATTTAATCAAATTTAATAGAACTGCAGAATAATTTCTACGTCCAACTTGAACTGTAGACAATCCCTTACTTTGTCTCTTGAGTTTCATTCCTTTTTCCCTTCTCGTGTGTGATTTTAGCTACGGTCTCCAGTTCAGCCTGTGAAATATAACAATAACTCATGTTTAGCCAAAAAAATTAAGTTAAAACCAATAATCAAAAGAGAGAATTGAAAAAAAACCGAGCCACCCAACCAAGATAAGCATAAGACACGAAAAGGTGGACTATTAAGTACCACATGCAGAGTACAAATGGATGCAAACAAGATCCCCAACTAAAATTTCTGTTAATTTATTTGTTCCAAAATACTTATCAAGCCAAAAGGCTGCAGCACTAGAGAATACAAGCAATGATTGTGAGTATGTTATCTCAAGTACTAACCAGATATGAGAATAATTATTCAAACAACTTTAGGATTCTCAAAAGCAATAAAAAATGACACTAAACTAGGATCTTAGAACTCAAAGTAAATTGACTCAGATCATGGAGAAACAAACCTACTTGTTGACCAGCGACACTGTTGTTGAAGCTGTTTGCATCAGAACCTACAAAGGTAACCATACAAAGGAACAAAAAATTAAATACCATAAGAAAGACTGCCAAGCACCAAGGAATTAGCAAAGAGTACGACTCACTACCATAGTAACAAAAATCACTCATAACTGTAATTCACAAGGTTGGCTGATGGATATCAAAGCAAAATAATAATATATACTCCCTCTGTCAATGTTCATTAGTCCGTTTTGGGGATTCCAACTGTTTATGGAGACATTATGATTACACCTTGGAAAGCATGAATTTCCCATTTTACCCTTCAATCATGAGTTATGGGTACCACCTGAGTTGGTAATTTAAATTTTAGAAAATGGGTAATTGACAAGTCTTTTGACTTTTTAAGTTGGACAATCTTTATGGGACATGAAAAAGTATGTTTGTGGACCAACAAACACGGACGGAGGTAGTAATATAAATTAATTAATTTGTGTCATTTTACAAATCTTGAAGTAATAATAAAGCCCAACCAAGAAAACCCTTATGCACCAGTCAGATAACACATTGAAGTTACTATTAGCTTAAATCCTGCCTGCATGATTCCAATGAAGAGATTTTATCGATACAATTCAAAGCTATAGTACAATGTTTTGGTTGAATGAGTGGTGAATTAAATCCTCTTTAACTGAATTAAATATGTGTCAGTAATCTGCTTACAATTTTGTAGCACTTAAAAACCATAAGCAATGCCACCGAGGGGTTCAGCCACGCGCATTGAAAACCATTATAATCAATGATTCCACTTAAAAGCGCGACACCAACAAGGGGAAGAGCTAAAAGAAGATAGTCAAATTAAGGTACTACTTCTCACTTTTCAAAGGCCAATTACAGAAGTTTTAGATGACACTTTGTCAAAAACTCAAATAGTTCGAGTAAAACATAATTGAGTTACCATATGAAACATATTTTAGGAAGCAGCACAGCTTGAAGTCAAAATATATTGCATTAACTAATCTGCTTACTATTCTCTTATAATTCAGAGCCATTAGCAATGCTTAAGAGGGGTTTAGTCACGTGCATTCAAACCCTTTGTAATCGACAGTGCCCATGTGGAGGAAGCCACATAACTCAAATTAAAGTCACGACTCAGGACTCTTAGCCAGATACTACTTCCCATTTTCCCAAGATGAAATTTCACATGTAATTTCTTTCTTATAACTCAGACACTGGGCCAGCTTACACACCTCAACTAATCCTGAGGACCAATTCCACCATCACTAGCTGGGCCCAATTAAATTAAAGCCATGGCAAAGCCTGAATGCACTTACCTAAAGGAGTTAAATTACGGAAATACTAGAAGGCACCTCAGAACTCAAGAAGTTCCACCAATACTTTTTTCGCGGGTCATATGGGAGAAGAACATATTTTTACCCTGACCCATCCCAACCGATCAGAATGGATCACATAGTACTGCTACACAACCATTAGGCCAACATTCCTGGTTGAATTGAGTCACCAAATGAAGTACATTTAGGAAAAAATAGATCACAACTTAACACGGTGGGAACAAAACAATCGAATTAAAAGACGGGTGCTGACCTTCGGGCTGATCGTTCTCGGAGAATTCCTTTTCAAGCACACGGTCGAACATTTTAGCGATAGTGCCGTCACCGGAGTTTGGCGCCGTCGAGTTGATTGAGAGGTTGCCATAAAATCTTTGCCTGACGTCTTCATCAGATCTCGCGTAAACGGAGGTAATGGCGCCAAACGAAACAATCGAGAGGAGACAAATTCGAAGTCCGAAGGCTTGTGTCTTTGTGCAAACCCTCGCCATTGTAGGCGAGTATTTCAGGGCAGATGGGTGGGTGTGCACTGGTATACAGATTCAGAGATTCTATCTTTCTCTCACAATAGGTACGTCAACACAGAGAGAGAGAGAGAGAGAGAGAGAGAGAGAGAGGGGTTTGGGCAAAATTGATTTTGGTTTGGTGGGTAAATTTGGTGGTGAAGGGCGGGATGCAACGCGTGCCAATAAAGCGAGCAATCTGCAAGGGGAAGTTGTCCCGGTGATAATAAAAATATGTACAAAAGTTTGAAATCAGAAGTTGAATTTTCTAGATTGGAAAATTTGCAGCAGATCCAAACAAATTAGAGTACCACAAGAAAGAAGCTTCTAAATACTAGAGTAGTATATTTTATCTACTGCTGAACAAAAAAACACAAAGAATCAAACCGGAGAACCGGTTTTTTTTTTTTTTTTGATCGGTTTGGTTCGCTCCAGGGAAGTGATTTTTTTTTTTGAAAATGTTTCAGTCCCCGGGATTTTTGAACTGAACCGAACCGAACCGGTATAAATAAATTACCTCCAAAAATTATGGGGTGCTTTGGGTAAAAAATCAATAAATCACTTTTGACTTTATTCAAATTTTTTTTTGCATTCGTTTGTTTTGCATCAAGATTTTGTGGTTTCTAAATTCCTCTCGACGAGACGAATCTAACAAGTATAAAATTATGGTCAAAACTTAATTTTTTTTTGTAGTAAAGCCAAAATATGTGAATTATTGGTCAACAATCCACCTATTTTGGCTTTATTCAAAAAAATTAATTTTTGACCATAATTTTATACTTGTTATATTCGTCTCGTCGAGAAAAATTTATAAACTACAAAGTCTTGATACAAGATTAACGAATGTAAAAATAAATTAAATAAGAACAAAAGTAATTTTTTGATTTTTGTTGTTTTTTATCTAAAGCACCCCTGTAGGTGGCAGTGATGGAACATCCGAACTTGTAGATAGCCAAGCACTTACCACCAAGATGTCTTGTCCTTTGCTTTGAAAGTAGGAAAAATTATTACTCCTTATTACTTTGCTATGCAGTATTATAGTATATGTGGTATACTTCCCATTGTCCCCATTTCCCAATCTCCTTTCTCTCACACCAGGCGACTCCCGCTCTCTCTTGATCTATGTATGTGTGCATATCTAATTGTATGTACCGTGATGTATATATCAATTTCTCTCTATATATATACGAGTATGCACAAAGTTATACTCGGATCAATTTCTGTATTTTCTATTTCTCCACAAATGTATGTACAAAGTTATACTCGGATCAATTTCTGTATTTTCGATTTCTCCACAAATATATACATCGATTTTTTCTTGATGTGTGTGTATGACTATGGGTGCATATATATATATATATATATATATATATATATATATATATATATATATATATATATATATATATATATATATATAGGTATATAGGATAAGCTTCCCCTCCAGACTCTGGACCTCCTAGATTCAGGCATTTTTTTGACAATTTGAGCCGTCTAATATATTCATAAAGTGTTTTCAAGGGTCTACGCGAGAAATCTTCAAAACAAAATTATCGGAAAGGGCTTGATCTAAGCAGTTTTCGCAAAACTGTATATATACAGTTTTTGCGAAAAACTACTTTGATCAAGCTCTTCCCGGTATTTTTTTTTAAAGATTTCTCGCGACAACCCTTGAAAACACGTTTTGAACACATTGGACAAATCGAATTTTTCCAAAACAATTGACAATACAAAAAAAAAAAAAATTCCTTATTCTCGGGAGGTCCGGACTAGAAGTGTCGGGTATATATATGTATATATATGTGTGTGTGTGTATGTATGTATGTATGTACTCCCTCCGTTCCAAAATAAGTGTCTATTTTGGGATTGCGTGCATTTTCAACGGCTTATATCTTTTAATTTATAATAGTTTTTATGATTTTGAAAATTTTGTATAATAGAATTAAGTATGATCTATCAAACAAAATCCATGATGCATATTTTTTGAGGTTCACATTAACAGATATAAGCCATTGAAAATGCACGCAATCCCAAAAGGGACACTTATTTTGGAACGGAGGGAGTATTAGATAGATCTGGTGTTTATATAGACATCAAAATGTTAGCATCGCCACAAGCAGATCTGTGTGGACACCCTATAAAATCTCGAGATTATGAAAACAGTTTTGATTGATGGAGTTGACACCTGGGTTTGAGAACCGTACCAGGATAACCGGTTAAAAAATGACTATTTTTGCCCTTTATGTGGAAATGTTTCACCGGTCTATTGTTAACGAGATTTCTCGGGTCCGAGAGCTATGTTATGAGAGGGGAAGGGGTTTAGGGCACCCCTCTCACCCGGCATGACTGTCGGGCTCTACTAAATATTCAGGGGATTTCGAAAGTATTGTTTAGATGGACTTGTGAACACCTAGCGAAAAGGCTCACGAAATCGATTACGGTTTGAAAAATGGTTTGATTGATTGGATGGAGTCACCACCTGTGTTTGAGTACCATACCCGAGAAACCATTTGGAAAATGACTCTTTTGCCCTTAAAACATAAAATATTTTACCGGTTTGGGTTTGATTTTTGGAAGGCTATTGGTGGTTGTATGGACTGAATTTTGGCTCCTGAAAGTGTACTAGGCTGATTGTAGGTGGAATGGTTGGGATTTGATTATGGGTGATTGGTATGTCGTTTTTATACCAAAAATATAATTTATAAAACAAGGGATTAACTTTTATTCTGAAGAATAGTGGTTAAGTCCGAGATAGTCCACAGAGAGTAAAAAGCTAAGTTGCAGTACTTTTCAATTAATTTCTAATTTTAATTCTGAGAGCAAGAGAAATTTGGTTTTGAATTGATTATTAAGCTAAAATTAACTAGAAAGCGATTAAAGTTTAAAAACAAGTGAGAGAAATGACTAGGGTTTCCAATTCAACCTCCCCTCATAATATATGGCGAAATCTAGGGTTTTATTCAACATATAACCAAATCACTGTTAGGGTAGCAAATCCAATCAATAATCCCCAAAAGTATAATCAAGACTCGTACTCTGTATAGACTATTTTAACATGGTACGGATCGTTTCACCGGACTTAACGGACGGCACGACTTGTCTCACGTCATATAATCTATCTTAGAAACTATCCCAAAACATTGAAAACGGTTGCACAACGGTGTTCGATATCATGAATACAAACACAATAAGAAGATTGGAAGAACAAAAACTTTCGTAAAAATAATAAATCATCCAAGTTGCTCAATTGATGTTGAATATAAAACCCTAAAAATCTATACAATATATGATTCAGAGAGATATTCTCGTTACCCTTGCCGAAGCGATTAGCCGATCATGGAGTTAAACTCTAATTTTCAGCCGCAGCCGTGTGCGGCTCTCCTGTTATGCGTGAGAAAAAGTGACTCGGAACCAAATCCCTCGTAGCCTTTTTATACTTGCTGATGATCGATTTGAATATGGCACCAATTCCTTCCTTAAGTGCAATTAGTGGGCCCCTCTTGGATACACAAGGAACTTCTATAATGAACCACCGAACTTCACTTCCTAATTAAGCTATAAAATTTCCTCTGTATTGATTATCGCAAATTCTATTCCTAATCAAACAATTCCTTTTGAGTGCTACCACTAAGAATCTCGTTCAAATCCAATTTCTTCTAAATTAACTTCAATCAATACCCTTAACTTCTCAATTTAGCTTCACGTGCCAACCACTTGCTCTACAAGCCTGAAACGAGAAAAAAAACAAGTATCAAACTCCAAGTAATATAATAAATGGGTGTAACAATAATAAATTAGGGGCCGCCAATGGGCACATTTGCGCCCCTATCAGTGATGAAAAGACATGAATTTGGTGTAGTAAAAAGTGGGTTTTATGGTTGAAAGTAAAGGAATTAGAGAGGTATTAACTAGGATGAAGCTTTTGGAAAATTTTCAGTAGAATAACAGCATGGGAGAGAGAGGGGAGAACTGATCATCTCTCAAATGGAGGAGAAAGGGTGTTTAAATAGGCAAAAAAAAGGTTCAAAAAGGGTCACTTCGACCTCTTAGGGGTCAAGTTAGGGGTCCACCTATTTTCCCTCCATTCTCTCTTAGAAAATCCCTCCAAAAATCCTCTTCAAAGTTCAACAAGATGTTCCTTCCCTCCCATTTCACCTTGGACAACAAGTATCTAGAGTGAGTCCGGGCACCTCGAATTCGGGAATCTAGGCGCCTGGATTGATTATGGGCGCCTGGAATTGGAACCCAGGTGCCTAGATTGAGTATGGGTGCCTGGAATAGGGTAATCTAGGCGCTTGGATTGGGAGACTTCATAACAATCCAAACTTCGCAGGGCTATTTCGAATGCTACCAAATTCTATTTTGTGCATGGTTTGAAGCGTTGGAAAGCTTGTCAAGTCTACTTTCTAACCCAAGTGGTTTGAACCCAATATGATTTGTACATTAAAATATATGACTATTTTACCTTCAGAAGGTCGGGAAAATTAATCGTTTCGGTAAAACGGGCACATATCCCTTATTTCAAAACGGATCGGGACATGTTATATATAAAAAAGAGGGTTTTAAATGTACTAGAGGATGGTGCATTCTTGGGTTTATTTTGGAGAGGTTTATGAGGGGTTTCCAAGTTCACAATCAGGTCTTGAGTGCTCTTATCGAGCATTTTCATCCTTAGGAATGCTTGATAAGTTTCTCGGGTCAAAATCGGGGTGTCTACAAGACTTTGTTCATGAAAATAAAATGAAAGCACGTAAATGCATTCATAAAAGAAAAATTGAGTGTGTGGATACATATGATAAGTGTTATGATCAAATGAGACACATGTATGATGCAATAAGCTGTACAAAAACAAGATTAGATAACATATAAAGGTCCAAAACAAGCCCACATGCATTCCCAAAGACAAACACAAGTTGCACCCAGATTAGTTTTTGGACACCCAAAATAAGCAAGTCTGGTCGCCCAGAATGGACTATTCCTAGCACTTGGAATAAGAGTGGGCACCCAAAATGTGTGAGTATGGGCACCTGAAGTGTAATGCAGGATGACTTTTTCTCAGTCCAGGTCTCTGAACAAATGACAAGTTTGACATGTTTTACTCACTCTACTATGCATACGATGATGCTCCATGATTAATTGAACCAGATTGACTACAAAATTAGATCTATGAAGTGATTTGAGCTTGAAATCTATGATGTTGATATACTTTTGGGACAAAACTAAAAGGATGAGAACTAAATCCTAGCATGAAATGAACTCTTATTGTACAAATGTATTAGACAAAAATGCTCATGATCTTGAAGGATGAGGGATGGCATAAACCCGTGATGGACTCATTGCAGGTGTAATGAAAGTGAGTATGGGTGTTGTGAGGATTCTTCCTCCAACTGCAGAGGTAATGTGGACCATGCATATAACCAACAGTCAAGTATATGCAATGAGTAAATAACCCTTAAATCATCTCAGAAATCATAATCTAAGTAATCTTCTGCATCATGGACCATGATTTTTGACCTCAGACTCTGTATAAATGATTCAAATATGCAAAAGAGATTATATAGAAACAGAAAGCACAAATAACTAAGAGATTCAAAATCGAAGTCTCGTAGCCGTCCTTGCTACACCTCCGGCACTGACTTGTTGTTAGACATTCGGTTTAGGGTTGAACTAGCTCAGACTAACATGAGCGATTATCTTTTCTTCCCGATCGGCGGGATCAAGTCTGGTGACGGATGGAAATAAGTCAATTTACCTCTAAAAGTGCACTAAGAGCTCGTGTCGAAATGAGTAGATGTGGTAACTTTTTCTTTAGATACGGTACTTTTAACCATACTTTCCCTTTCCACGGGTAAAAAAGAGCGAAGACTGAAAGTAAGTATCACAATTTCAAGCAAAAAAGTAGCCCCGGGTAGGTCCCTAAAGCTGAATAATGATCTTCGTCTGAAATAGCCATTCCCCTTTCAATAGTTGAAGTACTTTCATCTATCGGAAACGATCTCAATAGTTCCAACGGGGCATCTGATGTCAACGAGCGATCAGGAAGAGGAAATTTGGTGTGAGGTCTGAGGTCAACGGTAATATGACACCTTGCTTTAATGAGAGTACTCTTTCCATTAAGAGCTTCCCCCAAAAGAGAGGAGTTTGGGCGCCCATATTAGTTAGAGAGTATGGGCGCCCATATTAGTTAGAGAATATGGGTGCCCATACTCAATATGGGTGCAAAGGATTTGATCCTTCTTGTTGCACTTTAAACCTTCCCAAGCCTTTAACTAGTATAGAAGACTAGTAAAAGCTAGGTGGTGTACCCTCAAAGAGCCTTTTGAACAATGTTTGATATATAAACTACCTTTAGAGCTTGATGGATGTACTTAGATGGTAGGTTTTAGTGATTTCTAGAGACTGGGTAAGCTTGAGCTAAGCTTTTGGGGTAGTGACTCTCTGGTTAATGTTTAGGTAGAGGTTTGATTATGGAGGATGAGGATATATGGAGCTAAGTTAGCAAGAAAATGGGTTTGATGGTTGGAAGTGATGAAAAAGGAGATGGATTAGTTGGAGATGGAATTTCTGGAATGGTTTTAGCAAAGTAACAGTATGGAAGGGGTGGGAGTGGTATTTATAGAGAGAGAATGAGGTAGTTTTAAGGTAAGTTTGAGAGGGAAAATGAATTTGAACTCAAATCTTTGGAGGGATGATGTGATGGAAGGAGTTTTAAGTGCCAAAAAAAAAAAATGGTATAATGTAGATACATGGTTTCATAAAAAAACCAGCTGAAAATTTCTCACTGGAAGTACTTCTTGGCACCCAGAGTAGGAAAGTTTGGGTGCCCATAGTGAGTTTGGGCGCCCGGACTTGGAGATTGCACAACATATCAAACTTCACGGGGCTGCTTTGGGTGCTACCAAACTCCGTTTTGCACATGATTTAAAGTGTTGGAAAGGTAATTGAGTCCACTTTCTAACCCAAGTGGTTTGAACCCAAGATGATTTGTACATAAAAATCCATGACCATTTTACCCTCAAGAGGTCGGAAAAACAAGTCGTTTTAGAGAAACGCGCGCATCTCCCTCATTTCAAAATGGATTGAGACATATTATATATCGATAAAGAGGGTTTTGAATGTACTCTATAGGTGGTGTAATCTAGGGTTCATTTTGAAGAGGTTCTAGAGGGGTTTCCAAGCAATTAATCAAGTTCCACGTGTCTTTGTTGGGTCATTTTCATCATTGGGCCGGAATGCCAAAGATTTTCATGAGTTCAAATTGGTGTATACAACCTTCTTTTTTTTTAACCCTAGTCTGGATCTTTTCTCTCTCCCTCTAACGAACCGAATCGATTTCGAAATCGGACTAAACTGGAACCGGAACTGAGCCGACTTCCTAAAAACTAGTTTCGGTTCCATGTCCTCCCAGAGCTGGTTTTTCTTAATTCACTCAAAATCACCTCCGAATCGGGCCTAACTAGACCGGTTACACCCCTACTATACGGTTGAAATTTCAACCTATGTTTTTTCCTTTTTCGTCAACATGTGGGCATCGCATAGAAGAATATGATTCTGTTCGATTCGGTTCGGCTCGTTTGAGTTTAACAATTCATGGTGAGTTGAGTCCTAGTTTTGAAATTTTTTTATGAGCTGATAAGCCCCATATGTTGTATATATCCGGGCTTATCTCGCTCTTTGTGATCACACATACGTGCATTTTGTGCCTTTATATGATTGATTTTGCGCGAGTTGTATTTTTGGTGAGTTTCAGAAAATCGGAGCTAAAAGGCGTGTCCAAAGCTCCAAATAACTCTCAGTTGTATTCGGAAGTACCTAACGTCCCACAATGCCATGGAGGACAATCACCGAAACTTAGAATTCAATTCAAGAAGCTTTGGAAGGTTCAAGGAAGGCCCAGAACAAAAGAACAAGAAATTTGGAGTAATGAGCCTCGGGAAAATCTGACCAACTGATAGAAAAAGACTCATTACTTTCAATATACAAAGGCTATGAAGATAAGGTTAATCGGGTTAGAAAGTAGACTCATAGAGCTTTCCAACGGTTCAAGAATCGCCTCATTCCGAGTTCGGACGAAGCCGGGGCGTGCCTGTGAAGTTGGGTCAAAAATCTGACCAGTCCATCTTGGATCGATCCAAAGAAGGTTGGATCGATCCAACTTCATCAAAATTTCACCAGAGTCTTTTGGATCGATCCAAAGAAGGTTGGATCGATCCAACTTCATCAAAATTTCACCAGAGCCTTTTGGATCGATCCAAAGAAGGTTGGATCGATCCAAAGAAGGTTGGATCGATCCAACTTCATCAATTCTTCAACATACCACTTTGGATCGATCCAAAGAAGGTTTGGATCGATCCAAACTCAATTATGGCGATTTTTGGCAGATTTTATGTTGCTTTAATATCTTCCATTTATGGAAACTTTCCACTTATAGTATATTTTTTGGATAATTAGCCAATGTAAAGGGCTTTTAGTATAAATACCCTCTTCCCTCCTCTCTCCTCCCTCTCCCTCTCCCTCCTTAGTCTAGTTTTTGCTCTTCCATTGGAGGATTTTTAAGCTATCTCTCTCTAGCTTTTTCTCAAGTAAGTCTTCATTTTCCTTTAATTTCTTGTTGTTTAATATATTAGCTACTTATTGGATCACTATATAAATCAAGTTTATTTTCGTTTTTATCGGTTAAATTGTGTTCTCCATTTTCTAGTCATTTCGTTCTTAAACCTTAGTTTTTACTTGTTGTTTGTGATTTTCTTAAGGTTTAAAGTTGTAGGTAGACTTATAATCTTCATTAAAAATCAGTTTTTAGAGTTGTTAAGCATGTTATTAGTTTTCTTCAAAATTCTAGACTTGTTTTCTAGCATAATGTGTGAGTAGTTAAGTAGGCTTGGTCATGGGGTGATTAACACTCCATGACTCGGGTTAATCCGTTCCTCTCATCTCAAAAGCAAACATTTCATGTTGATCAAAGAGTTAGGATTAATTTTATGTATCAAAATTTGGATTTGTTTATGTCTTTGATCTCACGTAGCCAAGGGCTTGACCACTTGGCACGTGTGATGCTTAGGGGATGTCAATCAAAATGTTTGTCTAAATGACACAAGAATCCTAATCTTTGTGAAACACATTTTCTAGTCAAATGGTTTTAATCTCTAAATCTTCCGTTCGGAAGCATCTAACGGTGTCCCGAGCCGGTTATCAAGAGTCGAACGGTTTAGCCTTAGTTGTGGTATTTATGATCACTTAGACTATGCCTTAGTTTAATTTGTTGTTTTTAATCTTCCAAGTCGTTCACGAAGTTAAGTGAATTCCACCAACCAAAATCCAAAAGCCAAGTTTGCCGCTTTAAGGCTAAAAACTTCATTCGCAAGTCAACTCTCATGCCGGGTGCGTTCGGTCCCCGTGGATTCGACCCGGTCTTACCGGTTATTATGCTACCTCTGACCTAGCCCTACGCTTAGGGCCACACTTACTACGACACAATCTAAGGTCGCAAGCATTTTTGGCGCCGTTGCCGGGGATCAAGCATTTTTGGCGCCGTTGCTGGGGATCAAGCATGAGCCATACTCGAGCTCAATTGTTTGGGCTCAAATCGAGCATGAGCCTAACTACAGCCTGACTTATACCTCAATGAACTGATCCCAAACCTAAATGGGTTCGGTTTGATTTGGTTCATTTACACTCCTAGAAGAATGTGTTCGACAATTTTAATTTAATTTTGATTTATTTTTACAGGTAAAAAATCAAAACACATCCAAGCCTTCTAAAACACGATCAGCTGATCGAGGGGTGCAAAGCAACCAAGTGCATGACACCCACCCCTTGTCCCACTGAAGGGGCCAAAAAGCTAGACAAGACAACAGAAAAATATTTTGCTTTTCCACCAACAAGTATAAAAGGGAACACCCCATAACTGACCTTCATTCTTAGAGCACTCCGTGTGAAGACATTTCATCCCTAAATCATGTCCATCGCAATGAAATCTCTACAGCTTTCCATTTTTCTCCTCCTCACAATTGCCTTCGTCCGTCACCTCCCACCATCCTTGCAACACCGCCACCCTCCTCCCATAGCCACCTCCTACTGCCACCACCCATCCCCACCCTCATCCCTAATCTCAATCCCACCCCCACCCCACCCCACCCCCAATCTTAATCTGAATTCCAATCCCCCTATCCTACAAAGCTTTTTTTCGAATCCATCACATCCATGGGGGTCTTCTTCGTAGTCGTTGTTTTCCTATTGGCCTTTCTTGTTGTGAGACACTTCTGGTGCCCTGGGTTGTCAATGGATCCACAGACCATTCTCCCCGCTATCTGCGCAGCCATTGGTGCAACCAGAGAGCCTCTGGTGAGGGCTGCACCAATGGTCGCGCAGATCGCGGAGAGAATGGTTTGTGGATCCATTGACAATCCAGGGGCACCAAAAGTGTCTCACAATAAGGAAAACCAACAGGAAAACAACGATCGCGAAGAAGGCCCCCATGACTGTGATGGATTCAAAAAAGGCTTTGTAGGATGAGGGGATTGGAATTCGGATTGAGATTATAGGTGGGGGTGGGATTGAGATTAGGGATACGGTTAGGGATGGGTGGTGGTGGTAGGAGGTGGGCGGTGGAGGTGGGTGGCAGCGGCGCGGGGATGGTGGGAGGTAATGGGCAGAGGCAATTGTGAGGAGGAGGAGGAAAATGGAAAGTTGTAGAGATTTCGCTGCGATGGACATGATTTGGGGATGAAATGTCTTCACACAGGGTGCTTTAAAAATGAAGGTCAGTTATGGGGTGTTCCTTTTTATACTTGTTGGTGGAAAAGCAAAACAATTCTCCGTTGTCTTGTCTAGCTTTTTGGCCCCATTAGTGGGACAAGGCGTAGGTGTCGTGCACTTGGTTGCTTTGCACCCCTCGGTTGTTTGATCGTGTTTTAGATGGTTTGGATGTGTTTTGATTTTTTATCAGTAAAAATAAATCAAAATTAAATTAAAATTGTTGAACACATTCAGATCATTCAAAATACGATTAGATGGTCGAGAGATGCACAACACGGTTCAAAGCACCCAGATAAAACTTTTGCCAAAATTGTTGGTGTACAGTGTATATTTACCTAACATGTCTTTCAATACTTCAACAATACAATTTATTTTACCTATACTCTATTAAAATATTATTTTTCTCTTTTAAAAATGTTAAAATATATACCCCATATACATACATAGGTGGATTTTCTAGTCCACACTCCCGGATTTAAGGAAAAAATGGGTTTTTTTTGTGTTGCAAATTTTTTTTGGAAAATCCGATCCGTCCAATGTGTTGGAAGGTGTTTTTTAGGGTCCAAGAAATCTTCAAAAAAAAATATTGGAAGGGCTTGATCCAAAGCGGTTTTACAAAAAGCTCGTATTTATATATTTTTTTGCAAAAACCGCCGGAATCAAGCCCTCTCCCCATTTTTTTTGAAAATTTTCCGCGAGGGCCCTTGAAAACACCTTCTGAACCCATTGGACGGATCGAATCGTCAAAAAAAATTTTGTATAAAAAATCCGGAAATTAAAAGTCCGGACTAGAAGTTTACCACATATATATATATACCATATATATATATATATATATATATATATATATATATATGTGGATTTTAGTCACTCCGATTTAAGGAAAAATGGGATTTTTTTGTTTGCAAATTTTTTTTGGAAAATCCGATCCGTCCCATGTGTTGAGGAAGGTGTTTTCCAAGGTCCCACGCTTGAAATCTTCAAAAAATACGGGAAGGGCTTGATCCGGCAGTTTTCAAAAAAGCGTATTTATATATTTTTCGAAAAAACTTTGGATCAAGCTTCTTCCCAGATTTTTTTTTTTTGAAATTTTCCGCTGGGGCCCTTTGAAAACACCTTTCAACACATGACGGATCGGATCGTCAAAAAAAATTTGTATAAAAAGTCCGAAAATTAAAAAGTCCTGGACTAAGTTTTTATTATATAATTAAAAGTCGACTTTAGAAGTTTCTATATATATATATATATATATATATATATATAAAAGGTAACTTCTAAATCCTGACTTTTAATTTCCTGACTTTTTATACAATTTTTTTTTTTTGACGATCCGATCCGTCCGTGTGTTGTAGGAAAGGTGTTTTCAGGGCTCCCGCGAAAAATTTTCAAAAAAAAAAAAACACCTGGAAAGAGGCTGATCCAAAGCGGTTTTTGCAAATTTATATAAATACAGTTTTTGCGAAAACTGCTTGGATCAAAGCCCTTCCCGGTATTTTTTTTTGAAGATTTCTCGCGTGGACCCTAGAAAACACCTTCTGAACACATTGGACGGATCGGATTTTCCAAAAAAAATTTACAACACAAAAAAACCCATTTTTTCCTTAAATCCGGGAGTGTGGACTAAAAAATCCACATATATATATATATATATATATATATATATATAACCGATGTACACATATATATGTTCTCACCAAATCTCTGCAACTCCACAATCGATAGTGGCCGACCGCCGATCGGAGACCCAACACTCCAGATATAGTCCAAAACATTTACCAGCGAGAGGCCGCTGTTTAACTCAAAATCCACCTCCACCATTGGAGTATGGACTCGCCGGCGATGGGTCGGCGTTGGCATCGTAGGAGAAGATGGCCCGGAGTCGGCAAAGATGGCCGAAGTCGATGCAGATTGCTCAAAGATTTTACTGTAATGGAGAGAGAGAGAGAGAGAGAGAGAGAGAGATTTGTGGGAATAAATAAAAATAAAGTAATCTATTGCTTGTGAATTGTGCTTGGGTACATTTACCCCAGAACTGTAGCTGAAGGTTGAGTAGATAGCGGTATAGCTAATTTGTTGTAGGACAAATTTTGTCATTTTGAAGCTAAAATAGCTTAGAAAGCCCATATAGCTAATTTGCTTGGGATGCTCTTAAAAAGGGACGGAGGGATTATATTTTTCCCATTCTCTTCGACTCCGTATTTTTCCCATTCTCTTCGACTCCGTTCTCGATTTCTTTCAGTTGTTAGAAATGTTATGTAGAAAAATTAGTCTTGGGAAAAGTAAACTAAAGTGACATAAAGGAAATTGAAATCTATTTTTCCGTGAGTGTTTATTTGGCAAATTTTTTTTGTAGAAAAATTAAAATTTAGTTGTTCATCTTCCAGTAAAAAGAAACTTATGGGAAATTTCTTTTATATTGATTCAATAATTAATTTCAATAAAAGTAATTTGTGGAACAAAATATCTAGCTACTATATTTTTAGAAATTCAATACATATGAATTGCTATATTTGAATAACTATGCAACTCTAAAATCAGTTATAAAGAAAAGGCTTAGGTTTTGCTTAAATACACGAGTTGGCTTATTTGTTGTTATTGTCTATATTCATTTTGTTCTATATTTTGACCCATTTTTTTGGTCTTTATTTAATAAAATTTGAGTTTCTATCATAAGTTTTTACCTTTTCATTTTCTTTTGTCCAGTAAAACCAATAATTTTAATAAACTTTGAGTTTCTATCATAAGTTTTTACTTTTTCATTTTCTTTTGTCCTGTAAAACCAATTATTTACCCATAAAAAAATGATACGAAACAAACAAATACAAAAGAAATCAAATTAAAGACATAAACAATATCTTGTTAATCCAAACCTTATAAATCAACCATGCGATACTGGAAGCTTAAAAAAAAAAGATAAGACAAAATAAAATTAATGTTAACCAAATGTGATTAATTAATTGGTAGAACTAAAATAAACTACTGATAACAATATTGAAAAAATACTTTAGAAAAAAGCAACATACTCATATTTACTAGCTGCCGATTTTTACAGCAGTATACAAAGAAAAAACGGAGATTTGCATGATATATGGGAAATAAAGGTAAGAGAATATCGATGCAAAAAAATTTAAGAATGGCGGGAGGAGAACTGTTCTGAGATAATATCGATGCAAATTTTCCGAGAGTTTTATTTGAAATGCAAACAAGAAGAAATATAATTTTTTTATTTAAAAAATATGCATGATATGCTGTGCAATGCATTTTACCTCGCAACGGTCCATTTGGGGCAGATAATGAAAGGAGCATCGAGCGAGCAACTACACCCTAAAAAATCTACCCATTACAATTCAAAATAAATATACGAATGATGGTTTTTGTACAACCCCGGAAAGTGACAAAATATCTAACAATTTTCATGGTATCGATACAAACTGCGCATGAAAAATCCAGCAGATTTTAGTTTCGAAACCTCAAAACATAAGTATCAATACCAATGGCTTTTGGGCAACTTTTTGGACAGATTGTTTGTAACTTTTTTGGGGTCCTATGGTATAGTTTTCTAAAAGATTTTAGCATTTGTTGCTAAAATCAACCATGATTTTAGCAAATGAGTTCAGCAGGTGCTAAAAAGGACGCAATTTTCCTAGTCGGCGAGGGAGGGGAGAGGGGAAACGAGGATGGTGGGTTGAACCGACAGTATGGGGTTAGACTGGTGGCAGATGCTTCTGGAGGCTCATGGCATGGGTTAGATCTAGAGGTGGCCTAGTAGGGGATATAACAAGGGGGGATTAGGTGTGGCCAGTCCTTTAGGTTTTTTCGGTGTGGAGGATACATGTCAAGTAGGGCTGTAACCGGTTCGGTTCGGTTCAGAGGGGTTTTTGACTGAATCGAGCAAAACCAGTTCGGAGGAAGTATGGAACCGAAATCGACTTTTTAGGGATCGGTTCGGTCCGGTTTGGTTTGTGCCGGTTCGGACGTCGGTTCGGTTCTTTGCACGCGCGCGCGCGCACACACAGAGAGAGAGAGAGAGATCAATTTTTCTACATCAATCAAGATCAACATCAAAATCAAAACATACAGATATACAAATCTCGTTTGATAGAACATAAACCACTTGATTCCCACTTGCTCTATAGATTTATACACTCCAAAAGACGAAAAGATCTCGATTAATATTTAGAAACGAACATATTAATCCGCATATACATCAGATCTAAGATTTACAGAGACAATACATACGGTAGCGATGGCGATGATGGAGCTACGATTCTACCACGACTATGACAATGATACAAGGAGTCGCCGATGGACGGATCTTGGTGGCGGCGCCGCGGCATCGACTGGATTTCTCTCTATCTCTGATGGGGTGAAATGAGAGAGAGAGAGAGAGAGAGAGAGAGAGAGAGGAGCTGCCGCACGTTTGTTTTGGGGGGAAATGAAATGAACTGATTTTTAGGGTTATGGAATTTATAAGGGGTAAAGGCGTAAAGCAAATCTCAGGAGTGAAGAGGTATTGAGATAATAAATAATTTTATTACCCTGCATATAATCGAAGGGATGGCTAGCGCAGTGGTAAATGGCAGGCCTCTCATGCATGAGGTCATGGGATCGATCCTGAATGGCTCCGTTTTTTAACATATATATACATAACCGGTTCGGTTCGGTTCACCTGTAAATTCCTTGAATCGGGAACTGAACCGGTTTTAAAAAATTTGAATTTCTGAGAACCGAACCGAACATAAATATTTTAAAAACCGAAAAAATCAACCGGTTCGGTTCGATTCTTGTACTCGGTTCGGTTCAGTCGGTTTTTTGTTCACCCCTAATGTCAAGTGTTGAAAAGGGGGGCAGGGGATCTCAGGCTGGTTGAAGATGCCTATAGCATTTTCCATTGAAGATGCCTATAGCATTTTGGCTATTTTTTCTTTATTCAAAATAATTTATGATTAGATTAATTTTTTAATTTTTTTATTCTTCTTAACGAACTAATAATATATAAAAAGTTGATGCAAAAAAAACATGAAAAAAAATCAAATAAAGACGACAAAATAAGCGAACTTTTTAAGCCAAAGGACACCAAAATAAGGAAAAGACCAAACTTGAAGGGAAAAGTGCAGTTTAGCCTGGTATGTCATAATCTAACGGTAATCGTCCAAATCAACTAGGGTTTGAGTATCCAACGCTCCCAAATTACTCCATCGTTACCTCAAACCCTAAACCCTTCTCTTGTCTCCTCCTCTTTCGCTCCTGCCACTGCAATTCTTTTGGCAGGAGATATCTGTTGTTCCTCTTTCCGGTTTCATTCTCTCTCCATACCCTGACCATAGTCATGCCTTCTCTGGCAGTGAACGAAGACAAGAAGGAGAGGAAGAAGAAGACAACGAAGATCGACTCAGACGCAGAAACCGTAGGTTTGGACTTTTTGTCCGATAAGAAGAGCAAGAAGGAGAAGAAATCGAAGAGAGAGAAGGTCTTGGAACCTGATTCTGAAAATGAAAAGAGCAAGAAGAAAGATAAGAAGCGGAAGGCTAAGGAGATTGATGAGGATAGGAGCGAGACGAGCTCGGAATTAAGCGAGCCGGTGAATTTTAAGGAGAAGAAGAAGATTAAAAAGTTGGCTGAGATTAATGAAGATGAAGATAAAGTTGAGAATCCGAATGCCGTGTCGAATTTTAGGATTTCGGCTCCGTTGAGAGATGTACTGAAGTCGAAGGGCATTGAAGCTTTGTTTCCTATTCAGGCTATGACGTTTGATGCTGTTCTAGATGGGTCTGATTTGGTGGGTCGAGCGCGTACTGGTCAGGTGCAGATTCTGCGTTAGACTATTCATTTAGAATTTGCTGAATTTTTATTGTTTTGCTCATCAGAAGGAAATTTAGCATTTAGTTATGGCAATGGAAACATGAAAAATTTGAGAACTTTATCTCTTGGATTCAAGCGTTGAAATTTAGCTTTCAAAGGAAAAACATTTGTTCTTTAAGTTGCAGATTTCTCATTTTCCACTTCATGATTCTTCGCATATTTGGTTCCCAGGTGTCTTGTTTACTGGATACTGATAACTGTGCTTGAATTCATACAGGGTAAAACACTGGCCTTTGTGTTGCCAATATTGGAGTCTTTAACAAATGGACCCGCAAAAGCAGCACGGAAGACTGGATATGGGAGGGTGCCAAGTGTTCTTGTACTTCTACCAACTAGAGAATTGGCCAAACAGGTATTACATAAGGATAATGACTCTACATTAGAATTGATTTCTTTTGTCTTCATTTTTCCTGTATCAGTTAGTTATTGCTTTTATTTTTTTTCCTTTTTTGATTGGTTGTTGATTTTTTCTATTATAATCACAGGTGTCTGCTGACTTTGAAGTTTATGGCGGAGCATTGGGGCTGACATCATGTTGTTTATACGGGGGCGCTCCCTACCAATCTCAAGAGATTAAATTAAGAAGAGGGGTAGATATAGTCATAGGGACACCTGGCCGCATTAAGGTAGCCATTCCATTGATTTATGGCCTAGTCTTAATGTCTTTTTTAAAGTGATGATTTGCTTGTGATATTAAGTTATCTCCAGTGGATAATTGCGATAATCTTTTTCCACTGAAATCTTGGTGTAGGATCACATAGAGAGGGGAAACATTGATTTTAGCTCACTAAAGTTCCGTGTCCTTGATGAAGCTGATGAAATGCTAAGGATGGGTTTTGTTGAAGATGTTGAACTTATTCTGGGTAGGAATTCACTGTGCCAACACGTACCTTTTGGTTGGTAGTGTCAGTTTATTATTATTCGTCATTACGATTGTTTGGTTGTCGCAGAGCTCCTTGGACTGTTACTTAGAGTCCAGTAACAAAGCATCCATTTTTATCTTGTATGCGTGTCATGATATTCACTTCTACATAAGTGTGTGAGTCGTGATGCATTACATAAAGTTTATTGAGGAGTTATATCCTCTATTTTGGGTGAAAGTTTTTTTCTTTTACTGGTGTAAACAGAAGATAGAAGCATTTTTTCCCCTTCCTGTACGATCTTGTATTGAATGTTCAATTTAAGTTGCATTACTAACGCCTACCCTGTTTAAAATTGGTAGGCAAGGTTGAAGATGTCGACAAAGTTCAAACACTTCTATTCAGCGCCACTTTGCCAGACTGGGTGAAGCAAGTTCGTTTTCTAACCATTGTTTCAGAATTCATAGTTGTGGCACATATGCCTTTATTTGCCCCTTTTTTCTTCTGTAATAAGAGTTTGGCTTGTGTTTTTTCGTACCAAACATTTCTCTGCATATTCTCGCTTTCTGTCCATCAATATGTCTTGCTAAATCCGTGTTCCTTTGCATTCCCAGATTGCTGCTAGGTTTCTTAAACCTAACAAAAAAACTGTTGACCTTGTCGGTAATGAAAAAATGAAGGCAAGTATCAATGTGAGGCATATAATCATTCCCTGCTCTAAATCAGCCAGGTCCCAGCTTATTCCTGATATTATTCGCTGTTACAGCAGGTTGGTTATTTCTCGTGCTCATTACTCAACTGCTTAGTATGACTTTCAGATATTCCTTATGTTGTCATTGATGGATTCTTTTGATTTCTTCTATCTTTGGGTACGGGTGATTCAGTGGAGGGCGCACTATTATTTTCACTGAGACGAAGGATTCTGCTTCTGAACTTGCTGATTTATTACCTGGGGCACGTCCTTTGCATGGGGACATTCAGCAAGCTCAGCGTGAGGTATGCCAAAAAATAATGAGATGGCTCCATAGTTGTGTGTGAACATGAAGACTTTAAGAACCTCCTTTCTGTGGCCTACCTTATTTCAGTCTCCCCCCTGCTATTGCAAGCAAACCTTGCCAGTGATGTTGGGTCTGTGACTGTTTGATTGAACAGATTAGAAATGGATCAGATTACAAAGCCCATGGAACTTGTCTCTGGGGTTAGAGTGCAACCATTTATGGAAAAATTACAAATCTGTGGGAGGACTAATCCCACATAACATAGGATATATAATGCCTTGGGCATCTGATACTAATAATCCCTTCGGTAGACATGAACGGAGTGTATAGATTGTTGCTTGTCTTATGAGAGCCCTTTCAGTTTACTAATCTTCCTCTGTTTGTCTAAAACATGATCTGATTCTCCTAGGTCACACTTTCTGGATTCAGGTCAGGCAAGTTCACTACCTTGGTGGCCACAAATGTGGCAGCACGAGGATTGGACATCAATGATGTCCAGTTAATCATCCAGGTTTGTGCTTCTGAGTACATAGATACACACTGGGGTTTATCAAGTTTTGTTCGCAGTTATACTAATATATGACATACTGACAATCGCAATATACTTTAGTGTGAACCTCCACGTGACGTAGAAGCATATATTCATCGATCTGGACGGACAGGGAGAGCTGGTAAATGCCAGAACTCCTTAAGTTCAGAGAGTCCATGTATCATGAGTTTGGTGAGTTACTTAGGGGTATACTGTTTCATGTTCCAGGAAATACGGGGGTTGCAGTGATGCTTGTTGATCCAAGAAGGTCAAATATTTCTAAGATAGAAAGAGAATCTGGTGTGAAATTTGAGCACTTGTCTGCTCCACAGCCGTCTGACATTGCCAAAGCTGCAGGCTCGGATGCAGCTGAAACTATCACACAAGTGTCTGATGGGTAATCATCATATTTGGTATTTATTTCCTGGTGGATAATTTAGTGATGCCTCTTCACATTTTGGTACTTACACTTCAAAAACTGTAGTGTCATTCCAATATTCAAGTCTGCTGCTGAGGAGCTACTGAATACGTCTGGTCTATCACCGGTAGAACTGCTTGCAAAAGCACTTGCCAAGACTGCTGTGAGTTCTTTTTCTCTTCACCTTCTAGCTATGTTCTTGAGTTTGTTGTGGGAGGTTGGACTTAGCATGTATTATGCAGGGTTATACTGAGATCAAGAGTAGATCACTGCTCACTTCGATGGAGAACTACGTTACTGTACTTCTTGAGGCTGGAAGGCCCTTCTACAGCCATTCGTGAGTCCCAAAATCCTTCCATATCACTTTTTAAGTCTGTTTCCCACCCTGGTTGCCTTGGCTCTTGGGGGCCCACTGTCGGATTTCTGACATTGTTTATCTGCTCGTTCTCATGGTTATGATCGATGCTAGAGATGCCTCATACCTAACCCTCTCATGGTGTCATGATATTTCAGCTTTGCTTATGGCATCTTAAGGAGGTTTTTGCCCGAAGAAAAGGCGGAGTCAGTGGTTGGGCTCACTCTAACCGCTGATGGAAATGGGGCTGTCTTTGATGTGCCAGCTGAAGACTTGGATACCTTTCTCTCAGGTATATGCTGTATGACTAGTTTGGTAATATGGGAGAGATTCCTCTACAGGGTTCAGGACTCTTTAGGCTGTGTTTTGTATTTTCGATCAGGGATTTGTATTTTTGGATGGAAGGAAAAATGTAGGGGCCTCAGAAATCCTTGATCCAAACAATGCCTTAAGATTCAGCCCTATTCTAATCCTGTCACTAACAAATGCTGTCCATTTTAGCATCTCTACTTCCAGAATTAGCTTGGCTGCATGTTAGTTATGTTTCCCTTAGCTTTTTTTGTGCTTAGTCCATCGGTGATTGACCACCAGTAGGATGAGTAATCTCACTGGACTAATATCCCGTAGGATGAGTGATCCAGCCGGCTTAATAGTGAGGGGATTAGTAATACCATATTGACATATTTCAGACTCCAGAGGTAATGTGTGTACCATATTTTTGCAGTAGTTGTTATCCACGGGTTGTAATTTCTCTACTTCTTGTTGCCTTCGTGATTTGTAATATAAACTCCTGTTTAATTCTGCCAATCAACCATGTTAAGATAACCGGCTCATACAATTAAGCATCTGTTTTCCTTTTCCTTTTGCTGTGCTTTGTAGGCCAGGAAAATGCAGCTGGTGTGAGCTTAGAGGTGGTTAAAGAATTGCCTCGGTTACAACAAAGAGATGAATCAAGAGGCGGTGGTGGCTGGGGCGGTGGCAGGTTTTCAGGAGGAAGGGGTGGAAGAGGTGGTTTCTCGGATCGGAGAAATGATAGGTTTTCCAGTAGAGGGAGAGGCGGAGGTCGTAGGGGAAGGGGCAAATGGTGAAGAGCTCCAAAATTGTCATGGGACTTTACAAGCTGACTAAAAGAAGCATTGGTTTGCTGTTGCAGTGAAGAAATTTTGTGATGATGAAGAAAAAGAACATAGGTTTAATTTTCAGTTCTTTACTTGAATGATCCAGGGATCGGGTAAATATAGGTATTTTTCCCGTTCATATGTTCTGTTATTTGTTGTCATTTTATCTGGGGTTTTTCCCATTTGCCCCACTTTCTATAATTAGAATGCTGAAAATGTATTGTTATGTATTCGGTAAATGTGTGTTCCGAACTCATTTAACTATTTGTTTGATTAATTGTATACTCTCACGGCTGGGAATATATCTCTCCTGTGCTTCGTTTGTTTGGCTTTAATTTATTTATCACTATTATTTTTGCATTGTTGATTCGTCAAGATGCGACGAATCAGAAAAAAAAAAAAATCCAATTGAAAAGAGAAAAACTGCTCTCAATTGGAGTATATACATATTAATCACAAATGATTTTGGACTGAATCTGGTTTCAAAAAGAAAAGATACAGAAATCAAATTGAAAGTAGCATTTTTTTCCTTTTTCCTGGGTTAAATAGTGACAAAAAAAAAAATCCATAGCAACAGTATTACTGTTTAAAGTTTTTCTTTTTTATCAGGCTTACAATTCTTTATCAACTTATTTGTGGTCCTGATATTATGATTTCTGTCATTTTTCACGCTGATTGAGTACCTGATTTAAGTGGGGCTATGGCACCTTGATTTAAATGGGGGCTATGGCAGTATGTTGTTGCGCGGTTTGTTTTACGCAGACTTGTTGCGATAGTTCTTTGGAGGTTTGTGTTACGCAGACTTGTTGCGTGAGTTCTTTGGAGGTTTGTGTTCTGTTCTTCCGTCGTAAAAAAAATTTAAAAAAAAAAAAAACTACTAGGAAAAAGAAAATTAACATAAGCAAAAACTCCACCGCTTTGTCTCTCTCTCTCTCTCTCTCTCTCTCTCTCTCTCTCTTCAACGAACAAAGATACTTGTCCTGATAACTTCCAGACATGTCCCACTCCATCCCCTGGAAAGTGAAAAACATGCGTCTCATTTTCATCTCCTCCTCTTCTCTCCCCAAATGAATGGAGTCCAAATTTGCAACGAGATCATGGGGTGGTTCAGAAGATCAAAAACCACATTCGATTTCCTCCACTCCGCCGCTTCAAAATTCAAACCCCAAAACCCACATCAAACCTCCAATCCAAGAATCAACCACTTCACCACGACCGCCACCACCCACTTCGAACCACCCACTAATCTCCATTCCCCAAAACCCATCATTCCAATTCAGCCTAAAACAACAAAATCAACACAACCCTTTTCTCTTCTCCTCTCGAAGATACTCAACAGGTCCCTCAACTCCGGCCGAAACGAAAATGGTACAAAAACCCACGAACGGTGATCACGGTGGGGGTTGTTAACCTCAGGGGTGGTAATCACGGTCTATTTTGGGAAATTGGAAACGGTGACGTACACGAAGAGGAAGCATTTTGTATTGTTGTCGAAAAAAATGGAGAGGCAATTTCTCCCAATCCTACCCTCTCTCACCAATTTCTCTCTCCTCTCTTTAAAATAAAATCTGGGCCGTCCAAAACACTTTTGGACAACCAAGATGAAATGCGCGACAGGTAGTCACCCAAGTTTTTCTCTTGTTACATTGTATTTTTGAAACTTTAGTAAGCTTTCCAATTTTGCCCCTTGGTAGAATGTTTTGGAGGGGCAAGATGAGTATATGGGAGTATATCCTTAACAAACCTTAAAGGTGGTCAGATTCTTTGCTTAGCGAGCTAAACATGTGCAAATATTTGATTATCAGGTAGGCGGGATGTTCAGATGATTGATTGCGTGCTCTGATACCATATCATATTATTAACTACCACTCATCTACCAGCTTAAGCATAAGTTTGTTATTTATGTAGAGTTTAAACACAACAAACAAATATAATTTTATTGATTACAATCACTTGTACATTTAAGTTGTATACAACAACAACACACTATCACTCACAAAGGATGATTCTCTTACACAAGAGTCAGTACACACACAATCTAGGAAGACACTTTAACTTTGGACACAAACTCTTTTAGTACTTGGACACCTGACACTTGGATTCTCATTCACTTTGGAGTATCCTGAACAGGTATGCAACGACGGATGGCAGTGGGGCAGCCGTGAGGGATGGAAAGAGTGGGTTGGGTACATTTGCGATGAGTGACGATGTGGAGGGGCAGTGGAGGGGAGAGGAGGATGATTATGTTGATGAGATGTGGATGGAGGAGACTAGGAGGAGGGGTAAACGGAAGGCGAGAGAGGCAGATACAGGGCATTTGGAAGGGTTGAAGTGGGAGGTTTTGGTGGTGGATGAACCAGTGGTGCATGCTTTTTGCTTGCCCGGGGGGAAGATTGTGGTCTTCACCGGGTTGCTTGAGCATTTCAGAATTGATCCGAAGATCGCCACAATACTTGGGCATGAGGTATAATCTCTGTGGCGAACCACTTGAGCTAATGTAGAGGGTCACTTCCTAAGACTAAAAGCACACAGATCAATAACAAGGTGTATTGATGTTCTAGAAGTAGACCCCACAAACAAATCTAAGTAAAAACCTGTGTCCATCTATTTATTTTTCTGCTTCAGGTTCTTTAGTTGATTTCTTGTTTCGCTCTTGCTACTTTTTAAGGTTGTTTGGTATCCATCTATGTGTTTTCTGCATTATCTCTGTTTTGATGAACTTATTGATCTTAATACTCGGGAGTTAGTAGGAACATGATGTGGAGTTTGTTTCTTCGTATAGGTTGGGCATGTTGTTGCTCGACATGCAGCTGAACAAATTACGAAGAATCTGTGGTTGGTCATATTGCAATTGATTCCTTTTCAGTTCCTTATGCCTGATCTTGTCTACGCAATGTGCACTGTTCTCCTACAGCTTCCTTTCTCCCGGAGGTAAATTCTAGTCTTCTTTTCCATACTTTTGGTTTTACTCATATGATTCTCTTTTAGGGTTGTTTAATTGCTATCGTAAATTTTGGTTTCTGTTAAGCTTCGTTAAGAACAGAAATTGGTTGCCATTAATTGTTACTTGTTTGCCACTTGCTATATATTATCGTGCTTTGTGGCATTGGGTAGGTGGGTCATTTACCAGCACACGTTATTTTTCCTCGATTCATTTTACTTGCGTAATTTGCCATGTAATTAATCCCATGCCCAAGTAGCTTTATTATTGTTATTATTTAGAATGTGGTATTAAGAGAAGTTGTTTAGTGTGCTTGGAGCAACAACATGGCCATGTGTGGTCCATTGCATTAAGATTCAAGAGCCTATCCGCGTTTATATACTTCATCGCATAAATCTAATTGACATCCACAATCATGGTTTCTTGTTTCATGTCTGGTTTCCAAGACATCCGAGGAGGTATTATGAAAGAAACCGGAATTAAAATTTATACATTGGAATATCTTGAAACTTAAACCTTGAACCATCAGTGAACGAGTTGTTTTGCCATGGTTGGATGATAATGACACGTACACTAGTCTAGTACATTTTTTTTTTTGTGAGGTTATGTGAAATATTCTAAGTTATAGTTTCTTCTGATTAGGTTTAGCTTGCATGATCAATGTTCGAAAAAAATAGTTTGTTAACTAGCAACCATGGCATCATGAGTATTGGATGTTGTTGATTCGATCAGTGGTTCTGTAATTTGTGTACGTAAATTAAATGTGTGGATGGACCCTTAGAATGTTCAATCATTTAAATTTTTTTGAAAATACATACTCCGTATTTATTTCAACATCATCAACTTCATCTCATGGATTTTTGCTAGGATGGAAATGGAAGCAGATTACATAGGGCTGTTGTTAATGGCCTCAGCTGGGTATGACCCTAGAATTGCACCCAAGGTGTATGAGAAGTTAGGGCAGCTCACAGGGGATTTGCCATTGAGAGATTACCTTTCTACCTATCCTTCTGGAAAGAAGAGGGCTCAGCATCTGGCTCAAGCCCAAGTAATGCGAGAAGCCCTGGCCTTGTACAGGGAAGCGATTGCGGGACAATGGGTTCGGGGTTTTCTTCACGAATAAATATAGAATGTAGATGTCTACAATAACACCATGGAGGAGCTGTGTACTTTGGAATTCCTTGTTTTTGTCAGCTTCTTTTTCCTCCCATGGTACATAGAAGATCACAAAAGCAAAAAATGTAGCTTCATTTCCATGTGTTCTTTTTTCCTGTTGTCGATTTGCTTCTTCTTCTTCTTCTTCTTCATTTTATCCACTCAATGGTGCCTAATTATAATGTATTGCAACAGTTGGTTTAATAAGTACCACTTTGGCTATGTGGTCAAGAGAAGGCTGTTAGTTAAGGGTTCAGTTTATGATTTTGAATGAAATGTAGGAATATTGGATCGACGACTTATGCATATCCAATTAAGCTAAATTTTTGAAGGCTCACTCAAAATATATTTTAAAATAATACTCCCGCCGTCCAGATTTGTTTGTCCCTCGTTCTATTGTAACTGGATGAAAAATTAGTGATATCTTTAAATTGGTAAGTAATTATATACCCAATATCGATTTTGTTTGATAGATCTCGATTAGTTCTATAAGACAATGTTTTTAAAATTACATAAAACATTATAAATTATAAGATATAATCATTTGAAAAATGGCCCTGGCCCCCCCAAAATTTGAAAAATGCACTGAAAAATATTAAAATTTAGATATAAATTAAATTTTCTTTGCTATTTTCAGCGCAGGGTTACTCGTTTGAAATTAAAATAAATGTTTCCAGTAAAATTTGAACCAAATTGTTATAGCCCTAACAAAACAAAACAATTAAATATATATAATAAATATATAAGGATAATAGTTATCTGGTATTAGGTTCAATGTGGAAACACTGAAAAATTGAAGAGAATTAAACGACTTTTTTGCATACAGCTTTCATCATAAATATGCTGTGCATTTTTGTTAGCGCTAGATAAAAATTTTAGAGCCGCCTTGAACTCGCCCCCCCCCCCCAAATTCTCAATCCTGGCTCCGCCACTAACCCTACTTTAATTTGTGGTCTTTACAATTTCCTTGTGGGCCTTCCCAATTTAACTATGTGCAACAACGACAGAATCAAAATTACGGAAATGCCACAATGGTGTTCATCTACTACTCCAGCTAGCAGAAGAAAACAATGTCCAAAAACTGGCAGGCCATGGTCGGCAAGAGAGTTAGTAGGATAGTTTTGGTAGTAACGCTATGGAGAGGGGAAGATCCATATAGACATTGGATGTTGTAGTGCACAAAGCTATAAGTCTAACACGTCTAAGTGAACAAGTAGCACTAGACAGAGTTCAATGAAAAAAACGTAAGCAACCTGGGACAAGCAATATTGAAAATTAATAAAGCTAGGCTAATTACTTTTTGATTGAGCTCGAGCTTAAGGTTGAACTCAATAAAAACTTGTGAAAAAGTTTGAACTCACTAAAGTTCAACTCGTCAACTTGATCATTTGCAACCCTACGTTAATTTGTGGTCTTTACAATTTTCTAGTGGGCCTTCCCAATTTAACTATGTGCAACAACGACAGAATCAAAATTATGGAAATGCCGCATTGGTGTTCATCTACAACTCTTGCAGAAGAAAACGATATCCAAGAACCAGCAGGCCATGGTCGGCAAGAGAGTTGGTAGGACAGTTTTGGGCAGTAACGCTATGGGGAGAGGAAAATCCAAATAGACATTGTGTTATAGTGCACAAAGCTATGAGTTTAACAAGTCTAAGTGAACTACTAGCACTAGACGGAGTTCAATGAAAAAAAATAAAAATGATTGAGGTAGTTGAGCCAATTGATTGAGATATAAAAACCCCACATCCATAACGGACCTCCCGGTGCATTGGTTTCTTAATTACTAATCGCTAGTCCACCTCAAGAAAGGCAATACATACCAAAACCCAAAACCTGCAAAAGTTATGCCTTTTCTGTGGATTAATATCCTCCGTCCCTGCAAAAGGAACACTATCAGATGGACAGTGTTATGAAATAAAATGCAAAGCTAATCATATGTGCTCATAAAAATCCCACCTTATCAACATAAAGCAATCTCCATACAGACCCTCAACCCGAAAACATACATATTTTATGGAAAACTTCACCACCAAAAAGTAAGATTTGTGTCTTCACATATTGTCTTGTGTGCCTTGCTTCAACAGCATTATACATCAAAGGTGCCCGATTTAATTGAAGATAAGATATAACTACACAATCCAGATGCATAATTCTTAATCTTATGGGATATGTATTAAAATAATGTAACTCACGATTTAATTGGAGCTTAGATATATCTACCCAATCCCGATGTATAATCTTAAACTTATTTGGTAAGTGTTAAAATAATAACAACAACGACAACGAAAACAATAATGAACACTGATAAAAGCGATATCATAAGCCTGAGAAGACTGTAAGCTGTCAACTTACCTTAGCACTACAGCATCACGGATCCACAAAGGTGTTTTGATAACATAAGCCTGAGAAGACCTAACCGCAGCTTTCAAGAATCTATATCCAGCTCGGAGAAATAGATCAAATGTTACGCAAAGCAGCAGGCTAATTCTTTGCATTGAAAAGGGCAGATCCTGCATGCAAATCAAACAGAACAGATTGCCTGAAAGATGAAGCAATGGTGGATATTCCTGATTAGTATTGGAGTCCACAAGGCACTCAAGGGGCAAAACCTTCTCCAGGTCCGATATAGACTCCGAGTGGAAAGTTTTCTCGATAAGATCATATGCATGAATAGTGCAACCCTCATGAACAGTGCAACCCCCAAACCACACCAAAGTAGCGTCTACTGCAACGAGCTGCAAACTGCACGGAATCTTTTTAGCGATATCTTGATCCACCTTTCCCCAACGACCAATCTTGGCGTCAAAAAAGGGAAGAAACTTATCCTGGTATGATCCTAGTATGATTTTCTTAAGGCCCGGTAGAGCAACAGCAAACAGACCATACCCTTCAGGCAAAGGTGAAGGTGGAGCGATACCACATAGATCTTGCCGTCGACTACAGCTGTCTTAGGTTGCCACCGAGCGTTATTGCATCAAGCACGTTTCTTCCAGGATCGCTTGGTACTATGGCCGCGGGTATCAAAACTAAAGAGCAAAGGCAACGATCGAGTATAACTGATGCAGCACCCTAAATTATAAGTTAACTGAGTCCTTTTTAGTCTTTTTTTCCCTTTGTTTTTTTTTGTGATTTCCATGCCTAATGTTTTGGCGGGAAAGGCAGTTACAGGAGTCACGTGAAGGAGGAGTATAAGAGAGGAGGAAGAGGGAAGGAAAGTGTGTGGAACTTACTGTCATTTTTTTTTCTCATTTTCTGAATCTCTGTACATTTCTCTTCCTGAAGCTTAATACGAAAGTTTCTGAGTACCAATTTGGCTACTCTGTCATTTTCCAATTCGTGTGAATCTATCTAGACGGTATCAGTGGTATCAGAGCGGTCGAATCCCGGCCAATTTGACGATCATTGATATGGCGGAAGGAACCAGATCCCACGATTTTAAGCGACTCGAAGAAACCATCAAAATGGTGAACCAATTGCAGACGACCACTGAACTTCAAGCCGCAGCAATGATGAAGCAAGGCGAAGCCCTAGATCGGCAAACCGAAGTGATCAACGAAGTCAGAAACCTGATCTCAGCCTTAACCCTCAAACACGATCAACTCGCGATTCAGGTAACCAATGCTTCCTCATCTTCTACCCCAAACTCCTCACGTACCACCCAGTTCGTCACGGGAGGGGATATTGGGGGAAATTTTACGGGAAATTGGGCAAATCCTAGATTTAATCGAATCGATTTCCCCAAATTTGGTGGCGATGACCCTGAAGGATGGGTCTACCGTTGTGAGAAATTTTTTGAAATTCATACTATAGATGAAACCCAGAAGGTGCGACTGGCTGCTATTCATCTGGAGGATAAGGCTATTAGTTGGTATAGGTGGTTTGAAAGGTCACACACAGTACGGACATGGAGGGACTTTACTGTGGCCCTCATTGCTCGTTTCAATGAGAGTGTGTATGAAGATGCTTTAGGGCAGCTTACCAAACTCAAGCAAATTGGGTCAGTGAAGGTGTACCAGGAGAAATTTGAAGAACTGGCAAATAGGACCATAGGGCTGGGGGAAGCTTTCTTTGTAAGTTGTTTTATTAGTGGCCTAAAAGAGGAGATCAAGGCAGGGGTACAAATGTTCAGGCCAGTGACAATTGCCCAGACCATGGGCCTAGCTAGACTACAGGAGGAGGCTACAGAAGCCTTGAGAAAGTCCAAAAACCCCACAGCATTGACCCAGAAACCAGTGTACTCTCCCATCAATTACTCAGTAAACTCCACCAACTCCAACCATTACAAAGCACCACAAACTTCACACCTATTTCCAAATATAACCACCCAAACCTCACACCAATCCAAACCAAACCCCTGGACTCTTACCCACCTGTGCTCAAATTGACCTCCAAGGATATAGAGGACAAAAGACAGAAGGGTTTATGCTACGACTGTGATGAGAAGTATTATAGAGGCCATGTGTGTAAGAAGAGACAATTATTCATGCTTGAAGCTGAAGAAGAAGAGGAGGTGTTTGAAGAAGCCCAAACTGACAGTGAAGAAGCAGGTCCACAATCTGAACCTGAGGACTTACACATCTCAGTCCATGCCATTTCCGGCATGCCCTCTTACAAGACTATGAGGATACGTGGGAAGGTTAAAAAATGTCCTCTCACCATTCTTATCGACTCAGGAAGCACACATAATTTTCTGGATCCCCTCATGGCAAAGAGATCTGAGCAAAACATCCAGCAAAACCTTCCATTGACTGTGGTGGTAGCGGATGGAACCAAACTGACAAGTAAGGCTACTGTATCCAATTTCAAATGGTGGATGCAGGGAACTGAATTTCAAGCTGACATGAGGTTGCTACCACTGGGGGGTTGTGACATGGTTCTAGGGGTGGAATGGCTAACTACTTTGGGCCCTGTGTTATGGGATTTCAAGGAATTAAGGATGGAATTTCAGGCTCAAGGCAAGAAACATGTACTCAGAGGGGAAAATTCAGTGGAAATTCAGCAAGTAACCCCAGACCAAATGCAAGGTTTGCTCAAAGGAAAACCACAGGTTATGCTAGCACAACTCAGCGTTATGCAAGGAGAAGAGTCATCAACTCAACCAAGGAAGGAAGAACCTCAGGTATCAACTGAGCTGTCTCAACTGTTAGAGCAATCCAAGGATATATTCCAGGAACCATATGGGCTGCCACCTTGCAGAAGCCAAGACCATAAGATTCCTTTAAAAGCAAATACCCAACCCCTTTGTTCCAGACCCTACAGATACCCCTATATCCAGAAAACTGAGATTGAAAAGATTGTGCAAGAATTGTTACAAGCTGGGGTAGTGAGACCAAGTACTAGCCCTTACTCATCACCAGTCCTTTTAGTAAAAAAAAAGAGACAATAGTTGGAGAATGTGTGTGGATTATAGAGCCCTGAATAAAGAGACCATAAAAGACAAATTTCCTATACCAATCATTGATGAGTTGCTAGATGAACTTCAAGGAGCCCAATTTGGGGCATATCAAGATGAAGATCCATACTTTAAGGACAACCAGTGGGCATTTTGTCCAAAATACTCTACTAATTTGGGTTTGGAAATTGAAAACTCTATATGTACTAGGATAAAAGTGATCTCCAAGCAAAACCCCCAAATCAAAGACCATTTTTTAATCACACCATGTTCAGATTAACGTTTTTTCCCCCTCTGTAAATCGAACTTAGTATTTATGTTCAAACTAATGTTAATCGAAAGAAAAGTGAACATGGGTACCTTAATCGGGCGACGGTGATTTGAATAGCTCTTGATCGAGTGAGATGAGCTTCATTTTTGAGAGAGAGAGAGAGAGAGAGAGAGAGAGAGAGAGAGAGAGAGAGAGAGAGAGAGAGAGAGAGAGAGAGAGAGAGAGAGAGAGAGAGCAACGGTGCAAATGAAGAGGAAAGAGGAGAGAGAACTTGGCAGCCCGGCAAGACCAATTAGAAACGCGAGTCGTGTAGCTGTGAGTGAAATTTCTTTGTTATGGTGGGGTCCACCTAAATTTGGTTATTGAGAAAGGTTGCTAGTTTTGGTTATTGAAGGGGCAGAATTTGATTATTTGCTAGAGGGTTGCTAAGTCTGATTATTGCAATGTGAGCACTTTTTTGGACAAACATTGTTAACCTTAGCAACCTTTTGATTTTGGTTATGCCAATGTGGATGTTCTAAGAGATGCTGACCTCGTGGAGAAGCTACGAAGATGAAGATCACGAGTCTCCGCTGCCTTTTTCTCTTCTCCATATTCTCTATTACCATTAATGGGCTGTAGCCTTTTAAGTAATTCTTTGAAACTTTAAGGGGTAAGTTCGGCTTGAAAAAATGGTTGGGTTAACTCTAGTTAGCATATACACAACTAGTAATTGATTGTACCATTATTAGGCACTATTTAGACGATGTTGCACTTGGTGATTGGTTTGGAGGAAAAGTGGGGTTTTACACCACCGGTGTAAAGAATGTTTTCCCTTTTAAGTCAATCCAAATTTTTGCCATTTTAACTACTTATTAAAATTCACTCTCTTCGCATACATCAATTTTTAACTAATTTTTTTTTTCAACCCCCAACCACACGTGGCGTGCTAGGACGTAATTCATTTTCCTTTTCTCCATTAGTAATTTATCCCATCACGGGGTTTAGCTGAAATGAAGGGAAAAAAGAAAGGAAGAAAAAAGAAAACGGGTTGGGTCAGATATTACTTGACCCTTATTTGGCCTGTCCATATTCAACATGCTCATTATTGCCCCATATACAACCCATGAATCCATATTCAAACTTAACATATGGAATTTATTAGACCGGCCACCATTTTTTAGTACTTTTATAAAATGGTATTTAGAATCGGGTCATGCTACTTGTAAATTCTTTAAAAGCAAATTGATTGCGAAATAAAGTTTCATACATGCCTATTCGGAATTAGGTCATACTGTCAGTAAATTCTTTAAAATCAAAATAAGACTTGCAATACAGTTTTATACATTGGTATTTAGAATCAGGTCATGCTGAAAGTAAATTCTTTAAAGCAAGATGATTTCCAAATAGAATTTAAGGAACAATATTTAGGATCAGGTGATGCGGTTAGTAAATTCTTTAAATGCAAAATGACTAATAGAGTGCACAAATTAAGCAATAACATCCCTAGTAAGAGGGGGAAGCTAAGGACATCCCTAATACAAATATTTCCGAATTTGCAGAAACCGAGGGAAATTAGGGAAAGGAAAGAAAAATAATGATGAAAAAGGAAAAGTGTGAGAAAAATAATGAGAAAATTTTCTTATTTTTAATACCCTATTCGGTCTTTTTTTCTTTTCTTTTCTTTTTTTTTTTCAACCAAACAAGGGACAAGAAATTCTTCTCCTCTCCTGAGGTTCTAAACAAACATTTAGTCTCATTTGTAACTCGCTCCACTTTCAATTCTGGCATTGTTTTTGTACTTTCAATTTTCGTCTCTCAAATTTAGTACTTTCAAATATTTGTATAGGACACTTACTCGTGCTCTATCTCTCACTTACTCACTTGCGGGGGTGTTTAATAAACAAAAAATAGTTTTTTTTTTTCAAAAAATGAAGATAAATTATTCTTTCAAAATACATCCTATAAAAAATCAATTTATTTAAACAACACTAAGCCTTTAAACGTTCCTTTAAACTGGTAAAGTCAATTAATCAATTGTCGCGCCATATCCCTTAAACTTCAGTTATACAAACCGATGGCACATCTGAGGAACACAATCACGCGCTTCCTAGAGGAATGCAAGAACATGAGAGAGCTCAAACAAATCCAGTCCCAAATCACTACATCCCCACACTTACCCGAAAGAGATCGCTATTTCCTCATTTCACGTCTTCTCTTCTTCTGCGCAATTTCCCAATCCGGCTGTCTCAACTACGCCCATCTTGTTTTCAAATTTACACACAACCCAAATCTCTCTATGTACAACGCCATGATCAGAGCCTGCGCCACTAAAACCAATGACATGGACGGACCCACTTCGTACCAAACCCTGAACCTATATAAACAACTGCTGTATAATGGCATGACACCCAATTGCTTAACGTTACCGTTTCTTTTGAAAGATTGCACGAGGAGGTTGGATTCTGGAACCGGTCAAACCGTTCATGGGCATGCTGTGAAGTATGGGTTTGATGAAGATGTTTTCGTTAACAACTCGTTGATTAGTTTTTATTCTGCTTCTAGGATTCTGAATAATGCACTGAGGGTGTTCGATGAAATGGTGGTTAGGGATATTGTCACGTGGAATTCAATGGTTATTGCGTGTCTAAGAAATGGCGATCTTGAGTCAGCTGTGGATTTTTTTAGGGGGATGAAGAGGAGAAATATTATTACTTGGAACTCAATAATAACAGGGTTTGTTCAAGGGGGTCGTCCGAAGCAGGCTATAGAGTTTTTTCATGAAATGCAAATTTCGGGTGATGACTTGGTTAGACCGGATAAGATGACTGTTGCCAGTGTTCTTTCAGCTTGTGCCTCTGTAGGAGCAATTGATCAGGGGAAATGGGTACATAGTTTCTTGAAGAGAAGTGGATTAGAGTTTGATGTAGCTATTGGAACAGCACTGGTGGACATGTATGGTAAATGCGGGTGCATGGAAAGAGCAGTTGAGGTTTTCAAGGAAATGCCCCGGAAGGATATTTTAGCATGGACAGCTATGATTTCTGCATTTGCACTTCATGGGTGTGGTAAAGAGGCTTTTGATCTTTTTAAGGAGATGGAAGAGCTTAGGGTGAGGCCGAATTCTGTGACATTTGGTGCACTGTTGTCAGCTTGTGCTCATTCAGGGTTGGTAGAGAAAAGCCGCTGGTGTTTTGATGTGATGAAACGCGTTTACTCAACTGAGCCACAAGTCCAGCACTATGCTTGCATGGTTGATGTACTTAGTCGAGCTGGGCTCTTTGATGAGGCAAAAGGCCTTATAAGAGTTATGCCAATGGAGCCAGATGTGTATGTGTGGGGTGCCCTGCTTGGTGGCTGTCAGATGCATGGAAATTTAGAGTTAGGAGAAGAAGTTGCAAAATACTTGATTCGTTTAGAACCTTTAAATCATGCTTTCTATGTAACTTTGGGTGAGATATATGCCAAAGCTGGTAGATTCCATGATGCAAAGAGAATCAGAGCTTTAATGAATGGTAAAGGGATTAAGAAGGCCATTCCTGGCTGCAGCATGATTGAGGTTGATGGCATTGTTCATGAATTCTCCGTGAGAGGATCACCAACTGTTCTTATAGAGGAGATAATGTGTGTCATACATTGCTTAACTGATGGGATGAAGATTGAATGGGATATGCTTGATTTATTTGAATAAGCAACGAAGATGAGATTTAAGTGATGACATTGAGATGAAAATTGGACTTTTAAGCAACATGTTTGTGTTATCAAATTATTTATTCCATTCACGAAATTGTGATCGTCGTCCAATATTCTTACCAGTGTCGGGGAAAATTCCAGAAATTCTTTCTTTGAAGAACCATTTTGCAGTACTCAAAGAAGATCAAAAGGTTCCTTAATATTGGCACAGAAGCAGCTCTTAAGCATAACATCAAAGTCAAGAATATATATATATATATATATATATATATATATATATATATATATATATATATATATATATATATATATATATATATATATATATATATATATATATATATATATATATATATGGTGATTTTGGTGCACCAGGGAGCAGATAAACAAGCAGCTCATATGCTTGTTGTTTGCGGTGGACACCGGATGAAAATATTTCTTTTCCAGATGATGGCTTCCTAGCTGGAGTTAGTGTGAGAAGAGGGAATCTAGTGGCATACCGACCTTATGTGATGGAAAGGATGATATGGCTATGGAGTGAAGATGGAGAGGAGTTCTGTCTGGAGAGATGTCTCAATGAAGATGGTGTTTTCAGCTAGAAAGCTCTTTTAAGTTTACAGCATTCCAGGTGAGAGTTTTTTGATCAGTGAATTGACCCGCCATTAGAAGAAATCAACATTTGCTATGGAAGAGAATCAAATATAAGCATTTTTTCCAAGCAGACGGATAGGTGTAATTCAACTCGACTTAAAAAATTTACCAACTGCTAAACTGGCTTCATGGACTTGCCATTTCCTGTTAACTGTGTAACTTCATATTTTCTATTGATTCTCACCACAAAGGATTGGTCGAGAAGTTAGTAGTAGGCAATTAACGTCCTCTCTCATGTTTATTCATATATGTTTGGACATCCTTCTTGCTCTTCTGCATCTTTTACTTGATTAAAGTATTCATTTGTCTTTCTTCACTAAAATTTTTCTACCTCACACATAAGTATACCTTGTCAAGTATCCCTGTCTCATGTCATCTCTACAAATGACACTTCCATTTGTAGAAACATTCAAAGGGCCTGTTTCTTGGAGGGAAAAGAGAGTGAGATAAGGGTGGGGACGGGATAAGTTAAGAAGGGTTGGTCTTTATCCAGTGTTTGGTTTGCCCTTAACACTCGGATTGCTTATCCTTCAGAGAAGCTAAGACCCCACACCCCATTCTTAGTTTATCTGGGTGTGGGGCATCACCGATGTGCCCCCAAAACCCTCCAAATATTTTTTGTATTCTCACAATTATTATGTAAGGGCAACCAAGTAATTTCTCACACTATTTCTTTAGCCACCTAATCTTATCCACCAATATCAATTATCCAACAAATTCCTTCTTCGCTAATTCCCCTTCTTAACTAATCTTCCCTTATACCATGTCCACCCTCATTCATTATCCCACAAAACCTTATCTGCCCAAAAAACAGGCTCTAGATAGTTCTCTCTTTTTTTCCATGTTGGCATCTCAAATGTTAATTCTTTTGACATTCCGTCACTAACAATCCGATTGGTGAGTGAGCAAAGAAAAGAAAGGATTGTGTCATCCCACTATCGTTTTAGATGAGTAACTAAGCAATGCAGGAGGGAGCGATACAGGTGACCTTTCTGTTTAGAAAGAAAATTATGTTTAGATTTTAGAAAGAAAATTATGCTGGAAAATGAAAATGAGAGAGTGAAGTAAAAGAAAAGAAAGTGCAAAGAAAATTTATTTTCCTCTACATGTTTGATTGAAATGAAAAGTTTATAAGAATCTACCCGGAAAATGTTTATAGTTACTAACTTACTCTCAACAATTAATGTAGATCATGATAGGAAAGGAAAACTTATGGGCATAATGTTAAGTTTAATAAAAGGTGGCAACTTTCTCAACAAAATAAACTTTACTTGTATTTTAGAGCAAAAATGAAAGCTAGGTAGCCATACTTAAATGCTTAAATGAATTGTACAAGAAATTTTTACTTGCTATCAGTTTCTACTATTTTCATGTTAATCAAAGCAATCAACTTTTTCCCTTGTAATTCTGAGCTCTAACCAATTCTCACCATTTTTGGTGCTAAAGAAAATTGATCAAGTAAGAGAATTCTCCTTCTTTTCATTTCTAACACTTTTCCCATAATCACAATATGTTAGTCAAACATGAGAAAATTTTCTCTATGATTAGTTCTTGCCATTTCTCACCAAGCCAATCACAACAAACAAGCTCTAAACTTTTGAAAAATATTGAAGATTTAAACATGAAGTCTGTTGATAATATATTTGTATTGTACTTGTATTTCACACAAACCATTGTTTTCTTGCAGGCCAGCCCAAGAATTTGCTATGGCAAAGAGTTTGCATACAGACAAATGAAGATTTTCTCAGCTATTCTGACAAGCAGCTTCATATTCAAGCTCAATGATGAACAGAAAGCAGCCAATTACAAAGTCATGTGCTTACTCTACACTCTGATGGGGGCCTCCATGTTTGACCATCCCGCTGATTAAGGTACACCTAGAGTCCTACATACTTAGTAAGGTAGAACTGGTCGCAGAAGAGTAACTAGAACAACAGGATCTTAGAAGTAGAAACCAGGTTGAATCTATGGCCAAGGATACAATTGTCATTTTCTCGAATGGCCATGAATTTGACCCTTTATATATATATATTAGAGGAACTCTCTAGTTTGGGACTCTTCAGTCCGGAACTCATAGTTCCGGATCAAATTTTCATGATCTAAGCCGTCCAATGTGTTCAAAAGGTGTTTTCCAAGGTTCATCCGGGAAATCTTCAAAAAAAAAAAAAATACCGGGAAGGCTTTGATCCAAGCAGTTTTTTGCAAAAAATGTAAATATACAGTTTTTGCAAAAAACTGCTTGGATTAAGCCCTTCCCGGTATTTTTTTTTGAAGATTTCCCGCATGGACCTTGGAAAACACCTTTTGAACACATTGGACGGCTCGGATCATGCAAAAACATCTTTTAAAAACTTCAAAACACCAAAAAACCTCTAGTCCGGGATTTAAGGAAAAAATGGAGTTTTTTTTTGTGTTGCAAACTTTTTTTGGAAAATCCGATCTGTCCAATGTGTTCAGAAGGTGTTTTCTGAGGTTCACGGAGAAATCTTCAAAAAAAAAAAATCCGGGAAGGGCTTGATCCAAGCAGCTTTCGCAAAAACTGTAAATATTTATATTTTGAGAAAACTGCTTAGATCAAGCCCTTCCCGGTATTTTTATTGAAAATTTCTTTTAGGGACCCTTGCAAAACACCTTCTGAACACATTGGACGGATCGGATTGTCAAAAAAATATTTGGATCATGAGGTCCGGAAATTAAAAGTCCAGATTAGAAGTGAACCCTATTGTGCCTTCATGAAGTTCTGTTAATGACTCATATGCCTCACTTATTTTAGGTGTTCGAATTACCACTTTATCAAGTACGAATTGTAAATGCCACTTATATATTGAAAAATCGTGTCTATTGCAGTATTTATTAAATTGAAACAAAAACTCTGAAATTGTAGCAAAGACCTCTTTTATCTTGCTTAGGTGCAGAGCTTGGAATTTCATCAACTTGTGTCTGTTGGTACTGCTTTAAGACTTTAGCCCATCGATTAGACAATTGATCCAAAACACTAGAAAATGTCTACAGGGACAAATTCAAAAACGAAAAAGCAAAAATTGGGTACGGGATCAGTTTTGAAGGGTCGCTGACATTTCGGGTGCCTGTTTACACCCGAAAATGATATCCAATGGGGATGGCCAAGTGGCGTTCAAGTTGCAGTTTGGTCGTAGTGGATAATGGAGTGAGATGCACTATAATTCCTGTTTGGATTGTTTGTGTTGGGCTTGTTGGTTTTGAATTTATACCAGCCATTCAATGAGAGTTGGGTTAGTCTCGGAGAACAAGGAGCAGTGCCTCCACTTTTCCACAACGGTTGGAAAATATTGAAGTCTTGATTGAAGCAATGCAAGGACCACCTTGTGGCCTCAGACATTGGATTGCAATCCAGTCCTAGCACGCTGAATGTAATTGCTCATGCCTGCTACTACGTCACATGCCTTCGCCGTGAAAGAGGAGAACTTTGCCAAAAAGGATCAAAGTGGAGAACCATAGAAGAGACCGGAGGCACCCCCCTTGATTAATGATCCTGATCTTCACACTGTACCCATGCACAACTCTAATTTTAAGCCTATGATGCTTCTTGTACCCTATAGTGGTCCCATTCGTGATTAGATCACCGTCCACGTAGATTTTGTGTCGTTTGGTTCCTTTGACCGAGTCCAATCGCCTCTTGGATCCTGACCACATTGAAACTCACCCCATCATCTGTACCATGGAATTCAATCCAGTAATCTTCATCTCAGGGCCGGCCCTAGGCATAAGCCCACAAAGCCGTCGCTTAGGGCTCCCAGTTTTTGGACCTATAATAGAGCCCCCAAATTTGGGAATACATCAAATATTATAAAAGTCAACATCTTTGCACACGCTGGTATGACAGTTCAGTGGTAAGTTCTGTGAAATGTAACCATTAGGTCGACGTTTCCATCCTCTTGTGCATATTTTTTTGACGACAAAATGCTTAAAAAACGTACGAAAAATGGAGGTGCTGGGAGTTGAACCCTTCATCTTAGGGTTGGATGCTGTAGGCAATTGCACATCACAATTAAACAGCATTTATGTTGAATCATATGGTCAAACAAATATATATACAAGCTAAAAGGCCTCATTGTTAAAAATCACTTAGGGTCCCGAAAATCTCAGGGTCGGGCCTACTTCATCTTGATCATCTTTGGAGCCCAATATGTCCATAGATGGTTAGTGTCTAGCACATTTTCAGGTCCAAAACCTCCTCCTTTGCCTCCCTTTTGGCTACTAGCATTTATTCACCCCATCATCTGTTCCTGCGCAGTGTGCACACTTGGGGTTGGGCCAATGGAGTTATTGGTGCCTTTTGAATTTTTTGCTAGAGCGTGTGGGAAATGGCACACCACAAGTGGACTGGCTGCATTAGGCCACTTAATGCATTGGGCCATTTAAGTGGGCTTGTGCAAACCTCTTTATTTGAGTGTTTGGACCAAGCACTTGAAGGCTTTACATTTTCAACTAATGGGCCACACAGATGTGCTACTTTCTACTTTTAGTATTTAGTGCTATTTTTAACATTTGTCCTTGAAATAAATAAAATTTAAATAATTAATGATATTTTACGAAATATTCATACTCCCGGATTTAAGGAAAAAATGGGGTTTTTTTGTGTTGCAATTTTTTTTGGAAAATCCGATCCGTCCAATGTGTTCAGAAGGTGTTTTCTAGAGTCCACGCGAGAAATCTTCAAAAAAAAAAAAATACCGGGAAGGGCTTGATCCAAGCAGTTTTCGCAAAAACTGTATTTATATATTTTTGCGAAAATTGCTTGGATCAAGACCTTCCCGGTGTTTTTTTTGAAATTTTTTTGCAAGGGCCCTTGAAAACACCTTCTGAACACATTGGACGGATCGGATCGTCAAATTTTTTTTTGTATAAAAAGTTCGGAAATTAAAAGTCCGGATTAGAAGTGAACCCTATATATATATACTCCCTCCATCCATGTTTGTTAGTCCACTTTCACTATTCATAGCACGTTAAAAAATTGTACATATTTGTCACTACGAATTTCTAAAAATATGCAATATGGATCTTATTTGATAGCTCTCAACTAGTTCTATTATACGAGTTTTTTAAAATCATAAAACTCACTATAAATTAAAAGATATAAACAATTAAAGACATGACACGAATGCCGAAGATAGACAACAAACATGGACGGAGGAAGTATATATATAAGCTTCCAGTCAGGGAGCTTGGATTTTAAAAAAATCTGGACCTCCACTTTCCCGATCAAATTTCGACAATCCGAACCGTCCAATGTGTTTAAAAGGTGTTTTTTAGGGTTCCCGCAAGAAATCAGCAAAAAAAAAATACCGGAAAGGGCTTGATCCGAGCCGTTTTTCAAAAAATTGTACATAGAGCAGTTTTGTCGGATCAAGCCCTTCCCGGTATTTTTTTTGCTGATTTCTCGCGGAGGCCCTAAAAAACACCGTTTGAACACATTGGACGGTTTGGATCATCGAAATTTGATCGGAATCAATGAGGTCCGGATTTTTCTTAAATCCAGGAGTTTGGACCGGAAGTGTGGTGTGTGTGTGTGTGTGTGTGTGTGTGTGTGTGTGTATTCAACATATCCCCGTACCTGTATCCAAATTTTGTACATATCCCTGAATCCCCTATTTTCAAGTTTGAGGTGTCCGACCTTTGGATATACACCTGTATGTAATTCACGTACCCGAGTCCGTGCAACATAGGCATGAACAAAAGGAAATTCCTGAAGCAGAGGTGCTTTGCATCTCACAGGGATGTCTCCTTCATCTCCCATTTCATTAACACCTTTCGTCATTTTCACTTTCAATAACATGTGAAGGTCACTGATAGAGCTTTATTCCTATGTCAAGTACTTTTGGTCTTTGCAAGAAACGAATCACCGATCAATCCTTTTGTTCGTTATTCCCAAGTCCCCCTTTCTGTCAGTTTAAAATATATCACGTTTGTATTTTCGGTCCACTTATAATTCGGGCTTCTCCGACAGCCAACCTAAGCTGAGGCATAATTAACCCAAAAGTTCAACTTTCTACTTAAGCTTTTTTCCCTTTTTCTTTTTGATGTTTCATAACAACCACCGATAGACCCAGAAATTTGTACATAGCAGGGGCTGAACCGAACCATATGTATTCCTACATTGATAGCAAAAAATAATTCCATAAATATATATTGTTATATGTTAAGTCAAAGGAAGAGATTAGATTGTGTAATTGCTAGTTAATTTTATACACGTGACCAAAAAATGTTTGATAACTTGAAATTTTAAGAATTTTTTCCCATATATATAGAGGAAGTTAGAGAAATTTTTGACCCATTGTATTTGTAGGGGCCAATCCCATATAATTTTTCTAAATTAACCTCAAAACTAGTACTTACTATATATGACAATATTTGGAGCAGTGCTGATGCCGGGCACCCCCTGGCATCCTTTGTGTCCGCCCCTGCACATAACCAGTTGAATAGATTTATACAGCCTAGGCAAATTACAATGTCTACAACCAGTTGCAATATGGACCCCACGAAATATGTGAGATGTGATACATTTGTGTGCAAGTTGTGCTAGAAAAACTTACTGCAAATGGCAAGGAATAAACAGCTGGTTGTAGGATTCATCAGAAGGCCTAGACAGAATCCCTTTTAAGTCCCTTACTTGAATGACAAGCGAGAGAGAAAGAAACAAGAAAAAATGAGAAAGATGCTTGAGTAGTAGATCATTCCAAGAAAACATGATGCTTGTGTCTTTTACTCTTAATATAGCTAGGATTATAAGTAGGGTGGTTTATTTGGTAGCCAGTTAAGGAGGAAATGGGAGAAAAGAAGGATTCTTGGATAATAAAAGTTAAAGATGAAATGGAGCAGATGGCATCATCAGACACAATCGAGACTGCAGAAATGAAGCTCTGGGCCAAGCGATCCATATACAGACTCCCGGAATGCGTCTCGGACCTAAACAAGAATGCCTACAAGCCTCAGTTTGTCTCGTTCGGCCCTTACCATTACGGTGAGGACCGTTTGATGCCGATGGAGGAGCACAAGCACCGCGCTCTCCTCCATTTTCTAAGAAGATCTAATAAGCCTCTCGAGTCCTACGTCGACTCTCTGGCCAAGGAAGCTGAAAGTCTGAAAGACTCATACGAGTCGCTCGATCCTGCTTGGGGAAGAGACACCGACCGGTTCTTGCAATTGTTGATTGTTGACGGCTGCTTTATGATTGAGGTAATGCGTACCTCGACACAAGAAATGGATGATTATGCTCCCAATGATCCAATTTTTAGTAACCATGGGAAGCTCCACATTATGCCTTATATCAGACGTGATATGCTTATGCTTGAAAATCAGCTCCCTACGCGTCTTCTCACCATTCTTCTTGCTGTTGAAAACGAGAAAACTGAGGTGCGTCATCTTATATACCCTTCATCAATTTGACGTTGATTGATTGGTTCCTTCTAATTTTTATATCATACAACAAACTAATTGTTGGGGGCGCAGACAACTTTTAGCAATAACTAGGGGTGTAGGGGGCGGAGTCCTCAAGACACAAATTTTGTGCTTTGTTAGAGGATATTTCGGTCATTGGACCTCACCTATTTATATTGCAGTTGCATTGTAATTAAGGTTAGAGTGTTTCTATAAGTTCCTTATTTGTGATTGTCTAATTCCGTGACGTTTCCATGTAATTGAAATCCTATGCATATGGTAGTTAGTTGATTGATTGGTGTGAAGTCAAAGATCAAAAAGCATTATGGGAAGATTGAGAAGATTAAAAAGATTGTGAAGATTTTACTCAGAAAGAATTATAGACTTATTGTGTTTGGAAAAAACAAGAATCTTGGAGGAAAGGAAATTAAGAATAAGGAAACAAAATATTTGGAGATGTGTAATTCGCCCAATCAAGAAGCAATAGGTTCGCTTGAGCGAGTAGTTGAGCATCAGCAATTGGATTGGTTCTGCCCGAGCAAGTTAATCGAGCAACAGTGACGTTTTATTTCCTTTGTCTATAAATACAACCTAATTAGGGTTCAAAAATATCTCTAGCAGCCACAACGTGAATAGAGAGAGAAAAGTTCGTGAGAGCAAGAAAAAAACGCTTGTGGATTATTTTCTTGAGAGATTGGATGAAGTATTGGAGCTATACACTTGCATAATCTCTCTTAAGTTGATTTGTTCATCATCTACATCACTTAGAGTTCTTTGATGGAGTTCAAATGCGTTTAGAGATTGGTCTAAAGGAGGAGTCCTGTGTAGATCAAGGATTTGAGGAGTCGAATCCAAAGGAGCATCTATTAGAGTGGTTCATGAGGAGTCAGCAAAGAAGTTCTTAGCCAATAATGAAGGAGTTCATAGTGTGGTTGTAAGAAACTTTGTTTCCGCGTTTTGCGTATAATGCTCTCTTCTCTCCCGTGGTTTTTCCCCGCCTTGGGGTTTTTCCACGTATATCTGTGTGTTATGCTTGCTATTTATTTCTTGTGTTTATTGTCTTGCATAATCACATAGATTAGAGTTTAATTAAATTAATCAATTTAATTAATTTATTCACTGTAATAGTAAATCAAAAGGCGATCCGATTTTGGGTCTTCCAGTTTCAATGTAAAGGCGAGAGGAGACGGGAGAACTTTTTTGAGAGAGAAGAGGGAAGACTTATACTCCACATTCTTTGATTCTAGTAGACTATTGTGGCTCCCTTGGTTTTTTCTCACGTTGAGATTTTTCATGTATATATGTATGTCTCTTTAGATTTTTGTTTATTACGAACTTTCTTTCTGTCTTGCGATTTCTGTCACTCTAGTTTTCAAGATACATAGAGGTGTTATGGATTGAACACGTTCGATTCCTAACACTAATTTCTTGTCTTGGGACAGAATTTCAAATTATACAAGAATGCTTTATTTTGCACTGTTCATTGAAAACATCAAACCTCCCAAACATCATGTAAATTGGAAATCGATGAATATGATTTTGGAACACATTTATCAAAAAGTACATTTGTACACTGAATCAGAAATAATCTCCAGAGAAATGTATTGGGATTGGTGCAGTTGATGCCATACGATTAACATGGTTTTTGACATGGTTGATTTTCTTGACGAGCTTTAAAAAGTTAACAATTGTAACCATCAAAGTGGGCATGAGAAGAGCTAGCCCACAAAGGGCCGTAAAAGGACTTTGAGAGAATCTGAACCCTGCAAGAAAATATACTAGTGATCGTGCTTAAATTAAGAAAATTTTGTTGCCTATATTTCTGACTTTAAGAAGAAAATTAAAGAAGAAGATGTTTACTTATGCAGGAAGATGAGGAGTTTGTGAACAAGCTGATGCTCAAGTTCTGCTGGTCCAGCACCCGGTTCCCACTCGTAACTGGCGAATGCTTGCACTTACTTGACGTTTACAGAAAGAGCCTCCTTTGGGAAGACCCCAGAAAGAAAAAGAGAAGCAGCCCAAGCCGTGAAGAAGGCGACGTGATCATTCCGTCTGCAACGGAGCTCAACGAAGCCGGGATCCGGTTCAAGAATAACAAGAGCGGGAGCCTGAAAGACATCTCCTTCAAAGGCGGGGTTCTAAGGCTCCCGCTCATTGTGGTGGATGACGCCACCGAGTCTACGTTTTTGAACCTCATTGCTTTCGAACGGTTCCACGTTGGGGCAGGGAACCAGGTAACGTCCTATATCTTCTTCATGGACAACATCATTGATAGCGGCAAGGACGTTAGCCTCTTGGATGACCGAGGCATCATTCAGAATGCCATCGGTAGTGACAAAGCCGTCGCCAAGCTCTTCAACTCCCTCGCTACGGATGTAACACTCGACCCAGACAGCAACCTTGATTCGGTGCATAAGAGGGTTAATAAGTACTGCAAGAAGCGGTGGAACCAGTGGCGCGCGAATCTCATCCACACCTATTTCAGGAACCCTTGGCCATTCTCTCGGTCATTGCTGCTGTTTTCCTTTTCGCCCTCACCATAGCGCAAACGGTATACACCATTTACCCGTATTACCACTCCAACAATTCTCCAACTCCGTCAAGTCCACCTTCCCGCTGACAAAGCTGATTTGCATTGTAACTTTGAGGATCTAGGGACCCTATAGCGCACATCGCAACTGTTCATCTTGAAAGTCAATGGTCCAGATTCGCTGACCGGTAACAAAGAGTCTACGAATTTGGGCCATTGAAAACACTTTTGAATGGTTGAATGGTTGAGACTGGTGCACTGTAGGATCCCCAAGCCATACTTTGAAGGTTTGCAAAATAAGGCCTGTAGCCAGAGATATGAGTGCCGTGTGTTGTGGCTTCTAGTAGCAAAAATCTTTTGTTCTGCCTTTCAATAATGCCATGAGCATTCGGAGTTTTTTTTTTTTGGGTAAGTTAGAGAATTTGGAGTTGGGGTTTGAATGGCATAGTTTCCAAGCAAACGAAGGAGAAAACGAAGAAAAGACTGTAATGAGTCGATCAATTACAGTGTGTCTGTGTATTTGTCCTTTCGCCTTCTCTATTTGAAACTCTTATTGATATTGAAACATTAACGTAGATTTAGGTTCTTATATATTCTTTTCTTTTTGTTAAGATGGAAATTTAGTTTTGGCAAAGAGTTTGCATACTTGCAAATTGAAGATTTTCTCAATTGTTCTGATAAGCAGCTTTATATTCAAGCTCAGTGATGAGCAGAAAGCCGTGCATTAAAAATCATGCTTACTAGATTTGCACATTGAAATCTTAGAAATAGAAACATGTCAAATTTATGGCCAGAGATACCAAAATCATTTTCATGTTCGGCCACGGATACAACCTTCAGTTTCCCAAATGGCCATGAATTGACCTCATTTTTTGACTTCTATCATCCCGTCGCACCTTCATGAAAAAATACATGAAATTGAGTTTCCATTGCAATACTGATTAAATTGACACAAAAACTCTGAATTTGTAGCAAGGACCTCTTTTATGCCTTGCTTAGATGCAGAGCTGGGAATTTCATTAACTGTTGTGTCTGGTGGTACTGCCTTATGACTTTAGTCCCTAAATTAGACACTAGGGCAATCCAAAAGCCAAAAAGCAAAAGTTGGGTAAAGGACCAATTGTGAAGGGTCACTGCCCTTTTGGGTGCCAAAAGGGATCAAAGTAGAGACCCACAGAAGAGACCAAAGGCACCCCCCTTGATCTAGTGATCCTGATCTTCACACTGTACCCATGCACAACTCCCATTTTAAGCCTGTGAAGCTTCTTGTACCCTACAGTGGTCCCACTCGCGACCCGATCCCCGTCCACGTAGATTTCGTGCCGTTTGATCCTCTGACCGAGTCCAATTGCCTCTTGGATCCTGACCACATTGAATCTCATCCCATCATCTATTCCTTCCAATTCAATCCAATAATCTTCTTCATCTTGATCATCCTTTGGGGCCCAATATGTCCATAAATGGTCAGTGTCTAGCACATTTTCAGGTCCAAAGCCTCCTCCTTTGCCTCCCCTTTGGCTACTAGCTTTTACATAGCATTTCTCAGCCAAATTGTTACCAAATATGGTGTCTATTGCACTTCTAAACTCTCTCACTCTTTTCACATCACTATCGGATATGAGCCCAGTAGAGTTAGGCGGAACGTTGAGTAGTAACAAGCAATTTCGTCCGACCGAGTTGTAGTAGATTTCGAGGAGTTTACTTAGCTTTTTAGTTGTTTCTGTTGTGTTCCAAAACCATCCGGCTCGGATTGAAACGTCGCACTCTGCCGGCAGCCAATCGGTCCCTTTCGGATCACCGGTGTTGAGATAGCTGCACCATCATTGACAAGTACTTTAAGCTCATTAATTTGCATGATTATGCCTAGTCTAGGTTTCACTTTGATGAATAGATTTTCACTTCTTGTTTTGAACTTCTGGCTATTTCTAAAAAAAAAAAACAAACTCGATAAAAGCTTTGATCCAAGCTATTAATTCTTGGTTTTAAATGCTGGACAAAAGTTTGAGTTAAAAGCAAGTGTTATTCGATCAAATACTGTCTCTGACTCTAGTCCCTGAAATATATTCTTACATGAATTGGGTTATGTTCATCTACTATTTTTTAGTGGGTGAACAAAATTGCACTCGGCTTATTTGCTGGTTTTTAGAACCGTAGGGCTATTTAATTTACATTACTCATGCATTCAAACTATTTAATTTACAACCGTAGGGCTATTTAATTCACATTACCATCTGAAAATAACTATTGCTTTTAGAAGTTGAGAAGCATGAATCTCATGAAGCAAATAAAAAATTGGTGAAATTTCATAGAGAACCCCTCATCTATGTATGTTTCTCATGGAGACCCCCTAGCATTTAAAACTGCTCAAGCAGACCCCCTCATCTATATGGAATGAAAAAAGTAACTCAATGGAATGAAGAAAATGATAATTTTACCCCTTAAAAATTGCCTAAACTGACCCTTTGATCTATAAAAAAAGGCCCATATTGCCCCCTTCATCTACAAAAATCACCCACATTTCGTTAATAGAGTTTGCCATTTTTTTCATTCCATATAGATGAGGGTGTCAATTTGGACAATTTTAAACGTTAGCCCGTTTCCATGAGAAACAAACATAGATGAGGGGCAACTTTTTTTTTTTGAACTGGAAGACATTTCATTAATAAAGGCTCGAAAGCCAAGTCATTTGGCACATACACGATTTCAATAAAAAACGAAATGAACCGATACAACTGAGGCTCGGGCACGAGCACACCACAAAGAACCACGACGGGCATGGGGCTCTGAGACTCGTACTGCAAAGCAGTCATAGATCTATAAGAGGATCGATGCATAGGGTCTTACCCAAGCTCAGTAGTATCCTACGGTTCAAACCAAAACAATGACAACCCAAGATGAAATCGCACTTCCTGGAAATCAAATACACGGGAAAAACCAAACTACTATAAACAAAATAGAAAAAAACAATAGGGTTAGACATCAGAGAACTGAACCACCCGAGTCAACTCGCAGAGTTACACCGAGTCACCTCAGAAGCACTGAGTTTAGACCGAGTCGCCACTCCGGGATAGGAAGCCAAGCTCCATAGTCATCGCCTTCGAAGCTCTGGAGCTTTATTTTCCGGAGGGTGCCCAACCTGCGCTATCATCACCAAGCAACCAGATTTGACCAAATGGGAGGGCGGAGAAGGAGGTGGTGGTCGAGGGTGGTAGTGGCTGAAGCAAAGGAGGATTTGGTGGAAGAGGGTTATGAGAAGATGAGGTGGAGGTGGGTCAAAGTGGTGCGGTGGTGAGGAGAGGGCAGGCGGCGGCAGGGCTGGCCATGACATTTGAGAGGCTTGAAACGAATTTAAGAAATAGGGCCCTAGGTTTTTTATCACGAAAAATTTAGTATATGTAGCTATAAAAGTTTAAAAGATCAATTAAATGAGGTATTTTCGTTTCAAAATTTAACAAATATAAAATTTTAATTTTTTTTTCACCATCAGAGGAATTTTTTTCCGAAGTGCCGCTCATAGAATGTATTTTTCTAACTAATCATATTATTTTCTATAATTGTAAGAATACTGGTTTTAACAATACTCCAAAGAATTAGTATTAGTTTTAAGCATTTTCTATTGAAATTTGTTGATTCAAAATAAATTATTTTGGTTTATTTATTATTGTCAAAAGTGATTTATTTGTGAATTTGATATTAAAATTTAAAACATAAAATTAAGAAAAATGAAAGAAAATTTTAAAAGAAACTTATCAAAATATGGTTTGCAAAATATTTAAACCTTAGACTTGAGTAACATCTACTACTAAAAAATATTTATTCATTTATGCCATGTGTCGTAGGAAGAAAACTAACGAAAAAAATTACCTACAAAACTATGGCCTTGACGTGGTTTGAACTCGAGAAATTTTGCCTTTGGGTTAACACGCACAAACCAGCGTGACATGCTCAGACACACACACACACACACACACACACACACACATATATATATATATATATATATATATATAGGATAATGATCTACTAAGAACTCCCTTAGGATAACACTTTGCGGACCTCACCATCCCGAATCAAATTTTGACGATCCGAACCACTCAATGTTTTTAAAATGCATTTTTAAGGGTCCAAGTGGAAAATCTTCAAAAACAAATACTCGTATATAGTGTTTTTAACAAAAATTGATCCGATCAAGCCCTTACTGGGTATTTGTTTTTGAAGATTTCTCGCGTGGACCTTGGAAAATGCATTTTAAAAAACATTGAGCGGTTTGGATCGTCAAAATTTGATCCAGAAAGTTGAAAAATGGTGAGGTCCGCACGAAATTTATGTTTGAGGGAGTCCTTAGTAGATCACCATCATATATATATACACCGGGCTTCCTATCCGGGCTCCCGGATTTTTTTAAAATCCGGACCTCCACCTTCCCACGTTTTTTTTGAAAATCCGAACCGTTAGATGTGTTCAAAACATGTTTTTTAGGTCCAACGCGAGGATTTGTGGAAAAAAAATACCCGGAAGGGCTTGATCGGAGCAGTTTTTGCAAAAAATGCTATAGTAGCGTTTTTTGCAAAAACTGCTCCGATCAAGCCCTTCCGGTATTTTTTTCCACAAATCCTCGCTGTTGACCTAAAAAACATGTTTTGAACACATCTAACGGTTCGGATCTTCCAGATTTGGTGTGGAAAGTAGAGAAAAACATACGGTCCGGATTTTCCTTCCCATCCGGACGCCCGGATGGGAAGTGGACTCTATATATATATATATATATAGGAACCCCTTCCTATCCAAACCACTATTTACGGACCTACCGTCCAGACTTCACTTTCTAAACCAAATTTTGACGATCCAAACCATTAGATGTGTTTAAAACGTATTTTTAAGGTCCACCGCGTATTAGTGTTTTTATGAAAAACTACTCCGATCAAGCCCTTCCGGGTATTTTTTTTTTGCCAAATCTTCGCTTGGACCTTAAAACACACGGTTTTAAACCCATCTAACGGTTTGGATTTTCAAAAACAAATTGGGAAGGTGGAGGTTCGGATTTTTTAAAATCCGGGAGTTTGGATAGGAAGTTTTTCGTTATATATATATATATATATATATATATATATATATATATATATATATATATATATATATATATATATATATATATATATATATATATATATATAGAGGAACTCTCTAGTCCGGGACCCTTCAGTTCGGAACTCATAGTTCCGGATCAAATTTTCATGATCCGACTGTCCAATGCGTTCAAAAGGTGTTTTCCAAGGTCCATGCGGGAAATCTTCAAAACAAAATACCGGGAAGGGCTTGATCCACGCAATTTTGTAAATATGCGCTTTTTAAAAAACTTGCGTGGATCAAGCCCTTTCCGGTATATTTTTTTTGAAAATTTCACACGTGGACCTTGGAAAACACCTTTTGAACACATTGGACGGCTCGGATCATGCAAAAACATCTTTGAAAGGTTTCAAACCGCTTCGATCCGGGATTTCCGCGATCCTTGACAGATCCTCCCCCGAATATATATATATATATATATATATAGGTAACACTTCTAATTCGGGATTCCCGTTTCCGGACCTCCATGATCAAAATATTTTTTTGACGATCCGAGCCGTCCAATGTGTTCAGAAAGTGTTTTCAAGGGCCCTCATGAGAAACCTTTAAAAAAAAAATACCGAGAAGGGCTTGTTTTAAGCAGTTTTTGCAAAAAATATATATACAGTTTTTGCAAAAACTGCTTGGATCAAGCCCTTCCTAGTATTGTTTTTTGAAGATTTCTCGCGAGAGTACTTGAAAACACCTTCTGAACACATTGGACGGTTCGGATTTTCCAAAAATAATTTGCAACACAAAAAAACACCAAAAAACTTCTAATCCGGGAGTCCGGATTAGAATTTTTCCGTGTGTAGATATATATATATATATATATATATATATATATACACACACATATATACAACTTCTATTTAGAATGGGCCCCTATTTCTTTGCTTAAATTACTGGCCTAGAGCCGCCGCACCTCCGGCTTCACCTCAGGGCTGGTCCTGAGGGGCGGTGGAGAGGGGGTGGGGTGAGGTGGGCCAAGAGGCAGAGCCTCACCTCCCCCAAGCAAAACCAGAAGAGGGAAAGTGAAAAAGCGCTGAGAGGGGGGTGGGCTTAGCAAAGTAGGGCGGTGGAAGGGTAGAAGAAGGAGGCTGTGGAAAAAACTAGGGATAATTCCTAAGAAGCACTCTTTGTAGAGGGTAACTTCAAAGACAGCATGATTATGAAAGAAACCGCAGTAGTAGTTAAAAGTATGTACCAATCCAATGTATTCGAGGGATAAGTTATCATAGCCCTCTAAACATGGTATTTGATTGAAAAAAGATAAACCCTTCAAAATCCTAATGTAAGGGCAATCCCAGAGACAAAAATTTAACCAAAAAAACTAATGAACAACGCACATTTTTCACTTTAGCGACTCACATCTTTTTTAATACTCCAATAATACTGTCTATTTTATCTATCATCTATTAAAATGTTACTTTTTTCTTTCCTTTTTTAATTTTCTTCTTCTTTACCAAGAAAAGCAATAAAATAATCTAAGACGAGTGGATTATCAACAAAAGTGGAGAAATTTGTTGAGGTACTATAGCAACATCTAAATTGTTGAAGTGTTTATTGAGGCTGTTGTGATAGGTTTGGTGGGGGTTGACTAGATACTATAATGCCTAAATATTGGGTTTAGCGGGCACAGGGGGGAACGTCCCTCGTGGCCGATGCTTCTAAATTAACCCTTCATCCAAAGCCGCCTTTTCACAAGATCAATCGCTTCTGATTGCGATCAAATAATAAATGTGAAAAGAAATTTGGTACCGCTTGATGCTACTAAACTGACGGGCCAGATGGAGTTGACACCCCTGCCAACCCGAAGGGATGGTAGGGTCCCCCAATTAGGATTTAGCTAAGTTTGTTGGGATGTCCAAACCGCCCAATATATCCAAAAGGGGTAGGAAATCTTCTCATAATATGCTGTAGCCCATATCGTGACGTGCGCGAATTAAAAAAGTTGCTAAGAGCTGGCGTTGTTAAAGAATTAAAGGGGAGAAAGAATCATAAAGTGCGTTTGGGCTTTATAATTATGAGTGTTACTTACTCTTCAAGGCTTGCATTTCCGATTGATAGTGAGGAGCGATTAATAGTGGACCAGCATGTTTTTCCGGCGAATCCTTGCTCATCTCCGACCCATCTGACGTCGGGACCGGCGTCGGAGAAGATGTTGATTGTGCTCTGCAATTCCTTCACCATCCTAAACCAATCGTTAAAATAATAGGTCGTGTTTGTCGCGTTCACGGGCTTAGCTCCATCGAACCATATCTCTCTTACACTTCCATAACTGTAAAACCAAAACCATTTCATAAGATTTAAATGTATGATCCTTCCGTTCTGATTTTTATTTTTCTTTCTGTTTTCAGAAAAGAAACCATGGAAAATTTCGAACACTCATTGATTTAGGCTGAGTTTACTCTAAAATTTTATGGGAAATTCCATAAAATTAATAGATGATTTTATGGGATTTCCTATTTTAACATGTTTAAAATCAACGTGCTAAAATAGGAAATTCCATAAAATCTTATGGGAATCTCAGCCTTAATATTGTTTACATTTTTTTTCCAAAAACAGTTTTCAAAATTTGAAAACATTTTTGTTGGTGTAAGTTAATTATTCTTCTGAAATCCTAATTGAGCATGACTGCAACGTGCAGTCGATATGGTGGTCCATCTCGAACCCAACTTGATACCACCGTTCATTTTAATAGATATTTGGCTTTCTTTTTTCTTTTTTGAAATTGATTCGTCAAATTATAACCGGACATTTCCTCCCCTAAACAAACATTGGGAGACAAAGACGCTTCCAATGTCCGTTTGGAAAATTGTATAAGCACCAAAATGTACGTCATGTATTTGACCGGATTCAAATCTCACAAACTATGACTAACAATACTGACTTTTGTTGTAAAAAAGAGAAGAAATCGTAAATGACAATTTCTTGGCGGGTCTCGCCAAAAGGAGGACTCGGATCATTGTGGTCACGAGATGGATCCATATCACACGGACTGCACAGTGCAATACGGATAGCAAAGATTCCTCTTCTACATAGATATTTTTTCAGAGAATTATTGAGAGTTGAAAACAGAAAGAAAGCTTCTCTCTTACTTGTTGAGTAGCTCTTGTAATTGGGCCAAGTAGAACTCATTGTACTCCTTGTCATGCCCATATCTCCGATCATGAAGGTCCAACGGCGAGAGGTATAACCCAACATCAACGCCCCGAGGCCTTGCCGCCTCCAAGAGTTCTCGAATCACATCCCCATGTCCATTTTTCCTAGGGCTTCCGATCACGGAATGGTCCGTGTACTTTGAAGGCCACAAGCAAAACCCATCATGGTGTTTCGCAGTGAGGATCACCAAAGAGGCCCCGGCCTCAACCGCAGTCTCAACCCATTGGGTAGCGTTGAGGCCCGTTGGGTTGAATATGGCCGGGTTTTCTTTTCCCGTGCCCAGTTCGGAATTTGTGAAGGTGTTGACACCGAAGTGGAGGAACATAATGATTTCCCTTTGTTGCCATTTCAGCTGTGAATAACTTGGGAGGGGTAGGATTGGCAATGGTGGTGGTGTTACTAATTCTGGCTTGGAAATGGCTTGTTGGAATAGTAATAAGAAGATAGTTGCAAACAAAGAATGTGAAAGCATTCTCTCTCTCTCTCAAAAATTGTTACATGTGAATGAAAGAGAAAGAGGGGGGATGAGGTAACAAGGAATGTGGGGGAATAGTTTAAAAGAGAGGACAAAAAAAAAGAGAAGGTGGTGGGGGAGATTCTTTGGGTTGTGGAATTATTAAGCCAAAAAGGAAGTATGGATGATATATAGTGAGAACTAATCTTTTGAGAAAATAAAAATCACCTCCAATTTTTTACCAAATTAGAGTTTAACCAAGTTGTCTATAATAGTAATTATAATTGTCTCTCCATTTTTTAAAAACACTTTGCTAGATTGTTTCAAAATCAATTCCTAATTACATAAGTCACTTTAAAAAATATTGCACCATTGAGGAGAGTAATTTATAATAGTAGAAAAAAATAACAATAACGGTATTCATGTAATTCCCAATTGATGAGTATGAGCGAGAGAGTACTGAAGATATACCTACCATAGGGCAATTTATATACAAAAAAGCTGCTTTTAGAAAAAATTTACTGCTAAAATAAAAACCCCTTATGTTTCTAAAAATTGAGGAACTAGATTTATATAATGTCGTGGAACAATGATAAAAGCCAAAAGGCATCAGATATGACAGACTTAGAGATTCTATTCGGGCTAAGTTTCCATTATGTTATTTGAGTGTTTTTGGTATTTTCGGTGCTATTTTTGGTATTCTCGCACAAGTCATTTTTTCTTCATATACTTAATTGATATGATATTTAACAGAAACAACATAGTACAATTTTGACTATAGTAGGAAATCTGGGAATGCAATATTTTTAGTGCAAATTTAGACTCAATTTCTATACTCGTTAACTTACCTTTTGATTTAAAATTCAGAGCATCAATTATGTACAAAATGTACTAAAAGTGGTGGTAATAATGGTTGTGGGTACTTGAGCCGAAAAGGAGAGAGAAATGACAGTGATAACGTTTGATTCTCTTTTTTTTGTTTTTGTCTTTGCAATGTTATGATTCTAGCTTGCAATCAATCAGTCACGGGTGGTAGGCTTTCACTTTCCATAAAAACTGAGAGAGATCGAGGAGGACACAATGCCGAGGAGCATGCTGCTGGTCCGATTGGTCTTTCGGTAGGACCGGAATAAGGAATCGAAATTGAAGGAAACCAAATTATTAAAGAAACTTGTGGTATGATGATTTTTCGAGTCGTTTTGAGACTTTGAGTTTGTACTAAACAATTTGACAACTTAAAATATTAATTTTGAGTATTGTTTTTATCAAAATCATTTAATGGAGTACAGTGTTTTTAACACACGATATTATTCAACATAATTTAATGTGATTTATTCTTACTACAAATGGGTGGGGCCAGGGTTCCTCTGGCCCTCACACTAACTCCGCCACGCCAAAAATAGAGCTAACTTAAAGTCAATTAACTTTTAGATCTTAATGCTTTAATCAATCAAGTAGATCTAACATTGCAATCGCACTATAGTGGATGGCCCGTACTAAAATTTTCCAATCGACAGGTGAGATGATGGAGACCATGCATCTGTCTTCCACATTATAATTGTAGACGAATTATTTTGCAAATTTTGGATAATGTTTAGATCTTGAATTTGTTAAGAGGAGAGATCAAATATTAAAATCACAAGAACCAAAGTATAACGATATATATTAACGTTCATATCATCTTGATTTCCTCCAAATAATAATTTTGTAGGAACTTTTTCTTTCTATGTTACGAGATTACACAATGGTGGGGTAAAGCACATAATTATTTCAACTTGGCTAACGTACTTTTCAAATATGATTCAGTTGAGTCTCTTGACATGAGCTAAATTTGATTATGATGCATTACTTTAGAAATGGTTTGGGTTTGAATGTATTTGGATGGGCTTATAGGTTAAGGTTAAATTTTTATTTTATTTAGATGTTAGGATTAGTTAGTCATTTAGGATTAGTCAAGGCGGATGCAAACTGGTCCTCCACTTTGATATGAAAAAAAGTTTAATTTTTACTTCTCTATGAGAACGGGAGTGAAGAGTATAATATTAATAATCAAAGTTGCATCACTAAAAAAATTAATCTGGATTGGTAAGAAGAGAAGGCATCCGAGTGATGTTGACACTAGGGTTGCAAATGACCCGAGTCGAGCTGAGTTTTAATGTGTTCAAACTTGTTTATTAGTAAGTTTTTAACAAGTCGAGCTTGAGCAGAGCTGGCCTTGGCTTGACTCGAGCTCGAGCAAACGAACTGTAGCACACAAATTCGTGTCCTGCAATAGAGAACAAGAAAAAGATGCACAAAATAATAATATTATTGATTTTCAATTTAATGCGAGGGTTACAATCTCTAATTAATGCTCTTTTACAACAAAGAGCAAAAGATATTCCTCTGATTCGATCTCCTGTGGGTTTCAACGGCTTGAACGCTTGTTGTTGAATCACGCAAGCGGTGACTTTCTTTGAATCTTCGAGTTGAATGAACTGAAGAACAAAGTTTGAACAGTGGTTTGAACTTTGAAAGAAATCCAAAGAAACCCTTCGAAAAGAGATTGATCTTTGAAAATTTTCAAGAGTTGTGGTTTGTTGAATGATTTTAGGTGAAAACTTGCAAAGAAATCGGCACGTTGTTTGAGTGCTTGATGATTCTTTGCAAGTTGTTGAATGTGGGATTTTTGGGAAGAACTTTGAGAGAGAATGACTTGTGAATTGCTTGGATTCTTGAGAGTGTTTGAGAGCTCTTGTAGAATGCCAGCAAAAAGGTCATTTTCTCCTTCTATGAACCTCTATTTATAGGCAAAGGAGAGGGGTGACAAGTTTGGTAGGATTTTTCTTGATTGATTTTCTTTCCAATTAACATAGGTCAATATTAAATAAATTATAATATATGGACATATATTATAATTATTCTTTTGACTCAAGGAAAATTGGACTGGGCCCGTAACTTTGGGTTGGCCCAAATCTATGACCAATTTCATAGGCTAAGTCAGGCCATTTTCTTTCGGCCCTGCCCATAATTGAGCCCATATTTTTTTTGTGAACTCATTTGGCTAAATAAATTAGCCCACCTTGTTTTGGTCTTTACCGTATCTCAAATGGATTGAGCCCATTATTTTGGCGGGTCCAAATTTATTTGAAGGTTTTGACCAGCTTTGACTTTAATTAATCCAAACAATTTTATTTGCCTCAATTAATTTGGATGACGATTAAATCGCGTCAAAATTTTAGTGTCTACACGAACAAATATATATATATATATATATATATATATATATATATATATATTTACTCACATAGGTTTAAGACAACAAAGAAAAGTTTGCTATGAATTTTTTTTAATTTTTAATTTTATTTGGGTGTTAGGATTAACTAGTCACTCAGAATTAGTTGAGGCGAACGCAACTGGTCCAAACACCTTGATATGAAAAAAAGTTTAATTTTTACTTATGAGAACGGAGAGCGAAGTGTATAATATTGATAATCAAAGTCGCATCACTAAAAAAATTAATCTGGATTGGTAAGAAGAGAAGGCATCCGATTGATGTTGATTTTAGGGTTGCAAAGAAGCTGAGTTGAGCCGAGTTTTATTATGTTCAAACTTGTTTATTAAGTTTTTAACGAAGAACTTTCTTTTTTAGGATTAAAGCTACTAGGTTTTTATGGATGTTCATGTTCTATCATGTCGAGGAGCTATTCTGAAGTGCTACTCATAATTTTCATGCACTAGAATTGTATCTTTCGGTTGATTTCTTGTTGACCTTTGTTATCTCCCTTTTGTGTTATTGCCGACATTTGATTGATGCCTTTCGTACTTGGATCCTTTTAATCTTTGTAATCCGTTTCCAAAGATTAATAATTTTTTTCCCGTTAAAAAAAAAAAGTTTTTAACGAGTCAAGCTGGCCTTAACAAGCCAACAACCCTAGGGTTGCCAAAAAAAAAAAGAAGTTTGGCTCGTTAAGTATAAATGTTTTATATCTCTATACTTTATAGGAAAATAGTCTCAATTTCAAAATAATAGTGAAATTCAATAAGTTTTTTAAAAGATAGTGCATTGAGATATAAAATTGAAATACGAAGTTATACTCCTATTATTTTATTCCTCAAAAAAGTAAATGACCCTTATCGAGCTGAGCGAGCTGAGTCTTGCCGCGTTCAAACTCGTTTGTTAAAGTTTTTAACAAACTCGAGCTCAAGCTGAGCCTCAATAAAACCTTAATGAACCGAGTTTGAATGAGGTCTTTTCAAGCCGAACTGAGTTGAGAATGGCTTGATTCATTTGCGGTCCTGGTTCACCCTTAACTATGCTAAGAAGTAGATTCCGAAGGGCCGGGGCAAATACTTAAGGATAAAATTCATTTGAAATTTCCTGCCCATAAATCACGGAAATATGTCCCAAAAGTCAACAAAAATAAAATGCCCAAAATGTCAGCCCATACTGCATGACCACAAAAAGCCCATAAATCTGCTAGCCCACATTGTTGTTGGTGAAATTAAGAAAAGTTTTAGGAGGATTTAAAATGAAAATATAATAGAAGTTAGGAGAAGTATGATTCTACTTTTATTTCGAACGTACCAAAAAACGTATCAGTTTCGGTAGTGGAAGCTCAATGGCTTGTACTCCCATGTATAAGGTGATAGTTTCAAAACCAACGCACTCGATCGCATTCCAATCGATGAATGTATAACAGGTTTGTTGAATTGTGAAGAAAATAAATACAGTAGCTAATTTTCATTGAAGTATGTGAGACATAAATAAATGTCTTACTAGCGTTTGGTGCACGCGCAATGTGTATGCAAAATTCTCAAATAGATAAAAATGGGAAAAGGAAAGCAAACGAAAGAACATAAAACCAAATTGTAGAAATCCATTTGGAGGTCTATCTATATACTGTATTTGCAAAGAGATATCCATTTGGAGGTATATCTATGTATTTGCAAAGAGATATCCAAAACTTACAAGGAGGACAATTGCCTTGTACTTATGAGAACATCATGGAAAATCCACCCTCCATAGCTTGCAGATATGAGATTCTATACTTGCCATGTGAAAGTGGAACTGGTAACTGCAAAGGGTGAAAGGAAATGGATCCTTCCTGGTTCATGTTTTGTATAGGAGGAGACAGTTATGATTGAGACCATTCATTTGCTGCAATCAATCGTTTGGATATACCAAGGGACCATCCAGATGCGAACTGTCTCCTCTAGTCGAAAACAAGGGTTGGGGAGGATCCGGATCTAGGGTGAAACGTGGGGTGGGATTTAAGGAGGTAAACTGTCATATTCAATTTACTAATTTGTCCTCAACAATTCAATTAATTTACAGCAGTTCTTGTACATGAGCAGTTATAGTTTATTGATATTTTTGAGAAATCAAAGCGTGAGCAAGTCTCAATTTGAAGTTCATAGAGGAGTATAGAATCGATGAAAGCTATCTAAAGGTTTTTTCAAATTTTTGTTTAGAGGTTTTAATATTGCTTTTTCTATTTGATATGTACAATAGTAATTAAAAAATATCAGTGCTAATCCACTAATTTTCAAGGACCACTATGAAATGGGTCTAAAGAAAAACTGAATATATAACCCAATTGATGGAGAAATTTCTTTACAGCTAATAGACAAAACAGAGGTCGGCATGTTCCCTTCCTTTCAAGAGTTCGTTTAGATTGGCTAGTTACTTATACAAATCATATGCAAAGTTCAAACGGCATGGAGTAAGGACAGCTCAACGGTCATATAATTGTCCGTCCCTAATCTTTAGTCCCAAATACAGTACCACTTTTTGTTGTCTTAAATTTTTTGTTGCAATTCAAAACTAATGGGGTATCAGGTATTGAAATTCCACTTACCTTTTCTTTTTAGAGTAAGTTAATGATGATGTTTTGGACAACCTAGATTTGAGGGAGTTAAAATACTCAAAACACACTCTTCGGCACCCCTTAAATATGGACCGTCAAAAACATGTTTGGACAGTTGAGATCAGGTCGGTAGGCCTTGCCGGACCTAAGGGATGGCAGAGTCCCCGAGTTTGTAATGCAAAATTTTTAACAAAGGGTAATACAGTAGTGTGACATTTGTAAAAGGAAAATGCTAACGTGTGTCTAATAGGCACATGTTAAGATTGAAAAAGTGTATTGAAATGTGTGAAAAGTATATAGAAATATGTGAAAATGCACTAAGAAGTGTAAAATGTGTATCGAAGTGTGTGTGTGTGTTTTAATATGTTTATTATGTGCCCATTGGACGAACAGTAAGCTCCATCGGCTGAACTCTTTTATTGGTTGTCACGTTTATGACAAAAAAACACATTTTTATGTATTTTCCTTTATCGAGTTGTACACTTATTTTCCATTTATTCTAGAGTGTCTATTTAGGTATGGAAAAGAATCATTTTTTATTTGTATTACATTTGAGTGCGGTAGTCATTAGTGAAATGGTTCTATGGTTTTGGAAAGAAATATGGGAAGATAGAGACTCACTTAGAAAGGATTAAGGGAAGATTGTGACTCAGAAAGACTTATGAGAAGATTGTGACTCAGAAAGACTTATGGGAAGATTGTGACTCAGAAAGAAATATGGGAAGATTGCGACTCGAAAAAATATGGACATATTGCGTTTTGAAAGAACTAGGATCATGGGGGAAAGAAAATTGAGAATAAGGAAACAACATAATTGGAGATGAGCATTTTTGTTTAAGAGTTGGAGATGTGAAATTCGCTCAAGAAGAAACAAGTTCGCTTAAGCGAGATGATTGAGTGACTGCTTCTGTATTGGTTCTGCTTGAGCGAGTTTCAGAGTAGCTTGAGCGAAAGTGACTTTTTTTTTTATTAGTTCTATAAATACAAAGACATTAGGGTCCAGAATTATGAATTGAGAGCAACCATCACTTCTAAAACTTGGCTTTTACACTTCTAAATACTTTTGAGGGCAAAGGCTTATGAATCTTGAAGGATTGTAACGATCAATGAGATCTTTGTGCCAATCGATCATCTTCAAGAGGTTTCAACTACTTCATCAACATTCAATCTTTCAAGTAAAGCCCTTTCGTGGAGTTCGGAAGGCAACTTTGGAAGGCTTGAGGATCCAAGATTTGGTGATCATGCAGGAGTATGGTGAACGTAGATTCGACAAGTAGTTCTTAGGACTCGTGGTGAGGATACACAGTCAAGAGTAAGAATACTTGTAACCATACGATGTTTCTAGTGCATGATTCCTTCTATGGGTGCACAAGAAAACCAATATAACCGCCAAACCGATCCAATCCAGACTAAACCGGTTTATTTGGTTAGGTTCTATGGTTCGTTGGTCTAGTTATGGTTTTAAAAATCTAAGAACCGGTAATTATGATTCGGTTACTAGTTCTCAATTTAAGAACCACGATTAGAACAGAACCGGTCCGTATAATATTAACATATATATGTATGTATGTATGGATGACTGTATGTATGTACAAAATTATGAATCTTATAAAATCCTATAATTATTTATTTATTTTATGGGTTATTTTGGTGCTCTAAATTTTAAATAATCTTTTGAACTCATGTGTTATGATAAAGTCTTCATTAATCGGGTAGAACTGGAACCGAACCAAAACCTTTCCGGTCTTGCGGTTTGGATTTGGACAGGTTCTTTATGTGCATTGGTTAAGTTTTGGTTCTAAATTTTCTAGAACTTGTCAGAATGGTCCGGTTACTGGATTTGTAGAGAACCGGTCCAATCCGAACCGTGTGCACCCCTATTTCCTTCCCGTGGTTTTTTTCCGTTTAGGGTTTTCCCACGCATATCTTGGTGTTCTTTGATTGCCTATTTTTGTTTGTGATTGATTAAATTTTTGATTGGTGAGCTAATACTTAATCCTTGCCGTAGTTTTGAAATTTCACACACGTTAGCAAGACCCCAATAATACCATAAAGGTAGCAAAGTAATTGGTTCTGTTGTAAATAATCCAAATTAATTTTTTTTTATTGCCCTAGCCTGGGGGTTGTCCAAGCCCGATGGTTTGCTGGGCTTACCCCTTGGCCGGGCCTAGCTACCTGTGACCAAATAAAATAAATCCAAACTTAAAAACACGTTTTGTATAGCTGGTTTGAGATTTTAAATCAAAGTTGAAAAGGCTATTGATCGGCTAGTTAGGAGTTGTTCCACAAAATAGACTTAAACTCAAAATTGATTTTTCTTTTGTTTTTTTATGAGAGAGGAGGTGACTCTCTCACAAAACATCAATCTCACTTCATGTCATGGGGAATTCCACTAACTAGTTTTTTTTCTTTCCAAAAACTAGTTTTTTTCCAAAAACTAAGACATGTCATCCTCTCACAATACATCACATAAAAAAGTGTGAACACAAAAACCAAGGCAGTTTTAAAACACAACTCTTTTATCGGAACACCCCGAAAGTTAGTTTGTTGATATTTTTGAGAAATCAAAACGTGAGCGAGTCTTAAATTGGAGTTCATACCAAAAGGATGCTCTCACTTTATTATAGGAGTATAGAAAGTAAGTTTGTTGATATTTTTGAGAAATCAAAATGTGAGCGAATCTTAATTTGGAGTTCATGCCGAAAGGATGCTCTCCCTTTATTATAGGAGTATAGAATCGATGAAAGCTATCTAAAGGTTTCTTCAAATTTTTTGTTAGAGGTTTCCTTGCTCTCTATTAATATTGCATTTTCTATTTGATATGTACAATAGTAATTAAAAAAATGTCAGTGCTAATCCACTACTTTTCAAGGAACACTACGAAATAGATTTCCAAAAAGGGTCTAAAGAAAAACTAAATAGATAACCTAATCGATGGAGAAATTTCTTTACAGCTAATAGAGAAAACAGAGGTCGGCATGGTTCCCTTCCTTCCTTTTAAGAGTTCGTTTAGATTGGCTTGTTACTTATACAAATCATATTCAAAGTTCAAACGGTATGGAGTATGTACAGCTCGATGGTCATATACTTGTCCGTCCCCAATCTTTAGTCCCAAATACAGTATCACTTTTTATTGTCTTAAATTTTTTGTCGCAACTCAAAACTAATGGGGTATTAGGTATTTGAAATTCCACTTAACATTGAAATTCCACTTATCTTTTCTTTTTAGAGTAAGTTAATGATAATGTTTTGGAAGGCCCAGATTTTGGGAGTTAAAATACCCAAAACACACTTTTCGACACCCCTCAAATATAGACCGTCAAAAACACGTTTGGACAACCGAGGTTGGGTCGACAGGCCTTACCAGCCCTAAGGGATGGCAGAGAGTTTGTAATGCAAATTTTTTTAACAAAGTGTAATATAGTAGTGTGACATTTGTAAAAGAAAAATGCTAACGTGTGCCTAGTGAGCACATGTTAAGGTTGAAAAAGTGTATTGAAATGTGTGAAAAGTGTAAAAATTCAATGTGTGTTTTTTTATGTGCTTATTATGTGCCTATTGGACACACGTTAGAAAGACCCCAATAATAAAGCTTCCATAAAGGTTGCAAAGTAATTTGTTTTATTGTACATAACCTAAATTAATTTTTTTTTTTTATTGCCCTTGTCCAGGGGTTGTCCAAGCCTAAGGGTTTATTGGGCTTATCCCTGGGCCAGGCGTAGCTAATTGTGAACAAATAAATCCAAACTTAAAGAAAGAACATTCTTTTCACTGCCAACGGAAACAAATATTTCCTCCAAATCAATCACAGCGGGCTAGTGTAAAAGTACAAAATCACGCAGACCGCTCTGTGATTGATTTGGATGAAGCATTTGTTTCCACCGCCGGTGGAAGTAACTTATTCTCAAACTTAAAACATGTTTTGTATAGCTGGTCGGGATTTTAAATCAAAGTTAAAAGGGCTATTGATCGGCTAGTTAGGAGTTATTCCACAAAAAGGACTTAAACTCGAAATTGATTTTTTTTTTCCCCCGTATAAGAGAGGTGACATTCTAATAAAACATCAGTCTCATTTCATTCAAAAAGTTAGTTTGTTGAAGGCCAAAAATTCAAACTTATGATGTGTAAAATTTGAAGCTACTCGAAATCAACACGTGACCGGCTCTATTAAAATTAAAAGCTTATTTAAAATCTGCTCGACTGATAAAAAAAAAGTCGAAACTTAGCTTGAACATATTTCTAAACTTGATAAGATTTCACACTCATCAAATTCAAATAATTGACTGTTTAACATGTTCGACTCATTAATTAGCATTAATACCGAAATTTACTGGCATGGTTCTTCCTGTATTAATTTCATCGAAAGTAAGCCACCCATCTTTATTGTTTTCTTCTAAAAAAAACTAAAAAAGGGTCCCCTCCCCATACTTCTTTTTCAGCTTGTCATTTTCCCCCAATTTTATTGTGCTCTTTCAGCTGGTTATTTAGGTTTTGATGAACTCCCTGAAACGTCTTTTTATTCTTACTTGATCGAGAGGTAACCAAACCGAATCTTTTTCGATTTCCTATGTTCCTCTTATTTAATGCACACTGTAATTTTGGCGGAAAGATTTTGAAATCACTGTACCAAAATCTCCAGAACAGGGGTTCATTTATGAGGATTCAATTTGTACTACTTTCTCCATCTGTCTCAATTTATTAGTAGTCTTCTACGAGAATTTCAACTTAGAGAAATGCTACGAAAACACTATTCATGATCGTTAAATCCACATCAAGATGGTGTGACTGATGAGGAGAAACTCACTGTCAGTCTCTCTAAGAAAAATAAAAGGGTAAATTACACTGACCTCCCTTGAGGTTTCTAACTTGTACACTGACCACCCCTACTTTATCTGAAAACACTGACCTCACTTGAGTTTTATATTTTAGTATTAAAAGCACCCTTCAATAGTACCGACGGATATCGACTGCGCCAGAGACTCAAGTGAGGTCAGTGTTTTCCTATGTTCCTCTTATCTAATGCACACTGTAATTTTGGCGGAAAGATTTTGAAATCACTGTACCAAAATCTCCAGAACAGGGGTTCATTTATGAGGATTCAATTTGTACTACTTTCTCCATCTGTCTCAATTTATTAGTAGTCTTCTACGAGAATTTCAACTTAGAGAAATGCTACAAAACGCTATTCATGATCATTAAATGCACATCAAGATGGTGTGACTGATGAGGAGAAACTCACTGTCGGTCCCTCTAAGAAAAATAAAAGGGTAAATTACACTGACCTCCCCTGAGGTTTCTGACTTGTACACTGACCACCCCTACTTTATCTGAAAACACTGACCTCACTTGAGTTTTATATTTTAGTATTAAAAGCACCCTTCAATAGTATCGACGGATATTGACGGCGCCAGAGACTCCCTTGTGGGTCCCCAACGGTTGATCCGAACCCTCCATTCACTCCAGAATTGAATTCCGAGTGAGTCTATGCGAGAATCACCTCAATCAGATGGTCCTACGTGCTGGATTCAAAATCACCTTATTTCATTCAAAAATTTTGGATCGAGCACTTAGGATTGTCCGATTGAGGTGATTCTCGTGTTGACCCACTCGGAATTCGATTTTGGAATGAACAGACAACTTAGATCGACTGTTGGGCACCCAAAAGGGGGTTTCTGGCGCCGTTGGAACCCGCCGGCTTTGCATCACTGGCGGTGCTTTGATACTAAAATATAAAACTCAAGGAGATCAAATACTTATTTCGTATAAAAGTAAGAAATTTCTGTCACAGCATGCTTTTTTAAACTTCAGGGGAGGTCAGTGTAATTTATCCAAAATAAAATTTTTCCTTATCTGTCACGTCATCTTGATATGAATGAGTAACTCAAAGTTTTTTCCATCAACTTATTAGGGAATGTCATCATTACTTTTGTCATTTTACCTTTCAGGTCTTGCTATGAGCTCACAATAAGCACAGAAAAAAAAACTCGTGTATACCTTTTCTACTTTTAAATATATTTACGCCTACTACTCTATTATACACTTTTCACACATTTCAATACATTTTTTTAAAACTTAATATAAACCTACTAGGCCTGTTTCAATATTTTACTTACCAAAACATTATCATTGTGTATACCTATTTTTCAAAAGTAGAGATAAAGGAGTAAATTCATCACTTTTTGTCCATTATTTTTCAGTTGAGACAGTAGAAAAGTGCTATTTGGGATCAAAAAATTGGAGATGGAGGAGCATCCGAGTATTTTAGAGGAAGGGTGAGCTACAAATACTACCCCTGAGGTTGTTTGATGAAGTCAATTTAATCCCTAATGTTTGAGAAAGGACATCCCACCTTGAGATTTTCAATACGAAAAAAAAATTTCCCCTTACCGTTAAGTGGACGTCAAGTTTTAAAATGGAATTGCTCATGAAAGGTTCACTAAATGAGCTTATTATCCTTCAAAAGTACAATGAGACAAATTCTCTCCTACTACTACAAAACCGTACCCAAATATAGAGAACTCCAATATACTTTCTGAAATTCAACTATTTTCTCTTACTTTTCAAACTAATTGTCACTTACCTCCCTTGCCGTATCTTTAAGGTTAATGGTGTTAACTTTTTTTGGAATTTTTCTCAAAACACATGGAAGAAGACCTACAAGTCTATAGTACCACTGATAGTGAGTTTTTGCTACAATATTTTTGTTATTTTTAGATGTATGTGAAGAAAACGACTTGTGAGAGAATACGAGAAAAACAATTTCACGGAGGGGCCGTGAATGGTGTGTTTGCACCGAGTAAATCTGGGTCATGAATTCCAAGATCCAATGGCTCGGATACAATATACTCTCTTCTCCTCATTAAAAGCATGTGGGAGGGAAAAAAAATTCGCGTATTATCCGAACTGTTGGATCTCGGAATCTACAACCGAAATTTGGGCGGTGCAAAGGCCCACCATAGAAAAGTTGTTCTCTTACGTGAAAACTCAGCCCAAATATTCTTTTGATCCACAGATACCTAACGAAGGTGGTTTTCTAACAAGTTTCCACTTCCAACACCGCTGCCAACTGCAAAATTCACCATAAATTCCTCTCTTTCTCTCTCTCTCACACATTTACAACCAGCTTCATTCAATTAAACGAGCTACCAGCAGAGGTCAATAAATCTGATTAGTTACAATTGCAATTGTCAACCCAACAACTCTCTCTCTCTCTCTCTCCCTCTCATGGATTTTCTTGCTAAGCCCACCCACGGAGGCCCTCTGCCCAACACCACCCTCCTATTTTACTCCTCCATGGAAGCTCATTTCTTCATACAAAAATGGGATCTTGTATTTCATGCACTCTGGCTCCTCTGTTTTCTCTTCATCTTCTTCTTCCTCAAGTACTTTTACTTTTCAAAACCACTACCAGTTTATCTAGTAGACTTCTCGTGTCTAAAACCCCCAAGTTCCTGCAGATTCCCATTTTCAACATTCATAGGACATGCCCAAAAGTTCTTTGACGAACAGAGCATGTCATTCATGGCCAAAGTGCTCTGCTCTTCCGGACAAGGCGAAGAAACCTGCCTCCCACCTGCTCTTCACTACATTCCACCAAGGTATTGTCCCATACTTGTATAGATTTTCTATTCCGGCTCCCTTCTGATGAGGGGATTATTGGTTTTTTTTTTTTGGCTTTTTACGTTTTACGGGAGAAGTCATTTTATACAATACTAGGGGTTTTTTTTCTAAATAATAATAAAAGTTTTTTTTTCCCCCTCGGAAGATCTGTGCATTTGATTTAGTCCTAAGTTACATCTAAGCAATTTTTTATTTTATTTTTTATAGCTGGATGTTCAGGTGAATTTGTGCACACTTTGACTAATTGGAGCACCTTGAAGTGTGAAAATAAGAGACAAATATATATAGCTTCTAGATTGTTGAGTTATCAAATACTATAACTTTTTTAAAAAAAAAAATTACATCCGTTGAAAAAAAAATCATTCTCGTTGCTAAACGACATTTTTTTTTTTTGACAAAGAGGAAGAAATTTATTGATAATAAAGATAAAGTAAAAGCAACAGATCTTACAAGGAGACGACGAGAACATAAATTAAAAATTAAATTAACATTAAAAATGCCTACTCCCCAGAAAACTGTAAAAAACAACTTCACAAACCCATACTGGAAAACGGCAACACTACAAGTTAAGAGACAGACCTTATAAAAGGAGACGACGGGAACATTAATTAAAATTAAAAAAAAAAAAAGGGCCTACTCTCAAGAAGATTGCAAAAGCAACTTAACAAACACACAAGGAAATAAATGTAAAAAATTTCAATGATAGAATTTTGCTATAATCGTTGTTTTTGTGCTTTGGTCTGATGAAGTTTGTGATTAAATTCCCAACAGGTCAAACCACCATGAATCCACCAAAGAAGTCCAAATGGTTCTCTTCCCAGTCTTTGAAGACCTCCTCTCCAAAACCCATCTCTCACCTCAAGAAATCGACATTCTCATCGTCAACTGCAGTGGTTTTTGCCCAATCCCTTCTCTCTCCTCCATCATCGTCAACAAATTCTCCCTCAGAAATGACACCAAAACCTTCACTCTCTCTGGCATGGGCTGCAGTGCCAGTGCACTGGGCATAAACATGGCCCAAAACCTCTTAGAAGTCCACAGAAATTCCAATGCTGTTGTTCTCAGCACAGAGATTTTGTCTACTGGTTGGTACCCAGGAAAAGACAAATCCATGTTGGCCCTCAACTGTCTTTTTCGGATGGGCAGTTCCGGTATTTTACTCAGTAACAAAAAGGAATTGAAAAATAAGGCCAAGTATAAGTTGGTACAGAGTCTTAGATCACAAAGGGCATCGGATGACACGGGTTATTACTCTGCCTTTCGCGAAGAGGACTCGGATGGAATTACCGGTTTTACCCTCAGGAGGGATTTGTTGCAGGTGGCCGGAGAAACTCTCCGGTCAAACATCACGGCTCTAAGCCCGTCGATTTTGCCCGTGATGGAGATTTTTTGGCACGTGGCTTCGAAGGTTTGGAAGAGGCTTATTGATAAGTCTGTGGAAATTTACATGCCGAATTTCAGGTTAGTAACCTAACCGCACCACATCAAACTAAATTTCATGTTTGTATCAATTAGAGTAGCATGGACTGGAAACGGGCCACAACACGCCAATATATAAATAGAAATGATTATGAGTTTACTTTTTTAAGTTTTGAATTGTGACTAGCAAATTACTATAATTTATTGGATCACAATCGTAATCTTTTGACAGTGTTTTAGAGAGTAACATGCAGAATACATTTTGCAAAAGCATAGTGCTGAATGCAAAACCTCTGCTATCAGACATACCCAGCACATTCGAAACTTGTCCCACTCTTGGGCATGCTTCTTTGTCAAGAGCTATATATCATCACTTAACTTGAAGAAATTCATTTTCCTTCTAAGCAATTGATTTTTCAGGTCAGTGATTCAACACTTTTGCTTGCCGGCGTCGGGGCGGCCGGTGATAAGAGAGATAGGGAAAGGGCTGAGGCTCGGGGAGAGAGAGATGGAGCCTGCTCTGGTGACACTGCACAGATTTGGGAACCAGAGTTCTTCTTCATTGTGGTATGAATTGGCATATTTGGAGGCTAAGGAAAGAGTGAAGAAGGGGGACAAGGTGTGGCAACTTGGGATGGGGAGTGGGCCTAAGTGTACTAGTTTGGTTTGGGAGTGTGTTAGGCCCATTGTTGGGGAAGCCCAGAAAGGCCCATGGGATGACTGCATTGATAGGTATCCAAGCTTGCTTGTTGATAAGTTGGCAAATGGCAATTACGACTAATTATTCAGTAGTGGTGGTGCTCCGAATCATTCAAGAACCACACATTTACGTAGACTCCATAAATTTTGTCTTATGTCTTACAAAACTGTGTGGTGTTCGAGTGATCCGGAGCATTATATGACAGTACTACTCATTAATGGTTGAGTCAAGCATCTGTTTTCCATATATCCCTTATGAGCAAAGATGGTTTTCCTTTTGAAGATGGATTTATGTTAAATGTCACTTTTCCTTTTCCTTTGTTTTCTGAAGTAATTGATGAACAAGAAAGATTTATGTAGAGAATTTTGGTTTTCCATTTTGAGTGTCCTCCTGAATGCTTGTAGTGTGGATTTTTCATGTTTTCCAAGCAATTAATTAATTAATGAAAAAGTGAGTTTATTTGCAAAATGAAATTTCCGATATCCACTTATTTCGCTCGTAACCCGCCACAAAAATAAGTAATGAGAAATACTTATTCATGGACGAGCCATGAATAGGGTGCTTCTGCCAAACAAATCCGGGCCGTGGATTCCGAAATCCAACGACTTGGATTAATGCGCGGTTATTTTTTTTAATTTTTGAATCCAACATGCTTTTAATGAGCTGTTGAATCTCGGAATCTACGGTACAGATTTTTTGGCTCAAACACCCTATTCACGGCTCATCCGTGAATAAGTATTTCTGGTAAGTAATACAAAAGATCTGAAAGAATAAATTTTGCATTTTTTTATTGCTAATTCTGCTTGACGTAATTCCATGATTCAGGGGAGTGGGGATTATACAAAATTCAGGAGAGTTTTAAGCTTAAGTCTTGGAAAAAATTGGTCTTTTTAGGCTTCTTTTCCTGATATTTTTGGCAAATTCAGTACTTTCACAATTCAAGTGAACCATTATGGCGATATTGAAGGTAAAAAAAAAGAAGAAGAAAAATGAACAAACCTGGTTAGGTGCTAGTGCTATGATTCACTTCTATCTTAGGTGAGATCCTAAGCCAAATCTTTAGAAAGAAGTAACAAGGATTTTATTTTGACACAAGGGAACGTGGGTACCTTTGAGTGAGGAGAATATAAACCACATGGGAAAGAATCGCACGTTATAGAAACTTGTAAGAGATTCATTTAGAAAGTAATTCTTCACTTTTTCTAGTTCACATTTTTAATACTCCCTCTGTTCCAATTTTATAATCCATTGTTCTATCCTAATTGGATAAAAAAAGCGATTATATCTTTCAATCGGTAATACATTTTATATGCAATATGAATCTTGTGTTGATAGATATTGATTTAATCTAATAAACAAAGTGTTTAAAATCACCTAACATATTGTAAATTATAAGATATAACACTTTGAAAAATGACACGAACTCTCAAAAAAGGCTATAAAATTGGGACGGAGGGAATAACTAGAAATTTTGGCCAGCGTACACGTGGATTAAGTAGGTTTGATTGTCGGATTATTATTAGGAAATGATCAGATAAGATGAGATTAAAAGTGGAGATAAATAAGACAATTGAGATTCAATGGATAATAAATGAGATTATATGAATACTTGAGATTAATTATACTGTTGTTTGATTAGAGTCGGATAAAAATTAGGGGTGTACATGGTCCGGTTTGGACCGGTTTTGTTGAAATTCAAGAACCAAACCATATCTAATGGTTCAAAAGAATTAAGAACCATAACCAGACCATTACACATATAAAACCAAACCACACCAAACCATTAGACTGGTCCGGTTTGGTTTGGTTTCCGATTCTAAACCATGTTAGCATTCAAAATTTGCCAAAAAAAAATTGTCCACAAAATTTTTGCAAATCCTTCGTAAAACTACTACCATTAAATCAACGCACAAATAGATTAAGGAGTCCATTAGAAACTAAAGTAACTATTAAAATATCACTATTGATATAGATGACAGATGCAACATTAAAACTTAAAACTAACAAAATTATTAAGATGTGTTGGTACATAGGAGTGTATATATTATATTATATTGTATAACGGACCGGTTTGGTTCAAACCACGGTTCCTAATTTTGAAACTAGGGACCAAACCAAAATATCCGGTTTTCATTTTTTTAGAACCAAAACCAATCCATTTCACCCATGTAAACCCGTCCAAAATAGGCCCGGTTTGGTTTGGTGGTCGGATTTCACCGGTTTTTTTCGTTTTTTTTTGCACCCCTAATAAAAATATATATAGATGATGGGGATAATTTTATACCATTGGATGATGAAGGAGACAATTCTGGATAAAGAAGACTAGCTCATACCATCCTTATCCTGATACAATATCAGTTAATCCGCTATATGAGGTACGAAATAGACAAATAGTCCACCAATATTTAACGAGGCCATTAATCACGTTGGAAAACGGTGGGAGAGGATGATCTTAGGTACTCCCAAATCCCAGCCCCCGTGTGAAATATTCGGTTTGAGCCAAATACCGGAGTATATGTACATTTGGTCCTTTAAAATGCGAAGTTGAAATCTTCCAAGTCAACACCACCCTTATTTCGGCTTAGTTTTTTAAAAAGATTTTTAAGACTTTGAAGTCTTTAAAATTATAATATTCAATTAAAAATGAAGTGATTACGTGTATGCGTATTTTCGATTTTTTCAAAATTAAAAGCACACGAATTTTATACTTTTAATTTGGTCTAAAAAAAATCAAAAACGATACTACATGGAACCACCTTCATTTTTTATTTGAAATATCATGATTTTAATACCTGAGTGCTAATTTTTTTTAAAAAATTGGGCCGAATTTGTCAGAATTGGCAAACAGTGCACACGCGCTCTACAAAGCACGTGGTTATAAATGTGTTTTAAGTGTACGTGTGACTCGAGTGTCTAAAGTCAAATCTGGGGCATATGAAAACAGAACGAAACAGACAAGTTTCTTCAACCCGGTTGGTTACGTGCGCCATACAACCAGTCAAAAAGTCATCGAATGCTGCTGCCGCTGCTTGCTTCACCAGTATCCCTTTACCAAAAATAAAAAAGAAAAAGAAAAATCACCATCGCTCTGTCATTCTTTTTTTTTTTTTTTCAAGACAATTAAGAGTTCGAGTCAGCTTACGTTCATTATTCGATCAAAATTAGACCATTCACATGCTATTCGTCATTCTTTTTTTTCCCCCTTTCTTTTTCCCAAAACTGTTAAGGGTTCAAATCCGCTTATACATATCTTGCCTAATCTCTCTTTTTATTAGGTCAAAATCAGACCACTCACACCAAACTTGAGATTTACAAGTAATTACACTTTGTTTGATTTGGAACTCAAGACCCATCCTGTACAATTTCTAATAAATTTTTTTTCAATCTTCTCTACTCATTATACCAAAAAATCTTTCTCAAAACTCAAACCAAACAAAGCCGTTATTTAGACATGTTCAAAAAATTCCAACTTTAGTCAATTGTCCGGAGCAGAGCAGCCAACCCACAGATTGCACGGACTATTCTTTTACTACTACTACTATTTTATTTTTTGTTTTCGTTTTTCCTAATTCACGCTCCCTGCCAATTCCCCCAAAATTCCACAACCATGCCTTCTCGACCTCTTCCCCCTCCTCCACCGTCACAACCACCCCACCAGAACCCCCACCTCCTCCCTCCCCCCACCGTCACCGTCACCGTAGCATTTTCCCTCCTCCTCCTCCTCACTGCCTGCTTCCGTAAAAAGAAACGCACCGTCCCTTTCGACTCTCCCCACCGCTTCTCCTACTTCTCCCTCCGCCGCGCCACGTCCGATTTCTCCCCCTCCCACCGCCTAGGCCAAGGCGGCTTCGGCTCGGTCTACCGAGCAACCCTAACGAATCCTCCACGAGACGTCGCCGTCAAGGTCATGGACCCCACCGGTTCTCTCCAAGGCGAGCGAGAGTTCCATAACGAACTCTCTCTTTGTTCCAAAATCGACTCCAACTACGTCGTCTCGCTTATCGGATTCTCCTCCGACCGGAAACGACACCGCATGCTTTTAGTCTTCGAGCTCATGAGCAACGGCAGCTTGCAGGATTGCTTGCTCCGTCGCAAGTGTGCAGAGCTGATGGATTGGAAGAAGAGATTCCAAATCGCAATTGACGTTGCAAAGGGGTTAGAGTATCTTCATCATTACTGTAATCCGCCAATCATTCACAGTGATATTAAACCTAGCAATATACTGTTGGATTGCGATTTCAACCCTAAAATTGGGGATTTCGGTTTGGCTAGGTTAAAATCAGAAAGTAGTGGGTCCGGTGTAGAGAAAAGTGGCTTTCCGGGCTTAGTCGATGATGTGCGCGTAAACTGTCCCGTACAAGTGAGTAATGAAAAAAAAGGAGAGGAATTCAATGTGGGTCTAAATCAGTCCCCAGAGAGTTTCGTTAGGGTGTCGGTTGATTCGATGTCGCCGGAGACCGTTAGGGGTGGTGCTGACTTGGCATCGCCGTCGGAGGATTTGGAGCGGGGTTGTGTATTGTCGGAGGGAGATTTGGATAGGCGTAGTTTGGGAAGTGGGGCGGGAACGGGGAATAGAGGTGGTGTGAAGCGGAGTGGGAGGCGGTTGAATAGTTTTTCGGGGAAGGATTGGTGGTGGAAACAAGATACCAACGACGGGGTTGTGACGGACTATGTGATGGAATGGATTGGGAATGAGATAAAGAATGAGAGGCCGAAAAACGAATGGATTGGGGCTTCTTCGAGTTCGATTGGGAAATCGGATAGGAAAAAGAATAGGAAAGGGTTAGAGTGGTGGAAGAGTATGGAGGGGGAGAAGAATGTGAAGAAGAAGAGTAAAGAGAAGAGGAGACCGGCGAGGGAGTGGTGGAAGGAGGAGTATTGCGAAGAGCTTGCGAGAAAGCAAAAGAAGAAGGAGAAGAAGAAGAAGAGAAATCAAGGGTCGATAAGCGATTGCAACGATGGAGATAATTGGTGGCCGGTGGACGACTATTTGTACACTGACGGAAAGAAGAAGAAGAGGAGTAGGAGCAGGGGGGGTAGTATGGGAAGTGTGGACTGGTGGTTGGATAAGTTTAGTGGCAATAGCCATGACTCTGGTAGTGAAGGGACACCCAAAAGTGGGTATAGTAGTACACCAAGTATGAGGGGAACTGTTTGTTATAATGCCCCTGAGAATTGCGGTGATTTTGAAACTTCAGAGAAGTGCGATGTTTATAGCTTTGGGGTTGTGTTGCTAGTTCTAGTATCCGGACGAAGGCCTCTTCAGTTGAATGGTGCGCCGATGGTTGAATACCATCGCGCTAATCTCCTGTCTTGGGCTAAACAACTTGCCCGGAGAGGGAGGCTTGTTGATTTAGTGGATAAGTCTGTTCAGTGTTTGAATAGAGAACAAGCTTTGTTGTGCATTACCATTGCGCTTCTATGTCTTCAGAAATTACCTGATCGACGGCCTTCTATGAGAGAAGTGGTGGGAATGCTTTGTGGGGAGTTGGAGTCTCCTCAGTTACCGGTTGAGTTTTCCCCTTCTCCTCCCTCTCGCGTTCCATTCAAGTCGCAGAAGAAGGTCCGGTGAGTTTCTGACATCAGGTGCAATTCAGGGATGGAGTCAAGCAGGCCAGTGGGGGCGGTCGCCCCTGCAAGAAAAAAAAAACCCTCTAGTATTGTATAGGATTTTTTTCCCCCTAGAATTATATAGATTCGGCCTTGCAAAGTATTTTGGAAAAAATAATTTGTCCCTGTATAATGAAATTCCTGGCTCCGTCTTTGGCAATTCGTATGATCATTACAAGTATGATGTTGTTGATTCTTGGGTTCATCATCTTTATGGATGATTGTTTGGAATGAACACGATGTATACATTTGCTTATTTTACTTTCCACTTTTGTCTGCACTAGTTTGGCTATTTAATTCAAGATGATCATTGTCTTCCTTGATGAGTTTTATTGATTCCAGTAATATTTTTGGATGGCAACTGATATTGCAGCAAGAGGTTTTCGGGTTATGAAATCTGAATGTGGAATTTAATCTGTGTGGAGCCTTGGTGTCATCCCCACTTGTTGATGCTTAAATCTAGAACTAGAATAGCTGACTAGATTTTGAGGAATGAATACTATGCCTGGAATAGAAAGGAGATTGTCCATTTGTTCTTGGCTTGCTATGGATCTCTTGGTAAATTAAAGTACAGAAGCTTGGTTCCATCATTACTGTTACGACCATAGGCCACAGTCTCCATATACTGGCAATTCCACCATAAATCACACGTTTAATTGTATCTCCAATTATCGACTTGTAATTTATTTTTCTTCTATTTTAAGAGTATTTGTTTAAGAACCGGAGGAAATTAAATCTTTTGTTAATTGAAAGGTAGAGATTGTTAGGCATTTGGAATGGAAAGAAATCAAGATTTTTTTTTTGAACGGCAGAAAATTGAAAGAAATCAAGATTTTCAAATAGATTTTGTGCATATATCATCCCCATAAGAAAAGGGAATTAAGATATCAAGGCTGAAGAAAAAGAAAACGTGTTTTAGTAACTGTGCTCGAGCAACTCAAAGAAAGGCTTTAGACAGTGCTCAAGCAACTTCCAGATTTCCTGCAATCTATTTATTTGCGGCCAGTAGGTTTTTCACTTCACTGAATACCATCAGTGCTGTCCATTTTTGCCTCATTCTATCAGAAAATATTGACGGCGGTGTTTGGCTTGTCTCCTGGAGTAAACATATGATCTGTTGATCATCGAACTTTAAGAATAACTCCATGAGTTCTTTTCAAACTTCGATTCTATACTTGAACCGTTATTTTGATGGATTCTGAAAGTATCTTGGAGGACTTGAGGAATCAAGACGCGCGGCTATCAAACACTTAGTACAGTGTATGTGGATTCAACAATTTGATCTTTGGTCATTTAGAGAGGATTCATAGTTCTTTAGTTAAGCTTGTTTTGTAACTGCAGAATGATCATTTTTAGTGGTTTGATTTTTTCTCGTAGTTCTTATCATTTTAAAGAGGTTTTCCACATACACATATAATATATTTGTGGTAACTATTACTTTTCGATACTTTTTATTTTGCTTCTTGCGTAGTTGATAGCAAAACAAGAATTTTCAATTACCTTAGCTGTGTTTGGTTTAGAGTTTTAGTTTAGTTTAGTTTTGATGATGTAACCAGGTGTAATAAGTGGAGAGAGATAGAGAGAGAAATGAGAGAAATGATGATGCCATCAAAATCAAAACTGGTCCAAAACTTGTAACTGAACATGGCCTTTAACACTTGCCTATTCCCATGGGTTGGGCCTAGAACCAGGTCAGATTATCCTCTACTGGGATTCTCTGTTCCGCTCTCAATTATTGCTCTATGCTATCGTAAATTTTAGTAGTTAAGAATATTTTGGAAATACACTTTCATCCTCTGGTTGTTAAGAAATATTGTCTCACGTTGCTTAGAAGTGGAATGAGTAATCACTTAATATATGTTGAGACTTCTCCACTCATTGCCAATTGGTTTTGAGTCAGATATAAAATTTCCACATGGTATTAGAGCGGAGCCCATTCCACCCCACATTAAAAAAAAAAAAAATTCACACCCTACAATGATAGACTAGCAAAAAGGCTGAACGATGATAGGACCCAAAAAATGGCCACACTTGACAGACCTTAAATGTGGTTGCACGTGAGGGGGGATGTTGGGAAATATTGTCCCATATTGCTTAAAATAGAATAAGTGACCACTTAATATATGCTGGGACCTCTCCAATTATTGTTAATTGGTTTTGAGTTGGATATAAAGTTTACACACTGGTCACCCCATTTGGCCTAACTTTTTGATGGGAAGAATCCAAAAAGTATATAAACATAAATCGAAATTGTATATTTTACCATCTTATATGAACTTTTTTCAACTTTGGTCTCTATTTTTGGTTATGCTTTTCTGATTTTTGTGGTCGAGCTGGGTAATGTGATGTAAAAATTACACGAAACCCGCACCTACTAAAAATGAAGAGAAAACCAAATAAAACTATTATGTCAAAAAGCTCTAAAAAGGTTGGGCCTAATGAATGGGCATAGAACATAGGAGTATAAGTTTTAGATCCTGACCTTATGGACAAATAAACCTGCCTGCCTAGAAGTGTGAAAATATGTTCTGTTAAACAAATAGCCTTGGGCACAAGATCGAGCTGAGGCCCTTAACTGGAATAACTATGGGTTCTGGGCCTAGGCTACTTCCAAAGAAAGATAGGCCCGGAACTGAAGTTGTTATAACCTTGAATTCAACAATATTTTTCCTGCTCCTTTGCCTGCACCCGTGAACTGGCTTATTCCCCGGATCCGGGGCCCTGTAGCATCCCGGGATTTTAGCTCTCAATCGCAATCGTCAAAAAATGTTTTCAATGGTTTGCATTGGCAAAAGCTTTCTTATCGGTTAAAAAGCAGTTGCGAATCCAGACCAGTGATTGCTAAATTGAACAGTTGCGATGCACGCTACAACCCTGTAGCGCTTTGGGGTGCTAAAGGCCCCCGAATTCCTTATTCCCCAACTGCCCCAACTATTCGAACAACCACACTTGACATCGCATAGCTTAGCATTGGGTTGGACTTGGGCCAGTCTCTTGTCTAGTTTTTATTTATTTATTTATTTTTTATTCCAGTCTAGTTAGGAGCTTTTGAGGGCCCCTCTCAGGCTCACACAAAAATCATTGAAATCATTTATTACTATGAAGAACTTGTTATGGATGCTATTCACGTAAAAAATTAGCTTGATCGAACATTGATAGCCACATGAACAAAATAGATTTGTATAAGGAAAATGGGATAACAAAAATAATTAGATACTAAAATTGCCAATTGTTTCCTTGTACAAATATGTCTTGTTCATACACCTATTAATGCTCAATCTGCTAATTTTTTCCAGTCAACAACATAATAGCTCTACAAATTGAACAATTTCGATTATTATTGTAGGTCTCTCCAAGCTCAAAACTAGACCAGATTGGAAAAAAAAAAAAAACTAGAACATGAGACTGGTGCAGGATTGGGGGCAAAGTATTTGTTAATTTCATATTCTCTTCGCTCTTCTTTAAGAACTGATTGAAAATTGTGATTCAAACTGAAAGTTGGTCCAAAGTCCATTGATGAGTGGCAATTCCACGGTCATGGAGCACACCTTTTAAAGTTGTCTCTATCGAACATTAGCATAAGACATAAGTCATTTTCGATCCAAATTTCGGCTGACCACCGATGATCATACCGATTCAAACTTAATATGCAAAAAAAAAAAAAAAAAAAAGATTTGAAATTTCAAATTTCTATTAAAAAAAATTACTTTGGTTAATAATTTTTAGTTTTTAGATTCTTTTCGTCGATATAAATCGACAATCCATATATGATAGAAATTGACGTAAACAAACAAATGCTGACTTTTTCTTTTTAAAAGGGAAAAAGATACAAAGAAAAACAGTGATTTTTTCATGGAGGTCTTCGTATTACTCATAAATAATTCGATTTCTCTACTTCTAATCCAAATAACTCGTCTACAGGTACCGACCATCTGTGCACCCCGTAGGACCCACTTTCGGATACCACCCAATTGTTGCGCACCATTCATTAGTTTTTAAATATTTTTTGGGTGGTCTCCTTAAAAATCAGTCCAATGGGAAAGTAGCAAGTGCTTTTTAGGCAATTTCATATATGTGAATTTGTTGGCATTTTCATGTGCTGGTTGAGTTTGAAGAAGGGAGAGAGATTTTTAGAGTCATGGGGGTGCGGTTTTATAGCGGCGTATTTGAGAGAGATAATGGTGGTTGAATGCCTGCCTCTGCATGTGTGGGGTTGAATTGAATGGAGTACTTTTCTATGATTGTGCGGCAGTGGATTGGTAGGCATCATAGAGGTCTTTTCCGTTAACGACTGTAGGTCAGTGATGTTCAAAGGGGACAAAAAACATTGGAGGCTGTTTTTCCAGGCATTTGTGTTTTGTAGGGTGATATTTGTAATTTACACAAAAAAGATTTAGTTTGGATGATAATTTTTTACTTTGTGAATTCCTTTCGTTGAGACGAACTAATAATCTGAAAAAACTTTACGGAAACAAACAAATGTGAAAAAGATCTGAATAAACCTTGTAGAAATGTGTGTGTGTGTGTGTGTGTGTGGGGGGGGTAACTATACGCAAGTACGCAGATATAAACCTTTAATGTGATACTCCTTCCATCCCAAAATATTTTGCTTATTTCTTTTTTTGGACGTCTAAAAAATTTGTCTATATCTTTTATATTATAGTATTTTATATATTCAATATGAATCTTGTTTGATATATCTCAATTAATATTTTTAAACAAAAAATACGAAATCGTAAAAACCATTATAGATTATGAGATATAAATAACTTTTTGTGAGGTTCCAAAAAGGAAATAGGCGAAACAATTTGGGACAGAGGGATATTTGTTATTTATCCAATCAATTTATGGAGAGTTGCGACAATTGGTTTGTTGGGGACTTTTTAAACGCAAAATTGAAACAATTGGTTAGTTGGGGACTTTTAAACGCACAAAATTGAAACAATTGGTTTGTTGGGGATCCAAACGGCACAAGAGTAATACTTTAGGGACTGATAATATCAATAAGTCTTGAAATTATTGACAGAAATAGACTGTCTATTTCTGACCTCATGTCCAAATCAAGTTGACTTTTTGCTTGAATATACAACTCTGCGGCCTCACAAGATGAATAATTCATATTATATCCAAAAACGTACAAACGTGTGGTGGAGTCCGCAATGGCAATGACGGAAACGGTTTTCACAGGCATTGGATATAATTTATACTCTTTGTCCTTTTTCTTAAAAAAATTGATATGAAAAAATATGGGAAGACGATGTATCATGCTATGTATTAATTCTGATCAATTATACTCTCTCTCTTTTTAACGTCTATTTTTAAGAAGCAAGTTGTGGGGAAAGATTCCCCCGAGTATTTTGTACAGATAGCCTCGTGGTCTAATCTTTGTAGTGCCATATCACCTAATCTCCCAATTGCTTCCCAACCACTACCAGAAATATACAATCAGTTCTAGATCTGGATTTCATTTGGTTGGAAAAAGCTACTAAACCTAGTTTTTCAAAAAAATTTAGCGACCTAGTTGTTAAAATCATGGTGATTTTAGCAAATAAGTTCATCATGTGCTAAAATTACAGAATTTCACATAAAAAATGAAGTGGTTCTGTGTATCGTTTTTTGATTTTTTTGCACCAAATTAAAGTACTCCTCGTGTACTTTAATTTGGTGTGAAAAATTCAAAAATTAATACACGAAAACACTTAATTTTTTGATTTGAAATACCATGATTTTAGCAGTTGTTGAACTCGTTTGCTAAAATCATTGTTGATTTTAGTAACTGGGTTGCTAAATTTTTTTGAAAAACTAGGCCGTAGGCTTGCATACCTCAAGAATTGGTCTGGTGATCAAGGCCTAAAACTTAGAAATTTGCTCTCTTAAGATTACATGTTCAAAAGTTTTCAATTGTTATCAACTCTTTTGGAGCTAGTACATACGAAGTTTTGCTCTCAGCTTTAATTGAACACCTCGCAATTGGGCGATGAGATTGGGTCCCGGGATTAGTCAAGGTAGGCATAAGGTGGCCTGCACATTAGAGTTATTAAAAAAAGTATATGATGTTGCTTTAGGTATCTTCCTAGTCATTTGCATACCTTTTCACAACATAAGCTCCTCCTTGTCCCAAATGATGCCTTCACATAATTGAAGCCAATTCAACACCACTCTTTTCTTTATATTTTTGTATACCTGGTGTTATTATTGCCTTTCCTTTGCCGACCAATGTACGGGCAAATGGACCACCAAAGAACGTACTCCAATTTTTTTGGGGAAAAAACGTACTGGAGCTTCATGGGCAAGCATGAATCACTTTCAATTTTTATATCAATGCTAAACATACAGATTTGAACACAAATGTATTCGGCGATGTACATGGACTCTACAAAATGATGTGGATCTCAAACATATTATCCCAAATACATCTGTGTCCGATCACTTTCCTTTTCAAAAATAACAGGATCCGATATTTCTTCATACAAAATATGCCTACGAGGTTAACCTATGTTGTATATTCAATCATTTATTAGGTCAAATGATAGCTAGGAATGGCAAAAGTAAGTGCTTTATACATTTAAGTTTATAGTTCGAGTCTGGTAAGAGTCAAATCTTTTTGAACCAACCTGCGCTAGGCAAAGAAACCTAGTGTAAAATGCAATAGGTAGGATAGGTCTAGAGTTATTAAAAATGAACCTCTATAAACTTTAGCTTACCTGAAATGATTGTTATAACCATTGACCTGACTGCTTAGAGCAGGTATGAAAGCCAAATTTTCTGGAGAAAGAATTGATCGCCCACTACAAGATACTAGTATATATACTGCCCTGGAAAAATTCATCTTTCCTGTTGCAAACGCAGTAGCTTTCCTCAGTGGTCGACAAGATTTTAAAGATTTGCTGATAGCCTATGGCTATGAGTGTTGGTTTTGGGCTTCCAGGCACATATGCTGTTTTCCGATAGGGACAGAAGTTTCCTTGATTTGTATGGTCAATTTGAATTTTGTGGTACTAGTCTTCCCATAATGTTACCTATATGTAGTTATTTCATGTAACTCATATGTCCGGATCAACTTAAGTACAGTATTAGTACTGTTTGACTAATCTTGAAAGATTAGCCCTTTTGGCCACCAATAAAGCCCAATTAAATTCGGGACAAAATGTCATATGGATTGACACCATAGAAGTTAATTGCACTTGAGAGGTTTTTGAAAACTTGAAATTTTGTAAGAGAGCAAATACTGAAGTGCATGCGGACCTTGACCACTAAACCTGTATTACAGTCTATATACTTAGCAAGCGTAGTATGCCCAACCTTTTTAATTTATACCCAACCTTTTTATTTTGGAAAATAAGAAAAATTAAAATCTCCACATCAATACATCATAAAACCAATCTCTGTCAATTCCTCTAACTTCCTTATTAGTTTTGTTCTTTACCTCTTTTCCTATTTCTCTTTTCCAAAAAGGCTTTTCATTTAGTTAGATGTAAATCATAATTACTTTGTGATTATGTTATCCATAAAGAAATGTTTATCTTCTCCCGTATTGCATTAATTTGGCCGACTAAGAACATGAGAATTAAAGAAAATTCACCTCTCAAACTTACAATTAAGGAAAGATAGAAGTAATTACGATCAATTTAAGACGTACTTTTTATAAGTTAAATTAAAATAATTGTAAATATGCGGCAGAAAAGACTTGGGTCTTTTTTTTAATAATAAGTTTATAATAATTAGTCATCCGGTACATCACATAAGATGTAAGTTTCCATACTTTTTTTGAACTCAGGGACTTTGTCGTCACTTAGGGATGGCAGGGCATGCCAACCCGATCTTTGCCGTCCAAACGTGTTATGGGTAGCCCAGATTTGAGGGGTGCTAAAGGGTGGTGCTAAAGGGTGTTTTGGGTATTTTAACTCTCCTTAAATCTAGTTTGTCCAAAACACGTTTGGACAGCCGAGATTGGTAGGCCCTGCCATCCCTAAGGGACTGCGGAGTCACCGGATCCCTTTCTTTTTTTGGTTCGCGGCAAGTAAATTTTTTGGTAATCAAACCTATAAGAGGCGTGATTGGAATCCTTATAACAACAAATCAACAATGGTTATGTTTGTTTTTGTGAGCCATCGAGGAAATTATAATTTCCATAACAGACCTTATTCCTATTTAGTGAGCCACTGTGGCCTTCAGCTTATGTGGTTTTTTCCCAATAACATTTCAAATTTTGGTTGGATGTATCCTATGGAAACTATAATTTTCTTACATGTTAAGTTTATAATTAATTTCAAGCGCACACTCACATAATTGGATATTAATGGGTTCATAGGAAACCCATTGTACCAATAATACAAGAATGTCAAAACATATAGTAAAAAATTGTGATACCCCAATTCTAAGTGTCACATCGGTGACTTAGGGAAAATGTGAGTATTATATAAGACAATTTGACCAGCTAGTGTATAACTTGAGGTTAATCTTTTGAGCTACGCTGTTAAGAATTAGCATATCAAATGGGGCGGGTCGTTACGGGTAGTATCAGAGCACAACCCCAGTTTACATGGTGGGAGCCACCTCTATAATCTATATGAGCCACCTCTTGAATCCTAGAGTTGGAGCAAAGTGCTATGCAGAACATAGTGCTACACTATGGCCACCAGGGGAAGGAGGACGTTGCATCATATGGTCGGGAGATTGTGATACCCCAATTCTAAGTCCCACATCGGTGACTTAGGGAAAATGTGAGTATTATATAAGATAATTTGACCAGCTACTGTATATTTGAGATTAACTTTTTAAGTTATGTAGTTATGTTAAGAGTTAGCAGGTGAGCTAGGGCGAGTCGTTGCAAAAACACTCACTAGCCCGATGATAAAGAGTACATGGTACAAATATGAGCAATGCAACATTATTAGTCATCAAATGGCACCTACATTATTGGAGGTGTTATATATATAAATTGTTGCTTGTAACATACTTTAATAACGCACCAGGTGTGAATAAAGATGGGTGGGGTTTCAGTTGTATACACATACAGTACCCACCATCAAGCTTTTTAAACAACACCTGGTTCAAGTGTCCTTTTTTTAATCCCTCATTGTCCTCCTTTCCTGTCAATAAAATCTCAAACCCTAACCCGTTTCCCCGTATCTGCTTCTTTGTCACCTCCAGTGATACACGAGAACCATATCTCCATTAATAAATCAAAATTGCGGCTATGTTTCCAATTGAAGAAAGCGAGGAGTGGGTGTTTGAAGATCTGATCATGAATATTGATGCCTCACAGGAAAGAAGCAAAAACTATTCTGCAAATAGGGTTGGGAAGAGGCAGCAGAAATTAGTTGCCATTCCAGAGGAAAACGATGGGACGAATATCGCGAACGATAACAAGCAGAAAGCAGCTCACAAGGAGATCGAGAAGAAAAGAAGGCAAGAAATGGGTTACCTTCATGCATCGCTCCGATCTGTTCTCCCTTTTGAATATATCAAGGTGAAGAATTTCCCTAATTTCCTATCGTCCTCTCGTTCTGTTATATGCTTTTCTTTTTGCTACTGAATTTCAGTGGATCGTAACAGCAAGACCACTCTAGTATTTACAATTACAACATACCAGTCATGTATACGCTTAAATGGGTCTTGCAATAATTTCTTCCTCTTAAACTTCTGCAAAAGATACTAGCAAGATTTAAGACCCTAACAAATGGTTGTTCAAATTGGTTTCTCCCTCTTGAATTCCGACGACAAAGATTATTCTCTCTTTCTTTCTCTCTAAACTGCGATTGTGTTTGAACAATAAGGTCCCTAAAAGGTTTATCTTGATCGTGTCTTCAGGGAAAGCGTTCGATGTCGGATCACATTCAGGAGAGTGTGAACTACATAAAACACATGGAGAAGACAATCGAAGAACTGAAAATCAAGAGAGAGGACCTAGCCGCCCAATATATGGTTTCCAATTCAAACACATCAAGTTCAACCTCAAGAAATTGCTTCCCCATTAGCATCACAGTCAGTCATTGCGTCCGCGGTGCTGAAATTCTGATTAATAGTGAGTTAAGAGATGCAGTTTTTCCCCTATCAAGAGTACTTGAACTACTGCTTGAGGAAGGACTGGATGTTGTTAGCTGTGTTTACACACAAGTTAATGATGGTTTCCTTTACACTATAAGAACTGAGGTATATTTCTGGTTAAGTTCTGTTTCTAAGTTTAGGGTTTCTCATTATTTTTTTTGCACAGCTTAGGGTTTCAAAGTTGTTCAATAAGTGCAATTTTACCAGTAATTTTACTTGTTTTCTCCTTGCAGGTTAGTGACAGGACATGCATTGATCTATCTGTGCTGCGACAGAAATTGACTAATGTGATTAAGTAGATGTGAGTTTAAGGAACTATTGGTGGTGGTTTTCAAAATCAGTATCGCAGAACAATTCTAAGTTTGTTTTCAAAATCAGTATTGCAGAAATGTTTGCAAGGACTTTTTACCATGGTTAATGATTTTCACAACTTGTTTTATGATCTTTTATTTTGAAAAAGAAGTCACTTATGTTTATCTTCTTCTCCTAATAATTGGGTATCAGGGCCATCTTATGCTCATTTTGATTAATTCGGGGGTTCTGAAGTTACTGCCATGAGAAATCTGTTAGTGGTTAGAAGGGTTTTTTTTTTTTGGCTGGTGATGAGTGACTGGATTCTTACAAGCAAAATTGAGGTAGTAATCTCTTATTTGCTGGCTTGCTGTCTACTTCAATTTATTGGGATTCAAAAGAACTTATTTCTCAAAAGGCATTAAACTGACTTTTTTCAAATTGTCTATAACGATGAGTGTTTTTTATTTTTAAAAATTGTTTCTGAAAGTGTTCTGCAAATTTGATTTTGAAAATTGCTATGAAAGAGAACTATTTCAAGTGACAATGTGCTTTGAATTTTTCGAGACAATTTATGCCCTTGACTGTCACAAACTTTTGGAATTTTAGACTGGACGATAAAATCAAATAAATAAATATATATATATATATATATATATATATATATATATATATATATATATATAATGGATGAATATATATATAAATAAATATATATAAATAAACTTTTGGAAACCGACCATGCTATGTTCAAGGGGTGCAGATTTTGGTTTGGTGTGAAATATTAATGGATGAAGTTAATTACTTCTGATATCTTCGGAAAATTGCTTGGGAATGATCTATATCTTTGTCTCAGTTCATTAGATCAAGGCATTTGTTAGCGTGCACACTCCACTATCCAACTACTTGATCTTTGTAGAGTGGCAGTTTCTTTTTATATAACCGAATAGTCATACTAATTAACTTGAACGTACTTTAATTAATTTTGGATCTCTGAAGTTACGACTAGGGAAACTATCAATGGCACACGGTAAACTTGATTCACGCATTATTGTATTTTCTAGTAGACACATAGTACAAGAATCTTTTGATTCATGTATGTAAGTACGAGGCAGATATCTATAGATGTGAAGAGTAAATTGAAGGCATGCATGCATCCTAAGTTGAAGAGTCATACATGCATGTAGGGTGGGCATCAGGTAATTTTGTATTATTTTTGTGTTATGTATTGGAATCTTATTTAAGAATTCCAGCAATATTTTTTAACTCACCAAATTTTTGTGTTATGTTTTGGGTCATATTGGGTTTGTGTTGTCATAATATGTCAAAAAGTCCTAATTTTAGCTTAATTTTTATTTTTCTAACTGGACAGTTCATCAAACTAATATTCAATGTATAAAATTACTCATAAAAATTTTATTTTTAGCACAATTATATAGATTTATTCTATTTTTTTGTGTCAAGCATTCCCACCCCTTGATGCATGTGGATCAAGAGTCATAGATGTGGAAATTCTTATTAGTTCAAGTAATTTGGCAGGTATTTTTTGGTGGTTTTGTGGCCAGTTTTTGTGGCCGGTGATTTTTGTTTGTACCCGGTTTTGGTGGCCGGTGGTTTTGAGTTTAATTTATTTCTTTCTTTTCTCAAAAAAAAAAAGAAGTAATTTGGCAGGTTGATGCAAGTAGGAACCTGTCTACAAAATCATGTGGGATGAAGCTCCCATCCAGTTTTCCTTGTGTCCTAACTGGTCCAATTTGGGTCGTTGTAGATCTATACTTGGGCCACAACAATGATCGTAATTGGTCATTTTGTAGGGCTCGTTACACAAAAAATTAGAATTGATGGAAAATCAATAGCTGTAGGAATTAGGAATAAATTAAACGGATTTGTGCAAGGAAAAAAAAAGAAATATAAGTTTCAAATCATATTTTATTTTTCGATTTTCCTTGCACAAAGTCATTTTGTTTATATAATTATCAATTACTTATCAAACTAATTTTTCATGTATATATTACTCAAAAAGCTCTGTAAAACGAATAAGTTTCATCATTATTGTGGGCCAAGTACGGGCTTACAACGGCCTAGACTGGTCTCAAGGAAACTGGATACGAGCTGGATCCTTCATTGGTGGCCACTGGATATGTAGATAAAAGAAGTACGGTGTTGAGTAATTAGAGTCAATGAACTATATTTGGTTTTGTAGTTTTGTGTCCAGACCATTTTACATGCATTTTAAATCATTCTAGATATTTCCAAAGCTTTTTTTTCTGTTTTTTTTGCTGGTGAGAGTTTGAGGTAGAGGGTAAGCAATTTATTCTCTTCTCTCACGTCTCTCCCTAAATATTTGATTATATTTATCCATCACAATTCACAAATATCCAACTCATCCACCTTTCCCTTGTGACATGATATTGGAGAATTCATATCCCCACATATATTTGAGTATTGATAATCAGGTTTAATTTACTTGGAACACAAAACGTTGTCCACTACATGTCTTAATTTACCTAAAATAGAGTAATAACAACCCAATTGTACCGACATCTACGAATTCTGTTAATTTATTTACTTTTTCTTTCTTTTTTTTTTTTTTGTAAGTGGTTGTATTTTGATTGGTAGATTAATACATATCCGGTCGAGATATAACTATTCACTTTGTTTTTTCCTGCCTAAAATGTCAAGATTTACCTTTCGTGAAAAGGATAATTAATTAAGATGGAGAGACGAAAAGGTTGTTTAAAGAAAAGTAAGAGAGTGAAAGTCTGGCGAAACATTTTAAGAGAAATCAATTTTAATTTCTGTCTTTAGAGAAAGAAAGACAGATACAAGACTTGACACTAACAAGTGGTTAATACTTACTAATCCCACTGAATTATAACCAAACTCTTAACTAACTAGGCTTACTGACACTTCACTAACTCAGCTAATCACCTTGCTTTACACGGTTACCCTATATACGTAATCGCATGCATGTTTAGTACCACTTGATGTATATATGAATTGATTCCTACTGCGCATATATATATAGGATAAACTTTCAATAAGTGTCCCTTATTGAAAAATACCATGAGGACCTAGGTTTTTTTTGTGTTTCCGGACAAAATTTCGATGATCCGAACCGTTCAGTGTTTTTAAATGCATTTTTGAGGGCCTCCGCGAGGATTCGTCCAAAAAAAATACTTAGAAGGGCTTCATCCGATTAGTTTTGGTTAAAAATGCTATATATAACGTTTTAAACCAAAACTGATCGGATGAAGCCCTTCCGGTTTTTTTTTGATGAATCCTCATGGAGGCCCTTAGAAATGCATTTTAAAAATATTGAACGGTTCGGATCGTCAAAATTTGGCTCGGAAAGGTAAGGTCCGCATTTTAACTTCAATAAGAGACCCTTATTAGAAGTTTATCTTATATATATACACACACACACACACACACACACACACACACACACAAATCTTCTAGTTCAGACCTCCTGGAAATAAGAAAATGTGTATTACTATACAGTTTTTGCGAAAAACTGCTTGGATCAAGCTCTTTCTGGTATTTTTTTTTGATGATTTCTAGCGTGGACCCTTGAAAACACTTTCTGAACACATTGGATGGCTCGGATCGTCAAAAATAAAATGTTTGGATCATGGAGGTCCGGAAGTCCGGATCCTTATATATATAAGGTTTGCTTCTAATCCAGACTTTTAATTTCCGGACCTCATGATCCAAACATTTTTTTTGATCCGATTAGTCAATCAATGTGTTGAAAAGTGTTTCAAAGTTCCACACCGAAAAAATCTTCAAAAAAAATACTAGGAAGGGCTTGATCCAAGCAATTTTTGCAAAAAATATATATTTACATTTTTTGCGAAAACTGCTTTGATTAAGCCCTTCTCGGTATTTTTTTTTTGAAGATTTCTCGCGTAAACCCTTGAAAACACCTTCTGAACACATTGGACGGATCGGATTTTCCAAAATTAATTTGCAACACAAAAAAAGTCATGTTTTTCTTATTTCCGGGAGGTGTGGACTAGAAGATCCAACTATATATATATGGGGTAAGCTTGACCTCCATGATCCAATTTTTTTTTTTTGACGATCCAAGCCATCCAATGTGTTAAGAAGGTCTTTTCAAGGGTCTACTCCAGAAATCTTCAAAAAAAATACCGGGAAGGGCTTGATCCAAGTAGTTTCGCAAAATTTTATATTTACAGTTTTTGCGAAAACTGTTTCGATCAAGCCCTTCCCAGTATTCTTTTTTAAAATTTCTCACGTAGACCCTTGAAAACACCTTTTGAACACATTGGACGGCTCAGATTTTCCAAAAATAATTTGCAACGCAAAAAATAACTTTTTTCTTATTCTCGGGAGGGTTTGGATTAGAAAATTTCCGTATATATATATATATAGGCAGAGCTCTTTCTCGTTAACAAAAAGATGCTACCATAAGAGATCTCTCTTAAAAGCCTTAGCTCAAGCACCTGTACGAACGGAGGACGACATCCCTATATATATATATATATATATATATATATATATATATATATATATATATATATATATATAGGGAGAGCTTCTAAAACGGGAATTCTATTTCCGGACCTCCATGATCCAAATTTTTTTTGACGATTCGAGCCGTCCAATGTTTTCAAAGGTCCTTGCGAAAAATCTTTAAAAAAAAATACCGGGAAGGGCTTGATCTAAACAGTTTTTAGCAAAACTGTAAACATATAGTTTTTGCAAAAAAACTGCTTGGATCAAGCCGTTCCCGGTATTTTTTTTTTTTGAAAATTTTTCGCGTGGACTTGTGAAAGCACCTCCTGAAAACATGGGACGACTCAGATTTTCCAAAACAATTTGCAAATAAAAAAACACTTTTTCTTGTTTCCGGGAGGACCGGACTAAAAATTATATATATATATATATATATATATATATATATACATGGATTTTCTAGTCCACACCACCTGTAAATAAGGAAAAAATGATTTTTTTGTGTTGCAAATTATTTTTGAAAAATCCGAGCCGTCCAATGTGTTCAAAAAGTGTTTTCAAGGGCTCTTGCGAGAAATCTTCAAAAAAAAAAAAATACCGGGAAGGGCTTGATCCAAGCAGTTTTCGGAAAGACTGTATAAAACTGTATATATATATATATATATATTAATCAATCATAACGATCAAAATTACAATGGACAACCGTAATAATATACTTAAAGTTTTAAGTCCTTACAAAAATTATACTAAAAAATAGGCATAAATTAAAGTGCAAATAAAGCAATGAATAAGAGGAGATGAGGTGCATCTCTTCATCAAGGTAATCTAATTTTAAGCAGTAAACAGCTAGGTTCTTGAAGCTGGTCGTGTTCATTCAAACAAATTGAAAATCAACCAAAAAGAGAGAGAGAGAGAGAGAGAGAGAGAGAGAGAGAGATGTTACCTTAGTTGATTGATCTGGTTTTCTTCTTCGCATACCATGGGTTCTTCGTCGATTGCCTTTTCTCTCTTTCTTTCTCCTCTCTCTGTTGTTGAACGTGAAATGGGGAGGGGAAGAGATCCGGATGGGGTTTAAACACGGATCCTGACCCGCGAACCTATTTTAACCCGACCGTGACTCGTGTGTGGCATTTTAAGTGAGCTTTTAATATGAGTCATTGGATGCATCCAACGGCCCTAAACATTTTGCCCGCACTTTCTTATATGAGGGAGCCCTCATAAGAAATTTTTTATATATATATATATATATATATATATATATATATATATAGAGAGAGAGAGAGAGAGAGAGAGAGAGAGAGAGAGAGAGAGAGAGAGAGAGAGAGAGAGAGTATGAAAATAAAAATTATTTAAATTGGGCCGCGCCGAGTTGGGCCGCATAGAAATTTCTCAAACTTAGCTCATTTAGTAAATAGGTTTGAAATCTCAATCCAGCCCGGCGCTATGGGCCTAAATATTTATTCCAAACCCTATAAAAAAATAGGGCTATACTTGGTGGACTGCTGGGCCGGTGTGCACCCATAGTTAGTAGATATAGTAGGTACACAATGATCATCCATTTTTATAGTAGATTCCTGCAAAACAATTCCAAGGACCCGTGGCGTTTTTGTTAAAGATTTTTGGATGATTAAGTTAGTCGGGAGTGATGAAAGGTTGTCAATGACCTGCACGAGGGCTAATTAAGTAGAGTGCATACTTTTTAGGTGGCTTTTGTGGGGGTGTAAAATTATAGGTTTGTGGGGGAGAAATGTTGGAGATTCCCCCTCCTTATGAGAGCAAATAAAAGAACTAAAAAATTATTTTGATAGAATTAGAAAAAGTTCATCAAAGACTAAAAGCATCTAAAACATATAGTTTTTCTGGTTTAATTTTGTCCTTTTTGAACTTCTTTCGAAATAGTACATTTTAATTCTTCTTACGTATCTAAAATGTTAGTACTATGTAGCCAAAGCTAAAATTACTTCACTAACAGCGTAAATAAAGTTATTGTTAACAAATAATTAATTTAGTGTGAGCTCCCTCATCACAAATAATAGGGAAGTCACTCTCTACCATACTCAAAAAGTATAGCATTAATTTCCATATTGGTACTCGAAATTAACTTGTTGGGCCCAAGTATATATGGTCACTCTTTTCAATGAATTATTAGTAAATTATTGTACTAATTTACCTCATATTCATCAATGATTTATTAAAATCGAGTTCAAATTTAATACCAGCAAATGATTACTCCCTCCGTCCCAAAACTTTTGAACCTTTTGGGATTGCGTGCCATTTTCAAATGTCTATATCTTTCAATGTAAATGTCAAAAAATATGCAATATGGATCTTGTTTGATAAATTTTAATTAGTTTCTATTAAACAAAGTTTTCAAAATCACATAAAACTTTATAAATAAAAAGATATAAGCAATTTGAAATAGCACACAATCCCAAAAATGTCAAAAGTTTTGGAACGGCGAAAGTATGTAACAACTTGTCTCAACTGACCTGCTGACCCTTAGCCTAATCACATGTCTCAAAAGATTACATACCTGTAAATGTAAGGGCTGTGGTGCAAAGATCGAGAATGAAACTGCTCTTGCAAGGCAGCTAGTCTATTCTGATTTGCTTTTGTCTCCACTAGTTTGGCTATTATACTAATTCAAGATGATCATTCTCTGCCTTGGATGAGTTTTTGTGCCTCTTGAAAATTCTAACGATAACACATGTTTGAAACAACTGAAGTGACAAAAGCAGCCTCAACTTGGGTATTGGTTCCATCGTTACCTCAAACACTCGCCTCTAAAACAACTGTGCACAGCCGTGCTGTGCGCCTCTCGGCCGTCCGATCGCATTTTGGACGGTTTTGAACAATCCAAAACGCGATTTAATGGCTGAGGGGTGCAGTTGTGCACCCCCCGCCCCGCGACCATGGGTGGGCCTAGAAGTAGGTCATATAATCCTATAGTCTTCCTCTCTCAATCATCGGCTCATCACTCTAAGCTCTTGTGAATTTAAGTAATTGAAAATATTTTGGAAAGACGCTTTCGTGCTCGCCCTAACGCACCCAAGTTAGGCCTAGAGCATAAGTTTTAAAGCCTCTGAATGCCAAAAAATGGCAGAATTCCTCGCCATTACTCTAAATGGCAAAACAAAATATTGGTAAAGTGGGTGTTACCTCAAATAAAAAATTCTCTCAAACTAGGCAAATATATTGCGAAATGATTTTGGCACTTCAAATATTGATAACCACACTCCAATATTTATTTTTTAGTGCTCATCTTATGTGTACTTTGAACACTAAAGACAAATATTGGAGTGTCGTTATCAAAAAGTGGAGTGTCAAAACAGTGGCGGCTCCAAGAATTTTTAATAGGGTATTCAGAAATTACCTTTAACTTTACTAGCTTAACCAATCAGTCGTATCTTCACAAAATTTCATATGCTAGTGTATATAATGCGACCTCAAAAATACAAAAACATGTAAAACGTTGTAGTTGTTTTCAGTTTTTTTATTTTTAGTTTTACCAAAGCAAAATCAAACATGAGCATAAATATGCTTATTTTTTTCGGAAATTATATAGCGAATACGTTTGCATGAATCTTTTTAAACATATGTTTTTATTTTTGAATTGTTTGCTCTAAGAAAAATTACATCATAACGATACCAATAGATATTTTTCCTCTATTTTTTTGTCGTTAAGATGTCTATCTTGTTTTGAGATGGTATATTAAGTATTCAATTGTAAATCACTTAAATTGCAATGTGTTTTGTTTATAGTATAGGACTAAGTGTTCAAACAAAATATTAGATAAAATTACTAGATGCAGTATAACAAAAAAATAAAAAAAAGCGTGTTTAGAGGCAAAGCCAGGATTTTACCTTTGTAGTAGCGAAAATATGTATTTAAGAAGTAAAAAGACAAATAGCATTATGAGGAAGAAAGATTAAAAATATCTAGTGGTGGCGAGTCTATATAATTCAGAGATAAAAAAATTATTTTCCATATAATAATTGCATTTTATGAAAACCTTGTGGTGGCGGCCGCCACCACTTGTCCCCCTCTGGCTCCATCCTTGAGCGTGTTTAATTGACCACATTTTCTTATATGTGGTGTCACCTATGACTGGGTTATAACGGGATGTAATTTAGGTTGTTCAAAGTAGTCTGAATTGTTGGTGAATTTTCCTTTAGTTTTGCACTGAGTGTTCATTTATATTTCGGCTGGGTGTTCAAAACATGAACTAACCTAAAATTTGTACAAATTTTTACATGTATTATTAGTACAATTTTTTTTAGGGTGGATTCGTCAGTGTGTCAGAATCAATTACCAAATGTGTATTCATTCGTCATACGGAAAATGATTTCACAACATATTTTCTTATAAATGCACCATTTTTTTTTATCTTGTAGTGAATTTTCATGAGTAATTTTCCCACCCAAAAAAAAGGAGTGCATTTATGAGAAATATGGGTGGTGAAAATCATTATCCTTTTTATATATGATGATTAATTTGAGAGAGAGAGAGAGATTGACAATGGGAAAATAGCATAGACATAGGCCCATCGCCATTTTTCTGGCAAAAATGACACTCATTGGTGTAGATGCTCATATGGACAAATCGACCTACCAGAGGCCTGGAACTCAACTTTTCTCCCTGAAAAGAAGTGTGAACCCAAGATTGATTTGGGCCTAAGCTCCTTCAAAAAATGATAGGCCTGGCCTGTTCCCGAATGAAGTGACTATCCAATGGGCCAAGCTGCCCTCAACTGGATCCATATTTGTCTTGACCCCAACTAGGATTAACTAAAACCCACTCAAGTTTTGGTAACTCGAATTCATCAGCTGCATTTTGCCTGTTCCTTCCTCTGTGTGAACTAGCTTATTGCCCAACTATTCCAACAATGACACTTGATCTGTATCACCGGTTAATCAATGTACTTTTGTTGTGCGGCGAGCCCCTAAGAACCCAACCGTAGAACGCAAATTGAGCCAAAATCCCATACTTTCCTTATCTAATACTATTACTAGCCAGAGCTTGCGATACAATTAGATGGAACGCGATAATGCTTCTTCTATTTTAGTGGTATTTCCATAAACTTCCGAGCGCTTATTTGAGACTGTTGCATCTGAAACTAAAAATTGCGATAAGTGATGTCACTATATTTGTCAGAACTTATGTTTTTTACATTTGTGCCAAAAAAAAAAACTTCTAAAAATACTTAAAAGCTGATTATTTAATGATTTTGGGATTCTAATTTTTGAAAGTTAGTTTTCGTAAATTATGAAGTTTAGACAGACACCCCTTGGGTTGGTCTAGTCTCTTGTCTAGTCCTTTTGGCGAATGATCAGAATTGCCTATTTTGTAGAACTCGTTGAGTATGAAATCCTCATTAAAAAAAAAAACATATTTGTACAAGTTAATTTTTTTGAGTCGACAACATACAAGCTCTACAAAATTAATGATTTCAATCATTATTGTAGACCCTTCCGAGCCCAAAACTAGACCAAACTGGACCCAAAAAAGACTGGACATGATACTTTTGTAGGATTGAGGGCAAAGTATTCGTTAATTTCGTACTGATTGAAAATTGTGATTCAAACTGAAAGTTGGTCCAAAATCCATTGAGGAATGGCACTTCCAGAGTCATGGAGCACACCTTACAAGTTGTCACTATCGACCATTAACATAAGACATCAGTCATTTTCGATCTAAATTTCAGCCGACCAATGATGTTCATACCGATTCAAACTCGGTACGCAAAAATGAGGGTGAACCCTGAAGTCTACCGAAGTCCACAAGCTTTTATATATAACTCTGAAATTCTCACGTGGTGCCTACTAAAACACAAAGAAATGGAGAGAGATTTGGAGTTTAAATTATTTCTACCAGGGGTGGAAACTTTGGGTTTTCCGTCACCATCATTATGGATTCCACCATGTATTTATTCAAAATTTGAACCCTTCATCTTGTAAGGTCTTCTGAGTAGTACATTTACGCCAACAGTTATCTTGATCAGACATCAATAGTCATATTAAAAATTAAATTTTTGTTTATAAAATCGACAGTCATGGAGAGTTTAACTTTAAATTACTGACAGAATCAAATTAACCATCCATTTTATAATTCAAAATTCAATTTCTAATATACCTATTGATATCTAATCAAGCTAATTTTTTTATTGGATATATTACTCTGTGACCTTACAAGATAAATAGTTCAGATTATAACAATAAAAGCACAGTGGAGCCCACAATGACAGTGGCGGAACGGTTTCCACTGTTGGTGGATGAAATTTATATTCTTCGCCCTTTTTCTTTAAAAAAACAAGGTGAAAAATCACGGGGAGATGGTGTATCATGCTATGTATTGTTTAAAATCAAGCTCTTTTTTTTTTTGGATTTTTTTTAATTACTATTTTTGGGAAGCAAGTGGTGGGCAAGATTCCCCCAAATATAATTTGAATAGATAGCCTTGGTCTAATCTTTGTAATATCACCTAATCTCCCAATTTGGCTTCCACAAACACTACCAGAGGCGTAAACAATCAGTTCTAGATCTCATTTGGTAGGAAAAAGATACTGATGTTGGTAACCCTAGGAGTTTGGGATTCACTCATTCCTAAGATCACAGGTCTGGATTAATTTCTTTAGGGCCAATAAATAAGGAATTTTGCTCTCGGCTTTAATTCAGCTCCCCAGAATTAGGCGATGGAATTAGTTCTGGAATTATTCGAGGTGGAGGTAAATTAACCCGAACGCTAGAATTATTAAAAAAAGGAGCTGATTTTGGGGCTCCCTTTTTTGATGCAAGCACTCCAAAATTTAATGGAGTTACAAAATTACCGTTTTCAAAATATAAAAGTTACTAGGGACACTCCATCCCAAAATTATCTCCTCATTTGCTTGAGGCACTCCTAACGGAAATATGAACCAAAGCCTCTCTCCGTTGGCAGCGGATCCTCTGTCTGAAGCTGCCTGTCTGACACCTCTATCTCACGCTCTTAGTGCTGCCATGTCACCCATATCTTCCCTCCATTAAACCCACCAACTCTGTTGACGGCATTGTTAAGTACTCAACGCAATTGTTACTTCTTTTTTTTTGGTTTTGCAATATCCTTTGGATCAAAAAAATAAAGTATTTCCACATACAATTTTTTATTTTTGTTTGCACCAAATTAAAATTCTAGTAGAGATCTTTCTTTTGTTGCGCAAAAATTTAGAAAATTATATACAAAAGTATTTTACATTATTGGTTTATTGAGTTGGCTTTGTACTATCTTTCGGATAAAAAAATAAAGTAAATTTGCGCATAATTTTTTATTTTCTTTTGCAGCAAAATAAACTACAAAAGAGATTTTTAATTCGATTCGAAAAAATTTTAAAAAGTTTATACGAAAGTACTTTATATTGCTGGCTTGTTGGGTTTAAATTATTTCGTACAAAAATTTTCAATTTTTTTAGCAATGAAAAATAAATAAAAAATTATGTGCGCAATTACTTTATTTTTTTATCCGAAAGATATTGTAAAGCCAACTCAACAAGCTAACAATGTAAAATACTTTCGTATACAATTTTTCAAATTTTTTTTGCACCAAATTAAAGATCTCTATAACTCCCTCCGTCCCTTTTTAAATGTGTTACTTGGGATTCTGTGCTATTTTCAACGGCTTATAACTTTTAATGTAAACCTCAAAACATATGCATTATGGATCTTGTTTGATAGATCTTAATTATTTCTATTATACAAAATTTTCAAAATCATAAAAGCTATTATAAATGTGAACCTCAAAACATATGCATTATGGATCTTGTTTGATAGATCTTAATTATTTCTATTATACAAAATTTTCAAAATCATAAAAGCTATTATAAATTAAAAGTTATAAGCCGTTGAAAATGGCACAGAATCCCAAGTAACACATTTAAAAAGGGACGGAGGGAGTAGTAGTTTAATTCGGTGAAAAAGAATTTTTTTTTTCCCACGAAAGTACTTTATTTTTTTATCTGAAAGATATTGCAAAGTTGCTCAACAAGCTAACAATGTAAAATACGGCCCAGATCTCTCTCTCTCTCTCTCTCCCCTTTCTCTCTCTTAATCCAGACCGTCCAAAAAGTGTTTTGGATGGTCGAGATATGCGCTTGGGCACTATGTAGGATGGTGCCCCTTCGGCATTGAAAAACCCCTCGTTAACAAATGAGAAAAAGGAGAAGAGTAATTTTTTTTAGAGTGTCTGAAGTAAATTATAGAACTTGCAAAAGGGTAGTTTTGGAAAACCATTGTAGCTTGGAGCCCCTCCATCAATTTTTGAAGTGCAATTATCAATTCCCTTAAAAAAAACAAGAAAGGAAAATATGTTGCTTTAGGTATCTAGTCATTTACATACCTTTTCACTACATAAGCTCCTACTTGTCCCAAATCATGCCTGCATATAATTGAACCCAAATAAATAAAACTCTTTCTTTAGATATTTGTATAACTTCTTTTATTGCCTTTCCTTCGCCCTTTAACCGACCAACGTTAACGGGCGCATGGACCACCAAAGAACTTACTCCAATTGTCAGAGCTTCATGCCGTTCAAAAAAATTGTTAGAGCTTCAAAGGCAAGCACGAGTCACTGGCCCATCGTAGATTCAATTGTTTATTTGGGCTGTAGACCCAAAGGTTTGGGGGGTGTGGAGGGCGTAGCCCCCCGTGGTACAGTACAGTATTATAAGGGTATTATAGGTATTCAAGCTATAATGCAAGTTAGAGTTGGAATAGAAGTGACGTCTATATATACTTTCTATTATAAAACCCTATATACCGAAAAAAAAAATCATCAATAAAACAACTTCACTCTCCGCTCTCTTGGACATACCTGATTTTGGGGAACCACGTATACCTCTGTGTCAATTTTTTTGTTGTTTATACTCGTATATTGTGTGCGTGTGTGATTTGATCCTAACAGTTAGGAATGACAAAAGTAAGTGTGTTTAAGTTTATAGTTCGAGTCTCGGTAAGAGTCAAATCCTTTTGAACTAACTTGCTTGGCAAAAGAAACCTAGTGCAAAATGAGTGTGGTACGAGAGGCCTCCACTTACCCTATGCGCCACACAACATAAGATTGCGATGGGTAGCGTGGTGTCTTAGCTTCAGATGAATCTTATGAGTTGACTTATTTCCACCGTAGTAACAAGATTTGGCCTTCTTGGTGTCTTTGCACATGTAATATCCATCGTTAGCGCCCAACTTGGTCGGAATTTGACTAGGGAAGGCACTCCGATCCTAGTAAATATACTTAGAGAGAAGTACCAGATAAGAGTATTGAAGTGGAGTGTATTGAATTGTGTATCTTTTAGGGTTCCCCTCTCTTACTTTATATTGGCTTCCTTGTCTTGGGCTCCAAGCTAGCTTAGGTGCAGATCGGTAATTTATAGGCTCCCCTGCCTTTGGCCCGATCCAGTCTTGATTCATTTGATCGTTATATTTCGACCCACTACATGTTAGATCGGTTTAAAGACTAAAAATGATTCTCTGTAAACTTTAGTTCACCTCAAATGATTGTTATAACTATTGACCTGACTGCTTGGAGCAGGTTGGCCCACTAAAAGATACTAGTATATACTCCGTATTGCCGTGGAAAAATTCATCTTTCCAATTGCAAATGCAGTAGCTTTCCTCATTGGTCAACAAGATTTTAAAGATTTGCTGATAGCCTATGGCTATGAGTGTTGGTTTTTGGCTTCCGGGCATATATGCTGCTTTCCGATAGGGACAGAAGTTTCTTTGATTTGGATTTTGTGGTACTACTCTTCCCCTAATGTTATCTATCTATCTATCTATAGTTATTTCATAATGTTCGACTCAGTTTATGCACAGTTTAACTAATTTTGAAAAACTAGTCCTTCCGTCTACCAATAGAGCCCAATTGAATTCGGAATAAAATATGGTATGAACGGACACTAAAGAAGTTGATTGCACTTGAGAAACTTTGAATCTGAGAACTTAGGAGGGAGCAAATACCTAAGTGCATGCAGACTTTGACCACCAAACCTATATTACAGTCTATATATTAAGCACGTGTATTATACCAAACATTTTTATTTTGGGAAATAAGAAAAAAATTAAAACCTCCGCATCAATAAATCATCATCTAACATCTCTCAGTTCACTCCCCTCATCTAATTCCTCTAACCTTCCTTATTAGTCTTGTTCTTTACCTCTTTGCCTATTTTCTCTTTTCCAAAAAGGGTTTTGCGTTTTCTTAGATTTAAATCATAATTAGTTTGTGATTAAGGTAGCCATAAAGAAATGTTTATCTTCTCCCGTATAGCATTAATTTGGCAGACTAAGAACATGAGAATTAAAGAAAATTCACCTCTCAACTTACAATTAAGGAAAGACACAAGTATTTCCGATCAATTTAAACATACTTTTTTATAAGTTAAATTAAAATAATTGGTTAAAATTTTGCAGAAAAGACTTAGGTGTGATTGGAAACCTTACAACAACAAATCAACAGTATTGCTTATGTTTATTGTTTTTTGTGAGCCATCGAGGAAATTATAGTTTCCATAAAACAGCTTTTTCCTATTTTGTGAGCCACTGTGGGCCTTAGCTTAATTATGTGGTTTTTTCCCATTGACATTCAACTTTTGGTTGGATGTAACTCATGGAAACTATAATTTTCTTACCATGTTAAGTTTATAATTTCAACTGCACACTCACATAATTGGATATTAATGGGTTCACATGAAACCCATTGTACCAATAATATGAGCGTGACACAAAAGATAGTAAAAACACTCACTCGATGATAAATAAAGAAACATGGTAAACAAATATGATCAAAGCAACATTATTACTCATCAAATGGTGCTTACATTGTAAGTGGTAGCTAGCTCTTACGGTAGAGCTCTTGAATGGTCTACACTGTATCTCGGGATTGAGTTTCAGTTACTCATCCCATATAATAGATTAAGAATGACAAATGAAAAAAAAAATGGCGCTTACATTATTGGAGGTGTTATATATATAATTAGTTGCTTGTAACACACTTTAATAACCCACCAAGTGTGAATACAGATGGGTGGGGCTGCAGTTGTATAAGCCTACAGTACCCACCATCAAGCTTTTAAAGAACAGCAGGTTTTAGGGTCCTTTCTTTAATCCTCTTTGTCTCCCTTTCCTGTCAAGAAAATCTCAAACCCTAACCAACGTATCTCTTTCTTTATCACCTCCATTGATACACGAGAACCATATCTCCATTAATAAATCAAAATTGGGGCAATGTTTCCAACTGAAGAAAGCGAGGAGTGGGTGTTTGAAGATCTGATCATGGAAGATGCCTCTCTGGAAAGAAGCAAAAAATATTCTACAAAGAGGGTTGGGAAGAGGCAGCAGAAATTAGTTGCCATTCCGGAGGAAAACGATGATGAGACGACTATCGCGAACAATAACAAGCAGAAAGCATCTCACAAGGAGGTCGAGAGGAAAAGAAGGCAAGAAATGGGTAACCTTCATACATCGCTCCGATCTCTTCTCCCTCTTGACTATATCAAGGTGAAGAATTTTCCTACTTTCCTTTCGTCTTCTCCTTCTGCTATATGCTTTTCTTTTCACTACTGAATTTTAGTGGATCGTGACAATAAGACCACTCTAGTATGCCAAGGTTATATGCTTAAATGGGTCTTGCAATGATTCTTTGTCGCTTTTTTTTTCTCTATGATTCCAAGATTTAAGACCCTAATAAATGGATGTTCAAATCAGTTTCTCCCTCTTGAATTCCGACGAGAAAGATTATTTTCTCTCTAAAATGTGATTGTGTTTGAATAATTAGGCCCCTAAAAGGTTGATCTTGATGGTGTTTTCAGGGAAAGCGTTCGATGTCGGATCACATTCACGAGAGTGTGAACTACATAAAACTCATGGAGAAGACAATCGAAGAACTGAAAATCAAGAGAGAGGCCCTACATATGGTTTCCAATTCAAACACATCAAGTTCAACCTCAAGTAATTGCTTCCCCATTAGCATCACAGTCGGTCATTGCCTCGGCGGACTGGAAATTCTGATTAATAGTTCGTTAAGAGATGAAGTTTTTCCCCTATCAAGAGTGCTTGAACTACTGCTTGAGGAAGGACTGGAAGTTGTTAGCTGTGCTTCCACTCAAGTTAATGATAGTTTCCTTCACACTATAAAAACTGAGGTATATTTCAAGAACCCAAATTAATTTCTGTTTCTAAGTTTAGGGTTTCTCAGTATGTTTTTGCACAATTTAGGGTTTCTCACTAGAGAATAAGTTATTTTCGCTGGCGGCGGAAGCAATTGTTTCTTCCAAATCAATCACACGGACTACTATAATTAATTTGAAGAAAACATTTGCTTCTACCGGTGGTGGAAATAATGTTTTCTCTTCTCATTATTTTCTTGTCTGAACTATTTTGTCGACGTCTTGACTACAACGGGCATGGGAGTTGTGGCATATATATGTAAATCTATTGATGGTGGTGCCAACTTAGTTGAGATGCCTTCTCCTTTTCCCCCTAATCTTTGTACTTTGTCCAAAGGTTAATATGGAGTATTATTCTTTGTCGTTGGGAAAAAAAAAAGGTTCTTCAATTAGTGCAATTTTACAAGTAATTTTACTTGTTTTCTTCTTGCAGGTTAGTGACACAGCATGCGTTGATCTACTTGTGCTGCGACAGAAATTGACTGATGTGATTAGCGGTTGTTTTCAAAATTAGTGTCGCAGAACAGTTTTTAGGTTGCTTTCAAAATCAGTATCGCAGAAAAGTTTAACAACTTATTACCATGGTTATTAGTGGTTTTCACAACTTGTTTTATGATTTTTTGTTTTGAAAAAAAATATCCCTTGTGCTTTTCTTCTTCTCCTCTTGATAATCGGGTATTTGGGCCAACTTAGACTCGCTTTGATTAATCCAGGGGGTGTGAAGTTCCTGACATGGGAAATATGTTAGTGGTCACAAGGGTTTTTCTTTGACTGATGACGGGATTCTTAGCAAACTTGAGGTAGTAACCTCTTATTTGCGGAATTATTGTCACGCTTCCATTCAACCAACTTATTGGGATTCACAAGAACTTATTTCTTAAGGACATTAAAATGACTTTTTTTGTCTTCAAATTCGCTATAACAATGAGTGTTTTTATTTTAAAAAATTGTTTCTGGAAAGTGTTCTGCAAATTGATTTTGAAAATTGCTATGAAAGAGAACTATTTCAAGTGTGCGCTTTGAATTTTTCGAGACAATTTATGGTCTTGACTGTGTCAAACTTTCGGAATTTTAGACTCGACGATAAAATCAAATATATTTTGGTATTTTGTGAAACCGACCATGCTATGTTCAGGGGGTGCAGATTTTGGTTTGGTGTGAAATATTAATGGATAAAATTACTTCTGATATTTGGAAAACTGCTTGGAAATGATCTGTACACGTGTCTCAGTTTATTAGATCAAGGCATTTGTTAACATGCGCACTACACTATCCAACTACTTGATCTTTGTAGAGAGGCAGTTTTTTTATATAACCAAATCTCTAGACCAGCTTGTACGCACTTCAATTAGTTCTGGAGCTCTGAAATTACGACCAAGTAAACTCTCTAATAGCACAAGGTACACTTGATTCTGGCATTATCATATTTTGTAGTAGACACATGGTACAAGAATCTTTTTATTCATGTAAGTAAGTGCACAAGGCAGATATCTATTGAAGTGAAGGAAGAGTAACTTGAGGGCATGCATGTATCCTAAGTTCGAGAGTCAAACATGCATGTGGATCCATGGACATGGGGTTACGGCTATGTATGAGATGCACAACAAGTATTGTGCACTATATGAGCTGTTTGTTGCTCTGATGGACGGCTCAGATTTCACCTCAGCACTTTTGCATCCAAACCGTTTGTTGTCATGCGTGCTAGATGAAATCTGGCTCGGACAGTGCGCAAGTGCGCAACACCTGCTGTGTATCCCATGCACAACAGCAACCCCAAATCCTGGATCCACAGAGCTATACTGGGCCAATTTTTTTTATTTTTTCAAAATTCTTTGCAGTGGCATGCCTATATAATTCATAGGAAAATATTTTTTTTCGTATATATAAATAATACTAGAGATTTTTTTTTTACTTGCAGAGGTGACCGTCCTACTGGCTCCTCCTTGCATTGAATATATACCTTCTCATAAAAATTAGTGTTAAACGGTTTCCTTACTTCAGTTTGCAAAACACAGTGCCTTCTTTTTTAGAAATGCTATGGATACATCATTCATACACACCAAATGCATACCAAACTGATTTAGCGTACATGAATAGTGTACCCATAGTTTTTTTTTTTTTTCCTTCTTTTATGTTTCTCCGTTTGAGAAACTTTTGGGTGTGTGTAGGCTACCACTGACGTGGTGTCTAGCACCACATCCAGGATGTCTAAAAGTGTTTTAGACAGTCAAATGCATGCTCAATAATGCCACGTGGTACCCTACCTACACCCAAGTTTTTCTCCTCTCAATTCCGTCATTCGAACGAAAATACAATGAGATACGAACCTTAGTTTAAGTGGGAAGTTGGTTGATAAACCCATAGAAATGTGGATCAAGAGTCATAGATGTTGTAGTTCTAAGTTTATTTAGTTTGGCAGGTTCATGCAAGTAGGAGCGGAGCCTGTCTAAAACTCATGTGGGGATGAAGCTCCCGTCTAGTTTTCCTTGTGTCCAAACTGGTCCAGTTTGGGGCCTTTGGCCTTCGGGCCGTTGTAGCTCTATAATTGGGCTGTAGTGATGATCGGAACTGATCATTTTGTAGAGCTTCTCACACACACAAAATTAGAATTTATGGAACATCAATAGCCATATTTTTCAGTTTTCCTTACACATACAAATCCGTTTCGTTTACATAATTATCCATGTTTGGTCAAGCTAATTTTTCGCATGTATATGTTACTTGATGAACTCTATAAAATGAATGATTTTGATCATTATTACAGGCTAGGTAGGGGCCTAAAATGGCCCAAAATGGACCGGACCATGGACTCTGACGAAAACTAGATTGAGCTGGATTCATCATATGGTGGCCATTAGAGATACAGATAACTAACAGAAGTTCAATGTTGAGTTAATGAACTATATTTTGGTTGGTTTTATATTCATGTGTCTGTATGATGTTACACACATCTTAATTAATTTCCGAGGCCTTAAATTCACGATCAGATAAATTTCCAGTGATCTCAAAAGTTTTTCTTTTGCTGGTGAGAATCGAATCTCTTGTGATTCTGAATAATCTACGTTGAAATTAGTCAAGTTCAATAAAGTATGTCTCTTCTCTAATCTCTCTCCAGTCTCCATAAAACTCATCCACATTTGCCTTGTGATATGATATTGGAGAATTCATATCTTCACATATGTTTGAGAACTATCGATGTTCAGATTTATATTTACTTGGAACGCAAAACGTTTCAGTACAACGAATGAAAACGAAACGTGGTACACTGCATGTTTTAATTTACTTACGATAGAGGCAAACATTTATAATTTACTGTATTAATTTGCAATAAAACACTGTCTTTGAGTGCTAACCAGTATCTAAAGTTTTCCGTCATGTAAAATACAGATTGGGGAATCCTGCCGTGCACTAGGTGGCACCGTGTCATGCACCAATCGGCCGTCCATTGCAAAAAAATGTGTTGTGGTATCATTTTCACGAAAGCCCCCACGCGAAAATGATATTTGAGGGACCTCGATGTGTCATTTTGGCCATAGGCCTGACCTAATTATTTCGTTATTAGTGTGTAATTAGGGTAACATGTTTTCAGAGAAAAAACACAGAGAGAGGCGAGAGAAAACGCAGATCTTAGAGAGATTGCGAGAAGACTTGTACTCTTAGTTTCGATTTCATACTAGTCTGGTGTGGCTCCTGTGGTTTTTCCTCGCGTTGAGGTTTTTCACGTATATCTGTGACTCGTTTTTCTTTTTGTTTTTCATCAGACACGATTACTTGTTTTTCTGTTTTGTGATTCACTGTTTCCAAGATCCGTAAGGGTGTTATGGGGTTGTGAAAATCCTAACAAGTGGTATCAGAGTCGATGGCTAACGATCTATGGGCGGACTCTTTTAGAAGTATCGGTGGTTGTGGGCTAGCACAGAGACTCTTGGAGGAGTAGGAAAAATCCATTGTAACTCTCGATAGAGCAAGAAAATTCCTGGTGCATGCAGCAGGTGGCTGGTAGCAAGGTAGCTCTCAGTGGAGTGCGTACTCTCGATGGAGTAGGAAAAATTCCTAGTGCGTGTGGCACCTAGCTGGCAAGCAAAGGTGGCTCTCATGGAGTATGGTGGCTCATGATGGAGTGAGTGCGATAAATAAGCCCAGGTTTGGACATGGTGTTGGAGAGATAGATCAAGAATTAAAGGGGAGTCAAGTGGATCAAATCAAGGGGGAGCTAAGCCCAATGCATGGTTCACACTTGAGGGGGAGATTGTTGGAAACATGAGTGAAAGATTGAGTCCTACATTGGATAAACAAAAAAGGAGTTAGACCTTAATATACAATAGGATGACTCACCACTTATAAGGCTTAGCCTTTTAAGTGGATATGGGTCATTCAATGTATACTGGGTCCATGTGATGTGGTGGACTCTGTGCATACTCTCCAATGGATTAGGCCTACACACATATGGGAAGAACCACAAGCGGATCAAACTCTTAACAAGACCACTCTGATAATGGCCATCTTCACAATTGGTGAAAATATATCTGTATAATCGATCTCCTCTTTCTGTTGGAAGCCATTTACAACCAATCTTGCCTTATACCTTTTCTTGCCATCACTCTCCTGCTTAAGTTGATAAACCCATTTGTTCTGCAAGGCTTTCTTTCCCTCCAGAAGCTGAGCTAACTGCCAAGTACCGTTGGAAAGAAGAGAAACCATATTTTCCTGCATCGCAATCTTCCACTTAGTTGACTCAGGAACTTGCAAAACCTTATCATAGCACTCTGGTTCTCCAATGTTCGTCAAAAGCAAGTAATCTAGTGAAGAAATGTATTTTAGATTCGGCATGGGTACTCTGGTTGACCTCCTTAATTCTTTGATCATTGAACTAGTCTCTGTCTCTGAAGCTACCCCATCTGAAATTGTCCCATTTGAAACTGTCTCATGTGAAGCTCTCTCCTTTACCTGACCAGACCTCTACCTAACCCCACTGTCAACTAAAAGATCCTCTAACCCAAAGTACTCAGACGTGTCCCCATCCGAAGTGGTACTCTCACTGCTTTGTTTGTTATCCCTGTCTTTGTACATCACCTTTTCATCGAATACAACATCCTTGCTTCTGATTATCTTCCTATTGTTGTAATCCCAAAACCAATAACCAAACTTATCGCAACCATACCCAATGAAAGTACACTTCTATGATTTTGCATCAAGTTTATCCCTGTTTTTATCTCTAATATGCACATAAGAAGCGCAACCAAAAACACCTAAATGTGAGATATTTACCTTCTTACCACTCTAAACCTCCTCTAGTATGCCCAAGTTTAGCAGAACTGGTGGGCAAAGATTGATCAAATATGCTGTTGTGCTTACTGCATGCTTGAGACCTTGGATTGTATTGCAAAAGTTACTTCCCCAAGCGTAGGGTTTAGGTATCGCGTAGCATCATAACCAGAAGTCCGGGTCGAGTCCACAGAAACCGAATGCGTGGTGTGTGATGATTGAGTCGCGAATGATGGTTTAGCCTTAAAGCGGCAAACTTGGCTTGTGATTTTTGGGTGTAATTCACTTAACTCCGTGAATGACGAGAGATTAAAAAGACTAATTAAAACAAGGCTAAGTCAAGGGGTTCACACCACCCATGTCTTAGGCCGATTCGCTCTCCTCTAAGATAACCGGCTCGGGGACGTGGTTAAACAACCCCGAACGAAAGTTTTGGTTTTAAAACTTGTTTGATTAGAAATGGTGTTTCTCAAAGAGTAGGATTCTTGTGCCATTTAGAGAAACATTTTGATTGACATAGCCCTAAGCATCACACGTACCAAGTGGTCAAGCCCTTGGTTACGTGTGATCAACGGGATTAACAAATCCAAATTTTGATACGCAAAATTTATCCGTACTCTTTGATTAACAAGCAATGTTTGCATTATGGCGAGGAGCGCAAATGAACCTAAGTCACGAGGTGCTAATCACCCCATGACCGAGCCTAAAACGACTACTCGATCATAACTAAGAAAAACATGCCTAATTTTGCAAAGGAAATAAAGAACAAGACATATGACTTAATAAACTGATTTTAAGCAAAGTTCTTAAGCTTGCCTACCACTTTAAGCCTTAAGAAAATCACAAATAAGTAGTAAAAACTAAGGTTTAAAAGGGAAATGACTAGAAAATGAAGAATACAATTTAACCAATAAAAACGTAAATAAACTTGATTTATATAGAGATCCAGCAAATAGCTACAACATTAATAAACAACAAATTAATGAGAGAAGAGTGTTTACATGAGAGTTCTAGAGAGCGATAGAGTTTAAGCTCTCTCCAATGAAGGAGAAATGGGAGAGCAAAAACTAGTAAATGAAATGAAAGACTAATTGTGTGAGAGAAAGATAGAGGAGAGGGGTGATATAGTCTTTCACTTCTCTAGCAAATAAGTTACAAAAAGTCCTCACAAAGGAGAGAAACATTCCATAAATGGAAAGTGCAATAAAGTGCTCAAAAAGTGGTTGGCGGACATTTTTGGACCGATCCAAAATAATTTCGAATCGGTCTAGAATCGTCTAGAAAATAATTTGCAAATGTGGATCGGTCCAGAATAAATCCGAATCGGTCCGGAATCGTCTGGACTTGAATTTGACTTCTTTGATCCCTCCCATTGAATTGCGTGCTTCCAAACTTCCTCCAAAACACCTAAATGAGTTGTGCGACCCTCGAGGGAGGTGTTCCTTGGTCACTTGAATGTTCATTCACTCCCAAACTCCACCGAGAGTTTTTGTGAGTGTCAAGCACAGCTTCCAAGCCATCGGCTTGACTAAGTGACTTTTCGAATTCCCGGGCCTAAGCCAAATCGTTGTTTCGTGGCTCTTGAGGCCCGGTATTGGCGTGCCATGGGGCACGTGACCCTCAGTAACTTGGGATGGTTCCCATTGTGCACAAAACACGCTTATTTGCTTGTTTAACCTGTAACTTGACAAAAACACTACTACACGCATATCAACCAAATAAAGCGCGAAATCATGTGTGTGTGGAATAAATGAGCGAGATAAGCCCCGATTATCTATAATATTGGGGACTTATCATTGCATGTGCCCAAAACATCTTAGGCAACCCTGCGTGTATCTACATGCTCCTAGCACGCTTAGTCAAGGTCATGTTCATCCTCTTTGCAATGCCATTATGTTGCGGAGTCCCTGGAGGTGTCCTTTCTAATCGAATCCCGAATAGCCTGTAGGCTCTCTTAAACTCCCCCAACTCATACTCTCTGCCATTGTCAGACCTCCCCCTCTTCACTTTTAAATCTGTTTCATTCTCAACCATGGTCTTCCACTTCTTGAAGACTTCAAAGACCTTTGACTTATGCTTCATGAAGTATACCCATAATTTCCTCAAGTGATCATCGACAAAGGTAACATAGTAATAAGAACCGCTAAGAGAAGACACAGTAGCTAGACCCCAAACATCCGTATGGACAAGCTTTAGCTTCTGAGCCTTGGGTGGCCTGCCACCTTTCTGAAAGCTAACCGTTTCTGTTTATTGAAGATGCAATCCTCACACATGTCAATATACACTGACTCTAATCCCGGTAGCTTCTTATTCGACTACAAAACCTTCATTCCCTTCTCACTCATATGTCACAATCTTCTATGTCACATATTTGAACTCTCCTTGCTGTCTACAACTGCAAGTGTGTCGCTACCATGTGAAGCCAAGTAAAGTGTACCAACTTTCTTGCCTTTAGCCGCCACCATGTTACCGTCGGAGACTTTCCAAGTATCCCCTGTGAATGTCGAAGTATAACCTGCTGCTGCAAGCTGTCCTGTCACGCCCTCATTTTTAGTAATTGAAAGTCATATAAAATTCACGTAAGATAGATCAAAGTCGTCGTTGAAAAGTCAAGTCAATAGTACAAATTCAAATAAAAATTTCTCATTTCTATCTCTAAAGGGTACCCAAACCCAAATACACAAGTACCAAAAAGATTTAAAGTTATTACATACATTGAATATTGTCCAATGATTGAGAAAACTAAAGTTACATAATCGTCTCCTAATAATATACTAAGGACGGGAAGATAAAATAACTTCATGATCAAAGAGCCTCATGCTATGCATCCACACTCCAAAGCATCCAACACATGTTCCTTGAGCATGTACCTGAAAATGATAGGTTGAGCTACACTAGCCCAGTAGAGAAACGTCTACCAAAACTAAATACAATGAAATGCAGATGCGAGATAAGACATGAGGATGAAAGCTAAACAAGATAACCAAGATTTTACAAGAGTCCAACGAATCACATATAAGTTTATAAATCCTTGTTATCACCCAAGTGTACCCGATGTATTCCCGATATGCGTCCTCTCTCATAAGTGTCAAATTCGCCCGTTGTGTCGCGTCAACCATTGTATTTAAATTGGATCTTTAGAAATTCCTCGCGACACATCCATAGGACGGCCCAAGTATGATTCCGGGCTATCTTTCGACCCCGTATAATCTTCCCCTTGGCCAAGGCATAATTCCTCATGACACGCCCATAGAGCGGCCTGAGTATCATTCCGGGCTACCTTTCGGCCCCATATCAAGAGTTTCAAGTTTTCATTTCAATTCACGTTCATTGGTTTCGCACCAGTGTCATCATATCACTCATACCTCGGATCATCACCCAATGTCACGCATTTCGTCAAAATCCTCAATTCGTATATATCTAGTGTGTGACCATGTAAGTATCGTACAAAAATTAAACCGAGCCACCAATTATACTAGGATAGGCTATGGACGAGTTATTCAATAAGTTGTGAGGTATAAAAGATGATTACGCCAAGTAATAACACGAACAAGCTACCAAAATCAACGAAAACAAGTTTTGGTGAAGTGAAGAAGGGAGTGAATTGATCCACTGTGAGAGTGGATCGATCCAGAATGAGAGTGGATCGATCCAGAACAAGAGTGGATCGATCCACCTTGGTCCGGAGCAAAACAGAAGGTTGTGGATCGATCCGGGTGATGAGTGGATCGATCCAGAACGAGAGAGGATCGATCCACTATGATCCGCAACTCCATCAGAAGGTTCTGGATCGATCCAACCCCAAAGTGGATCGATCCAAAAACCTCACGAACAAAATTTTTTACAGCAACAAGGGAATTTCATTGGGTTCCAAACCAAACCAAACATGTTTGTGATAAAAAATCAACACCACAAGCTACAATAGGGTATTGCAAGAACTAGTTTACATCAAACAACCACAACAAACATTAATCAACATCCAATGAAATCCATGGAGCTAGAAAATGGGTTTTTTTCAAGAAAATAAGAGGGATTGAACAAAAATGAGTATAATCTACACATCACACATTTCAAAACACGTAGTAATGGTAGAAATCTCCTTACCTCAAGGTTTAGAAGCTTGAAAAACCCCCAATGAGTAAAACCCACACTCTAGCTTCAAAATTCAACGAAAATTCTTCAAACACCGGTGGGAAATAAGTATATCAACGCGTAGAGCACGTGATTTGGAGAAATTTTTGTGAAGGGGCTAAGTTTGGAGCTTGGGATTTGGATTGATTGGTGAAGAGAGAAGTGGGAAAAGCCATGTAAGTGAGAGAAGGAGAGGGACGGCTGTAGAGGGAGAGAAAGAGAGAGAGTGAGGTGTGTGTGTTTGTTTTCAAAAAAATCAGCCGTATAGGTGTATATACACCCTAATAGATGCACTACACCCCCCTTAAGTTCAAATGCGTTTTAAAAACGCCCCCAAGCATAATCTACCATCAAATTGACCCACTTTAATCTAATTTCAAATCCTCACAATTCCTCAACTCTTTTTTTTTAAAAAAAATAATAACTAAATTAATTAAAATCTACGGGTCTCTACATGTCCAACCGAAACAAGATTCCTCTTTAAATTCAGAATGTGCCTAACATCTTTCAGACATCATCTGTACCCATGTGTCGCAATGTGAACATCACCTCTTCCCACAATACTGCAAGGCTTATCATCCCCCAAGTATACTTTCCCAAAGTCCAATGCTACATAATTCTGCAAAACTTCCCTGTTACCAGTGACGTGGAATGAGGCACCCAAATCAATCACCCACGATTCGGCATCACTATTCATAGCAAGAATGAGTGCATCATGCACAACATGAGCCTCCTGCCCACCGTTATTCTTCTTCGGTGCCTTGCAAGTTTGTGACATATGGCCTACCTAATCACAATTCCAACATTCACCTTTAATGGGCTGAACCTGAGATTTAGCCCGATTTCCCTTGCCGCTCTTCGACCTATTCATGTTTGGATTCTGACCACCCTTACTTTGGCTTCTGCCCCTCTACTCTCAAAACTTAGGGTTGAACCTGAACTGCTTGAACCTGAACTATCAATCGAATTTCTTCTGACCTCCTTAGTCAGAATCAAACTAACAACCTCACTCAGTTTCAACTTCTTTTCCCCTGCCGAATTACTGACTGCAGTAACAGTAATTACTGACTGCAGTAACAGTACCCTGCCAGTTCTTTGGCAATTAAGACGAAATTAACAAGGTTTGAACCTCATCATGAAACTTGATATCAATAGACGTAAGTTGATCAACAGTCGTATTGAACTCACTGAGATGTGACATAAAGGAAACCCTTTCTGCCATAGACAGGTTGAAAAGTTTTTTCATAAAATGTACCTTATTTGCAGCAGACGGTTGCTCGTACATCTTCTTCAGCGCTTCTATAAGTTCCTCCGTTGTTTTCTTCTTCAATATGTTGTGTGTGATTGACTTTGAAAGAGATAGGCAAATAACCCCTAATGCCTTTCTGTCAAGAACTTTCCAATCATCATCGCTCTCTTCAGCTTCTTCCCCTTTTCTTTACCCCCCAATAGCCGGTAAAGATGTTTCTGATACAGATCGTCCTTTATTTGCATTTTCCAGAACGCGAAGTTTGACCCATCAAACTTATCGATCGTCGATTTCTTTTCTTCGGACCCATAGCTCCCACTGAAACCCTAGCCTGCTCAAACAAAACTCTACCACAACTGCGGCTCTGATCGATACCACTTGTTAAGAGTCTGATCGGCCTGAGGTTCTTCCATGTGCGCGTAGGCCCAATGCATTGGAGAGCATGCACAGAGTCAACCACATCACATGGACCCAACATACATTGAATGACCCAAATCCACTTAAAAGGGTATTCCATTGGAGAGTATTCACAGAATCAACCACATCACATGGACTCAATATACATTGAATGACCCAAATCCACTTAAAAGGCTAAGCCTTGTAAGTGGTGAACCATCCAATTGTATATTAAAGTCTAACTCTTTTTCTGTTTATCCAATATGGGACTCAATCTTTCACACATGTTTCCAACAAATGCACGTCTTGAAAAGGATAATTGATTAAGATGAACATGAAAAGATTGTTATCCTAACTATATATGTAATTGCATGCACATGTTCAGTTCCAACTTGTTATCTGCTTGGTACCGTTTGTGAATGATCTTGCCATAATCCTGTTTAAAAGGGAAAAAAAGAAATCCCATGATCTTGGTTTCACGTGTGTGATAATTCATTTTTATATAGTAGATTCCTGCAAAACAATTCCAAGAACCTGTAGCTTTTTCGGCTAAAGATTTTTGGACGATCAAGTGTATCCAATGACCAGCACATGGGCTGACTAGCTAGAGTATGCTTAAGTGGCTTGTGTGGGGGTATAAAATTATGTAAAATGTGGTGGAGAAATGTGGGAGATTCTCCCGCCTTACCGGTGTGAATCCGTTCATAATACATGGTTCACACCGAATCTTCATGATCAATAATGTGATCTCACGAATTTAGTGTAAACCAATTTGGGATAGCCAAACTATTCCCACTGGTTTGTTATACTTTAACACGACATATCTAGAGTGATTTTCATGTTCGTCCAACCGAGTTAGTACCCCACATGCATGGAGGTCAACTATATAAGTCTGCGTAGCAACCAATTATGACTCATCAACTTTATATCAAATTTGATTTAATTTGAACATAAATGTACAGTCCGATTCCAAACGTGTTCCTCATTGATGTTAAGCAAGACAAAAGTGAAATTAAAGTGAAAAGTTAAATACTAGGTAAAGTTTTACCCAGCAACAAAATGATGGCAGATTTTGACAACTTTTTAACTCTTTTCTTTGTATTTAGTTCTTTTAAGAGTAAATTTTACTAACCTCCCTCTATGTTTCTCACAAATACAAAAACCTAGCCTGAAGTTTCTACCATTAAACTGTGGATTTGGGGTGGCTGCCGCACAGGAGCTGCTGTGCACCATCCGAGCCGTCTGTTTGCTCGGATGAATGGCTTAGATTTCATCTTACACGAAAGGCAACGAACTGATCTGAGTCGTTCATTCGAGCAACAGACAGCTCAGCTAGTGCACAACTGTTGTGCGGTGACTGCACAGCAGCCACCCCGTGTCCTCCCTTACGTTATCTGACAATATAGAAGAACCTCCCTTCTGCTATATTACCCTATCTAATCTACAATTAAAAGCACCTAATACCTACGGTAACATCTATATCCCTCTCATTTGAATCGGAGCCCATTAAAAGTTTCCTTGCAACACACAGTAAAAGCCCATTAATAGTTTAGTTCCTTTTGGAATAGTTATATATTTCATCTTATTTTTTTGTTTTATCTAAATTTTTTTTAATTCTGTCTAAATTTTTTGTAACCAATTTTTTTTTACTCGTCTTCATAAGAGCAAATAGAAAAACCAAAAAAAATTATTTTAATAGAATTAGAAAAAGTCCATCAAAGACTAAAGCGGCTGAAACATATATACTCTGTTTGGTTGTGAGTTTTGAGAAGAATATGTTGAGAAATATTTTTGAGATATTGTTTGGATGAGTTTTTGAAAAAAGTAATAATTAGAAAGATGTGTAATAATTGAAAAGAGATAAATAGAGAAATAAGAATAATGATTAGAGAGAGGCGTATAAGTAGAGAGAGAAATGTGATTAATGATTGGGGAGATGAGAGATAGGAAAAGAATATTTTTGAAAATGTTTTTGGAAATGTGAAGTGAATACAGTGATACTCCCTCTGTCCGGATTTGTTAGTCTACATACATACTTTTTCAAGTCCTAAAATGTTTGTTAATTTTCAAAAGTCAAAGGATAAAGTATGGAAATTTTACTTTTTTGCCCATTTTTTAAAACTTAAAATAACAACTCAAAAACTAATTTTTTAAATAGTGTGTTTACATCTTTGAAATTTTTTTGCACCATATTAAAGTTCTTAATAAGATCTATCGAACAAGATCCATATTGATAAAAAGAAAATTTTTGTAACTACATTATTTTTTTAGTTTGAAAATTGCATGTAATTTCGTAGTGGATTATCAAATTAGAAAGGAGGGAGTATTAAAGGGAGGGATTGAGGTTAAAATAGAAAATTAACAACCTCAAAAGGTAATGGAAAAGAAAGTTGAAATTCCCAAAACGGACCAACAAATCCGGACGGAGTGAGTAATTTTTCTGGATTAGTTTTGTCTGTTTTGAACTTCTTTCTAAATTCTCCATTTTAATTCTTCTTACATATCTAAAAGGTTAAGATGTATCCAAAAGCTAAAAATAGTTCACTGACAGCGTAAATAAAGTTATTGGTAACAAATAATTAATTTTGTATAAATGCCCTCATTCAAATAGTAGGGAAATACTACCATACTCAAAGGTATAGAATTATTTTCTCTATTGGTACTCCAAACTAACTTGTTGGGCCCAAGTATATATGGTCACTCTTTTGATTGAAGAAGGTATTAGTAAATTATTGGACTAATTTAGCTCATATTCATCAATGATTCATTAAAATCGAGTTCAAATTTAACTACAGGTAAATGATTAATTATACAATTGACGTTCTGCTTATTGTTCTCTATAAACTCATAATAAATTTTTTTTTTGTTTTTTCGTTCACTGTCCTAACTTTTATTTTTCTAAGCCAATAGTATTTTTTTTGCTGTCTTGTTTGTTTTTTAGTCCACTTTTTACTTTTTTATCATTTGAAGAAGTGAAGTTTTTTGTGCTCGTGAACTGTATACTTCCTCGAATCATCGTGTGAGCAATTTTTGCGATTAACAATGTAAGAGAAAATAGAAACTACGTTTGGGGTCTGGCTCAGGGGCATAACCGTAAATGTAAGGACTATGGTGTAAAGAGAAAGAAACTGCCCTTTGCAAGGGCAGCTAGTCTACTCTGCTGCGAGGGAAAGCGCAGGTCGAAAATGCCATCACACAATCAAATATGATTCATGGATCCGGGGTGCATGTTGTTCCTATGTTGTCCGATCTGGGCCGTCTGTGATTGGCGATGGACGGCTCGGATCACATCTTGCCCAAACATATCCGAATTGTCCGCTGCCAAACAAATTCGAGCCGTCCATTGCCAAGCACGGACGACCCAAATTAGGGACAACACCCATGTTGTCCCTCATCCCCCAATTCATGATGGATCAGTCAATTGAATAGTGAATTGATAAAAGTCCAGCTTCAGTTAACACTTAACAGAATCTCCCCGACAAATCTGACATGAGAGGTCAGTGTAATTTTTAAAAAACACAAGGAATTTTTTTTGTATTTGTACGAAACCTCAGGGAGGTCAGTGACATTTACCCTTTCGTTAGCATATATAGCTGTCGCACACCATCGATCACACAATCAAAGTTTTTGTATTTGTCGAAAACCTCGGTGAAATTTACCCTTTCTAAACATAGTTGTTACACACAATCAATCTTTTCATACTGTATACCTATTTTTCTACTCGTCCGTATGACTGATTTCTTATTCGTAAGAAAAATGCATATAGGCATATAGCTTTTAACATATGTCATATCCTTTCATATCAAGAGTGATCATGGTGGAGATACCAATCACCGACATTTATTTCCATATCAAGAGTGATCTCTACGTACTCCAATCATGATGGAGATGCCAATTACCACACCAACTCCATGCTTTGCAGTATTATTAGTGTTACATTTATATACTTAAGAGTGGCAGAACCAAAATTGTGAGTGATGAGTATGAAGCAGATTGCTAAAAAAGATGGATAATTATATTAAGAATCAAAGAATACGCTTAATACATAACTCCTTTACAAATCTTGGAAATTAAAGTGATAGAAATCGCAAAATATAGAGAGAAAAACAGAAAAGATAATAGATATATGTGTAAAACCTCAACGTGAGAAAAAACTGCAGTAGCCACACCAGTTGGAGTACAAGTTTTTCTCTCATATCTATCATAAAAGTTCTCTCTCATCTCCTCTCGTGTTTAGAATGAAACGCTCTCTAACCCTAATGACAATGCAAGTGTAATATTATAAATAGGTAAGGCCCAATAACCATCATTGCCCCTGTTAAAACACAAAATACCATTTTTGCTAACTCTTAGCCTAAGGGTCATTATCAGGCTGGAGAGAGCCAATCCAGTCTGCGTAGTTACTACCCAAGCCCACCCACAGAGCAAGCCTAGTAGGCTTTTCTTTTTTGGAGGCTAGGCGGGCTATGGTATGTTTCAAAAGTTGATCAGGCGGGCGAGCTAGAGTTTTTGTAAGACTTCTTTTTTCCTTTCTGAATCAAAATTCAAACAGACGTGCAAGTATTAATAATGCAACGGTCACAATGAAAAGAAAAAAGGCAATTGTTGCAAGTACAAACTGTATATTAATGAACTATTTTGAATTTACAAGTCCACTTTATAGGACGAATTAAGTACGAACAGTCTAAAACAGTAATAATCACTTATTGTTTCATGTTTTGTTCGAGCTACACTAACAATTACGTACAAAATGAAATAAAACTACACATATGCACGACTATGAGACAAATGGAATATTTTTTAATTGAGACAATAAAATATATGGTAACTATAAATATATTAGTCTACGTTAATCACGTAATTACAATCATTCATTTAACCTTGTCATGTTATTGTTAGTCAAAAGAAAAAAATTTAAAAAGAAGAATGTTTTACGACTGGAAAGATGGACATTTGATATTTACTTTGAGGGCTACATAATGAGCTTTGGGCGGGGCGGGCTTGTGGGTGGGGCGGGCTTGAATAACCAAGCCCGAGCCTAGCCCATTCACTATTCGGACTACGTTAGGCGTTAGCCCATCCACTTAACGGGCTTGGCCTGGGCAGGTTTTGTGTTCTCTTCGGGCTTGCAGGTCAAATGATGACCCTTATCTTAGCCTAGCCACATAGCTAAAAAAGTTAACTTCGAGTTATATAGTAACTGCTCAAAATTCATTATATATTACTTCACTTTCCATTTCTCACCGATGTAGGACAACTCAAAGAGGTCTCACAATAAATAAATGCATGTAACCAGGGTAATTGTTACGCAATAGCATTTTCAATATCAATTTTACTAAACTATTTATAATTGGGTGTTAAGGTTGGGTCCTATTTAATTATTTTGGCGCTCACTACAAATAGTGGTGTTATAAAAATTTTATGGTATATATGTATTACGTTCTGGTGTCAGGCTAATTAGATACATATGTTTGATTTTATTACACCTACTTTTCAATCCTGTATCCCAGGAGGTTTTTTAGTGTTTTGAAGCTTTTAAAACGTGTTTTTTGCATGATCCGAACCGTCCAATATGTTTAAAAAGTGTTTTTAAGGGTTCTGGAGAGAAATTGTCCAAAAAAAAAGGGGAAGGGTTGGATTCGAGCAATTTTCCACAAAAACTGTACATTTTCAGTTTTATGAAAAACTACATAGATCATGCCCTTCGCAATACTTTTTTGGATGATTTCTCATATGAGCTTTTGCAAACACGTTTTAAACACATTGGACAGTTCGGATCATGAAAATTTAATCTTGAACTATGAGTCCCGGACTAGAGAGTTCCTCATTCTTATTATCTACCTACGTTATGCTAATTAAGTGATTAGGTATGATTTTGGGATAATTACAAAAGGGGCAGGTGTATTGACACTTTTGGAGATTAGTCAACTATTATAGGAGTAGGATAATAGTTACCTTTAACGAGTTAATCAGAGTTACAGGCATATCAATTATACAGACTATCTCACATTTATTTTTATCTTTATCTTTACCTTTTCTCAAGAGTTATATTGAGAGAGGGGCAGAGGACGAGGTTTAGGGTTTGCGTGGTCGGTGATCAAACTCAGGTAATTGGTCTTGTTTTCTTTACCTTTTCTCTCTTGTATTTCCTATTTTTGTACAGTTAGAGTCCTCTTTGTGTGTTCGAGTTGTATTACTTCTAAACTCATGTGAGCGATTAAGCATGTTAGTATTTTCAGTTAGTGAATTTGTATTTCCTGTTTTTGTACAGTTAGAGCCCTCTTTGCGTGTTCGAGTTGCATTACTTCTAAACTCATGTGAGCGATTAATCATGTTAGTATTTTCTAGTTTTTAACAGGTTAGAGTCTTTTTTTTCTGTATTTGAGTTGCATTACTTTTGGATTCAGGTGAATGATTAAAGATGTTACGTATTTTCGAAACTTCCCCCTATCCCTTGAATTATTCTTTTGGAAAATTTATAATTCTTAAATTGACACGTGAACTATTTATGTTTGATCCTTTAATTTGGCACGGGTCATTACAGCTTTCCATTAACATTGCTCTTTCTTATTTGGTTGTTTAAGTTCTTGCCTACTATGAAAGTGACTACTTGTTGGGCTGTCAGCCTTAGGTTAGCTGTAATTCTGATAGTTCTGGTTAGTGTAATTCTCATCATAAAGAAAACACTATCCTGCCGATTGAAGATAAAATTAAAAGATCACAATAAAAAATAAAGGATATTCGGAACTACCGAAAAAAGACAAAAATAAATAAATTCAATAATCAAACAATTTTAGAGCCTCTTTTCCTTTTCCATTTTCCATCACCAAACCAACATAAATTTAAATCCAATTACTCAGACAGAGGTGCCAATACAAGAGCAAGCACAAATTTTCTTTTCCATATGCGTATACATGGATGGCATCCCACCGTTGCTTGGCAGAGATCTTAGGACTTGAGAAAGAAAAGGAGAAAAATACAACCAACTTAGGTCTAAAAAACCAACCATGCGAGCTCGACTCTTGTTTGGTTCGTTAAATGCCTAACAAACCAAGTAGGAATATATTTCAAAAGCTTGAATGCACTCCGAGATTTGTTATTTTTCTAAACTCGGCTTGATGACTTGCTAATTCGTCAATCTAAGTTTCACCACGTGATCATTGGCTCTACAAAACTCAATTGAGATCGGCAAAATCAAACTCAAATCTAAATATATAAGAAGCTAGTTTAAATAGCGGGTCAAGTTTAAACAATTTATGTAGATCTTGACTCGATTCATGTGAACCGAGTTGAACAGATAAAGATCTTCTAGATGATCTTTAAATTCAATGTGACAATCCCAATTTGTCCACAATCTCTTTGCCAACTGAAACAAGAGTCATTCTACAATGTGCACTTATTCAATATGAGATTTTGTGGCTGGAGATATGAAGTGCATATGATATGCACACTCATATGAATAGTCACAAAATCTCATATATTTCCAGAAAATCTCATATTTTGAGCCACACAATCTCATATTTGGAGCCACAAAATCTCATATATTTTCAGAAAATTTCATATTTGATGCCACAAAATCTCATATTTTGAGTCACAAAATCTCATATATTTCCAAAAAATCTCATATTTTGGAGCCACAAAATCTTATATTTGGTGCCACAAAATCTCATATTTTGAGTCACAAAATCTCATATAGTAAATGGTCAAAGGTGGCACAAATCCCCACACGTCATACGTGGCGCAATCTCAGCTGTCCATCCATATGGGGTGCATACCGTATGCCATATCATATTTGGAGCCACAAAATCTCATACTCTCTCCGTCCCAATTTTATAGTCCCAATTGACACTTTTAATTTGTTGTCCCAAAAAAATTGTCCCACTTCAAAACTAAATGAGTAATTGTTAAGGAATTTCCTCTTATACCCTTGTATTTTGAAATTAAAAATAATAAAAAAGTAAGAATGTGTAATGATTGAAGGGTAAAATAAGAAAAACATGTTTTCAAAAGTGCAATGATTATGTTCCCTTATTAAGTTGGAATCCCCAAAAGGGACCATAAAATTGGGCCGGCCATGAGTTATATACAGCTCGACTAATCTCAAAACCAATTAAGTTAACAATCAAGTAAATCTCCATTGGTCTATGCAAGCTAGAAGAATCTACCTCAGAACTTTAGTTTTTATCCATGCCATACTAGTTTATCCTAAATTGCAATCCAGGAATTTGTACAAGTCTTACCAATAAGAACTGGCCAACCGTTTCGTATTTTAATGATTGAATACCCTGGCCGTGAGTTATGTATAGCTTGGCTAATTCTCAAAGTCGTTTAAGTTAACAATCGAGTAAATCTCCATTGGTCCAAGAGTATATATTCGGTGGGCAAAAGTAGATAACCTTAATGAAACCGATGCCAGCTGTAGAATTAACCATGAAAAAACAGTGTTTAATAAATGAGTTACAAGTAGAATATGTACAATGGAATTTTGGACCCATATGGTATTAGGCAGGATCTCTCAAGCTTTAGCTTTGATTTCGAATTAACCTTAAAATTAGCATAGCACGCGAGGATACTTAGAGTTGTGGAGGGGTCAAGGTTCTCCTTGCACCCATTTGGGACCGCTCCTGTCTGGAATAAAAAACCTTTTATCCATGTCCATGTCTATTTTCTACAATAAATACACTAATCCTAAAACAATATGCATTCCTCAACTCAGCTGGAAATTTCTTCTTCTTCTTTTTTTCTTTTTTGGTGAATAATTCATTTGAAGATATTAATCAATGTGCAACTAAAGGAGTGGGCTGATTATGTTGATACCGGCCCGGCTAATGATTGCTTTTGGTGGAGTACAATGATCATGGGCTGATTATGTTGACACCGGCCCGGCTAAAGATCGTTTTCCGTAGAGCACAATGATCATGGGCTTAGGCGGGCCATCGCACCTTTAAAGAACCCAAGGCCCATGGGAATGAAGTGGGCCTAGCGGGCATTAGTTGCGGTCTGACGGTCCATTTCTACACCCCTACCCCTACGTACACTAGGGTAATGGGGATGGTGCTGTCCCGGATGTTTGGCCAATCGCGGTCGTCCGTGATCAACCATGGACTTCTCAGATCTATTCGACAGTAGACGGTTCAGATTTGTTTAGATAAGATATGATCTAAGCTGCCCATAACCGACCATGAACGGCCATGATCAGTCAGTACCTTTGTTGTCCCCAAAAGGACAACAACCACCCCATGTCTATACTAGGTACATTTTTTTTCTTTAGGGTGCATAATTTTTTTGGGTACATAATTAAACAAGCATACTTTTTTTCTTTTATTCTAGGTAGGTAAATTACTACTCCCTCCATCCCATTTTAAGTGTATAGTTTTGCAATTCTAACTTATTAAGAAAGAATCATCATTATACCACTAGAACAGTTTGGCTAAATATAATTTGCTCTGTTTCCGTTGCCGTGTTCAAAGAAAGACCATAAAAATGAATTGGCCCAATCCAATTAAAATAGGGGCTACTTAGCCAAAAATTCAAAACATTTGACATTTTTTAAGGGAAGGACAATAAACTTTTGTAATTGATCATAAAAACAAAAAATATTTGACATTTTTAAAATTAATGACAATAAACTTTTGCAATTGAAAATAAAGACAAAAAAAATTAGTGAAATGTTACTAATTTTTAAAAATTCTAAATTCGAACATAAAATTCAAAAAAAATTTCACCCCACCTCCGGCCGACCACCACCCACCTCTAGCCAACCACTTCAAGCAACCAAAAAAATTAGTGAGATGTTACTAATTTTTAAAAATTCTAATTTCGAACATAAAATTCAAAAAAATCACCACCTCACCTTCGGCTGATCACCACCCCACCTCTGACAACCACTTCTGGCGACAAAAAAAAATTAGCGAGATATCACTAATTTTTAAAAATTCTAGTTTTGAACATAAAATTCAAAAAAAAATATCACATCACCTCTGGCCAACCACCACTCCACCTTAGTCGACCACTTCCTGGCAACCAAAAAAATTAGTGAGATATCTCTAATTTTTAAAAATTCTATCAAACATAAAATCAAAAATATCACCAACCCACCTTCGGCCGATCACCACCGCACCTCTGACCCCTTCCGCTGACCAAAACAATTAGTGAGATGTCACTAATTTTTAAAAATTCTAGTTTGGAACATAAAATTCAAAAAAATCATCACCTCACCTCTAGCCAACCACCTCCCCACCTCTAGTCGACCACTTCCTGGCAACCAAAAAAATTAATAAGATATCACTAATTCTTAAAAAATTCTAATTTCGAACATAAAATTCAAAAAAATCACCACCCCACCTCTGGCCCTTTCTGGCGATCAAAAAAATTAGTGAGATGTTACTAATTTTTTAAAATTCTTATTTCGAACATAAAATTCAAAAAACTCTCCACCCCACCTTCGGCCAACCACCACCTCACCTCTGGCAACCACTTCCGGCGACCAAAAAAATTAGTGAGATCTCACTAATTTTTAAAAAGTCTAATTTCGAGCAAAAATTCAAAAAAAATCACAACCTCACCTCCAGCCGACCACCACCCCACCTTTGGTTGACCACTTCCGGCGAGTAAAAAAATTAGTGAGATGTCACTAATTTTTAAAAATTCTAATTTCGAACATAAAATTCAAAAATATCATCAACCCACCTTCGGCCGATCACCACCCCACCTCTGGCCCCTTCCGCCAACCAAAAAGGCAAATGCTAATTGGAGTCCAAAGGTAGATAGTTGAATTGGGGATAAAAAAAAAAATGAAATGTGAGGTGGAGAAAAGTTAATTAAATTTGAAACTGTTTGATTCTAAAATAGAACAACCCACTAGAGACTAGGTTCTATTTTGACTCCAAAAATCATTTTTTGGCTCCAAAATATGGCAATGGCTATAGCCATTTTGCAACTAGTATTGGATTTGCTCTTAGGATACAACTTAAGAGCAATTTTTAAGTAGCCCACTGTGTATGCCCTTATAGTCTCCATGCGAGTAAAAGGTTAACTTTGACTTGTGAAAGTTAGATTTTCATCCAAAAGGGAAATGGCAGAATTGTAATTGAAAGGCAAGTGACGACAGTGAGCATCTGGAACCTTTTCTACTCAGAAAAGTACGTTCTACACAATACTCCTTGCATTGATGAAAGAGAAAGGTGTTTCTTATCGTAAGCCTATAGGGTCAACGTTAGCAGAGCCCTTGTTACAATGTCCTTTTAGTTCATTTGTAAAGTACCGTGTCCTTCATCAAAAAAACAAAAGTATTCTGTCCTTAGGTTAAAAAGGATAAAAAAAAATACTGTATTTTTGACTAATTTTTCCTTAAAATAGTATCAAAACATAGTTGGTTCATGGTTGCTCTGTATTTACAAATTAGAAATTATTGATTAACGAGAATCACGAGATTATATCTCACAAAGTAAAATATGAAAAACTCTATGATTTTAGAAAACTATCACAAGAGTAGAAAAGAAATGGTTATATAAAAGCTACAAATTTATCACCATTTATTAACTAATGGGATGCACTCATTTGTGGGAGCCAATTTCATGTTTATCGGTATCTATTACTTGACGTCAATGCTAGTCTAATGGTTTCCTCGATTTTTCATTTGAATAGTTTGGCTTCATCGATCAAATATAAGAAGTTCAGAAATGATATGCACAAGATGATCCAAAAATAGATCAAAACAAGCTTTAAAAAAACCCTAGCCAATGTAGCACAAAACAAGTACTAAAAGGGCTTGTTTACCAATTGAGTGATCTCTTGAACATGATCTCTCATGGCATCCTTAAACTAACTATATATAAAACATACTTGGAGATATAACATCATAACCTACCCCAAATAACCATCCAGCCTTCATTTGATTGAAAAGATCAACAACTCAACATCATGAGATGATACTCTCACAATGATAGAACCAATGGAAAACAAGTGGGGGCGGTCATTACCCCGATTCATTTAAAACTTCTGTTATATTACTAGTATTTTGTTATTATTTATTGTCAAATTACGTGTACAAACCAACTCTAGGTTTTATAAAAACGATGATAAAATTACCCTTTAATATTGTGAACTCCAAGTCATAAAGAAGGATACACTACAAGGAAGGACACTCTAAAAGTGATCTTTGTGTAAAATGGGTACTATGCATAGGAACCTGGGGCCTGCTGTCTGGAAGGGTCGGCAAGCCCTGTCAACACTTATCTGATTTGAGCCGTTCAAACATATTTTGGATGGTTCAGATTTGAGAATGGGTACATTATCGTGTGAAGTATCCAAAATATCCTTCGGTACCCATCCTCAAATGTGGGTTGTCCAAAACACTTTTGGACAGCTCGGATGGGGTTGACAAGGCTTTTTTCATACAACATAGGAGTATAACTTTTGTTGAAAAAAACCATAGATAATGTACTTAAATGAAGTTTGATGTCGTGTTGTTAGCCTCATATAATAATTTCTAGCGTCGTAGCGTACAAGGCTCAAATAGGTATCAATGACTAGTTCCTAAAAGCCAATTTTTCATATAACTGCTAAAATGTAAGTTGTTAAAAGCCAATTTTTTTATCATCAACTAAAAGCTAAGTTGTAAGAAGTCAATTTTCCATAAAAGCACTAAAAGCTAGGTTGTAAAACTAAAAGCAAATGAAAGCTGAGGGTGCTAAAAATTTTGCTTTTAGCAAACGGGAAACCAACCGTTAAGACTACAGGAAATGGGGGGTTTGTTTGGTTCTTTTTACTTCTTTGCAATGGAAAATAATTGTGTGTGAGCGTGCCAGAGAGAGTTTCAATCTCCTCCCTCAGATTAACTTTGGAAAACCAAACCTAATCAGGCGATTGTGTTTTGTTGGTTCAATTATCTCAATTAAGAGGATTTTCTTAATAAGTGAAGAAATGCAAACCAATAAACTTAGGAAATCAAAGAACAATAAAGAAACAAGACACTTCGATTAATGAATCAAAGATAAACTTACTTCGAAATTGTCTCCAACTTCAAATACAGAACTTCGAACAGGTGATTATTGCGAGAACAACCAAGATAGGGGTGATTGTTACAAGAACAATCAAGATAAATCCTAATCTAATTCCTAATCTACTTTGAATTGAGTTCGAGATCCTAAACTACTTCGAACTGAGTTTGAAATCCTAAAACTACTTTGCCAATGAACAAACCAAGTATCAGTTTTTTGATAGATGTTTGTTGAAGATTTGTCCGGGGTTTCTCACTCTTCAATTTATTCTATTTATACACGTTGCTTGTAGTTTGAACTTCCCGCTCCATGAATTTGAATCTAGCTTGCTTCGAACTCTAACTTCCACTCTGATAGTTGGCAGTTACTCTTCCTCCACGTCTGATCTTGGATTCTCTCTTTTCCCAGAAGCTTTAAATCTGCACGTTGGCTTAACAAACTCAAATGATAACGTGTTTAGGGAAATAACTGCTTTCCAGAAGTATTCCACGTGTTCTAACTGCCAATCGCCTTATTTCTCAAGTTTACACGTGGAGCTTGTGCGTTTAGCAGTTGATATCATGGCTTCGAGGCCAATCTTTATTTTAGTAATGGCTCGTAACTGCCAATAACTGCCTTTCTAAATTGAGAAGTAATACGACATCGTATTTAGTCAATTTTATCTTATTAATCCAGTGTGTCTTCGTTGACGAGTAATTGCCAATGTTTGACACTTTTGATTACGTGTCAATTAATCATTGGATTGGTTAATTTTATATGTAAACAGGGTTGTAGGGCACCCATGTAGTGCGTCATGTCGACTGGCGGATGTATTTTCAACAGTCTAAATTTCATACATTGTCTTATAGGTCAGATGTGTTTTCAACAGTCTAGATTATTTTACAGGTAAAATTAGTATCCTACCTATAGAATAATGTATGAAATTTGGACCGTTAAAAACACATCTGACGGTCCATATACCGCCTTCCAGCACCCCCGGATTCAAGACCACATGCAGCAACTCTCATCACCAACAGAAAACTATGTGCACCACTCCTAATTAAGTTAAACTACTAGCTCCCATCTTATACTTCTTACCAATAAAACTATTTGGCAATGGGACTCCTAAACTACTTGACTAATATTTTACTAAGGAGGTGAATGTGCACTTGGGCTGAGTTTTTATTATACTAATATTTTTGATATTTTCGGTATTTTACTACAAGTTATTCTCTTCACCCACATCACAAAAATAACAATTAGCGAAAAACTACACATAACTTTGACTACAGTGGGATGACAGTAATTTTTATGGACAACAGACCCTTACTTGTGTCATGACATAAGAACGAAGGTTATGAAGCCAATTCAACAGAACAAAGAGTCACTTTCCAAGGGAAAAAAATCAATAAAGTCAAATTAAATACGACAACTAGGTGGTTATTATATGGAATGTTACGCAATGCGACTTTATAAAATCATTTATGAAGCCTTTAAAATTTAAACAATGAGATAATACCAATGGAAAAGAAGTCGGGCGCCCAAAAACTGCAAGTATTAGAGATTCATTCAGCATTTTTTCTTTGTTTGAAATTAATATGTAAATCAGCTTCTCTGCTTTTTGAGCCAATAAAGTCCCGATGACAGCGGGTAAAAAAAAAAAAAAAAAGGTCCCAAAGACAATTTAATTTCTCCAACCTCTCTCACATCCTTTCCACGAGTTTGCGTGAACTGAGGTGGTCCAAGGACAAATCACTGTCAAGGGAAATTAAATTTGTATCTGTAAATCAGCTTGAAAGCTCCTAATAAGCATCCCTTTTTTATTCATTCCATTACCCTCAAAAAGTACCTGACATTTTACTCTGCATATATATTGTCTTCACCATAGGACTAGCTCCACCCTCTTCTCCATTGGTATATCCGAAATTTTCAAATAGATCTTGACCATTTCCTCAATAATATCTCTAGATCTACTCATTGTACATCTTCTAATTCTTCATTCTTTCCCTTCTCTTCCATAGCAAAAATGCTATGGAAATATTGTAGGAGTACTAATTGCCTGAATGTTCATCAACCAGAGACGAGGTATTTTCTTTTAATTAATTTACCCCTATGGTTCCCATCATTTTGTTGGAGGTAGCTAAAAGAAAGTATGAATGATTCTTTTTTTTTTTTTTCAAGTGTAAATAAGTGCAGGGATTATCCATGGGATATATACACCCTCAAGGAGCTTGTTAATGCAACAAACAACTTCCACAATGACAACAAGATTGGAGAGGGAGGGTTTGGAAGCATCTATTGGGGTCAAACAAAGAAAGGCGTCGAGGCAATTATATTATCTTATCTTTTTCTTTCCTACTTTTTAATTTCTTCATTGTGAATTTGGACAGTTTCAGAGACAACTTTTCAAAAACTTGTCTTGTTGCTTGTTATGGAAACTATTTTTCTACTAATTTTAGGAAACATGCCTATTAATAACTCAGGGCATCCAAGTCAACTTGTGTTAGATGCATGAAAAGTTCAAGTCGGATGTATATGCTGATTGAGTAAATCTAATTTGACTTTGCAGATCGCAGTGAAACGGCTGAAAGCACTTACTGCAAAGGCAGAAATGGAATTTGCTGTGGAAGTGGAAATGCTTGGAAGGGTGAGACATAAGAACTTGTTGAGTTTAAGAGGATTTTACGCGGGTGGGGATGAAAGGCTTATAGTCTACGATTTCATGGAAAACCTTAGCTTGCATACTCATTTACATGGTCGATTAGCTGGTCAGTGTTTGTTAGATTGGCCGCGAAGAGTGGGTATAGCCATTGGATCAGCAGAGGGAATCGCGTAAGCACTCAAATTTTATCTTCGTAATTTCATTACACCATTTAGATTAAACTTTTGTTCGCCATTTGTAGTTTTTGTTACGCATTCTTATGGTTAATGTTATAAGGGGCACACCGTGTCCTTTAGACAAGAGGATATTATAGCAGCTTCTTTATCAAGGTACTAAAGTTTTTTAGATTTGGTTTTAGGTACTTGCACCATGAGGCAGATCCTCATATAATCCATAGGGACATAAAAGCAAGTAATATACTTTTGGATTCAGAATTCCAAGCAAAAGTTGCTGATTTTGGTTTCGCAAAGCTAATCCCAGAAGGAGTGACTCATTTGACCACAAGGGTAAAGGGCACTTTAGGGTACTTGGCGCCCGAGTACGCCATGTGGGGAAAAGTTTCAGAAAACTGTGATGTTTATAGCTTTGGAATATTACTCCTCGAAATAGTTAGTGGTAAAAAGCCTATCGAGAAACTTCCAACTGGGGCTAAGCGCGATATTGTGAGATGGGCAACACAGTATGTCGAAAATGATACTTTTGAGCATATAGTGGATCCAAGATTAAATGGGAAGTATGACCGAGCGCAGTTAGAATCAATAATCACAATCGCTTTGAAATGTACGGACAGTAATGCGGAGAGCAGGCCGAGTATGTCACAGGTGGTGGAATGGCTACGTGATTTGCCCAGGTGGAGGAAAAAAGAGGAACAACCGGCGGTTGAAGATGAGGGTGATGATTTTTCGGAAAATTCTGCTGGAAGAGTTGTTCCAAAAAGAGCCAAGAAGAATGGTAGATAAGGGGTAGTTGTGCTTGTTTGTTCCTTGAAATATTGTATCGGCTCAATATTTGCAATGTAATCGAACGCGAGAATTTCTACTGTAATTTTTTTTGGTTGCCTCTTTGGTGCTGCTTTACGTGGGAAAATGCTCAATGGTGTAATTGACCGAAATGGTACTCGTTATTTTGTAAAGACCCAAATGTTTTAGCCCAAAAAGATCAATTTGTGGCACTTATTTTAATGGCATGACGGTTGAAAATGTTGTTCTCGGGCAGTGGAATGGCATAATGGTTTGGTGGCTTGATATGTACTCCGTACATTTTTGCATTAGCTTTGGGAGAGGAGTTTTGGGGTTGTTTCCTATTTAGATAAAATTAGCCATAAGTTGTATTGCTTAGCTTAGTGAAATGAATTATTATGTTTCTGTTGCAAAAAAAAAAAAATTATTTGCTAAAATTAACCAAGATTTTAGCAAATCAACTGTCTGTTGTTTCAATTGAGATTGATAAAGAGATTTGTGCCTTGATTGTTTTGGCTTCATTACCAGTAGTGGGGAATCTACAAGAACGGATGTTAACAACTCTACCGGCAACGAAAAACTCAAACATGATGACATTCGAGATTTAGTCTTGAGTGAGGAGGTTCATAGGAGAGATGCAAGAGAATCCTATACGTCTAGTTTTGCTTTCTCGTTGAGTACTGAGGCTAGAGGTAGGAGTTTCGAGAGGGATTCACACAGCAAAAATAGATCAAAGTGTAATAATCCGAAATTTTTAATAAAATTTAGGATTATTTAATTTCGTTTTAATTACTTTAATTTAGTTTTTTTTTTAATTTCTAATTGCACTTAAGACTCTTAATTTGCAATTACTACGGTTTATACCCTAATACTTCCTACTTGCTACAAATTCGACCATAAGGCATGTTTACATTTTTATCGCGAGCATTACATTTTTATAAATTCATTCATACGCAATTATACAAATTCATACACATGCACAAGTAATACTATTGCACATACACACATGTGTGCATATATGTACTTTATACATACATACTCACTCTACACTCCAACAACCACCCCACTACTTTTTCTAAATCAACCCAACACCACACTCCACCACAAAATCAGCCCCCTCACTCTCCCAATGACTCATTTCACACTCCCTCAACCTCCCCCATCACCTCCCAAACCACCCCTTGTATTTTCACCATTTCTACACACCACATCCCACCAAAACTCATCACTACACTCTCATATATCATCAAATCCGCCCACAACTCTCCCATTCTACTTTCATTCATTTCTTCTTCCTCCAAAAACTCCCAAGTGTTAGAGCAAAAAGCCTCCAACTCCACCATCAAGTACTAGTGAGAGAAAAAGGCCAAAACTTGAGTTTCCACTTCCAAATCCAACAACATTCAATCTTCTTCCACAAGTTCATCTATTGCACTCCTAGACATCCACATTTCATCATCCAAGCAAGCCAAGCCGGCCCAAGAAGCTCCCTCCACCGATTTTTTGCCAAAACTCATTTTACCGAAATCTTTTGCAAAATAAGATAGGGACTCTTACCCAATCATTCCTAAATATTTGTATGTGTTAGAATAGCTTAGGGGTAGTTTGAAGTCGAAGGGTTAAGACCCAAGGTGAAGGGTTTCACTAAACCCGAACAAAACATAAACCACCCCTGTTTTTTTATGACGATAGTCCGGGCCACCACATCCCCATCCGGACTACCGATACCGAACGTTCCCTCCAGTTTTGGTTTAAGTTCTGTAATTATAGTTTAGCCCCATGTGTTCCTAGTTTCGACGGTTTTGACCATAAACCATGTTTTTCATGCATATTAAGCCTTAGATTCATTTTGATTCATGTGTTTAACTTCTCAAGCATAATTAGGATTTATTCAAGTGTTTATGTGAGATTTAATGTGTTCATGTTACGCTTAACCTTGTTCTCGTTCTTGGTATTAAACTTCAGAGTTATAAGTGTAGTTTTATAAAGTATGAGACTTAATCTACAAAAATATTTATGTTCCTACATTTTATCAATTAAATGTCATCAGTGGAAGTTTATGAGCATATCAAAATTTCTAAAATACCCTTCATAGTGTAAAATGACCGTTTTACCCTTTATAACCTTTATCACTCTTATAAAAGTTTCGGACTTACTAAAATTCAAGGAATTTCTTTTTGAGTCAAGTTATGTCATAACTAGCTAAAATAAAGTATTTTGACGTATTTACCTTTTTCGGTGGAAAAATTACAAATTTTTCCTTGTATGAATTTTTATTTACAAAAGGCACCAAAGTTAGTAAGATTTCGCCAAGGACCTTAGAACCGTGAAATTACTTTGATTACCCTTACACTAATAGTTTAGTAAATTACATTTTGGCCCCTATAGTTGAATTTATTACGTTTAGACCCCTAATTTTTTATTACTAGAATTTTATGAACTTGTGAATCACGTTATTTGATTTTGTGACCCTTAGAATATTGTTATTGCTTTGCTTCTACGGTTAAGTGCACTTTCCATAAATGTGTTGAATGTTAGAATGGACAACTAGGTTCCCGGATTGGGTGATCGTACGCGGATATCACATAGATGATGAGGTTAATGGAAAAGTGCATTAGAATTGATTGATGGGGAGTTACCCTGAGATTATTGTTGAATGACAGTTCCGCCAAGTGATTTGTTTTAGAGGATTTGTTTGGCAGTCTGCTATGATTTCAAAACCCTAGGGTATGACACTTTGTGATTTGCTTCATTTGAATTCTGAAGCGTTATAAGGGTGGAAGTTTTATAGACCAATTTTGGCTATATACCTACAAGACCTGGCAGTTGCCATACGTAGCCCAGTGGTACAGTTTCATCCCTGGAAAATTCATCCTTGCGAGGCAACTGACGGCTGGATTAAGTACATAACCTATACCTTTTGTCGGAGCCCCCAAGTGAAGGGCAAGCAAGGGGGGAGTAAATCACAGTTTGGTCATATTCCTTAGTGGTTAACCGGGAGGAAAGTTCTCTAGGTTGAGAACTTAGTTGAACTTGTAAGTTAATAGCTAGTAATGAAATCAGCTATGTGTTTAATTTCTGCTTTACGCTTTATTTCCTGCTTATTCCTTTAATAACTGTTTTCCAATCATATATGTTGTACTTGTAAGTTTAGCAAGAGTTGGGAGGGTTAGAGTAACTATTGAGTGATTTATCGCTCACAGTGTTACCCTTCGTGTGACTCTAGTATAATACCATGATGTTGCTTTGCGACTTGGACGTATTATGTCAGACTGTGATCAAGCAGGTACTGTTGGTGTCGAAGGAGACGATTATTTTAGAACCGAGGGTTTTTCGGTAGACCAGGCTCAGGTAGAGCCGTGGAATCCAGAGTTGAACCTTAATCTGTAGAACCCACCCCTTTATTTTTAATGTTGGATCTGTAATATTAATTTCTCAAACCCCACTAAGTATTTTGTAATGGGCTGCACTTCACGTTTTCTAACGTGTACTCTGATGGAAACTCTGTTATTTAAATTAAACCTAATTAGTTGTCTTAATTAATGCTTCCGAAAATTGGGGCACTACACAAAGTCTAAAAAGAACAGGAATAAATCTAGGTTAGGTCAATGAGAAGTTGAATGTTAGAACGGTGTTCAAGTTTGTACGGACGGTTGGAACAGTAAAAGGCTCGTTTTCATGAATTTTAGGGTTTTCTGATGTATTGTGTCGCCTTGCACTATAAAAGGGATGTACAGGGTAGCCCTCATTGTAAACTTGATTCTTCATCATAGTGAAACCCCCCAGCACCTCATAAAGTACAATTAAGCAATTAGCGTAAGTTAGAACCACGTAAATTGTTTGTCTTGTTCTATTGATTGCTTGTGTAAGTTTTTTACTTGCGATTGTCTTTTTGCCTTACAACGACCTCTACCATCGTTTGATTACTCTCTTTTTTATTTTGTGGTCAAAGTGGGAGTTAAATAAATTACTAGAAAAGAAAAACTTAATTACCCTTTCTTATATTCTTGTTCTTCATGACCTTCCCTAACAAATTGGTCACATACAACTATTCAAGTCACTTTAATTATTTCCGTAAATAAGTACAATACTACCAATAAATGCTTAAATTTTCGTCAACGCAAATACAAGATTTTTTTTTAACGAAAGAGAAAGAATTTCATTCGCAAATACAAGATTGAAACCTTTAGATTCCAACTGTATATTATATTTCTGCACTAATTCGTAATTGAATATACAGGAAGTCCTTGTAGCCTATAGGTTAGATAGATGACCTTATCAACAGCTATCGGATAGTTTATTAGTATTAATTAGATAAACAAGTATGAAAACCAAAAACCGGTTTTTAAAAAAAAAATCATGAACTATTTCACAAAACCCAAAACCGGTTTTTAAAAAAAATCATTGTCCTTATTTAATTTTTTTTTGCATTTGTTAGTTTTGCATCAAGATTTTGTGGTTTCTGGATTCCTCTCGATGAGACAAATCTAACAAGTATAAATTTATAGTCAAAACTCAAATTTTTTTGAATAAAGCCAAAATAGGTCCAATAATCCAACTATTTTGGCTTTATTCAAAAAATTATGAGTTTTGACCATAATTTTATATCTTCGTTAGATTCGCCTCATCGGTATAAATCCGTAAACTACAAAAAATCTCACGAAAACTAACTAATCTAAAAAAAAAAATCAATAGAATAAAATGATTTTTTAAACTGATTTTTGATTTTTTACCCAAACTAGGCCAAAAGTGTCCCATTCTAATTAAGTTTTGACAAATAGTTTTGTTTGAACAAGTCTTTAAGGTTATCTATTGACTGTTGATACCCAAAAACAAAATATTCTTTCGAACACCTTCCAAGTGGTTGCCTACTTTTATTGTGACAATTCTTTTCTTCTCTTATTGTTTTCTCTTACAACGAGAGTGATTTTTTTTATTGGTTTTCTAGTAAATTCATGTTGGTACTTCTTATTGTTTTTATTGGACTAGGAGTGCCCCATAGATTTGGTTACATAATATCACTCTCTGAGACCACTCTAAAAACGGACTTACAGGTGTGACGTCAAATGCCATAAAAGACTCAATTAAACTTACATAATATCACTCTCTGAGACTACTCTAAAAACGGACTTACAGGTGTGACGTCAAATGCCATAAAAGACTCAATTAAACCTCTGCGCAATACTAATTGATTTTAGTTGGAAGAGATGGTAGAAAAAGGACAATGATATGTGTACACTATTTGTGCACATCAAATACACACCACCCAGAGGTGACAAATGAAAAAAAACCAATGTGGTGCTCACTAAAAAAAATGGGTCTTTTCTCATTTGTCATCTCAGGGTAGTGTGCATTTGGGATGCACAAATGGTGTATCCATAACATTGTTAATAGAAAAAATAGTCTGACAGTTTTTCTGTGAATTCATATCTTTTTACAGGTTGATTTTATGTCAAAAAGTTAATTAGGGTGAGTTTTTGAATGGATTTTATCAAAATCTGATAAAATCAAGGCTTTATTTTATCAAATCTTGATAAAATTTAGATAAAATCCATTTAAAAACTCACCATTAAAAAAAGGAGTCCCAGAAAGAAAAAAAAAAAGACCCTGTTTAGTTGGCCCTTCAGAAAAATAAAATATAAATTACTACAGGCACCCCGATTTGGAATAACAGAGCAACATGTTTTGGTTCAGATTTTATTTTTCAATCAAACAGTATTTCCTGTTTTTTATTTTTCAAAATAAAGATAATAAAATTCTCGAAGCACAACTATGTTAGGCCAATAGGCCCGTTAACACCTTGGATTTGATCACGCTTGTTTTTCAACGTGACAATTTTGCCGGAAAAATCCCATTTTAAATAGTACCATGTTGGGCCGCTACTGCACTCTCAATTGTCATTCTTCTGGGCCTTAACCCGCTTATCTCATTTCGTAGCTCAAGACCTTAAAATTAATTACTGGGCAAATTTAGGCTTGGTTTGGCTAAATTGAAAAAATTAAATTATTGGTTTTTTGATTTTGTCTTTATTCAAATTTTTTTTGTATTCGTTAGTTTTCGGTCAATTTTTTGAGGTTTCTTAGCTTGTTTCAACGAGAGGAATTTTTTGATTATTTTTCGTCTTTATTCACAAAACTTAAAATTTGGCTAATAATTTTATACTTTTTAGATTCTTCTCGTCGAGATAAGCCAAAAAACCTCAAAAAATAGACCGAAAACCAACAAATGCAAATTTTTTTTGAATAAGGACAAAACCAATAATCCAAAAAACTAATTTTTTCAAATTAGCTAAACCAAGCCTTAGTCATCCCAAATTTTTTTGATGGTCGTGCGTAGTCAAATGTACAAGCTCTATCAAAAGCAATATTAGCAGTGAAAATAAAGCCGGATTCCCGTGAAGTTTACCTGGCAAAATCCCGTGTCTTTTGGGCCTTTCAGCAAGCCAGACAATTTAGGAAAAATTCAATTCGCTGTTTTGTTTGTTTATGTCAAATTACGTGATTATAGTTTTTTGGACTCCATGAAAAAGAAAATTTTTATATTGATAAAGATAAAGATAAAGATAAAGATAAAAAAGAAAAAGAAAAAAGGACGTCTCGATAAAAGGATGGTGGGAAAATTCGTTCTCATTTTTTAACCCTTAAGGTTTAGTTGATGAGGCTTAAAAAAATTATCAAGAGATTTGGTTTTTTTCCCTCTTTATCCGCTCATCTTATTTATTTTGCATAGAATCCTTATGTCGGGGGCCTTCATCTGCAAGAAAACACTGGCCTAATTTGGCTAAATTGAAAAAATTGGTTTTTTTTCGTTTTGTCCTTATTCAAAAAAAATTTGCATTTGTTACGTTGATTTTTTGTGATTTTTTTGGCTTGTCTCGACAAAAAAAATCTAAAAAGTATAAAATTGTTAGCCAAACTTAAAGTTTTGTGAATAAAGACGAAAAATAATCCAAAAAATTGATTTTTTTTGGCTTTATTCAAAAAACTATTACTTTTGACTATAATTTATACTCTTTGGATTTGTCTCGACGAGATAAATCCAAAAATCACAAAATCTTAATGCAAAACTAACAAATGTATTTTTTAAAAAAATCAGGCAAAAACAAAAGACTCAAAAAACCAGTTTTTTCAATTTAGCCAAATTAGGCCAAAATCAAATCTTGACATCTTTTTCACGTTTGTTTCAATACTCTCCCAATCCACTAAGTGAATTATTGGTTTTTTTTTTTGCTTTCACATTTTACGAAAAATGTCAATATGCTCACACACATTAATTAAAAAGGTTCAACAAACCAAAAGTCAGCTTAGGCTGAGTTTCCCAAAAAAAAATTATCAAAAGGAGGAGGGTTGATAAATTTTAGCCTTTTTTAATGCCAAAAAATTGAGATTTTATCAACTCTTCACCTTATTTGATAAAATTAAGGGTGATTTTATCAAATCTTGATTTTATCTTTGATAAAATCAAACAAGAAACTCAGCCTTAATGAAGGAGACCCAAAGGTGAAACCCCTTTGTTGTTTAGGTGGGTGTACATACATACATACATATTTAAATTGTAGTATGGCTTTTGGGGTGTTTGGAAGTGGAACTAAGGCCTTCTCCAACAGCCTCTTCAAAACTTTGGCAGCAGCAAAATGGCGAGGCAAAACGTCATTTCCAGCGCCCAGCAGCATCTCTATCTTCCTCGCCAAGAAGATTTTCGATACAGTGACTCGTTTGGGTGGGCGAGTCACTGTACACCTTGCGTTCTCTTTCTCCTCGCCGGCCAAATCATGGCCAAGAAGCTACATCTACGGCGAAGACGAATCGTTGATCCTAAAATCGTTTTAATACCAGAGGGATGTTCCCCTTGTTGAGACGATTCTACCTGGTACAAAACCATATCACGCATGACTCTGATTTAATGACATCTTGAGAAGAGCGAGGGCCACGGCCGCGTCGAAGTTAGATCTACTCACAGCATGAGATGCACGCGCATGTGTTATGAAGAAGAAGATGACGGGTATTTTTTTTTTTTTTTTAATCAAATGACTAGGCTGCTGCGTTCCACCATTGCTCAAAGCTAGCCAAAGCTCCTTTTTGTTGCCAAAATGAAGATAGAGTTGATAAACTGCGGAGATGCTCTAATAGTAAAAGAGAGACGATGAAAAGAAGATTTGAAGAAAGATCCCTTATTACTAAAGTAGGAGCATCTTAATTCTTAAAACTATCAAAAAGAAGAGAGAATGAAAACCAAACATCCACCTTACTTTCAAACTTAAACATTTTTCTCCACTGGGACCCCTCCCAATCTAGGTACTGAAACCGGGGAAAATAAACCAGGAACCGAATATAGTATACTCCATATTCCTTTTATTTTCGTGTTTCAAACGGTGGTGGAACCGAATATAGAATAAACCAGGAACAGAATATAGTATTACTCCATATTCCTTTTATTTTTGTGTTTCAAACGGTGATGGAAATAAATCGAAATGAAAGAAGCCCGGAAATTTTAAATTTTAAATACTTTTTATTGGAAGAGTTAAAAATTTCGATTCGATATTAGCTCAATTATGAATGAGTTGAGTCTTTTTCAGAAGCAGGCCGTAGGTTCATTTTACTAAATGGCTTTCTATAAATAATCTTGAAATTTTACGCAGTTAGGTTGATTTTTATTGGCCCAAGACCGCTCTTGAGTTCTAAACGCTACTCGTTTAAAACATGCCCAAAATTGCAATTTAAATTCAACTCAATTACAAAACAAGTAAAATTAAGCCAAACTCTGATGTCGAGCCTCGAGGCGGCCGAATTCTAATGTCGAGCCTTGAGGTGCTCACGACAAACTTGTGTGCAGCCCTAGTTTCCAAAGAATCCAAACACACGTTTGGGGTAGGTGATGAGGCATATACCATTGCCATTTATCCCACAGAGAACAATAAGGACAACAATAAAAAATGATAAGGACAAGCACACAACGGAGGAATATTATTATAACCCTCCCTTCTTGGTCAACTCCCTCACCAAACATCTGGATTATTATAACCCTCCAATTAATGTCTCCTCTCCTACCTCATCGCAATATATAGTTTCTTGAATCTTGATTTCTCTCTTTCTTTGGCTCGTTAAATTCTTCCCCTCATCTCTCTCTCTCTTACCGCACAATGGACGAAAGCGCCACTTCAGGTTCATAAATGATACTTTTTATGCCGCGTATATGCTGTCTTTTCTATGTGGAGTTTATATTTGTCTAGTAGAAATTTCAAATCTTTGGATTTGGTCAGAGTATGATTTCTTGCGCTTATGATGATGATGGGTTTTGTGATTTGATAGTTATTTAGTATAATATTCAGGATCTTTCTTCTATCGCCAAGGTACTATTACCTTTGGTTTGCTATGCAGTGTTCGGGTAGATCTGTTATCTTTCTTTTGGATATTCGGTATCAATTTGCGATGGATTTGGAATCTGACACTGTTATTCTTTTTCATGAATTGGGTTTGTTGTGTTCAAGAGTATCTGGTTTGGAAATTGGTAATTATAGATAACAAGCCTTTCACATTCTTGCATGTGTTTGTTAAATTGAAGGCTTTTTAAGGGCATAGGCGTCGTGAACGTCCCGGATGACATCTCGATAAGGTGAATTGGTTGGACTTATGTGTTAGTTTTAAGGCTCCATTTGATTGGTCAGGCTTGTTAGGATGGGCGCATAATTCAAGAGGATAAGTTATCCATTGGACAAATGGTGTGGGGTTCATCACCTAAGGTACTTTTATTTTGTATGTTTTGTGGGATAGTTGGCCAATGGATAAGATATCCTTCAACGAATAGTGAGCGGTATGATGTTCATTACGTGACAAGGAGGGTGGAAGGTTCAAATGGACCTTCCTGTTTATCGAATTCCGAAGTGGGTATTGTTTGCCGACCTTTTCAAGTGAGTGGTTATATTTACACTCAACACTTGTTGCCTTCCACCGGACAAAATGTGGTCCCATAACCCATGGGATTCATAGTCCAATCTCATTTCGATCACGGCCAATGAAACCAACTCTAATATGGGGGCCTTTGTGGTTTTAAGTTGCGCATTCCATAAGATGGGTAATTTTGGGTAGGTTTTGGAATTGGTGACAATGTGGTAGACGGTTCCCAGTGGAACAGTATCTCTGCGTTTTTTATAGAGTTGTTTTGAACTTTTTAAATAGTTCCAAATTATATTTTGGAGTTTCCTCAAATTATCTTTTTGGACAAGCCTCCGAAAGTTGCAAGCGGGAAAACTACCTACTGCATGAATACACTCTGCTTATCATCGTAGGCTTATAATTTCAAGCAGCAGTATTTATATGTGATTGAGATATTAGAAGGCGCGTCATCTCTCATTTCTACTCGATCAATCTCCTGCATTTCTTATTTATTGGACCTAGTTTCTTATATGCTAGTTGTTCTAAAGTTCGGCCCTAAATGCAGATGGAAATTCACTTGTGGTTTGCTTTGGGGAAATGTTGATAGACTTTGTGCCAACAGTCAATGGAACTTCACTTGCGGAAGCACCTGCTTTTAAAAAAGCTCCTGGGGGCGCTCCTGCTAATGTTGCTGTTGGGATAGCCAGATTGGGAGGTTCTTCAGCTTTTATTGGCAAGGTGCATTTGATCATATTCTGTTCTCCAAAGTCCTAGTATGCCATCTTCTATTCTGGACTGTATTGTTCGCTTTATTCGGTTTCACTTAATATCTGTTAATGGGATTTCAGCAAGTTTCCCCGGAATCCTTCTATAACTGGTTTGACCCAATAGCTTTGGGCCTACGCTACATGGACTGGCATTGTGTTTTGTGCGTAACTTCTGTTACTGGCAGTTTGTTCATCAAGTTCTGGAATAGCCAGGAGCTATCTGAAAAATATAAAATGCTGTAAAGAGACCAAATTGGATGGTTAAAGTGGACATTTCTTCCTGAATACTCGAGAATGAATAAAGCTTGTAAGCGCTTGTAATATGGGTTAAAGCATCCCTGTGCTAAAAATGAGGCATATTATTCGCAGTGAATACTAGCACACATTTAAGGGTCTCCACATGATATTTATTGCGGGAGAGCTTGTGTATTGCTCTTGAAGAAATGTTATAAGCTTATATCACCAGCTAGTATGTCGGATTTGTGATGTGTTGCTGGGCGTTCTCATTTCCATTTTAGTTTTGCAATGCTAACATTTGCTCGCTTATATAAGTGTCTCAAGCAACTTGTCTTAAAATCGCCTTCAGTGTTAATAGCCAAGGTTTAATTCAGTCATGGCACTGAAATATTTGCATTTTTATTAGGTAGGTGCCGATGAGTTTGGGTACATGTTGGCCGATATTTTGAAGCAAAACAATGTCAACAATTCTGGTATGCGATTTGATCCCACTGCGAGAACTGCCCTAGCATTTGTTACACTTAGGGATGATGGCGAGCGTGAGTTTTTGTTTTTCCGTCACCCTAGTGCTGACATGCTTCTTCACGAATCAGAGCTTGATGTAAACCTTATTAAGCAGGTCTGCTTCCTTGTTTTCGTTTCCATGTTAATGTAAGAAAAATCAGTACTCCTTGTGCTAATTTGGTTATTGTTTTTTTATCCAGGCAAAGATTTTCCACTATGGTTCCATTAGTTTGATTGAAGAACCATGTAAGACAGCTCATCTGGCTGCAATGGCTATTGCCAAGGAGTCTGGTAGTTTCCTCTCTTATGATCCAAATTTGAGATTACAGTTATGGCCCTCAGAAGATGCTGCTCGGAAGGCCATAATGAGCATATGGGACCAAGCAGATCTAATAAAGGTATGATGATTCAAAATGTTTCAGGTTGAATGTACGAGTCAGGATGGAAACGTATTGAAACGTAAACTTAGTCGTGCTCATTGCTGAACTGCAGATAAGTGAGGATGAAATATCTTTTTTGACGGGCGCTGATGATCCTAATGATGATAATGTTGTGTTGGAGAAGCTGTTTCACCCTAATCTTAAGCTTTTGCTTGTATCTGAAGGGTCTAAGGGTTGTCGATACTACACCAAGGTATCTATTTCTATACATGGAATTCTTTTTAAGGATCTCACCGGGTTTTTTTTATTCTGTTATAAACTAAATGGACATTGGATGCATGTGATATTATAATTTGTGTAAGGAATAAATGAAACAACATTCGACTACTTATCTACATCAACAGTCAATTGATTCCGTGCATATTTACATGACTACCTATTGTTTTACTGGAAAACTGATCTGTATTCTGTCAGTTTGAGCTAGTTATGAACATATTGTTTCTATCGCTGTCCAATATAATTGTTGTTCATTTATGAGTTTACTAATATCCAATCAACTACTACTCAGCAATTCAAGGGTATGCTTCCAAGTATTCCAGTTAAAGCCATCGACACAACTGGTGCGGGTGATGCATTTGTTGGTGGGCTACTATACAATTTAGCTTGTGATGTGAATCTTTACCAGGTATGCTCATCCTTGAACTTAGAGGAATAATTCGGCTATGCCTTCGTTCTTTCATGCTGCTTGTGTTTCTGAATCTGATCGCATCCCTTGGTTCTCTTGTCATTCCTATTTCAAAATCTTAGGTATAATCTATGTCAGTCAAAGTGGTTTTGGGAACTCCATGAGATGGCTTTACATTGTTTTCTGAAACTTGTGGTCTGTGGATTTGTCATTATACCTGAAATGGATGGCGTTGGGAGTAATATGAGCTACATCCATTGTAATAGAAAAACTAAATATTTATCCTGTTATTCATAACGAAGTTAGTAAACAAATTAATAAACCATAATATTGTAATAACAGAATAGCTGAAATTATAATCTCTCCTCAATGCAGTGCTTTATGCAGAAAATTTTGTGGATCAAGAGTTCAAGCAGTTGCTGTTAAAACTTTATTTTTGCCATTGAAACATTCCCATGGAGAAAACATTCATATGGAGAAAAATCTAACCTTCTTCACTGTGTTCACTTCACAATTCCTAAAAAATTTCCAAAAATATTCTTTCCCCATCTCTCATTTCTCCAATCATTAATCACATTTCTCTCTGTACTCATACCCCTCTCTCCAATTATTATTCTCATCTCTCTCTCTCTCTCTCTCTCTCTCTCATTATTACTTTTTCCAAAAACTCATCCAAACACTATCTCAATTTTTTTTTTCTTAGACCCCTGCAAAAAATCTCAGTGCAAAATGTGAATGCATAACCAGGCACCTCAAAGCTGAAAACCTCAAAGTACTGTACAACTAAATGCTAAAAAGTGTTTACATCATAAAGATATGATATTGGACGATCATGCAGGATTCACTTTATCAAAGTATCAAACTATCTGATATTATCCTTGATGTGCGAATGTTTACTTCATCTGCACAAATAATTTGTGTAATTGCGCGAATAATAAATCTTGTTATTGGCCTGCTGGCAGGATGAGGAGCGATTAAGAGAAGCTCTTCTTTTTGCTAATGCTTGTGGCGCCCTCACGGTAACTGAAAAAGGAGCAATTCCTGCCTTACCGACGAAAGAGGCAGTTCTCAAACTCATAGCAGAGATCAAATCATGAGTGGAGAAAATCATTGCTTTAATTCTTTTTCTTTGTAGCTGTTTTCTGATATGCGAATGTAATTTTGGGCTCCCCCTTATCGGATAATAATGAGCTCTTTCTTTTGTATGCCTTGTTTCTCTTTGTTCAATTGTGAACAATGGCATGCTACAAGTGTATGAAGTCCCTAGTTTTTATTTTTTATTCTTCTTGGCAGGGGCTATGGCTCTTGACAACGTACGGGATTAGCTGTGTTCAGAAGTGTTGTTGCCTGGTTAGATTGACACACCGGATTTTACTTCTTTTTTTTTTTTTTTTTTGATCCCTGGATTTTACTTCTAAATGCAAATATATGAAAGGTGATTCAAGAACTTTGATGCGTTCTTGTGTTTTTCATGTTTGTTATGCATTCCGGTAGGTTTGTTTGACGGGACTAAGGCCCAGTTTTTCAAAAGATTTTAGCACCCAGTTGCTAAAATCACCATATTCCAAATCAAAAAATGAAGCGGTTTCGTGTATTGTTTTTCGATTTTTTTCGCACCAAATTAGAGAACTCCTCAAGTACTTTAATTTGGTGAGAAAAAAATCAAAAAACGATACACAAAATTACTTCATTTTTTAATTTGAAATATAGTGATTTTAGCAACTGGGTGTTAAAATCTTTTGAAAAACTGGGCCTAAGAATGAAGAGATATTAGCTTTTATAGAATACGTAATCCTGTCAGACTTAATAGTAAGCAGATTAATAGCAATACATGGCCTGTGGGATTTTATATACCACACATGTAGCTGCGATGGATATTTAATCCGATCGGAAATATAATTTTGGTCATAAAAATTTCAACCAGATATCGTATATGTGATCCGTGTGATTATATAGCACAATTCGTGCTCATATTTGGTGGAAGAACCATCTGTGTATCTACAGTATTTAACTAGTATTTATCATGAATTTTAGGTACTTTAGAGCACGAGATTTTGCTTTTTAGCTTTCTATGAAGAACATTTTTGTTTGGGACTCGAACTTACATTACCACCTAACTCAAAAAATTTGTGTGCGCCTGCAAAAGTGCGAGCGTGAAATCATCTATCAAAAAATTTCAAGTTACTAAAATTTGTGAAAAGCGAGGATTGAGAACACAAGCGTAAAGCGATGATCGAGAGCGGAGTTAAAGACCCAACTTAAGGATTATGGGACCAAGATTACCACACCGAATAAATGTCACATACAAATGTGTTTCTTTAAAAACCAAATGTCTAGGGTTAGCTTGCGTTTATTGACTAATTTCGAAGTTCTGAACTTAACAACTACAAAAACCCTGTAACAGACTCAAAATTTAAAATGTATAGTCAATGTAAAATTCAAACATGCTACTTTATGAAATATACACATGTTGCTTTCTCATGCTCACTTGGCCAAACCTTGAGATTAATCATTGCCATTTGTTAGTGTCTTGCTATTTAACAAAATCTTTATTGATCACATTCTGCACATTTTATATGCATTAAATTATCAACTACTACGACTTTACAGAGCAGGCAACTTATAACAAATTATTATGCGTTGTTATTCAAAAAAGGGTCCACTCAAGTATTTGGGAATTTTCAGTAGTTTAATAGTAGCTAACTTTACGTTTACCTTAATGGAAACCTTTTTTTTTTTTGTAAAGTCAGTAACTCGTAACTCTTAACTACTCCCTGCGTTCCAAATTTTTAGTAATCCACTTCCACTATTCCAGATACCTCAAAAATTTGTTGAGATATATAACATTTTCATATGAAATTTTATTTTGTTTGATAAATTTTAGTTATTTCTATTAAACAAAATTTTCAAAATAATAAATAAATCATACAGTATATTGGAAAATCTAAGTAATTTAAAAAAGGGTCTGCCTCCTCTTCAGTAATGGTAGAGGAGCTTTCCGTTTAGTTTGGCTTTTTTCGGGCTCATACCAGGTCCACATTGATGATTGAAATCGTATATAGATCTCGTCAAGTATTTCAACCCACAAAAAATTCATGTTAATCAGATACCGTTCAATGCCTCATCAGATCACGAGGATATTAAAACGCATATATTCGACACATTAGATCGGAACCACTTTTCCCCACTTTTTTCAAAATACTAAATGGTTTTCGATTAAATATTAAATGGTCTCCAAGTAATATGATTTTTGACAAGATTGAAGTACTTTACAATATCAACATTATTTATGATTCCGAACATCAACGTGAATCCTTTATGGACCTGAAAAAGCCAAACTGAACAGAAAGGTCCTCTTCCATCACCGGGAATACCTAAAAATGGACATGAAATTTGGGATGGATGTAATATTACTGCTACAAAATCACGTCCAGTTATCGCTAATGCCCGTCAAAAACGCTAACGGGCATGTGCAGTTAGCGTCACGGTAAGGGAACCGAATAGCAATTTAGCAAAACAATGGGGGCAGAACAAAATACTACCCAGTTTCCCGATCTACCGTCGTAGATTCGTTTCATCATCATTCCTCCTACTATATACCTATATCTGCAAATACCGAATGCGACGTGCGTGACTCCCGTGGAATTTGGTATAGTATTGGTTTCTTCGTGTGTATACAGTTTTGGCGGTGGTGGTCCCATCACCGGCAGAACCAGAAGGGGACATTTCTGATCAAAATCAAGAAAATGGGGAGCAATGGCAACACCAATAATGTTAATTCTTTGTTGCTTCCTGAGATCGGACCTGATGGCCTCATGCGTGAAGCCCCCGTCATCGCCTACACCGAAAAGGTACCTCTCTCTCTCTCTCTCTCTCTCTCTCTCTCTCTCTCTCTCTCTCTCTCTCTCTCTCTCTCACACACACACACACACACACAAAATCCATCATCTATGTGCTATTTGGAGTCCGGGTCTCTTTGGTTTAAAGATGGGATGAGGAGAATCTGGAATTGGGATTAATCTGTAACGATATCCCATCTGGGATATGAAAGTAGAGAAGTGGGGGAAAGAAATTTGGGGTGGCATTTATTTTTCTTTCGTACTTGGTATTTATGCCTCTGTGTTTGTGTGTGAATCGATTGACAGTTTTGGTGGTTTTGTACTTTGTTGTTGCAGATAATTGAGGAAGAGCAGCTTCAATTGAAAAAGTACGTCTGAATTTTTTGGTGCTATTTTTTCTTTGGAGCTGTTAATTTATATTGCTTCCCGTTTAATCAGTCAGGAAATTGAATTCAAATTTTGCCTTGAGTTGATAAATTATCTATAGTTCTTGAAGTGTTCTTCTGCATTGTGTAAATTGATCTATGTATTAACCAACAAAGAGGAGCTCCATAACTGGAAAAGATAATGCAAATGGTGGTGAATAGGGATAAACCAAGTTGGTTGAATAGTTGTTTTAGGTCAACCCACCAAATCAAAATAAAGAAAACAGCTACTGCTAACCAGCAAATATCCTATTATGGGCTTATTTGTTGGGATGCTTGCGTACATGTATGTGTGTCCATGTTGTTGAGTTTTCTCATGTAATCTACTGTCCAGTTTGATGTACTTCCGGTAAAACTTGTAAACATTCTCTTACTGTTCAGGAAAAAATGAATAAGTTTTGTTTGCGAGATAACAGAGTAATCAACTGAAGTTTGGCGTTTTCATTTTCCCTTGAATCTAAAAGTCTAGAACAATGGGGGTGAAGTAGTCTGCCTTCCAATTCTCAGCTGTTGAAGTTCAATATTGTTACTATTTAGCTCACTTTTTTGTACTTCTTCCAACCAGATATATTCAAGAAAACTATACGAAGATTCGTGATGTTGAACGAGAGCTGGCAAATCTTTCCTTAGAGATGAAGCTAACAGCTGGACCCAAAAAAGCAGGTTGGGTCATTGTCATAACTTGCTTTTAGAATTTTCTGAAACTACCTTTCTTCTCTTCTTGTGGGTATAATTAAGGTGGTTATTATTGTTGCTCTGTTGTATGGCCTAAGCTCTTGAACACATGAGAAAGAAAATTGAATTGTCAACTGAGAGCATTCGAGTTGCCAAGGTGAAGGAAGAACAAGCAAGAAAGGTTTGTTGCTTTTGAGTTCTAACTAATTGATTCATCTTTAATGCTGCAGTCAATGAAAATGTTCTTCTTTTATCATCATAGAACATTTGTACGGTATGTTTTTAGCTCCTCCTTTATATTTGAGCTATGAATCCCTTCTGTAGACATGTTGACGGCTCTGCTCCTGGAGGCTTTTCCACATCTGGAAAGTAGTCTGATTACGTGATATTGTTGGGTTTTTTTCTCTTTGTATGAGACAAACTAGTTACTTTAAGTATACCATAATCAAGGACGGAGCTAGGATTTATGTAGAGGGGAGGCCAAAACTTAGAACCTGGAATTCGACATTATAATATGGTTGTTGAACTTTTAAGTTTTCCTTCCATGTAGTTTGAAATTCAAGCATGAAATCCAAGGAATAATGTTCTATGAAAAAAATATAGCCACTTTCTATTGAAATTGATAAAACATATATACACACACACACATATATATAAACGGGAGCAATTGTTTTCCACTACAGAGCCACTTCCTATTTTATTTTTTAAAGTTTGGAGGGGCCGATATAATACATAATTGAAAACTAATATACGTTTTATACTATGTATAGGGTGATTCTAGCAAGTTTGGTCACCCTAACACTTTACCTCTGTCCCTGACCATAATCTTCTTATTCTTGATCTTCCTCGATGAATCTTACCCATAAAGACTTTGTGGGTTTGTTTGGAACTAAATTCGCATTTGGTGTGTCCAGTCGAGTATGGCTGAAGCCAGCAGCATTTGCAGTGCTCCGCTTTCCTCCTCTTTTACAATAAGTGGTTCTTAATTTTTAGGTTGCAGAAGCTTGCCTTCCTTTTATGTTTCCAAGGGCACCATGTGCACCTTTAGTATTTGCAAGAACTCAATCTAGTGCGTGTTCTTGCCCAAGAATCCATCTAAACAGAAAGTGAAGTGCAGAAGTGGTCAACCGTTATGGTGTGGAGAAAGTGGCTGTCAGATGCATAACAGCTGCATTTGAGCATGAGAGGGTATCAGCTCTTTCAAATCAAAAGCAGTTACTTTTTCGAACACCTAACAGTTTTTAGCTTTTGGTAGTTTTAGTTCCTTTTCCCACACTTGTCTGCTCAAATTGCCAATCGAACTTTCTTCTGTCTGATTTTTTAGAATATTAAGTGTTCACCTTGGAAAATGACCAGGCCAATCTTTATGGGTGTCTGATTTAAGTTACAGAAAGATCCTTCTTGATACATGGATTCATGTTTATAGTGTTTGGAGTCATAAGTATCATAATGCATCGAGAGTTAATGGAATTTTGTATTTATTGCTTGTCCAAAGTTTCCTCCTTTTAAACAAACTGATTCTTGGCGTTTGTCTAAGGTGTGGGAGGCAGCATTGAAGGCTGTAAAGGATGAGGAAGCAATTAAGCAGAAGCTATGTGAAGATTTGAACAGTCTGGTATGTGTGTAAGACATGTGGATGTTGAAGTCAACCTCTTTAAATAGTTTTGTGATATAATTGACTTTTCCAGGTTCAAGAAAGTAGCAACACTCAGTTTGCTAGACTGGAGGAGTTAAAAAGGCGAATTGAAAATTTGAATCCAAGCAGATCATCCACATCTGTCCCTTGCGTAAGTCCTCCAATAATTCTCTTCATATTTATGTTTACATTTCTAGGTGAATATAACTTGTTTCCCTCATCTCTTCCTCAAGAGAAGTTTTTGTCAGGACACGTTTAGTGTCATTATGTGTTTATGGAAATGCCAACATCCACACTAGGAATACAGAAAGAAAAGCAAAGAAATTAAATAATAATGGCGTTAGTCCTACCGAACAAGTCCGTGTGCCACGTTTCTCTTATAACTTTATACACTCTCTTTTGTTATTTTGCAACTTGTAAACCATCTTTTCATTCTCATGCCAACATCTGGCATAAAACTTGTCATGGAACGTAAAAACTATGAAAAAAAAAAACTAAGCAGAAGTAACATAGACCCTATGTTTCATCCTTCGTTGAAACCCAGAGAAGTTAATGCATTAGCCGTCAAAAGCTTTCAATTGATTGATGATGTTGCAGATCTTTCTTGGATCTCGGTGAACTATGTTTTTTATGCTTAATATGTTACATTTGGGATTTGAGAGGTACACTACATTGGGAAAGATATTTTCTTAAGGGTATGTAGACTATAGTTACATATGTACGGGAATAGATATTTTCATTAAGAAATTCGGTCTTTTACAGCAGCAAAATTATGATCTATATGGAAATTTATTGACCAATTCGGGTACTTTTAGGTATCGTCTCTCTTCCCTCCTCTGGTCCTTTGAATTTTTCCAGTCAACGAGCATGCATTAGTGCACACAAATGTAAAAGTTCTTTAGTAGGTCCATGAGGTTGACAATATAGATGTGTTTTATTGCAACTACCAAAGAACTTTGCCACGAGTCATTTGTTGTGATCACATATTACAGTGCTGAATTTTACACTTCGATATCATGTTTAGGAAATGAAGCCAGTTGGACCTGCACAAATTAGTCCAGTTCAAGATGCTTCCTCAGTTCCTAGTACATTGGCAACAACCGGAACAGAAAGCAACCCCAATCACGACAATGGTGAAAATGCTGGAGTCGTTAACGGCCACAATACTCGGCCTTCTGCTGAAAGTGAAGGAAGAGAGAAGAAGAAGATCCAGATACAGGGAAGAGTAAAGGGAATAGGTGCTGTTCCTAAGGGTAGAGGACCCACAGGTCCCGGCTGGACTGGGGCTGGGTTTGATGTGGATGGCAAAAATTGAAGGCTTCATTTCAGAGTCTCTTCTCCATGTTAAAATCTAAGGAAGAAAGATTCTCATCTGCTCATCAACTAGGTATATCATGTGGAGTAATCCATAAGTGTACTTCCATTGATTTGTTAGTTAATTTCTAGGTCTCCTTTCTTGCGTTCTTCAGATTATATACAGTATTTTGATACGAAATGTAGATGGGTTCTTTCTCGACATATCAATTCTACTGTCTTGTCTTTGATCCCAAATCATTGTTGTGTTAAAGCCATTCTACAGTTATTGTTAACGAGATGTATTGATGATGCTAGAGGGAGGAAATTTTGACGGTTTCTCTAGCATAACACTTCAGATCCTTGTGAAAGTTCCTCTTCTACCAAGGTTTCAGAGAACTCTGTTTTGAGATTGGAAATATAGGCTTGGGCCATTGGATGATGGGGTGGTGTCTGGCTTGTCTTAATGAAGACACTATCAATATAAATTAGCCTAATACAATCCCGTACATCTCTTGGCCTTTCGGGGCAGGCCCACCTATAAGTCATGGGTTAGTTTTGGTGATAAGCCATGATTTTTCATCTACATGTTCCCTGACCATCCATTCTTTTTTGGGTCCATGCATTCCCGATTCGGCACGTTTGAATAAGTGCGACCAAAGGTTTCATCTTTTCGATTTTGCATCAATGTCTTCAAGCATCTTGCAATGTGCCGACAGAAAGCTGCTGATTTTCGAGCAAATCGTCCCAATAAGCTGCATTGGGGAGTCCCATGGATTAGTAAAATGAATACCAGACCTCTGCATTTCTGCAAGAATTTCGGCTACTAATTCAAGATTAGCCTTCTGTTGCACCAATGTCTCAACTGGGAATTTTGGTACCGGCGATGGAGGGAAAAGACAGTTCAAGGCCGCGAAAGATCAAATGGTGGAGAGGGTGGTTAGACAGAGAGTGGGACCACCATTGACAATTCCCAGTGCAGTTTGTGTGGCCCCTTGGCCTTTGTGTGTGTCTTTAGACTCTTTACCACCTTTGTTTTATAGTAATCAGTTTCCTAGGTAGTCCTAAAGCTTTATCTGATGGAGGAACTTGTGAAGTTGGTTGAAGTTGGTTACCCGAGTCGCTCGCCTGCTTTAGTTGAGACATTCCGGTTGCTTGTGGGATGGCCATTCATGTGGAGAGAAAACTGAATTGGGTTCTCGGCTCATCGCTACTTTGATTCAAAAAGAACCCGATGGTGACCGACTTTCTCTGGTTTCCACAACTGTAGCCATTTTTCGTTCTGATTATTTCATCCATAACTTCTTCTTTTCTTCTTTTTTTTATAAATACCGGTACGCTCTAAAAAAAAGTCAAGTATAAGCTTGCCTTGAAGATGCTAAATTATTTTTTCATATTTGCTGTTCCTTTCATTATGAAGCCCTCTCCTCCCAATATCCAAATTATTACTCATGGAGTCATCCATTGATAGTGCACATGAATACACTTAGAAAACTGATGAGAGATCAATGAAAAATTGAGAATGTGAAAAAGAATAGGTGCTCATAAGATAACACACATCACAAGTGCCAAATAGTAATTTATGGAGGCGTCAAGCGTTGTTTGATGCCAAAGCCGTTTTTCTTTATCTCAATCCATGGCAATCGTCAAATCATTGAATCATTTTATAGGAATTTGGCCAAAAAGAAGCAACACTAAATTGTTGGTGTGACAGTAAATGGGTTTGCCATTCCGTTTGTCGAATTTGGGATAATAAAGGGAAAACTTCGTAGTTAGAGATCATTGTGTTTGTGCCAGCGGTCCAACAAAGAGGCAAAGTAGTGGTATCTTTCATTCATTACGAACAAAAGGCTTTGCCTGCTCCTATCGAGAGCAAAGAGAAGGTGAAAAAGAGCCACCGAAGCGGCATAAGATATTATTTTTTGAGACCTTATGCCACATAATGAATTTGGCTTGAGAAATGGCTTACTGTTATTGATGCTAAAGAGGTGACGAAATGAAAATATAGGATTAGGTTGGAGAGAGTGAAAAATTGTGGGATTAATTTGAGATGGGCTTGCCATTCCTTTTGTCAAATTTGACATAATAAAGGGAAAACTCTTTTCTTTTTCTTTTTTTTTAGTACTTGAGAAAGGACTTACCATTAGATATCATTTTTTGAGAACTTATACCAAATAATGAATTTGGCTGGAGAAATGGCTTACCGTTATCGATGCTAAAGAGGTGACGAATTGAAAATATAAGATTCCATCGGAGAGAATGAAAAATTGTGTGATTTAATTGAGATGGATTAAACTGTTGGACTGATTATGTAGTTTTGCCATAGAAAGAGTGTCAATAATCTAATTGCATTTCTCCTTATACCAAAATGAAGAGAAAAATGGGAGGAAGAACGAAAGATGGGGATGGGAAGAAAGCAAGAATTGAGTGGCCACCGGTCAAACCCAAATCTAATCTCAGCATTACTCGTCTCAAAGACACCGATCTCTTCACGGTATCAACTCTTTACGACAATCTTTTTCTGTTTATCTTTCATATAGCTGTTATTGGAGAACTAATTCTGCAAACCATTCACGCCCATTTTGAGTCTTTACTGGAGATTTTATTCTTTAGTTTTGTTTGTTTCAATGGGATGGTGGGATTTTGTTGATTTGACTGCATTTTCAATGGGAACCACTTGAATATTTGAGTTTCCAAGGTGCAACCACCATCAATTTTCTGTCTTTCGAAGTCAATTAGCTTGTTGATTGGTGTTTGCTTATCGAATCAACAAACTTGGTTCATATATTTTGCAATTGTGTATTGGAATATAGCTTAGTGGCCTAAGTCTTGAGTTGGTTCATTTCCATATAGAGATGGATAATTCTGCAGTTACATGTAGCCTGTAGGCCATGTTTTGGTAGTAAATCATTTCCAAAATCAACCTTATGCTTGGGTGGTTTCAGTTTTTGCGTATTTGGCTTTATTATGTAAGTATAAGTCCAGCTAAGCTCAAGCATTTTACTGATCAGCAAGGAGCCAAGGACAAGGTTCAACTTTTTAATTTTGTCGATCACATTGTGATGTTGATAGCTTGTCCTTGATTATCAGACCATGTCAATATTGATGTGATAATTGTTCCATTTGCTTGCCTAAACTGCTGTTTCCCACCCATAAGCTAGAGTGTCACAGATTGAGAGGGTATGCAACTATGGGGGTATGCGACTATGGGCTTTTAATCTGTCTTAGGTTTTAAATTACAAAAGTGAAGAAGATCGAGTGTGAAAGATGAGACGATGTAAACTTCCGTTGAGTGTAAACAAGAGAGGAATGAACTTGTGCGAAGGGAAAGGTAATAGTGTAATACAAATTATCGTAGTGGGTTTTGGAGAGATGCTGTTCCATAGGGTGGTTTAATGGTGTTGCAAGGAGTTCTACTATGGATGGAATGAAATTGTGAGAAAAGACGTGTTGTTGAAAATTTACATGCAATATGGGGTTTGGTGAGCTGATCCAGCTTGTTCGGATGCAATATGGGGTTTGGTGAGCTGATCCAGCAGCTTGTTTGGCTGTGTAGCTTACTGGGCTAGCTGCTTATTTATTTTCATGTTCTGAACATAATCTGAAGAATAAGATTACTGATGGTTGATGGGATGGGATTAGCAGGAAAAGTAATTGATTTTTTTTTTCTTTTAGTTTACTCCACAATTGATCCTGCTTCATTTAATTTTTTATTTACTTATTATGATGCATTAGAGGTTAATAGTTCCTAATTTATTCAAGATATTCAGGTGCAAAATTTCTTTACATCTGTTGAATCGAAGGCATTCATTAAAGCTGCAGAATTGATTGGCTTTGTTCACCAAGGGAGTCTTGGTCCAACAAAAGGTGAAGCATGCAGAAACAATGATCGAATTTCTTTAAATGATCCTGTTCTTGCAGATTCAATATGGAAATCTGGACTCAACGAACTATTTTCTGATTTCACGATACGCGGCAAAGTTGCTGTTGGTTTGAATCCAAATATCAGATTCTACCGGTCAGTTGGATCTTTATTTTCTTAGTTTGAACTCATTTTTTCTCATGGATGGATGGGTTTTACATTTTTTGATTACTTAAATGACGCTAACTGAGCTTCAAAGCATCAAAGTGTAACAGACATTATTTCCTATCATTTACTTATGTAAAATCTCCTTGGACTTTATCGTCTTCAAGTATCTGTTACATTTATGGTTCCTTCATTCATATGCCTCTTTAGTTGCAAATGGCAGCATAGGTACAATCTGTTGAAATAGTCCACAAGGTCTTGTTAGTTTGATTGGACGAATTTTGGAAAAAAAAAATGTAATACCATAATAGTGAGGGGATTTGCAATACCTGATTCCCAAAGGTATTCCTTGTCCCATGTTTTGTAAGATTTCTTATCCGATGCATTTCTATGTGGAAAGAATCTCAAAAATGTTTTAGCCTAATGTAGGATGTGGTCCCGTTGAACTTATAGTCCAATTCCATGCTTTGATCCTGACAAACAAACATGGCCTAAATGCTGTAGCTCAATTTCATGCAACAGAGTTTTCAATTGCCAGGTACAAGGTTGGTCAGCGGTTTGGACAGCATTATGATGCAAGTGCTGATCTAGGAGAGGGAAAGCGCACCTACTATACTCTGTTAATATACCTAAGAGGTGGTTTTAAAGCCAAATCTAAAAGCCAGCAGAGCAGCCCTCAGGATTCTTCTGAAACTCTAGTCGGCGGTGAGACAGTCTTCTATGGCCCCGGAAATGGTGTTGTTGCTGAGGTGAATCCCTTTCTCGTATTCTTTTTTTTTTTTTTTTTTTTGCATGACTTTGACGTGTGTAATTCACCTTTTTATGTTGCACTGACAATGGCATGACATTTAATGCAATTGGTTTGAATTTTTAGGTGCTTCCTACTGAAGGGATGGCTCTCCTCCACGTTCATGGGTATAATTGTATGCTTCATGAAGCCCGAAATGTAACTGAGGGTATTAAGTATGTATTACGATCGGATGTAGCTTTTGCTTGACAAGTGCCAGGCTAACCTTGGTAAGTTCATCTTTTGCAATTTGTCTCCTAAGATATCTTTTCAGTTCATACGTAGAAAATAAAAACCAAAATTTGTCGGTACTTGGCTTTTGTCTTGAATTAGATGCTCCATTGTACATCTGCCTTTTGGCTGATAGACGACTGTAATCAACCCAACAAAAGTCTTTGGTATAGCAATTTACTTTACCTTGTTAAATTGGCTGTGCAAATTCAACCAGTAACAAAATATTCGTAGTTGGTCTAGTATTATCTGAATTGTTATCATCACCAATTGCATTCAGGTTCATTGTGAAATTGGCTGTGCAATACAGTACGCCCTATATAGCATCACCGTTATTTTCAGAAAATGTGAGAAAATAGAACAGCAAAGAAAAAAGAATAGAAATCACAATGGTATAAACAACAAGTATACAAGCAGCCACCCTCGCTCTATCAATTGATATCTTGGCACTTCTCTCTCACTTCTCCATCTTCAATGACCCTCTTTATTTCCAAGTTCACCATTGAAGCTGCAAATTTCCTAATGAATAAAGTTCCATCTTTTGCATGTGATTCAACATTCCAACTTGTCCTGTAGTCATCATACAAAGTTTGTTCTGACCCAAACACGCCTTTCCTGCTAGGCTGCTACAACTCTGTAATATTCATTGTCAAAAATAGATGAAGTGAAGTCTAAACATTGTCTTGCACCTTGGCCATTCTTTTGGTTTTGGACATTACCCGCTCCAGCTTTTGGCAAAGTTGCCAAGTCAGTGTTCATGTATCGCTCAGTGGACTAAAATTGAAAGTTGAGCTTAAAGAACAGTTAAAACTGCAGCGTTGGCCACCAGAGAGCTACCAAACCTTTAACTTTGGGACCCCTCTTGGCAAAGCTCTGAATTGGTTGAGCTGTATTGAAAGATTCAGCGCTGGCAAGTTAATTGCTTTGTTGGCTTTTGACACCCTTCCATCTTTGCTTCCTTTGAGTACATTTCAAAATGGACTCGAGACTGGGAAAGTGAAAAAAAGAATTTTATGGTCATCAAACGAGAATTTTGCTCTTAAATTTGCGTCTTTCCCATCGCATTCCATTACATTTGGTTTGAAAATTTCCTGTATCAACTTTTTCCCGGTGCGTCTGATCCGATGCAGTTTAGGAATTCATGATAGGGCTATGGGTTCGTCATATGAACCTATAACTATGTAAAATGATCACGATTCGCAAAAAAGTCCATACCATGGCTACCACATCTCTTGCTACCATGGCTTTTGTATCAGCACAAGAAACGGTATGCGGACACACAGTTTCGAGCTCAGCTTTGGCATTACTATCACATAGAACGATGGAATTGAGATGTTGGGAGAACTATCTTTTTTCTGCTTTGTTTCCAGGAGTTGAGTCCAGCAACAATGCTGCATCACATCCCTCTCTACACTACCCCTACCTAGCCGACTTGGTTAGGACTTTGGACTTGGCTTGGTTTGGTTCCTTTGATTTATACTGACCTCAACCATAGAGAGAGGGAGGGGAACCATACGAAACAGTCATGGAAGAGGAACCGGATCCTCTGTCCCACCAACCCTGTTTGACCTCCCTGTTTCACTCATTTGCACCATCTATCTCAGAAATCAACAGTTTGGATTCATAGATGAACATGAACAGCTCAAATTTGTTTAGGGCTAAAATGAAATTCGAGCTATTGGTTGCTTGGACGGACAGTGCGGATGGATGAGACAGGGAGGTCGATAGTATTTTGTGGAATGGAGGATCTTCCACCTATTGAAGGAAGGTTTGAGGATACAAGCAGGTGCTTTGCATAATGCATTGCAGTATTATGAATTGCTTGTAAAATCTAAACAAAATTAATATTAAAAAAATGAAAAGAAAAAAAAAAGAAAACTGAAAATTTGTTTTTTGGTTCAACCCCATGAGGAAAATCCCCAAACTCTCGAACCGAACAAAAAACAATTACTCCTATTCTTAAAGAAATTGCCTAGGTAGCTTTGACCAAATTAAAAACGGCCAATTCCCATTATTGTGGGTAAACGCCACGTGTATCAATCTGGAACGCAAATAAGTCGTACGAGAAGTTTAAGCCGTTGATTTCATTCACTTTTCTTCCTCTATTTATACATGCCTGGGGGTCCCTCAATTGGTAGGAATCTCTTCTTCAAGATAAGTGGGCTCCGCCGTTCCCTTTTTTAGGGTTTGTTCTCTTCTCTCAATCCCTTTCTCTGTTTTTAGAAATTTTAATCACTATTTTATTGGCGTAAATCTCAATTTCAATGTCACTATACTCTAATTTTTCCACAGTCGATTGAAACCAGTCAACCAATACAACCAACGACGACCACCCGTCCCGTCTCTGTTTTTCTTCTTGAAAAAAAAAAAAGAAATCGTTCGCACACTCCCAATCTCTTGCTTAGGGTTTTAATTTCGTTAATATTTTCTGGATTTGATCTATCTTTTATGGGATTTCATCGATCTTTTCTGGGTTTCAATCTGTTTGCATGAATATTACGTTACCATGTCAAGGAAGAAATATTAGGTTCTTGGCTATTTTCGATTAGGCTGAATATGGCATATATTGATGATGAAGACAATGAATGTTTTCTGGGTTTTGATCCATCTTTTCTGGTTATCAATCAGTTAGCTTGATATCAGGCAGGAAACTTAGGTTCTTGACTATTTACTTTTCTTGCGAAATCAATATCATCATCTGGGTCCTGTTCAATTAGGCTGAACATGGCATCTATTGATGAAGACAACGATGAAAATAGTGGGATTTTATCATCTGATCCATTGCTGGGTGACACACCGGAATATACTATCACGGCGGTGGGGCCGCCGTTGGAGGCGGCAGAGCGGCATCAACGGGGGAATATTGTTCCATCTTTGAAGGGAGAGCCGTCAGACTCCGAGCTAGAAGGATCAATCCCAGTTGGGGTCATGCCTTTAATGCCTACACCCGTCGGGAGATCAATGGTGGTGGCGCCGCCCAAGAAGTATTCCAAGGACCGCCACACAAAGGTGGTTTTCGAAACTTTGATAACTACATACACCCTCTCCTGTCCCAAATTGCTTATCCACCACCCAAAAGGGGGAAAAAAAATTGTGCCATTTTCGGATAAAGAGTGCACAATTTTTTTGATTTTTTTTATAAAAAAAAAAAAAAGAAAGTATTTTTTGAGTTTTTCTATTTGGTATGAGAAAATGTTAAGAACGATGTACAGAGGTTTTTTTATTTTTCATCCAATAGTTGCATGACTTCCGCAATGGACAAGTGATTTGGGGCGAAAGTACTTTTTTCATCCTACGTTTGAACGTTTGATTAAATGAATTTGTTGGAAACTTCTTACGTCATGTCAATTCTTATAGACTCATTCTATACAAGGCTTTGTCCCTCATTTAATCGGTTCCCGTTAGTTGATGACTCGATTGGTCGTAGACCAAATATTAGTCGTCAGTCGAGATGTTTGCAAACTCATCATTGCACCCTAAGTTTTGAGTGCTGCTTCAAATTCTGCAATTCGTATCATGGGATAAATAACTTGGAATGTATCATGGGATAAATAACTTGGAATGGAGTACTTTTTTGCATCCAATGTCTGTCTGATTGATTGAATGAATCTCTTCGAAACCTCCTAAGTACTATCAATTCCGATAGTGTTACTTTGTTCACATGGTGTTTTGTCGCTGACTCTGAGCGCTGGGCGCTGGCTTGTTGACAGTCGACACTGATTGATCTCTAAAGATTAGTCGAGGTATAAATGTGTCCCCAAACCGACCGGGCACCTAAGTTTTTGAATGCATGTGGATATTTGTAGACACATGTTTATAATCTGTTGAATGAAAATCTTGGAGTTGGTTTTTTAAGAGCTTCCCAAAATTCTGCAATTCGCTAGGATTTTATTGCTTTTGTTGAACACACATTAACGTAATGATTTTCAACCAGGTGGAAGGCCGTGGCCGGAGAGTCCGAATGCCAGCAACTTGCGCTGCCAGAATCTTCCAACTGACACGAGAGCTCAACCATAAATCCGACGGTGAGACCATCAAGTGGCTGCTCGAGCGCGCCGAGCCGGCCATCATCGAAGCCACCGGCACCGGGACTGTCCCAGCCATTGCCGTTTCCGTTAACGGAACCCTAAAGATTCCAACAACGCTGACGACGATGGCAGTAGTCGATGGAGAGGCCTCCATGACAAAGCGCAAAAGGGCTTGCAACAGCGATTTCTACGAAATGAACAATTCAGGTTCATCCAATTATGCTCCGCCGCAAGGTCTTGTGCCTGTGTGGGCCATGGGCGGCGGCCCTGGTGGAGCGTTTTTCATGATCCCACCCACCCCAAACCAGCCGCATTTGTGGGCCATACCGGCAAGGCCCATATCGAATTTCGTAACTGGGGTTGGTTTTGGTGGTGGGGGTGAGGAGGTGCAAGGTGCGGTGGGATCGGTTTCGAATAGTGCAAGTGAAGAGGAGAAGTGTGGGAAAGTATCAGTTATGGCTCCAAGTTCAAGTTCAACAACGGCAAGTACTACTCAGATGCTTAGGGATTTTTCTTTGGAGATTTATGACAAGAAGGAGCTTCAGTTTATGGTTAGTTCTGGGAGTGGCCAAGCTCCTTCTTGAAACCCTTTTGAGATACTAGTGGACAAAGAGGTTTAGGGTTTTAGTAAATGGACAGAGTTGTTCCAATATATTGCTCTTTATTTTGGTTTCATTTTGCATCGATTGAGGATAAGCTGCATCCTTCTCCGATTGTTCCAAAATCCTTCTACTGCCTCTATAAATTCATGTCCCTTGAGAAATGAACTACTTGAGTATGCACTATCTTGGAAGTGTTAAAAGACCACGTATGGTTACGCCCACGCTCGCTCTGATTGGTAAAAAAAAGTGCGGTGTTCACGGAATCAAAATATCTTTTGGTAATTATGGCGTTGGTTTGAGGTGGTCTTCACCCTTTTTACTAATCAAAGCGAAAGTTTTGTTCAACTTCAATAAGGAAAGGGTAAATAAATTTGCACTCATTCTCTGATTGAGACAATTAATTTAATGGTTCTGCAGCAATATTTAAAAATACAAAAAAAAAATACTTCCATCATTAGGATTTGTTAGTTCCTTTTTGAAATTTGCATCCTTTTTTATTGCTTTCCTCTCTTTAAGTTATTATGGTTTTTAGGATTTTGCGAACTTTGTATTAAAGAACTAATTGAAATTTATTAAATAATATTTATATTGCATATTTTTTAAGATATGCGTTGAAAGATATAAGCAAAAAAAATATAGTAGTAACACAAATTTCTAAAGTGAACTAACAAATCGGATGACCGGAGTATAAACATTAAAAAAACAAAAATTAAAGTGTGGTTATCAAAAGATGGGGTGTAAAGGTCTTCAAAAAAAAAAAAAGATAGGAGTGTAAAATCATTTCCCTACCGCGGATGCCGTTAGGAGATCTGGTTATAAAAAAATTAGTTCCCTACTTAATTTAAATTATAAGCTCGACATCAATGGAAATTGAACTCCAAATTTAAGATATTCTTTGTTGATGGATTGGTTTTTAAAAAAATAATATGTGCAAGGAAGGCCCTATGGGGCTCAGTACGGATCATAAACAGCTGATCTGAGCAGCTCAAAATTTTTAAAAGCACATTTTGAGTAGGCTTGGAGAAACCAGCTCCATCCGATATGTGTGGATGCTTAATCCAAACTTTCATTTTTGAATGGCTCGAATAAAAAATAAAAAATAAAAAATAAAAAATAAAATTTTGGATCAAGCATCTAAACATATCAGATGAAGCTGATTTTTAACTGGCCCACTCAAAATGTGTTTCTAAAATTCTTGAACGGGTCAAATTAGTCATTCAGAATCCATATTGAACCCCGCAGGACTTTCTCTGCGTAATTTTCTATAAATCTTTTACTTGCATATAATTTTCTATAAATCTTTTATTTGCATATAGCATTTTTATTTTAAATTGAGATTAACACAGTATATATTAGACAAAGATTCGGAAATGGGGATATTAATAGTAGTGTGGGTTTGGTTTGGGCCCTCGTGCTCCTAGGATATAATGTGGGGGCCAACCTCGCCTGGCCTATCCTTGTTGGCGCTATTATCGAGGTGCCTCTCGCCTACTTTTCCTCCCCAGTTTTTATCTGCTGCCAGCGTCAATGGGGGTTGTGTGGTTGGCCCCCTCCGGAGAGATCTGGTTGGTGTGGTGACACGAGTCCCCACTACTTATTAGGGCCCTATCTAAGTGGGACCAATTGTCTTGCGTACGACACGTTGACTTCAAACCGCTTGAATGCTTCTCCGGAGCACCTTTAGTGTGTTTTTTTAAGTAACCCCTTCGCCTTGACTGTAGGAAATTTTGATCGAAAAGTGTACAGAACGGAAAAAAAAAAAAAAAAAAAAAAAATAAGAAAAAAGATTGAACAGTAGAGATTCGGTCTGTATACTTTATAAGATAAAATAGATTGAATCTGCTAGAGATTCAAACCATGCTTGTCAAGCACAAGACAAGACACGCCCTGGATCTCATTGCTCAATCTGCTTTTCGTTCTGTTTCCTTTTTTTTTTCCCGTTGTGTATCAAGGCTCAATTTTGATTCGAGTCATAGCTATCATCCGAAAGGATCGTCAGTTATCACAACACCACCTTAGTATTAGATAGATAAAGGAATCTCCAAGTTAGTCTTGCAGTTGACGGAACTCAAACATTATCGGATCGTGTGTATAGGAGGGAGGAGTACTTAAAGTCTTTAGGGAGTATTCCACTAACAAAAAAACAATTTTTTTTAAAAATTGAGACATATCATCTAGGTTACTACCTAAGGCACCCGTAGCAAACACATCAATAACCATTAACCAACCCACATATGTCATCTAGGCTACTACCAAAGGTGGTCCCGCAAGAATAGTAAGGTCCGAGAAAACTTTCCTCAAAAACATTCAGGAGAGACAAATCGACGGCACAAAATCAATTAAGTTATGCATTTCTTAGAAGTTTTCAGAAAAAAGTTTTTATAGACCATAACATTTTCCGGCTTCCCATATGGACCCGGCATGGGTTTGTGTGGTTCACGGTGGGCCACAAAAGATAGAGACGCCGGTTTTTAACGTGTCTCGCGAAATGTTGTGGTGGATCCCACCACCACTTACGTGTTGCCGACTTGCCGTGTTGGGGACAAGAATTGGATTAGGGCCCTGCCATCTTTTTGTTTTTGGTTTGGACCTTGCTAGTTGTTCTGGGCCTCAGGCCTTAAAGAGCCCAACAAAATGTGAAAGACGTTGATATGAGAGAAAATTGTCGATGTAACGTTTATTTGCAACGTCTCTCTCACATTAGGTGAAACCTACACATGCATAGAATCTACATCACGTGAGAGGTCGTTGAATAACTGTTGTATCAAAAAAATTCATGATCCAAATGTATTGATAAAATACATCATACACGAATAATGTTTTCTATGATGAATGGAAAATTCTACATATGTCTTTAACAAAAAACATTGGCAAAGTAGTCTTGACTTGGGACAAGAAGTTGTTAAAGTGGTCTTATCTTGGGATTTAGAGATTTGCTTCCACCTAAGGTTTCAGATTTGATTCCCCTTGCTAGAAAAACTCTTGGAGCCACTGGAGATTATGCCCGGACGTTCCCACTAGCCATTAGGGTCTCGAAATTAATTGAGATCCGTACAAGCTGGTCCAAAGAGCAGGTTATAAGAAAAAAAACGTTTTTCACTTTACACCTATAGACCATTTTTCGGAGCAATTTACAACTACACTATCCCACCACCACTCATCTACAACCTATAACAACCACCACCTGCAACATGTTGTTACCATATTCATTATCACTTTTATTTTTCAAATCGCAGACCAAACACAAGCTATTGATTAGGCCATCTGTCGTGCAGTACCTAAAAATTGTTTGTTAAAATGTACACCTAAGCACATGTGGAACCCTATTTTATGTGTTAAGAACTTTTAGTTAGCTAGTTAATGAAGAACGCACTTTAATGAACTCCTTATGTATATATTCATTACCTTTTAGTCTTTCCCCTCTCTCTCTCTCTCTCTCTCTCTCTCTCTCCCCCCTTAAAGTCATTCTATCTCTCCTATTTCTCTCTCTCTTCCTCCCCTTCTCTCTCTCTCTCTCCAAATTTAGGTAGTGACTTGGGACACTTTAAAGAGTAAGAGGTGACACCTAAGATTTTAGGGAGTCAATTATTGTACACTAAAGAGCATGTTTTGAGTTTTTCTTAAGTAACTAGTTATGACACTTTAGGATACTCTTTTTAGGTAGTGCACTAGAAATGTCCTTATAAACAACCTCCTCCATCCATAAATAAATGTCCATGTTTCACTATTTAGATCTCTTAAAAACTACTTATATTATTTAAATTTAAAATAAATTTTATATCTAATATGGATCTTGTTTTTATTGTTCACTTGGTTCTATAACACAAATATTTTTAAAACATAAAAAAATATTATAAATTACAAAATATAAACAATTTTTTGAAGAATGTGAATAGTGTAATATGGACATTTATTTAGGATGGAAGGAGTATCATTTTTCAAATTGCAAATCAAACACAAGTCACTGGAAAACGTTAGCGAGCCACATCAGGTTAGGTATGTAACAAATTGGAAATTCGCCATGGCGAGTTGCTTCAGCTTCAAAAATACTAGTACGACTGTCCAAAAAAACCCATCAACCGTGAATTCAAGCTGAATCGAATTGTTAATTTTGAATTGGATATGTGGATTAACAATTCGGACACGGATTAAATAATTAAAAACCATAAGATACGGTTCGCTAGTCAAGGTGACGTTAGCCGAACGATATGAAGGAACTTGGAGCCCAAGCCATCCTCACTCTATAAAAGGTAAAACACAGCCAGATGAAGGTACACACAAAAAATCCTCTATAAACCTTAGATTTGAGTACTTGTCTCTTTCTTCTTCATACACTTATTAGACCATTGGAATGTTGTTATGGACGTAACGGTTCAGTCCAATCAGGGCGCCCGTTTCCAGCCACAAGGCCAGGCTTGCAGAAGACCACAAAAAAAATCAATTTTTAAAGACCCCACCATTTTATACCTACGCTGACTGTAACACTTTTTGGGCCAAAAATAAAAGAAAAAAATCCATTGTGAAATGATTAAAAGAAATTCCCAACATTGTGTACCAACGTTTAAAAAAAAAAAAAAAACCCAAAAATTATTGTGGCCCAAAATTTTAAAAAAGGCCCAAAACTAAAATTGATTTAAAAAAAATCACAATATAAAAAAAGGCCCAAGTATAATTGATACTTTTGCTTCTAAAATTGCAACACTCGTAATATTCAAGTGATACTCATGCGTTATATGTATCTAGAGACTTCGTGTTTTAATTTTTCCGTTATTATGTGATGCTTGTAGAACTTTATATTGTTTTGGTTTTCTCGTATAGTGATTGTTACTCGAAAAATTATTTGTGCTTGTGACTGAAGGCAAGACAATTTTTGGGAATTTGGCAAGGCGGACTCAAACCCTCGGCCTGAAAGTCCAATACTCACAATTGCTCAAGTGTGCAAGCAATGAACTCAAACAAGGAAGGTTCATTCACCATTCTGGAGGTTCAAGGAAGGTTGAGCAGAAAAGTTGTAGCCCCACATAAATCTTACAGTTTGTAAGTACATCTTTAATTTGAATCATGAATAATATTATAGTGGGTCGAAATAATTAAACCCAATGCAATTCGGCCCAAGCCACATAGAAGAACAATGTGCAGGCCCAATCACCTACCATAGCCCATGCTCCAGAATGTTCTGGGATCATCGCCTACCTCGTGTCTATTCAGTCGGGCCAGACCTTACACATAGGTCACGATCGAGGAGCAGGAGATGGGTAAGAGCTAAGGAGCAAGGATATTCTTTTGCACCGATCTATAATCAACACGTGGTTGAACCGTAGCGACCAACTACAGTATGGTTTTCAAAAATCATACAGGTTGGATATGTGGCGTGGGTCTCCCCTCGAAGTGTGTCCCAATTGTGCATTGTTCCCCCAAGTTGGGATCATCCATAGTACAGTCCAGCCATTTAGAACCTAAATTAACATACACAAGCCCTCCTCAAGATTAGCATGACCAATACATAGTGCTCGTGGATCATCGTGCGCAACGTTCATTCAGGGAGCGATGGCGGGTGCTGATTGTCGGGTAGAGGATGTCGGCAGCATCACCTTGTCAGGAGAGTGACACGCAAGATCCTACCCCTCAATCTGAAGACACTCCTATTAATACAATAGTGATAACCCCTGATAGGTATGTCACTTATTTCCCCTTAGAGCTCTGCCTTTTCCCTTCCCATTCAAGACTAACTTAGGCTTCGAAGTGCCTTCTGATCAATTTTGACCAGTGAGGCACTGATATGATTCCTTATTTTGTAGAGCCAGAAGAAAAAGAGCTAGTCACCATAAAAGTCTCATTGAAAAAGTCAAACCAAGGAGAGAAGTTAATTTGGACACCATCCTTGGAGTGTGTGTGTGTGTATATATGTATATATATATATATATATATATATATATATATATATATATATATATATATATATATATATATATATATATAATTGGACTAGTGCTCGTGCTCATTCTGAATTAAACAACCTGATCCAAGTCGTTTACCAAGTAGACGAACATTGATAGTTTACTAGTTCATCGAATCATGTAATTTCACTATACGTCTTTTAAATAGTATTTGTTGTTCACGTACTAAAGAAAATTGTGATTCAATCACTAAATTTCCGATGTTTGATTAACGTAACTTTTTACGGAACTAATGTTCGTGGCTAGTTCTAATAAATAAACGGTTCAAATAATAATTATCAAAATGTATCAAGGAATGCGAACAACGATTTTTATAAATCAGTCGGATTATTCTCTACGACAATATGGGATTTGGTGTTGAGATTATTTAGTTTGGCAGACAACAATGACCCTAAATTGCAGGTTTATTAGCTGTCTTAATGAATTAATAAGTGGTTGACCCCTTTAAATAACTTCGAATGGATACCCCCTAACGACTGCCACCATATTTGTGATGTCCAGTATTTCGTAATTTTTACTATTTTTTTATTCAATTAAATAATCACAGAGTCAGAAGTTGCTGAGATATAAAATTGAAGTAAAATCAGAATCTTATACTCCCAAAATTCATAGAAGTTGATAATCTGGTTTGCAAGTAATTGTTATCCCGTTTGTTAGAACTTATAAATTAAGTTATTTAAATTTATTTAGCTTATCTGCTTAAAAAAAGCTAATGAATGATATTTGTTACTCTGTAACAATTAAATCATTTAGTTAGCTTTTCCAGCTTACTTGATCGCAAAAAATTAGATTATTTTAATATCCAATTTGATTTTTTTTTTCCTTATTTGAAAGTGTTGTTAGAACATGAATGAACAAAAAAATTAAAGCCATTTTCCTTCAAAAAGCTATTAGACAACATATTCAAGCAAACAAGTTAAACTTTTGGAAATGACTACAATACACAACCTTTATTTGGGTGTACTACATGTACCTATTATATGGTCTAGATTGTGCCACCTCATCGGCAATTATAACATTTTTTAGTTTTTCGTAACTTTTCAGCAATATGATTCGTAACATTTTGGTGTGTCTTGTAACTTTTATAAAAAAATTTCTTAACTTTTACAAAAACTATCGTAACTTCTACAAAAAAATTCATAACTTTTATAGGAGTATGTATGATACACACTCAAACAAGGAATGTGTATTGTAACATTTTCCTAAACTTTTTGTAATTTTATTTGGCCGACTCGTTTGCGAAACTATATATACATCAAGAACACGAGAATTTTTTTTTGGAAACTCCAGTAGATATAAACGGAGTGTAAGACCAAATCCAAGCCACTCATCGAAATTTTTCATCAAATTTGGCTTTTGTTGACCTATGTGGCAATTTGATGACTTATATTTGTAGTTTTCAAAATTATGATTCCAACCCACCCTACAAACCCTATTACTCCTATTTCATGCAAATTAAAAAGCAATGGTAACATACGAAAAACAAATTTTTAATTATAGTTAATTATTTGATGACTCATTATATTTGAAGAGAGAGAAAGTAATCACCAAAATTGATGTTGACTTTAATGTGTGGGTTGGAGGAATTTTTTTTAACATTACTCCTGAGAAGTAATGTGTGGTAAGTAGGTTGTCTGCGGAGTAGTTTTTTGTTGCAATAATTTCCGGCTTAACTACACTCTAACACTCTTCAACGCGAGAGGTTAAGAATAATTAGCCCAGGAAATAAATTCCAATTGGTTAATTTTTAATTTTTATTTTTTCTTTATAACACCGTCTCAAAGGGAAGACCAGAATATTCCGAATTATCCTAAAAAAAAAGGGAAGACTAGCGTAGTGAATCTTTTAGGGCATGATCTGGAAGAGATAGTCTCTCGTCAGTCTCACGGAGTTGAACAAGGGTACCCTAACACACAATATTTGGCTCATGATAACTGCAATTACAATTTGCGAACGACATTAAACCAGCGACTGAAAACCCCAATTTTACTAGCCACTAAATAATTAAGTAAGAAAATGCTACAATACACACCCTTTATTTTATAAAAGTTACGAATTTTTTTGTAAAAGTTACAATTTTTTTTATAAAAGTTACGAGACACACCAAAATGTTACGAATCATATTGCTGAAAAGTTACGAAAAAATAAAAAATGTTACAATTGTCAATGAGGTGGCGCAATCTGGACCGTACAATATGTGCATATGATACACGCAAACAAGAGATGTTTATTGTAGCCATTTCCAATTAAGTAATACTCCAATAGGAACAAGAACCACAAGCTATGGACCTTAGGGCCTGATTGGATGCGAGATAAGTTTTGGTGGGATTAAATAATAAGGGGGATAAGATAATAAGGGATATTAACAATAAGGGTAGACCCACATTAATGTAATATTTATGGAGATGAAATTAAATAGTATGTGATTAGTAGTTTAATTTGGTGCCAAAAATATAAAAAAATTAATGTTGAAGTACTTTATTTTTTTACCCAAAGAATCTTGCAAAGCAAGTCAACAATATCAATTTTTAAAATATTAAAAAAATTTAAACTTTTTTTTTATCAAATTAAAGATCTTGATTAGTAGATTAATTTGGTGGCAAAAAATAATTATGTGCGAAAGTATTTTATTTTTTTATCTAAAGAAAATTGCAAAGGCTCGTAAAACATTTAAATGAAGTTCAGTTTTCTTTTTAAACAGAGTCAACGGAGGGAGGGACAAGGGGGATAAGAGATGGTAGTGGGGTAATTTTACTGGGGTATTAAGGAGCACAAAATAATAACATCCCCTCCCCCTATTATTAATTAGTATCCCTTGAAGAGCATAGAGATATTAATCTGGGAGAGGTATATAAGTTATACTCCTTCCAAAAAAATTGTCAAACCATGAATTACATGGTGGGACTAGGATAAAACTTGGGGTGTAAGTTATACTTCTTCTGAACCCTTAGCCAATCGGGCCCTGACAGCGATCATGTGGAGAGGAAGGGATAACTGGTCGTAGATATTATTTGGAAGAGGAGAAGAGGTCTAATGTTGAAATCTCCACTCTAATTATTAAAACAAAAGCAATAGAATTTCCTTACACTGAAAATTTTATTAGTTCAACTCCCCTTTTTACACGCCAAGAAAAGTATCATTTAAAAAAAGAAAAAAGGAGAGAAAATATCTGTTGCGTAGAGGGGAAACCCAATTCCATGTATCTCTTAAACAAGAAAACAAAAGAAAAGAGGAAACCTGTACATGTATGGTGTTTTGAGGGAAGATCCAATTCGTAAGTGTTTGGAACAGGGAAAATAAAAAATTTAAAACGATACGGTGCACCGAACGAATCTCAGCTGTCGGCTGCCGTTTCCTGTTTCGTATCAAAGCAACTTTCTTGGCCTTATAAAAGGAGTGATCTTGATAACAAGTCCAGGGAAAACATCATCTGGGTCTTGGATATGGGGGTTCTCCTCGACGATAAACGGGTCGCCGCACTTGTCGCTTATGGTGTGGAGAGTCTCCCCTTCTGCTACAATATATATTTCCTCACAAGGCCGCTCCATGAACCGGTTCCCTCTCACAGCCGTTTCATCCGTTGTCGTCATCGTCGTCGTAGAACTGATCTCTTCCACTAAGGCTAGGAATATAAGACCAACCAGAAGTATGGCACAGTACCATGAGGCTGCTTGATCACCTACGCTTCTTGTTGCTTTTCTTGACTTGGGTCTGGAAGAGGAACTCATGTTATGTTTTTTAGAGAGAGAGAGAGAGGGAGGGAGGGGTGGGTTTTGATGGTATTGTGTGATTACGTTGTGAGGGTTTATGCGTATACACACAGATATATATATATATATATATATATATATATATATATATATATATATATACACGCGTGTGTATTAAGAAAGTGGAAGGATATGCGAAAGGAGATAAATTTGGGGAGGTGGGTGTCATGGTGTAGGTCACAAAAATCGTCACAAAAGGGTGGGGTATCCCGGATTAGTTGGGCTAGTTGACAGTTCTGATCCATGAGTTCAAATTCGGGCACTCCCATCCAGGTTTTAAATCTCGTACTGCCTGGTTTTGTTTGGTTGAGAGTTTTAATAAATATTTTTGAGATAGTGTTTGGATGAATTTTTTAAAAAAGTAATAATTAGAGAGAAGTGTAATAATTAAAGAGAGAAAAAGAGAAAAATAAAAATAATGATTGGAGACGAGTATGAGTAGAAGATAAATATGATTAATGATTGGAGAAATGAGAGATGAGAAAATAATCTTTTTGAATTTTTTTTAAGAAATATGAAGTGAACACAGTGACTATTTTTTTTTTTTGAAATCCGATACACGGGAAAGAATTGTAATTCCGTTCCGGCACGAATTAGGGTTCCCGCTATTTCAAATATTACACCGCATTATCTTTCTTTATACATATGCACCACTTTCCATGTCACACGACTGCTTTTTTTAAGAGTTGGTCCGCCCATTAGTTATCTAAAATTGTCAAATTGAATGTTTACGAATTCTACAATAAAGTGGTGTTTTACCTGACTCAAAATTATTGTAAAAAAAAAAAAAACACAAAACAAAGCCATATTTTCAGTACGGAATTTGGCATCTTATGTTGCATCTTTTGAGCTGAAAAATATCGGAATAAAAAATATGTCGAACAAATCTGAGCCATCCATTCCGATCACAGACGACCGTGATAAGCCCAACACCCATGCCGTCTCTGAAGGTATAACACCCTCCCACAATTCGAGTTTGGTAAACAAAATAAAATGTTTATACTACTAATCTGAATGATGGATATATCCATTGTATGGTGTTCCCATTTGTTGCCCTATGCACATCAGGCAAATAGGTGAGTTTTGTAGGTAATACCAACCACTATGGTGCCAATCTAGAATATCATCAAACTCTAGAAATAATTAATGTTTATTTGTCACCATCACGTTTTCCTCAATGTATGGATTCTACGAGTTTTTTTTATGACTTCAAGTTTGTTTCTTATTAAAAAAAAATTGTTATTTTCGACCAACATAAAATATTTAAGAGTAAAATTACTGCATCTGTTGGGTGTACCTAGATGAGTTATTTTTTTTTCCCTTTTTCTACCAATGATGCATTTATGGAATCTGGGGTGAGTGCTTTGCACCGTGTCGTGCATTCCTCAGTCATTAAACCGTGTTTTGGACAACTTAAATAGTTAAATGTATTTTGATTTTTTACTGATAAAAATAAATTTAAAATAAATTAAAATTATCAAATGTATCCGAGCTGTCTAAAACACAATTGAACGAATGAGAGGTGCAAAGCATTTGGGTGCACAACACCCTGTCCGCTTATGGGCTTAAAATCATGCATTATGCGCGTGTGAATATTCTTTTCATAGAAGATTCTTGTGCTAAATTAGACAATTAAACGAAACATCCTCCCAAAATTGCACTTCCGAACTCTTATCCTACCTATGTGGATTGCTGACTAGGGTGTACACGTCACACAATTCTATTTCCTAATTCTTTCTCCGTATAATTGGCTTTCTATACTCATAATTATAGAAAGAATAACCTGACCTTTTCTTGCCTTATTTAATTGAGAAATGCTACCTCTGCCCTTAAGATAGAGGATAATGTGTAATTGTGTAAAGCATATTAATATCTAAGAATAGTATATTGATATCCGTGAAATTATATTCATATTTGTGAAATATATGTATTGATATCTGAACTTATTTATCCTTATATACCTGTTATCCTCCATGTAATGGATGGAGATTAGCAAAGACCTGTTTAATTAGGTAAATTAAAAGTGTATTACCCCTGAAAAAGGATTTAAATATCGGCCGCTATTATGAAGTCCCACATCAGGAAAAAACGGAAACATCATATTGTATACAACGAATTAATTACAAGCAACTAAGAGTTAGCAACAGCTAATTTTAATCGTTACAAATTGTATCAGAGCCTACACCAATTGGAAATGTAGGAGGAGACGTGCTTGGGTGGGCTTGGCAATTTAGCTTGATGTGCTTGTTGTGCTTGAGCGGGTCTCGCATGAGATGAGCTTGAGGAGCATGACGTGCTTAAGTAGGTCATTGTCTCACATCGCTTGATCGGTGTAAGTCATTACACCACAGGGCACAATGAGAATGTTGCGATCTTAAGTGGGGGCTACTTAAAATGTTGCCCCTGAAGGATAGTCCCATAACGGTGGCTTCCGAAGGGTCAAACACTTGAGCGGTAGCTTTCGGAGCTCCTTGCCTCCTTGGTACGGTTGAAGGATTAACACGGACAAGCTGATGTACGGGTTCGGTATGTAATGCCGGGTTTATATTTAAATTTGTTGTAACAACATATTGCTCTGGAGTCTGGACCCAACATATATCGAAAAACTCTTCCCTTGTTGTGATGCCACCTGCTTGGGATTCCGTTTATCTTTGTATCTCTTTTCTCAATAATTATTAAATTCTTTTTACTTACCAAAGAAACAATGTATTCATCTCGAGGGTGTTTTTATTTTTGTGCTTCATTAAAAGAAGAATAAAAACGCGGGAAGTGATAATGAGCAATTTGGCATTGCCACTGGCATATTTGTCATAATAATTTCCTTTGGCATCTTGAGAGCAAAATTCAGTGAAGAATGTGACAATAGGGTTTTAACGTTTGAAAAACATTTTTACAAATTAACAATGAATATCATTAAAATGACTCCATTCTCTGCCTGAAATTATGAATTTACTTGTCTGCAATGGACATGGGGGCTTTCAGTGGCCAAGGCACAATAGCCTGGTTCATTTATCATTCCCATCAACACCAAAATGACACATTTCAGGCCCCTCTAGTGACCGGTGAAATTAATCTCTCAAAATTAGTTAAGGTGTGTTCAAATTCCGAATACCTGTTTATAAGAAAAAGTGACATATTTCATGCAAAATGAAGTGTCAATCCGTCGTGCTTGTTACGGCTATTAAGCATAGCGTCAATATCCACTTGTGTGATTAAAGTCTTGTAATCCCATTCCCTAATGCTCCTAGTCACACCCACTGTCTGTCTGTCTCACCATAAACTTTCAAAATTTGACCATGTCCACCCCACGGCCTACAGTGAGAGTAAACTCACTACACCCCTGTAGTGATCAATCGCGGCCATTTGTTTGACAATCAACGGTCCCGATTAAATACAATTATCCTACATGTAAGACACTTATTTTTTACGTAAGATAATATGGACCGTTGATTGTTGAACGGACGACCGTGATTACACAATTTAGGAATGTACAACCCCGAATCCCAAAATCTACATCTTGATTATGACAATACTCCTCCTTATCATTGGTAGAGACCTAACAAGAGAGATTAATAGTAGAGTGGTTTCTAAAGGTGACGTGTGAAGTTTCAATCTCGTGTTCAATTGCCTGTCTCAATGAAGTAGACCTTGATGCATATCATGAGTATATGGATGAAATTAAAAGCAACTTTTTCCAGTGGCTCACAAATGGTGGGTGTTTGAGAATTTGGTCAAAGCAATAAACACCCAACGCATAAAGAATAGTCAAAGAAAGAAAACAAGAATGCAAGACGCATAGATTTTACGGCATTTTCTAACAGAATATTGAGTACATTTACGGCTCACAACAAATACATAATGCACAAGAGTTACATTAACTGATGCAGATAGTAGGTATTTAAAACGTTGAGTTTACATCACAAATTACCAACGCTCCTGTTTAGGTTGAAGTGGGAATTTTAGCAAAACGCGAACCAAATCAAATTAGGTTTCACAACCCCAATGATTCATAAAAGTATGGTAAACAAATCAAGTTACTCCAATTCAACTCATGTTTTATTTAGGGTGGTTTGGGTTAATAATCCTTGCAGACTGTTTTTCATCTTCATTCACAATTTTTTGTGTTCGTTAATTTTGTATCTATTTTTTGTGAATTATTAGTTTGTCTATTTAAAAAATCTAAAAAGATAAAAATGATGTTCATAACCAATTTTATTTTAATAAAGACAAAAACAATCCCAAAACAGACAATCTTCTAGTATTTGTATTTTTAGAACTCTTTAAATCAAGTTACAACAACTAATTACTGTATTTATTTTAACAAGTTTGTACTATTTAGAAAATTCAAGCCACTTAGAGGTTTTTCCTATATGACAGACAAAAATTCGTTTGAAATCGATGTGACTATAACCAAACAGGGCATATATATATATATATATATATATATATATATATATATATATATATATATATATATATATATATATATGTGAGTCCCCTTCCTATCCAAACCCAAAATTCGACCTACCGGTCCGGACCTCCACCTTCCCTTTTTTTTTTTTTTTGAAAATCTGAACCGTTAGATGTGTTCAAAACGTGTTTTTAAGGTCCAACGCGAGGATTTAGCAAAAAAAAATACCCGGAAGGGCTTGATCGGAGCAATTTTTCATAAAAACGCTATATTAGCATTTTTGTGAAAAACTGCCCCGATCAATCCTTTCGGGTATTTTTTTTTTGGCCAAATCTTCCCGTTAGACGTTAAAAACACGTTTTAGACACATCTAACGGTTCGGATTTTCAAAAAAAAACATGGGAAGGTGGAGGTCCGGATTTTAAAAAAATCCGGGAGCTTGGATTGGAAGCTCAGTGTGTATATTTATCAATAGTGCTAGGTATACACCCTCACAACTACTCTCCACCACACCCTCTCTCACATGTGTGGTGGGGTCCACTGGGACCCACCGGATGGGCCCCACCACACATGTGAGAGAAGGTGTGATAGGAAGTGATTGAGATGGGTGTGTGCCTATCATTTTTGTATATATTTTAAAACTTCCTAATACTATTTGCAATTGAAATTTGACCTCTCCATAGTCCATACACAACTCAACTCAATTTGTTTGCTGGCCGCTCACAGTATAATGGACAGCAAAGAAGAGATCCTTCTCACAAAGAAATTAACTATAAAAATGATAATTCTTTTTTAGAACCCCTAATATGGTATATATTAATTCTTTTGGGGATTGAGATTCCTACGGACCCGACTAGGGGTACAGATCCCGTTGTCCAGAAATTGCACAGAACGCGCTTAGGGACCCATTTTTTGGTCTCACACAAATAATCCGAACCATTCATTCATCTTAAAATATTCTTTTGAGTGGCTCCAGAGAAAAATTGGCTCAATCCAACATGTGTAAGTGGTTGATCCAAACTTCACTTGTTTCACTCAAAATCGTTTTCACTAAAACAAGTGAAGTTTGGATCAACCACTTGTGCATGTTGGATTGAGCCAATTTTACGCAAGAACACTCGAAAAAGTGTTTTAAGATGAATGAATGGTTTGGATCACTCGTGTGAGACCCAAAAATGAGTCCACAAGCGCATTCTGTGCAATTTATGGACAAGGGTTCTGTACCCCTGGAATTACTGGATTCCTTTTGAGTCTAACTTTCATTGGGCTTCCGTTTGTGGACGGTAAAATTGATCCCTTGGATTCGTTAATGTTTGTGTGTAAGCAGATTCAGACACATTTAGGCTGTATTTGGATGACCAAAATGTTGAGTAAGAATAGGAATGCGATTACTAGGAATCAAATTCCTGGAAATTTCTTTGGATAAGAATAGGAATGTAATTACTGGAAATCAAATTCTTAGGAATTTGATAGCTGGAGTAATTTTATTATGGTGTTTGGATTAATTGAGTAATCTTACATAGGAAACAATTATTCTGGAAATTTGTTGAAGTCAACATTTCATTTTCCGATTAAATGAACCAGGAATCTAAGATTCTCATGGGGTAAGGGAGGAATCGATTCTCAATTCAATTTGGGAATGTGATTCCTAGATGAATGTGTCATCAGGAATCACATTCCTATTTCTGACTGTACCGAATGCTGGAATAAAAAAAAACATGAAATCACATTCCTATTCTTATCTGTTCCAAACATTGGAATCATGAAAGAAGGCATCACATTCTTATTCCTTCTCAAGATTGTTGTCATCCAAACTGAGCCTTAGTGTCATTTGATAAAAGCAAAAAACATAGGTTAAGTTTCAAGTAGACTAAGGTTGAGTTTCCACTAAATTATTTTCGGTATGTTTGGTATTCTTGAAATATAAATTGTCAAATTAACAAGTCGATCTTCTCAAATACATGAACTAATTTGACAACTTTTCGTCCAAAATTATTGAAATACCTAAAACATCGTAATACTCGCTCTAAAAGAGTGATCTGAACTTCTTTTTGAAAAGTAATTCCTTCATATGTTACAAGGTCCTATATCGTATACACCAATACAAAAGCCCTATAAAACCTATCATATAACTCTAACCCGTAAGAGTAAACCAGAGTATAATAGTAGTAAGATGTTTTGTTTCTTTGATCCTCACAGTAAGATTTCCATTCAAACATAACTGTAATATGTAGAATCCCCCAACTACCGCGACAGTTTTCTGGGCTTCGATTGAGTGATCTTGATTTTGGATAACCAGGTGTTCGTACTAACTTGCCCGGATATTGAGTGAGTGATCTTGATAACAAGTCCAGGGAAAACATCGTCCGGGTCATTGATATGCGGATTGTTTTCGACGATAAACGGGTCGCCGCACTTGTCGCTGATCGTATGGAGGGTTTCCCCTTCTCCTACCACATATATTTCATCACAAGGTCGGTCCAAGAGCTGGTTTCCCCTAACCAGGGCCGGCCCAGGCCCAAGGCTCACAAGGCCTGGGCCTAGGGCACCACAAAGAAGGCCAATTTTTTGGGCACCCCACCATTTTATACTTATGGGCTTGACTAGAACACTTTTTGGACCAAAATAAAAGAAAAAATCCATTAGGAGTGACAAAAGAGCCCAACATTGTGGCCCAATGTTTAAAAAAGACCCAAAAATTATTGTGGCCCAAAATTTTTAAAAAGGCCCAAGTATAATTGATACTTTTGCTTCTAAAATTGCAACACTCGTAATATTCAAGTGATACTCATGCGTTATATGTATCTAGAGACTTCGTGTTTTAATTTTTCTGTTATTATGTGATGCTTGTAGAACTTTATATTCTTTTGGTTTTCTCGTATAGTGATTGTTACTCGAAAAATTATTTAGGCGTTGTACTACTTGAAGGGCACAATTTTTGAGCTAGGCCTAGGGCACCTCAAACCCTTGGGCCGGCCCTGCCCCTAACAATTGGCTGATCATCAACTGTGAGGGAATCCCCTTTGATCGTCCCCAACAAAATGAGGCCCACTAGGAAAATGGCACAGTACCATGAGGCTGCATCAGGTAGAGATACTGGGTCTCTGGTGGACTTGTGGCTGGGAGAAGAAGCCATGAGAGAGAGAGAGAGAAAGAGAGAGAGAGAGAGAGAGGAAATGATTTTTGTTACTGGACAGAGTAGAGGATATCTGTGGAGGTTTTATATATGGATTTTTGAGGAAGACCATTTCCTTGCCATTTATGTTACGGTGGCAAGTTGGTTCGACGGCATGGCCACTCAAGTGTGCTTTATGAGTTATGAGTCAACCACATTTTTTAATTTTTAAGAGTTGACCCCTTCTTGTTTTGTGTGTCCCCAAAAGAGGGGTTAGGCTCGCGGGCTTGAGTCATGGGACTAGCTTCTCACCTCGGGAAGTTTGAGGGTGTTTGGCTAAATTAAAAAAACTAGTTTTTTGGTTTTTTGATTTTGTCCTTATTCAAAAAAAATTTGCATTTGTTGGTTTTTGGTCTATTTTTTGAGGTTTCTTGACTTGTCTCGACGAGAGAAATTTAAAATTTTTTTGGATTATTTTTCATCTTTATTCACAAAACTTAAAATTTGGCAAATAATTTTATACTTTTTAGATTTTTTGGATTATTTTTCATCTTTATTCACAAAACTTAAAATTTGGTTAATAATTTTATACTTTTTAGATTCCTGTCGTCGAGACAAGTAAAAAAATCTCAAAAAATCGACCAAAAACTAACGAATACAAAAAAAATTTGAATAAGGACCAAACCAAAAAAACCAAAAAACTAATTTTTTCAATTTAGCCAAACCAAGCCTTAGTGCACGTGTTTGAACAGTCATCTTGCCTCTCACTATTTAGTATTAGTATACCTAGTTGAGTGAATTAAGTTGAATTACTGTCTTCACCATCCTAAAAAAAACCTTTCCTCCTCAAAATTAAATAGAAGGACTTTTGTCTTGATTCTTCCCCATTGTTACTTCCGGGGTGGTTATTGGAATAAAAGATTTGAATCAGACAAGGTCAACTGGTACTAATGGGAGCACTGGGCGGTTATACTGATAAATAATGGAGGGAATTAAAAAGCTCATAAATGACACTATTATATTTAAGAGGACATGACTCAGTCTGCTTACGAAAGAATTCTCATATGTACACTCTCCCAGAGCCACTTCCAACTACACCCTCTCTCACATGGGGTGTAGCTGGGAGTGGCTTTGAAGAGTGTATGTATCATTTTTGCTTACGAAAAGGAACTGGACCAGGAGCGTTCAGAATGTTGGAAGTCAACTAAAAGCGGCCTAAAAAATTACTGTTAGCGAAATTCAATATAGAGTGCGACAACAGTAAAAGAATTGTCAGTAAGATTTACGTGGTTATCCAAAACCGGGTACTTCTAAAGAAGTGAGAGTGAGTCTATTATTTGATTAAAGTTGTTCAGAATTTTTACAATAGAGAGTATTCATAAACCTTTAGTCGCTTCGCTGTCCTTACTCCGTTTCACATCTGACCCCTTTCTGAAACTTCTCGATACCTCTTCATATGAGCCTCAAGTTCCAAAAGTTAATAAAAGTTGGTCATGTTTTAAAAAAAATAAGTAAAAAATATATATATATTTTTCCAACTACTCTCGACAAACCAATAAGCACTAAAAGTTTAATGCAAAATTGAAAAACATGAAAAAAAATTTCAATAAAGACAACCAAAAAAGATTTTTAAGACAATCACTAAAAACGGAAAACTCAGGGTGAGTTCTCCAATGAATTTTATCAAGATTTTGATAAAATCAACTTTTTGATTTTATTCATTCGTGAAGATATTTGATAAAATCTATAGATTTTTTAGATTTTTTTAATGCAAAAAACTACAAATTTTATCATATGTGTTCACGAATAGATAAAATCAGAAAGTTAATTTTATCAAATGTTGATAAAATCTATTGGAGAACTCAGTCTCAGTCGAGTGGTCGTGGATTGACATAGCGCTTGGCAGAACTTTAGAGTCGAAGGGTGAGGATCATTCACCATTTTTTTTCTCTAACTTTTGAAGTTTTATATTCATATATTCGATCTCAAATGCAAGTCTACACCTGTCATTGTGGGACACCACTTGCAACACTTTTCTTGGGGTTAGTTGGAGGAATGGGAATGCAGGGAAAGTGAAGGGAAGAGTGGAGGGAAGGGGCATTGATCTTTTCTTTGGTTAGTAGATGGGCCCATAGGACTGCTAATTGCTAAACGAACTAAACAATTTAAACTCGGTTCGAGCTTTGGCTCGTTCAATCTCATTCAAAAGAAATATAAGCCAAGCTCTCAATCACTTTTTATTTTTTGTTAATGAATTTAAGTCAAACTTGAACATTGGGTGTCAATAGGCTCGTGAACAAAGTGTCATTTTGTAAATATTCTAAAAATAGGAGGTAATCCACAAATATCAAACAAATAAGAGATTAGACTTTCATTAAGATCTTTTTACCGCTGCACTTCCAATAGTCTTGCATCTAAATTGAAAACTTCTTCAATGATATAAGGAAATTTATGACTTCCGGTTTTTAATTAGCCCATTTCATTTTGAAATTTCATGAGTTTAAGCATAAATTCAAGCTTAAAACTTTACAATCTTAAGCTCAAGTTTGAAAGCTTGAGATTGACTTACAAATTCCGCAAGTCAAACAAAGTTTATCATGAACACAAACTTCAAACATTAGCTAAGCTTGAACAATTAGTCTACAAAAAATCTTAAGCTCGTGCCAAACCTGAACACATATAACAAGGAGTCGAGCCAAGCCTCAGTAATACTATGCTTGGCTTGTTTGGCTCAATTGAGTGCAAATTTGTTCACTCTCACAAAACCCTCAATTTGATTAGTGGAAAGGGTGTGAGGCTTATGGAATCACATTACTTTTTGGATAAGCAAAACATCACAATCCCATCACTTGTTGGTAAGTAACTAAGTATGATATCGCTTTGTGATGGACCGCACACCTTTTTCACAAATTAGAAGGGTACCGGAGCGGCGGCGCCGCACGTGCACAGCACCCCTGCTTCCATAATTTTTCTTGTCTCTCACACTAAAAATAAGAAAACACATACATCAGATAAACTGTGCGCCCCCAACTAACCAACCTTTAGGCTCTGTTTGGAACATGAGGAAGGAAAGGAATAGGGAAAGAAAATAAAATGAGAGAAAAGAAAAAGGAAAGTGGGAGGAAAATCTTACTATTCACAAAACTTAATTTTTTTTATTTTCCCTCCTCTTTTTCTCTAAACCAAACAAGAAGAGGGAAAATTTTCTATTTTTCTACCCTTTTCCTTTCTTTCCCCATGCTTCAAACAGAGCCTTAAAATCTGTGACCATTACAAACACACCAACTAATTAACAATCCCAAGAAAAACAATAATAAAAAGGAAAGCTGGCTGAGGCCTGTGGGACCATTACGTGTAACTAAGGCCTTTGGAGTCGGCCTCTCTGCTTGCTAGAAGGGCCGGTGGGCCTATCTGACCCAGTCCAAACGCTCGAAAAAGGAAAAAGAAATGAGAGGAAGGGAATCAGCGGCGGACCCAAAAATTTCTTTTAGTGCGTACACACTTGATTATTCTCTTAAGAGATGACTCGGTTTTTGAAAGCTCGTCACTGGCGGATCCAAATCTGTTTTTCTTTACTTCCTAACATAATTGGCTTCTATGCGGGTGTAGTTTGTCCACACCCAAATCTCTCTTTAAAAATCTAAATCGTTCAAATGATAAGGCTTGCCTAATAGAATGTCCACTCAAAAAATTTATATTCATCAAACGCTCTCAACCATTTCATTGAAATACTTTTATTCAAAAAAAAATACTCCATCCGTCCCAATTTCTTGGTCCTTCTTTTCATTTTGAGATGTCCCAAAATATTTGTCCCACTTCTAAAAACATCCATCAGAATTAGGTCACTTTCCAATTTTACCCTTAAAAATTATTTTTCCCATCTTAATTGGCTAGTCTATTATCTTTTATTTCATAACGGTTTTTATAATTTTAAAAATTTTGTATAATAAAGTTAATTGATATCTATCAAACAAGATCCATATTGAATATGTTTTGACTTTTATATAATAAATTAGCCTCACAAATTTGGTCACAGTAATATTGACTAGATTTAGGGGCAAAATATAAAAGTCAATACAAAGTTTTCACATCCCTTAAAAACTCGCTTCCCCAAAAGGGGCAAACAAATTGGGACGGAGGGAGTAGAATGTCTAACCATTTATTGCAAAAATAAAATGTTCTTATCAATCTATTAGAAGTTTCTGATATACAATAGTCTTTGTGTGGACAAAATATTTAACGATCTCCGCAGCCCCCTCCGGATTGTTGGCAAAATATGAGGAGAGTCTTGAGAGAGAGAATGTGTTAGAGAAGAGTATGGGAGAAGCCTCTCCATGCTGCCTCACACCCCTTTCACCTTCTCCCACCTCCTCCTCTCCTTTCCTCTCCTCTCCTCAGTACTTCCACTCTGCATTGCCGGCAACTCCCCATCGACGACCAAATCTTTTCTTTTGGAGCTATGAGCGGCCGGATCTCTATTTTTGGACAAGGGGAACTAGATTTGGGGTTTCCAAATCTGGGCTCCAACACCGACGGCAGTGGCTGCTCAACATGACAGCGGCGACGACAGGTTCCAACGGTTCTTTTTCCTTTATGTTTTTAACTTCTTTTTCTATTTTTTGAATTTTTTTTTTCCTTTTTTTGGTGGTTGTATTTGTTTGGATTGGCTAATTAATGCATTATCTCTCTTCTGGCAAAAAAATATATATCTCCACAATATAAATGGCTCAGATCATCGAGAAGTTATCCAAATACATGCGAACCAGATTCTATAGTCCTAAGAGCACCTCTAGCCCAGACTCAAACCCAAAACCAAACTCAAAATCTGAGTCTAAACTCCCAAAACCTCATTCTAGTCTTTGAACCAAACCTATACCAAATCAAACTTTACTCAAATTTAGGGAGAAGAAAGCCCTTGAACCAAATTCCACCACCGTCGTCATCGTCGCCATCATCACTGGCGAAGGTAAGGGCTGGACTTGCTCGATCTGGAGGAGAACACGATCTGATTTTCCAGATCTCGTCGTCACTGGTGGTCGTTCAGATCTCGTTGTTGTTGCCACTAGTGGTCGTCGTCGTCACCACGATCGTTGTTGTTGCCACTGTAGAAGGAAGGATGGCGGCGGGCGGCAAGTGGTGGAAGAGGTTCAAAATCTCAGTTTAGGGCTGGAGTGAGCCATATCAAATGAAGCTTTGAACCAAATTTTTGCCTCAAATTTGAGGGAAAAAAAGGGGCAAGGGCTGGACTTGCTCTAAATCCAACGATAGAGAAGATGAGTGAAAAGAATCTCAGAATCGAGTGGGGCCCACGTGCCCGTGGTAAATCGTATTGGTAATGGTCCCATCAGTGAGCGGGGCTTAAAAGGAAATGTAGAACACTATAGTTTCAGAACTTACAAGTCGAAGTCTAAGCAAGTTTCGCGGACAACTTTTGGGAAAGCATTTGCATATGTTGAACTCACAAGTTCAACTCCTTTAAGCACTGCTTCTGCGCTAACATATCTTGTATGATATTCTTGCATTTTCATCGAATTATAAAATTAACACATTTGCATACATCGGTGTCTCGATCCCAAGTATTTTTGCTTATAAATCTCTATTGCGAATGGCAAGTCATTAACTCCCCCAGTGCAACAATTCACTTGTTGGGCAACAGTTATAAATTGAACATGACCTTGATCGCATTGCCTCCACGAGCACTTGTTTCGAATGCTTCCTCAACCTGATCTTGAGTAAACTCAAACCGGTGAGTTATGAGGGGCTTCACATCAATCTTACCAGATCTCATAAACTCAATGCAAAGTGGCCAAGTATTACTATACCGGAATATGCCGATTATGTCCACCTCCCTACAACCCATGTTACAGAAATAGTTAAGGTATATATCAAATCCATATCTGAATGTCGAAATAGACCAAAAATATTGCATTATGTACAGTACCTTGCAGCAGCTGGTGTAAGAGGTATTGTCATCTCACTCTGGCCTAATCCCACAAGGCAAACTTTTCCTCCGGCTCGAGTGACATTCAAAGCTACGGACATGGTTTTGCTAAAGCCAACACAATCAAAGCTCAAATCGACACTGCTGCCCATAGCGTTTTGTATCTTTACCACCTCCTCACCCACATCCTGTAGATGAACCACATTGCATGATGGACTGAAACCTGATGAATTTATATCTGTTTGATTTGGCCTCGGAAGAATTTTTCCAAAATGTGCATATAATGCCGTGTGACACATTGCGTTTATTATCCTTGTAGACCGTAGGCCGAATCAGAAAATGGAAAAAAGAAGTTGAGACATACGCCTCGTTTTACTAGTTTTTTTTGAAGATTTGCTGACAACGAAAATGGAGGTAAAAAACAACTGAAAAGACGGTGACCTGAATGTCTGTTGAAACTTGAATGGTCTCATCAGCACCAAGAGCTTTAGCAAATGATAAACGGAGATCATCTATGTCGACGATGACAACCTTTGGAGCTCCAAAAGCACGAGCTGCGAGCATTGTTACAAGGCCTATAGGCCCAGCTCCAATGATCAACACTCTTGTCTGTGGACTGACTTTAGCACGGCGACAAGCATGTACACCTACACTAAGAGGTTCACACATTGCCCCTTCTTCCAAGCTCACGTTGTCGGGTAGCTTAAAACACAGATTTTCAGGATGTGCCACCTGGTTCAAGAATAAAGATCCCAGTTTCTTCAGTAACTAATTTGCCACCAAGATCTAACCCAGCTTCAATTATCATTAAAAAAAATTGAAATGGTTACACATACATGTGACATGTCCCTGTTTGATTCATGTTTGGCACAATGTTTCCAGAAACTTAAGGATTTACGAAAATTGTTCTTCGAGATTTTTTTTGAGAAAAGAAGCTGTTTTTGTTCAACAATAACCGTTGCAATTGCCAGAAATAGTTCCTGATAAGTGTTTTTTAGAACTGATTCTGAAAACAGCAACAAATTAAGTAGGAGTATAATGTGTTTATTACCAGATTGGCTAGAGCACCGTTATTTGGGGGAGACCCAAAAAACTTCATTTGGCGGCACAAGTTGTAACGACCATCCTTGCAAAGTTGACATTGTTTGCAACTAATACCAGGCTCCAACGCTACACGATCGCCTATTTGCAGGGACTTCACTTCACTGCCAATTTCTTCTACAATTCCAGCACACTCGTGCCCGATTACCATAGGCTTCTTGACGATGAAATTCGCACATCTCATATGCTGGAAATGTAAATGGCATTACAAAGCACAAAATCAGATTTAAAAAAATCGTTGGTTGGGAGTAATAGAAAGCCGGTAAGCGTGGTATTTGGGAACTACCTTGAAGTGATGAACATCACTTCCACAAATGCCAACGGCTTTCATCCTCACTTTAACATCATGGGGGCCTAAAATTACAGCAAGTTTGTCAGAGAATTTGAGTGATTAGTCCTAAATGGTTATAATATACTCCATCACTTAACTGATACCATTTGACCGTCTAATTTACAAAAGTTTGTTGATTAATCCCATTGGATGATGAACATTTTTGTCCTCTTAAGTTAAAGATCAAGGCTTCGTTTTTTCTCCTCATCTGAAACTATCAATTGTATATATCTTGGGTATCAAAACATTCAATTGCGTAAGATAATGAACAATCAGCTAACAGAGTTGGGTTTTTCTTGGTGTTTTAGGCCATGTTCGGTTTGGAGCTTTGCTCCGGTTTTGTCAAGTTCTGTTTTGCGCTGACATCATTATTTTTCTCATTTTTCTCTTTATCTCTCTCTACTTATTACACCTGCTTACATCATCAAACCTAAACTAAACTCCCTCAAAACTCCCAACCGAACAAGGCCTTAATTACTAAGAAGCAACAAATTAAAAGTGAAAGCATAGTACCAAGAGGAGGGAGATTGTAATCTTGAATTCTAAGGGTTTTGACACCAAGAAGCCAAGCTGCCCTGTTCTCTTCCTCTCCTTCTTCATCCTTGCCTTCCTCACCACCATGAGACATCCTCTCTCTCTCTCTCTCTCTCTCTCTCTCTGTGTGTGTGTGTGTGTGTGTGTGTGTGGGTGGGTGGGTGGGGCTTGATCATCAATGGTTTTTTATTCATTAAAGGTTTGAGTATTTCTTTACCATTTGTTGTTTACTGCAGACAGCCAACCTTAAAGAAAGTCTCCACAATTTGTCCCATCTTTATCCAGATATCCAACTCACCTACCAGTCACCATATTGGTTTGGCTCTTTTCACTATGGCCAAATCAACATACCTAAATGAGATAGACCAAAATAATAAACAAATGAAGTGATGGATAAGTTTGCGGCCCATTTGAATTTATATTATAGTACTATATTACATTATTACTATAGTTTTATCGAAGGATATTGATTTTGGCACCTCTTTTTTATAAGATGCATTTTTTTTTCAATCCTTATGGATGTGAATTCACTACATTACTCCTTTAATAGTAGTTTAAATTCATATGAATAAGGGGAAAAAAGGAGATGAATGATCGAAAAGGAACCAATAGAATCATTTGTTGAATCTCGGCTTGTTTGCAATACAAAAGCAGGGTGTAGAGAACAGTTTGCATCTAGTTTCAGCGTAATTATAATGGTTTTGATTTGTCGAATAAGATAATTTAGACTATTAAATATTAATTGACGAGATGAACAGATAAGATTGAATTCCATCGGTTTATCCGGAGTCGGCGTAGATTTACAATGAGGCCAATGTGGACACCAACCCCTGGCCTTTGAATAATTATCAAAATTACACCTAGTTCTGTAATATAAATTTTACTTAATCCCTGAATAATGACAACATTGTCCCCCCTATAACTTTAGTGTTTAGGACAGCTTACTCACATCAGTATCACCAGATATTTTGATAATCTCAAAAGCACCTCTTTTACTAGTCGAATATACCACTTATATATTACTCCCTCTGTCATTTTTTAAATGATCCAGATGAGAATATATGTAATTTCAAACCCCTAAAAAAAATAATTCTCTATATAACTTTTAATTTGGTGCAACAAAAAAATTAAAAATGTTATACGAAAGTACATTTTTAAACTTTCGCAAAAATACACGTTTCCCAAGTGGATCACTTAAAAAGGGACGGAGGGAGTATAAGTAGAATTTATTTACTCCCTCCGTCCCAATTTCTTGGCCCCTTTTGGGAAAGTGGGTTTTTAAGGGGTGTGAAAATTTTGTATTGACTTTTCTATTTTGCCTCTTAATCCAGTCAATATTACTGTGACCAAATTTGTGATGCTAATTTATTATATGAAAGTCAAAATATATTCAATATAGATCTTGTTTGATAGATATCAATTAGTTTTATTATACAAAATTTTCAAAATTATAAAAACCGTTATAAAATAAAAGATAATAGACTAGCCAATTAAGATCGGAAAAGTAATTTTTAAGGGTAAGATTGGAAAGTGACCCAATTTTGATGGATATTTTTAGAAGTGGGACAAATATTTTGGGACATCCCAAAATGGAAAGAAGGACCAAGAAATTAGGACGGAGTGAGTAGTTGTTAGGGCATTTAATTGTACTCCTTTGTTCTTTTTCAAATGTGTTCTTTCATAAATCTAACTTATTAAAGAAATATCATTATTACACCTTTCACATTAACTTTTTCCGCTACTTTATACTTTTCAGATCAATTTTTACATCCACTTTTCAAAATTATCTTCCATTTTTACCAATTAACTCTTTATCCACTAACTTTTCAAAATGGCAAAATAATAATTGTACAAACTTTTGTCCATTAACTTTTCAAAACACAAATTTATTAAGGAACAGTCTAAAGGGAATAGTCGACAATAAAAAAAAAGGGAAGGAGGGAGTACTCCTTTAAGTTTTTTATTCATATACTCCCTCTATCCAAAATTGTTGATGTTGACGAATTTCGTTGCAATTTTTAAACTGTTCATATTTTTCAATTATAACATATTTTATGTGCAACATGGATCTTATTTGATAGATCTCAGTTAGTTTTATGATACCCAATTTTTAAAATCTTTAAAAATATTATAGGTTGACTATATAAACGGTTCAAAATTGTATTGAAATCAGAATAAGATAAACAATTTGGGACAGAGGAAGTAGTATTTTCAATGCGTAAATTAAGTGCTAAAAGTAATGACAAATGGAGTACTTATTCGGAAGAGAGAGATCATCGATAAAGCTGTGTTGTCATAGGATGATAGTTGAATTTCAACGAAGGTATTTCGAGTATTCTTGAACTACAAGTTATCAAAGAATACCAAAAATACAGATGTGCAAACTCACTTTGGGAGGATGCTGGCAGTCGGCAGTGGCCTGTGGCTGTTTGAGAGTCTTTGGAATGAAAAGAAGGATCAAATTGAGAGCAGTCCAATGCGTGAGGGAACGATTTGCTGAGATGGCAGATGATAATTGGCTCTCCGTACATGACAAACTGTAGGTTCGGTTCTTGATATGCTTTAATTTGGAGAGGCAAATAATAACTAATGGTCTAGCAAGGAATAAAAGAGTGTGTGTAGAGGAAAAGGATTAAGCCAAATATACAAAAAGATAAGGTAGCCGTAATCAGTTCATTCACCATTGGATCATCATCATCCTCGTGACACAATCCTAAATGAAAGGGAGGTTCGCGAGGGCTGGTAAGAACAATGTTCTTGGTTCCAGAGCTCCGAATTCCTTTCTTTCTCTAGGATTTCCGTGCCTTAAGGGTGAAATCCAATCTCTCTCAGAATTCGTGAAGGAATGCCCCATATTTATAGGGATCTGCACCCAATCATTGGGCTACAGACATTTTCCCAATAATATGGTGACACGTGCTCTTTCCGTATATCTGGGCGACGTGGGTGACGTCACTGGCCATTAGGAAGATTTCTTGGGCTAATTTAGCGCGCGTCATTCCCTCGCGGCGATCCTTAATCCTCTAAAGCCACCAAGCCACTTGTATCTCCCCTATTCCCACTACCTTGGTCATGGTCGTGAGCCCTTTAGCTTGTGTCAAAACCTATCTCGAGACTTGTATCGACTTCCCTGCCCCTGCCTTTTGGTCAGGTGAAGTCGCGAGGTCAATTCGCGTGTTCGCATGAGTGTTCACTCTTTCCTGCCGCGCCTATTTCCTTTGCTAAGGGTCTCGCGAGGGGTGAACTTCTAGCAGATGGTGCTTCCCTTTGTACAGAGCATCCCCTACTTAGGGTATTTTACCGTTCTGTTGTACTCTTTCGTGAGGTTATCACCTTCGCGGTGGGGATTTGCCTTAGCCATCTCATCCGAAAGGGCCGTTGCACTTTTCAAACTCATCTCCCTGCTAGAGTTAGGCCTCGCATTAGGTGCTTTCCATCTGTGAATTTTAGTCGATGTCTGATGTGTCCATTAGTAACTATTCCTTCCACGTGGCTTGTTGTTATGGGTCAGTCAACTGCCTGTTTGTCCGACGTGCTGACCTTTCCTACACAAACTTCACAGTTTCAAATGTAACGTACGTGTAGAACTTAGGGCTACTTTGGCTTAAAAACCAAAAACTGGATTATTGGATTATTCGTTGTCTTTATTCAAATTTTTTTTGCATTTGTTAGTTTTGTGTCAAGATTTTGTGGTTTCTGGATTCCTCTGGTTAAGACGAATCCAAAGAATATAAAATTGTGGTAAAAAATAATAGTTTTTTGAATAAAGCCAAAATAGGTGGATTATTGGCCAATAATTCACCAATTTTGGTTTAATTCAAAAAAATATTTGATTTGACCAGAAATTTATACTTTTTAGATTCGCATCGTCGAGAGAGAAATTCAGAAATCACAAAATCTTGATGCAAAACTAACAAATGCAAAAAAAAAAATTAATAAAGATAAAACGAATAATTCAATAATCCAGTTTTGATTTTTTAAGCCAAAGTAGCCCATGATCTCTTTTTATAAACATAAACGTTGTAAAACTTTATATTAAATGGGCAAAGTGGAAAGTACGTGTAGTATTTTATTATGCTCAATTGTGGAAAAAGAATTTTTAAGTTATAATGAATAAATAAGTATCGTTTCGTGTCATATTGTGTCGTGTGACTCGTGTCAAGTGGTTTACATGAACAAATGCCCCCTCTGTGTCACATTTCTTGATCCGTCATTGGAGTTGAGATGCCCCTCTCGATAAACCAAAAAAAAAATTCAGATGAGAATCGCCGTCCACCATAAAATAAGCTAGTCATAAACCAACACTTGCCCTTCTTGACGCATTCCGGCTTCATCATCCGATTCTCTTAAGATCAAAATATTATTTGACTGTCTAGCATCTTCTATTCTTTCAAACTGCCAAGTTTTAGATTAGGAAACAAAATCCACTATTTTGGGGTTTAGTTTAAAAAGGGGATGACTGATACCTCACCTGAGCACTTCCAGAAAGAGAAAGCCAGTCTATTATACAAAATGCTCTGTTTTGTGGTCAGGTTTAGAAAGGAGATAGCTCTCAGTGGTGATAGCACTTGAGCAGTTTCAGAAAGATAAAGCCAGTCTATAATACATTAGAGAGAGAAAGAGCAAATGGGTAAGGGAGGGATGTCTGTTGGGGAGGAAGTCAAAGATGGTGGAGAGGAGAACTTGGCAGCTTGGCTTGTGGGTATCAATACCCTCAAAATCCAGCCTTTCAAGCTCCCTCCTCTTGGTACATACCTTAAATTCCTCTATATTTTCAAATCATTTTTTTTTTTTAAGTATCTTGATTAATCTTAAAAAGTTACATCCTTTTTTTACTTTTCGTTTTCCAAGCAATTGGCCTCCGTGATATGGTCCATGATGTGCTTCGAACTCTCATAGCCAGTAAACTGACTTGTTGTGTTTTACGAGACATGTCACTCTCTCGTAATACATCAACCCATTTCACTCAATAAACTAGTTTGTGAAACACACATACAAGTATTTAGGGAACGTGGCATGTGTTTACTTAGATTGATCTCTATATGTTTTCTAGTACTTCCTCTTCATAAGAGACTATAAATAAATCACGTAGAAAATGGCTACCCAGTGGACAATGGTCTCACTACTATGAAGGGTTAAATGTATGCAGTCGTACTCTCTGCAAGGGGAGAGATTGTTTATGTGACTCGAACCGGTGACCACGAGATCACATTGGGGCAACCTTAGCGTTGTGTTCAGGCCGCCATTCTACTTAAACCCATGACAGGTTTCCGATTATGATGAAGGAAATGGTTTGCGTAGAGTGATCTCTGTATGTTTTCTACTAATCTAAGATGTACTTTTGGTGCTTAATACATTGAATCAGATAAATCTCTAATCTGATCATACTTTTTACTAACTTCCCTTTGGGTGATTTGTAATTTGTTAATCCATGATGATGTTATTCTTCATAAATTTTAGGTCCTCATGATGTTAGAGTCAGGATGAAAGCTGTTGGTATCTGTGGGAGCGATGTTCACTACCTCAAGGTGAAGACTCCCATTGGGGTTTATTAAATTTTTTAAAAGGCAAAAAAGAATAGCAGTACAAATATTTGATGAAATTTCTCACTGACACCTCATCGTTGATGTTTTGTGAAATTTCAGACCTTAAAATGTGCAGACTTTGTCGTTGAAGAGCCAATGGTTATTGGGCACGAGTGTGCAGGGGTGATAAAAGAAGTTGGGAATGAGGTAAAATCACTGGTGCCAGGTGACCGTGTGGCCTTGGAGCCTGGCATGAGTTGCGGGCGTTGTGGTTACTGCAAAGAAGGTCGGTACAATCTGTGCCCTGACATGAAGTTTTTTGCAACTCCTCCCATCCACGGGTCTCTTGCCAATCAGGTTTCTGAAATTCTGTTTTAGTCTAATGTTTCTTTCATGTTCAACATAGTGATTCTTCCAGTTTTAATAAAACTCTATTATGTTCTCACACTCATATAACAATGTGCATTTTTTAAGTGTGCTTCTGCTAGTTGTGTAGGTATTCAATGAAATGATTTGGTAGAAGTTATTTCAAACAGAATGTCTTCCAGAGTTCCAAAAATATGTACCACAATAAGGTTGTTTGGTTTCAAATTAAAAGACACAATAGGCCACTTCATTAACAATTTATTCAAGGAATTTTTAGCAATGTGACACACACAACTTTCTATGGTTGAGTCGTACAACACCGTTATAGCTTTGTTTGAGGGATATGTAAGTAGCTTTGTTTGAGGGGTGCACAACTAAAAGGTAGAGCTTCTTCAAACAGGTGGTGCATCCAGCAGACCTATGCTTTAAGCTGCCTGAAGATGTGAGTTTGGAAGAAGGGGCAATGTGTGAGCCCCTCAGCGTTGGTGTCCATGCTTGTCGTCGTGCCAACATTGGTACGGAGACGAATGTATTAATCATGGGAGCAGGACCCATGGGTCTGCTTGTATTGCTCGCTGCACGTGCTTTTGGAGCTCCCAGAATTGTCATTGTGGATGTTGGTGACTACCGCCTCTCAGTTGCTAAGGAACTTGGTGCAGATGAAATTGTCAAAGTTTCCACAAATATGCAGGTATACCTTCTTCAAACATATACTTTATTCATTCAAAAACCAAGTATGTTTGCTTATATAGAAGTTTGTCAAAATCAAGTCCTGGCATTAGTAGCCATTAAGTACTGAATAATGGTAAATTTCGTTAAGAGTTTCTCCCATCCTCCTGTTTCCACGGTAGCAAACATGTATGAAAAATTATGATATCATAAATAATTCTTGACAACATAGTGATTTATTTTAGTCATAGACAAACTAGAGGACATTTACTGTACCATCTAGAGTCTTCTACGAGGGAACAAATGTAAACTCCTAAGACATAATGAAAGATTAAGTTTAACATCTGGAACATAGAAACATAAATCTGATAACGGAATGAGTATCAACTTCTTTTTTCTTATTCTAAAACAAGTCAAGTTTTTGTTTTTTGTTTTTTGGTTTTTGATGACCAAGGGTTATGACAAGTCAAGTTTTAGTAGGAAAGAATTGCTTTTCTTGTCATCGTTAGATGATTCACATACCTTTGGCAAATGTGGATGCTTGTGGTTCCCAATTCGTCATTTCATAACTAAAGTGCTCTGCAGGATGTCGCTGAAGAAGTAGTGCAGATTCATGAGGCTATGGGGGCTGGAGTCGATGTAACTTTTGATTGTGTTGGCTTTAGCAAAACCATGTCAACAGCTCTATGTGCTACCAGTCCTGGTGGCAAAGTTTGCCTCGTGGGTATGGGTCATAATCAAATGACTCTCCCTCTCACTCCAGCTGCTACAAGGTATTCACCTCAAAATTACCTTATCATAGTCCTAAATTTGGCCTTGGCATTCAGCCAGAACTGGTGAAAATTCAGAAAATATTGCTTGCATATTTTTATTAGGATCGTATTAATAATGGGGTTTTGTTTTTCCTTTTTTATGGGGCTAATTTCAGGGAGGTTGATGTGATTGGAGTCTTCCGATACAAGAACACATGGCCTCTATGCATTGAATTACTGAGGAGCGGTAAGATTGATGTGAAGCCCTTGATAACCCATAGATTTGGGTTTTCTCAAGAGGAGGTTGAAGAAGCCTTTGAAACCAGTGCTCGCAATGGCACTGCCATTAAGGTCATGTTCAATCTGTAGGGTAAAATTTGAGAGTCAAGCAATCTGCCTCTTCTTCTTGTTGTTGTTCCCAAAACTGAATGTGAAAAAATAAGAGTACGGTAGCTGTATTCATACCGTTGCTTCAAATATTTGTATCCTACAAAGATCTCGTATTTCTTATACTTCTATTGCAGTAATGTTGAGTTCATTCATGTAATCTTGTACAGTAAGAACCTTTTTTCCCGCAATAAAATGTGTAATTCTTAAGGCAAAGTGTTTGTTCAAAGGCTCATGTATTGCTCACCCTTTCATCCTCAAATATCCTACATGACTTGGTTAAACTGCCAATGAGTTTGCTGTTCTCTTTTAGCCTCCAATCAAAAGGATGGCAGAATATAAAATAATGGACGAAATGATTATTTTTTTCGCTTCCGTATACTATACTGTCGCAACCGTTGTGAATACATGCAGATTATTGGCGACTGGATTTACCAACGCAAATAAGTTGTTGCGACTGTTTTATTACCACTACCTATTTACTGTCGCTCTACTGATGCAAAAAGGATTTCACACTGGGACTTGAATTTTCGTGATGGAAATTTATTGACGCAAAAAACTCCATTTTCTTGTGGTAATACATCCCCAATTGTTTCCTGATGATTATCTCAACAAATACTTGCCCATCGAACGAACTTCATCAATGGATCAAAAAAAAAAAAAACGAACTTCATCAGATAAGTATCTTAAGCCTAGATAAAGGCTACATGAATATTAATTTAAAGATAGATGCAAAATAGAAGTCTTTTATTTTCATTTAAACTATGGATCCTATATGTCTTGCGTATCTCTCAATCTTGCTTATCCGATATGTCGCTACGTGTACACCACCACATCGAGACTCTCTTTCGAAAGTACGATCACCACCAGGAAGAGGGAAAGATCACTCCTATAAGCATGTGTGATCTTATATACGATAGCACGAGACGCCTCTTGCCTTTCAAAGTCAAAACTCTCCTCTCCAAAGAAAGTTCAAACTCACTTTTCAAATTTCACCATAGAATCTGAGCAATCTGCTGTCTAAGCGCATATGATATGAAAAGAAAATCCAATTTTGGTAAGAATTGATCTGAATCGTAGTTTAGATTCAAGTCAGCACTTCGTTAATCATGTACTGGTTTCCCTGATCGTTTAAAACACAACTATATATAAGGTGCTATATGCAACCGATGTAAATGTAAATATTCTGTATTCGATACATAGTGTAAATTGGTCTCGACTGTAATTCAGTATCACTAATAACCCTTGTGTCATGGCTTATGGCTATCTGTTAGTGTTCTTTGCTTAATTTTTCTTCGTGCTTTTGTGTGTGTTATGATTTGGGCAATTGTATAAATTGTTCTCAAACACCTGCTTATATTTGACTTTAAACATTTGCAGAAAAGGTTAAGTACCTGTCTCATTTTTACAGGTTTTTTTTTCTCAATCATGTACTGGTTTTCGCAGGAACCGAAATTCTGCTGTCAGGTTTTGCTTAGATGGTGGTATAGTAAACAGTCAATAATTTACCAGATAATGAACAATCAGAAAACAAAGGAAGTTTATCTTGGAAAGTACATAATTTTAGGAAGTAACAAATGAAAAAATAATACCAAGAGGAGGGAGATTGTAAGTTTGAATTTGTTTCTCCGGAAAACTATCGCGAAGACTTGAGCAGTTTGTGAGGGCGTGCCAGGATTGTGAGACTATCCAATTTTGTGTTAAAGCCTTTGTGCCTTAATCTAACTTCTACAAATGGGATTGTATTCAACCCCAAATGTGAGGCCGAATGATGGTACGTGGTTTGCTTTGGATACAAAGACTTAATGTTCTCAACCGTATGAGAATGAGAGAACAACAATTAACAAAAATCAACTTTATCAAACTGATTCAACAAAGTTGAAGGCTAGATTACAAGTAGAATGTAAAAAGATCTAGGCTGGGCTAGGAAAAGAGAGAAACATTTTCTCAAGTGGATTGAGGAAAATGGATGAGTATTTTGCTAGAAAGTAATTGAATTGAATTGGTTGTAAGCGGGGGGATTTGTGGTGTTCTAACCCTTACTTGATCTTCAAAACTTGTAAGTATTTTATAGGCTCGAAATCATAAACATTGACCTTTGGCGCCAACGGATCCTTTTCAAACGAGAAGTTACCATTGTGTTTCCCGCCTTCACCATAGGCTGCTATCTGTCCCATGATGCAAAAGTTTTCTTTTGTACTTTAATTTTGTGTCAAAAAAAATTAAAAAACGATACACGGAATCACTTCATTTTTTTATTTGAAATATCATGATTTTAGCACCAAAGTGCTAAAATCTTTTGGAAAACTGTGCCTTTATTACAGTGATCAAGGACAATTATTTGGGTTGTGTTTGGTTTTGGTTTTGAGTTTTGATTTTTATCATGATTAGATGGAGAAATAAGAATAATAATTAAAAAATAGATATTAATGATTGGAGAGAGATAGAGAGAAAAATAATAATAATATTTAAATATAGAGATAATAATTAAATAATAATTGAAAAAATTGATTCTTGAACACCAAAACGAACAAGAGGTTACCACTCCCTCCACTTTCTTTTGCCGTGCAAAATCAAAGATCAAGGGAAGAAACCACTTCCCTTCTTTATGAAAATGGAGAGCATGGGTTCCCCTCCCATTTCTGTTTGGAAAACCTTAAACCGGGACAGGTCAAAGGTAGGTTGGTACGGTTTTGTCAGTTCATCCAGTTCTGCAGTAGCTCCTCCTCTCTTATGACCTACAACTAGTGAGCAACCACTTAGTGTCACTCATGCCACTTTCCTGGGGGCAGTCCGATGGCCTAGTTAGTAGAGGCAAAGAGAGCTTATGGACAGAGTTTCAGATCAAAGAATGTGTACCTTTCTAAGGTTTATCCCTTAGTATTTTTAAGTAATGATATGCTTGCTCTCCAAGTCTCTTGTGCATGGCATGAGTTTATGATGTCACAGGTAACCGCTTCGGTCATGTGATGTGCCCAATAATGCTCTGCCACATTGGCTTCTAGAAGGTTCTGAAAGTTTCCGCCCGCTTGCCACGTAGCATCTTCCATGTGATCGATTATCCTCCCGACTGCCTTCCCAGGTTGACTCATGGATCGGGCGCTTAGCCCCAGACCAAAACCACCAGACCCGAATGACCGTTAATCCATCTTGGGTCCACACCAAACGATCTGGCTATTATCGTTCGGTTCACGAGGTCTCCGAACTTATCTCAACGCTTGGATAACTCAACCTTCGGTCCAAGAGATGTTCGGCACATCCAAGGATCCTTTTGATCCAATGTGTCATACGGAACATGGTGGGCTAATGGTTCGGCCCACCTATGTTCGGCCCATCTGGTATTTTGGCTGGCAGCTATCACGTTCGCCCAGCCCTAGTCAATTGGCTTATGGTTCGAACCATGGATATTCAGCCCACTACAACTCCTATTTTTTCCAATCAGATGGTCAGATCAGATAGTCAGTGGGTCTGGTTTGGTTTAAGGCCTTGTTCCACAGCAACTATCTTTTTCATTTTTTGATTGTCTTTATTCAACTTTTTTCGCATTCGTTAATTTTGCATCAAAATTTTTGTGAATTACAATATTGATTTGTCATAGTGTGAAGAGTCGGAAAAGTAAAAAATTATGCAAATTATCCAAAAAAAAAAAAATATCCAAGAAAAAGACGGTTATAGACTATTTCCCAAACTATTTGGGTAATTCTCATAATTTTTTTGCTTTTTCCGACTTCTCATATCAAGACGAATCAATAATCCACAAAAAATTGATGTAAAACTGACAGGTGCAAAAAAAATTTAAATAAAGACAACCGAAAAAATGAGAAGCCAATAGTTGTGGAACATGAGTAATCGAAAAAATTGCAAATTATGATTTGAACTCATAGCTTGTTCCACAGATTCTGTCTTTTTTACTAAATTTTTTTGCTGCTTCTTTTACTTTTGGGTTGATATATTGTGAAAGAATAATCTGTCGGGTAGAACATGAAAAAACAGTAAGAAACAATTTGCAAAAATAAAAAATTTCTGGATGGACAAGTTTTATCATGGTTAGTGTTAATGCCAAAACTGTTTTTGATTGTGCCAAAACTCAAGTGCATGAGATGCTTGTACTTATGTGTAAAGTACAAGTTCTTTATGCATTGGAGTTTTGACACAATTAAAAACAATTTTGGCATTATCACTACCCTTTATCATGGGTGGTAAGTCTGCTAATGCGGGTCCCACCAAACCCTTTGTCCGTGCCGCATGCAAATTCACGGGTCAAAGTCAAACTTTCGGGAACAACCAAAGCCGGTTAACCTATGATGGAAACACTATTCCGGTACACAACATGTGCACCCCACATACACATCACCCTAAAGTCGCAAATGAAGATAAACCCAATGTGGGGCTCACCCAAAAAATGGGCATTTCCTCATTTGCCACCTCAAGATGGTGTGCATTTAGGGTGCACATGTGATGTACTCACAGCATTGTTGCCCAAGTAGTAACTTGATGAGCTACAAAATTTAAATGTAATGAGTTTAAAATTTGGTAATCTCTTGCGGTCAGGTCTTTAGAGAGTAATCTCTTGCAAATTTTCTAATTCCAGAGAGGATGACATGCCTTTGATCAGACACAATCCTTGACTGTTGAGAGAGAGAGAGAGAGATAGTTATACTCCAATACTAGATCATACAGTCATATTAATAGATTATAAAGTAACATTCTAATATAATATCTGAACCCAATACTATAGTAATACACGTTGTCTTCATTCAACTTTTCAAATACTAAGCATATTCATGTTAATATATTATACAGTAACATACTAATATATATATATATAATATATAGCCAATATTGTAGTAATACACTTGGTCCATAATATCTTAACCCTATTATATAGTTATACAGGTTGTCTCCATTCAATTTTTCCAATACTAGCTGTTTTACCGACACATGACCGTGCCACATGCGATGTTTCTAGTAATCGCAAACGTCTAAAGGCGTTTTTAAGATGGTCTAGATTTGACAGCAAGTAAAACATAATTTGGACTAATTAGTGTTGGAATTTTTCACGAAATTGATGGAATGAAAACCGACGCTTTGGAGTATTCGACGGCATAAACCAAAACAAATCTATCCCTGATTCGATTTTCAGCCAGATTTAGTATGGTTGTGCCCTCATGAATTGAGGTTTATGATACAATTCATTACAGGAGTTACAGCAATTGAATTGCGTATTCAATTTCGTATTCATGGCGAGGTTTTCATCGGTATAAAAAGCGGCTTTGGCCTTGGTTTTCACGCCCGAAATTGAGTATTACGTTCTTGTGAGAGATACAACCAAAGAGTTGCGGTTAAGCGAGGCTTCGGCCCGGTGGTATTCCGGTTGGTTGTGGTTGATTCGTTGTATCGCAGGGCCGAAAACGGATTCATCCTACAACACCACGGTGGCGGAGGAATCTTTGTTAAGGAAGTGTGGTTCACCACCCACTTCGGCATACGTTAAACCGGCCAGTATCTGTTTTTACAGTTTATGTTTCCGTGTTCATTTTGTATTCTGTTCATGTATATGTATATATGAGAAGTTTTGTTTTTCTCTGGAATCACGATTGCCGCTGTAATTTTTCCAACAATTAGTTGTCAAAATGAAAGCCGAAATTAAATTGGACTGGCTATTCTGCATTGCCGAGACGCCAAATGCACCCAATAATAATCAGGGATAAAGTCAAAATTTTATCTTAGTGGTAGCGAACATATACGGTAAAAAAAATGAAAAAATGACCATATTAACAATATTTGTCGAATTTATATACAAATCAAAATGACATCCTAAAACCTATAACAAATGATGGTTGTCATATCCATGTCTCACAGCTCGTGAACATCGCTTGACACGAAACTTTTCTTTCTTCGGTTTGCTTTTAGGTTTTCTTCCATTTTGTGTTGATTTAACACATTAATATCACCAGAGTTTGCATAAAAGACTAAAGTGCATTTTGGCTAAATAACTAAGCCAGCTTTTTTTTTTTTTGTCCTTATTCAATTGCTTTTGCATTTGCTAGTTTTGTGAGAGTTTTCTTTTGTAGGTTATTGGTTTGACTCGACAAAAAAAAATCTAAAATTAAAAATTATTAACCTGAATGAGTAGAGACAAAACTAATTCAAAAAGTCTCCCTATATTGGATTATTTTTGTCTTTATTGAATTTTTAAGATTTTGATAATAATTTTTTACTCTCTCCTTCCCCAATTTTTGGTCCCAATTGTCACTTTCTATTGTCCTAAGGCCAAAATTTTTGTCTAAGTTCCAAAGTAATGGACAAAAAGTGGTGAGTTTGCATTTCTACCCTTACTTTTTAAAATTAAGTGCATGTAATGATGATGTTTTAAAGGGTAAAAGGAAAGAAAAAGAAAAATTATGCAATTTGATAATGTTCTCCAAATAAGTTAGAATCCCAAAAAGGGAACAATAAATTGAGAAGGGAATACTTTCTATATCCCTCTCGACAAGACAAATTAATAATCCAAAAAAAGAAAATCGGAACGAAACTAACAATTAAGAATTTTTATTTGAATAAGGGGTGGTTTGGGTGAATTCAAAAAACTAGTTTTTTGGTTTTTTTTGGTTTCGTTCTTATTCAAATTTTTTTTGCATTTGTTGGTTTTCGGTCGATTTTTTGTGGTTTCTTGGCTTGTCTCGACGAGGGGAATCTAGAAAGTATAAAATTATTAGCCAAACTTAAAGTTTTGTGAATAAAGACGAAAAATAATCCCAAAACCCGCGAAAACCAACAAATGCAAAAAAAATTTGAACAAGGGCAAAACCAAAAAACTAGTTTTTTGAATTCACCCAAACAACCCTAAGGATAAATAATAGTTTACTTAATTATTTTTTCAATAATCCAAACAAAACGGTTTTTTTTTTTTTTTGGTGATATCAGCAATTGGATGAGAATCAATAGTGAATAAGCCAGCATAAAATAAAAGCTTATCTACAACCAATACTTGCCCTTCCTGTCCCATACCGACTTTCAGCATCCCATTCTTCCCTCTGTATTCGAATCCTTCTTACTCCAAGCCGCAGTTTTGGAAAAACCAGGAAGAAGGAAACAACATCTTCTGTTTTGGGTTGAGGCTTATAAAGGGGATAGCTCTCAGTGGTGATAGCACTTGAGCAGTTTCAGAAAGAGAAAGCCAGTCTATATTACATTAGAGAGAGAAAGAGCAAATGGGTAAGGGAGGGATGTCTGTTGGAGATGAAGTCAAAGATGGTGGAGAGGAGAACTTGGCAGCTTGGCTTGAGGGTGTCAATACCCTCAAAATCAAGCCTTTCAACCTCCCTCCTCTTGGTACATACCTTAAATTCCTCTATATTTTCAAATCATTTTTTTATCTTGTTGATCTTAAAAGTTAGACCCTTTTTGTTTCTCAATTAATTGGCCTTTGTTATATGGAACCTTACAATATGTTGTGTTTAGGGAACCTACTATTTGTTTACTTGGATTCTCTATCTGTTTTCTAGTGTTTCCTCTTAAGAAGAGTAATACTTCTATAAAGAAATCAAAGAAAAGGGTTACCTAATGGACAAGGAAGGATTGGATGTACACAGCCTTGTTCTGCAAGCGGATAGATTGTTTCTGCAACTTGAACTTGTGACCTCAGATTGGAGCAACCACAGCGTTGTGCTCGGGCTGCCTGTCAGGTCCTAACCCAAAAGGTTAGAATACGTGACAAATTGGTATCAGATCAAAGGTGGTAAATTTTAAATGAGATCATGTGGGTGTTAGGAAATCGGTAACGTTTGTAATTCATCCATTTGCTTAGAAGTTTACAGGTGGCTCTTGGGTGCCTCAGGAGCAGAGATAACAGATTGGCATTAAAAAGTTGGATTGGGGGGGTTTTGTAAGGGAGCAGCGGGTGAGGGGTTTGGGATTTTTCTGAGTCCAGTAGAGCAAGAGGCCTAGGGTAATTTCGATTACTGGACGGTCACGTATTCGAACCTTTTGGGTTGGGACATGACACTGCCACTCTTTAGAAACCATGTCAGGTTTCCTATTGCGACGAAGGAAATCTGTTATTGGTTTGCGTACATTGATCTGTGTATGTTTTCTACTAATCAAAGTTTTGGTTTGTTGTGCCTAATATACCGAGTCAGAACAATATTTAACCTGATCATTTTTGTACTAAGTTGCCCTTTAGTGGTTTCTTCTTTCGTAATCCCTTATGATGTTATTCTTCATAAATTTTAGGTCCACATGATGTTCGAGTCAGGATGAAGGCTGTTGGCATCTGTGGAAGCGATGTTCACTACCTCAAGGTGAAGACACACAGGGGTTTATTCAATTTTGAAAAGCAAAAGAATGGCCGATATAAGTTTGATGAAATGTCTCACTGATTCCTTGTAATTTGCATTTCGTGAAATTTCAGCACATGAGATGTGCAGACTTTGTCGTCAAAGAGCCAATGGTTATTGGGCATGAGTGTGCTGGGGTCGTAGAAGAAGTTGGGAATGCTGTGAAAACGCTGGTGCCTGGTGACCGGGTGGCCTTGGAGCCTGGCATCAGTTGCTGGCGATGTGATTATTGCAAAGACGGTCGATACAATCTGTGCCCTGACATGAAGTTTTTTGCAACTCCTCCTGTCCATGGTTCTCTTGCCAATCAGGTTTCTGAAGTTCCATTTTAGACTAATATTTCTTTCATCTTCAATATGTTGTTCAGTTTGTAGAGTTCTTTCAATTTCAATGAAAATATATTATGTTCTTGCGCCATATAACAAATGTACATTGCTATGTGTGGCTGGAAACATCGAAACAATAGCTTGTGCATGATGAGTTTTGACTCCATATTTGCTTCCGCTAGTTGCCTGGTTATTTTTATGTACATTTTAATACCGGCTCAATTTTAAGGTTGGTCATTCAATGAAATGATTTAGTAGCAATTATTTCATACAGAAATGTCTCTCAGAGTTCAAAAAATATGTGCCACAATAGAGGCTTTTTTAGTTTCAAATTAAAACACACAATCGAACACTTCATTAACAATTTGTACAAGGAAAATTTTAGCGATGCTACATACACACCTCTCTAAGGGTGAGACCTACAATAGCGTAGGCTCCATTCCATGTGAGAGGGATTTGCAATTGCTTTGTTTGACGGGTGCACAATTAGTACTATCCACGAAGTTTTGTTTGTATGGCATTACCGTTATTAGATTCCACACTAAAAGGTAGAGCTTCCTCAAACAGGTGGTGCATCCAGCAGACCTATGTTTTAAGCTACCTGAAGATGTGAGTATGGAAGAAGGGGCGATGTGTGAGCCCCTCAGTGTAGGTGTCCATGCTTGTCGTCGTGCCAATGTTGGTCCTGAGACCAATGTATTAATCATGGGAGCAGGACCCATAGGTCTGGTTACAATGCTCTCTGCACGTGCTTTTGGAGCTCCCAGAATTGTCGTTGTGGATGTAGATGACTACCGCCTCTCAGTTGCTAAGGAACTTGGTGCAGATGAAATCGTCAAAGTTTCCACAGACATTCAGGTATGCCTTCTTCAAACATCTGTGTTACTCATTCAAAAGCCAAGTGTGTCTGCTTGTATAGAAGTTTGTTGAAATCGAGCCCTGGCATTAGTAGCCATAAAGTACGCAAGAAGTTTCTCCTACCATCCCATGTCTATTGTTATTTACCGTAGAAGTTTGAAATGGTAATGATATCGGTAATAAGTCTAGGTAACATCATGATTTTTTCTGCCATATACAAACACAAGGACATTTACCTAGTACCATCTGTAGTCATTTACAAGGGAAAATGAAATGTTTCTCCTCCCACATAATGGAAGAGTAAGTTTAATATCCGGAACATAGAGACATAAATCTGATAAAGGAATGAGTATCAACTTTCCTTTTTCTTATTCTATGATGACTCAAGTTGAAATAGGAAAGAATAGATTTTCCAGTAAATATTAGATGATTTATATGCGCTTAGCAAATGCGGGTGCTTGTGCTTCCCAATTTGTCAATTCTTAACCGAAGTGCTCTGCAGGATGTGGCTGCAGAAGTAGTACAGATACACAAGGCTATGGGGGCTGGAGTGGATGTGACCTGTGATTGTGCAGGCTTTAGCAAAACCATGTCAACAGCTCTAAGTGCCACTGGTCCTGGTGGCAAAGTTTGCCTCGTGGGTATGGGTCATAATGAAATGACTGTCCCTCTCACTCCAGCTGCTGCAAGGTATTTGCCTCAAAATTACCCTATTATAGTCCTAAATTTGGCCTTGGAAATCAGTCAGAATTGTTGAAAATTCCGAAAATATTGCTTGCATATTGTTAGGATTGTATTAATAACGGGTTTTTGTTTTCAACTTTTTGTGGCGCTATTTTCAGGGAGGTTGATGTGATTGGAGTCTTCCGATACAAGAACACATGGCCTCTATGCATTGAATTTCTGAGGAGTGGTAAGATTGATGTGAAGCCCTTGATAACCCATAGATTTGGGTTTTCTCAGAAGGAAGTTGAAGAAGCCTTTGAAACCAGTGCTCGTGGTGGTAGTGCCATTAAGGTCATGTTTGATCTTTAGAGTGTATCTTTCGAGTTTAAGCGATCTACCTTTTGTTGTTGTTGCAAATATCGAATGTGAACAAATAGAAGTATGAAGTTTGCAAGGAATAAGATGTATTCATACTAACTTGTTGCTTCAAATCTTTGTTTCTTATACAGATCTCGCAATATTGACCAATTCTGCTATACCATTTCTTCTTCTTCTTTTGCAGTAATGTTGAGTTCGCTCGGGTGATCTTGTATAGTGAGAAACTAATCTTAGGGGAGAAATTTTGTGCAATTTTAAGTCAAAAGTGTTCAATATCATGCATTACTCACCCTGTCATCAGCATAAATTTATAAAAATAATAATAAAAAAAAAAAGAAATTTGAAAAAAAGTAGGTTAAAATGCATTTCTCTGTTAAAATCCAATCATGTGGACGATAGAGATGATGTATTCCATTCAAAACCTAAACTAGGGGCTTACTGCCTCCTAAATATTAATATGTTAAACCTCTCATGTGTTGTCCCAGCTTTATTTGAGCCTCTTGCCGCTAGTAGATTGGGTGTTTAAGAATTAGTCAAAATGCATGTAAGCTGACTCGGATGTGCGGAGTTATTAAAAAGGAAAATCATGAGGCTATATATTGTCAGATCGACTATCCTCCTTTTCGTTAGATACATTGGTGTAAATTGGAGTAAACATGTTGTTGCAGTTTCGATATTTTTCTATGAATCCTTATGAGGCTCATCTTAAAGATTAAAAAATAGAGTGCGATTTTGTTCACCTTCTTTTATCATCGCTACTATTGGTTGAGATGGTGTAGCTCTCACCCGACTTTTCGGCAAGGATGAGATTACTTTTTGCTGAGATCCACACTATCTCAACCAATAATAATGAGGATAATGTCGAACAAAATAAAAAATCTAACACTGCACCAAAAAGGGTGAACAACCATGTATGGATCACAGGTAAGTTTATTAACCGAAAAATTTTCCCTTAAAATGATCTCAACGAAGACATCGTCTATCCTGATCAAGAATAAAAAAAAAAAAAAAACCGTCTCTATCAAACTTACGGGACAAGAATCTTGAGTCTAGATAAAGATAATGGCGATCTTAATAGTTAATACTAGAAAAATGATTCGAAATAAAAGTCTTTTACATCATAAACTCTGAATAACTAACTCGAAATTACTACTCCCTCAGTCTCAATTTCTTGGTTATTCTTTTCATTTTGGGATGTACCAAAATATTTGTTCTACTTCTAAAAACATCCATCATAATTGGGTCACTTTCCAATTTTACCCTTAAAAAGTCTTTTTCCATCTTAATTGGCTAGTCTACTATCTTTTATTTTATAATGGTTTTTATGATTTTGAAAATTTTGTATAATAAAATTAATTGATATCTATCGAACAACATCCATATTGAATATGTTTTTACTTTCATATAATAAATTAGCCTCATAAATTTAGTCACGGTAATATTGACTGGATTTAGGGGTAAAATATAAAAGTCAATACAAAGTTTTCACACCCCTTAAAAACCCGATTTCCCACAAAGGGCAAACAAATTGGAATGGAGGGAGTAACAAGTAGTATCAAAGCCAAGATGCACTCCTCTTCGACCCCGGGAGAATCTGTTTGGATAAATATTAATAATCGGCTGATATATCCATTCCATACAGATTAAACCTCTTATCCACTGCTCTTCCTTGTTTATCGACTCCAACATACTCTCTCTATATAAATCCCGGTAAAGAACACCCCCGTCTACATCGCTTCACTTTTACATTGACAGAGAGAAGAAGAAGAAGAAGAAGAAGAAGAAGAAGAAGATGGGCAAGGGTGGTATATCTCAAGCCAATGACTCAGGGGAAAATATGGCCGCTTGGCTTCTTGGTGTCAACAACCTCAAGATCCAGCCTTTCAAGCTCCCTTCTCTAGGTACCTCAACTACAATATCTACTTGTAATCTTATCAATTCATAACGTACCCATGAACACTTTTTACTCAGAAAGTACCTCGAAAACTATGGTTCAGATTTATTCTGGTGTGATCCGCGTCATAACTTCTTTAAAATCTGCATGATAGAATTTACTTCAAATTTTTTTGCGTACATGGTTTTTAAAAGTTATTTTCTTGGGTAAATTTTCATCTCTTATATTTTCTTGATCGTTATATTGATCTTGTAGGTCCCAATGATGTTAGAGTTAGGATCAAAGCTGTTGGAATCTGTGGCAGTGATGTTCACTACTACCAGGTGACAACCCTAACTACCCAATATATTGATCAAGTCTCTCCTAAATTTGCCAATTCAATAGTGAACAAAAAACCGAATTCTAATCCTCTGTCTAAGTTCAGCACATGAGCTGTGGAGACTACCATGTCAAAGAACCAATGGTGATTGGACACGAGTGCGCCGGAATCATAGAAGAAGTGGGGAGCGAGGTGAAATCACTGGTGGCCGGTGACAGGGTAGCCCTAGAGCCTGGTATTGGTTGCTGGCAATGCAAACCTTGCAAAGAAGGCCGATACAATTTATGCCACGATATGAAGTTTTTCGCTACCCCTCCCATTCATGGTTCTCTTGCCGATCAGGTTGATACAATTTATATCTATATCTTGTGTTTCTCCAAATATTGTGTTTACTGCACTCCTACCTGTACGTTATGATGGAAATCTCAGAAACACGTGATTTTCGTAGTAAATTAAGGGCAAAGAGCCAAAGATACAGACTTTGCTGTTCTTGAAAAACATACCCCGCTTTCTCATAAAAAGGGTGATTTTGCCTGTTGTACCTTTGACAGATTGTGCATCCAGCAGACCTATGTTTCAAGCTGCCAGAGAATATGAGCTTGGAGGAGGGGGCAATGTGTGAGCCCCTCAGTGTGGGAGTCTATGCTTGTCGCCGAGCCAATGTGGGTCCAGAGACCAATGTTTTGATCGTTGGAGCAGGACCAATAGGCCTAGTGTCGATGCTGGCGGCTCGTGCATTTGGAGCTCCCAAGATCGTTGTTGTCGACGTGGATGACCACCGCCTCTCGGTGGCAAAGGACCTTGGTGCAAATGGGGTTATCAAAACATCCCATAACGTTCAGGTGTTGTGATTTATGTTCAGGGGTTATCTAGGACTTGTTTGTTTGACGGGACAACTAATGACAAATATGTTGTGCCCCAAACAAAGATCTAACCAAAAACCCAAACACAAATTTGAGGAAAAACTCCGTTTTATTCACCACCGTAAATAAAACATGAAAAAACCTCCAAAGCTAAGCTTTACAGAGCCTCACACACTCTCACTCAGCTATCTCACTGCCACTGAGATTACAAACAAGTTTCTCTCAAACAAAAACACAAAATAGACACAAAGCTAGCTGCTGGTGGTGGTACAGAAATACAAACGAAAGGCTTTACTTATAGCCTTGAGTACACAGACTTGCACAATAATGGGTATGCAAACCCATCCCTCTGGTAGCTGTACAAGATGGAGCCATCCATACCCTGACAATCTCCATACCATGGAGTTAAACCAAAGCTGTTGGTGAGAGGATTGGGAGCCACCTCTCCCAATTATTCAATAAAATATATATTTCCATATGATAATGATACCATATCTCTTAACTGGATCGCAAATCTCACATTGGGATATAACAAAGTTTCCAGCTAAACATGGGATTTGGCTTAAACTGGACAAACAAACCGGGCCTCAACTTTTTGTATCATTCTGTAATGATTTTCTGCACAGTTTTGCTGTCTATGTAACAGTATCAGTCCATGAAATACAATGCAGGATGTGGCTAAAGAAGTGGAACAGATAAGAAAGGCCATGGGTGGAGCAGTGGATGTAACAATTGATTGTGCTGGCTATAGCAAAACTATGTCGACGGCTCTAACCGCCACCAACCCTGGGGGCAAAGTGTGCGCTGTGGGAATGGCTCACTGTCAAATGACTATCCTTCTCACACCTGCTGCTTCTAGGTATCCGATTTGTATATTTTGAACTTCTAATTTTTTCTGCACACAAATTTAGATCAGGAAAAAAAAAAAGACTTCTGATTTCACTTATAACAATCTCAATTTATCAGGGAGGTGGATGTGGTGGGGATATTCCGGTACAGGAATACATGGCCGCTGTGTCTCGAGTTAATTAGCAGTGGAAAGATTGATGTGAAGCCGCTGATAACCCATAGGTTTGGGTTTTCTCAAAAGGAGGTTGAAGAAGCCTTTGAAACCAGTGCTCGTGGTAGCAACGCCATTAAAGTCATGTTTAACCTCTAGACATTATGTTAGCTATATATCGTAAATAATTTGAAGGTATGCAGTTTGAGAGGGTCTTTTAGTTTCTGTGATTATGTTTGTTTAGCATTAACATCTAATAAAGTTTGGATATATTGGGTATCATTTTAAATCTGGTTGCTTATCTTTACTTGTATTTTTATAATTGTTTGATACCTTATGTCTTTGTTTAATGTGTTGCACCGTGCAGCGCATATCACAGTCGTCTATCTTAGAAATTAATGGTCTGGATTTGTTGAAGCTTCTTTACCAGTAATAAAGCACTTTGATTAGTATTAAAGCATCTGCGAATCCGGACCACTGAAAACACTTTTGGACAACAGTGCAGCACACACCTGCAGATCCTCGGGTTCCTGTTGATTCACTTGGATTATTGCTTGTTTTCTTTTTCAAACATTGTGCTTGTAATAGTAAGTAACAATTATCCATCAAAAACAGATGCAGCTTTCCATTTTGTAAAACTTTTCGCACCACTTGGGAATATGACAAATTTCAAAGTGATTGCTCCAAAAGAAGGATCATAGGTAAAGAAATCCCAATTGCATTATTACTAGGATCTGGGAAAAAAGCCACCGCATGCAGAAAAACCGTTCAGGCAAAAGAAATGTCAGCTATGTGTAGAGAATGAGGAAGAAGGTCAAATGGGCAGCAACTGAGCCAAGGAGTGGATCAAACTCATTTGATGCCATCTCAGTAGGATTCTACAAGCATGTTTCCAAAAGGGTAAGAGCAAAAATAAAAAAGATACTATTCTGGAAATCCAATCTAACTAGCAAGTTTAAAAGCATCAATGAAGAGATCGTAAGTGAAGCCCATCTTGAAATTATTCAGAAGAGCAACAGGGAATGTCACCTTCGGCCGGCTACTCGTCACATATTCCGTAAGGAGAATGCACGCAACAATTACATCATTGACTCCCAGTGCTCCAAACGACAGAGAGATTGTTTGCGCCACATAAAATCCACCCAACAAGGAAATTAAATTCCCTCAAAAAGCGCCCTCCTTGAAGGACTTCTAAAGTAATTCCTTGCTATCTCTTGCACTAATTTAATGATGTCAACCAGATGCCGGGGCCAATCATAATCTTGCACAGCTCGGATACGAAATACCCCAGTTGACGATGTTGAAACATGTGTCCCACCTTTTCTGGTAGAAATCGTGGTTCTTGGAATGATGCCAAATTTGAGGATTCCAGTTGAAGTTAAACTCAATGGATGTGCCATTCAAGTCTGTGTACGGTGGATGGGTGTCCATTACAGATTATGAACTGAAGTAACTTAGTCCATGTCTTCATGCCATTGTTTCTTAGTATTTCAATTTTCAACTATGATTAAGTTCAAACATTGACTACTCAACTGACCATGATATGTCACAACTAGGATGGAAAACTGATTAGGAGTCCAAAAGTTGACTTAGAAATTGATGATGACATGAAGAAAATTAAGGCCTTGTTCTCTTCCATTTTTTCCCCATTTTCAAAAATAATTTTCAAAAAAATTCTCTCTCTACTCATTATATTATTATTTCATTTCTCTCCCTATCTCTCTCTAATCATTACATCATTATTCTTATTTTCAAAAACTCAACCAAATACTATCTCAAAAAATTCTTCTCAAAATTTTCTTTTCAAAATCTATCCAAACACAGCCTAAAAGTGTCAAACCATTTCCTGATGTCATAGAACCCCCTAAGCCAATATAGGCATAAATGGAGACAAAGTCATCTTCCAGAATCCAAAAAATAAATCTAACGCAAATGCTGCTCAGCCCAACATTGAAAAAAAGGATTACGATTGGGTCATAGTTCATCCTTACGTTTACCCAAACGACCCCGGAGGAAGGAGAGACTAAGCTTCAAGATTTGTGTTCAGCACACTAAACGCCACATCCTTATTGGCATAGATTAAAAGACTCGAGAAAGCAAAAACGACTAAACATTGATAACAAAAGGAAATAAAAGCACTTGACATTATTACCAAATAAAATCCACTATTGAAATCTTATCTTTTAGACTTGGAGAAAGTCCAGCTGCGTATCGTATCCCACTATCCCCACATCACCACAAACGGAAAAAATGACTCTGCAGGTATTTGCGGGGGCATTTGACAAATGTTTGCATTCAAGCCCCTCACTAATGTTCACCCACAGCGATGTGATAACCTTCACATTCATGCAGCCTCCAACAGCAGAGAAAGAGAGAACAGAATCAGGATGGATCAATGAAAATACATCACATAGATCAATAAGAATACCATTCTAATGTACATATGAAGCAACTGACAATTACAGTAGTTTTTACATTTTATATATAAGTGCTGCTCAAGGTTCAAGTCTTGAACTTGCTAACAATCTTCTTTTATGCTACAATATATCTAATGAACGGATTTAGGGTTACTGTTGTGCATCACCATCTGAGCCATCCATTGCTCGGAGGGACGGCCCAGATTTCATCTTGCACGCATGACAATGAACGGTTCAGATGCAAATGTGCCAAGGTGAAATCTGGGCCGTCCATCTAGCAATGGACGGCTCAAATATCAGCAACCCCATGTCCCTAATCAACATACGTATAGATATCTTTACACACTTTCAACGGAAGAAAGAGAAATATCATGGCAAAGAAGATATTGGCTGTGTTTGGTTATATAGTTTAATTTAGTTTTGATGTCATCAATAGTAATGAGTGGAGAGAGATAGAGAGAGAGAGAGAAATAAAAGAAATGATGATATCATCAAAACTAAAACAAAAATTAAACTGGGAAACGAACATGGCCATTAGCTCTCGAACAAAAAATGTTGAGAAGTGGTGCGCTCATAACGAGTTTTCAATATTCCTTGATAAGCTTAGTTTTGGCTCTTATAATGGCTACATTGTCACCTTTTTTTCTTTTTCTTTTTTGTATTCACACAGAGATATTGTAGTATAACGGAGCCTATTGGTACATGCTACTAATATACTATTTCTAATGCTTTTGTATTAGCTTCTCCAAGTTTCATATAAATCCTATGGGATTATCAATGTATTCATTGTCCTTTCTCTCTTTTCAAAATTATGCCCAACTTAAACCCTAGCTAATCATGCAAAGTGAATTGCTCTTTTCTTTTCTTTTCTTTTCTTTTTATTTGACACTGATTAGATGTGGGTAATGCTAGAAACAACTACTTTCTTCATACGTCTAGAATTACACGAGAATCACACAGATACATACAATTCCAATCAAGCTCAAACAATCAATCAAACAATGGACACAATTTTGAAAATTGCAATGGACACTCCCTACAAACATCAATCATAAGATTTTAGCAACTGGATTGCTAAAATCTTTTGAAAAATTCAGCCTAAGACTAATCAAGAAGTCTATGTTTGATTTGTTGGCTAGGGCGAGAGAGAAAAATCGAAAGGCTTATAAAATTTGTAACATAAAGATAGAGATGGAAGACAATGGCGAAGCCACATGTGGACCAGTGTGGGCCTATGCCCACACTACATTTTTGGGAGTTTTTTTTTTTGGCTTTTTGGTAGAAAAAATATAAATTGGTACATCACTTTTTTAAAAAACAAAAAACTAATTAGTGCTCTTGGGGCATAATTACTTGGTATTATAGTATAATTCTCCTGCGTATATTTATGTGAGAGTCAAGACTAAATATATGAGTTTTTTATGAATATGTAATGAAGGCCCATAAAAAAAGTTATGGAGAAAGGAGTTAGGGCATCACATGGCGATCGATGCCCGAGAGCCACTGAATAACACTAATTACTCACAAACAAGTCTCAATTTACTGAATTTTTGTCTAGAAACTACATGTTTAGAAACCCGGATCTCCACTAACTTGAACCCAAGACCTTCCCCTTGGAAGTCAAGAAGTGCAACCAAATAGACTAAGAGGCACATGGGTCCATAAAATATAAGTCAAGCGAGACTCATTAATTCCAAATAAAAATTAAGACATGTTAAATTTTTTAAGAATAAATTTTTTTCATAACAAAAATACTAACGTTTATGAATGGTGTCACTGATGGAAGAACCCAAATCTTATGAGAAACCCACCATCCAATCAATTCATGTTCGTCAAAAATAACTCAGCTTCAATGTCTGTTAGCTTCACTGCCCTCTCTCTCTCTCTCTCTCTCTCTCTCCATGATGATTCATGGAGAGAGAGAGAGAGAGAGAGAGAGAGGAAACAAAGGGACCTCTTGTAATCCACGAAGAAGATCCCACATTGACTAAAAATCCCATTTTTTTGACACTTTTTATTAACCCAACCCCCCTTACTTGTTGTCCTCGCGAGGACACAAGATTAGCATGATACGCGGATTAAAATCCGATGCAGTAACTCGGTCCCACCCCTCATCGTTCGATTCAACTCAGTCCAAATGATGAATGTAGGGATGGCAATGGGGCGGATCGGTTCGGGTTTTGGCCGATCCGCACCCAAACCCAAAGGGTTTCGGTTCGATTCGGGTTCGGTTCGGAAAAGGGAGAGGATGAACCATAACCTAACCATTCGGGGTACGGGTAATTTCGGGTAACCGATTTTGTGAAGGAAAAAATAGCTACCCATTTGGGTAACCAAATTGTACCCATCCCGCCCCACTCCAAACCGTACTAAAACATGAATAAATTGAGTTTAGGATATTTTATTATCTCAAAAAAATTGAAAAAACATGAAATCGTTCTATGCCATTGCCATGGACTATGTGAGAGAGAGATAGAGAAAGAGAGGGGCCTACAGCGGTTAGTGGTTGGTGGAAGTCGATCTCTAAGTCTCACAAGTCACCGGTCACGGCCTCTTTGATTTAGAGAAAATGTGATTTTGAAACCCTACCTGCAAATGCTATGTATATATATGAAGGGGAAAAGGGTAATTTTCATATATATATATATATATATATATATATATATATATATATATATATATATAGGGTTTATGTAATATTTATATATAATATAGGGGGTCTTATGTAATTAATATAAGTTCGGTTCGGTTCGGGTATCGGTTCGGGTTCCAGGTGAACCCATAACCGAACCGAACCCGTTCGGTTTTCCATCCATCGAACCCACACCCGCACCCACAGGGCAAAAATCGGTTACGGTTCGGTAAAAAAAACCGGTTTCGGTTCGGTTACCCGTCGGTTCGGTCGATATTGCCATCCCTAGATGAATGCAACCGGCCGACCTGCATTATGATGGACTCAATTTTTTTTTTCCTTGCTTTTTCATTTTTTATTCTAGTTTTTCAAGTCACTTGTAACAATATTTAGGGACAAAATCAGGATTTCAAGTACGAGAGGGTCAACATGAACAACAAATTCCCCGCTCTCATAGGTAAAAATAAAAAATTAATTAGTAGAGGTTACTATGTAAACTTCTAACATTTTGTGAACAAAATATACTAACTAATGATAGAGATTTTCAATTAGAGGGAGGCCCAGGCCCCATAAGCCCACTCATTTTTTCATCCCTAACTATATATATTTATATTTTTGTCACAATCGCATATTAAATTCATCCATTTAAAATTTATGTTTATTTTAACAGTAAAAATTATTGACAATACAAGCCATATATGAAATTTTTGATGTTGACCAATAGTAATAATAATAATAAAACACTTGCAAGGTTTTTTTTATCAGCGAAAGAAAATGGTACAGTATTTGCATATATGCTAAGTAACAACAAAAAGGAGGACATTGCCGGGCAGCGAGAAGATTAGAACTCCCGAGATAAACAACTAAAATGCAAAAGCACATCTAAACCTAGCATCATAACAAAAAAGAACACAAAATCAGTTAGTAAGATGCAAACTAGGAATGACAAGCCAATAGCAGTTATAACACCACACAAAACAAATGGATTGCTGCTTAGGAGTTGGGATATTAGGCTTAACATCTTCTTGAATTCTTTTTTTGTTTTTTTTATAATTCATGAATTAACGGGGAGGGAGAAAGTTGGTAGGTTAACGATTAAAGGGAGTTACAATGTCACTCATGGACTTAACTCCCGAGTAGGGATGGCGATGGGTCGGTTCAGTTCAGGTATTGCCGTAATTGAACCCATTACTCAAAACTAGATGAGTACCCAAAACTGAACCAAAATCCAAACGAGTAGGGGAAATTGAAACTATAACTGAACCAATCGGGGATTGGTTTGATTCAGGTACTCCCCGTTAAATTAGAAAACAAAATTAAAACGAAATAATTATGAATGAAATTCCAAAATGAAAATCAGTTAAACTGAAAATACCACAAATCCGTCAATTAAAAGAGTATGCAAATATGCATCTAGATCTTTTAAATGCAAAACTAATATACATCTGAGTAGAAATTCAATGCATTGAAGCTATGCACATGCTAAACTTCTACATATGAAGGGTAATTTTGTAATTACACATCTGGTTCGGTTCGATTTGGGGAACGGTTATGTTATTAGTTCAAACCAAAACCAAACTAAACCCGTTTGGTTATATCACATCCCATACCATACCCACATCGACGGGGAATATTTCGGTTATGGTTCGGAAAAAAAAAAAACGATTATTGTTTGAGTACTCGTCGGTTTGGTCGAAATTACCATCCCTACCCCCGAGATCTCTAGCACCTAAGTACTAGCACTTGACCGTCCGAGTTAGACGCTCTGATATCTTCTTGGATTCAAGATGAACAATTAACGTTAAATGATTAAACCACCAAATAATTATGCTCCATTGTTTCGACGAGTACATCTTCCGAAATGTGTTTTCCTGCCACGAAAAACAAATGTCAAACGAAACTGTTTTCCGTAGTTAACAAAAATGTTTTGATTTCCGAGGAAATATTTTTCCATTTATTAAAGTAACAAAATTTCAAATCCCGAGGGCCAAAACATGAATACTTACTTTTTCAAACAGTAAAGATATGGGTACATATGGGAATGTACAGACGGTGCACAGATGGGTCTCGGGGACCCACTTTTGGGTCCCACACGGCAGATCCGAGCCGTTCATTCATCTCAAAATCAAATTCCGAAGGGGCTCTCGACGGAGATTAAAGTCGATCCGGGCGTCCCCAGTGCTTTCGCTCAAAAAATGAACCCCATTTTGATCGAAAACTAATGACGAAATGGGGTGACTTTCTCCGCGCCGGCCCCTAATTTGATTTCGCGTTTAACGAATTTATTTTGGACCGGCCAAGTGGCCCAAAATGGTCCCCGGCACTCCATCTCATCCAAGACCTGCCTGTACATTCCCATCTGTGCAAGTAGAAGGACTCTTTTTCAAATTGAATGGGAGGGGCCAAACCAATGGGAACTCTATCCTATTTGGTTAATTTGTACACTAGGTATTAAGCGATTTATTAAAATTGGAAACGGTCATGGCCCTATATGTCCATCCCACCCGCTGCTACCCATAGCCAGAGATTGTCAACTAAAAACTCCCAAATCACCCGGATTTGGAGGGGTAAAACAGGGAGAAAATGTAACAAATTAGGCCGAATTTGATAACGATAGGGTAGAGGCCGTTGTTGGCCAACAAAGGTGAGGGGGGATTTGTAATCCCAACAGTGAATCAACTCCTGGTGTGAAAATGGCATCCTAAACGGCGTTTTGGGGTGGACCCTGAATTACGAATCTGGATGAGACCCAAATCCGAGTCCTAGTGACGTCGCCAAACAGGGTGATAGGCACTTAGCCGGCCTGTTGCCCACAAAGGCAACTTTATATATGATTTCTATTTATGTTTTATAATTTGTCTAATTGAGAAATTTGGCGAAAAAAGTAAATTAAACAAAAAATATATAAAAACAATTACTTAGGTTTGTGAACAAGGATTAATATATAATTACTTAGACTATAAAATTACCACAATTCCTCTGACAAGCATGTTCATATTCATGCCTATTTATTAACTCTCTTTTTTTCTGTCGTGTCTTGTTTGTGCATCTTGTTTGAGGCGGTTTCATGTGAGCACCTTTCTCCCGAAAAAAATATTGAAAATAGGAATTTTTTTGCTTATAGGTGTCACTTTTCCATTACCTTTTGCAATAAACTCCATAATTTTTCTCTGCCTTCGTTTAAATATTACTTTTTTTTTTCTCTAATCCAAAAGTTCAACTTCTGCCACCATCAGCACCACTTCTCCACCACTATCACCGGCAGCACCGGCACCACGCCTCCACTGTCACCATCTCCATCACCACTTAATATTATCATCAAACGATCATACATATTTATACACTCTTTATATACAAAAACCCGAACACTAAAAGTTGCAATCGCAGTTCAATCGGAGAAAATTGATTCCCATGGAATAACCGATGACAAATGATTTTGCAGTCAGCCTAGAGTCAACCTATTACTCATGCAAAAATGTGTAACAAGTTTGTGAAGACCAAAACTACACACACACACACCAGTTTGACTATGCGTAAGTACACATGCGTACATACGCGAACTAACACATTTGGACCGTCTATTTCAGGAATCAACGATCCGAAGTATATTATCAAAAAGAACAAAAGAATACAAGAAAACAAGCGCATATCCCACTAAAAACATCCAGCAAACTGGAATAACCAGAAAACAACCTAAAAACAAACTGCATCAGAGCCAAACTACAAACTAGCTACAAAATTTTCTCTGACGACAGATCTACTCCAAGCTCTACAAAGAGATAGATTTCCAAAACTTCTACCAAAATTCCTCCAAGATGACAGTCGGTCCCTTGCATCCTTGACTATCAAATCAAAGATGGCATCCGTAGAGAACCACTTGTTGCAAAAAACAGAGTTGCTACGAGCTTTCCAAATGTAATAAACAATTCCAGCCATAGCTAACTTGTAAAGAGCAGAGGAGAGCCTTTTAGTTAGCTATTTATCGTTTTGAAGGTATGCAGTTTGAGAGGGTCTTTTACTTGTTGTCAATAAGTTTTTTCAGCATTAACAGCTAATAAAGTGAGGATATATTGGGTATCATTTTAAATCTTGTTGCTTCAAATCTTTACTTGTGTTTTGATCTTTGTTTGATGCCTTATGTCACTTCTAGGTTTGGGCATCTGTTGATCACTTGCTTTACTGCTTGCTTGATTTCTTTAGCATTATTTCTAGGATCTGGGAAAAAAGCCACCACATGCAGAAAAACCGTTCAGGTAAAAGAAATGTCAGCAGCTATGTGTAGAGAATGAGGAAGAAGTTTAAATGGGCAAGATAGAAATTGAGCCAAGGAACTGATCAAACTCATTTGATACCATCTCAGTAAATTTCTACAAGCATGTTTCAAAAAGGGTAAGAGCAAAAATATAAGATACTATTCTGAAAACCCAATCTAACTAGCAAGTTTAAAAGCATCAATGAAGAGACCGTAAGTGAAACCCATCTTGAAATTATTCAGAAGAGCAACAGGGAATGTCACCTTCGGTCGGCTATAATAGAATCTCGTCACATATTCCGTGAGGAGAACACACACGATTGCAGCAATTACATCATTGACTCCCAGTGCTCCAAACGACAGAGAGATTGTTTGTGCCACGTAAAATCCACCCAACAACGAAATTCCCCCAAAAAGCGTCCTCCTTGAAGGACTTCTAAAGTAATTCCTTGATATCTCTGGCACTAACCGAATGATGTCAACCAGACGCCGGGGCCTATCATTATCTTGCACAGCTCGGATACGAAATACCCCAGTTGAAACATGTGTCCTACCTTTCCTTGTGGAAACCGTGGTTCTTGGAATCAAGCCAAATTTGAGGAGGCCGGTAGAAGTTAAACTCAATGGATATGCCATTCAAGTCTCTGTACGGTGGATGGTGTCAACTATAGATTCTGAACTGATTTCCTGGAAGAAGAAATGAACATGGCCACATGGGTTTTGTCAATGCCAGCTGAATAGATAGAGATTGACTTGCACAAAAGTAACCTTGTAACGTCTCTACTGTCTAAGAAAAGAAATGCAATCAACTCGGTGCAGCGAATCATTGCTTACTTTAACCACACAATCCATGGTCTGGTAATAGGATAACAGGATCCTTGGCTTCACCCCAAGTTGGGGGGATTACAGGTTGGGGGAGGCCCACCTCATTGCAGCAATCACTGCTCAGCGGCCAGCGCAAAGAGAAAGAAACTAAAGGATCTATTTGTTTTGGGCGGAAAACTTTTCCAAGAAAAGAAAATGTTTTCAAATATTTGGTTGTGATATGAAAACATTTCCTAGAAAACAATTTTTATTGTTTGGTAGACGTGGAAAATCACTAATATGATAAAATTAACCAAAATCCAGCAAGATTAAGAAATGAGATGTAAAGAAATACAAAAAATAGAGTGATCACCAAAGCTAAGTCAACTTCAGTTCTAATGAACCTCATAACTATGTTTTAGTTGCAAGTGCTGTTGTCCCTTGAATTGTTGATTTGAGCCAAAATGTTTCTGAAAACTTCACCATTCGAATGAGCCGCTTTCAAAGAAACGACAGAGGCACACAAAACAGATGTAATCCTAGGCTAGCACACCAAATTCAAGCCTGAAAACCAAGGTAGATAACAAATAGAAATGCTTCTAAGAACCAAGTGCAAGTTGTAGGCTAAGCAGATTATCAAATAGTTGGTGGGCACACTGAAAGAAGATTAAATCACACAACAGAATTTCAAATCCAAACACATCAACTTCAAACTCAACCCATATCCATAAACTAACATGTTTCCAGCAAATGAATCAATCAATAACATGAAAAGCTCAACAATCTGGGAACAACTCTCTGGAAAATGTTTTCTAAATTTTTTTTTTTTTTTTGGAAATCATTTTCTGCCTCATAACTCATTAAGGTTGGTTTTCCATTGACCAAGAAAACAATTTCCGTTACCTCATGTTTCTCGTTTCACCAAACACCGGAAAATATTTTTCATGGAAATGTTTTCCTAGAAAACGTTTTCCGCCCGAAACAAACAGAGCCTAACTGAGTTGTGAAATATCACCGAGTTGGAGAACTGATTAGGAGTCCAAAATGTTGACAGCTGGCAAGCACGGGTACTGGTATGGGATACGGGTACGGTACGGGTACTGGTACGGGATACAACAATAACCCAAAAAAGCATGGTACGGGTACAACAGGGGTACGGCAATTTTTTCATGTACATCTTTTGACAATTTTGGTATGATTCATCAAATATAATAACGTATTTTATAGATAGAAGCAAGATAAAAAAAAAACTAATAGCACTTGAACTTGAACCCATACCGCTTGATGGACTCATCTTCCTGTGAAATAAAGTGCGATAACCTAATTTTTGTGCATGAACCTATCGTCGGTTTCAAGATGGTGAGCAAAATCAAGCTCTAGATCTGAGTCGTGGTCTCGAGTTTATGACTTTATCACATTGAATTATTGCATAATAAGCCTAGCAGTTTGAGTTTTCTTTTCATGCAAAATCCCTGATGTTTTGAAAACTTAATGAATAGGCCCAAAAGTACCCAACGAAGTACCCATAAACTCAAAAGTACCTGGTACGTTTTTGGAGTACCTGGTACGTATTTTGAAGTACCCATAAAGTACAGTACCAAGTGCGGGTACAGTACAGGTACTTTGGGGTTTTAGAAGTACCCATCTTTCATAGGTTGACAATAAACTGATGATGAAATGAAGAAAATTATAAGTATCAAACCATTTCGTTGTGTCATAGAACTCTAACCCATTATAGGCATAAAAGGATACAAAGCCATCTTCCAGAATCCATAAAGCATGTAAAAATCAGTCTAACGCAAATGTGGCTCATCCCAACAGTGAAAATAATGATTATGATTGGATTGTAGACTTGTAGCTCATCCTTAAGGAATTTAGCTTCCAAACTCTCTTCTATACTATGTACAGGCCGGGCAAGGGAGGAAGCAAAGACTAAGCTTCAAGATTTGTGTTCAGCACACACTAAAACGCTTCTGTTACATCGGCGATCATGGACATAAGTTGTAACTATAAGTTTTACTATCCTCATTTGACAATAGGAAGAACATCATATATGTAGGACAACTAGACAGTCCGGACTTACAAAACAACAACATATGCCTTTCAACATTGAAATATTTGCTATTTTGACAATGATAAAAAGTGCAGTTCACGGGATTCCATAAGTCTACTTCGTTATAAATGGAACCGAGTAGATAGCTACGCAGATTAAAGTTAGTCACCGTAGCAAATTGCAGAGGGCTGCTTTTTTTCTTTTCTTAAGCACAACTTTCATTATTTGAGAATATACCAGCCCAATCACAAAACAATCATATAGGAGAAGAACAAGTACACTACAGAGGGGCAAAGCATGTTATACACCTTCACCACACTAAAAATTATACAATATGGATAAATTAACCAAAACATATGTTACATCTTGAAATCAGCTGTTTGTGCGATATATTAGTAATGTAAGTCATAACTCATAAACTGCTAAATAGTATTGTAAATCAGAAGCCTTTGGTTAAGGATTCAACTCCTAGCCGCAAGCTATCAATTGCTTTGTTGGGTCAGTCCACTCTTTTTTTGTCCCGGCTCAAATAGAACTGCGCTAGTAAAGGGTGGAATAGTCTTGGGAATAGGATTAATCGTACCATTGGGCCGGATGCCGAGTATTAAAAAAATGTTATAAATTCATCTTTTAGTCTTTCTTCCAATGCATACATCCATGTTAGAGTGCTCCAAGATGAGGGCTTTCCTTGCTTTTGATGCACAAATGAATCTTTGAGTGGTGCCAACAAGGGATACCACAACAAAAGAACAGGTATGAAATGAAGTACAATCAGTGGGTTCATCTAATCACGAGTTTTTTTTAATATATTTTTATCTCCATTTGTGAAAAATAAGGATAAGAGAAAAAAAATAAGCCGGAGAAATTAGACGATTACTTTATAAAGAAGGAGAAGAATTGAAGAACCGTGGACTCGTGGCCCTCTCTCTCTCTCTCTCTCTCTCTCTCTCTCTCTCTCTCTCTCTCTCTCTCTCTCTCTCTCTCTCTCTCTCTCTCTCTCTCTCTCTCTGAGCCTAAATCATCATGAAGAGAGGGCAATGAAGCTAACAAGATATCGGGTCTCTTGCTTAGATGAACCCACTGATTGTACTTCATTTCATACATGTTCTTTTGTTGTGGTATCCTTTGTTGGCACCACTCGAAGATTCATTTGTGCATCAAAAACAAGGAAAGCCCTCATCTTGGAGCACTCTAACATGGATGTATGCATTAGAAGAAAGACTAAAAGATGAATTTATAGCATTTTTTTAATACTCGGTATCCGGCCCAATGGTACGATTAATCATATTCCCAAGACTATTCCACCCTCTACTAGCGCAGTTCTATTTGAGCCGGAACGAAAAAAGAGTGTGAACTGACCCAACAAAGGAATTGATAGCTTGTGCCTTGCGGCTAGGAGTTGAATCCCTAACCAAAGGCTTCCGATTTACAGTACTGTATAGCAGTTTATGAGGTATGACTTACATGACTAATATATCGCACAAACAGCTAATTTCAAGATGTCAAATATGTTTTGGTTAATTTATCCACATTATAGAATTTTGAGTGTGGTGAAGGTGTATAACATGCTTCGCCCTTTCTGTAGTGTACTTGTTCTTCTCCTACGCCCTCCATCCCAATTTCTTGGCCCCTTTTAGATAGGCAGGTTTTTTAGGATTGTGAAAACTTTGTATTGACCTTTTTATTTTGCCCCTAAATTCAGTCAATATTACTGTGACCAAATTTGTGAGGCTAATTTATTATATGAAATTTAAAACATATTCAATATAGATCTTGTTTAATAGATATTAATTAGTTTTATTATACAAAATTTTTAAAATCATAAAAACCGTTATAAAATAAAAGATAATAGTTAGCCAATTAAGATGGAAAAAGTAATTTTTAAAGGTAAAATTAGAAAGTAATTCAATTTTGATGTATGTTTTTAGAAATGAAACAAATATTTTGAGAAATTTCAAAATGTAAAGAAAGACTAAGAAATTAGGACGGGGGAATATATAATTGTTTTGTGATTGGACTGATATATTCTCACATAATAATGAAAGTTGTGCTTAAAAAAAAAAAAAAAAAAGCAACCCTCTGCAATTTGAAGACGAGATCTATACATACACGATAACGATGAAGAAGTTTGAAGACGAGATCTATACATACACCATGGCGATGATAAAGTTTGAAGACGACAACGATGATGGAGTGCCGACGATGATGGACTCGCCGTCGGTCTCGGAGAGGGGCTTGGAATGGTAGAGAGAGAGAGAGAAGGAAAAAAAGAGGGGGCGCCGCACTAGGGAGTTGGGAGTAAGAAGTTTCTGGAAAAACTTTCGGAATGGGAGAAAACATCTTGTAAGCTGTGGATATATATAGAAGCGAACCGATAATCCTAATAAATATACTCTTAATTGCTAACGGTTTTACGAAGGCTTTCCCAGCTATTTTGGTAACTGAAGCTTATTCCACGCGAGAGAGCAGGGTTTCGACTCCCACCCCGACCCTTTTTTCGAGCAAGGTTATTACGAGTATATAATATAAATTTTATATCTAAAATATATATATTACCGGTTCTCCTGTTCGGTTTTTTATTTTTTTTGTTCAACCTAAATGCTAGTATCAATTTAGCCAAATAGCAGGCCTCCATTTAACATCTAAATTTAAATTCCTTACAAAATGCAGTTGTCTACTTTTTACATGCAAGATCTAAAAAGAGAAAAGAAAAAGTTCCATTTTTCCTTTAATAACTTCCCCATGAAAAATTTTGGACAAATAAAATAGTTTCAAAGGAATTTTCATGCAAATTTGCACTAGAATGTAAGACCTTTTGTAGCATGCAAGGACCGAGATGAAATCAGGATCACTAATTATGCGATGGATGGCTCAAATGCCACACTAATTGGTGGAATAGGATCCACCAAAGTGCTATTTAAATGGAATGAGAGATGGTATTGTCCTTCGGGGATAGCATGGGTGCAGGGCCGATCACGGCTGTCCGTGATCAGTAAAGTACGACTCAACTCTGTCCAGCTGCATATATGAAGGATAGCTCACCTCTTAAAGGGAAAATGATAAGGTCCTAACTTACCAGTACATACCAGCCTCATATTTTGCGATCACTTTCTCATGAAACCCAAAATCCACAACTCTCCCACCATAATTCCCCAAAAAAAACTCAAATAATTCTTCTGCTCTTTCCTAATAGAAATCAGTGAAAAGAAGCTACCCACCAAATGGGGTGTCAGCTGCAGTACTCCTCTACCCCCCAAATACTAAGCAGATTACCCATAAAGAAACCAGCACAATTTCCCTCATTTTCTTCAGTTCAACCAAAGCTGAGAATCCAAACAGCAATCTTATCTTCCACCACCACAAATATATTGTCCCAAAGAGAAGTACCGGAGACTGATGCATACAGTGTTAAATTCAAGACATTGGCAGGATGCAAGCTCGGAATTTCGCGATACCCCGACTTCGAATACAATGCTGATGGGGGTACAGGGACTGGGACAGGGCGCAAAATAGGCGACGGTGACTCAAATGGTGAAATTTCAGTCGGTTTTGACGTGAAAACACTCTACATTCCGCCGTTGATGAGTGCAACAACTAGGTTCTTGGGATTGCCATTGCCACCGTTCCTGAAAATCGATATTGTTCCTGAGCTTTTTGAAGGAATCATCAACCAAAAATCTGGCCAGGTAGATGATACTAGTGTCAGTGATAAATATTCATATGGTTTTTACTCGGAACAACTTCATCATATGTTGGTTATTATCAAAGCACAATTTCATCATATGGTATTACTTAAGGCCTCAAAAAATGCTGGAGATTAGGCATTTTCAAGTTAGAACAGTTCTTTAAACTAAAGAAAATCTCAATTGCTTTCTAGAGGCTGGACAGGCTCATTTATGTGTTCTGAAAAGAATGCGATTTGAATTAGACAATAGTGCCAGTTCCTATTTCATATGAACTCTTCAAAACAAATGAACAACTTGTGTTAGACAACCGATACGTAGACAAGGGTTTTGGGCAACTATGCGTCTTCATAGACAAATTTTTTTTTTTAAATTGGAGCTATTAAGGGAAAGTTTCCACTAAAGTATTTTTGATATTCTTGGACTACGAGTTGTCAAATCAACACTTCATTCTCCTCGAATACATCAACTGATTTAACAATTTGTAGTTCAAGAATAACTAAATACCGTAATGGAAACTCAGTTATGTTTGGTTTGTTGCATTGTTTTAGTATAGATTAAAGTACAGTGCCTTTCTTAGACATTTTATGCTGTATAAAACACCATTTCTAGAAGGACATCTCTCAAACAGATTAAGTGATGACCATCCCCAGATAGAAGTTCAAAATTCAAATGCCATCGGTTCAAACATCACTAGAAATAGAAGCTAAATTTTTATATATTGGATTCCCAAATGCCCTTCCGTTGCTGTATTTGTAGGTCGATCTTCAGTTCAGGGCCAAGTTTTGGTTTTCCATTGGGAGTATCTATAAAGCCCCTCCACTGGTGGTGGAGACAGTTTTAACATCGGAGAAGTCGACAGGAACACTGAGAAGTGGGAGAGGGGAGAAGTTGAATGAAGAAGGGAAGTGCAAGTTGGTTGGAGTGGCAACGGTCGACCCGATTGATGATTTCCTTATGGATTCCTTCCTCAGCCTTCCTACAGAATGTCTTGCTGTCCTGAATGCCACAATCTCCTTCTCTAGTTCTTAAATAGAGTAGTTTCCAACACACCAGTTTTATACCATTTCAAAATCTTGCTCTGTGGCTCTAATTAGGAACGAGAAAGGAGTACATAAGATTGAGGACATGCCCAAAATTGGGCCAGAATGGCAAGGAAAATAAAATACACTGCAGCCAAGTTTATGAAACTTGAAGGCAGTGTTTGGATCATTGGTTTGTAGAACGACTTATGGAACAAGAAGAAAAAAGCTAAACAAAAGAAGCTTATCATTTCCTTTCACTCGGTAAATCCCCTTACACATGAAGAACCAAACACAGCCTAGAGATTCTAGGAGTTGAATTGATCTAAGGTGGATAAAATGCATAAATGCCGGAGAAAATTCTGAAAATTACAATTATAGGTTTGTTTCAAGAATTTACTGCAACTTGTAACCGAGGGAACTTCTATCTGATTACTTATTTTTCATGTAACAGAAGGAGAATAGTTGTAAGAATCCTACATCCTCTTCTGGAAATCACTTTCTATTTGAGAACGTCTCGTTCGAATCCTTAAGGATATCTGTATCGTTGTATACATATTTCTCTGAGGATGTTTCCCAACCAAAAATAATAAAAACAACACAACGTAACAAAGTGTCTGATCACTACGGAAATTAAGTTCTTCATGTGATTTTCTTTAGCAGTCCAAAGACATCCATTCCTATGAAAATGGCTTCAAATTAGAACCACACTGATTCCCACAAAGAACCGATGGTTAATTTTGCAAAATCACATGTATGTATGTGTTTGTACCATAATTTTTAATTTTTAACACATGGCAATAATATTGGCTAAAAAAGACTTTAATTTGAATTCCGATTTATCCCTAAGCATCTTTTGGAAGTGATAAGGTGGTTACCTAAATTGTAAGAAGCAAAGTTCATCCCATGATTTTTTCGAAGAGGCCAAAATTAACATGTGATAATTAGATAAAATCACAAATAGTTAATTTCGGCCATATAGGACATTTGTCAGTACAATATCTCCTAGGAGATATGACGATATCTCCTGGTATGGATATCGTCTGCCACATGGCGATATGTGAAAGCATCAGACATTATTTTAAATGCATGAAGTTTAAATCAAGGAAAGTGAGTAGTTATTGCCACATGGGATGAAAGCCTCCAAGGTGTTAGTTACCACTTTTTGTGGAAAATGGTTAGTTATAGAAATAGTGGGACACTTGGCGGCTTAGGAATTAATTTCAGCACCAAATAAAATGGGATGATTAAGTCAAAGGGACACTTGGCAGCTTTGGAGAAGATTTTTGAAGAAAGTGGGCAAAACATGTGCTTAGTGGGTCCAAAAATCTTCTGAACCATTCATTAGCAAATGATGCCTATAAATATAAGTCATTGTGCAACATTACAAAGGTCCACGCACCAAAAGCTCACAGCAACATGTAGATCTATTTCCTAACTATCGAGTTAGTCGATTGTTTCCTTCTCAATCATGTCTCTTATTTCTCCTATCTTTTCTTCCTCTTCTTCTTCTTCTTCTATGTAATCTTGTTTTCTTTTTGTTGTTGAAGTCCTTGTTCAAGGCAATCGAACCATATTACTTTAGTTCCTCTTTAAAAGTATCACAACGCTTGAAGGAGGTTTTCAGATCATGCGCATTTATCATTTTTACATTTGGAGATCTTCTATCTCCTGGCACGCCCTCACACTCACAACACCACTCGGTGTTGGCATCAACAATTCTCTCGTCCCTAGAGAATTCCGTGTCAATAGTATGTCACCTCACTCACAGTATTGTTTTCTACAATGTGAAATGTAAAGCATCACGAAATATCAGTAACAATCAAAATGCCACTACCGGCTATGGCGTTGGTGGCGGTGTTTGGTGGTAAGGCGAGCGGCAGCTGGCAGAGGGTCAAATAACGAGTTGAGGTCTGAGTGGGCTTCTATTTTTTCTTTCTTTCTACCGGATGTCTTGCTCGGAGGTTACTCTTTGTTTGCCAGTCCGATGTTTTCTTGTCCCGATCTAGTCTTTCCAAGTTCAATGGGTGTTGGTGGTGGACTAATAATTTTGGGTTGCTCCTTGCTTGATGAGTTACAAATTTGATCTTGATCTTTACAATCTGTAAGGAGTTTAATCTTTTTCCTCTATGGATCAACCTAAACCCGACTTTGATTCAATTAGCCCGCGCAATTTTGACTGTGATGCACAGCATGGGTTAGAGAGCGCGATGCTTAGTTCACGACGTTAGAGATAGCTGTCTTACTTTGAGCCTTATAGTTTTATCCTATGTATTTTGGATTGTTTCTCTAGATTAATTTCAGTGTATTTTTTGATACAATCTTGTAAGTGCCGCTAGGCGATTTCATGGAATACCTGTTCAAAAAAATCAGAATACCACTACCCAATCCTCTGAGTGCCAACCAAGAAATGCATTAACAAGAATTCACCTGGCTTAAACTTTTCCGGAACCAATAGCAAACAGGACAAACTATTCACTTTGTAGGGTTCAACTCATAGAATAATCTTGAAAAAAATTAAGTTAATTGGACATTGATTTCTCAGTAAGCAAATCATTTTTTGTCTTGCATAAATGAACGGTAAGAATTGTTTGGATTATACAATTAACTTTTTCAATCTATATATCGATGACCAATCAACTAGAATTTTCATAAGATCATTCCAAACGGTGAACATAGTAAACATGACTTAGTTTTTGGATTCAAATCCAAGGCCCATTAAGAGGGTATTTGAGATCTAGACCCTGATTCTAGATTCCGAATTGAGTTTTTGGATTATGAAATTGTTTGACAGAGATTCTAATCTGGCATTATGGATTCTCAAAACAAGCATAAGATTTTGGATTCCGATTCTGGGTACTGAAACTTTTGATGCCCATTCTATCATTAACCTCTTTAATTAGTCACAGACCTGCCAAGCCTTCATTGCACTACCTTAACCTTTTTTGCTAATGTACTAATCCAAGTTTTTTTTTTCTTTCTTTTTTTCTTTTTTTCTTTATAATCCTACTGAAAATACATACGTTGCTATGTTATTATATGATAGGAATGTTGATAATAAAATGATATTTTAACAATTGGTGAATTCCATATGCATATTACGAATATATATGGTTTCAAAGAAAAATAATGTTGTACATGTTTGTAGAAGGAGCCAATAATAGCATTATAGTCAAATGATCACCCACAATTCAACAATTTGATTTTACTTCCAAACCCTTCACAAAGGAATAATCTACTCTATACACTTCTATCACACACTTTCACAAATTTTGATTACGAGTTCCTCGTAATCTATACTCTACAATCTATAATTCACTCAAATAGTTTGTATCAAATACCCACTATGTAGGCACAACACGCTCCTGATTCTATAGGAATCCCACAATTCCGAGTCTCTTAAAACTAAATGAGATGCCCATATTCCAAAAGTAACCCCACAAAATGAGTGTCATACAACTCAATGAGATTATGGGACGGTAAAGATCGGGACTTAGTGGTTTTCTCTCTCTTAAAATCTCAGGTTCAAATCCTCTCTAAGTTGCTATCAAATGTTTTAGAGTCAGTTCATAAATAGCTTACTCCGGCTTTAAATGGGGGTCACCTGCTAGTAAATGAATCAGGATTGATCTCCTAACATTAGTTGAATGTATTCATGCTGGTAGTGACGGATCCAAAGGGGGGCATGCGGGGTCACATGCCCCACTCAAAACTAAAAAAATAAAATTATATTATATATTTAGTATAATTATGTAATATAATATTATATTTAAGCATACATTCATATACGAGTATATCTCAAAAATAAAAATGGAGAGTTATTTTTTTGCTTCAACTTTCGTTAGCTTGCTCGTGTATAATTATTGGTTTATAAATTGTTTGTTTATTCGGAGATCTATCTTTTGATTTTTATTTTTTATTTTTAATCGTCATGGGAAATATTTTTAGGAAAGTCATCCATAGAACCATCTCAAACATTCTAAAGACTTATCATTAATGTCAAGGTAAACCATACTCTAAAAGTCTTGTCTAAGATTGTGTGCTCATTTTTTTGATCATTTTTTTATATATAAAAAGCATTTATTATAAACTTCTAGTCTGTAATGAATGTTTTAATTCAGTAAGATCATTGATTAACAAAAAAATTCACAATTATAATTAATACTGTGCCCCAGTGTGGTGAATTCCTGAACATGCACTTTTATTTATCAAGGAAAGATGTGACTAGTCTCAACTCTAAAGTCTCACACGTTTGGTAGGGTTGAGGAAATTTTTGACCACATCATTCATACGTACAGATAAGAGGATTGCCACATCGTTTCGGTGTTACGTGGGGGCTTTTCTTTCAGATTTTCATTGCATCCAAGCAGGTGGAGTCGTAAGCCTAGCCACTGGTTTTAGATTTTATTAGAAACGATGGACCACGCCGCATTGCAATGGACAGTTGGCTGGGTCCTCTTTGTACATCTAGTGAAAATAAAGAGGATTTATTTTGGGTGTGTTTGGGACTCAAGGAAAGTAAGAGGAAGGAAAAAAAAAAGGAGGAAAGTTTGAATTAGAGAGAAAGAAGAGAAAAAATAAAAAAATCTAAGTATTGTGAATAGTGAAAAAAATTTCCCACTTTTTCTCACTTTCTCCTTATTTTATTCTCTCTCACTTTCCCTTCCCTTCCACATGTTCCAACTTCCAAACACACCAATACGTGTGTCCTTCGTTCTAGGACGGGCTCCCAGGTTACCAAAAGAAAATCCAACCACTAAATTGTCTTTATTCAAAAAAAATTGCGTTGGTTAATTTTACTACAACTTTTTAGGGATTATTGATTTGTCATGACAAGAGAAATTTAAAAAGTAAAAAATTATTAGTATAAAAATATTTAAAATGTTCACTAAAGACAAAAAAAAATTAAATTTTTGTGGATTATTGAATTATTTTTGTCTTCGTTCACAAAAATTTAATTGTAGTTAATAATTGTTTACTTTTTAGATTCTTTTCATCGAGATGAACTAATAATTCACAAAAAAAAAAAAAAAATTGACTCAAAACTTACAAATGCAATTATTATTTTTGAATAATTAAAGACAAAAGAAAAACCATTTATCAAATGTGGTTTATTTTGCCAAATCACATGCACATGTACGATCATGTTTTTTCAATCGACATTATTATGGTTGATATCCCTACCATATATAAAGATAAAGAGCGAGTTTTGTTTGGTATGGCAATTTTACCAAACTGCCCTCTATATATGGAAACCATGCTGCTTAGAGCATCACTAGTGGTATACTCAAACACAAAAATACTCAAAGATGAGTATTTTGATACACAAAAGAGGCTCACAATGGTATTTGGATAAATACTCAAAGTTAACAACATTTGTTACAAATACTCAACTTTTGGCATTTGGATACTCAAAACAACCAATCTTTCTCAATAATCAAATTTTAGGGACCACACAGTATCAAAAGTAACAACATTCTCTCTCCATTTTTTAAATACTTAATTCAAAAATCAATTTTTTTGCACTTTCTCCCAAAAATTAAAATGATCAATTTTTAAGCTTTACCAAAATATGTTCAAGATTGGTCTCATTTTAAACGTATTGTGAATATCTTTTAAATAGTAATAATATTATAAAAAATATATGTACAAATTTAAAGTTGTGCCCATTTTATGAATAAAAATAGAGTGAATAATACTTTTTTTTATTATAGACACAAATGAACCATTGTAGATAGGTAGATACTCAAACTTATAAACCCATTAAATGAATACTCAAAATGTGATGTGACAATATTTGAATATCCATATTTGAGTATACCACTAGTGATGCTCTTAGCTTCATTATGATATTAACCTTTTATGCCCTTTGCAATATTCTTCGGATAAAAAAAATAAGATACTTCTGTGCATAATTTTTTATTCTTTTTTGCACCAAAATAAAACTACTAATAGAGATCTTTAATTTGATGCGAAATTTTTTGAAAAATTGTGTACGAAAATATTTCACATTATTGACTTGTTAGGTTTACATTGGTGGTTTGTTGGCTTTGTAATGTTCTTCAGATAAAAGATAAGTAATTCCGTGCATAGTTATTATATTTTTGCACCAAAATAAGCTATTAATCAAGAAAAGTTGTCAACAAAAGTATTTCACATTGCTAGCTTGTTAGGTTTACAATTTTCAGGTAAAAAATAAAGTATAGTCACTCATAATTTTTTTTTGGCACCATATTATGCGTATGAAAAGGTTTAATTTTTGGTCAGAACAATTCACGTGTCTTTTTTGTAATGGCCTAAGTTGCACGCCTCGAGCGCAATTGACTTATTAGTGATAAAAAGTCTGTTAAGTGTTAACACAACACATGTTAATGCCACAAAGGTCTACCACATGTTTTAATGCCAGAACTTCTAATTATCGGAAAATTATTTCGATGTCTATGGGTTAACGTCGTGGACTACCACATGTTTTTTACCATTGCACATTATGGTAAAACACAAGATAAAGTGTATGAACTTCAACAAAATGTGCAATTCTCTTATTTTCAAAGGAACTGCAATAATTGAGACAAAGTATCACTAGTTAAAAGGATTTAGATGTATGGTGATTAAAGATTCATTTCAAGATTTACATGTCTTTCTCTTTCCTTAATGGTAGTGGAGAGCAGTAGACAACTCTGACTATACAAATAAACGAGCTTTTGAACTAAATAAATTACATGGATGTCTTTGGATACTTACTTGTTTATTAAACTTTTAAAAATGATGATTTGTTTATTCTAGGGTCACCATTTGGTGCGTCCCTAGCCAGAGGTGTTCAAAGTCCACAAAATCCGGCAGGGGTGTTCGGCGCCAACAAAATCCGGCAAAGGGATTCATTTCCTTATTTAAATAAATGGTTATTTGTAAAGAGGTGAAAAATGAAATATTTTGTGAAAATGACTATGTTTTGAAAGGATTAAACCCACGACACAAAATGTAATGTTTATGAGGAAATCTATGGACATTTGGGTTTGATTTGATCTTTGGGACATCTATTGGACACTCTATCACCAAGTTGATTTATTTTGGTCTATTTCAGCTTATTCATTCGTGTGTACCACATGTCCATGTGCATGTTTCATCCTTTATACCCTTAGTGTTGGTAGAAAATTTTCCTACTAGGCTAGTGAGCTCAACCTATCATTTTCAGGTACTCGGCAAGGCACGTGATTGGAATGCTTGGTGTGTGGTCATGAAGCTCATTTGACATGAAGTTATTTTATCCTCTCCATTGTTAACATATTTTGGAAGATAATCTTGTAACTTTGATTCCTTTAATCTTTTGACAAAACTTAGTTTATGTAATAACTCTTAACTATTCATTATTTATGCATGGGTACGGGTACCTCTTTTAGAAACTCAATGTGCTTTGACTTTGACCTTTTCAACGGTGAAATGTATGATTTTTTACTTATCCTACATGGATTTTATTTGTATTTAGTTTATTAAATTTGAGGGTGTGACACATGATATGAATAATTTTTTTAATATAGACAGGTCTTATATGTGGCCTTCTATTGATATGAATGTCATGTGATAAATTTTATATAGTCATACACCCACATCGAATTATGGTTATAGCAAATTAAATTTTTTTAATTAGGGTTGATTTTATCAAATGAAAAAAAAAATTTGATAAAATTTCAATCTTTTTAATTCAAAACAAATTACAATTTTATCAAACATCTTTCTAATTTGATAAAATTAAGGGTTAATTTTATCAAATCTTGATTAAAAAAATTTGGGAAACTAGGCCATGCCTAAAAGCATATGCTTGACAGGAAGTCAAAAGGACTTGTGGGTGTTAGTTTTTGTCACAAAAGTATTCTTCGGGTGGAGCTGTCCTTTGCTACTTGAAAAGAAAAATGGGACAAACTATAATTAATATTTTTTGCCAAAAGAAGAATTTGGCTAATCAAAATTATGCACTTGGCACTTTCCCCGTATACTTAGCCCACGGTCCCCCGTTTCTTTTCTTTTATCATGAATTATATTTTTGTTGGTTAAATAGAGACAAGGAACATATTTTCAAAAAAAAAATTCAGAATTTGTTAATTTTATGTCAAATTTTTTCAAGGAGAAGAATTTAAATTGAACAAAATTATGACTTTTACCTAGATATTTTAATAAACATCCAAAAGGGACAACTTATAATTATTTTGGATAAAAGTTATAATTTTATCCGATTTCAATTTCTTACGTCGACCCGAACATGTAGTCACCAAAAATTTGACACAAAATTGACCAAACACAACCACATCCTTTCTCAATAAATTTTGTCTACAACAATCTTGTTTATAAATCATTAATTAGAAATAATCCCCAAAACAGAGTTACCTAATTAACTCCATAGATCACTTTCATCATCTGAATTCTCCACTGCATCATCAGACGGCGGCACCTTAATCCTCGGCGGACTTAACAGCATCCCCTCCGCCATATCCACCAGCATATTCGGCATACCAAAAATCGCATCCTCATCCATAAACTCTTGCCCGGACAACGACGTCGTATTATCAGAACCCACCTCCTCATTCTTCACCTCACTCTGTTCCGCACTTTCCCCTTCCTCCGCCCTTGTCGGTAGTCGTGCGGCAGCAGCTGCAGCTGCTGCAGCGCGTACCTCCGATGGAGACAGAGAAGTCGGTACAGGATACGAATGAACGGATTCGGGGAAGTTCAAAACGGCGTCAGGACCTTTAAGCGCCAGCGCGGCCACGTCATATGCTGCTGCCGCCATTTCAGGAGTCGGGTGCGTCCCGAGCCATATCCGCTTCGACTTGCGCGGCTCGCGTATTTCCGATACCCATTTCCCGCTCCTGCACCGTATCCCTCGATAACTCGGGTGCCTCCCCGACCATCCGCCGCCACCTCTCGACGGTGAGGTAACGGTTGCTCTGGGTGACTGACGGTGTTTGGGAGATGGGTCTTCAGAAGGTATTGCCAAGTTGGAACTCGATTCTTCCAAGATTAACGAAGGTACGCGTGAACTAGCCCCGCCACTTGAGTTACCAGATGAGGGCGAGGTAACTGTTGCGAATTTGCTCGACCCTCTGCCTCCACCACCTTTAGACGGGGAGGTAACGGTGGTGGAAATGGGTGGCTGAAGAGGGTTTTTGGGAGATGGGATTTCACAAGTCAAAGTGGGTGATTGGTCTTGTGGGTGGAGGGTGGAGAGAGGTGAAGGGTTTGAAGAAGGGTCAGAATGCGATGGTTTGAAAGAAGGAGTGGGATTTGTTTGGTCAATATGGTGCACATTTCCAGGATTAGCCATGCTGCTTTTGGTAAGGGAGTATTTGTTTGTGTTTTTAAGACATTTTAAGGGTGGGTGAAAACCGAGGGAAATAGCGTGGGTAAATCGCGGCCCCCCCAAATTTGTGGGCCCTTTGGTATTAACTCCGTAGGGTGAACGTTAGTATTTTTTTTGCTTTTTTGGGTGCTAATCTGGGTGTTTATTCTTGGCAAGTTGTAAAGGGGACCCAAGTTTTCACTGTTGAACGAGAACCACATGGCTTGCGCATTCGACTGTCCAATATTTTGCATAAAGGCGGGTTTCAGACGAGAGAGGTCCATGGATGGGCACAGGAATTTTCAGTCCAAAAAGAGCATGGGCATATCGCGGCCCCCCCGCTTTGTGGGCCCTTTGGTAACTAACGTCGTAGGGTAAACGTTAGTGTGTTTTTTGCTTTTTTGGGTACGGGTCTGGATGTCTATTCTTGGCAAGTCGTAGGTGAGAGAGGTCGACGGGTAGGCACACGGTTTGGGTGCGGTTGCAAGCTAGCACCTGCCTGTTACCCTTCTTTCTTTTTGCCTTTCCCGTGGCCCTGCTTCCAGTACTTGTCTCTGTCATTCCCTCCTATGCATGGAGTCTTCGCCCTCAATTAATCACGTGCCAGTTCATTTTTTTTAGGGGTAAATTACCAAAATCACCTCTGATGTGGGGTCGCCTGACCCATGGAAGAAATGGAGTTCATAAATAATTGAACCCATCAAAAGTGCTCAGCATTGACCCAATAATGACATGAAAACCCCCTCTGATAATTTATCCCACTACCGAAAGGTCCGAAACCAGCCAACCAACTGCATTCCGTCCTCTTTGGCTTTTTGCTTCGTGTCTCGCTCTCCAAATGTAAACGGTAAAGATACGTGCACAGACCGACCGGAATGCACCGGCAGGCGCCGCCGACGCCGGTGTGGGAGTCGGCGGCCGATCCGGCCGTTAAATGCTCATCGTCCGGATCAAATTGAAAGTGGCCTGCTTGCGGGGTCGGCGAATCTGGACGGCCAGTATGAGCTCGATCCAAAATCACCCCATTTCATCCAAAATGGATGAAATGGGGTGATTTTGGATCAATGAAATGGGGTGATTTTGGATCGAGCTCATACAACCGTCCGATTGCCTCGATTCTTGCGTGGGGCCCACTTCAATTTGATTCCCGAAACGATTTAACCCACGGATCGACCCGTTGAGACTCCACACCCGGCGTCGGCGACGCCGGCTTCTGCATCGATATCTGCACTTTCGATCTGTGCATATAGCATGGTCCAAATGTAAATGTTGTATCTTCCAATCACTATGAATCATTGCTACTCACACAACCCGAGAACATTTTTTAAAAAAATTTCAAATCTATTCTATTGCGTCATATGTCTAAACAGTGGTTTCAAAAAATAGAATATGAGCACACGACGCAATGCAATCAATTTGAAGAAAATTTTAGTTTACACTACTGGTGTAAATACTTCCTCCGTCCCAATTTGTTTGCTCATAATGGAAATATGTGTAATTTTAAACCCCTACAAAATATATTTCTCTATATTATTTTTTTTAATTTATTTTATACCAAATTAAAGTGCTCATTGAGTACTTTAATTTGGTGTAAAAAAATTTAAAAAATATTACACAAAAGTACATTTTCTAACATTTATAAAAATACATATTTTCCAAAGCAAACAAGCAAATTGGGACAGAGGGAGTAATGTTTTTTCTCCTCACACAACACAACTAACATAACATGTGGATCCCAAACACACTTCAACCCACTTCACACTTGTAGCAAAATAGGATGCAAAATATGATGCAAAAAGCTATGATAGAGTGGGATGTAGACCAACGGCATACCGTATAGATATTCCCGAACCTGGGACTCCCTTTAGTGTCCAAAAGCATTACACACTTGAAGTGCCCAATTTGAGTCGTCCCAAAATGTTTGCAATGGTCCAGATTCACATATCATTAACCTACATGTAAAATAAAAAGAATCCTTAATTGCCTAACAAATGGACAGATTAGGCAGTATAGGAGTGTAATGAGGGCGCTCACTATGTGAGTAAGCTCCTTCGGTTGTTCGATCAGCGATCAACAGTCTGATTAATCTAACACTTAAAAAAAATACTTTTACAATTAGTTTAATCTCAATTTATTCAAATTGTTGATTACCGATTGAATGGCCAAAGAAGCTCATTATATTACATGGCACATGCATACAGTGAGCCCCTCACCACGCCGCCGAGTCCGGCTTTTTCATCCACCATGCTAGAGAGGAAGTCAAAAGTAGTTGTGGGTATCTATTAAAATTGTTGATTACGGATTGAATGACGAAACTATTCTCCTTTGAGCAAAATCATTTGATCCTTGGAAACAAAACCGGAAAAACTAAAATAACATTTGTTTGCTAAAAGAGGAATTTGGATCCTAATAAAAATGGTGCACATGGCACTTTCCGTTGCTATAACTTAACCCACGGTCCCGTTTCTTTTAGCATGAATTATTGTTGTTAAAATAACATTTTTTTTTTGCCGAAAGAGGAATTTGGCATTAACCAACAACAATAATTCCTGCTAATAGTATTTCTTTTGCTTTTTCGTGGAACTGAATCGCAGGCAGGTCATTTTCAAAGAAAAAACCCTTTCTTAATAAATCGAAAATTCCGTATAGTAATTACACAACCACATCCTTAAATCATTAAAACAATCTTGTTTATAAATCATTAAAAATAACAAAAATGTTATGTGTAAAGAAGTTTATACTAAATCATACGTAAAAGGTGAGTATTTTCTTTAAAACGTGTTTTTAAAACACGATTTCATATTTTCACTTTTGTGTATGATTTGGTATAAACTTCCTTGCGTATAAGATTTCTGTAATAATAATCCGTAAACAGAGTCAGCTACTTAACTCCATAGATCACCTTCAGCATCGGAATTCTCCACGGAATCATCAGACGGCGGCACCTTAATCCGCGGCGGAGTTAACAGCATTCCCTCCGCCATATCCACCAGCAAATTCGGCATACCAAATATCGCATCTTCATCCATAAACTCTTGCCCGAACGACGACGTCGTATTCTCCTCATTCTTCACCTCACTCTGTTCCAATCTTTCCCCTGTCTCGGCCCTCGGTAGTCGCGCCGCAGCAGCTGCGGCTGCTGCAGCTTGTACATCCGACGGGGACGGAGAAGCCGGTACAGGATACGAAGGAATCGATTCTGGGAAGTTCAAAACGGCTTTGGGGCCTTTGAGTGCCAGCGCCGCTACGTCATACGCTGCTGCCGCCATTTCAGGAGTCGGGTGGGTCCCGAGCCATATCCGGTTCGACTTACGCGGCTCGCGCATTTCGGTTACCCATTTGCCGTTCCTGCACCGTATCCCTCGATAACTCGGGTGCTTCCCCGACCATCCGCCGCCTTTTGGTGAGGTAACGGTTGCTCTGGGTGATCGACGGTGTCTGGGAGATGGAACGTCGTGAGTTATTGCCAAGTTGGAACTCGATTCTTCCAAGATTAAGGAAGGTACGCGTGAACTAGCCCAGCCACTTGAGCTACCAGACGACGGCGAGGTAACTATTGCGAACTCGCTCGACCCTCCGCCGCCGCCGCCTTCTTTAGACGGTGAGGTAACGGTGGGAGATGGGTTTTCATAACTCAAAATGAGTTGTTGATCTTGTGGGTCGAGGGTAGAAAGTGAGGAGTATGAAGAAGGGTCAGAAAGCAATGTCAAAGGAGTGGGTTTTGTTTGGTCAATTTGGTGCACATTTCCAGGATTAGCCATGCTGCATTTGGTAAGGTATTAGTTTGTGTGTTTTGGACATTTTAAGGGGGGAAGAAAAGCAGAAGGGAAACAGCGTGGGCAAATTGTGGCCACAGGTTCCCCAGTTGTGGGCCTTTGTTACTTTTAAACAACGTACGCTGCAGCGAGTGTTTTTTTGCTTTTTTGGGTAGGAGTATGGAAGATGTCTTTTCTTGGCCAAGTGTTCAAAAGGGGACAGCCCCGGCCCTCAGGTTAAGCACACTAACCGGTGGCTTACAGCCCCACGAAATAACCCCAAAATACTCCATGTACTGCGACAGAATGTTTGTATTTTAAGGCCTTTTTTTACTAATAATTTGGATTATGAATTATTAAATTATTTATTCTGTTTTTATTTAAATTTTTTTTTACATTAAGATTTTATAGTTTCTGAACTCCTCTCGACGAGATGAATCTAACAAGTACAAAATTATAATCAAAACTCAATTTTTTTTTAATAAAACCAAAACGGCTTTATTCTAAAAATTATTTGGTTTGACCATAAGTTTGTACTTTTTAGATTCGTCTCGTCGAGAGGAATCCAGAAACCACAAAATCTTGACGCAAAACTAACAAATGCAAAAAAAAATTGAATAAAGACAAAACGAATAATCCATAATCAGATTATTAGCCAAACCAGGCCTAAGTCCAATATAAACAACATCGTTTCATTAAGAGAGTTTTGTTTTAAAACTTCTTTAGTTTTTGTATTCACACATTTTTATATGATGTATTGTGCGAAAATGATGTCTTGGTTTTTTTAAAAAAAACTAGTTAGTGGAACATACTTAAAAAATAGTTTTTCCTAAAAATTAAGATATGTCATTCTCTCACAATACATCACATAAAAAATCGTGAAAACCCAATTTTTTTTTTAAAAAATTTAGTTAGTCGAACACCCCTTGAGTCGGACTAGAACTAATTTCAGTTAAGTATGCCCATTGGAATACTAAGAAATAAGAATCCAAATGTTTTTGTAAGCCTTAAAGTGAGCATCCTAAAAGTGAAAAGAAAATTGAAAACTACTGAAAACAAAACGTCAAAATCGAAACACAAATGCTATGGGTACACAAAAAATACACTTTAAATGCGCACCAAGTGATGTGGATGGTGGAGAGAAGTCCAATGTGAAGTCCACCCAAAAATATAAGGCCTTGTTTGGTGTTACTTTTGTTTTCTGTTTTCTATTTCTGTTTTTAGAATTTTCACAATTTAAAAACAGAAATATTGTTTGTGTATCGCTTTCACTTTCAAATTCTACTTCTTACTTTCACTATTTATGAAATTTGGAGAAGTTGAAAATCTCAACCTTTCATTTTTTTTTTTGTTTTCTCATTCTCATTCTCAGTCACCACCTCTTGCCACCACCACCACCTCCAACCACCACGCACCACCACCACCCACCACCTCTGCCACCACGCACCACCCCCACCATCACCGCCCCACCCACTAGCCACCACCCACCACCACCCATCGCCACCACCCCCACCACCACCACCCTAATCACCACCTCCAACCACCACCCACCACCACCACCCTAATCACCACCTCCAACCACCACCCACCACCTCCGCCACCACCACGCACCACCACCACGACCACCACCCATTGCCACCACCACCCTAATCACCACCTCCAAACCACCATGCACCACCACCACCCACCCACCCACCATCACCACCGCCACCCACCCCACCACCACCACCCCCACCATAACCACCACCACCCTAATCACCACCTTCAGCCACCACACACCACCACCACCCACCATCTCCACCCACCACCCACCACCTCCGGCCTCCCGCCGGCACATTTCCAACCAACTCATAATTATGTTCTTACTCTTTTTTTTTTTGAAAATAATCTCACACAAACATATTTTTTGTTTTCACTTCCTTTTTACGAAAAACATAAATTAGAAAACAAAAAACAAAAAACAGAAGTGTTACCAAACATAGCCTAAGTGGCTCTCCATTCGCCACATCACCTAGTATGCATTTGGGGTGTATTTTTGTTGTACCCGTATCATTACTCAAATTGAAAACCGAAATATTGGGTTCCACTTCCGTTTATATCCTTATTCTCTTTCTCTCTCTTTCTTGCTTATGTTTTGTGCCCTAAGCTTCCAACCCCAAATTCATTAAACCCGAAAAGATTGTTGGCACTAAGTAGATCTAAGCATTAACAGGTAATATATTGGGAAAAGTAGTTGTAGCATATCATTTACAATTTCGGCTTATGCTTTCTTTCGTCTGTAGCTCCTCTGTCGATTCTGATTCAACCTAACATGTATGCAATTTTTTTTTATTGAACTTTACTTTTGTCTTTTGCAGCAAAACTAAATTATCCAAGTTTGATTGATTTATTTGTCACTAAAAATAAAAGAAGAGCAATGTTCAAGTGATACTTATTAACTATTACAATGTTAAGTATTTTTGGCGACTTCGATATTCGAATTCTTGTAAGTTTTTTATTTGAAATAATTTGTGATACTTATTAATTATTACAATGTTAAGTATTTTTGGTGACTTCGATATTCGAATACTTGTAAGTTTTTTTGTTTGAAATAATTTGTATTTTTTAAAATTATAGTGTATTTTTAAATGTGGAGGGCCCCAAATTAAATTTGCGCTCCAGAAAGATCAGGCCGAGGTCGAGCCTCAAACTGCCTGTTGCCCATCTTTATTTTTGTGGCCAGGGTTGCTTTCAGTTTTTGTCTCTCACTCGTGTACGTATGGAGTCTTGGCCCTCAATTAATCCCGCATTAGTTTAAAGGGTAAATTACTAAAATCAACCCTTAGGTTTCTAGAAATTAGATATAGCCTCCTCACGTTTAGGAAATTACGAATTACCCCTTATCGCATGACAAATTACCTTCATGTCGGGATGTCACCGTTGTGCAATTCGAAAGAGTCTGTAGGACATCATCAAACCCTAATTGCAATGGATCAAACTAATTTTTTTAAAAAACTTGTGAGAGGTGGTAGAGGTGTGAAAATAGCTTTTCATGGGCTATAAAAGGACAGTTTTGTCCATTGAAATTAAGATTTGATGATGTGAAACAGATTCCTTCGAATTTCCTAACCGCTACATCACGACATGTGGTAATTTGTTATGCGATAGGGGTAATTGGTAATTTCTAGATATGTCGAGGTGATTTTGGTAAATTATGCCCCTTTTTTTTAACTTGGGTGTCCGGATCATCTTAGTCGCATCTTGATTAACTTTGGCCAATTCCACAACCCATTTGCAAGATGCCCAATTAAATTTGGTGAAAAGCTCCATATGGATTGACCACAAAGAAGTTGACAACACCTAAGAAGTTTCATACCTGAAACCTCAGTAAGGCAAAACTCCTACGTCCTAAATCTTAACCACCAAGGTAATCCCTTGGGGTTATTAAGCATGTGTCAATCGTTGAACCTAATTTTTGGATTAACAATATCAAACGATGGTTATAAATTATGCTTATTTAGTTGTCAATCCCCCCAAACAATGGTTTGAAAATACGCTTATTTGCTACCATCCTTCAAAATATCGAAGGATTCTTTTATAAATTATAATAGATCCTTCAAGTTATAGATAGTATTTTATTCCCTCTGTCCACAAAAATATTGTCAACTTTCATCTATTCATATCTCTCAAATATTGTTTATATTTCGCAATTCTTAACATTTCTATGGTTATAAATGCTTTTTCTAATAAAATTAAGTGCATCTATAAGATCCATATATACTGGATAGAAAATATGCCATAAATTATTTTTTTAAAAAAAACTTATGATAGATGTGAATGGTGAAAGTTGATAATCATTATGGAACGGAAGGAGTATTAATTTTAATCTATTTCTAATATTATTGATCTAATTTACCATTCTTGTTTCTTGATTAATCACTTTAATTAATTACAATGTTTTAAATTGATTATTCGTATAATCGGTTGCTATGCAATAATTTTTAAAATTTTGCGTCTTGAAATCAAATATTAAAATACTCGAACATTTTAATTTTGAAAATTCAAGTTCAAATTAATAAAAGAAAAAAAGACAAAAAAAATATGATTGTTTATTATTTTGAAACATGTGACAAATGAGTGTGTGTGTGTGTGTCTATATATATATAGGTATGTTGGAAAAAATAAAATAAAATAAAAACTTTTTTGTGCATGGTTTGGGAAAACATGGTATCAACTAATAAAATAAGAATATTTTCGTATTTGAAGGGTGAGAGACATTTCTTAAATTTGAAAAGAGAAAGGAAATTAATTTGAATGGTGATTTTAAATTATTTGGTGTTTAAGGGATCTATTGGAGTAAAGATTTCATACTTGACCCCTCAAAATTTCTAAAATTTGATATTTAAAGGATCTGCTGGAGAAGTTCTTGCCGAATAACTTCAATTTTTTATCGATCTCATGTTTCAATTTTGAAAACTCAATTAGAATTTGGTGGATTACCTAAGAAAAAATAACCACTACAAGATAATTAATTACCTAACTAAACCAACAACTCGACTTGACAATAACGGAAAAAAACAAACTACTCCAACTGCAACAAGACTAATTTAAGTATAGATAACAGGAATGGGGTAATGATTTAACACATTTTCTTGTAAATGCCCTCATACTTGTCTTTTAGAGATAAAATTACACACTAAAAGATAAAAAAGAGGTGCATTAATAAGGAAAAGGGATGTGAAAATTATTTTCCTAGGAATATATAAAAATCTGGCAAGCAACCTAATGAATTACACAAGTGGTGGCTAGCTCAAGCTATAGAGCTCTTCGATAACCCACACTGCATTCCGGGATCGAGTTTTATTCCCTCCTCCCCATGTATTAGATTACGAATGACAAATGGATTAAAAAAAAAACTAATGGAGTAATTGATAACTATCATTAGGACCCCCAAAAAGATCACAAGTGAGCAAGAACAAATCTTTGTTTTTTTGTGCTTGAATGCTTCGGCCCCTCCTCACGCCCTTGGAGTCATTACAGTCTACAGAAGACTTAAAACAATATCAAAGAGTTTACTGGGAAAAAAAAAACAAAGCAAAAAGACTCACAATAATATACTAACCAGAACCTAAAACAGCAATCAAATCTTATATAGTATAGCAGAATGACTTTTTGCGAGAAGGGCTATGGTTGCGACAAGTGGCATAATTTAACTGGTTTGTCATAGAATTTTCAAGTAACACATGTGACATTACTCTTATTCCCATTCTTCAAAATTATCCATAAATAGGTTAGATGTTATTCGAAAATTTACCTTAATTATCTCCTAATTATCTCCAGCATATCCATATTTGAATATTGAAGAAGAGATTGTGATGCCATGATTGTATAATAGATTTCGAAATTATCTACACTTTGCTTAATAGAATAATTTTTTTTTGTTACTATCAATACTTTCCTGAATAGAAGATCTCTTCCTATGCATTTCTCTTTTACAATATAGATTGGTTCTCCAACGAAACTATGAAAGGTTCATTGATCTAGAAAAAAATAAAACAAAAAATAAGCGAGGTATTTTTCTTGGTCTTTCTATATATTTGTGCATGTACTCTTTATCGATTATGAATATGTGTTTGCATATATGACAAAACCAGCCAGAATACAAGACAGCCCATATACATGATACAATAAGGAAATTTTTTATGCCCCTAATGAGAATAAATTTAGAGCTTGTATTTTGAAAAAAATAATATTACAATATAATGTGTTTGCTTTCAATAAATTTTGTCAGATTTTGCTTTTTATTTTTATTTTTATAGAATTTTGTGTGAACAAATCCAAAGTAGCTTGCAACTTTTGATCTCTGTATGGTGAAGGAGTTCTGTAGGTCTTTGTGCCAGACAATTAGAGCAAAGTGAAAATCAACTCTCCTAAGTGGTAACTTTAATTTAAAATATGAGTACACCCTAAGTTATTGATAATTAGTGATCATCTACTAAAACAAAAATGTTGTTTAAAAAATGCACTATAATGAAAACGAATATTTTTATGAGAAGCAATTTCCAAAACTATTAGAGAAAAATGAAATTTAATCAAGTTCGATCTAAAATTTAAAAAACCAATGAAATTTTTTAGTTTTCAAGATCTTTAAAAAATATAAATAATTCTGGACATGTTAAAAATAATTGAAGTCAATTTGTAAAGATAATTTTACTTGGTTTTTTTTTTTAATCTTTTCAACCACAGGGACTATTTTTAGGGGAGTAGATGGTAGCATCTTCGATTCTTCATCTATTTTTTAAAAGGTAAATCTTTTGTTTTTCTATTTGGTAAAGATTATTTTACTACAATTTTTTCTTTAATTTTTTCAAGCTCTTCGATGAAAAATTCATTATAGAGACCATTTTGAGGGGAAGATCGGTAAAAAAAGACGGTAGCATCTTCAATTCTTCGTCCATTCTTGGAAAGGCAAATTTTTTGTTTTCAGTTTTGCGAAGATTATTTTACTACAGTTTTTTCTTTAATCTTTTCAAGCTCTTCGACGCAAAAATTCATCCACGACAAAAATTCAAACACTAACGATAAGTGACGAGGAAATTTGTAAAATACTTTCGAATTTTTATTCCACGACAAACTATTTTATTTTATTTTTCCTTTTCTTCTTATTGGGAATATTTGATTGTATTGTATTCCTTCCCAATCTTTTCTTTGACATATTCAGTTTGTTTGTAGTAACTTCAAATATACATTTCACATTTGTGTAGTTTAATGGAAAAAAAAGAAACTTATATTTTCTCATTCTACACGATTTGAGAAAAAGAAGATGCCAGGCTTTCGAGACAATCATTATGTTGACACCAAACTTGATGAAACCGGGGTGGTGATGTGATGTATGTAGACAATAGATTTTGTATGACATGAACAGGAACATGAGCAACTGTTTAGAAAGAATTGAGCTATGCTACATATTAAAATTAATTTGGATGTGTCATGGATTAAGCTACGGTGACTGAAACTTCAATTTGCTTGATTGACGTATGTTAACGAACACCACAAATAGTCTTAGGAAATAAAGAGAATCAATGGAAGGAGTTCAGGCGGATTCAGTTGCGTATCCATCAAATGTTGTTCATATGTAGTAGATAAAGATCAAATGGTACTTTAAGAGATCTAATTTGATTATAATTTTATTTATGTGCATAGCACGGGTAATTGAACCAATTTTATACTTGAAATGGTACTCAAATTATGTGTACAAACATTTAATTGTGTAGATTGAATTCAGTCCGTGCATAGCACGGGTTTTTTGCTAGTTTATATAATTAGGCTGGAGTATGTATCAACGATTTCATTGAGTACACATGATCAGAAGGTTGGTTAGATTTTTGGTTGGTGGCACATGACATCTCCTTTGGCTAGTTTGATTTTTGGTTGGTTAGAACGCTCGGCTGGTTTGTAAATGAGTCATGCTATTAATGAGCTAAGTTCGGTTCATGTAATAAAAAGTCTCTGTTAACGAGTCGAGCCTATAAAAACGAGCCTAGTGGAGCTTTAGAGCATTGAGCTTGGCTTTTTTACTAGGAGTGGTAAACGAGCCAAATAAGCTAGTAGTTGATGATCAAGCTTGGTTTGATAATTTAACGACCTTCAAAAATATGTTTGAGCTTAGCTTTTTATGAGACAAAGAAATCTCAAACAAGCTATAATCAAGCCAAACACGAGCCAATCTCGAGTAACTTGAATTTTATGCACTATATGTTGAACAAGCGCAATAGTAGTTTGCTCAAGCTTGCCTTTAATTTTAACGAGCTTTAAAAAAATGTTCAACCTTGGTTTGTTTATGTAACAAACCGATCATAAACGAGTTTCTAAAAATAGAAAATTGGCATAAAGGCCAAGTTTGGGGCTTTAAAAGGTATTTTAGTCCAGTTTAACTTATTTTTAAGGTCTCCAATACATTGATGAAAAATTTTTGAGGGCTAAAGGACAATACTAGACAAAAATACCCTTAATGAAGTAGAAGCAATAAGCCGTGCTTGGGAAGGAATGCGGACATCTAACCCTTAAAAACGACTCACCACGAAAAGTTAGAAATTGATGACCCACCTCGTCTGCCAATTGATGGAATTCTTCCCGAAATGTTCTGACCCACCAAGTCAGAAAATGATGACCCACCATCTCTCTCTCTCTCTCATGCATATGGGTAATTTCTCTTTCCTCAATTTTAGGGATGAGTTTAAGCACTTAGGATGCACTTTTCAATTATAGAGTTTTAGTGGTTTAAACACTTTAATAGAGTACCCTAGGGCTTTAGGCACTTTCATAGAGTATCTTGAGGTTTAGGTTTAGACATTTTCATGGAGTACTCTAGGATTTAGGTTTTGGGTGCACTTTCCAATTATATGGTTTTAGTGATTTATGCACTTTCGTAGGGTACCTTAGGGTTTAGGTTTTAGGTGCACTTTTCAATTATATGGTTTTAGTGATTTATGCACTTTCGTAGGGTATCCTAAGATTTTAAGCACTTTCATTAGCTACCTTAAGATTTAGGTTTAAGCACTTTCATTAGGTTTGGAGATTTAGACATTTTCATTAGGTTTGGGAGTTTAGGCACTTTCGTGGGCGAGAAAGAGCATTTTTGGAATGTGTGGGTGATTTGTCCTCTTGGCATTAAAAAATTAGTTTATGTTCTATTTCCATGATTAACCCATATACTATGTCTTTGTCGAAGAAAGACTCTTTCAAAAACTGAACACGAGCTTGAATTCGAGTAGCTTGGTCGTTTAGCGGCCTTAAACGAGCCTAAAAATTAATCTTGAACCCAGCTTGAGACTAAACAAGTGAAGCCAAGTCTCAAGTTGCTGACAAAGAGGAACCAAAGTATTATTTTTAGGGGTAAATTACCAAAATCACCTCCGAGCAGTGGGGACGAAATCACGAAACATGCAATACTATGGGGTCGCTTGACCCATGGTGGAAATGAAGTTCATAAATAATTGAACTCATCAAAATGTGACAAAATTACCAAAATCACCTCTCAGTAGTGGGGACGAAACATGCAATACTGTGGGGTCGCCTGACCCATGGTGGAAATGGAGTTCATAGTAAATAATTGAAGAATTGAACCCATCAAAATGTAGCATTGACCCAATCATGAGATGAAAAACACCTGATAATTTATCCCACTACTGAAACCAACCACCCAACTGCTTTCCGTCCGGTTCTCTTTGGCTCTTAGCTTCGTGTCTCGCTCTCTAAATGTAAATGTTGCAGCTTCCAATTATCACTGCAAAGGATTATACTTGTTTTTGTTTGAGTTTCATGATTTGTATTTTGTAATATGTAATTCGACAATCGTACACACGCTGGTGATTTAATACTTGGAATTACAATTTAGTCGCACTATATTTGGTTCGTTTGTAGCTCTAAGGCTTAGTTTGTCAAAAGATTTTAACAACTCATTTGCTAAAATCAACCATGATTTTAGCAAATAAGTTGAGTTGCTCGAGCACTTTAACTTGGTGCGAAAAAAATCGAAAAACAATAAACGAAACCACTTAATTTTGTGATTTGAAATTTTCATGATTTTAACAACTCAACTTATTTGCTAAAATCATGGTTGATTTTAGCAAACGAGTTGCTAAAATCTTTTGGCAAACTAAGCCTAAGGAGGAACCAAAGTAGGTGACTAATAAATTTAGGAAGCAAAGTTGTAATCGCGACAAGCTGTAATACAGTGTGGGGTAGACCACCGTCTTACCGTATAGATATTATTGAACCCGGGATGCCTATAGTGTACAAAAGCACTACAAATTTGAAGTTCCCAATCTGACTTATCCAAAAATGTTTGCAATGGTTCAAATTTCAAGTACGATTATCCTACACGTAAAATAATTTGAATCCTTAATTGCCGAATAAATGGTTCATATTGGACACTATAGAAGTATGGCACTACATGTAAAATAATTTCTCCTCATCGCTTTTTGTTCAATTCTCGCTCTTTGGTTTTCAACGAAGGTGAAGACTAAATTTTTTCCAAGGTAAGCCCTTTTTTCTCATATGATATTAATTAGTCAGTAATTTAAGTGTAGATAATAGGAATATATAAAAAGCAAGCAAGCAACATAAGGACATACTCCTACTTAAAAACTATATCATTAGAACCAATTTTTTTTTAAAAAATACAGTAGAACAACTACAAATTTTATTTTTTATTTAGTTACTGTCTTTTGTTTTGTTTTTTTTCACATGGTGCTTGATTGACCCCTTCAATTATCTAGTCTTCCTCACTTTTCCAAGTCGTTACAGAGACTTTACGAGATAGGTCATTATTTACAATGCATCAACACAATTTCACTTAATAAGCCACTTCTACCGATTTATTACCAATAAGTCAGTTTTGTGTAAAAAATTTACAAAATATTGGGATTTATTTTATTATACTCCCCACAACCTAGAACAAATTTGTATTTATATATAGGCTGAAGTATCTTATATTTATAAAAGATTCCATGGAATACGCTGATTAGAAGGTTGGTTAGATTTTTGGGTTATATTTTGGGTGGTTGGATTATGTGACCACTCTGAAAAATAGAACCCGAGTAATTAGGGGATAAAATTAGACAACTTTTAAACGTAAGGAGTGACCAAAGTGGATGTCTGAGTAAAATTTAGGATGCAAAAGTGTAGTTTACGGGAAGGGCTATAATAGGGTTATGATTCACTCGCGAACTGTTTGTCGCACTTGCAAATTGCAATCGCTTTCAAAGACATACACAACACTTTATCCTCATCGCGTTCTGTTCAACTCTCGCTCTTAGGGTTTCAACCAGGTAAAGAACAAAATTAGGGTTAGCCGCGTCTAAAATTCGCAGGTTATTGTTTCTTGTCCATTTATTTTTATTTTTGCTAGTGTTAGATCTCGTTGTTGCTCGAGTTTTATTGTGTACGCAGCTTTGATCCTTTCGTTTTCGCTGCAAGCAGACACAACTGTGCGTAATTAGGTGAATATAGGGCTGTTTTTATGTGTGAAAAAAACGTCGAGGGTTCCAATCTAGGTTTTTTGATGCAAATTTGATGTTTGATTTGAGTCTTGTTTTCGTTGGTGTAAGGTTGATTACTTGATTAGCATTGGGTACAAAAAATTTAGAAGCCCAGGAAAATGTTCAAATTGGGGAAATAGTTTTCGAGGCCTCCTTTTATTGGATGGACGTATTGAATTAAGTCGCGTCCACATATCTGGAGTTAGATTTGAAAAAAATGATACCCGTCCAACCTGTAATTTAAAATTTTCTTTCACGATTCTTTGGGATTTTCATGTTATATTATCTTGTGGTTAGATGATTAATTCATTCAAAATTTAGAGCTCAAAAAACGTGTTATTTCTTGGGTTTTCTTTTGGATTTTAATACTTCAAAAGATTAAAAAAAGTACTGATGGCGATGAGCAATGTTTTGCATCTGTGGTTTTGCACTCTTTCTTTTGGGTCAAGTGGAGAAGTTATGCAATTGAGCCAAGATATTAAGGCACAATCCAAGCACTATCTTCAACTCGGCGATATAGTAAAGCCTGCAGAATAATACTAATCTGCGACTGGGACTGCTGCTAATTTTTCTTGTATTGGGTCCTTGACTCTTCATGATCGTACAAAGAAAAAATCATACCATAATAATCCTAGTTTGACAGAATTTTGAATTTTAGTTTGATGTTTTCTCGTGCATTATTCATTGTGCTTCAAAGCTTACAAAATGCTTCCTCTTACTGTGTAGGTAAAATGAAGCCCATATTCTGTGGAAACTTTGACTTTGAGGCACGACAATCAGATCTGGAGCGACTTTTTAGGAGATATGGAAGGGTTGAGAGAGTGGATATGAAGTCTGGTAATTTCGCCTGACTCCTTTTAATTCGCACCTTAGATTGCCGTTGCTTTGTTGGACTTTATTTTTGACCTGTTAATTGGTGCCTTCTATGGTTATACTTTGTTTTACATTCTGGCTATGTTTTGTCGTAATCAGGTACTTGACTGTCAAGCCATTGAATTGTTGTATTTTGATTCTAAGTGAGTTAAGTTCCTAAGGTCAGCCCATTAATGCTCGTTCTGACAAGTTAAGTGAAAAAATGGCTCGACGAAGTTTAGCATTTATGTTTGAACCGGCCTCTGTAGTAACTCATGACAAACATGTCAATATAAAGTGCGGAGAGGATAATTTTTCGGAACCAATGCATTACCTTGTTCATATGCAAGTCATGTGACTAAGACTTCGCCTACATAATGCAAATAGCGACTTGTCCAATATCTATTGGAGTAGTGTGCAAGAGCAGAATCTTTTTGTTGAGAAAATCTGAGGTAGTCTCATCTCAAGTTCAAAGTTTTGATAGATGAAAATTCACCTTTTGTGCCTGATGCTAAAATGAAGATGTACTTGTGGACCATGATATTGGGTAAGTTTTGAATCCTCGTGCATGGTTATGATTTTACAGGTAATACGCTTAACCATTTTTTTCCTTTTCTGAGGTCATGTCTATGAGTAAAAATTACCTTATAAAGTTATCTAATGAAAATCATCTGAGGACGTGAACGCTATCGGAGCAATTTCTTTCTGATTGGGAAAAGCTCCTCTCCTTGCTTTCCATGACTATGATAGGGATATCATCCAGTCATCCTCATCAGCACCGCATTCTTCCCCTGCAAGTGTGAAGATATATTTTGAGGACGAAAGAAAAGTATATTTTAGAAAGTGTTAAACCCCAGTAACTTACTCTTTGGTGCAGGATCACCTTGGAAAGTTCACACACTTCCTATCTGATGGATGGCTTTTCAGCATTCCATGTTCTGGCTGTGACGAGCTTCCTCTTCTTGTTCCCACAGATCCAATATGGCATCACCATCCCATCTTTGCCTCAGACACCGTTGCATTTCCTCACGAATTTTGCCCAGTTTCCATTTCAGACATGTTCCCACGTAAAAACCATGCCGTCCTCAAAGCAGAGGCAGCAGAATAATGATGGAGAAGGCACATTTTCATTCGTTAGCCTAGCATGTGACATCCACCCTTGGATTCTTGTTCTTGACATCAATTAAATCATTGCGAAGGTCCGTCACTGATTTTACTGGTTAATAGTATCTAGATTGTAGTTTGGGTAAAAAGGAGGGGGGAGGGGGGCCTAGATTTTACAAGGGGTCAAAATTGGTTTTGGTGTAATTCTAGGTGATTTGAACTTGTGCTGAAGAAGAAATTCCATCTCTAAGACGGAATCCCTGCAAGGAAGGATCCTTAACTTGGAATTTCCTCCAAATATGGAAGTATTCTTTCTTATTTTTGTAGTGTACTCTGTCAATAGGATTTGCCTTCGTTTATATGGAGGATGAGAGAGATGCAGCGGATGCAATTCGAGGTCTTGACCGATTTGAATATGGTAGAAAGGGGCGCCGTCTTCGTGTGGAATGGACAAAGGTATTCTTGGCTAATAGTATTTTGATCATTCTGGTTGCTCTCTCTCTCTCTCTCACACACACACATACACACACACACACTCACACACACACACTCACACACACACTCACACACACAATTATTTATATCTTCTATGTAACACATCTTGCTGTTTTTTTTCTTTGGTTTCAGCAAGAACGTGGCATTAGGCGGCCTGTGGATTCTAGAAGATCTTCAACAAATTCAAGACCATCGAAGACCTTGTTTGTTATTAATTTTGACCCTTATCATACTAGGACAAGGGACTTGGAAAGGCACTTTGATCCATATGGGAAGATACTGAACGTGAGGATTAGAAAGAATTTTGCATTCATTCAATATGAATCAGAAGAGGATGCCCGCCGGGCATTGGATGCTACAAACATGAGGTGATTTTATCTTTATAAACATCTCGGGTTTCCTTATTGTGCCATCTATGCATCTAATTATTTTGTAACTTGATCTCTTCTGCCTTGAATTCCATTTGGATTTATGGGAGGGAATGAAGAGTGGAGATTAGGAGGGGAAAAAGTAGTTATTGCATGTTTGGAGTACCATTTTTAGTAGGGGAAGGGTGGGAAAGGGAGTGGTTGTGAGGGGTAGAGAGTATTAGCATTTTAAGCCTTTTCTTCTGTTTCTATTCGCCCCTTAAAAATTGGGAGGAAAGGGAAGTGAGGTGTTTTTTGTTCAACTTTTTGAATACCAATTATACCCATCTGTAATGTAAATAATGTTTTCAATGTTATCTATTTGTAGACAATAGAAAAAATGCAGTATACACCCCCCCCCTTGTTATCGTTTGGTTCGACCAAACGAAATAAAGTTACTCTCCCTTCCTTTCCCTTGTGACTTAACACTTCCCTTGACTCCCCTTTCTGTAATCGAAATGAAGTGTTGAGGTTTGATTAATCTTTTGAGGAGCTGCTTTTATTAGATATGTTATGTACGTTCTGTCATGGGATCTATTTTTGAGTTTCAATGTAGCTTTTGGTGACTTGTGTCAGTGTGTGCTATTCTGATTTGCAGCAAGCTGATGGATCGGGTTATTTCAGTGGAGTTTGCAATCAAAGACGACGATGACAGGCGAAATGGATACAGTCCTGATAGAAGCCGCGATAGGTCGCCCGGAAGGAGGGCTCAAGACAGGGGACGGTCACCCAGCCCATATCGGAGAGAGAGGGCTAGTCCTGATTATGGCCGTGGCCGTAGCCCAAGTCCCTATCGCAAAGACCGGGACAGTCCCGATTATGGTCACGGTGGACCCAATAAGAGTCCACGCAAAAGGGAAAGGGCTGATTCCGAATATGACCACGGCCGGACCCGCAGCCCACGAAGAGTGAGGCCTAGTCCCGATAATCATGGCCCTGAACCCAGCCCAAGAGAGAGGGTTGTGAGTCCTGATTATGATCGTGGTCACAAGGCCCACAAGCGAAGCCCTAAAGGAGAGAGGATCAGTCCTGATGCCTATCGGCATAACCCAAGCCCACAAAGAGAGAGGGTCAGTCCAGATGACTACCGGCGTAGCCCAAGCCCAGATGCCAAGACTGAACTGAGGGATAGTCCAAAATTTGATGAAGCAGAAGATAGTCCCGTTCAGGAGCGATATGGGAGGTTTGTATTGTTCTGCTGCTGTGGCACTCTCTTTTTCAAATACTATATTATTAAATTGTTGGGATTTCTTGCTTTTTCCCCCTTAATTGTGCTCTGAACGTGTTTCTTTTTTTACTGTTGATGCAGTCGTTCACCTGTGGAGAGGGAAAGATCTCGTTCTTGAAAATTTTGGAGGATGTAATATGCATCACTATCTGCAAATTTCATACTACAATTGGCGCGAACCCGTTACAGAAGATTCTGAAGACATTGGGGCGTAGTTTCTGTGTTAGTTTAAAGTTGCTATAATTTCATGTTTGTTTTGAATGTTAGGGGATTACCAGAAAATGGAACTATTTGATTTTGTGACTCGAAAATGTTTAGAGTTACCCTATCTAGATGCAAGTTTTTGTTTCGGACATTCAAAACATGTTTGGATGGCTCAGATGTGGCGGTACCCTATCTAGATGCAAGTTTTTCTCCTTCGTGAGAGCCCGTCACTCTGGCTAAAGAGGTGATTGGTGTTTGAACCAAATGACTTTTGGCCTGTTCCTCCTGATGATGGGTTTTGAAAATCATCTTATTTAACCAGGAGTGACACCTATTATGTGAACGCTGGCCTCGTTCGATGCTGGTTGTAAATTGTGGGGGTACGGGGGATTGAAGTTGAGATTGATAATGAGGAAGGAGGTATCCGGTATTAGCGGTGAAGTGTGCAATACCCTCTCTTGTTTGATTTGATTCGGACTACGACATAAGGATCATTCAGGTAATTTCTCGCTACTTTTTTTAAACTAACTTTTCATCACAATTTAGGATAAATCTTAGTCATTGGATCATTCAGGTAAGTTTATCCTGGCCATTGGTTCCTTCGATCATTCTATAGAAAGGAAATGTTATCGAACCAAACATCCACAAACAGATACATATATACACCAAACCCAGTTTCAATCATCAGATACTAACAAATTAGAACACAGCTGCAACTTGCTTGTGCAAAGTCTACTAAAACGGCTGAGGGTGATTGCCTCAGATTTGTATCCATTCCATTGAAGAGGATGGGAGGCACCCTCCCTAGTCCCTATAGTCAATTTTGACTTTGGGCTGAAGTCTGGCTACCTGTTGGAGATATGCTCAAAGGAACTCTACTTTGGGAGAAAATTTTGGGTGTCGTTTGGGTACAACGGGGCACTATTGGGAGCGAATCTCGGCCGTCCAAAATTCTTTTTGGACGGTCTAGATTTTATAGTGAGAGAGGGACGGAGGCAGAAATCTGGACCATCCAAAATACTTTTAGATAGTTGAGATATGTGCTCGGGCACCACGTGTGCAGTACCTTATTTGCACCAAAAATTTTCTCGAACTTTGAGAGCCATTTTAGTGAAAGTTGAGAGTGTTGCGATTTCTGTCCTATTTTCCTTTCTCCTAATCCCCAAGATATTAATTACCCCCCAAAAAAAACCTCCTAAGATATATAAGGCCTTATTCTCCAATAGATTTTAGCTAAATTTTATAAAAATCTCATAAAATGAACATTTTATGGAGGGGTGATAAAATAAAATTGTTTTCTCAACTGATAAAATATAGTGGTTTTTGCTTATAAATTTTAGGAGGATTTTATGAAAATCTCATAAAATTATTTTTATATTTTATGTTTTGAGATTCTAGTTCATAAAATATGAATTTTTATGAAACAAAAATTTGTTAAAGAACGAAGCCTAAATATGTCTGGATTTTCTCTTCTTCAATAAAAAATTACTACGAACTAAAAGAGATCACTTTCGTTTTCCGCCCCAAGCTATTGGTGTCATCGAATGACATCAATACGTACGCGATTACATCATCATCGTCCCAGTCAACTGATCACACGGGTGGGCAATTTCGGGATTGTTTGGATTGCAATTTTTTAGTACTCCATTTTTATTTGGAAAATGCTAACATGTGCCAATTAGGTTGAAAAAAGTGTATTGAAATGTATGAAAAATATATATAGATATGTGAAAGTGTATTGAAAAATATAAAAAATGTATTGGTGTGTATTTTTTTATTTGCTTGCGTTCTTATTGTGTGTCTATTGAGCATGCATTAGCATGACCCTTTGGTTTTTGGGTTTGGAGAAAACAAGTGAGAAATAAGGAGAAATGTGCTTTTGACTTCTTGTTCTCCATTTTTTATATTTTAGTTAACAAAAGACCTACAGAATAAATTTTGGATAGAGTATATCTTACATTATGCACCCATTTCCAAATTACTCAATGAAGTCATAATATTATGCATTCTGGGACATAATTTGAAAAATAAAAAATGTAAAAAGCAAAATACAAGAAGTTAAGAAATGAGATTGCATAGCAGAAATGCAAGTCCGACCTTGGGCATAGGCCAACAAAACGGTCGCCTAGGGTCTCCAGTTTTAGGTCCAATAAAAGGGCCCCTACATATAAATCATAATTAATATTATATATTATGTGTGTTGAGAGTTTTACAAATACGTTAGTTAGCAGCGATGGTTGGGTTTGCAATGTGTATCCATGAAGACTTCAATTACTACTTCCTCTAGTTTTCACATGTATTTTTTTTTTTCAACTTTTACAAAAAAGAAAGAGAGAGGCTTTTTTCAACTTTTTTTTTTAAAAAAAAGGCGTCACGTTTATGGCTCAAGGGTGCAGAGCTCCAATGTTCAAGCAACACGCCACTGAACTACAAAACTTTCTTGTGTTTCATATGGAACAACATAATAAGAGTATATAAATAAATGAGAGGCCATTTTGCTAAGGACCCCGAAAATCTCTAGGCCGGGCCGACAGAAATGCTAGGGACACACAGTTTGAACACACCCCAAACCACTTTCAATTTCGTAGGTTCGACGTATGGCTCTCTCTCTCTCTCTCTCTCTCTCTCTTGAACTAACGACTGTTTTTCTCCAATTTCCCAAAGTGTGCACACAAACTGGCAACTTTCAATTTCGTAGGCTCGACGTATGACTCTCTCTCTCTCTCGAACTGACGGCTGTTTTTCTCCAGTTTCCCAAAGTGTGCACACAAACTGGCAACTAACCAGGACATTTTGCTTAGGATCCCGAAAATCTCAAGACAGGCCTGCGGAAATGCTTGGGACACACCGTTTGAACACACCCCAAACCATTTTCAATTTTGTAGGCTCGACATATGGCTGTCTCTCTCTCTCTCTCTCTTTTTTTTGAACTAAAGGCTATCTATCTCCAGTTTCCCAAAGCGTGAACACAATTTTCTCACTTCCCCACTCAACAAACGTAATGGGAATGGCTTTTTTATGTGGGAAAACAAAGACTCAAATCCACAAGAGCAAAAAAGAGACAAAATCTAAGATTTGGCTTTTGTGGGAAAAAGACAATTCACTGGTCGAAAGGTTTTTTCTTCTTTTTTGATATTTAGATCCGTACTCTTTTTTTCTTTTTTTGATATTTCCTTCTAGAGACGGAGAATCTCTCAAGATCCAGTATTTGGACGAGTCGAGATTTGTGTTGCCATCACAGATTTCGAATTAGTGGTCTAAATTTTATCATTGACATAAAGTCGGGTACGACGATTTAAAAAAAAAAAAAGGATTAATTCTATATCCACATGTTTCTGTACCATGTGATTTCAACAAATGTACATTCTGCAAATGGAGTGGTAGCTAAGTATACAAGGGCACTATCTATTCTCACGTACTTAACCGAAGTTCAAAAAACCCACTAATTGTAATACAGACTCTCATCTAGAAAATGACAAACGTACAAATCTTATTTAAAAAATCACATGGTACAATTCTTCGATTCATATGAGTTCTCTTAATTGAAACAATGAGACTAAAGACTTTGAGAAGTAAATCTTCGAAGATTTACTACGAGACTATTTGTTAAAGTAGTCTCGTAGAAATCTTGATAAGACTACACGGTGGTTGCTTTTGACGCATTGCCGTGATTAGTTCCTTGATTACTACAAGACGGCTCATAGTCGATGAAACGTGCTGCGGTTGTTGTGTTGAGATTCGATTACAATGGCTTTTTCCACTACGGTGTGGCTACAAAAACGGCCAGGGCCGGCCCTGACAAATGAGGGGCCTAAGACGAAATTTGAAAATGAAGGCCCTTAACAAAGAAAAAACTAAATATAAAGTCGATATACACCGTTTCAAAACTATATGCATGTATTTAACACGAAAAAAACCCAAAAATAGGCCTACATACTTGGTGGTAAAAAATATTTGGAGGCCTTTTTTTTTCATTTTTCGTGGGGGCCTAAGGCGCCGGCCTTACGAGCCTTAGCTCAGGGCCGGCCCTGAAAACGGCACTTACGCTTATCTTATACAGTAGCTACATTGTTTTGGTTCACAAGATTCTAGACAAGACTAGTAAACTCTTTTTCGGGTAATGAAACGTTTCTCATGCCAACTCGCACGAATATCAGAGTAATTCTTAGTGACACATCACATTCTCTGTTGAGCTTCATCACACCCCCAAATTGGGATACACAGTTCTGGAACATCTTCGTAGTCTGCTAGATCTGCATGGCTCATAGTGACTCCAAGATATTTCGTACCCCCTAACTAGAGTGCCCTCACACCCTGACTGGAGTGCCAGTGGTTTGTCATGAACAAGAATGATCTAGTGTGCACTACTTGAACAATAACTCGGAATTACTTGTCACATTTGAACTTGGATGACTTGCATTTCCAACCCAGATGTCTGAGAAAATCTTGCCATCAACCATTGGAAATTCCCACAAAACAATGGAGGAGTCAAAACATTCCCACTTAAAACCCATTCTCCTTCAAAACCAAAGTGTTGTTTTGACAGTTTACAAAATTTAGTCTGCAACATAATCCACTTCTATCTAAGCTCCTTTGTTGTTTGAGCTCTTGCATCACTCCTAGGGATATTGTGACTCGCGTCCGTCATCATCGAACGCTTGTGCCCAATCATCAAGATGTTGTTCAATGACACCATCTCTTTTATGTCTCCAGTACTTTGCCTGGAGGGGAACCCGTCACAAATCACAAAGGAAGAGAACCTGCGATACACATCGTCTTGATCACCATCTCAATTTCTTTGTCTTAAGGTTCCTTGATGTAACGACCCGCCCCTGCCTTGCACAATATTGTCCGCTTTGGTTGCCCAAGCTCCAAAGACTTCCCAGTAGGTCACCCATCCCTGGATTGCTCCAACGTGAGCACACTTAACTGTGAAGTACCAATGAGCTTTGACGCACTCACGACTTTAAAAGGCCTTGTGCAAGTTAGGGCATGATCTATTCTCTCATATCATAAACCTCCTTTGCATCCAAGTGGGTCATGGGCTGTCACACGTGAACCGGTGTGGTACCGGCCAACACCCCTCCAATGCCTAATTTAGTATAGGCAAAAGGAATTCGAAGATGAATGAATTGTCAGATCGAGTGTGTACCTTTTACCCATTGGGAGTTCGGTATTTATAGGCACCTAAAGAGGCGTATTACAAATATCCGGCATGATTGACCAAATTTTGTGGAAGAGCTTATCCCGGGGGAACCTCCCATCCATGAGGGGATTATTTGGATTCATATCTTGATAATATGGCACTATAATATGGCACTCAGCCATCAAAATACAACGGATTGCTTGCATTTTTGAATCCCTGCAAAGTGATCTTGGAGATATTCTCTTCGAATTCCATGAGAATCTATTACAATGGTCTCTCTTGCCTGAGCAGGAGATCTTTGGTCTGCTCTTCCTATTGTGCATGGAGCAGCTAAGCTGAGCAGGAGTTAATGTTAGCACGGATTTGAATGATCCGTTAGTCTGGCTGGACTAGTGATGATTGAGATTGTACCTCCATGCTAGGACCATAGAGTTCTTAGGTAAGATGTAGTAAATAGCTTGTTCTCACAAATTCAAGTAAAGATCATAGAAGTCTTATAGGCACGGAGCCTATATAAGTAGGCTATCTGAGTTGATCAGGATGGGCGGACCACATTCCTGTTAGGAACCACATTTGGCCCTATCACACACCATCCAATTCAGTTGCCTACGCCCCATGGCAACACCATTGGATCCTTGATGCATACATGCACCTTTACTCTGTGTGTGTGTGTGTGTCTGCTTTTGTTGCTTATCAAGTTAACTGTCACCAATTACCCATATTACTTGTCCTGTACCAACGTCTAAGTAGAAAAACAAGAAAAGAGAGCAAATGATGATTTGCTATGTTTTGGGGAGTGCAACGGAATACGTGAAATAGTAATTATATAACTAGGCATAAACAATCATGTGTGTGAAGGATAACTAAAACTAACAACATTGTGGAGATGTACGACCCTAAGGCCGTACAGAGCTCCCAAGGAACACAAGTAGCTTAAACACTCAACAAGATAATCTTCTACTATTATTTATTGAATACTTGCTAGTACAACTTAATTACCATTTATCAACATCCCTTTATATAGGGCATTAGATTCATCTAGACTCCACATACTAAAACCATACATGTATCTTGACACACACACCAAGATACATGAACCTCCACATACATTGAACAATCACTAAAGTTTCTTAATCATTAGACTCCACACACTCACACACCAAGACACGAAATACATGTACTTTGAACATACAACGAACACACATAGACTTTTCATGTGTCACACGTGAATTGATATATTTACCAATTCTAAATTAATTCCAACAACTCCATCTATCAATACTCTCCACATTCTCCTCATCCTTCTTATACAACACGAATCATTGTTGCAACTCCCGATGATAAGCATTTGTCATCAAATTGAATCAGACTGTCTGATCACTATTGACCATCTTCGCAATCTCCAGGTTATCCTTATCATCAAGCTTTGATCTTTGTCAAGTCTATCAATCCTTCTTGGTGGGTAACAATCGTGCATTGTCCGCTCTCATTACCTCCTTTCCTTGGAGCTTGAGTGGCCAAAGCGGACAATATTGTGCAAGATGGTGGCGGGTCATTATAGTTGGTATCAGAGCACAAACCCAGAGTATGGGGTAGGAGTCATCTCTAGAATCTACATGAGTCACTTCTTGAATTTTGGAGTTGGAACAAAGTGCTACACCTCTCGAGGGAAGGTTGCTGAGCCAATATGCAACATTGTATCATAAGGTGGAAAGAATGTAACAATCCATGACCTACTTGGATGCAACAGAGTTCGACCTGTGATATAATAAATCATGTCTTAACTTACACAAAACCTTTTAAAGTTGTGAGAGCATCAAAAGTCAACGGGATTTCATAGTTAAGCGTAATTGCCTTGGAGCAATCCAAGGATGGGAGACCCATATGGGAAGTCCATGAAACTTGGGTGGCCAAAGCGGATGATATTTTGGAAGGTGGCAGGAGCGGGTCGTTATAGTTGGGGAGGGATCTCCTGCAACTGTTCACTTGGGTGGATCACGCTGACCAAGTCAACATTAAGCTTATTGTCTATTTTGAAACAATAACTTAAAACAAAAGGTTTAGATCTAGTACAATGAACAGGACTTAGACAACGAGTAGTTTCAAGAAAAGGTCAATACAAGAGCTGGTTGTGAATGGAATATCTTGGTTGTTAATTAAGAAATTTTATGACTTCAATTTCTTTTTTCTATTTTCATTTTTGGATAAGTAAATGGTTGTTTTTTTGCTAAGCAAAGAATTCATTAATCTTTGAAAATGAATGGTTGTTGGACGAGAATAATAATAAGTTTACAGTGACCGCATTTTTGTGTCTTCTAATACTTTTGTGGTATCTGTCCAAACAAATGGTGTGATGTAGGACCTATATATATATATCACATAATAACAAAGCATTAATCCTAAGGTGAAACCAGTAGTCTAAAAGAAGGTGTGGAAGGCCGAGTACTCGCTCTCTGGGCACTAGAAAGTTCCTTGCCGACTACACCGACTAAGCGCCAAGTACTCGGCACTGGAAGTTAAAAGGTGTCTAGCCGCCCTAGGGGTGCCTAGCGAATTAACTTTTAGAACCTTGGGTGAAACCCTAACTAATTTTCCGGAATGCTACTGTGTAGTACTGTCTCACCAATCACCATGAATAGCATTGTTGCTACTTGAATGAATGAACGAATTCCCCCCACCCTTAGGCATGCCAAGTTGGAAACATTCCATTACATCATGAAGAATTTTCTACACGTTTATACGTACGACTTACCTGCTTATTGCCCTTTTTCAGAAAGACTTAACTTAGGACATGTTCCACTCAAATGTTTTTTTGTTTTTTTAATTTTTTTAGATCTTTAATTATAGTTTAAATCTATAACTTGTTCTACTAAAGTGTTTTTTGATTTTTTAGTTGTAGTTTATTGTAAAGGGAAATTGGGTTTTTTTGGGGAGTTTTTTTTAGTGGAATAGAGTGGTTTTAGAATTAAATCAAAAACCAAAATTTTTGGGAATTTTTTGTTAGTGGAATAGAATGGTTTTTGAGTTCAAACAAAACCAATTTTTTTTAGTGGAACATGGCCTTAAAGGTGTTCCCTTTCTGTGGGCTAATATTGGGTGTACTATTGCCCTCATCATCAATCATAAAAGGGAGGGCTGAAGACCCTGGACTTTTTGACAATTTTAAAGAGGATAGAGACCAAACACCACTCGCCGTCAACTGGTCACTGTATCACCACTGACTCGGAACCATCTTCTAGTGTAAAACTAGGACTTGTAATCGTAGTCTCTAAGCCACAAACTAGTAGTGGTACGATACTTACAAAATTTAGAGCAAGCACGTTGGGACCGTACAGGGCGCTCCTTGGTGTGTGGCATCCAGGCCGTCAAATATGTTTTTAATGGTTCTAATTTCATCTCGGCACTTTTACATATTCGAGCCGTTCCTTGTCAAGATGAAATTCAAAACCATTAGTTGCTGAGATCAACGACTCGGATGCACACACCAGGATCGCACTCCATCACCCCGGGTCCGTTCATGCAAGGACTAAATCGGATTCAGGGTTCGAGAAACATATGATCCCGTGTTCACAAGTTTAATTTCAAAATCATACTAGCTCGAGTTTGGCTGGAGCCCATAGATTTGAGCTACTATTTGAGAACTCTTGATTACTCGTAGTTTGAATATTAAACAAGCCAACAAAAAAAAACCGAGCTCATACCTATGAGCTAGCCTTTTTCTAAACTAACCAAGCTACAACCAACTCAAACTTGAGCTGTTTACTATACAAACCAAAAGATTTGTTTGGCAAATTTACAAAACTAACCGAACCAAACCCTTATTGCCGAGCCTTGAGATGCTCGAATAGTTCGAATAGCTCAGTTTGTTTGCAGTCCCTTCTACCCGTTAAATTGTTCTTTATGAGATACCGATCACCGCGGTTTTTCTTTACGAGCCAAGTTAATCTTGTTTAAAGCTTCAAAATCAAGGCGTGAATTCATGCGAAAGCTGGTCTACAATGTTTTGGTCTATCCGATATCTTCCCAAATCATCTTTAACGGGTAATTCTTCACCGGCCATGAACTACTTTTACTTTAGAGGTTGAATAAATTCTTTTACCATCCACGAGGGAAATCCAAAAGGATTCAGCTAACGACCGACCCTGATTTCCTTTCAAAAAACAAGATACTCCTAGTTTGGCACAATCCTGTGAGCCGCCCCGCCGCTTATCAGACAAAAAATTGGCTGTAAATGATTAGTACCAGATTTTGTTCAATAGCCAAGTATCCTGGTCACCTTACGCGCACCTCGACTACTAAATCAAAACAGAATATGTGTCCTACTGGAAGTCTGGACAACAGAGTGAATTTCTTGGATCCCTTTGAAATCCGGACATGCATAATCTTCCAAAACTGATTTTCCTTTTGCTTTTAGGATCACAAAATGATATTGATTGTATACTTTTGACTCCCTGTACACCGTCCGTACTATATTTTTATTTTTACACAAATCAGACTAGGAGTGAGCATCGTCCAGACTTGTGTAACACAATTTATCCAGATTGAAAACCTTGGAACAAAAGTAGTCCGTGAAAATTCATAGAATCAAATCAATCTCAAAAGTTACTTAGTGTCAAGTACGTTTTCGTGCAGAACGTACATAAAAAGGATCACATCGGAATATCCATTTGAGTCGGCCTCCATATTCTTTACGGGCAACCAAACTAAGACTATTAAAACCCGAACCAAACCACATGGGTTGGCTCGTACCAGATTTGGAGATTTTGCAGTTTCTCATTCCTAATAAAACCTTTCTAGTTTTAGGTTTGTCCAAGTAAGAATTTAGCAAAATTGGTCATGTCATATCACTATCCTTGTTACATCACGAAATTTGATATCAAGAGAATGTTATTGGTTTGTTTTGATATCAAATACAACCATTTTATTGAGTTATTTGTTCATATGGTCAAGCTCTATTTATTTTAGCAACCCAACTGTACAAACGATCGACTCCCATATCTTCATTTTCGAAAGACAACACAGCTAACGATTTTTAACATATGTAAATGAGTGCTGGCTGGTCACAAAAGAACATCAACGTTATTTCAAAATAAGCAACAACCCAATGTTGTGAAAGTGATTATTCAACACTCCCAAAATACCATACATTTTGCAACGTTACACATGGTGCTTTCAACAAATTACGCAAGGATAAATTTTTTGGATGAGACATCAACACCATTTGTCCAGTTATTAGAAGACAAATAACTTAAATTTGTTTACACAATTTCACTCTCAGTGATTGCTCTAAAAACAGATTTGTGGGTGCAATATCGAGTGCTATAAAAGACTTATTGAAACCTTCCATAACACCATCAATTGGTTTTATGATAGATGGTGGGAGAGTGGTCCAACAAGTGGTACAAGAGCTAGGACGTTATGGGTTTGAAACGCGGGAGAGTCATCGTTAGAGAGAGATTGGTGGGCAGTGGGCTCGGAGTATCCCCATAGATTTGGTTACACAATACCACTCCGTCCGACGGTTCTAAAAACAGGCTTGTGGGTGCAATATCAAACGCCATAATAGACTTAATTGAAACCCTTCCTAAATAATTCAAGGAGATGCTGTAAAAAAGAAGTCCGACCGTTCACACTTATTAGAAGACAAATATCAACTCATTGACCAAGTACCTTGTTTCTGATTTTACACGATCCTATAGTACTATTATGTCATGTTGTAAATACAGGGAACAAAAGGCAAATTGTCCACCATTATGCTGCCTCAAAACCTCTATATAAACTCAACCACCAACTCTTCTTAAACCCCCTCCTCCCTCCCCCTCCCTCTCTCTCTCTCTCTCTCTCTCTCTCTCTCTCTCTCTCCAAAATACAGAACACAACAATGTGCCAGCAACCTGCCTCTCCAATCCTTGGCAGATGCGACCCCGTGGAGGACCCGGAATCTGACGTGTTGTCCCATTTGGTCTTCAAAAGCCCAACGTCTCCGCAACAACAAAACCAAGCCCAATGCCCCGAAAAAACCGATCACTTCCACCTCTTCATCAAAGAAGCCCACTCCATAGCCAAAATATCATTCCCCATGGTTCTAACGGGGCTGCTACTCTACTCTCGAAACATAATCTCCACGCTCTTCCTCGGCGGCATCAACGACAAGTTCGCCCTGGCCGGCGGGGCACTTGCCATGGCCTTCGGAAACATCACCGGGTACTCGATCCTTTCGGGCCTCGCCATGGGAATGGAACCCGTTTGTGGCCAAGCCTTTGGTGCCCAAAAACTCACCCTGCTTGGCATTTCATTACAGAGGACTATCCTTTTGCTTGTTTGCACTTCATTTCCAATAGCCTTTCTATGGCTGAACATGAGGCGGCTTTTACTATTCAGTGGACCAGAAGAAGCCATAGCCAAACAAGCCCAACTGTACCTTATTTGTTCAATCCCAGACCTTTTAGCCCAATCGTTTCTACACCCATTAAGGATTTATCTTAGAACTCAATCAATAAATCTGCCCCTAACACTCTGTGCCACTCTAACCACAATTCTTCACATACCCATTAATTATTTCCTCGTTTATCACCTTAAACTTGGAATCAAAGGGGTTGCCCTTGGTGGGGTTTTGTTCAATTTCAATCTAGTAGCTTTCTTAATCATTTACATAGTGATCTCTGGAATTTACAAGAAAACCTGGGGAGGATTATCCATGGAGTGTATAAGAGGCTGGAAACCTCTCTTGAGTTTGGCCATTCCAAGTTGCATTTCAGTATGCCTCGAGTGGTGGTGGTACGAAATAATGATTTTGCTATCTGGGTTGTTAGAAAACCCCAACGCCGCAGTTGCTTCAATGGGTATTTTGATCCAGTCCACCGCACTTATCTACGTATTCCCGACTTCTTTAAGTTTCAGTGTATCGACACGTGTCGGAAACGAGCTCGGGGCAGGTGAACCCAAGAAGGCCAGGTGGGCTGCCACCGTTGGACTCTGTTTTAGCTTCATGTTGGGTTTTTCAGCTTTGGTTTTTGCATTCTCTGTGAGGAAAATGTGGGCTACTATGTTCACAAAAGATAGTGAAATTATTGCACTAACTTCACTTGTATTGCCAGTGATTGGATTATGTGAGCTTGGAAATTGTCCACAAACAACTGGGTGTGGGGTGTTGAGGGGGACAGCTAGGCCAAAAGTGGGTGCGAATATCAATTTGTGTTGCTTTTACTTGGTTGGGATGCCGGTTGCAGTCGGGTTAGGGTTTTGGGCCAGACTCGGCTTTTTGGGACTGTGGTTGGGTCTTTTGGCGGCCCAGGGCTCGTGCGCGGTGACGATGATGGTGGTTTTGGGTTGGACCGATTGGGAAGTTCAGGCAGAGAGAGCAAAAGAACTTACCTCAGCTGGTGGGGTCATAGATGGTAGAGAAGAAAATGACCAAGATAATAAGCCGCTCATTGCACTCAAAGGAGTTGTAAAGGAGAATTGTTGTTCTTGTCTTTGTGGAAACTGTGTTTAGGATATAAGAGCAAGTCTAAAGTTAAATGTAAGATGGCTATAGCCTCTGTCATAATTTGGCACAAATAGTGTTTTTTTTTTTTATATACAAAAATTTGACAGTGTCTACAGTGGTTAGTTCTATTTTAGAACCATATAATTCCAAATTTTTTCAATTTTCTCAACCCCAGTTGGTAGACTATTTTCTCAGTACACTAATTTTTGACAGACTTGACTCCCTATATAATTGATAGAATTTTTTTTTTTCTATGTGGAAAAGTTTGACAAATAGCTGTTGTGGACATAGAAAAGCCGCTGTGGAGAATAATGTTAAGTAATACAATGGCACATTGTTTGTGTATGAAATTAGTGATCACTTAATAACATGAGAGACCTCTTCGCTAATTGCCACTTGGTTTTGAGTTGTATATAAACTTTTCACATGGTGTCAGAGTGAGGTTCATTCCACCCCATATTTTAAAAATTCTCAATCCACACCTCATATTTTAAAGAAGCTACACGTGACAAATTCAAATGCAGATGCACGTGAAGAGAGATGTTAAGTAATACAATCCCAAATTGCATGGGTATGGAATGGACAATCACTTAATAGCATGAGAGACTTCTCCACTTATTGTCAATTGGTTTTGGGATGAATATAAAGTTTGCACAAATAAAATAGCCATTGTGGAAAAAAAAAATAGCCGTTTGTGAAAAAAAATTGCTACCTCTTTAATTAGGTTTAAAAAGTTATACCGAGAAATTAATAAATTGGATTGGTCATGTGCCAAATATGAAACCAATTATAGAACCAAGCCATTTTACAACCAATTTTGCCTTTCCACTGGAAATCCAAGTCTTATTTTGAAAAATCCTATTTTGCTAGCAATCGAATAATCAAGCAATAATAGAAATTAAAAAATAAACTATGAACACATGATACACATGGAAAACCTCGAATAGGGTAAAAACCATGGGAATGAATCAAAACACTAAAAATCACGTTGCGCGATTACAATTGACCAATACTTACAATTGAAAATCTTCTCAATTGACCCAAGAACCGATTGCCGACTCCTCATTCATTGCGCCAACTGTTTGATTGTCGTGCGCCTTCAATCATCAAGCCTTCCGAGATACTTCCTGAAATCTACTGAAAGAGTGATTCATTCGGTTGAAGAAAGTTCTTGGAGTATTTGATTGTGTGACTCAATCCTTCGTATAAGAACTTCAAGACCCAAACCAAAATCAAAGAAACGTTGCTCTCTCTTTTTTCTAACGTCAAAAACAGGCTAAAACAAGTTAATATGACCATTGATCCAAATTTGCAGCACACATCTAATTCGTTTCATGTGTGATCAATCTTTTGCTGCTGCCGTTGCCCTTTCTTATAAAGTGGCGGCAAAGAAAAACTTCCTTGTTTAAGGAATAATTTTCATATAGTAATAACAAAACCTTTCCAAGATAATTGATATGGCCCCAAACTTTCCAATTTGATTAGGCCCCATAGTTTGCAAACCCTTCCAAATATATCGAGCACTTTGATGCCATGAAAATTGACAGTCGTGCACTTTGATGGACTACACACTCATGGTCCCTCATTACAAGACACGTTGATTTCCTTCCACTTTCAAACCAAACCAAACCAAACCAAGCCTTATGTCCCAATCAATTGGGGTCGGCTACATGAATCATTTTTCTCCATTGAGCTCTGTCAAATGCTACTTCATCGCTTAAACCCAGTATACTTAGATCTTTGCGTACTACCGCATCTAAAGTCAGTTTGGGTCTTCCCCTCCCTTGTGCGTTTCTACCCAAAGCTATCATATCCACTCTCTTAACTACTGCATCCGCTGGCCTACGATAGACATGCCCAAACCAACTTAACCTATTTTCCCTTAACTTCTCCTCTATAGGTGCTACACCCACCATCTCGCGAATTGTTTCATTTCTAATCCTATCATGTCTAGTCTTACCACACATCCACCTCAACATTCTCATTTCCAGTACACTTATCTTATTCACTTGTTGCTTCTTAATAGGCCAACATTCTGTCCCATAAAGCATCGCTGGTCTTATGGCAGTTCTATAAAATTTTCCTTTCAATTTTGTTGGTACCCTCTTGTCACACAATACACCAGTAGCGCTTCTCCACTTAAGCCACCCCACTTGAATCCTATGCATCACATCATCTGCAATCTCTCCATCTTGGCTAATAATAGAGCCTAAATACCTAAAATGGTCCCTCTTTGGTATCTCCTGATCTTGGATCATCACTCTTTCCTCATACTCACTTCTGGTATCACTAAACTTGCAGACCATATACTCAGTTTTACTTCTACTTATCTGAAAACCCTTAGACTCTAATGCTTTCAGCCAAATTTCTAATTTAGTATTAACACCACTAGCCGTTTCATCTACAAGGACAATATCATCTGCAAACAACATACACCATGGGATATCCTCCTGAATATGCCTAGTCAATTCATCCATAACTAATGCGAAAAGGTACGGGCTCAAGGCTGACCCTTGGTGCAATCCCACCGTGATGGGAAATTCACTTTTCTCCCCGGCGGTGATCTAATGGCGTGGATCGCACCTTCATACATGTCTCTGACCACGTCAATATAGCCTCTAGTCACTCCCTTCCTCTCCAGAACCCACCATATAATGTCTCTAGGCACCCTATCATAAGCCTTTTCCAGGTCTATAAAAATCATATGGAGATCCTTCTTCGTTGATCTGTGTCTTTCTACCAATCTCTGTAGTAGGTAAATAGCTTCTATAGTTGATCTCCCAGGCATGAACCCAAACTGTTTCTCCGACACCGTAGTCACCATCCTCAATCGATGCTCAATAACTCTTTCCCACAACTTCATCGTATGACTCATCAACTTAATACCTCTATAATTGTTGCAACTTTGAATATCCCATTTATTCTTGTAGAGAGGTACAAAAGGTGCTTCTCCTCCATTCGTCAGGCATCCTCCTAGATAAAATAATCTTGTTGAACAATTTTGTCAACCAAGTCACCCCCAAGTCACCTAGGCTTCTTCATACTTCAATGGGGATGCCATCAGGTCCTAAGGCCTTACCCGGTTTCATCCTCTTTAAAGCCTTGGCCACTTCGAGCTTTTGTATCCTCCGCTAGAACTCGTATTCTATTTTCTCACTAGGAACAACAACTTCCTCCTCACCAAAGGTTCCTTCATGTTTCTCATTTAACAACTTCTCGAAATACGTCTTCCATCTATCCTTGATCTCCTCGTCTTTCACCAACACCTCCAAATCACTACATTTTATACACTTAACTTGAGAGAAGTCTCTAGCTTTCCTTTCTCTTAGTTTGGCGAGTTTATATATATTCTTTTCTCCATTCTTACTATCAAGTCTAGCATAAAAATCATCGTAGGCTCTCAACTTAGCCTCACTAACGGCCTTCTTAGCTTCCCTGTTAGCCTGCTTGTACCTCTGAAAATTGTCTACATTCCGGTCATTTTGCCACTTTTTAAAGCAATCCTTCTTGGCTTTTACCATGGTTTGAACCTCGTCATTCCACCACCATGTCTCTTTAGAGCTTGGACCTTTCCCCTTCGACTCCCCAAGAACTTCTTTTGATATTCTTCTAATCCCGTCAACCATTGTATTTCACATACTATCACTATCACCTTCTCCTCCCCACACCATCTCTTGGCCCATACGCTTCTTGAACACCTCTAGTTTCTCTCCTTTTAAGAACCACCATCTATAGTCTGTGGGCTTCTAGTTTCTTTTCTTGGCCTATTATTCCCCTTGAGACCAATATCTAACACCAAAAGTCTATGTTGTGCCACTGGGCACTCTCCGGGAATGACCTTACAATCCTTACATTACAAATGATCTGCACCTCTAACAAGGAAGTAGTCGATCTGACTTCATTGGCTTCGCTCTTAAAGGTAATTAAATGTTCCTCACGCTTTTTATAGAGAGTATTCCCAACTATAAGGTCGCCAGCTACCGCAAAATCCAAAATGCTCCTACCACCTTCATTTAGGTCACCAAATCCAAATCCACCATGTACCTTCTCATACCCTTGCCTCTGCACTCCCACATGACCATTGAAATCTCCTCCTATAAAAAGCTTCTTTCCACAAGGTATCTCTTGAACTACATCATCTATCTGTTCCCAAAATTGCTCTTTCGTGAGATCATCCAAGCCTGCTTGGGGCGCATAAGCACTAATAATATTCACTATGCTCTCTCCAATCACAAGCTTAACTAAAATAATCCTATCGCTTTTCCTCGTGACTGTGACTACCAAGTCCTTAAGGTGCTTATCTACTATGATGCCTACCCCATTTCTATGCTTATCCTTACCCGTATAATAAAGCTTATACCCTGTGTCTTCTATCTCTCTAGCCTTCTCCCCTACCCACTTAGTCTCCTGAAGGCAAGCTATACTAATTCTCCTCCTAATCATGGTATCAACTAGCTCCCTAGTCTTACCCGTTAAAGTCCCTATATTCCAAGTTGCTAAGCAGATCCTATAATCCTGGGCTAGCTTCTTTACCCGCGCTCGTCCAGGCACGCGCGGGAACCCTTACTCACTTATCACCACACCTGGGCGCCGATGTGGCGCCCCTTGCCCATTTTTCAAAGCACCCGAAGGCAGGCAAAACGCGTCGCTTAAAGGGAACGCCCTAGAATGTCTCGTTGTATAATTAAGGTTCATGTCATACGGTTCTGACGAGTTTTTTTATGTGCTGGCTGTCAGCTACCTAACGCACAACCTCCTACTTTATCCAGGCTTGGGACCGGCTAAGATCCAAAGATAAGGCTTTAAGAACGTCACGGGCGGAGTTTTGCACTTTCTAAACAGACATTCTAAAAATAAAAGGAAAAATAAATTACAACTCAATAAACGGGATACATCCAAATATGTGTTTTATTGTGGAATTGCCAACGAAGAGAGACCGCGAGCTATGGACCTTACATATTTTTTGGTCCCAAATTAAAGGTATAACACCAATTTTGGCGACCATTGGACTTACTCTAAGAAATTTATTTCCAAGAAATATTACTTTTGAGTGAAGTGAAGGAAAATAAAAGTATTTTTCTTTATCAATTAACTTGATTTAATACATTTAAGAGGAAGTTAAAAAATAATAATTTTAATTATATAGAAACAAGCTTTTTGCAAAATCTTTTTTTTTTCATAATAAAATTTTGAGAAAACTAATTCCGACGGAAAAATTAGAATGTGGGTCCCACAATTTTTCTACCCCGTGCACACATAAAATATGCAAAACAAAAGTTAAACATTCTCATGCTCTCTCTTCATTTCGTTGCAACTTGCAAGTGTAAGGTGGAATTCTTGCTACCGATCCACCAAACATGGTGCATTTTGCACCGTAAAATTGCAGATACTCTTTCAAAGTCAACTAGCTATGGTTCTTGAGAATAAACAAAGTAGATACTATTTATTCCTATTCCTATCTCCGTTGACAAGTTGCAGGCCGCTAATTAGATTCCCTGTCCATTCCAAATTTTAGGGTGAGCTGGCGCAATCCATATCAGTCACAGTCTCTCATTTAGCATAGGTATTTAACCTCCAAAGAATTGAATACCTTACCAAGAAAATTATTCTTAAAGATAGACACTCGCTCTAACCGCTTCGACAACCCCTTCAGTCATGTCAATGTTAATCGTGTTAACTTTATCAAATTTAACTCGAACATATCCACTCATTTGGAAATTAAAAAAAAAAAATCATAACGTGTCATACAATTCTTTTGTCATCTACAGTATATGTTTGGTACCAGCTTTGAGAAAACGCTCCCGAATTTGATGGCATTCGGCTCGTCAGCAGTCTACTTTTGAACTGTATAGCGGCCTAGTTTGGGTAAAAAATCAAAAATCGGTTTTTTAAAAAATTATTTTGTCTTTAATTCAATTTTTTTTTTTGCTTTCGTTAGTTTTGAATCAAAATTTTGTGGTTTCTTGACTTCTCACAACGAGACGAACCTAACGAGTATAAAATTATAGTCAAAACTTAATTTTTTTAATAAAGCCATAATAGGCTATTTTAAAGGAGACATCATTGACTATCGAGAAACAAGAAGAAATAACTACATTGAAAGGAGACATGAAAAAAGTAGACAACAATGATATGGTGGCCATGAATATTAGGGTTGCTCATGGTTCAGGTCAGATTGGATTCCTCTTAATCTAATTCCAATTCGTCAATCATGATTTTTGAAAAATGCAACCATTTCTGGACCAAAAGTCCTACTGTGCGGTTCCAATCCAATTCATGAGTTGAGGATCCGTTCTGATTTATCCACAAATTACATTCCATAACGAAATTAACAACAAAACAAGAAAATGCAGAAAAGAAGAAGAAAGAAGATTCGTATTGCACTGGAGTTTTGTTAGTTACCCAATGAACAATATACAGTAGCTTATATAGTACGCCAGAGAGAGAGAGAGGCATATAACTCCACTACTCAACTACTACAACTGCCAGCTCAGCAAAACTAACTAACTGAATTACAAGCCAAGTATATGAATTACAATATAATCACGTGCTCTATTTAGAAGTAGAATCTGGTTCTGTTATCACACCCCCGCAAACTGATGCTGGAAGAATGGACAGCTGCAGTTTGGCACTTAAGTGGAGAAAGCGAGCCACAGGAAGTGGCTTAGTGAAAATATCTGCCACCTGAAATTCAGAGGATATATGATGCACCCGAAGTTGTTTAAGAGCAATTTTCTCACGGACAAAATGAAAATCAACCTCAACATGCTTCGTACGAGCATGGAATACAGGGTTGGTGGCTAAAGAAATGGCGGACATATTGTCACACCAAAGGACATGAACAGTAGTCAGAGCTGGAACATGCAAGTCTTTAACTAATTGAATTAACCAAAGAAGTTCTGAAGCAGCATTAGCTAAGGCCTTGTACTCAGCCTCAGTGGATGACCGCGCCACTGTGGCTTGCTTCTTAGCAGACCAAGAGACAAGGTTGGGGCCAAAAAACACACAATAACCACCTGTTGAGCGTCTATCCAGGGCATCACCAGCCCAATCAGCGTCTGAAAAAGCTGAAAAAGTAAGAGGACCTTTCTGGAAAAGCAACCCCTGAGATAACGTTCCTTTGATGTATCGAAGAATGCGTTTCACAGCTGTAAAATGGTGTTCTAAAGGACAGTGCATATGTTGACAGACTGCATTTACAGCAAAAGAGATCTCAGGTCGTGTCAATGTCAAATATTGAAGTGACCCAACCAAAGACCTATACAATTCTGGGTTTGACATAGGTGTGTTATCCCTGGCATAATCAGACTTAAGGGAGGAGGGAGTAGAGCAAGGTCGGCAATTAGGTGTGTTAGCTATTATGGAAACCAAGAGACAATAGTTGTTGAGAGAGTATTTCATACCATGCTCTTGGAGCCTGTTTAAGCCCATACAAAGCTTTATGCAAAAGACACACATGCTGAGGGAACTGATTACTAACATACCCTTGTGGTTGTCGAAGATACACTTGTTCCTGACGAGTGCCATGTAAGAAGGCATTGGAAACATCATATTGGCGTACAGCCCAACCAAAATGCAAGGCTAGAGATAAAACAACCCTGATAGTAGGTTGTTTGACCACAGGACTGAAGGTCTCTGTGTAATCAACGCCCTCTGTTTGCTGAAAACCCTGTGTCACCAATCTGGCTTTGTACCGAGACACTGTGCCATCAGACTTCCTCTTGATCTTGTAGATCCATTTACACCCAATAATGGGCACCCCTGAAGGAACAGGAACTAAAGACCAAGTACCCTGGGACATAAGAGCAGAATACTCCTCTGTCATAGCCTGTCGCCACTCAGGAAAAACCATGGCCTCCTTAAAAGAGTGTGGTTCAGTAGCGGGAGGGGACTGAATCAATAGAGAGAAGGGAACTTTAGGAACAGAAATCCCATTTTTGGACCTGGTAACCATATGATGAGGAGGAACTAAAGAAGAGGAAGAAGTTGATACAGGAAGAGGTTGTGTGAGTGAAGAAGATGGTACTTCAAGAGGAGAATACACAATAGGAGATGGAGACTGCAAAGGAACTGCAGAAGATAATGGTGGAGAAGGAGAAATAGTAGGAGCAGAAGGAGTAGAACGAGGTATAGAGGATGAAGGAGATAGAGGGATAACAAAACGAGGAACAACAGAGGAAGAAAGAGAAGAAGCAGCAGGAGAAGTAGAAGCAAGAAGAGTGGAGTAAGGAAAATCAGTTTCAATGAACTTCACATGTCTAGAAACATAAACTCTGTTAGTGATAGGATCTAGGCAACGATAGCCTTTGGTTCCTACACAATAACCAAGAAATACACAAGGTGTGGACCTCGGTTCAAGTTTATTAGAAGAATATGGACGTAGCCAAGGGAAGCAACAACAACCAAAGGGTCTGAGAAGGTGATAGTCTGGAGCAGTCTTATACAGTTGATGGTAAGGAACTTCAAAGTGTAAAAAATTGAATGTGGTAGCCTATTGATGAGGTACAAGGCATTTGTAATAGCCTCAGCCGTAATTGTATGGGCATGTTGGATTGTTGAAGTAGTGTAATAGCAGTTTCTATTATATGGGCATGTTTCCTTTCAACAAGACCATTTTGTTGAGGTGTATATGGACAAGAAGTCTCTTGGATAATCCCAAATGCAGAAAAGAAAGCAGTCATTACATGATTAAGAAACTCTTTACCACAATCAGATCGAATAGTTTTGATAGAGAAACCAAACTGATTGGAAACAAAAGTCTTGAATGCTTGAATATGTGATGACACCTCACTTTTGAAACGTAATGGAAATAACCAGCTATATCTAGTAAAATCATCCACAAGTAGAAGATAATATCTATAACCAGAAAAAGAAGGAATAGGAGCTGGGCCCCATACATCAGCATGTAACAACTCAAAAGGTAAGACAGAATGTGTAGAAGAAATAGGAAAAGGCAATCTGTGGCTTTTCCCTTTATTACAAGCATAGCAATGTTGACTATTAAACGATGAAGAAACAGACAAATTGTATTTATGAGAAAGATGTTGGAGGAGTGCACCATGAGGATGACCCAGACGTTGATGCCACAATTCAGCATTGGAGGTTGTACTAAGAAGAGCAGTGTTACCAGTGGTAGATTTAGAAAAAGGAAGAAGGGGATAGAGACCCTGGTGGCAAGATCCTCGATGGATGATTTGATTGGTAGTCATGTCCTGAATGACATAACCACAAGCCGTCAAAATGTAACGACAATGATTGTCTAAGGCAAATTTATGAACAGACAGGAGATTATGGGAGATTTGAGGGACATGGAGAACATGTTGCAGTGTAAAAGTCTGATTAGGAAGAGGAAGTAGGCCTTTACCCGAGTGAGTAACAGGGACTGCTTGTCCATTCCCCACTGTAACAGATGCTGGAGCAGTGGTTGCTGGGAGAGAGATCTGAGAAACATCATTTGTCACATGAGCTGTGGCTCCAGAGTCAAAGTACCAGGGTGCTGGTTGATGGGAAACAGCAGAAACTCCAACACTAGGCTGTGATGCCATAGGAACAGAAGGCGAATATGTAGTGGAGTAGACCTGATGAGGCATTGGCATAGGGACAAAAGTAGCAGTGGAAGAATAGTTGCCAAACGGTTCTGTTGTAACCATAAGACTTTGTGGTCTAGATTGACTAAATCCAGAGGAGGTTGGGTAGCCATTACCTGGGTGAGTTTGTGGTTGAAACCCCATATGATTACTGGAACCAACAGACGGATAACCAATGTTATAACTAGCATACTGTGGCCCAAATCATGGATCTTGAGATGTTGAACCAAAATCTGTACCCATCGCGGCCCAAATTGTGGATACTGAGATGTTGAACCAAATTGTACCCCAGACTGTGGTCCAAACTGTGGAACAGAAGCAAACTGAGCAGATGGTGCAAACTGAGACGAAGGCGATCTGTAATTCAAATCTTGCCGATAGTAACATTTGTTGGCTTGATGATTGGTTTTGCCACATATCTGACATTCAGAACCATTTCTCTGGCCTCTAAACCGATTTCCTCTGTTGTTTCTATTTCCCCCGTAAGTCTGATACCCAAACTGATTAGGAGCAGGACTAAATTGGGGACCTTGGGACCCAAACTGAATGGGAAATTGAAAACCAGGTTGTGACTGAGACAATACAGAAGAAACATTAGATGCAGACTGAGATGAAATTTGGCCTGGTGTTAAGGAGATATTACTGTGTGAAGCCACCAAAACGGTGGAAGACTCTGCAGAATCCGAGCATAGATCTTCAGCAAGAAGCATTGAAGATAAAGCACTGAAAGTTAACGGAGCAGTCTCAGCCCTTGTTCGAATAGCCTACTTAAACGTACGATACGTCTCATCAGGTAGTCCATTCAGAGTATGAAACACGACATCCTCATCCTCCTTGTGAGAACCAGAGGCTTCAAGCTTTTGCAAAAGACTCTTGATATTATCAAGATAAGGTTCCATAGGAGTGGTTTTCCTGAGACTATACAGTCTTCGTTTGATATCCATGATGTGTGTACGAGACAAGAGATTAAACTTTTCTTCTAATTTCGCCCAAACTTCATGAGTACGATTTGCTCCAACAATATGAGGGATAATCGATGGTGTTAGTGTGGCAATCAGGCACGACAGCAGCATTTTATCAATTGTATCCCACTTAACGTAGTCAGGATTGGGAATCTTGTTCCCACCTGAATCTAGGGTTTCGGTTGATGGTATTTCGACAGATCCATTCGCATATCCGAACAGAGAATTTGCACGTAATGCATTCTCCACTTGTGTTTTCCAAGTAAAGTAATTCGTGGAATCTAGTTTGACAGTGATAAAGGATTGAAAATTCGCAATAAAAAACGTGAGAGATTGGGGCAAATACTCAGCTGAAGAAGATGATGACGCTGCCATTGTTGAAGCTTGAACGTAGATTGTTGATCGAAGAAGAAACAATACTTTTGAAGACTGAATTTCACTTCGGAACAGAGATCGACTCACGTCTTGTAGGCTCTGATACCATAACAACAAAACAAGAAAATGCAGAAAAGAAGAAGAAAGAAGATTCGTATTGCACTGGAGTTTTGTTAGTTACCCAATGAACAATATACAGTAGCTTATATAGTACGCCAGAGAGAGAGAGAGAGGCATATAACTCCACTACTCAACTACTACAACTGCCAGCTCAGCAAAACTAACTAACTGAATTACAAGCCAAGTATATGAATTACAATCTAATCACGTGCTCTATTTAGAAGTAGAATCTGGTTTTGTTATCAGAAATAGTAGCTAACGAGAAAGCCAACAAAGAAAATACAAGCCATCAGGCAACCATAGATAAAGCATTGCCTAAGGCAATACTCTGGAATTGGATTAAGCGTTAAAGTAAATCATAGCATATTAGCAAGCAAAAAAAAAAACACCTAATGTTGTAATACACACCCAAATCGATTCGTAACAATTTGTATGAGTGTATGTGACACAACCAAATATTAGATATTTGGGCTATCATTCATGTACATCACTAAAATTTTATAACTTATTCACGTGTAAACTTTTAAATGTACTATAAACCTAAATTTTAATATGATTTTACGATTTTATATATGTATGTACTTATTTATGTACAAAGTAGAATTTTATTGAAGTTTTAGACCTGTATGAGGGTAGAAATATCTAATATTTTTAACACTTTAAGGTTTGTGAATAAGCTCGAGTTCGACTCAATCTTTGGCAAGGTCGGATTGAGCTTTGCTCATCAAGTTCTCAGTGATCTCAAGCTTGGCTTGAGTTCATTTAAAAGCTAAACGAACGAACCTAAACATCCTAAAGTTTGGCTTGATTACCGCCCCAATGGTCACCAAAGCATGAGTGAGAATAAAAAAAGAAAAAATGAAATGACGCTTGGATTGAACAATAAGTAAACATTTATGCGGCGCCTGATAAAACACTACATGTCCAAGTAATCTAAACTTCTAATACTAGTTTTTATTTATAAAACATAGAGCACCTGCGTTTTCATGCTTAATTAAAAAACGCAAAACTTCACTATCGCCAATCGAATATGATTTTAGTGACGACTTTTGAGTTGCCTCAAAGGTTTTTGTGAGAAAAACTCATTTTTCTTGTTGTTCTAGTTTTATGTCGACTTGATGTAATAGGACCACACACTTGTACAAATACACACATATGGGGCGCCTAACAAAATGTCTAATCGAATAGTATATTTGCTTACTTGTTTGTATAAAATATTTGTATTATTTCATACATATATAAGACGCTACATATATGACTTAACGGCTGTCCGTTAATGTCGTAATTGATGATTCCTTGAAGAAATCCTTCTTTACTATGATTAATCTAAATTTCCCAGATTAAAATATGTGCCAAAATATCCAACTATGATATTATAACTCTCAATTATGTGTTCAGAAATATTAATACCAAATCAAGCTGACGACTTCCTTTTAATTTTTGGGTCCTATTTCTTGTACGTATATGTCAGACTGACTTTTAGAGAGATCTAGATAGAGGACATATTTCCGTGACATCATAGTATTATATTTTTTTAGGACATTAGACGCGGCCGTCTGAAGCCGTATGGAGTTTTTTTTTTTTTTTTTTCTTTTTCTGGGGGAGGTGTAATGTAAGTTGTCTAGCTTGGTCGGTTTGTGTGCACGTTAAATAAATCCTTAGCCACACAGTTCTTATTTTTAATGTTTATACGTGACATGAGATGACCCCAAGAATCGCTGATCGGGCAAAGAATCAAACTTGGTCATAGATCTTAGAGGCAACAAAACTCTAGGTACCATCAGGGTAGCCCTTGGAGTTGTGAAGCAGCCGTAGTGCATTAGTATTAATAATGAATTTCATTATAAATTCTAATGCACCATAGAGACTCTACAGACTACAATTATCATTTTGTTGTTTATTAGTACCAATTTTAACCACAATTTAGAGAGTTTTTACCACTGATGCGCCTGACATAAGACACTACAACTAGCATGGTTGGTTTACTAATTGAGGTCAAGTTCTCATGGAAGAGTTGCTCGACTCTTGTTGTAACACTTACCCCTAACTCCGACCATCCTATTGTTTGGCAACACTGGAAGAGATTACCAAGTACACACTTATTTCCTTCATTGAAAACAAAATGGAAACGGGCTCAAAGGTATTTGAGACCATATAAGAAGATGTGACGTAGAATAAGTAGCGACCGAATTCCATGATCAATTAGACTGATCGAAGCCCTAGGGCCCAAATAGTTTTTAATTGAAAATTTCCAAATTCGGCAATTTATCAATGAGCCCAGAATCGGCCCAAACTTGGCGAGCTGAAGCAGAATCGCGTTACGGTCAAGATACATGACCCTAAAGTCGTGAGTGATGGTGGATTTCTGCCTAATTTTTTTCGGCTTTCAATTGGGCATTTTTGCTATTTTTGGAACTATTTAGAATTTGAATTACTCTTCGTATAATTCCGTTTTAGTTGATTCTAATTGGGAAAGTCTTATTTTTCTTTCTAGTTTTCATTCGGTATCTTCCAATTAATAAACAAACTCTGTGAATTTTCTTTCTTTCTCTTGTGGATTCAAGAACACTCATGGATTCAAGTACCTATCTTCATTTGGAATAGTACACTAACTACTCCCTCGTGAATTCCGTTGCGTTAGGATCAATGCGACAATAGCATGGAACCATACAATTAGTTCAAGTGACCTTATGATTCAACCATAAATAGGAAAAGGTATTTTAGTGCAAACAAGAAGATGATACATATTATTTTTCTCTGCAAAGCTTGAATTTAATCTAATCGATATAAATGATAATAAATACATCGCAATATTCAAATCGGGACATTAGCGATAAGTCCGAAACGGATACGTGCTTAGTACTTCAAAAGAAGGGTACCTCACCAGTTGGCTAATGGTTGACCTATAAAAAAAAAAATAAAAAAAAAAAGTGCTTGTTAGGAATATGCCGAAATCAAATGGGATCTGCGGATTACGAATGCATAAACATACATAATCACAAGTTCTTGTACGATATCATAATGATGCAGAATAATATAAAATTGACATCACAATTTTCGTACCGTACAACATATCCAAATATATGCATATGCATATACATAATTTAATTTAAAACACTCTTGTAAGCATGACAGAATTACTTCATACAGATGTACAGTAACATTGACATTGTCTGACAAGTAGAATTTAAGTTGGAAATTTCAATCTCAATTGCGCAGTGATTGACGACGAAGGGAACAAAGAGACCACGTACGGAACCCTTAAGAGGAGACAACAAAGGCTAGCTTACGTAACAAAACGCTAAGCCGCAATTTGGCATATATATATATATATATAATAAGACCAATAAAGTGTTCAAACTGAAATTTCTTTGGATGAAAAGTACTCAATGACTCACCACCTTTCCTCCAATTAAATGGCGGCATAATCACCTGTTCATTTTTTTAATTATTGCTGAGATACTATCCACATGTGGCTATTTTGTGGTCAAAATATAAATTGTGGAATTTTATTAATTCGTCTTTTGTATTGTTTAGACAAAAAAGGTTTTTCATAGTAGGCCCAGTTGATAAAAACTGGCATGAATTTGAAAGAAGGTGCATGCACGAGACCATTTCAAAGTCAAGAAAATTCCAACCCAAACTTAACAAATTTCAGCACTCGCTACAGAACTAATTAATACTAACAAAAGAAAGAAAGAAAGAAATATCAAAATTTGACTGGGCTTTTTCAATATTATTAATAAGTTTCCTAAATCAAACCAGGTGTTCTGAATTTTTTTATTCAAGAGTAATTAATTAAGCTGTTCGGGCCACATGGACGCGCAGGAGTTGCCTAAGTAGTAACTTAATAGTAAGAGTCTGCGTTGGTTTTGTGTAAGGCTGTCGTATCAATATCTGAAACTAATTAAAAAACTGAATCGTACTTAGGACCGTTGTTTGTAATCTGCTGATCAATATCTGATTCATAATATTTTTATCATGAATTTGCTAGATCTCTATCTTTCCACCTTTTACTCCCATTTCTATTTTCGTTGGCTAAAGTCGCACTCTATAGGATTTGGCCTAAGTTTTACTGTTGCTAAGTTTTACCGAGGCAAAATTCGAGGACGGGGGGCGCGGGACGGTGCTGTGCAGAGTCGCAGCCGTCCACAAGTGTTTTTAACGGTTCGGATTGAAAAACAAACTGTCCGCGCAAATAGATAATTGTTCGCGCGAATAGTTCGTTTGAAATCTGAGTTGTCCATCTAAGAAATGGACAGTCCAGATTCTACATAGCACCTCCTGTGCACAAACTGAACAACAGCGTCCCCGCGTCCGGCAAAAATAATCCACTTGGATTTTTTTTTTGTCCTTATTCAAAAAATTTGCACCTTAATTAGTTTTGTGTTAATTTTTTTGAGAATTGTTGGTTCGTCTTAAAAAGAGAAATTTAAAAAGTAAAAAATTATTAACCAAATTTAAATTTTTGTGAATAAAGACAAAAAAAATCCAATAATCCTCAAATTTAGATTATTTTTGTCTTTTGTGAAATTTTTAAAAATTTTGATCCTAATTTTTTACATTTAAATTCTTCTCGTTGAGAAGAACCAATAATCCAAAAAAAATCGACACAAAAATAACTAATGCGAATTTTTTTTAATAAAGACAAAAAATAATTCAAGTTGCCAAAACACCCCTAATTTGGTTTAAGAAGCTTGATATTTTTACTACTCCCCACGATTCCGATAGTTTATTATTTTTATGCATGCATAATTTCGAACCGAATGCAGCGCCCCTCTTCCAAATGAAAAGGAAAAATGGGCTCGTTGGGAAGGAAGATGGAGTGCGGCTTGTAGAAGCACGTGTAACGCACAGTCAGGTTGCGCACGCAACGGATAGGGAGAGAGAGAGGTGTAAAAGTAATAGCCTTATATTATGGCCGCCATCAAGGGCTGGCACACTAATGGGCAAAGGGGTCACCTGACTCCGTTGGATTAAAACTTTTTACAGAGATGTACATATATTTTTAGACATTTTGGTAATTTTACCCCAAGTAACATGAAATATTCACTACCTTGTCCGAATGCTTCACCGAATCTCCCTGATCACTGTATTAAAAATTTCTATGGAGATGTATGTACTATATTTTTAGACATTTTGGTAATTTTGCCCCAATTCCTCATATGTATTATCTAGATTTTGCCCCAAGTAACATGAAATATTCACTACCTCGTCCGAATGGTTCACCAAATCTCTCTAATCTTTTCCTTTTTTTTTTGTCCCATCATTTTTTAACACATTCTCTCGCGCATGAAAAAAAAGCAAAGCAATAGGTGTAATTTTTTTTTCTTTTTTGTGATCCCATTATTTTTTAACTCTCTCTCTCTCTCATTGCCTTAAGTAACACGACATACCACTTTTTGCTTGCACAGAGTGAATAGATCTCTTTTGGTTTAGTATTCTAATATACTCTCTCCATCCCCAACAAAAAAGACATGCAATTTTTCAGACAAAAAAAAAGGTATTTCATTTAGTTCATATTTTTGGATTTTCTCACCAAATTAAAGAACTAATCGTGATCTTTTATTTATCTAGTACGAAACTCGAAAAAAATAGTGTCCGAAAGTAGTTTAATTTATTTTATTTTTTATATCTAAAACACCTACTTTCGTAGGGGACTGTCAGAATTAAACGAAGAGAATATATGTTGTAGATTTTTAACTTCGTTGATGGTAAATCCTACGTCCGCCCCTAACTGTGATGTGAGCGGTTCAAATTGGTTTGTGTCCTCCCCTTTTCTCTCTTCTTATTTAAAAAGGGAGTGTCTCGATTCCAGTTAGCCAAGGTGGTGATCCGTTAATCTGTTCGCGCTTCTCTTCTCCACCGCAATCCACTACCTACCTTGAAAGGCTATTTCTGATCTTTATTTCAGTAATCGTGATATTCCATAAACCCAAGAAGTACATAAATTTGGAAATACTAACTGTCTTTTATTTTTTGTAATTACATCTAAAAGATGCTAGTCGGTCGACTACGGACTAGAGATTTTTGGCCGACTAATCGCCGATTTTTTCCCGAACAGTTGAATTTCGATCAAATAGAGAGACCTCCAACTAGCGACTTAGAGCCAACTAATCGGCCCACATGACCGATTTTTAGAATACTGGCCAAAACACACCTAATTTGGATCTCACAGTATTGTATTTTTTGGTTTCCGGATAACTAAGCATGAAATATCATGGATTGCTTTAATGAGACATTAGCAAGGGATCCGTGTGATGCACGGCGAAACCCATTTATCTATCCTATATATGATACTAAAAAAAATTGGGTAGATAAAGTTTGAGATGCCAGTGGATAAGATTCATAACTAAAGACGGATCCGGTAAATTTTTGCAGGTTCAATTTTATAATGCATGTGTAGCCCCGTGCCAATAATGTAATACTCCCTCCGTCTCAATTTCTTGGCCCCATTTAGGAAAACAGATTTTTAAGGAGTGTGAAAATTTTGTATCGACTTTTCTATTTTGTCCCTAAATTCAATCAATATTACTGTGACCAAATTTGTGAGGCTAATTTATTATATGAAAGTCAAAACATATTTAATATGGATCTTATTTGATAGATATCAATTAGTTTTATTATACAAAATTTTTAAAATCATAAAAAACGTTATAAATTAAAAGATAATAGACTAGACAACTAAGATGGAAAAAATACTTTTTAAGGGTAAAATTGGAAAGTGACCTAATTTTTATGGATGTTTTTAGAAGTGAGACAAATATTTTGGGACATCCCAAAATAGAAAGAAGGACCAAGAAATTGGGACGAAGGGAGTATAGTCTTAACTTTAATACGATACCTGCTCTACCCGACCGCTCCATCAAACAAATATATTCTACACATACTGCCAATTAATGTTTGGAGACATTTTTCTTATTTGCTCGTAACAGTCAACTTTTAAATAGCATCAATTACAATTTTGAGACATGTTTCTATTTGATCATAAAATGCATAGGCATAATTTATGGAAAATGCTAACATATGTCCAATAGGCACACATTAATGTTGAAAAAGTGTATTGAAATATGTGAAAAGTGTATTGGAATACGTGAAAGTATATTGAAAAGTGTAAAAGACGTAATGAAGTGTGTTTTTTTTTATATTTATTTTTGTGTTTATTATGTGTCCATTGGACACACGTTAGCTAGACACATTTATAAATGGGGATACATTGGTTAAAGGGGAATGAGAGAAAGAGGGTAGATTTATTAGGAGAATATTCTCAATATCTTTTTTTAAAAAAAAGAGAAGTGATCGAGCAATTACAATCTTCAAGTAAAAGGTGTTCGGACGGCTAAAGATTTGCCCTTGTCTGTAAGCTAGGTAACTTGTCAAACTTTTTTTTTTCTTTGATAGGCAAAAAGTTTATTGATAAAAACTTGACAAAGAATACATCGAGCTGGGGGAGAAAGAAGGGACTCCAACCAAGTTTGGAGAAATTAAAACACTTATTGGGCCAAAGCTCAAAAAACACTCATAGATCCAAGCCCAAAACACTAAAAAGTCTAACTCAAAAAGGGCATACCCAATAGGCCAATACTACAATGAAGCCCAAACCAAAGGAGCCAAAAACCTAGATGCAGACAACAGGTTGTCAGCCACCCCAATGCCCTAACACGCCGACCAGCACCAGCCGCCACCCCCAGCCACCCATAAGCAACCACAACCACCCATTACCGTTAGGCCCAGGGCCGGCCTTGGGCACAAGCCCACCAAGCCGCCGCTTAGGGGCCCCCCCTTTTTTCCCAACAACAGGGCCCCCAAATCGTAGAATATATTATATATTTAGTATGTCAATTGTTTAGCGCATAAGGTTCCTGTGGCACAACGGTTAGTGTGAAGTATTATTCGCGAGGTCCTTAGTTCTATTCATAAGGTTGCTGTAGTACATTCTCTTCCCTGCATAGAACCACCGCTACGCGACGCATTTCTTAGCCATGTTTGGAACAAATAATATTTATATATAAAATTGCTAAAGAGGCCTCATTATTAAACCACGCTTAATGCCCCGAAAATCCCAGGACTGGGCCTAACCAGGCCCAGAACCAGACTCACACAACAATGTAGACCGACAGGTGAAACCAAACCACCAGATAGAGGACGGAGGAAACCCAGCGAACATCAACAGCAACCGAGGCCGCCACATGCCGTTAAGCCCGAACCGGTTTCACCTAGCAGTGAAACAAGCGGAGGCCAGGGAAGCTAAACTTTGAGTTGAATTCAGTCTAGATATATATTTTAACTTTGAAATTATATAAATAGAGAACTCCTAATTAGATTAGATGAAGTTATGTTTATCGCTCTTTTTTTTGGTTAGTCTATTTTTTTGGTTTTAAAATTATTTAACAACAGCATAACCAAGAGGGTTGTCAATCTTTCTCGGTAGTCACGTTTTTTATTTATAGTATAGATCCTTGGATTTGCTTTCGTAAAGAATGAAATCGGGCCATATTTGTAATGGCGGTCGTCATTGTTCGGAAAAGATAAGACCGAGATAGATTGTAGAAAAGAGAAGACATGAAATCATCCCAGAAATAGTCAAAACAACGATAATTGCATAGATAGACACAGAAAGATAATGCTTACAAAAAACAAAATCCGGGAGGAATGTTAATATGTTATGCCGGAATAAAGGAAACACGAGAGATCATCATATGCTCGAATAAGGAGTAATAATTCAACTGCCCGGGAGCACGGTCACGTGGTGCTCCGAAATATTTTACAATTGAACATTTGTATGAGGTATATATATTTAGTCGTGGATCGCACAAGATTGTGTGGTTGTAGAACGGTTCGGAAAAACACGCTGCGGTACTCCTAAACTACTGAAGAATTTTACAATAAGTCAACAGGGGAGGAGGCGGTGACGATATGTTATTTGGATGATATTGGCATACACCATTCGCGTGTCATGTGTAATTTTGTTTCGTAAATCGCCAACACAAAGCTTAAATATTTTTCTCCGTATGTGACATCCTCTCTCCAAATAAGATAGCGAAGTGTTTGAACTTAATTAATCACTCCACAATCGAAAGTAAACACCGTTTTGACTAAATTAATTATTCATAACGACACCGGGTATTCTTCTTCTTTCTTTTTTATGAATTTTTTTATTAAATTTCTCGTGAAAAAATATTTACAATTAAATCAATCCTCTCGATTAGAACAATAAGATAAGTAAAAAAATATGATCTTTTTCTATCTTTTATGCACTTCTTTTTATTATTGTCAAAATTTCTACTCTTTAGGGCATGTGTGGGTGTCCTAGACTTACATTATAGGCTCTTTGGGCAGGGGGTTCGTGTAGCGCAAGTAGTGCACCATCCAAGTCATCAATCCCAATAATTGACGACTTAGATAATTTGAAGTTACTATATAACATAAATTTAAGTTAAAAATAATTAGCTCTCAAACATCTCATCAGTGGATAAGTTAAACAAACACCCTGTACATCTACCTTGAAACGGCAATCGAATCCTTTGGCAAAAAAAGTTCTCAATTGTTTTTTTTAGTTTTTTTATTGTCTTTATTAAAAAAATTTGCATTTGTTAGTTTTGTGTCAAGTTTTTATAGTTTATGAATTCGTCTCGACGAGACGAATCTAAAGATTATAAAATTATGATCAAAAGTAATATTTTTTTTGAATAAAACCAAAATAAACTAGTTTATTGGTTTAATTAAAAAATTAGTTTCGACCATAATTTCATACTCCTTGGATTCGTCTCATCGAGATGAATCTATAAACCATAAAAACTTGACGCAAAACTAACAAATGCAAATTTCTTCTGAATAAAGATAAAATCAAAAAACCAAAAAAAATCATTTTTTTCCCTTTTTTGCTAAAGGAGCCTGTAATGAAGATAAGATCAAGGTGTTTTCCATCCCAAAAAAAAAACCCAAGAAGAAGAAGAAGATAAGAACAAAAGGTGTTGGAATTTTGGAGACAGACGTGACCTAGACGAAACCACCATCACATCTACGACTTGACACAGTACGCAAATTAGTTGTAGTATAAAAATGATAAGAATGAGTTTTTTTATTGTCAATTTACTAGGTTAACAATAAGATAATAAAAAAATAAAAAAAAACACACATATTTTGATGTACTTTTTTTATTTTCTCATACATTTTAATACATTTTTTACAATTCCTATACGCTTTTTAAACCTTATAATCAGCCTATTGTGGAGATTTTAGAATTTTCCAATTAGAAAAGCGTGTAGTTAGGTATAAAACTTGAGGGCGAAAGTTTGGATTTTAGAATTTTCCAATAAGAAAAACTTGTAGTTAGGTATAAAACGTGATCCCAACCACTATAAAATAAGGTTCTAAGGTGTTAGTGTGCAGTTTTGATGTGCGCATCTAGCTATTGATTTCAGTAATCATTGGCTCGGGTTCTATCTTAATAATAGACGATTCAAATCTGTTAAATATCAAGATGAAATAGAACCGTTGAAAACACATTCGACAACTCAGATGGCACACACCAAAACTGCAAACCAAAGAGCACACACCAGATTCCGTTTCCAAAAAGTAAACCGTAATATCAAAGCAAAATAATAAGGGTAAATTACACTGACCTCCCCTGAGGTTTCTAACTTATACACTGACCACCCCTACTTTATTTGAAATAGCACTGACCTCCCATGAGTTTTATATTTTAGTATCAAAAGCACCCTTCTGTTGCTAAAATGGCACTGACCTCCCTTGAGTTTTATATTTTAGTATCAAAAGCACCCTTCTGTTACTTGGCCGTCAGTGACAGTATCGGGAATTGATGGGGTAAGCCATTAACCTTTATTGAATTCCCAAAATAGCCCTTGACACTAGTTTTGAATTACACTAATACAGTAGAAAATTTGTCATTTTGCACATCACAACACCATAAGTAGCAGAATTTTCTACGTCACAAATTTTCTACTGTATTAGTAGAAAATTCAGTACCCAAGTGATGCAAAGCAACTGAAAATGACTTGCTTATACTCTTATTTGATGTATTTTATGAACTAGGACACATCCATTTGTTAAACAAAAAATTGAATTAAAAGACATGTATATTTGGTAGCATTCCCATGTTTTGTTATCTTGGTTTCATTTATTTTTCTTTTTCTTTTTTTTGAACGGCATTTAAAAATAAAAAAAAACAAAAGCCAAATGGGGAATTCGTTTCATTTTTCTTTATAGAAATTGCCCACCAATAAATTATATTCTAAGTATTCATGCATGATCATTATTTAGGGGAAAAAAAGAGTCTTTTGCATTTAGATTATAAATAGTATCAAGGGCTATTTTGGAAATTCAACAAAGGTTAATGACTTACCTCATCAATTCCCGTTACTATCACTGACAACCAAGTAATAGAAGGGTACTTTTAATACTAAAATATGAAACTCAAAGGTGGTCAGTGCTATTTCAGTAACAGAAGGGTGATTTGATACTAAAATATAAAACTCAAGAGAGGTCAGTACTATTTCAGATAAAGTAGGGGTAGTCAGTGTATAAGTCAGAAACCTCAGGGGAGGTTAGTGTAATTTACCCAAACAATAATGGAAGTCAAATCAGAGATAACGATGCACTTACCCACGCCTACATTGTCATACATCGAAATTTAAGAAAATTATGAGAATGCGATTAAATTCTTAGAGTGATGTCTGATTTTGTTTTGTGATATCGAGCATAATATCAGTCTTAACAAATTTTGCATTAAATTTAATCTCAAAAATATATTTTATACTTTAACAAGTCATTTTTTTTATATATTTAAAAAATCAGACTCTCAGTTCTTATTTTAGTGTATTAAAATATTTTTTCTTTCTACTCATATTTTCCTATTTAGATACCACCCAAAAACAAGGGAGGAACTATGGCAATAACAAATTAAACCAACCGTTTGGTGAACTTGATTTTGGCCCTATTTTGGTGCTTCGGCTTGCTATTCTCAATTCTAACTTTAGTATTGCACATGGCCCATGGCCTAGGTTCATTTATCACATGCCCCAGTAAGGTTCCTTTCACAACATGGCTCATGAAGCCTGACCACGAAAGCCCAAGCCCACAATCACCCATCTCCATTCTTAAGAACTTGCTTCTGATATCAAGTAGCTTGGATTTATTTAATACCCTTAGCCGAACAAGTCGATTAGTATCTTGGTTTAAAATTTTAAAAAAATGATCAAGCTTGATTTATTCGGGTGAAAATCGATGTACACGCAAATCTGTGTAAGAACGATGTATCTTGACTGTCCAAAAGTATTTTCGACGATCCGAATTTTATTTACTCTTTTACCGGTAAAAAAACTCTTTGACCAAGTAAAAGAGTAATTAAGATTCAAACCATTGAGTTGTTGAAATAGACAATTAAGACACGTGCGTGTGTGCGGATAGACAGATTGTTACTTGGGTGACAAAAAATACTCTCAAACTAGCTTTTAGTGAGTGAGTAGAAACGAAGCACGAACTCGATTAACTTGATATGGGCCGCCCACTGACTGTGGATTTGCCCAACACTTCTGGGCTTATAGCTTCTCATTTTTGTTGGTAGTATATCTGTATTTCACCCTTCCCGCGAAAATAAGAGGCCCCGTGATTTCGTGTATTTACAATTCCGTCCTATTTCAAAAAGCGAAACTCCATCAAAATCTCCGATTCAAATATCGAACCCGTATGGAATTTTTGCCGAATCGCTTCGTCACTTTGAAACTAGGGTTTCCTGCATCCGATTTCTCAACCAGTCCTTCAATAGCTCACAAACAAACCAGGCAAATCTGGCTTCAAACCGTTCTTTGATTGGAGGTTATGGATATCGTTTGTTCTGATTCATATTTCATTGCTCTTTCGGTTATTTGAGAATGCTAATGAAGTTATATGGTGATTACGATTTGATATGACCAGTTGAATCTATTATAGTGACCCCATGGGGTTGTTAATGGGAATGGGAGATGCCCCAGAGAATCAGCTACCCTATTGTGTTTGATCTTTGGAAATATGAAATTAGCGGCTAAAAGCTTGGTTTCACTTTTTATTAATTTTGCTGGGACTAGTCAATGTAAGTTAATACAGGAACTCGAGATGATTTTTTCATTTGTTCCAGATTTGGGGAGCAAGACTCGAGAGATGGCATAAGTGCACAAAGATGTCATAATGGAACAACTTTTTTGTTGATAGATCCTTGAAACTTCACATAACTTTATTCCTATAAATTGCCCAATGAGGTTTCCTCTCTGGTGTTTTCCTCTTGGATTTGTTCTTTCCTGTTTCTTTTTTTTGGTCGAATTCCATGCAAGCAACCAGATACTAGTGTGAAAATGATGTCTTTGTGGATTTGTCATAAATTTTGTCGCGCTTTTTAGCTTGCGAATGTTATGTCTCTTTCTAAGGTAGCCCTTTCAAAATTCGTGCAAGACCAGCCATTTATTTGATTAGTATTTTTGCGTCCCATTTTGATAGTCCTAATACAAAGCTATTCCAAAGATACGGTTGCTGCATTTTCAAGAAAAATCTACTAAAAACATAGCATTAGTGCTTTTATGATCCTAAGGAACATTTTTCTACTAAAAACATGGCATTAGTGAAATTTTTCTGTAAGTGTATTGAATAGTTTAATCACCAATTATTGCTGTTTTTGTTCCTTGATTGTAATGATATTTTTTCTCCAAAGCGCGAAAAAATATTAATGTGTTTAGATTTTGATTGTAATTTTTCTGTAATGTGTTTAGATTTTCATTGTTTATATTTTAGGGATTGAGTACCATCTATTAATGTGTTTTTTTTTGTGCTTCGGAAACGCTTGTTAATGTGTTATGTGTAGTTGTGTCGATTATAATATGATCCACTATCCAAAAATTTGCTACAAAAAGTGCAAGGAGAAGTTTTGTTTGAATCGGATCGTGCTAATTATAAAGCACCATAACCGATTAACCAGGGTTACATTTTAATTTTATTCAAGCTAAAAATGTAATATAACCTTGATTTTGCTTTGTTCCTTTACTGTATGTTTTTTTTTCAATGACTTTCTAGTACGAGGGCAACTAAATTCAAGGCTCGGCTAGGGCAACCCAAACTTTAGGGTCGGCCCTGTTGGTATCTACCTTATGCTCTGGTACATGTCTATAGCTGAGGAAATAAATCTGGGCTCCCAAATGTCAACCCTCTTCAAACTTTCAAAAGAATACATTTTTCTTTATTAATCTCAACTTTCAAGAGAATCCCTTTCTCTTTTTTTTACAGTTTAGCAACAGCTCAAATTGGTATCTGCTTTCCAATCTCATATGGACAAAAGCTAACTTACTGACTTAATCACTGGACCACAAGAAGATTTATTAGGTTAAAAACATGCAAAAAAGAAGGCGACTTTATTCTTCTTCTTTTCTTTCCTGCCATTGCACCTCATTGTACTTGCTTTACCAACATCCAGTTGAACTTTTTTAAGTAGTAACATCGATATCCCTCTCATAGTCGGAGCCTCGTTACCAGAATCAGCCAATTATTGTGATCCCAATTTTTGTTTCTTTTCAGGAAAAATTAAACAGAGTTCGTTGAAAATGATACCATGAAACAGAAGAGTAAGCTCACTCTTATGTTGCTGGAAGTGGTTCATAGTGTATGACATACCTCACAGAAGCATCCGGGTTGGTAGCATATTCCTGTTATGCACCTTCTCTTTTGGACTCGGGTACGGCCTCATATATAGGAATGTTTCTAAATGCATTCTTCTGATGTACTACACATTCAACACCCTTGCCTAAGTTTCGAATGTTCAACAAGTGTATTATGCAATCAAAGGAGTCAATGTAACATTACCTCATTCCAGTTTAACAGAGCTTTTAGCAACCTAACTTCACTTGGAAGAAAACAAGGGTATCAGGTTTCTACGCGAGGAAAAGTGTTTGTCAAGAACTTTCCAAAAACAAAATCCTTTTAAATGTTAAAATAATCGGCTATCATCATTTCCTACATTACTATATAATCAGACTAGCCATTTGGGTTAGTTCGTTGAGTACAAAGATTTCCTTCCATCATATTCCCTTCTCAACCAGTTTACAACCTCCAGAGGAAGCAAAGTATCATTTAATTACATCATTGACACTGTTTCGCCCAGACCCAGAAAAAACCAGATACCAATATAAGCATTTTCCAAATAAGCACCAGCTTGAGTCCTTAATGCACATATAGAGAGTGTCATCGTCACCAATGCCAGAAACATACAATGTCAAAGACTTGAAGCACAAGAACAAAGAAATGTACAAAACAAGGAAATTTTAATCCCTACATTAGATTTTTCATTTATTTCAGACTTGAATGACCCATAAAAGGGGGCACTAGCAAAATCTAAATACAGGAAAGAATGGAGAATACGTGTCAAACCAACTTGAGACAAATCCAAAACACTCATCCACACACTAGTAACACATACTTAGTACACTACTTACTCAAAGCAAATCCCAATTGAATTTAGGATGTACTGGATTTTGGGTGGTTGATGCAGTTGTAGATGTAGAAGGGGAGGCTTTCAAAATAGCTGGCCCCGGAGATGCAGTTGTAGATGTTGAAGGGGAGGCTTGCAAAATAGCCGGCCCGGAATCAAATGTCTCCCACTGCGTGGTAATGACAACTGAACCAGAAGATGAACGCCGTGATGTCTGCGGCTGCTGGTGGGGCTGTGTGTCTGTTGGCAAATGCCCAACTGAATGCCTTGCTTGCTGTTGTTGATTGGGTGACGGTATCTGCCCATTTGAATACCTCGGCTGTTGAACCTGGTGGATTGGCGATTTCTGCTTTGGAAATTGATTTCCATTGCTTGTAGGAATCGAGTTTTTGATCTTCATCACGTCTAGAGTCTCGACATACTTCTGTACTCTTCTCACCTTTAGCACAACGAATGTCAAAATTAATGCTGAAATTCTAGAAAGCACGGAAACTTTGTTGACCTCACATAACCATGTTTGACACACATCAGACACAGAAGCATTCGAACATGCCAAAAATATCCAAGTGTGATTTGACTTTTCTGTTAAATTTTCTCATTCAACACGTTAGAATGTTATAATGCTATTTTAGAAAGCTGGGGCGAGGTCAAAATTGCTAGTTATTTACTTTGTTGTACTATACATTATCAAAGTCACTATTTCTGTTCACTATCTCTAAATAAGAAGAAAATGGAACTTGTTCTTTAGAAAAATTCTAATATGTAATTTCTAGTCACGATATGTCCCCAAGTGTGCCAGTGTTCTATGCAAAACTCTGTGTCCATTTGGTGTTTGTATCAGTGTCTCACGCTTACTTATCTAACATCGAAAAGGAAAAGTCACACCCTAATGCAAAATAAAACACTACCTGCATTTTCCTCTGCAATTTCACATCCCCGTCAGTTGTTACTATCGCATCCAATTTTAGCAGTTGATTCATCAAGTTCTCGATCAGATTCACCACATCCTTCTCAGCAACCTTCCCACCTTTAGAGATCACTGATTCAAGAGCTGACACCTACCCAATTCCAACAAACCACTCAACTTATAATTTACTCAAACAAAAACTCAATCTCGGTTTGCTTGAGATAGTATTTTTACCTGCCCTGCGAACCTATCAATATCTAAGCTGATTTCTGATATCGATTTTGAAGCCTTCTCCATCTTAGCATTCCTTCTCATCTCAAGGTACCGTTTCTCCTGGCTAATTGGGTCCTCAACTAGCACAAGCTTTGACCGGTCCTTTACTCCAGAAATGTCAAGGAACGCTTTTGAATCCCTCTCCTTGTTGCGGAACAGTATCTTCTGATCCTCGTGGTGTAGTCCCGTCGGCCCTGAAAGCATCTTCTTCAATTCCCCTGCAATCCCAAATGTATCAGACAGTGGCCAAACCTTAATGCACTCCCTTTTTTTTAATCAGAACCATAATGCACTCTACAAATCAAAAATTATACACAGTTAAGCATAGTAATATAAAATCCCCAAAAGTGTTGCCGAAAATTGTTTGTAGAAGATGCAATAATTGTAGCCTATTTTCGAAAATATAAGCATGAAGTTAATCACAACTCGCTCTCGCGAATTTTAATATCTGGGGTTGTTTTTGAAAGTCACTTTCAAGTGTGTGCCAGAATTTTAGGCTCTGTTCCACTTAGGTAGATTATTGAGCTTTTTGACTTTTCATAATTTACGAGACAAATCATTATCCTGCTATTCACTGACTAAAAAATCCCAAAAAGTTAAGCTCAGTAAAACCACTAGTTTGAGATAATTTTTGAGAGAGCTTTCACGCTCATGCGCATTATGTTACTTTAAGTACAAATAGGAATGATGGGGTAAACTTCTCCCACTACTAATGCAGAAATACGGAGTTTTTCCCCTCTTTTTTTTTTTGCTGGTACAATAATACAGAGGTGAACATATCCAATTAAAATTGAAAAAAAAATCGACTAAATTGTTTGTCAAAATATGCAACTTAGGATAGTCTATTTCCGGATAGTCATAGGGTCGAATCACAAATATAGGGTAAAAACTTGACTACCCATGGAGGAAATGATTGAGAGTTGAACTAGCAAAATAAAAAATGGAAAGAGTTTCGACTGGGCCACCTCACTTCGCGCAAACCTGTGAAAATAACTGTGGGACGGGCCGGAGAGATTTCGTTGAATTAATTTGTAATAATGGATGTTTTGGGATCAGTGACTCAGTCTAGCCTAATTTGGGAATATTTATTGCGTGACAGAAATTGTGAAAAACTCCCTCTTTTTGTACAGAATCAAAATGAATGCAAAGGAAAGAAGTTAATTTCAGTTACCAAAGGTGGATTGGGAGCTGATATTGACTTCCTGGTAGCTCGACCCGTATTTGACCCGAACTCGAATGGTGGGTGGTGGAACACGGTTTTGATCTGAATCTGTTCTCTTCTGGACCAGCATTCCTCCTGGCCTCACCTCCCACTCTCCGTCGTCGCCGCCACCGCTTCCGCCGCTTCTTCCGCCGCCGCCTGAGCTGCCGTTCATGGGTGACAGCTCTGTAGTTTTCATAGTCTTCATCCGCATCATCTTTTCAGAATCCAAATCGCGGCAGAGGGTCGGTCAGATCAAAGGTTTGACTTTTTCTTGATTTTTGGAGAAACAAAAAATGCCCATTTCAGACAAACCCAGTTAGACACATCATCCCAGTTGTACACTCCACGAGTCAAATCCCAACAGCCACGCGTATAGAGAGAGAAACTTGCCCTCTCTCTCTTACTGCCAATGGGGTTCAAGTGAAAACAAAAAAACCCAACTCGTGAGTCTTCGAAGTCTTTATCCTCAGGGAACCGGCGATGAGATGCCGGACCGGAGACGCCGACAGTATGGAATTCCGTCGGTGGAAGAAAACTTTTTGGGGATATTTTCTCTTTGTCAAATGGTAGATCTCTTTTCCAATGGTTAAATCCCCAATGTAGCAATTAGCAAATCAATTTATACAACCCAAAAGTAGGCCTATTTTCTCCCCTATATCGTTGTTCTAGAATTGGAGAGAGATAGAGAGAGAGAGAGAGAGGGAGGGAGGATATATAAAGAAATGAGAGTGACAGCGGGCAGAGCAAATGAACGAACACGGAGCAGGGGAAAATTGGAAAATTTTAAAAAAAAAACCTAACCTTTGCACTTAATGTCCCATAAGTACTTGTACTTCAATAAAAGTCAATTAGACCCCTGACCCTGTCACTTCGTCATCAAGTTCCCCTAATGCTAATTTGCCGTCAAATACTTAACGGAGCCCCCCAAAAACGACGTGGTTTTGGGATTAGTTATCGACTTCCAATTTTGTTCGTTACTTGTCGTCTTATCAGGCCAACTTCAAGATTTGTCTGAATCATTCAGTAATTTTAAAATAATTAATCACTTCATCCATTTTTAAGTATTTAACTTTTCATTTTTGGCTGTCCCTAAATAAGTGTGTGGTTCAAAAATTTAATGGGTAAAAGTTTATACAATTATCATTTTGCCCTTTAGAAAAGTTAGTGGGTAAAGAGTTCATGGGTAAAAGTAAAGGATAATTTTGTAAAGTAGATATAAAAGTTTTATGTGAAAAGCGTAAAATGGAGGAAAAAGTAGATGTGACAGGTGTAATGATGATATTTCTTTAATAAGTTAGTTTTACGAAGTAACATATTTAAAAAAGGGACAACGGGAGTAATAAAGTGGTCTTGTAAAAAATTAGGCCCATCGGATATTTATGAGTAATTGATCTAATTACTTCAACTTCTCGTTAAGAATTAAGGCCCTGTAATTTGAAAGAATTTTTAAAAATATATACAAATGTGTACTCGGTATCCCTTTCATCTTCTCAACAAGTGCTACGATATCTATGATTCAGATCAAAGGGATACCGAGCACACAATTGTATAACTTTGTTTTAAAATTCTTTCACATTTTGGGGTCTTGATTCTGATTGAAAAATTGAAGTAATTAGACCAATTACTCATAATATCCAATGGGTATAATGTTTTACAAGACCACTCGATTAATTTTTTAAAATTAATGAACTGTTCAGATCGTTTGTCTGGGACCAACATAAGACGACATGTAACAAACAAAATTGAAAGTCTATGACTAACCCCCAAAACGACGTCATTTCGGGGTGCTACGTAAATATTGGATGGCAAATGAACGTGGTATGGAATTGATGACGGAGTTACAAGGTTAGGGTTCTAATTGATGTTTATTGAAGTACAAGTACTTATAAAACATTGAGTGCAAATGTCAAACGTATTTTTGAAAATTTTCCGGGAAAAATAGATATAGATATATTCGTGATGCAGTGATGAGTGTATGAATAAATAATTTTGGTTTACTATGGAATAAAGGAAGCTACAAAAGCCGCCAAGGCTTGTGGTTGAAGGTGTAAAAACAGATATTCTTATCTTTAGCTGAAAAAGGGTAAAAAATGGGGAGGCTTTCTTTCACAACAATCACAAATGGAAGACAGTTGCGTGGTGGATTTTTAGCGAAGGGACCACGCACGGCTGTTTGGTGCCGCTTTACAGTCGTAGCCTTAAATATAGCATTTTCGTTAGCGCAATTTTGTTTTGCTGTTGCGTCTTATTTTCGGAAATGATTTTCACACCCCGTTTTGCTTATAAATGCACCTTTTTTTTTTGTCTTGTAATAAATTTCTGTGTGTAACTTTATTGCTAAAAGACAAAAACAAATATAAATATATATATATAGTGCATTAACAAGAAAAAAAAAAGTGTGAAAATCATTACCATTTATTGTTTGAAACTTCGTAAAAAGATGACAAAATTGAAAATATGAGTAAATTCTTTATCTTTTTTCTGTTAGACAAAATTGAAAAAAAATATATTGGTTTTTCTGTTAAGTTCTCGGTAATCAAATTTTACTTAAGCTCGGTATGGATAATGAAAATCTTGAGAATTAATGAGAATTCTATAACCAGTCACTGTGATTTTCTATATTCTGTAATGGAATGAAATAAAATTATAATTTTTGTAGGAATTTGACTTCAAAACATGTTAATTTTAGATTTCAGGTTCCAATTTGTCTCAAAAAATACCCGTAAAATTATCTCAGGTGTAAAAGTAAAAATATGATTTCTAGGTACTTTTAAAGAAAGAATACTCCTTTCGACATAATTATTTCATTCTCATACAATCATTGCAACAAAATTACGTCGAGTGTTATATTATTAAATTTTAACTACAATCTGAATTTCCATTCTCACCCATGATTCCAGAGATCAAAAGCAACAAAAAGACACCGTGTAGTGGTCGTAAGGGTGCTTTTTGTAATTTCAGTCACAGGTTGACCCAATCATTACTTCAATTTTAGTAGTAGTTAAATTATGAAAGTCGGTCGAGATGGAAAGTGATTACAGGGGAGATTAGGGGTCGATTTCCGGGTCAGTCCACCAACGATAAAGCTAAGTAGCCTGAAAAGGTGTCCAGAAATTATTCCAGGAGTGAAATCAATGGCTCAAAAAATTATTTAAGTGAATCTAAATCACTGATTTAATTCTAAGAGGGTGTTCTACTAACCCAATTTTTTAAATTAATTGATTTTTCACAATCTTTTATGTAATCTGTTGTGAGAGAATGACACATTTCGATGTTCAGAAAAAACAGTTTTTGATTAGTGGAACACCACCTAAGCTTCCCGGAAGCCGAGTTGTAAAAAAAAAAACCAATGGTGTTGAAATCTAGCGACAGACTCAAAAGAGTTAATGACAACTGAGAGGTTTCAAAACTTTAGGAGAAGGAAAATCTATAAATCTTAAAGTTTTGGCCACGAGGCCAATACATATGTCCCAAATCAGCAGTGTTAATTTGGCTTGCCTGTCGGCTGTGGGAATGATTTGCAAAACTTGGTATTGGTGGCAATTTCATGTTAATTGCCTAGGTGGCTAGGTGTTTATTTTGGATCAATCCTCCTATTTTTAAATTGTGCTAAAATTTAACATGTCAATTTTTCCCTTTGATTACTTTACTATCAAAAAAAATTTAAAATTAAAAGATTAGAACAAGACTAAATTGAAAATAAAATTTGGCGTACTAGTTGGAGTGAGAGTTTCTAAATTGCTACAAAAGCCTTCAAAAGAATTTGAAATCAACATTGGAGATGCATGAATGGTAGTTGCACGATTTGTTTAGCTTTCATAATTGTGATTTGTTAATGTATAAAATCACGTCTAATTAAATTATATTTCACACAAATAACGTATTTTTTTTGTGCGACATGCTGATAAACGATTTTGATTATCATTGTGTGTCTTTAGTGTGTCTTTAGTGGGACTCAAAGGGTCCAGCACAAGACCACTATATGGATGTCCATTAGATAACAATAGCTCAGACCACATTTAGGGCTTCATATATTTTTGGCTTCGAATTCTAAAAGATGCATTTGCATTCAACTTCATGGGTACTACAGTAGGATTGCAAACGAACCGTGTAGCACGAGATTCAGCTCAGCTCATTTAGCAACTCAAAACTAAGCTTGGCTCGTTTAGTAATTAATCCAAATTCAAGCTCGAATTTGAACTCATTTAATAAATGAGCCGAGCTTTACTCTTCATACGTCAGCCCAGTTCGAAAAACACTCGACTTTTACTACTTTAATTTACATTTGTCGTTTTATTGTACCGTCAAAATTATTGGTCTCTCTCTCCTTCCGAGTCCTTGTCTTGCACTTTCTCTCTCTCTCTCCTAGTAAACAAGTAAATCCATAGGAGCAGTAAGCCAGAGGCAAAAGCCAACCCACCGACACTTTTAAAGGGCACGATTAACACACGTATTAGGGATCATGCCACACGCGGCAATTCAATTACGACGTTAAAATTCAAGTGGTACACACGTATTAGGGATCATGCCACACGCGGCAGTTCAATTACGACGTTAAAATTAAAGTGGTTTCATGGGTTTATGGCCTGACTTATCGACCCCGTGACAACCCAATGTGGTCCTAATTAAACCCATCTTAATTTCCCTAATCTTTTGATTATTTCTTTGACTCGAGATGTACGAGCCAGTTTACACATACTTTAACCGAATTTTGAGAGACCAATGACAATATCCACTAGCATGTGTCTCATTCAACAGATGTAACGTTTCGTATGAAATGATATCATAAAAAATTCATACTAGGGTTTTGAACCTAAAACCGAAACCAAATTCTTTGTTTGATACTTAGGTATCCGGTATCCCGATCAATTTACACGCAACTGACGACTCATCATGGGGCTCAAATCTCAATCCCACTTGTTGGAGCCTAATTAAAGTAAAGAACAAATTCTAGAATTCCAAAGCTTGACCATTTGGGTAACCTTGGGGGTTACCTAAGCATTTGATCTGATAAGTGGAAATTGTATTTTCTACATTTTAAAGTATGATATTGGTTGAAAAGTCTCTCTCTATCGTTTTGGTCATTGGTGGAAAGTCTCCTCAGTTGAAAATTTTTGCTTAAATTTGGACACTGAAAATGAAGACACAACCAACAAAAATGACAGCGAAAATTCAACCGCAAAAAGTATTTTTTCAATTTTTATATACCCATTTGAGTGTGGCACCAATAGCATGGATCTTTCCTTCTAATCTACCCAAAGGATCTCTGTTCATGTCATGTGGTGCAGTAGAAGAAAGCTGCATGACATTTTGTCCACCATATAATGGAATTGATTCCACTGCCAGGCCACCACTCGGAGAAATTATTTTATGCTCTCGGAGCATTGTTCTACAAGAGCTGCGAATTACAACACGTTTGCGTCGTGTCCACACCAGAATGTGTAAAACTCACACAAATGTATGATGCAAATGTCCCGAGGAGCGATGCTCGTCCTGGAGCATGGAATACTCTCTCCATCACTCGAGGTGTAATGTAAATGCCAAGCATAACTCAATTTGAGCCTCACCTGCTTGTACTTTCTTTTCTCATTTTGGTAGGTCCCATCTTTCAGATACAGCTTGTTTGGATTCAATGATTTTTTCCTTGGCGTCATGAAAAAGTAAAAAATGTGCACAGTAGAGCACAAGCCCATTAAGGTAACCTAAAAATGTATGATTATTCGGTTAACTATTCGTTCGGTGGTCCTTTTAATCTCTATATCTCTTCTGAAATTAATAAAAGTTCTCTTTGCTGTTCAAAAATTACATAAATCCAGCCAGCTAGAAATGTAATTTTTTTACACCATTCGAAGCAATGTAATTAACTTGATACTATGTAATTAAACTCAATGCATTTGTGACTTAATTATGGCATCATGGCATGTATATTTCAGTTTATGATTTACTCTTTATTCTTCATGTGTTCATCGAAATTAAGTTCAATATGACTAGATGATTGTCGGCGTATATAAAGTGTAAGACTGTCACTTAAACAGGAATCATCGTCGACTTATAGTCATCACCAGGAAAGAATAAAATTATATGATCCGTTAAAATGTAACTCTCGTCAAAATTCCTTCTAACTCTTTTTTTTTTGCTTGGAAAACTGTTTCCGTGACTCGAACTCTCGGTGCCAAGAGCTGGACCAAGTCCCCAATTAAATCATGGGAAGAAGGTGGGGAATATTCTAGTTCATTATTTAGGTTCTGAACTACCCAAGAAGGTTGTTGACATATACTCCTACCTACTAGAAAATTAATCTGCTAAGTCAACAAATTACCCCCTTCATTAATCTTTGCTAATGCCCAGGAGGTTTTATACTCTGAAAAAACCAAGTCAAACCTCCACAATTAAGCTTCATTTAATCACACCGTGGCTGATCTGTCATGTATTAGCCTTTTTATTTTACTAGCCAAGGAAAATGTATTACGTGGGGGCTCCCCACCATAAAGGGCGGTGCACTTGTATCAATTTGGTTGGATGAACGGTTGATGTTGATAACTCAGTAGGCTTTGCATAGATCCAGAAGGCTAGGGGTCCAAATTTAGCATTTAATCAGTGGTCCATTAAAATTAACCTGTTTCGTGACAAGTACTCCCATGATCAGGAGATCATTTCCCTTGAAGATAATAAATGGGTGTGTTTGGCTAAACAACCCATTTCATTGGATCCTTTGTTTTGTTGTGTAATGAAATTTTATAAATTGGTATTTGTTGAGGGACCTTGGTATGTAATTTTGGTTATAGACCCGACTTAATTATTCCGCTATTAGGGTGTAATTAGGGTAACACATTTTCAGAGAAAACAAAGAGAGAGATGCGAGAGAAAATGCAAATTTCAAAGAGATTGCGAGAAAACTTGTACTCTTGATTTCGATTTCATAGTGGACTGGAGTGACTCCTATGGTTTTTCCTCGCGTTGAGGTTTTCCACGTATATCTGTGTCTCACTTTCTTTTCCTTTTTTCATTACGCACGATTACTTGTTTTTCTATTCTGTGATTCATTGTTTCCAAGATCCGTAGGGGTGTTATGGGGTTGCGATAATCCTAACAATATTCTCTTTAATGAGTCGATACAATTGTTATTCGAGCTCAACTCATTAGTGAAACAAGCCTAAAACTTGAGCACAAGCTCAACGAGCCGAGCCATTTAAAATCCTAACGATTATACAGAGGCTGAACCTATGCAAACAAGCAGAACTTTTAAGAGTTGAACCGAGCTTTAGAGTGTTCAGCTCAGCTTGTTCACTACACGAGCCTAAAACTCAAGCTCGAGCTCAGCTCATTTACTAAGCGAGGAGAGCTGAGCTAAGCCTCCAGCTGCTTGCGAGGAGATCGGTTCGTTTGTGTGGGTGTATGCTTTCTTTTCCAGCAATTTTTGAAGGTGTTAGCTGTTCTGTGGAAAGATTTGAGTGCAATCAGCTTTCAAAAGCACAAAGAAGAAAATTAAAGTACTTCTACTTCCAAAAAGATATTGAAGAATTCAAATGTCCCATGATCGACCGGCATTCCATGTTCTTTAAATGCTTTAAGAAGAGAAAACAAAAATCAAAATTGTCGTTGGTTCAGATGCTGCCTACTCTTGTCGTTAGAACCAACTTGGCATTGTTTTCCACTACCAAAAATCCAAAAAATGAAGACCAAAATACTGTAATTTGGTAAGAAACATAGTAGTAAATAGCAGTACTAGGAGACATAGCGGTTGGGGTTATAGTATATTAGTAGCGAGCGTATCAAACAATACGTAGCTGGAATCGGGTGTCGCGGTCGTAAATTTTTTAAAATTATTAGCAACACGAAAAAATCTGAAAAATTGAAAAGAAAAGTTTCTACTCTGTTTTCCGTTGCCGTCTCAGTCTGAATCGGACTGTGAACCAGCCGATACACCAGTATGTACTAGTACTGACTGAGACGGTGTGCAATTTTCAAGAACCTCCAAAATCCGATATGAACCGATACATCTCGGCCGATTTTTAAAAGTATGATAAGAAAGTAAACTTATGTACAAGGTGCTTAGATCCATAACAAGCTTGAACAGACAATTTCACAGAGCATCGATGCCAGAGGATGGAAGTGGTTTGTGCAGTGGATACTATGTGGGTGAACACATTGGAGTGGTCTTTGATTCTTTTCACTTTACTTCTGATAGCATCCATAACTTGAAGCCTTTGGTGTTCTATTCCCTTTCCTTCATGTACTTACTAGCGCTGAGAGGACAGGCGATGCATGTGCAATTTTTATCACAGGCATCCTTTCTTCATCGCTTCCAAAGTTGAGAAGAAACTCTTTCAATGTTAATGGATGATAATGATATGGAATGTGAAACAGCCGTGTTTCAAAGTGGGATTAGGGTTTACAGGCAAAAAATGGCGGTTGTGATGTGTGAGCAATTATAATGTAGGTAATTTTGAAATTGCCAGCTTCAAATTTTGTTCACTCTATAAGGGATGTTCTTTTTTGTGACCGATAAACTATTTTGACGGATTTTAGCTGTTATAATGGTCACCGTAGCATTGTTGTTACGGTTAATATCCAAGGGCAGTCAAGAATATATATAGTTCTTTTGTTTTCGGTAGAAGCGAAGAAAGCGCAGATGCGTTGTCACGCGGATGAATGCCTGAGATAGATGCTTGAGGGGCCTTTGGAATGACGACCAGAACCGTTCGTTAAATCTCAAAATCAAATTCCGGGGGTCCAAGCGGATCAAAATTATCGGACGTCTCTAAGTGCTTGCGATCCAAAATCACCCCATTTTAAGTTTCAAAAGTAATGAACGCAATGGGGTGACCCAGCGGCAAGACGTCCGATCCCGTCGACTCTACAACGTTCTAAATTTGATTTCAAAATTTAATTCCCGGCTGGATTCTACAATAAAGAACGAAACTCCGTATTCATCTGGCGCTTGGCAAATCTGTCATCTACATCTGTGCAGGTAGAAGGACTCTTTTGTTTTAGGGCACTGAAATTATTATTTGTACTTTTCTCGTGGCCTACCCATCAGCAATGGAGGACCAAGAGGCCCAAACCCAAGCACACCAATTGGGGCTCACACGCTGCAGCATTGGTCATTCAAAACTTTAAATTCTGATAGAGATAATCAATCTTGTCCCCATTTTAAAGTTGTTCCAATTGGGACCCATCTCAAAGCTGGATCCAGCCTGGAAGATTTGGTCAAGTATAAACTGAACTAAGCTTGAACTTGGAATTGGAAAGAGCCATGGTGCTGGTTCGTTACTGTCATCGGCTGGCTCTCCAACTCTCACTTCCAGCCCGATATGCACTAAGATGTTGATCTCTAACTAGAGAGAAGTAAATGCCCGAGTAAGAAGGCCTGCTCGCTTATTTTATTGACTTGAACTACGGACCTTGAGAAAGAAAGTCCAATGATGGATTAGAAACCCTTAACCTTACAATAAGTTATTCCCATCATCGCATCCAGAGCGCCCAGGCACAAGGCCTACAGGGCCTGGTCCTCCTAGGTAGGAATGACAATATCGACCGAACCGACGGGTAACCGAACCGAAACCAGTTTTTTTTACCGAAACATAACCGATTTTTGCCCCGTGGGTGCGGGTGTGGGTTCGATGGATGGAAAACCGAACGGGTTCGGTTCGGTTATGAGTTCACCTAGAACCCGAACCAATACCCGAACCGAACCGAACCGAACTTATATTAATTACATAAGACCCCCTATATTATATATAAATATTACATAAACCCTATATATATTTGAAAATTACCCTTTTCCCCTTCTGTATATTTTGAAACTCTTTTGACTGATATGTTATATACTCCATTATAGTCTTGAATCTCTTGACCGATATTTGTAGTCTTCTTTTGTTATTTTTTCATGTTTTTTCAATTTTTTTGAGATAATAAAATATCCTAAACTCAATTTATTCATGTTTTAGTACGGTTTTGGGCGGGGCGGGATGGGTACAATTCAGTTACCCAAATGGATAGCTATTTTTTCCTTCACAAAATCGGTTACCCAAAATTACCCATATCCCGAATGGTTAGGTTATGGTTCATCCTCTCCCTTTTCCGAACCGAATCCGAACCCTTTGTGTTTGGGTGTGGATCGGCCAAAACCCGAACCGATCCGCCCCATTGCCATTCCTAGTCCTAGGGCACTCTAAAAAGGGTTGATTTTTGGGGCACTCTAACAATTTTTACAAATGCGATAGACTAGAACTCTTTTTTTACCCAAAAAGAAAAAAAAAATCATTATTAGTTATAAAATAGCCCAAACTATTGTGGCCCAATCTAAAAAAAAACCCAAAAATAAGCTATAAAAGAGTCTAAAGGCTAAACCTGATAGCATAAAAAAAATCAAAATCTGAGGCTCCATTTGTTTCAACGTAAAATATTTTACATGTAAAATAATTTTGTGGAAACTATTTTTTGTTCATTTTATTTTCCGGTGTTTGGTTAATACTTGACAAATATTTTTAAAAACAAAAAATTGAATTAATTATATGTAAGAATTATGTATATCGTATGTAGATGCTTATATATACTATATAATGACGTTATTTTTTTCCAGTTGCATACAACAAATATACAAGGAGTCTCCCATTTGCTCCCACTGATCTCCACGTAGGGAGAGAGTTTTTGTTGGTGTTGGAGAATACGTGAGGCTTGCCGCATGTCTTACAAAAATAACTTACCAAATTTTTTAGAGTAAAACGTTTAGTGTCATGGCTTTGTCGTATTGTGATTGTTACTGAAAAAAATATTTAAGTGTTGTACTCTTAGGGCACATTTTTTAAGCCAGGCCTAAGGCACTCCAAACCCTTGAGCCGGCCCTGATCTCATCTAAGCTCCTTATTAACTCACGCAATTTATCACATGATTCGGGTTTATTGAAAGACTCTTTGTAGTCTAGTTTTCCTTGTTCCAAGTGCATATTTCTCGTATCTAGGGTTGTAACCGAGCCGAATCGAGCCGAACTTTAAAATGTTCAGGTTTGTTCATTAAATTTTTAAATGAACTTGAGCCAAGCTCGAACTCAATGAAAATTTGACGAGCTGAGTTCGAGCCGAACTTGTCAAGGTTTGAGTCGAACTCGAACTTGTTCACGAGGCTTAGCGAGTAAAAAATACTAGATATTTATGATCTCATACAAATCTAGAACTATAAATAAATTTTTTATTTTGTACATAGAAAAGCTTATCCATATATAAAATTATAAAAACATATTAAAATTTAATTTTGTGATACATTTATAAGTTTATACATGTATTGGTTATGAAACTTTCATTATTTATATTCGAAAGTTACAAATATTCAAGGTTATATATGAAATTCTTATGAGATATACGTATATATTCTAAGTTCGCGAGCCTAATCGAGCCAAATATTGTCAAAAGTTCAAGTTCGGCTCGTTTATTAAACGAGCCTAAAATTGAGGTTCAGGTTCAGTTCATTTAGTAACCGAAACGAACTCGAACAAGTCTTTATCAAATCGAGCCTCAAGTAATTCATGAACGGCTCAGTTCATTTACAGCCTACTTGTAGGAAATGGCTACAATACACATCTTCTATTTGAGTGTGTATCATATGCACCCCTATAAAAGTTACGAATCGATTAACAAAAGTTACGAAGTTTAATAAAAGTTACGAATTCTTTGTACAAAAGTTACGAGACACACCAAATGTTATGAATTATAGAAAATGTTACGAATCATACTTCTGAAAAAGTTACGAAATGCTAAAAAATGTTACAATTACCAATGAGGTGGCACAATATGGGCTACACAATGGGTGCATATTGTATACACCTTTAAGGGGTGTGTATTGTAGAATTTTCCCTACTCTCGTATCAATCAACGATGTTCATTCCTAAATACAGGAGATCATGTAGCACTTAAGTGTTGGTTGAAATCTTTCGGACACTATCAGCTCCTATGTGGTCTATTACCACGTACGAAGTTTTGCGGGTTGGCCCCGAATTTACATGGGTTTGCTAGCGAACGGGTGAGATTGATCCCTTAAAATTAGTCGAGGTATAGGTAAATTGGACCGAACACGAAAGTTACCAACAGAAAGGAAAAAGGAGTGTTGGAGCAAATAAATAGATTTTGGGAGAGGGTTTTTTTATGAGAGAGAGGGGGAGTGAGAATAGGGATACCATGACTCAGAGCATGTTTTGGAAGAAGATAGAGTCCATACCAGAGTTTGGTTAATCCAATATACTTCTCTTGCCTGGAAGAGGTGGGTTTTCCTATTTAATCCTTCCAACCCCTAGATTAGTTAGATAGCCCAAGATGCCCAATTTGAAAGTTATAAGTTGCCATGCAGGAGAAAATTATTATTAAACATGTGTCTTCCAGTTTTAAACTAAGGCCCTGTTCTGCTAAAAAAAATAAAGTTTTGTTTTAATTTAAAAACTATCTCATTCCTCTAACAAAAAATCACTTAGTTTTTTTGCAAAATGAAAAACCAAAAAAAAGCCAAAAAAACTAGTTAGTGGAACAAGTTAGTTTTTTTGCAAAACTAAACATACAAAAAATTAGTTTAATGGAACAAGTTAGTTTTTTTGCAAAACTAAACACCAAAAAACTAGTTAGTGGAACATGTTAGTTTTTTTGCAAAACTAAAACATCCTAAAAAACAAAAAAAAAAAACAAGTTAATTGAACACCCCTAAATGAATTTTCATCTGTAGGATTTGTGCTCGTATTTTCCTAGGAATATAAAGATAATAATGTAGGGAACTCAACCATATGTTATTTTTCTTCACATAGTGCTCTAATTATCTTTAACTCGTGCTCTATTAATGATACTATGATAGTATACAATTCGTTCTTTTCGTGTGTGGTTCATGGGCCTTTGTGCCATATATGTGGACCTAATTCACCACAGCCCAGTCTTTAAACCCACGCATTAACTGAAAAAGCCGAAAAAGTCCCTAGCGGAAAGAAGTAAGTAGCAAAAAACTACAGTAAAAGCTAAAATATATCCATATACTGTAGAGATTATTTATTTTAAGCATGAATCTTAAGATCAATCGTATTTCACGGCCAGTTGGTCTTCAGTTGATTAGTTTTTTTCATCCCTACTTGTTATGTTACCAACGGGTATTCTTGTAATTTTCTTCCTATCTAAGTATAGATAGATGTGAGATATGGAGGTAGAGGAACGTTTCCATCTTTTACACTCTCAGTCTTCTGTCTATTCTCATCTATAACCCCTAAATCTGTTGTTCGATTGTAATCATGGCAGAGCCAAAGAATTGTGGATCTAAGGCGAAGAAGGGTGAATATAACGACAGGTAGACATTCAACTTGTAACAAGAAGTTCGAACTCGAGGCATACGGGAAGCATAGCCCACATGGCATTTGCATCACCATTTAATAAGGGGTAATTTTGATCAATAATTATAGTTCGAATCATTCCTTTTAATCAAGTAATTAAAAAATAGTTCGAATCAATTAGCATTGCTGCTGTAATTAATTAATAATTATAGTTTGAATTATTGTTTTTAATTAAGTAATTAAAATATACTTCGAATCAATTAGCATTGTTGTTGCACACTTGAATTCTTAGAAGCAACCCCTCTCGATTGTTTTCTTCTTCTTCATCATCATACCTCTTTTATTGACTCGCTAGATGTCCCCTCAATTCACAGGGTGCTAAGGTTGCACTTGCCGTGCCGCTCACCACTGAAGGTAATTGTTGTTTGAGGCTTACCATATATTTTGCATAATAAAAATTTTCAACACATAGCTTCATAAAAAACTATTACAAACTATTTATGATTGCAACTTAATACTTGAAATTTTATAAATCCTTGGTTTTCTTCATTTTCTTTTGTGAAATAATGAAAATAAATGAATTTTTAACAATAAAAGGCACCCTTTTTTTTATGAATGTGAATTTTGAAAAAGTAATTATTTAATCGATTATTAGACCCTGTAGAATTATGAGAAAATTAAGACAATAGAATGCTCCTATTACTGTATTATTTATATTATAAGATTTTTTTTTTAAATTATTCAATTCGGATTATCTTTTAAACCTATGAACTATATGACAAAGTATAGGCTGTATAGCACGGACAAAACCTTATTGCCTTACTCACTGCACACCACAATAGCCTTCGTACATGAGTAAAATTATGACTCTTGGAGATAAGCTCAATTCATCAGTAATAAAGCTGAGAAGTGGGTGGGTGTTTTTTTTTTTTTGTTTTTTTTTTTTTGAGTAGCATTCTACATCACCATTCTAATTTTGTGAAGATCTCCACGAAATCTTCGTATTCAATATCTTCTACTTCTAGAAGGGACTTGCAAGTCTTAGTGTCACTTACGATTCTTCTAAGTCTGTCGATTGTATAGATGCCTTCATATAAGAATAAACTTGAAAACAAGGGTTTTTCTATTGTGCAAAATTCTATACCACCATGATTCAACTTTCAGGTTTTCATTGTTAAAATAGAATAATTTTCATTACCTACTGTTTTGGACTAATCAATCTGAAATTTAATTCTCCTCGCTCTTATAATTTGTAGAATAAGAACTCTTTTGTTTACTGAATTCTAAAAGAAAGAAATACATTTCTTCGAAAAAACAATAACCATGAGGTACGAGAACAAAAGTTTTTCTTTTTTCTCTATTTCTCGAAAAGAGCAAATATAAGATCTTTAGTTAATGAATCACTGAACTAATTGATTAAGTTTCAAACCTTTTTTTTTTTTTTGGTTGTAATTTTTGAGTTATTATTTCTTTGAATTACTATTTTTCAATCTTACAAAGAGGAGTTTGATACCTTTGTGATTGGTCGGGTGGGTGTTAAGGTAACAATAAACTCTTCTATCATATGATCACCAAAAAAAAGCCTTGTTATATAGCTTCAAATTGTAGCAAGCACTAAAATTTGGCTAGCCTGTTAATGTGAATGTTTTGTACTTTGTTTCCTTCCAATTTTGCACACAGATTTCGAAAAATATGAGTGAGAATACAACACTGTTTTTCCTTTCCTTTGCAAAAATCAGTTTAGAATGTTCGATTAGCATATTAAAATTGGAGTTGAACTCCTTACCTCTACGTCAAATACAACATCTATTTCCTTAGGCATAGGGACGGAGCCAGGATTTTGGCGTAGGGGGATGGATATACACAATAAAAAAAATCAAGACAACAATATGAATTTTTAGTAACTCAAAATACATATATATACATATATATATATATACACACAAAATAACATCAATACATATGAAACTAAACATGTTTCTAATGTCAACTTAGATTGCAAAAGGTATTAACGTTTATCTAATCCTACCTAGTGTCTGCTGAAATCAGGCATCTTGAATTATGCTCGACACTCTTTCCTTTTATTAAAAGCATCAACGATAGAGTCTATGTCCAAACCTCGAGCAATTTCTTTCTCAATATAAGTGATCAAGAAATTTGCTTAATAATCATTCTCCCTCTTGTTGCAAAGTCTTGTCTTCACACATTTCATAGCAGAAAATGCACGTTCGGTTGTAGCCGTTGAAACATGTCAAGTTAATATAAGTCGAATCAACCTATTGAAAAGATGATATATTATGTACTTTCTTGTCTACGCCAACACTTCACTAAACTTTGAAATCGTTGACAGATTTTGAAACTCAGGATGCCTAGACACATCAAGCTTATAATTTTGCAATTGATATCTCAAGGGATACTTTTCTTACTCATTGAAATCCATTGGATAATGCCTCTCTGCAAGCTTGCAAGTATCTTCAATGTTGAATGATTTAAAGCCATCGCAAGGATCTAGAGATGTGTTGAGAATTAGCAACTCCATTGTATCTTGCTTAAACCGAATGTTCAATTCTTGCAATTGAGAATCAACAATTTTGGGAGCACCCAATTTCTTTTGTTTTTTTCTTTTTCATTCACTTTGATGCCCTGCACAAACCATGTTCAAGAGTTTTGGCCTTCTGAAATTTCAGTGAGCCTTAGTTTTTAAAAGTGAACGGGTCTTGAGCCCCTGAAGTGAGTTGGGTTATAAATTTTGGGCATTGTTTTGTTTAAAATAATTGTAATTAAACCTCATTAAAACCAATTTTAGGACAAAATTGTTTCATAGCTTGATAAATATTAAAGTTGTTGCTATTCTTTTTTTTAAATGAAAAATGGAGAGGAGACGGGACTATATAGTTTGATAATAAATTTATGTTTTTTTCAATGTAATAGTATGAATTTTTTTTTTTTTTTTTTTTTTGGGGGGACCTGTCCCTCTACTAACATTTCCCATCTTTGCTTAGGCATGAAGTGTGATTTGAGACTTAGAACATAGATTTTCTTTCTTCTTTCATGGGATTCAAGCTTTGGGAGAAATATTTGAGGATATGAACTCGTATACATGCATACATTCATTAAATCCCTACTAACCCCGGCTTCATCTTTGCTTAGGCATGAAGTGTGATTTGAGACTTAGAACATAGATTTTCTTTCTTCTTTCATGGGATTCAAGCTTTGGGAGAAATATTTGAGGATATGAACTCGTATATATGCGCACATTCATTAAATTCAATAAACAGTTGAAGAAGTTTCCCCTATAATTAAATAATGGCCCCAATGGCTATCAATTTTTTTCTTTTTTGGATCGGCACCCAATGGCTATCATTGATGTTACCAACTTCACTTTAATAATTCATGTACTATTACTTTTTTCAATAGTTAAAGATTAAGGTTTAAGCATTCACACGATGAAAATACCACTTTTTTAATCATACACAATGAGCCTGCATTGTGAATCTAAGCATCATAGGCCTAGTTTCTTTTTGGTTGGCAATTCCACGACATAGTATACATTTATATGTTTCCTTACGATCAAGTTATGCTTTTTATTTTCATTATTTTTAGATGCGTCTACTTGACATTGTGGAAGGAAATCAATATGTATTTGTTCTAGTGTTTCTACTATTCGATGTAATTCAAGGTTAAGGAGATTTTCGATCAAAATACTTTAGTCCAAGAGTGCTCAAGCCCGTTCATGCCACAAGTCCAACAAGTGGACTGTTAAGCAAATTGCTCGAGCAACCTTCACTATGCTCAGAGGGCTTGAGAATTCAAGGCGTGTGGCAATCAAACACTTGGTGTGATGGACAAGGAGTCAACAATCGGTTTTTGGGTCAATTGAGAGGAGTTTCAATTGTAAATATGGATCGATTGTAATTACACAATGATATTTATAGTGTTTTGCTTCCTTCCAGTGGTTTTACCCTATTCGGGGTTTTCCACGTATAGAGCGCATTCATCGTTTATTTTTTTGTTCATATTATTGCTTGATTATTCAATTGCTAGCAAACTAGGATTTTCCAGTGAATATTATTTATTGTCTCCGTCTAGGATTGCTTTACGGGAAATGCAAATTTTTTAAAGGGACGTGTAATTGTTGCATTGTTTCTTAAAAAGATTAATCAAATTTATAACCTCACCACTTTATTTGTGTTTTTAATTATTATGAAGGTTTTAGTTTATGGAAATTCACACTTTTTTAACTTTTAAAAAGAGGATAAACATTTAGAACATCCCAAAGTAGACCTGTAGAAAACACATGTGATAGTCTGGGGTTTCCACTTTTCAGATCCGGACTCCTAACGACATTGGCAGCTGTGGCAACGGTGGGTGATAGCTCCAGCGTTCTTTATTTTCTTGCACTTTTTTTTGTTAGTTTTGTAGGTGGTTTTGGTTGACCGTTAGTTTTGTAGGTGGTTTTGGTTGACCGTTAGTTTTGTAGGCGGTTTTGCGGCCGTTAGTTTTGTAGGTAGTTTTGGCCGGCGGTTTCGCGGCCGTGGTTTTGTTTGCCGGTTTTGGCCAATAGTTTTGTTTAATACAATTCTTCTACTCTTTACCCAAAAAAATAAAAATGTAATAGAATATATATTCAACCCGACCAGTGGGTTCTAATCAAACTAAAATGAATTTACATGGGCAGAACTACATCAGGGCCCGTTGGTGCCAACCCTATTTTAACATATTCTATAAGTATTTGATGTATTTTTTTATTGTTGACACAACATGTATATTTTTTTCTTATAATTTCATTTATTTTACTTTTATTTAGTCACAAAATTAAGTTATTATACATTGTAATTTAATTTTTCTCAAATTATTGTCGATACAAATACTAACTTGGGTGTTTTAATAACTGAAGAAAGAACCAAATAATCTACACTAGTTGTTGCTATATTGGATCAAAGTAATTTCAGTATAATTGTTGCATTATAATACCAAATTTGTGTAATACAATCTAGTGTACTTAAAAGCTTGTTTGTTTGGAGGGATTTGAAGGTGAGATTGGATTTGTTATGCTGTGGATCTCAAAAGTGCAAGGTTTGCCACCGCATTATGGACGGGATTTCCTGTTCCAACATTGCCTATATCCCAATTCCAATTACACGAGGACAAAATTGAGGATGGCAAAATAGACGCATTTTTTAGCTCTTGATGGAGGGGATATAGAATCCCACATCCTTCATGGGATTTCATACCTTCGAATTCAAAGAATTGATAATTAAATTCATATGAGTTTTGTGCATGTCCAGTCCTGAATATTATGGGGCCTTAAAGTGGCTTTTGATAGCAAGGCCTCGAGGGGGCCTTGTTCCAATTCCTGGCCTTAAACAAAAATTTGGCTTATTGTGTTTTATGAAACAAGTCATTCTCTCACAATACATCTACTTAAAAGCCAGAGCCGGCCCGAACTTTTTGGAGACTTAAAGTGAAAAACAAAAGGAGGACTTTTTCAAAATCTTAATGAGCAAAATGTAAATAGGTAAATTACACTTCCAAAAACAATTACTCGTATTCAACAATAAAAAAGAGACTTACATAGGATGCTGCTATTGGGTGTTGTTTCTTTGTTGTGTGTTTGAGGATTGTTGTTGGTGGGTGTGTTGGCTTTGTCCAGTTATAATTTTTATTCTTCTGTTTTTTGTTTCTTTCTCCACTCCAACGTTTCGCTGGATGGGGTTTCTTTGCCAGATACTTGCTCTGTGCTTGGTGGTGACTTTTATTTTGATGCACCCTTTGTCGAGTTTTTTTAATAAAATCTATTGCCAATCATATATATATATATATATATATATATATGTATATATATATATATATATATATATATATATATATATATATATATATATATATATATATATATATAAGGGACTTAGAGAGAGAGAGAGAGAGAGAGAGAGAGAGAGAGAGAGAGCTTTTCAATAGTGAACTTAAGAGTAATAAACTTTCAGGCTGGTTTGGGCAAATGAGCCCTCACTTTATTTATACACACTAAGGGAGAAGTCCAGAACATTCTATAGAAGCTTCTCAACTGATCTTTGCTAGAATTCTCTACCATCATCTATACAAAGTTTAGAATTTTGTACAATATTCTAGATAATTTTATACAAGTCTTCATATTTTTGTATGGTTCTAAGACACTTAATACACACCAAGGGAGAAGCCTAGAGCATTTTATAGAAGCCTGTTAACCGATCTTCTCTAGAAATTCTCTCCCATCATCTATACAAGTCTAGAATTACATACCATATTCTAGATAAGCCTTCATACTTTTGTATGCTTCTAGGAAACTTAAACACTAAAACAATAACCAAACATTCTAAGATTTCAAACTCGTCACCTAAATATGCTTCATGTTCCTCTTGGCCACTCTTATGTTCTTCATTATCCAACTATGTTTTTCCTCTATTCCCTAAATTCTCTCGTTCTTCATTTCCCGAATCTTCATGTTCCTCTTCCACCGAGTCTTCAACTGAACTTGAACTCTTTTTTTTTGTGACTTAAGTTAGAAATTTATTCCGTTTTCTTGCTCACCCTAATTCTCCATTTCTCAATTGTGTAGATAGCGCCGTTAAACACTAATAGATGTGTCAGAAATGACATTATTTACCTTTATAAAGTGACAGAAGGGTTATGATAGAGAAGGGAGAGAGTCGCCATTGGTGTTTTTCAGTGTATAATTGAAAAAAAGTTAGTTAGGTCTCATTTCATATATGTGCACACATGAAATTGTTACTTTGAAATTTAGATTTTGTGCATAGTTAACATGGTGTGGTAAATAAAATTTTAAATTCCAAAGGGTTAGATATAGTAGGGCCTAATATAGAAGTTGAGTGTGATATAGAGAGGGTGGGTAGTAAATTAGAAGTTCAGCACTTGAACTGAAAAAAAAAATGCAATTAAGGGGAGCAATTTGTCACACAAATGAAGTTTTAGGGTTTTTGTCTGTAATTGTCACAGTCTTGTGTCCAAAAAAGAAGATGATGTAATTGTCGCAATATGTAGCTGCAATTTCTACTCAATCTAGGTTTTTCTACGTAATCATCAATAACAAAATCGTAAATCGAACAGGTACCATTCTCTCTCTCTTCGTCTATCTCTCTGATTGCTGTGTTTTAATTGGCAATTTACATGCTTTAAGTCACATCGGCAGTTTAATGGGCGTGGTATAAGGGTGTCCGATCCCCACACTAGGAGTTTGATCGCTTTCTAGATTGTCAACTTTGGATCATGAAATGTTTAATTGGTGAATTGAGTTGGTTTTGTAGCTATTTCGCCTACTGAATGCAGATCAATCATGCTTCTTGCGCGCTGTAAAAAATCTCATTTTTCTTTGCTAGTTGAATTAGGGTTTTGGAAACAAATTGGGGATTTATCGATGTTGACAAATATGGGCTGAATTGAGTTGGTTTTGTAGCTATTACGCCTTCTGAATGTAGATCAATCATGCTTCTTGCGCGGTGTTAAAAATCTTATTTTTCTTTGCTAGTCAAATTGGGGTTTTTGAAAACATAATTGGGATCTATTGATGGTGACAAATATGAAGTTTTGCGTTAGTTGATTTAGGGTTCTGATCTGGTGTTTAATTCATGGGTTTTTAGCTGATAAGGTTTCTGTTTGCTCATGTTTTCCAGTTTGTTTAAAATTGCCGTGAATTTTTCAAAAAGACTTATTAAAAGTCTTACAAACAATCTGATCGCTAAAGAACTTCTGATTTTATTGGTTTGTTGTGATAATCAGATATTAGTTTCTCTGAGGACAAGTTGACTCTTTATTTGGTTGGAAGAGGGTAATGATAGGGTATTGCATGGTTGGGGATTTGGCAGCTGTAGTTTGTGGGGATCCCTCTTTGAGGTTAAATTGGTCTCTGCATAGAGGAACTTGATCATTTTGTTAGAACAATAGAGCTGTAAGGTCTGGCTTTGGAGAGCTATTTAGACTCCGGTCGCCAGGCGGTGGTGCCAACCATGGCACCTTCCCGGGTGACCGGAGGGTTATCACATTCTTCTTCTAGTTCGGGTATCTTCTTCCAAGGAGATGGAAATTCTCAGACTCTTGGAAATTCTCACTTGAGCTCATCTTTTGGGAACTCACCGAATTCGATTCCAGGAGCTGGACGTTCGAATCTGGTGCCCGTTTCTGGAGATGCTAGCAATACGATCTTGAACAGTGTGGCGAGCTCTGGGCCAAGTGTCGGGGCAAGTTCATTGGTTACTGACGCCAACTCAGGGCTTTCAGGTGGTCCCCACCTACAGAGAAGTGCCAGCATAAATGGAGAATCTTACATGCGCCTTCCTGCATCACCCTTGTCGTTTTCATCTAATAATATAACTTCAGGCTCATCGGTTATGGACGGCTCCTCTGTAGTGCAGCAGAGCTCCATTCATGATCCAAACTCCCAACAGATTCCACAACAGCAGCAAGGGACTCCCAGTGCTATGTCCTTGCCCACCTCACGAATGGGCCAGGTTTCACTTCCCAGTGGCCCGCGGGTCCACCCTGGGTCTTTCGCTCAAGACCCCAATAACATAACCCAGATGCAGAAAAAGCCGCGATTGGATATCAAGCAGGAAGATATTATGCAGCAGCAGGTTTTGCATCAGCTGCTGCAGAGACAGGACTCTATGCAGTTGCAGAACCACAATCCTCAGTTGCCAAACCACAATCAGTTCCAAGCTTTGGTTCAGCAGCAGAGACTTCGGCAACAGCAGCAACAGTTTCTGCAGTCCATGCCACCAGTGCAGCGAGCCCACCTACTGCAACAACAGCAGCAGCAGCAGCAGCAGCAGCAGCAGCAGCAGCAGCAACAACAGCTGCAGTTGAGACATCATCTTCAACAGCAGGGAATGCAACCTATGTCTTCCATGAAGCGGCCCTATGATAGTGGCGTTTGTTCACGCCGGCTCATGCAGTACTTGTATCACCAGCGGCAACGCCCCCCTGTGAGTTGATTTCTTGTTGACTCCATCTTGCAGGTCTTACTTTATTCTAGTTTTGTTTTCACACTTTGGACCTGTTCATGTTTGTCTTGTCTTTGAGTATAATCATACTCAATCTTGGATGGTAATGTTCAGATTTTGTCTCATGTTGCAGTAGGTTTGTTGTAATTCTTATATGGCATGTTTTAACTTAACAGGCCAATGCTATTGGCTATTGGAGGAAGTTTGTTACAGAGTATTACTCTCCACGTGCAAAGAAAAGATGGTGCTTGTCACTCTATGATAATGTTGGGCATCATTCACTAGGTGTTTTTCCCCAGGCAACCATGGTCAGTTTCTTTTTTCCAATTTGTGATTTCAATGCATGATAAATTGGACTTCATGTGGATAACTAATGATAAGCAATTTCTTTACAAGTGTAGTTGTAATGTCAACAAGACAGTTATATCATTACACATGGGTTTGGCTGTGCCTAAAGACACAAAGCCAACACATTCTGAACATAGTTTAATTGAATTATGCTTCTTTCACCTGCCAACCAAGTTGACTTCTCCTAGAAGTAGTGTTTTTAAGAAGCTTTAAATAGAGTTAATCTAATAAATGCATTCAAATAATTACGGAACATATCAATTCAGTGTAGCATAAAAAACTGTCCAAAAATAGCACATTTGCTACAGTACCTTGAAATACCTAAAACATGAACAAAAATCTCACATGGTATACTAAGACATGAAATGAAGCATAAAAAAAAGGATTCTGGAAGAGGAGTGTAACAGAACTAAGTTCGCATTGAGGGCTTACCATGAAGTGAGAGACTAATGTTATTAATGAACTACGCGTAGTCTTCAAGCATGTTCTTCCCAATTTGGCATTGAGGGCTTAACGTGAAGTGAGAGACTAATGTTATAATGAACTACGCATAGTCTTCAAGCATGTTCTTCCCAATCTTTATCTTTTTGACGATGAATGTCTTTGAGCTTTCTCATCATCTCTTTCTGAATGTCTATGTATCGAGTTAAGTACAATTTCTCCATCTTTGATCATGCACGATAATCTAGTCAACAACAACAATAACATAACCCATTTAGTCCCCAATAATTGGGGGTATGGGCGGGGGATGGATAGGAGACAGACCTAACCTTTGGCAATAAATGCACAAAGTGGCTGCTCCCAGAATACCACTGAAACAGATGGATTGGAGACAGATCTAACCTTTGGCAATAAATGCACAAAGTGGCTGCTCACAGAATACCACTGAAACAGTGGTCCCCCTAAACCGTCGCGTTTGTTGCGGAATCATGCCCTCAAATCAAAGCCAAAAGGCATCAGAGAGGGCAGACCCAAGAATCATTTTGATTTATGTGCACATTACCATGCTTCTTTCATTCAACATCCAGAGCATTGGCGTTGCACAATCACGATAATCTAGTGATTTATGAAAAAAATCTGTACCAGTATGATATTAGAGATCACAAATGGTATACGTCCAGTTGAAGTTACTTCATTACGGTGCTGCAATTGAAGTAACCTGTTTGTGTTAATCCTCCTCAAGTCCATTGCATTTTCAAACGAATCCTCTTGATATTAGAGATCACAAATGGTATACGTCCAGTTGAAGTTACTTCATTACGGTGCTGCTATTGAAGTAACCTGTTTGTGTTAATCCTCCTCAAGTCCATTGCATTTTCAAACGAATCCTCTTGAAGTAAACATTAATCAGTAGTAAATTATAAATACTAAATAGACGAAGTATTGATTTTTCTACCACTACTAAGTGTTTGGTATTTTCATTATTTACATTTTTCCATCTGCACGGACAGAACCTATGGTGGCCATGTCTTTTTGGCCTACTGTAAACATAGGCGCCACCAAAGCTGTGCACTTAGAAGAAGGTTAATAATGGGAATATCAACTTATTTACCTCTTGCTAACGTCGCGAGAGGTAATAGAATGGAAAATCAAAATGTAATGAACCCTCTTTGAATGAAATCAACTTAAAAGGGGAAATTTTTGTGAATGGTAATCAACTGAAAAAGAAATAAAGGTAAGGAATACAAAAAAAAACTTGTAATTCCTGTGCATATATCACTGATATGGAAATGTTATTGTAAGAACATCCCATGCAATAAAAGCTTGTGCTAATTAAAAGGTTGGAAACCAAAAATTTGTTAAGGAATTAATTCAAAAAGCTTGTAATTCGTTTCCATTCATAGATTACTTGGGTATAGGGGTGCAAGTGAGCCTAGTCGAGCCGAGCATTAGCATTTTACGAGCTCGGCTTGGTACAAAATGGTCTGGCTTGAGCTCCAATTGAGCTTAGAAAACGTGGCTCGAGCTTGGCTCGACAAGTACTTGCAAAGATCCTCGGCTCGTCAAAGCTCGATTTTTAATGGACAAGCTGAGCTCGGCTCGGCTCTATCTCGACCACGTTAAAAGGTTCCCCCATGGAAAACCTGATTCCTATGATAAAATATTTATCAATTCAAAGGCAAATCTCATCCAACAATGCATATCAGAAGCCACTATCCCAATAGGCTTCTTTCTGGTTTTTCAGAAAGAAGAAAACCAGAAAACAAAATTATGACAACTCTCTTTGATGTACCAGATTGAGAAACCATTTTCGTGTGAAGACTAAGAAGAATGAGGAGTATAGGGAGAGTGAATGAGCTTAGGTGTGTTTGATTGTGTCAATGTGTGTGTGTGTGTGAGAGAGAGAGAGAGAGAGAGAGAGAGAGAGAGAGAGAGAGAGAGAGAGAGAGAGAGAGAGAGAGAGAGAGAGAGAGAGAGAGAGAGATTTCTTACCAAATTTGAGGAAGATTGATAAGTAGATGGCCTGAGAGTGATATCAGTGGCCGACGGTGGCCAAAGGGGGAGATTTTGAGGTGGGCCTAAGAGTGAGATTGTCTCTCTCTCTCTACCGCTTGATGTCCGGAGGTGGCCGGAGAGTGAGATCGCCTCTCTCTATGCAGCTCAATGTCCGGAGAGTGAGATCGGAGACGGCAGAGGCTTGATTCGGGGTAGGTGACGCTTGTAATGGAGATCGTCTCTCTCTCTCTCTCTCTCTCTCTCTCAAAAGTTGAACTGACAAAGTGAAGGGGAACAAAATAGGAGAAACCTAATATCTATACTTATATATCTAGCTCGCGAGCCAGTTCGAGCCGAGCCACCCGTAACTCGAGCTCGGCTCGTTTATCAAACGAGTTATATAAACTAGCTCGAGCTCGTTCATTTAGCCAAGCCAAGTTGAGCCGTTACCGAGCCTAGCTAAGCTCTCAAACGGCTCGGTTCGTTTACACCCCTACTCGGGTACTAATCCAAGTGTGATATTTCCTTTTGTAGTCTGTTTTCCTAAATCGGAAGTTCTATTGCTCGTAGGTTAGGGAAATCAAAACTTGGTTAAAGAATTAAATGCCGTCTTTGAATGAAACCAATTCAAAATGGGTTACAATTAAAAGGCAATTGAGAGAGAGAGAAGAAGGAAATGAATGGATGATTTGTTTTCGGAAAGTGGGAGGAATCTCAAATTTTTTTGGGGAATTGATTGCGTCCATCAAATCCATAAAAAGAAACCTCTTCATATAGGATTTTGAATTTTAAAATTAGAGATACGAAAATGTTTTTAACCCTCAGATCAAACCCCATCTTTATACTCAATCACAACCCTCCATATGTCACAAAGGACAATTGTGAGAGAGACATTTCTCAAAACTATTGTGTAAGTAATGTAGATATGTATAGGGATATCTGCTACACATGCATTTAAGTTTTATCTACCCAAAACAAAACGATTTTGCGATAGTTACACACATATTAAATGTTCGAATGTGTTTCAATTTTCAAATGCCTATTGCCTTGTGTCATGTTTTCAACAAGGAAATGCCTTGCTCCTTTATGTTCAGTAGACTTTGGGAATCACATTTGAAAATTAAAAAAATCCATTGACAATAAGAGTCAAGAGTTCCACTGGGTTGAGATTGCGTGGTAAAGATGTTGAAGAAAAAATGGTAGTAGAAGGATCAATGGATCTTGCTGTGTTTGTGGTGCATTCGACTGTTTGAATTCTTTTTCTTGCATTCTTGTTTTGACATTTCTCACTAGCTAATAGTTGTTTGTCCTCATTCTGTTCAGGATGCTTGGCAGTGTGACATTTGTGGTTCAAAATCTGGACGGGGATTTGGTAAGTTAATCAAGAGTTTTTTTCCTGTTGAATTATTATCTCGATTTTTGAAACAGTTGTTCTGATGATTCATGATTTTGCTGCATGTATTGCATCTTTCAAGCCATATGTTTTTGGGTTTTTTGATTGTCTCGTAGTTGTAAGTTCCTGCATTAATCACACATAATAAATAATTATGTTTTGAAACAATGGAGTTGCTTGGACCAACTTGGACAATAAAGTGTTGTTTAGTCCATTTCCTATGTTGTATTGTCACTGAAGACATTAATCTGGCACAAACACATAATTCAACTAAGACTTAGTCACATTGTCCAAATGCTAGCATTGGCATCTATGGTGCTTATGGTTTTGATCCAATGTCATCTTTGACAGTATAACTTTCAACTAATCACTAATTCATTATCGCTTTATTGATCAGAACTCAGATGAAGTATATCTGCGGTAGCTCATTTTACTGCTTATTTTTTACTTTATAAAGTTTATATTTGACTTATTTTGTGGTGGATGTTTACAGAGGCAACTTATGAAGTACTCCCTCGACTCAATGAAATCAAATTCGGGAGCGGTGTCATTGATGAACTTTTGTTCCTGGACTTGCCGAGGGAATCTAGGTTTCCTTCTGGAATAATGATTTTGGACTACGGGAAAGCAGTTCAAGAGAGTGTGTATGAGCAACTTCGTGTTGTTCGTGAGGGTCAGCTTCGTATTATATTCACCCCTGATTTAAAGGTGATGAAATATTCTTTGGTGTGGGTGTGTGATTATTGTATTCATCTCTCCTTATATGACCCGTTAGCACCTTCCAATGTTCCTCTTTCAGATATTGTCTTGGGAATTTTGTGCACGTCGTCATGAAGAACTACTTCCCCGAAGGTTGGTCGCACCACAGGTACAAAAGGGACCTCTTGCTAAAGCTTGCTTGTTCTTGATAGTTAAACAAGACGTGAATTTATGATCAGATATAGATATTTTGTCAAGTGTTCGCATTTGGTCCTCTTTCATGGGATGTGGTGTGAGTCGTGTGACCATGTGGAGTAATTGGGAAAGTTGAAACATGGCCAAATAATTTGATCAACGTCGAGCAATGAACTAGAGTCTTTAGCACCGAGTCAAGGCAGTCCTTAGTTGCCTGCAATGGGGTGGGTGGAGTTTGACACATCATCACTTGACAGAAGTACCTTAATAGATCATCGTTTATCCCTTTTGGACATCATTTTCTAAGTGGGGTAAATATCTTTTCATTTGTAGACCAATAATTTCTAGATGTGTCTTGGAGTATTCAGGGAGAACCTATAGGTCAATGAAATTGTGCAGATAATATGTTGGAGATAATGAATCTCATTGACCTCCCACTTGGTTGGATTGGATGGATTTGTTTAACTTACTTTAAACTAATTGAAGAGGTCTTGAACTGGAGTAATGGATTAGTGGAAAGTGCTATCTGCTTCCTTCCCAAGCAGTAGCCTTTTGCAACAGTGTCACATATGACCAAACTAATTGACATAATAAAGAATGAACTTTAAATTTGTGAAATTGCAGGTGAATCAGTTGCTGCAGGTTGCACAGAAATGCCAAAATACAATTGCTGAAAGTGGATCTGATGGTGTTTCTCAACAGGATTTGCAGTCAAACAGCAATATGTGAGTAAAGTAGCAAAATGCCCCCTAGTTCTCTTTATTTTATTATCCAAGTTATCATCTTGTGATCCAGCCCCTTTACCCCGTTGGTTCAGTTCTTTTCTTCTTCTGACTGCCAGTACAATTATTTTATAACACGACCCTGGTGTCTTGATTTCCATTTACTGAGCTTGTATTCTGAATCTTCTGATGACTTGTGAACTGATTTTGGCAAAGTCTTGCCGTTCTTCTGCTAGTTCTCAATATTTTTCTTTAGTGGTTCTGTTGAAACAGGAGTAGCGTGACATAAGAATTTTGCTCCCATAAATTTGGTTTGGATCATTTGATACCAACATTGTCTGGTGTAGGGTTGCTATGTTGGTATTTTTGAACACCAGTTTTTGGTATCAATGCTTTGGATGGAATAATCCTTCGATGAATGGGAGAAGTATCGGCTTTGAAAATAATGATTACTTCCATTATTTCAACATATATTTCTCGTCTTTGCTGGTTGCATCGAATCTTGTAGGAAAATGGATAATTTGGCTTTACCATGTGTGAAATGTGCCATATGATGGTTTTATATAACGAGTTTGGAATGCTTCCTACGCCAGGGTTGTGACTGCTGGGCGTCAACTGGCAAGGACACTGGAGTTGCAATCACTAAATGATTTGGGATTTTCCAAAAGATATGTCCGGTGCTTGCAGGTCAGTATCTTTCTGTTGCCCAACCTATCTTTCCAAGTGAATTTGTTTGGTCTTTCTTCGAATTCTTTCTAAGCAGGATAGAGTGGGGGGTTTCCCTTTACAGAAGCTTTTTCAGGTCTAGGGTATTTACATATATAAGTTGCAGAGTTTCAACCCTTTTAGTTGCCTTTTTTTTTGTTTCATCTGTTAATGCCCCAACTTGTCACAGATATCTGAGGTCGTCAATAGTATGAAAGACTTGATGGATTACTGCAGAGATCAGAAAAATGGGCCAATTGGTAAGTACATTTTATCTTTTATTCTGGCATGTTTTGGAACAAAAATAATACTATCCATCTCTAAACTACTCAAAGAATGAAACTTTTAGTATTCAAAACTATCCCAAACGCAAGGCTACAAAAGTATTCAAAAGTTGGAGACTCAGAATAAAGGGGTGATGTTGGAAAATGAATGCATTTATTGCATGTCTTCTTAAGAAGTCCTTAAAGGGGCCAAGGTTCATGGGCAGAGGGTGCATCTCTACCCAATTGTGATGGTCTATGTTTGTTTCAGTCTTCTGGGTTCAACATTTTATTCTCGAAAATGCAGTTGGGAAAGGCTTAGTGAGGGCAAAAATTGGGTCCAAAGTAATTGGATTGGAGGTTTATCTTGTTTCAGTTGGAATGGGTGTTTTATTTTACCCATCCATATTCTTCCCCTTTCTGTGCCTTCGTTCGTGTTGAACTCTTTCTACTCCAGTTCTGTTTTGTCATCAGGCAATCACCCGCTTTTGGGTGGCAGGAATGAACAAGGGATAGGAATATTCAATGCTTAGGGCCCTCAGGGTTCCAGCACTTAATAACAAAATAAGCTTGTTTCTTAGCTCCCTCCAAAATATGCAAATAAGTAAACTGCAACAAGCAAAATAACTGAGCTTAGTAAGAAATTGATTGCTAAACAATTTTTCTTATTCTTTATTTTGCGTTATTTCCTATCAAGAAATAAGCAATGAAGGATTGTGAACTTACCAGCCCTTATTCTAGCATGGGGAGCACTCAAGGATTCCTCTATGGTTGACTATTGCGACCCAACCATCCCTTTTCAAATCAACGGTCACAAATTCCTGTATATAGTTGTCTAAGCAAACATTATTTCCTCAATTCTGCTACCATTGTTTCACTTTTATCTGAAACGAACGATCATTTTTGCAGAGGGATTGAAAAGCTATCCTCGGCATGCTACTGCCACCAAACTTCAGATGCAAAAGATGCAAGATATGGACCAGATAGCAACTATACAGGGTCTTCCAACAGATCGGAATGCTCTCAATAAGTTACTATCATTGAATCCCGGACTAAACAGCCAGATGAGGAGTAACCCCCATGCGGTGGGCCAAGGAGCTTTAAGTGGTTCCGCGCAAGCTGCTTTGGCACTGACTAGCTACCAGAATATGATGATGAGACAGAACTCAATGAATTCAAACTCCAATTCAATTCAACAGGAGGCGTCGTCGTCCTTCAACAGTCCTAACCAGAATCCATCTCCTTCAACTTTTCAAACTATGCAGAATTCACCAGTCAATGGCTTTTCAAATACCCAGACCCCCCAGCAGCAGCGGCCAATGAGTAGCAATGGGTTACTCCAACAGAGCCTCCCACAGCCGCCTCAAGGGAACCAGAATATACCACAGCACATGATTCAACAACTACTGCAGGATATTAGCAATAACAGTGGCGGAGCAAATGCTAATGGGAATGTGACAAGAGATGGACTAGGGTTTGGAAGCAATGCTTCAGCAGGAGGTACTGCAGCAACTATAAATGCAGTGAAAAACAGTGCCGGCCCCACACCAAGCAGAAGCAACAGCTTTAAAGCTGCTTCCAACAGTGATCCATCTGCAGCTGGTGGAAACAACGGGTTCAACCAGAAAACAACTAATTTGCCACAGAATCTTCATTTGGCAGAAGAAATGATTCCGGATATAGGCCATGAGTTTCCAGAAAATGGGTTTTTTAGTAGTGATCTTGATGATTATGGGTTTAACTGGAAGGGGTGATATCCGCGTTTGGTGCTGCTTTTATTTTTATTTAGGTGAGAGCCATGCAACATATCTCCTTGTACAGGCATCTGATCCAATTTTCGTCCCCCCCTTCTTTTTTTTTTAATCTTTTTCAATTTGTGGAGCTTGTTGTGATGTTTATGCACTTGGTACTCCATAGGTATTTAGTTTTCCTCCTTTTTTCATTGTTTTCCCCCGTCTTTTTCTGTGGGTTTGCAGCTGCCAAAGGCTTGCAAGTGTAATCTAATGGATACAGAACCTATGAACAACATGAGGTTCGCTTTAGTATGGGATTTATATATTTAGTTCCTTGTGTTTAAGTCATTGTTTTTTCTGCTTTGAACTTAAATCATTTCCCAGATGCTGATTACTAACTGATTCTTGCCAAAGATGGAGACTCTCCAAGAGGGGTGAATTTTGAGCTGATTGGATGCCCCTTTCGGATTTGACCACAAGAGAGTTAAAATCTTTTGGTACTCTCTCGATTCCTTAAAAAGAGTAGTGTATTCTATCTTTGATTGTTCTTAAATAAGTGTGATGTTAAGAAGTTAGTAGGTAAAAGTTAGTAATTTCTTAATTTGCCCTTAAAAGTAGATTCATTTTTAGAAAATTAGTGGGTAAAACTTAATGATATGTCTCCATCAAAGACAATAGTAGGAAATGAATATAAAAATTGATGTGAAAGGTGCAATGATGATATTTTTTTAGTAATTTAAAATTACGAAGTTACACACTTAAAAAGAAATGGAGGAGAAATGGAGGGAGTATCACTTTCCTATTTTTCGTGTTTCATGAATCGGCTAAAAATCAAAGCGGTTACTAGAGCAACAACAATTAAGTTGGATTGAATATCGATAGGGTTAGAAAGGATCACAACTCGCCTTGGAAAATTGAAGGTCTATTTTCTTAGTTATGTCCATTTTTTCCCAGGCAAGAGTGGCTTGATCATGAGCATGGGAAGTTCTGTAAAATGAACGCTCCAAATCACATCAAGGGGCCTACAGGCCTACAGTGCCTAGCCAACATCATTGCACAGGTGCAGAACACCCACCCTAAACCATCTTTCCCAGTGCCGGTTTTTCAATTTTTTCACTTTTGACACAGTATCCTTACGGTGAATCAGTGTCTTATTAAGTGACAGTTTTTCAATTTTTCACTTTTGACATGGTATCCTTACAGTGAATCAGTGTCTTATTGGAAATCAGATCATAAGTACTAATCTAATCAACATTCCCATTCCCAGAGAGAATCTCTCAGCTAGAACCAAAGACGATCAATTTCATGAGTTTGATGAGTACACTTATAAACATAACTTAAGCTACATAAAAATAAAAGTTTTAAGAAAATCAATCAACAAGCTCATGGTGATTCACTATCTATAACCAGTGCTCCACCCAAAGTATTGTGTTCAGGGTCATTTGCTACCAACCCCTCACACTTGCCGCCAAAGATTGGAAACTCGAGGGTTCACTTGCCTCTGTACCTTGGGAGCTCTACAAGGAGAACAGCAACGCTCTGCCTTGGTCCAGTACTTCAACGTGCATCTTCCTGATGGGTCAAGGATTTCAACGTCATATGGAAAGAAGAGTGGTAGACCCACAACTCGAACGTGTGAGATGCTGCAAAAGGCCAACCAGGTTGATATACTTGAGAAACAAAAACTGTAGTCTGTATATCTGACAACCAATTCCGGAAAACAATTGCATGTGTCAGAAATTATTGAAATATCTTACTGTTGCTTTGATTCATGGTTATATCAAATATTCAGTGAAACCTAAATGGAAGTTAACAAATTGAATCCTTCTTTGCGGGAACTGAATCAGGAGTTCTTTTAACATTGCAGCAGGGTCGAGACATCTAGTCTTCCAAAATAAGGGTCCACTTCTTCGAGTCACTGCTGACTGCATGATAATCTAAGCACGTAAAAGTTATGAAGTTTCTTTTTCAGAAACGTTACGTCTCTCCAAGCAGAACTACAAGAAGATCTTGCAAGGAATTTGCGGAACCTCAATACAGGATCTAGGGAATATGAACGAGAAGATAAAAAAATCAAAAGCGCAAATGTGCAACAACCCCCGATGACTTGGATCTATGTTGTCTGCTGAGCGTGGGCAACAATTGCTTCTTGTTATTTTCACAATGATGATGAACAATGAAAAGATGCCTTGTCCCAACTATACCAGAAGAATACCACAACTACACTTCATAGTTGGATATGCGACATGTATAAAATAGATAATGTAAAGTACCATAGGGCTCCACAATTCATAAAAGATTTCAGTAGACAGTAACCATACTCGGTAATTCTATTGAATTATACTTGAAATCAGAATGTTTCCAGAGAAGGAATAAAAAAATTCACGACTTAGCAAGAGGGTTTTGTTAAAATCCTTTAGCATATGATACAAACGTCTCCAATAAAAAAATTATCCTCTTTGAAAGCTGCGGGCATGGTGGATAAATCGTGTCTTTTCAAATCTCTCGCTATTATTTTGTGATGGCATATTTCCAATGAAAACAAAAATCTTACCTTTCAAAAGGGTCTCCTGATTGGTTACACTACATCAAACTGCAAGCACCAAACTTATAGACCTAAGACTTAATCATTGTTACGTATGACAGTCCACAACTTGTGATGGAAGGCCAAAAAAAAAAAGTTCATTCGGCAAACTATGGAGAATCCTACATTCAGAACACACAAAGCCCAGGTGCAAAGCATAAGACATGATCATTTATTTTCCTGCTACATAGTTTAATTTAGGAGGAAGATGACATGTTGGTAAGAAATAAGTAAAATGCACATGAATCAACTGAACAATGTCATCACAACGCCACTACCATTGCGTCTTGCGCAAGAAGCGCTACTACACAATCTCATGCTGATGGTATCACCATGTCATCGCGGGACCGGCAAGACGACATCCATGCTATGACCAAACAAGAAAATTGAAAGAATTAATAAATTATTGAATTTTCATTTTAAAAAAAAAAGTAAGATGATAATGACGTCAACCCCAGGAGCTCCTAGAGTAAGGGATGACAATAATGAGGTCAACCCCTGGAGCTCCTAGAGTAAGGGATGCCCCTTGCTATAAGATTTCTTGTCCTGACAGCCTACTTTAGAGTTTCATTATTGTTTCTATGTTTTACATTGGAAATACCTACTCGAGCCTAGCCATGGTCTGTGACAAGGCTTTCATGTAGAAGGTATAAAGATTGATATATATGTTTCTTCATTAAATGGGCCAAGAGGATGTACCCTCACATAACCAGGAACTATTAGGCAATAAGACAACTGTTTCTACAAGTCATACCAGCCTAAGTATCCTATTCATACTCTTATAGTTTCCATGAGTTTCTTCTTTAGATGACCCCAAAGGCAAAGCCACACCTTGAAATTACAATTCACAGCATCATCACAAGGCCACATTTAATTACTAAAATTAATATAGAGCCATGCACTTGGTATTAATCTAGCATGGCCATGCACTAGGGAATATTGCCAACAGCATAACGACAAGTCATTCCACAAAAAGAACGGGTAACAATAACAGGAGATAAAGATTTGACAAACTAACCATATGTAGTATAAATCGTCAATCGAATCTCTTGTTACCCTACCCAACAGCTCTATTTGCAGGATTCCACCTATGCAAAGAACAGGTTCTGGAAGCTTGAACTTCTGCAGTCGATTCTCCTAATATGCATGTGAAAGTCATCTCAAGCTAATCAATTATGAAATAAGGCACTAAAAATGACGGACACTTGGAATATTAAGAAGGGTTAATGACTTGGACACCCCCTGTAAGTAAACGTTTTCCACCAAACACCCCCTGCAAGAAAAAACCTACGATGACACCCCCTCTATCTTTCAAACTTTACCCTAAGACCCCTTTCGTTACCCTTTCTTTTAAAATCGTCTAGATCCATAAGTTTTTTTTATGATCCAAACCGTTCAATTTGTTTAAAACATGCTTTTAAGTGTACCCATGGAGAAATCGGCTCAAAATATGATCGGGAAGTTCTTGAACCAAAAAAAATTTCATGCATGAAAAATTGTTTGGATCAAGCACTTCCCGAACATATTTTGAGCCGATTTCTCGCGAATACCCTTAAAACCATGTTTTAAACAACTTGAATGGATTGGATCATCAAAACATGACCCGAAACTTTGAGATTCGAGACGGAAATGTGACGAAAGGGGTCTTGGGGTAAAGTTTGGAAGCTAGAGTGGGTGTTGTCGTAGGTTTTTTTCTTGCAGGGGGTGGTGTTTGGTGGAAAACATATAATTACAGGGGGTGTCCAGGTCATTAACCCCTATTAAAAATATAACTAAATATAGCTGCATTTTGCCCTGGAATCCGAACAGAGCACTTCATGACATAATTTTAAGTTTGCTTGAGGTTACCATATCTTAAGTTTTCCACTGTGATAAGATTAAAATATATTCACTTATTCAAATGGTAAGACATGTTAACATATGCTGCAACAAAGACCACGCCATACAAAATATACATAAACCAACAAGTATCTATACAACAAGGGAGAAGATAACCGTCCAAAGCTTCATATGGAAGGCAAAGAAGCCTTGCCTATACCATTGAGCATAAAGGAGTTAAGTTTAAACATTATTCGCTTCAATAATTGCATATGGGTGTTGTTTAAAGATGAGAAAGTTGAAGAAAAAATAAAATATAGTAAACCACTTCAATTTTCCCTGCTAAATTGATTTTGCTAGACCCGTGAGATTTGCCCCATCTTTTTCTTCCTCCCCTACTTTGCTTCCCACAAAGAACACATGGGGAAACTGTCTTGTTTCCCTCTTTCTTCTACGTTTGGCTTCCTCTAGTCTTTTGTCCTACCAAAAGAAATCTAAGCCACTCACCTATGAATTGTTACACTCACCTGAGCCATCGGAAATTGTGGTGAGGTATATGTCCAAATGAACGCATTGTCAGTGGACTCATGACCAGCCTCAAACTCATCTCTTGAATCACTTCCTACTCCAATTGGCGACCTGGGATGTCCCGTTCGAAATCGTACTGCCTTTGCGGAATATATAGGAAGGTCATGTCTAAAATATGCTGATATGGAAAAATAATTCTGTCAGTAGAAGACAAAATTGAAATTTAGAGTCCAACACAAGAACAACATAAGGAAAAAGGTGTTTCGAATTAACCTTGGAATGGTTGTACATGGATTTCAGTGATCACACACAACTTTGCAATCAACTTATAGACTAATGTCTCGGGAATTGTAGGATCACTCTCACCTTCTCTGGACCAGTAAGAAGCTCTACCTTCAACAATATCTCTTGATTCCAAAGTGTTTTGAATGCTTTCTAGAGGGTAATGATCAGTGCTGGATGCACTAATGGCCTCCACAACACAATCTTTTCTAATGAAAGGGGTTAGACCTCGTGCTAAAAAGGCATAGACCCTATGATCCCTCTTCATGCTCTCCCATTCAATAGAATTTTGAGGGCCGGCTTCTACAGGTTCTATCATGTTTTTAATTTCGAGAACATGAGAAGCACTTGATATTTCAGGAAACATACGTAAACAAAGCTGCTTAGAGAGGCCATTTTCAATCCCTGCATAAATTTTATAACGCATATCAGAACTAATCACAGAAACTGATTAAACGACTTCCGTTGTTTTTTCTATTTTATCGATCAACAATGAAACCCTTTTTTTCGGGGAACCAGCCCTGGGATGACTACAGTAAACTCAGTTGCTCATATACATAGATAAAGAGATACAGATTTTGAAATAGGAATTCATATTTTATAACAAGCATTTGGAAACAACGAAAATTTTGACGCAAGGGCAGTACTGATTCCATCTGCACCGAGCCACAGTAAACAAACACTATCTCCATCCCACAATCTTAGCAGTCTAAGAAAGAGAAATCTAGTGATTGCATACAAGTTCAAATTGAAAGGCAATTACCACCCAATATTAGCCCTTCATTATCACTTTTGAAGTAGATTCATAGCCAGTCACAAACAATGGTATTGCAAGAAGAAACAATGGCATTGAATGAAAAGATGGACAAGCAATCTGAGACGGGAGGGGGAGAAAAAACTTAAAATTTAGTCCTCAACCGTCCTAAGACTGTTATAGACCAGGATTCAAGAATTGTTACAAACAATAGAACTTGAGCATAGAGGCCACAATTGTCCAATTTGATGAGATTACAAACAGATTTGCAAGTTGACTCGCAAAAAATCACTGACATAACGATTATCGAAGTAAAGTTTGCAATTTTCAACAGTGAGCTCACCAAACTGGCGCCCTTGAACTTGAAACTGAACAAAGACGGACAAGATCGGACGGGTCCTCCAAACACGTGAGGATCTTTACAGCTATGTCGGGTCCGAGCAATTGTATGAAATCTCTACAAGCTTCCATTTAACCTAATTTTGATTGCAATTTTACAAGTTCCCAGAAAATGGGTTTTCAGTGGCGATCTTGATGATTATAAGGTTTACCTGGAAGGGGTGCATGCATCTGATCCGATTTTCGCCCATTGATCTTTTTCAATTGTGGAGTATTAACAATTTTTTATCACATCACAAGTGATGTTACAATTTTTTTTGATTTTTAATTGTGGAGTAGTATTGGACAATCAATTTACTATGACATCACAAGTGATGTAATCTTTTTCAATTGGCGGAATCGGACGGGTAAGATTTTATGTATATTATTTCATTTTAGGCGGTCCCTTATTAAGTGTCAATTTTGAAAAATTAATGGGTAAAAAATCAAAAAATTTGTATTATTTTTGTCTTTTTGAAAAGTTAAAGGGTAAAAAATTAAAAAATTAGTATTATCTTGTCATTTTGAAAAGTTAATGGGTATTTAGTATAGAATAATTTTGGAAAGTGGAAATAAAAGTTGAAGAAAAATTGATGTAAAATGTGTAATAATAATGTCTCTTTAATAAGTTGAAATTATAAAACTACACACTTCAAAAGAAACGGAGGGGTACCAAACAACCTCTTTGTTAGCTAATCTCCCTCTATCTTAACTAATCTCCCTTCTAAAATACTGTATAATTTTCTTATCCACCCTCATTCTTTATCCCATAAAATCTTATGTGTATTTTTAGTTTAGTTTTCCCCCTTATCGTCGTCCACCTCGTTGGTTTATATATATATATATATATATATATATATATATATATATATATATAACTCAGGTGTCCGGGCCAGCTTACGTGAAACTCGACTAATTCCTTCTACCGTCCGCTAACATGGATCCCAATTAAAGCTGGATAAATTCCTCAGAATAAACTGGTCTCAAAAGAGTAGATAAAACTTGATTTTTTGTGGGTTTTTCAGCTGCCAAAGGCTTGCAAAGTGTAATCTAATAGATACAGAACTTATGACTAGCTTCACCTTCGCCTTAGTATGGGATTCATGCACTGAAAATGGAGACTCTGCAGGAGGGTGAGACTATTGCGGTTTTCAGCTGATTGGATGCGTATGCACCCTTCTCAGATTTGACCACGAGAGGGTTAAGTTTTTGGTACAACTTTCCTACTTTTGTTACCATAAATCGGCTATTAAGCGAAGGAGTTTCTTAAACAGGGAAAAAAAATTAGATTGAATATCAATGGTTTTAGAACGGGTTAAGTTTTTGGTACAACTTTCCTACTTTTGTTACCATAAATCGGCTATTAAGCGAAGGAGTTTCTTAAACAGGGAAAAAAAATAGATTGAATATCAATGGTTTTAGAACGGATCACAGCCTGTAAACAAATGCTATATTTCCACTGTTATGTCATGCTATATTTCCACTGTTAAGTCAATTTTCCCCAAGATAAATGTCAGTTGATCATGTTTCAAATGGTTCACAAATGTTTGAGGCCTCACAAAATGAACGGTTCAAATCACGTCAATGAGTCCACAGCTCCAACCCATGTCCAAAACACCCACGGCAAGACAGCAAAACGGCAAACCCTGTTCGATGGATGCTCTTTTCATTGTTTCACTTTTGGCCTGGTAGTCTTACTCGTAAGGAGAAGGAAAAGGAGGATGAAGTAAATTAGAGGACTGCATTCAAAACAGTCTTAGGATCAGATCACAAGTTTTTATTACCTAATCAACATTCCAAGAAAAAGAGAGAGTATCTCAACTAGAGAATGGCGAGATTCAATTTCATGACAGAGGGCTAAATAAACTTAGAAACAAAAACACCACACCGTAAAAAATCAAGCAACAAGCTCCTCGTCTGAATCATTGCCTGAGTCGTCACCATCTATCACCACTGCTCCACCCCCAAGTATTGTGTTGAGAATCATTTGCTCCCAACCCCTCACACTTGCAGCCAAAGTCCGGAAACTAGTGGGCTCACTTGCCTCCCCCTCCTCGGGAGCTCTGGTGGGAGAGGAGGAATGCTCCGCCTGGGGACAGTACCTCAATGTGCATCTTCCCGAAGAATCAAGAATTTCAACATCAAATGGCAAGGAGAGTGGCCGCCCCACAACTTGAACGTGTGAGATGCTGCAAAAGGTAAACAAGTAAAATAAAATTAAAATCGGTTGGGTAGAGAGGATAATATAGACAGAGATATAACAGTTAGAATTTCAATTAACCTTTCACAGATATCAATACACTTTGGCAGATATCTATGCACTATTTCCGGAAATCAACACAATTTTTTGTTGTCCACAGCCCAATGGCTTTAGTTAGCCTTTTCCAATTAACATATTCAGTAGATCTGACGACCAATTCTGGAAAACAGTTGCATGGATCAGAATTTACAGAATATCTGACCTTTGCTTTCATTCAGGGTTATACTGAATCTGGGCACAAACTTAAGTGGAAGTTACTAATCGAATCCTTCCAGTAACTTAAATAGAAGTTCTTTTCACATCGCAGCAGGATGGGAACAGCTAGTCTTTTGAAATAATATCTAGGGTCTAGGGTCCAGTTCTTTGAGTAACAGCCGAGTATATGATACTCTAAACACGTAAAAGTTACTTAGTTCCTTCAAACTAACCTTATGTTTCTCCATGCAGAACTACAACAAGATCTAGTTAGGAATTTGACGAACATTAATACAGGATCTAGGGAATGCGAAGGGTGAAGATCAATAAATCAAAAGCACAAACACGCAACACCACCAGATGGGTCGGATCTATGTCGTCCGCGGAGTGTGGTTGCAGTCGCTGCAGTTATTTTCACTCTGATGAACAAAATGCCTTGTCCCAACTGAACCAGAAGTATGCATGTACAGTCGACTACGTGACATGTATGGAATATGGATGATGTACCGTACCATAAGCCTCCAGACCTCCACAATCCATAACAGATTTCAGTTGTCATACCGTTATTCTTTGGAATTATACTTGAATTCAGATTGTTCAGCAAAGCAACAAAAAACTTAGCAAGGGGGTTGTGTTAGTCTTCTTCGAAAGCCACTGGCACATTCAATAAATCACGTCTTTTCAAATCTCTTAGTTTGTGATGGCGAGTTTCCAATGAAAACAAAAATCTTCGCGTTCAAAAGGGTCTCCTGCTGCAGAGCTCTGATTGGTTACATTAAATCAAACAGCAATCACCAGCCATGTTAAATGGATCCTTCATTTTGGCTGAAGTAGCCGTGTCGATGTGTCCGACACCCGTATCCATTTTGACACACGGATCCTCTAATTGCTATGATATAATTTACGATATATAATCTAAAAAAAAAATGTAATATATACTACAAACAAGTGTTCAGGACGTGTCCCCATACACATATCCAATTTGGAGACACATAACCCAGTATCCAAAGATTTAAGTTTAGGAAGATCCAACGCTTGGACTTGCACGCGCACCCGATACTTGCACAGAGTACATGTAACATGGATCACCAAACTCACAGACCTAAGAATCAATCATTTATGTGTGGCAGTCCACAATTTGTATTGGGTGAAGCAAGTAGATTCCTACATTCAGAGAATCAGAAGACACAAAGCCAGGTGCAAAGGAAAAGACATGATCATGTCTTTTCCTGCTACAGCCTACAAGCTATAATTTAGGAGAATGATGACATGTTGGTAAGAAGTAAGTAAAATGTACAAGAAGCACATGTACAATATGAACAGACCAGAAATTGAAAGAATGAATAAATTACTGAATTTTCATAAAACAGTTAGAAAGAAATGAGGTCAACTCCTGAAGTCCTCGAGTAAGGGATGCCCTTCTGTACAAAGAAATCATGTCCTGCGAGCTAGCTGTACGGTTTATTTCCCTTTGGAAGCCTTGTGTTCCTTATTGTTTTATGTTTCATACTGGAAATACCAACTCAAGCCTAGCCATGGTCTGTGACACAGGCTTTCAAGTGGAAGTTATCCAGGTTGATACATTAATTTCCCTCATTAGATGAGCCTAGAACGCATAGCCTCACATAAACAGGAAATATTGTTTCGCCAATAAGATGCAATGAGTCAACCAGCCTGCGTATCCTATTCATAAAGCTTATACATTTTATAGTTTCCTTGAGTTTCTTCTAGTAGAGCTTGTCCCACATTGGTTAATTACAACCTCCAAAAACGAGTATATGAGCCTAGGCGGCCTCTCCATTCATTGCCAATCGGTTTTGAGATAATAGTTTAACATCATCTTTAAACACAAAGCCCCACCTTGAAAATTACAATTCACGGCATCACTAGGGCTCATTCGATAACTAAATTTAATATAGCATGACCACGCCCTTGGATTAATGTAGCATCGCCATGCACTTGGGAATTTCACCAATAGCATAACAACAAGTCATCCAACAAGAAGAACCAAGTAACACAATAGGAGATAAAGATTTGACAAACTAACCATATATAGTATAGACTGTCCATTTCTTGTCTCTGTACCCTACCCAACAGCTCTATTTGCAATATTCCACCTATGCAAAGAACAGGTTCTGGAAGCTTGAACTTTTGCAGTCGATTCTCCTAATATCAATGAGAAAGCCATCCAAAGGTAATTGATTTCGAAACAAGGCACCAAACAATAACAGACGCTAGGAATATCGAGAAATAGAAGTATAGAAGTAAACAACACTGCATTTTATTCCAAACATAGCATCTTCGTGATACTATTTTAAGTATGGTTAAGGTTACCATATCTTAAGTTTCCTAGTGTGATCGCGTATATTCACTTCCCGAATGGTAAGACATACTAAAATAGTCTGAGACAAAGTCCACGCCACACCGAATATACATTAGCCTACAAATATATATAAAAAAAGAAAAAAAAAAGAGGAGAAGATAACTGTCCAAACCTTTATATGGAAGCCGGAGAAGCCTTTCCTCCACCAGAAAGGTTGAGCATAAAGGAGATACTTAGTTTAAATATAATCCTTCTCAATAATAACACGTGTGTGTTGTTTAAAGATACTTAGTTTAAATATAATCCTTCTCAATAATCACACGTGTGAGATTTTCCTTCCTACTCTCCTTTGCTTCCCACAAAGAACATAGAGGGGAAGCTGTCGTAACTTTTCCCTCTTTCTCCCTTTGACTTCCTCCCAGCCTTTTGTCCTACCAAAAGAAATGTAAGCCCCTAACGTATGGATTGTTGAACTCACCTGAGCCATTGGAAATTCTGGTGAAGTATATGTCCATATGAATGTGCTGTCACCGAACTCTTGATCAGCCTCTAACTCATCTCCTGAATCACTTCCAATATAACCCATTCGAAATCGCACAGCCTTTGCGGAATATATAGGGAATCCATATTGAAAATATGCTGACATGGAAACATAGTTCTGTCAGTACAACAGAAAATTGAAATTCAGAGTCAAATACATTAACAAGAACAACACGAGGACAAAGGTGTTTTGAATTAACCTTGGAATGGTTGTACATGGATTTCAGTGATCACACAGAACTTTGCAATCAACTTATAGATTAATGTCTCGGGAACTGTAGGATCACTGTCACCTTTGCTTGACCAGTAAGAAGCTCTTCGGTCAACCCTATCTCTTGAATCCAAAGTGTTCTCAATGCTTTCGTCAGGGTAATTATCAGTACTGGATGCACAAATGGCCTGTGAAATGCAATCTTTTCTCATGAAAGAGGTAAGACCTCGTGCTAAAAAAGCATAGACCCTATGATCCCTCTTCATTAACTCCCATTCCAAAGAATTTTCAGCGCCGACTTCTACAGGTTCTATAGTGTTTTTCTCTTCAATAGCATGAGAAGCACTTGATATCTCAGGAAACCTTTGTAAACAAAGCTGCTTAGAGAGACGATTTTCAATCACTGCATAAGAATGCAACCCATATCAGAACTAATCAAAAAACAGATTAAACAACTTCAATTGTATTTCCTATTTTATCAGTCAACGATAAAACCCTTTTCACTGCTGCTCAGAAAACTCTGTTTTACACTAACCATTTGGAAAACTAAAAAAAGGCATCCTATTTTACACTAAGCATTTGAAAAACTTTAGCACCAAATATTTTAAGGCAAGGGCGGTACTGACTCCATCAAATCTGCACTGAGCCATTTAGTGAACAAATACTCCCTCCGTTCCACAAATATGAGCCTCTTGAAGAATGAGAAATCTAGTAAATTCATACAAGTTTAAAATTGAAAGGCAAATAATTTCCAATACTTGCCCTTCATTATCACTTTTGAGTGCATTCGTAACCAATCCCAGGGGATAATATTGGGAGAAAACTCATAATGAAAAGATGGAGTAGCAAAATCGTGATGGGAGGTGTAGACAAAACCCTCAAATTTAGTCCGCAACTGTCCAAAAAATGTGCACAATATCTTGGAAATAATATAGACCAGTATTCCGAGTTGTCCCAAATAATAAAACTTGTGCATAGAAGCCAAAATTGTCCAGATTAATGAGACTACAAACAGAAGCTATGATGTGCAAGTTGACCGGCAAAAATTCTGGGGTGTGATACCTTAACACAAACGATTATTGAAGTAAAGTTCACAATTTTGAAGTGTGAGCTCACCAAACTGGCGCCAAGAACTCGAAACTGAACACGCACGGACGAGATCAGTTGGGTCCTCCAAACACATTAGGATCTTTATAGCCATGTCGGGTCCAAGCAATTGTATGAAATCTCTACAAGCCTCCATTTTTAACCTAACCTTGTCGGCAATTTTACGAAACAAAACGTTAATTCATAATTACCCCAGCAATCTACCTCCTTTGCAGATGAAAAAAAAAGAAGAAAGAAAGAAAGAGAAAACGAAAGAACCAATCTTTCAACAACATGAAATTGCAATCACAACAGAAATGAATTTTCACCCATTAAACATCGACACAAAAGGACAAAGAATTCATTAAATAAATCAACAATCCTTCAATTACCAACAACCCTATGAGGTGGGTGTGTGAATTCTTTCGCATCTATGCCGCACAAAATTGGCAGAAACAGATTTAACTATTAGGCAAATAGTGTGAATTATCTGGGAATTAATTCGAATAGTCTTGTGCACAGGAAAATGAAAATAATATCTTCTAAAGAAATCCCGGTGGATAGATAGACATAGAGATACAATAGGAAGAAGAGGGGAGAGAGAAAGAGAATACCTTTTCGAGAGAGGGAATGGATCTACCGCAATTGAGAGACAGAGAGAGAGAGGTGATCGGAACCGACAGGCACAGTTATCAGATGGTTCGGAGACGATAACGATGAGATTGAGAAGGAGAGTGACGAAGCGAAAATGGGGTATTTTTTTTGCTTTTTAATTTCCCACGTCAAGACGAAACTCAATCATTATGATTAATCTGACGCATTAATAAGAAGGACTCCAGAAAAATGGAAAAAAATTTTGGGTACGCAGCGGGTACAACGTGATCAAGCCTACGTGGTACCCAAATATTGTATCTGAGCCGTCTATAAGTGTATTGGACGGGAGAGATCAAAACACTCTCTCTCCTTGCTCTCTCTTCTCTTTTTCTCTCCAAATCTGAACCGCCCAAAACTAAAATGGACGGCCTAGATGCATCCAGGGGTACACATGTTACCCTCGCCCCGCCGACAAATTTCTCAGAAAAATGACACTAATCCGAAAGTGGGCCTTCCTTTCGCTTTTGTTTTCCGGTTCTTCGGTTTTCTTATAACAGGTCTGCTAATGGGTACCACTGCGTGACTACCACACATACAGCGCTGCAGCGCATGCATAAACGCATTTTAACCGTTCATTTTTATAAATTGACGGTTCAGATTTTAAAAACTCTTTGACTAGTAAGAGTATTTAACATCTAAATCGTTGAAAATACTTTTAGACAATTAAGATGCATCGTCTATGCGTTCTAAGTACGTCGGTGTGCATACTCATAGCATTTTTGTTTTTTTATAAGTACTCCTATTATATGTTTGAGTCAGCTTACGATTAATTCAGAAGCCAAGTGCAACGTTCACTAGCGGAACCCATTTATAGCCAAAACAAATATTCATATGGACTAACATCAAAGGAATTAATAGCATCCAAAGCAACGTCGTAAGTTTCAAGTCTATTACTAGGCAAACTCTATGTTTTTTTTATTTGACCATAAAATGTTTATACATTAACATTAGTTAGATTACTACAAGGGCTAACTTCTTGTCCACAAGAATCGAACCCTAGACAGTTAGACTTGACTCTTTCAAATGAACACTACACAACCATTGGACCAAACGCAAGAACGGCCAACACCCCTCCCCCGGTTCCCACGTTGTTTTACTAGTACTAGTACTGTTTTCCGAAATGAAAAATAAAGCTGAAAATACTGATGTCCATTTTATGCTTTTTTGTGCCGGAGAATTTCAATATCGCCATTTTTAAAACATTTTTTTCCTAATATATGCTGACGTATAATCTACTTAATACTCCTCGTGAGCTGGGTAATCTTGGATAGGATTCTATCAATCTTATCATGATCTAAAAATTACTAATTTTCCTAAGTGATTGAAAAAATGAAATTTTCCTTTTTTGAAAGGAGTTTTTTATTTGTACGATTATTGGCAAATTTCCGAAGTAACAAAAAAAAAAAAAAAAAACTTGTTGCCATTTTTTTTTTTATTATTTATTATCAAGGCATCTTTTTAGTTTTGATCCGATAAGAAGTACAAAAGCAATTGAATTTTAATGTTTGACCTTGACTATGTATGAGTAGACATAATCGCAAAGATAGATAAGAAGGAATTTTTTACCAGCTGGCCCCTAACCCACAGATTAGAAGGCACCTTGGACCCCAAAATTTATTCGAAATTAGGATTTCTCAAATTTTGTCGGTTGCTATAATAAGTGCTGGCAAAGTAACCCTTGTTTTAAAGTCACTACCCCTTGTTTAAAGGCACTTTTGTGGATTTCATTGTCCTCGTTGTTAGCAAGCCTTGTTTTGGATTGCATTTGCGCTAAATTGTGTAATGGTCTGAGTTAGGTATTTATTGTGATGCTCTTTCGCTAACTTTTGATCGGATTCATCATCATGTCCCTTATATGTCGGGTTTGCTTTCTCAGATGTGTCCACGAGTCGGTAGCCCTATCAGCCTTTGTCGTTTCTCATTTCAATTTGCTAGTGATCTGGCTTCTTTCCCGTCTTTCGATGTAATCGGTGTCGGATGGTGTCATGGTATATGATGACATTTTCAAAAAAGAAAAGAAAAGGCACTTTCCTAATAATTTAATTGCACAATCTAATCTTACATCTTCGCCTCCCTCGCGCCTAAACAGGAAGGGGCTAGTAGGGGCGGTCGCTCTGCAAGAAAAATCAAAACCTCTAAAATTCCCGTGCAATATATAAGCTCGTCCCTACAAAATGGTTTGGAAAAAATATTTACCCCTACGAAGTGAAATTCCTAGCTCTGTCTTTCGTACTTCATTAAAAAAATTCCATCTAAAAGGAAACCAGTCATGCTCTAGTCAATTCTGGGCAGTGTTACCAAATCCAAGCAATTTCGATACAGCAAGAATCCAAGTAAGCCGACCACCCAATTGAGCCAAAAGATGATATTTTAACTAATCTTTGCATAATGCTCCATCGCATTGATTAATAGACGTGAAGGAAAAAAGAATAAAATAGACAGTCATGAATTGATTCAAGGCAAGTGATTTCTACATTCCTTTTTGATAAAGACACTCTCCATTTTGTCTTTTAGTTTTATTTGTAAAAGTTTTACCAGACAAAAAAATGTATGTTTATCAGAAAATAGAGTGTGAAATTCATTTCCCTTAAGCAACTGAGCTAGCTTTGTTAGGACTTTTACATTTCACTAGGAGGTCAGGAGTTCAAATCTCCCTGTCTGCGTGCTGGGGCTTTTCCACCTTGTAATTGGCTTATTTCTTGTATTGGTTAAGTTATTAGGTCTAGTTGTCACGTGGACTCTCACAATTGATGTAATGTCTCGGGTTTATACTTTGTACTTTATATGTTATGTAATTTATTTCTTCTATCGATTGAATGAAGAAAAAAAAATTATTTCCCTTGATTCAATGAATGATTTGTGAACCATCAAGGCCTCTGAAGTTCTTGATCTCTAAGTCGTAGATCAGATCAGTTCGCCTCAAGAAGAGAAAATGGGAAAAAGGGGAAAACGTAAACCGCCGTCCCATTCCGGTTGACTTCGGCGGAATCTCACCCCCTCCTCTCACGATATACTCTGGGCAGTAATGACCACTGGATTGAATCATGCTTTCCAATACCGGAGACGTTGAACAACCAAAAAATGTACGACAAAGGGTTCAGTCAAGTTAAGGTTCCACTCAAATCTAGATCCATAGCAAAAGAAGCATCGTCAAGCTTAACCACCTACTTTTTCGATAGTGGCGGTGACGAGGGCCATTCTTTATCACCAATGGTAGGTGCAATCCACACAGTAAGCAAACACTAAGCTTGCACTGCTCACATTTGGCACATCCCACGAATGCAAGTTGCCAACCTTGCAAACTAAAATAATACTGGCACGTACGCAGCCAGATGGCACAGCACACGAATGCAAGATGCCAACCTTGCAAACTAAATATTGGCACAAAGGCATAAAAATATTTCTTTCACCCATCAAAAATTATTTGACCCATAATCAAAATCATTTGATCCAACCAAGCAGAATATAGTCATCACATACTCAAAAAAAAAATCAAAGGAGCTTACGAGAACAGTAATAATCATTTAACGACTTAGAAAACACAACATTTCTATTTATTATAGAAACTGTACATTCTCACCTGACAAAAAAACTAACTGCGCTAAACCTCTATCCTCTACAATCTGGAGACGTAACCGTGATCCTCCTCACGTCATCCTCACCTAAAATATAGTTTGTAAGACATTCATAAGTCTCACGTTCACCCCTCCATGCTTAAATGCAAGTGAAATGCATGAACATGCATAAAACACATAACAGCCTTACGGTCCCCGAATTTACAGAATTAATCTACAAATCCTTTTTCCCCTAAATTTTTTTTAACCACACGCACTAGACACATATAGGAACATCATATCAAAAATTTAGAATTTTCTGAGCTGGATAGATATTTTTAAACCAACACCAAACCGACCAGTCACTCACTGCAAAACTGCAAAAACAGATTTTTCTTCAAATTTAAACCAAAAACTGCTATATCTCAGAAATAATTGAGCTATGTGGCTTATAGATTCTGAAAGCCCTATGTGTCTAGTTTCTAAAAAACCAAGGGAAATGAAAATTAGAGTTTTCTAAGCTAAATTATGCCCAATTTTGTAAAGCATGGCAGAGCTGCCAGCAATCGATTTCCACAGACAGCAGTTCAATAAAACATTTTTAATAAATTCTAAACTTCACCAAAAATTCTGAAAATTTTACACGATTAATATAACACATAAATACAAATACGGTTAAAATATCATAATTTTTGGAATTGAAATACTATAGAATAAAATTCGTACCTTTCTCCAGAATTTCAAGCTTCTCACTTCTTCCTCTCTCTCTCTCTCTCTCTCTACGATGATTATGGCTGGAAAAATGAAAAGTCTAGGTCTTGGTCTCCTCTTCTAACACCTCAACACCTAAGGGGGTGAGGTGTCCTCTTTTGGTAAAATTTCCACAACAACAATTAATGAAAAACCACTCCTTGACAAATCAACCCTGATCCTCTTGACTTTTTTTTTTTTAGGCCACAAACTACACATATAATTGGAACACAAGAACATGAGATATTTAATGTGGACTATACTTCACTCAAACTATCCATCCATTGTCAATCACGTGACATGTCAGGCATCAAATGATTTGTTAAATAAAAATACGTATGAAATGCACTATCATATGAAGTGCACATGCATTTTAAGAACGGATGTCACAGAGAAAGTAGCTAAGTCGATCACGGGTAAACGGAAATTAGCTACGAAACTAACCCTACGGGACTTTCATGATCAAATATACAATGCGTTTGGTTACTCTGATGTTGAACTTGTTTCCATTAAGGATGAAGATGATATTTCTGTGGTGGCCAAAAATGTTGACACGGTAGAATTGCAATTGCCTCTGGTCATTACTGATTCTTGGCCAAAACTTGGCACCTCAGTCAAGACAACTGTGAGCGGTGAAGCTACCACGACACCACTCCAAGGTCAAACTAGGTGTGCAGCTACTACTGCCAAAACTCTTGAGGGCGACAAATTGGACGAAAAGGCCAACTTGAATGCTTGGACAAATGGGCAGATTTTATTCAATAATGAGGCAAAAAATGCTAAGCTAAGTAAACACCTCAAGAGATTTCCGATAGAGTATGTGAATAATCAAGTCATGATTCCACTAAAGATTTCTGAAGATGTGGCATTGAAATGGAAACATGCAATTGTGAGATATTTTGTTGATAAAAGCTTGTCCTGCTCTCAAGTTAGATCTTGGGCTCAACGGGTATGGAAAATTAATGTTGAGGATGTGGTCACCTTAAATAATGGATTTGTTGTGTTCAACTTTAGGGATGAAGGCACATTGGACTCCATTCTTGAGAATGGTGCATACTTTTGCAGAGGCAAACATATTGTGATTAAAAAATGGCATCCTAGGATGCATGTTACTAAGAACGTCTTCTCTAGTGTACCAGTCTAGGTTAAATTCTTTAATGTTCCCCTTGAATTATGGACAGATAATGGATTGAGTAGTATTGCTAATGTCATTGGCAACCCTCTTTACCTTGATGATTTCACGCAAAATCATAACATGTTGACGTTTGCTAGAGTTTGTGTTGAAGTGGATGCAGCAAAGGAGATTCTTAAGTCTTTAGTAGTGAATTTGGGTTATGGAGAGCCATACGAAATTAGAGTGGAGGTTCCTTGGAAACCTCAAACTTGCAGTGTCTGCAAGATCTTTGGCCATTCTACAATCACTTGCACTAATAAGCCCAAAGTTTCTCCTCCTCCAGTATGGAAAGCCAAGGAGGGAGTAGGACAAGTTGTCCCAATTGTTCAAGAGCAAAAGGCCAAGGAGAGAGTAGGACAAGATGTCCCGGTTGCTCAAGGGCAAAATGCAGAAGGGAGTGTAATTAGTGAAAAAAATGATGATTGGGTAGAGGTGGTGAAAAGGAAAATTCAAACTCCGGGCATGTTTGTGGCCATCTCTTCGTGTAGTCGTGTCTCTCTTACAACTAACGCATTTAACGTTCTTGAGAAATGTGAGGATTTGGGTGCCTCCCCCGTTGTGGTGGAGTCAAAGTTAGATGTTACCGAGGTTGTATCTTATGATGCTACCCCGATTCTCCATGATCAGGGTAGTCCTCACAAAAAGCCTCCTCCCATGGCTCTTCGTCGATCTACACGGTTTCGAGAGCCTCCAAGAATCCCCTTGGATGGCAATTTCATTGGACCTCGACATAATTTGACATAGGTGGTGGGTGATTCTCCTTCATCCACTAGAGATCAAAACAAAGAGAAGCTTAAGGAGAAAATCAAGATATTAAAGGCTTCAAAAACTTCGTTCTTGAGGCTCACATGTCTTTGTTTTGTTTTGGTGTTTTTGTGTTGCTACTTTGAAGTGTGTTTTGAGCTTAGTTGGATATTTGTTTTGTTGCGTGTAGGTTTTAGATTTTCTTCTCTTTATTTTTATTTCTTTTCCTCCTGGGGTATGCCCTTTGTAGACTGTATATTCGGTTATCCTTTTTTTGTATTTCAAGCTAATTTACCCCCCAAAAAAAAATCAATGCCAAAGAATTACACCATCGAAAGCCCATTCAAGTCACTTGCAAAGTTGAAAAGCTCCGATGGTAAAAGAAGAATTACACCATCGAAAGCCATTTAAGTCACTTGCAAAGTTGAAAAGCTCTGATGGTAAAAGATGTATCAGCCAGTGTATCAATGTTAATGGGCAATAAGTCAAAAAGATAAACTAACCATCATCGTAGCACTTACGAGAAACTGAACAACAAACCCATTCATGTCTAAAATACTTTGTTTTCGATGTGAAAATCTACCATATAAAGCGCCTATGTTTTTTTGAAATAACCTTGTCATTGATCTGATTACACAAGTGTTTCTATGTTTCAATACTTTGAGGTATATAATATAGAGTTCCTTGAAGTATATAACTCAGGCTAAGTTTTCCGTTTGATTTTAGCAAGTGACTATGATTTTAACAAATGAGTTCGGCAGGTGCTAAAATCATGGTATTTCAAATTAAAAAATTTACTAAGTGTTTCTATGTATTATTTTTTGAACTTTTCACACCGAATTAAAGTAATTTGGTGCATGTAGCAGCCGAGGTCCGTAAGGGTCGAAAGGTTCAACTGGAGCTCGGCGAACTTTGCCCCTCCACAAGCTGGGAACTAAAGGTCCCTCGACAGTAGAGCGCTCGGTCAGTTTGCGTCTCTGTCGAAATCACTTCGGTTGGTTAAATATGGTGATGCGCCCGGCACCACGATTCAGCGAGGGGGATCGCAGAGAGATCGTCATCGCGTTGGTTAGATCCCCGGTTTCCGCCCGGGGAGTGGACCATGGACTTTTTCGAACGAGCGTGTTGGGGCGAGGGTGACATGGCCGAGGGTTCATAGGCCCGGTGGCGTGGGGTAGTTGGTGATTTGGATGGGATGGGGTGGCGATGTCAGTGGTGTCGAGGCGTTGTTGCGGCGTCCGGCATCGACGCAATGTCGGGTGTTAGGGCGTTAGCCCGGGCGCTGGCGGATCCGCGTGACAAGGCGGGTGGATGTCTGAGATGTGATAGATCCAGGGTAGGGTGACGTCAGCCGAAGTGGCTGAGTGATCGTGACAGACCCAGGTGCTCAGGCTTCATTTTGCCTATAAAAGGGAACTCCCCCATCAGGTAAAAACACATAGACTTCTAAACTACAAAATTCATTCTCCATTTCATTCATCCTTTGATCAGAAACTTACTTGATCGTCGGAGTGTCTTCCCGGACCTCCACCGTCCGGGCAAGGCACTAACACGAGTGCTACTTGTGCAGGTCATACTTCAAGCAGGCCATCCGTACGGTCTAGCCTATCATCTCTACATCCTTCGGCCACGTTGATCATCTACGGTTCAAGTCGTCCAATCGGAGAAGCGTGCCCCACAGTGCAAAATAAATCGAAAAATGATATACGGAACCACTTCTTTTTTTTATTTCAAAATCATGATTTTAGCATATACTGAACTCATTTGCTAAAATCATGGTTGATTTTAGCAATTGAGTTGCTAAAAACTTTTGGAAACCTATGCCTCAGACAATATAGATTGAAGTTGCAAATGCTCACCAAAAAGCATTTTCATAGACATAATCACACTTGTAGAAGTTCCCAGCTCTCGCTATTGCAGCTCCCTTATTATTATTATTATTTTTAACAGAATCCGAAAATTCATAGAAAAGCCTAAGGACACTTATACGACTCCGTCCAAAATATACCGATAAAGATCTAGTAAGAAGCAACCCAACAAAATAGGACATAAAACAATAACGTACAAAAGTAAGAAGCTCTCTCAATCATCTAGACATGAGCCTCTAGCTCTTTAACACATATTGTAAGATGCACGCAGATCGAGTGTGCTGGTAGACCGAACCAAAGTCGGGTTTAATGTGAGTCGTCGAGGAAGGAGAGTGAAACTCCTTACCGGTCGTCTAGATCTGAATTAGCTTCCCAACCAATCAAGCATCGACGAACACGGCAAGCACAAAAGTTGCTCGGATGACCAGAAACACAACAAAAAACGAATCTTTATTTACCCACCATCAACAACCCACTAGATATAGTTACTAGATCGGTAACAAACCGGACTGGGGAAATCAACTTATAGACGTCAGAAAGACGTCGAAAAAAATAGAAAAGTACATTTCTCGTCCTCCTCCTTTATTGGCCCACCCCCAACAGCCGCCAACCACCAAGGCAAACACTTGCCGCCTCACCACACCAACCGAAACTTGAAGAACCTAGATCTACGCAAAAACGTGAACCGGACTGCCAAAAACCAAAGGCAAATGCGAAGAAACAAAAACAGGTGGTGGGGAGAGGACACACTGAAAGGATGAAGAGGGAGAGGGAAGAAAAGAAAGGGAAGGTTTTACAAGAGAGACAGGGCTCTGGAGAGAATACGGGTAATCAACCAACTCCCTTATAATCCACATTTGTAGTATTTCACTATGTGATCAGTCTGGAATTCATCAAGCATCTTTTTTTGCGAGATTTGTTGTATCTTCCAGGATTCATCCAGAGACAGATATTACTTATCCTTTTAACACCGGATGATGGATCTATTCTCTCTTAAAAAAAAAAAATTCTAGATAGTTTGCATGAATAAAAAGAAATGAATCCTAGGCTCTATCAAATTTATAAACAATTTCTATCTTCAATAATTTTAAAATAATTTTTCGATTGTCCTCATGAAAAATCAGTTCAATTAGATATGCGTACTTCAAGTTTTTCATCCAGAATTCAGAATCCTAATAATGAAAAACTTAAAATTTGGATGAAGTACTTATGCATATCCAATTGAGTTGATTTTTCACAGGAACACTCGGAAAATTATTTTAAAATTATTGAACGGTTTGAATCATTCGTGTAAGACCCAAAGTGGGTCTTGCGTGGCGATTAGTACGATTTATGTACCTTGGCCTTCGGTATGTATATGTTTATCAATAATGAAAATGTATACCAACCTTTCACAGTGACATGCATTTATTGCATGTTTGCTTAAAAAGTTGGAAATCACAAAAGGAACAGACAAAATGGGACGCAGGAGGGAGTAGTAATAAGCAAATTAAGAAGATTAGCCAAAAGCAGTCTTGTGAAGTTGTAGTGATGAAAGAAACAAAAATATTTTCACTTCCTATACAATAAAGACAATGGCCAAAAACGGTTAACAGCAAATTCAACAAATAAAAAGACTGCCTTAACCTCCTCCTAAGCAATGGCTAGCTCACTCAAGCAATAGAAATTTTGAATGCTTTACACTGCATCTCAGGATTGAGTCTCATCCCCCTCTCCCATATAATAGATTGGGTCCCCCATATAATAGATTGGGAATGATGAACAGCAAAAAAAACTCCTCCTACATCAGATCCCCGGAAAAAGAAAAAAAAAACTCCTAAATTACTACTCATCACTTGGCCAATATCAGCACAGAGTCTAAGCACAAACCACCTTTTGTGTGTGTGCAATCAATCTGCAGCATCGAAAACTTGATCTTCGTCGCCTCCGACGAATTCTCAACAGAAAAATCACCAACATGGTGGTTGACCCATTTCCCTGGCTCATTCAAGTAGCAATGGGAGACGGCTTTTTGGTCGTTTGATGTCAAAAACTGGAACCGGACTGGTTTGATGTTCCATCCGTGGACTTGGCCATGGTCCCGGCCCCTCTGACGACCGGGACTCGTCGTGGGATTCCCGAGGCGGAGACGGAAGTAGAGGCTGTATGTACCCCTGGGGAAATGGAACTCCATGTTTCCATCAACTTCTAGCCACCAAATTTGTTGTAGGAATGCAATTTGGCAGAATCTGCATAGCAAAGAGAGGCAAATTCCACATCAGTTGTTGGTCTTGTGCTGCAAACTTATTCAAAAATGATTTTGTATCATATTATCTTGGATCAATTGAGTACACTTAGCCCAGCTTTTGCGGGTTATTTACTAAATAAGCGTAAAACTCAAGCTCGAGCTCTGTTCGATTATTAAACGAGCAGAGCAGAGCAGAACCACGAGAGCACCTCATTTGTGTTTATAAGAGCATCCTTATCAGGAGCACCAAATTTTACGCTAAATTTAACTTCAAAAACTTCTTTTACAATTTAACAAGCCACTTTTACAAAAATTCACGTAATCCGGCTCTATATTCTAACTTTATTACATTAAACTATTCTTTATTTCTACTCCTACTCCCCAGAAGTAATATTTTTTAAAAAATGAACATTGTATGAATTGTGCATGAACAGTGTGTGAATAGTATCTGGTGAGTGAACAGTGCTACACCAAATTTGATGCGGTACTGCAGCAAAGTTAGAAGCTTAACCAATTTGATCAACCATTTAGTGAGCCTAATTTTGGCTTATTTTGAGAGTTTTGTTGTCTACTTTAACTTCAAAAGTTAGCCACTAAGGATGCTCTAAGCAGCCCTACCTACCGAGTTAAAAGTATAGTATAGAAATTTGCGAAAAGAGACTTTGTATCAACTATATGAAAATTACTATATTCTGTCACTGCCAATCAGCCATCAAGCGTTGGATTGACGAATGGTCGAGCAATTGTTTGAGAGTGAGAATCAAGCCAACTTAAGAGTTCAACAAACCCGATGCAATAATAAAAAGCAAACGTAGACGTGTTGAAAAGACTATGGAAGAAAATGGAGAGATTAGTCCGATTCACGAGTCATTCCATTCCAGTACCAAAAAGAAAAAAGCAAAAGGTGCCAGCATCAATTCCAAACGCAATAATAATGAAGAGTGAAAAGGCAAATAACATTTTCATGTAGCAAAAGGCATTCACCATGAAAAAAAGAGAGGAAAGCTCAGTGGAAAGGCAAGTTTAGTGGGACGGGGCGTGAGAATAACTTATAAGTGGCAAGGCAAGTTGATGCACATAAATGATAAAATATCTTTGCAAGTTGATTTAGTCCAAATCAATCCTTTTTATTGGACCCAACACGAGTGGTCCAATAAAAATAATTAAGAGAAAATTCTAATCATAAACAGATAAATAGATACCTAAAATGCAAAGCAAAGAAGAAAAAAAATGGTCCTGAATGGAAAGAACAACCGACACGATAAAATCTAAGAACCTTGACAGAATTATTCCTCCCTCTCCCTAGTCCTGTACAATTTTGGTTTTTGAGCGTTCACATTCTACCTCTCGCGGAGGATTTCAACCACACCAAATATTACACCGATCAAATACTGATTAATACCTCATCGGCACACATTAATACTCCCTCCGTCCCATAAAATTTGATCACTACGAAATTACGTACAATTTTTAAACTAAAAAATAATATGCTTACAAAAATAACTTTTTAGTCAATATAAACCTTGCTTGATAGATCTTATCGATAACTTTTATATGTTGCAAAAAAAATTAAAAATTATTTTGATAAATATATTATTTTTTAGTTTGAAAATTACACGTAATTTCGTAGTGATCAAACTTTATAGGAAAGAGGGAGTATTGAAAAAACTTAAATGTGTTGTTTTTTCACGAGCCCTTCTATTGGGACCGACGGAATAGTACCGATGGGGTATCGACGGCGTCGCCGACGCCGGTGTGGGTCCCAAACGGCCGATCCGAGCCGTTGATCGTTCTCAGAATCAAATTCCGAGTGGGCCAACTCGGGAATCGAGGCAATCGGACGGCTGTATGAAATTTCAAATGAAATGGGGTGATTTTGGATCGAGCTCATACAACTGTCTGATTGCCTCGATTCCCTCGTTAGCCCACTCGGAATTTGATTCTGAGAACGATCAACGGCTCGGATCGGCCGTTTGGGACCCACACCGGCGTCGGCGACGCCGTCGGTACCCCATCGGTACATTTCCGTCGGTCCCTTTAGATTTACGCTTTTTTCACGCTGGATTCTGACCCATTTGTTGGTTTTTTAAATAAAAATGTGTGAAGGTGAGGTATGGAACCAAGATTTTTGCTGCAGTTGAAATTTCTCGACGAGAGCTACGACGTGAATCGTTTTGATCCTTGTTGAGGGCCCGGTATGAGCCCACAAAAGTCAAAACTTTGACAGGACTGGAGAGGAGCAGAGCTTCCCTCTCAACCGAAACAGATGACCCAGGAAACAAAAATGGAATGAGAAAATGAAGGTAAAAAGTTCTTGAGTTAGGAGCCTAACCTGGATTCATCAGATGGTATATGATTCCAGTATCTCCGATCATCTATTCCTGTGATTTTCATCCCTTTCCACGAAACCGAAGCGCAAATCTTTCCACTACTTTGCTCCATCCATACTTCCTGCCAATATTTGATTCAACAACAAAATAACCCATATCAACAAATGGCAAACAAACAGAGCAAAACAGAGGAGTACTGAAAAAGACCAACTCATTATCCTATGTATAAGTCTGCGCAGAGAAGAGGGAAGAGGTAGAGAGAATTACCTTGGTACCTCCTTCGAATCGATTGGGACGACACAATCTGGCATAAATCTCTTTCTTGGTCAAATTCTGTGGACATTCACTGAACAGTTTGTTCATAAGAATTTGGTAGTTTTCAGGCAACTTTGATTCCCATACGCAATCAGCCGACGAAGCTTCACGGAAAACCCGGTTCAGACGGGCCAATTTACAGATTTCCAGGGGGTCCAGATGAGTCAGAATCACAGCCACACAGCTCTCAGGTATGTCCCCGAGAGCCGGGTTTGACGGAGTCGGAGCTCCAACACAATCTGAAACTAGGCCAGAAAAAACCGCCCCCATATACAGAAGAAAGAATCAATTCGAAACGAAACCGAGAAGCTGAAGATCAAGAAGAGAAAAGGGTCACAAGCAGGAGATATGGCAATGGCAATTTTCTTGTTTTGAAGAGAGAAAGAGAGCTGTGAGTTTTTGCCTCTTGGGATATAAAGGGAAAGGTCTTGTGAGAATAAGAAAAATCTACTATTGGGGAAGGCTTTAAATTATTGGATTGGAAAAACGAGCCAAAAAAAAGTTGAGTATTACTATTAAACCAACTGTATTGTGAGTCACGGATGAGTCGATTCCGCCGGCCACAGTTGATAGGAATGTGCAATGTGCATATCACGCTGTGTGATGGATGCTAGTAGGAGAATCTCTATACCAAAAAGTTAAGGAACACAACTCGGGACACAATTGTGTGTGAGTCTGTGTGTATTTAACGGCTCTGTATAGTTGTGTATGAAGTTGTATTAATGCAGCGGGAAGCCTCCTTTTACGAAACTATTTGCAAGTAGAAAACATGAACATGTTTGAGTTAGAGGTACTTCCTCTTTGAATAAACAATTTTAAGAATGATCTCATTTTTCTCTAATTCATGAACAACCATCTTTCTAATGCCACCATACAACCCCATTTATACTAGAAAACTACGACCAAAAAAGAATCAACAAAACATGAAGCTAAATCCCCGGTGAATCGCTAATTGACTCAATAATTACCAAAAATTAAAAGATTTTAGATATTCCCAAATTTGAATACTAGAGAATAAAATACTAAAAAGGAAAATAAAATATAAGGTAACAAAATTAATCCTAATTCTTTCTAACCAATCACCCTACAAAATTGGAATATTAGATTAAAAAAAACGAGGAAACTAAATACTTATAGAAAATTGAATTATAATAACATATTCCTCCTAATAAAATATAACTCTCATCAATATTCCCTTCGTCCCTTTTATAGTGTTTAACTTTTAATTTTGGGTTGTCCTTTAATAAATGTGTGTTTTGAAAATTTAGTGGATACATTTCCTATTTTGCCCTTAAAAATAGATTGCTTTTGGAAAAGTTAGTGGGTATTATTATATTAATAAGGGTAAGTGGTACAAAGTATATGTAAAAAATGACGTGAGAGAAAATAAGTTAGAATTACGAGACTATATACTTAAAAATGGACAGAGGGAGTAAAATATTAGTTTGCATCATGTGTTTGTAGCATTGCTCTTTAAATATACTCCAACTGTTTAACGACTAAAATACCTTTATTGGTTATGGGTGTTGAGTCAATAGTTTACTCGTTGGCACTGTGCCATAGCAGAAGCCAGAAGCTAACTGTACATGAAAGCTATGCTACATACATAGATTTTCAAACACAGATCAGTATAACTGTATAAGTACGAAGCTCGTGTGATGTACATGAGTTCCATTGGATGCACATGAAATTCATATATAGTGAATGTCTGCAAATAATATAGGTTCATCCACCCAATAAGCACTTTCACATGAAGATGAGAAACGTTTCAATTTTACAAGTTTATCCGCCCAATATTTTATTTAAAAATCTAGAGCCCGCCCGTCCAATTCCATTACATATGACTTTTACATTATGAATAGGTGTCGAATATATAATTAGATTCTCATTATCACATATAGATGAAATTTATGCATGTAATTTTTTTTGGTAGTATAGTATATTTGCAATTTGTATTAGCATAGTTTACGTTGTTCTTTAATGATATTATGACTCAAAAAAAATTATTGTATGCACACTCTTTTAAATTCTATAGCGCCTATGGTCATAAATTTACAAAAGAGTATCGCTATAATTACCGTTGAGAGATTTGAATAATACAAGTGATACAATTGTCATAACATTGGAGAAACAGGAAATCTTTTGTCAACATCTATGTAAATGCTATTTACCTAGAAAAGCAATTTTGTAAACACAAGTGGCAATAAATAAATATATGTAAATATGGTTAGTTGAGAAAAGAGGGAACATAGTGGTCCCTTTTGCTCTTTATTTTAGGGAGATAAATGTTCTCTTTTCTTATAAACCTAGTGGATAATTTTTTATTCAAAAGCAAGAAAATTAAGGTATGAAACTTTGGATTGGACATGGCTCTGAGTCAGCAAAATGTACGGTCCACATGTTGCCGTTCATAGGCATCCTAAGTACGTGTAATAGAGTCATATTACACATAGATTTGACACAGAGAATGAATTTTTCAAGTGTTTTTTTTTTTTTCAAAAATGATTCGCGTACAGCAGAATGTGTACCCCACTTGTACACCAAGACATCCCGACAGTCCAAAAGCTTTTATTCTTGTTAAGAAAATTTCATCGCCTGGACTCTAAAGTTAAATGTGAATGATTTTTATTTAAAAGATCACTTATAATGTCCGCATTACAAAAATAGGTATGAAAAAGACGGGCAATTAGCATGTGACATCATTTGGATAAGATGGAAAGAGTTCTTATATGTTGGGGGGAGCTGGTCAAGCAATTGAATTTCCATCCTGTGAAGATTCCCCATATGAATCATTCGACACACACGTTAGTCCAGCTTAATTATTTTTGAATTTAATGATTTGAGTAATTCATTTTATTAGCCATCCACATAAATAGTTGATTTATTGGTAGCTAAGACAAGTTTTAGCTACAAATTAGTTTAAACCTACATGGAAACTTTTTTTTATTTAAGCCTATATCCACTCTATCTTTTGAGAGAGTGCTTTTCTTGTAATTTCGACCTCAACCTTCTCTGCAACTTGCTCTTCTGGATTTAAATTGTTCCAATTGAATCCTTTATTATTGAACTACAGCATATGATTCCATTAGGTTTTTCTCATATCTCCTTTATTATTGAACTACAGCATATGATTCCATTAGGTTTTTCTCATATCTTTAATGAGGCCTACTAAGATCTCTCTGATTCTGATGCCTTGATCAAGTTAACTAATCTTGATTACAACAAAATCAAAGACAATACACAATCAACTGAAAACTAGTCGGCAAAACGTGTGGATTTATAGATTGTATATTTGTTAACATGGATATCATGTTTTATTGAAAAACATGATTTTTTAAAGAAATTGAATCCTATCTGGTTCTTATTTTGGATTGGACGGAACAATTGAAATCTGAACCGTCCATTTACTGTAATTCATGGTTTGAATTTGTTCAAAAACTTTTACCAGAAAGAATTGACTCCCACGGTAAAAATTTCTGGACAAATCCAAACCATTGATTATACTAATGTATAGTCCAGATTTGCAAGGGATTGACTACCAAGTCCATCGATGACGAGATTGCGAAAGAAACTCAAATATGGTTTTCAACAAATTATTCTATTTTTTTGGCATTTTGTTGATACTCCCTCATTTCCCCCCGTAGTCTTCAATGCTTTTGCACTCTTTCTGATCTGTGATATTGGAGTCAGCAATTGGTAACAATATTGTGCAAGGACACTGATTTCCACAAACTTTTTATTTTATGACAAGAACACTTTATTTTGGGTCCCTGAGTGAAAATTTAACAAATTAAATTTCACTAAAAGACTAAAATGGGGTTGCACTTGTCAAAAAAGAAATGTGAAAATCATTTCCCCAAATAATATTGTGCATATTTCCGACTTCTTTAAAAGAAAGACTAGAGGGATTTAACTCATTCATAGGGCACATAGGGAACAACCTCGACTCCGAGCTCATCTAAATGGAGTATTTTGTGTAATAGTGACACCGCATGGAGTGCCGATGTGTTGTCACAGTTATGCTTGGCAGTGTGCACAAGAGGTGGAGCCCAAGGTCGAGCTGGCAGAACCGAGTGGTCTGCCAGCTCTACTTCACACACTTGGTGTCACAGTTGCACAAAATAGTTTCTCCTTCTAAGTGCTTCTTCCATGAACTACAATGATGTTCCAAACTAGTTAAAGAGAACAAGTAAATACTAGTAAAATGAACAAAACGCACAACTATCAGACGGTTCAGATTTGTTTGGACAAAATATGATCCGAGCATGGACGACTTTGATTGGACAACACCCACCCTGGATACATATTTACTCCTATGTGCTATATTCGAGCCTTCAAGGAAAGAAACCGCATGCACTTCAAACAAGCATACGCAGATCAATAACCTCCCACCTGCCTCTTCCCCGTGTCTTCCACGATTAATTCATCAACTCCCCAGTCCTCAGAGCTGCAAACTCCACATAAACATTGTAATTCAGTACTAAGCCAAGAGGTGGGGCAAGCAGAAATTTAGATTCCAAAGTTATGATTGTCGTCAATTAATTTGTCGACAAGGCAAGGACAACATAAATTGGGAAGTTTACCTTCCATCCGGTAGGACACGGCGAATGGTGGAGGGAATCTTCTGCTCTCGAAGCTCTTTTATTGCAATCTGAAACAAACATTATGAACAAGATAATTTGCATTAAGCTGATGAATAAAGACACGAAAAACATGAAACTAAAGCCCATTACTTTTCTCAGAGCTGAATAATGTTCACCAAAGCCACACTTCTCTCAACAGAAAATTGTGCCCAAGCAGGGGCAGCCCCATGCACCATGTTATGAGAACGAAGAAGATGCAAAGATATCCATTGGGTAGCTAGATGATTTGAATCCTTAAAAGTTAGTAAAAGTTACTACAATGTACGTAGAATCCTTACAAGTTACAGGATATATATATTGAATCATTTATAATACCAAACAGTTGAGAAGGCCCATAAGACTCATAACAGCTTGAAGTTGATCTCAAAAGTACTAAATCAAATGCAACAATGAAAGACAACAAAACGAGTTGAGCAATTCGCCAATGCTTATAAAGAAGCTAACCTCAAGTGGGTCAGTTTCACCTTCCAACTCAACCATCACAGGTGCATTCATGCTGGCCAACATAAGCCAAAGTTAAACTTAACATCAACTCAGTTGTTTTCAATATAGCAAGACAATATACTCATAAACCTAAAATAACCTGATTTGCAAAGCCCGAGTACCCAGAATTCTTGCACGCTCAAATTTTGTCATATATCCTTTTTCCGAGTTTATAATATTCCCTTTTTGTTTGTGATTATACTCCGTAATTCTTAATAAGTAATAAATGCTATAGGTCATGATTTGGGACGACCATCAGAGCCGGTGCATCGGCGAAGTATCCTTTCGGTCGGAGGATCGCGGGCGTTCGGCTCAGGCGAGACCGGATCTTGGTAATTCTGGAACAGAAGATATCGTTTACAATTTCTCCGACCTGAAGCTATTGCATCAGATTGAGACAATTTCGAATCCGAAGGGACTATGTGCTAGCTGTTTCACATGCTGCTGGGACGATTGTTTTGGTTTGCCCCGGGTTGCAGAAGGGGCAAGTTAGGGTTGACTGGTTGAGCATTATGGCTCGAAACGGACCAAGTTTATCGTGGCCCACGATTCCAAGATCTCGCGCTTTGTGCTCACACAGGATGGGCAATTGCTTGCAACGTGCAGTAATAAGGGGACTCTGGTTAGGATTTTCAATACCTTTGATGGTTCGCTGCTGCAAGAGGTAAGTAACATTTAGCAAGCAGTTTGAAATGTTTCATTTTTGTATTCTGTTTCATGAATGCTTCATTTAATTATGTTGAAGTTCCACCTGTATGATTATTTAGTTCTGTTTGAGTCTGGTACACATTTTCTCTACACATTTTTTAGTCTGGTACACTATATGCTTCATTTTCTCTATGCATTTTATCTGGTTAGGTTGCTATTGATTGCTTTAGAATATCTCTAGAATTTCATTTCCTATCGAATCAATGCCATGTTTCCCGACTTTCGGCAAACCCGAAGCAGGAGGCAAATGCTCTTACCACGTTAGACAAGTTAAGCAAGGTTCAATTATTTGTCTTTTTTTTATTTGATAAGTGATTATTATTCATTTTTTGGGTATTTCACTTTACATGTGTGATTGGTTTTTGCTAATCTGATCCAGGCATGCGATTGAAAACAATATTGTTTACTCTCTCGCTTTGTTCACTAAAATTGATCAGATACTTTTTGAGTTCTATGTGCACATTTTGACCAGTTACATGTTCTCTTTTTGAGATTCACTTTGATGATCAATCACACTCATTTTGATCAGATAATTTTGTTAGGAGATCAAGCAAAAATTTAACTCACAGTAAGTACTTGAGCTAAAAATTTAAATTTTTGCTGCAAAATTCTTGAATCAAGTATTAGACTTTTCTTTTCTTTTTTTCAAGTACTTACCCATAAATGATTATGCTGAATTATTGCAAAAATATCCTAGCAAACGAAAAGATTAGTACGAAAAGATTAGTTGGATCATCAAAGTGGGACTTAGAATATGCACACTCTCACATTCCAAAGTATGTGAATAAGAGTGGAAGTCACCCACATCAGCTAGAACTAGCACTCTTGGGCACTAAAATGCCTTCACTTAAATCCATAGACATCGATTAAGTCATGAAATGGTGGGTCTTGCTTAGTGCTATTGCAATAAATAACACTACAACGATTTTTCTCTTTTTCTTATAAGCAAGAGCCTGGGCCAGTTTGGGGCGCTGAAGTTAATGACGAGACAAATTTTCAGTGGGTCCAAAATAATTGATAGCACCCGAGAGATTTCAAATCTAGGATCATGAGGGAGCAAACCCTGAAGTCTCGGGTCTTGACCACCACCCATTTCAATGTTATTAATGGGATGCCAAGAACTTGGCCAATATGCTTTCACTTGGAATACTCACTCACCATTTGGCTAAGGTTGAATATTTTTTTATTTCTCCGCGGTCCCTCACTCAATTTTTTTAATTTTTTTTTTTGCAATAGTTGTCTTTAGCTTTCTTGCTGTATTACATTTAGCTTGATTTGCATTTATTATTCCTCTTCTCTGGTTGTGAGTGTAGGTAACCTCTCTCTCTCTCTCTCTCATGACCCTTTGTGGAGATAAATCTTGGATCTGTATTGGCTACCCTCACCATTGGCTTGCATGTGCGATGGAGGGCTCAGGGCTTCTACAAAATCTGCAGTTGATAGGTTTTTTTACGATTGCCAATAGGCTCAAAAGTAAGCAAGAACTCCCTAGACTTATAGTGTATCCAAATGCTACATATTTTTTCCAACGTTGAAGCGAAAACTTAAAAGGGAGCATCAAATTCGAGGTTAGTTAACCACTCCTAGACTGTAGAATTGAAGGCAGTTTTGGGCTTATTTCATTCATTGGCATTCCATGGGCTATGATTGATTGGAATGTGTCAAATCTAATGAAATCTTGAGATGGCTACCTTTCATTTTCTTCTACCAAACAAATGGTTATTTAGTGTTTCCTCAAAATTCTACTGCTAAGTAGATTTATTGTAGGAGTCTATTATGCTGTTGTATATTTTTTTGAGTTTCAACTGTTCTAAGAAACAAAGAAAACCCGACTAGCACTACTCACAATTTGGGCAAGAAGGAAAATATAGTCATGTGTCCAGTAGATCTGTTCATCTCTACATCAGTTCCTCAACGTATTCAAATTTATAGATGCTTCAAAAGCGAAGACTCACATAATCCACATTGTAGTACCACATTTTTCTAGGCTACAAGATTGTGGGTTTTGTTGCTAAGCGCTCATTCAGTATGTACACATGTGCGGTTATTCGTGGTGCAAAATTCAAGAAAGGATTACCTAGCAAGATTAGCAGCAATTAGTGTGATACAGCAGCATATGAAAAAGTGGATTGAATGGAGAACTGTGCTAAAAAGGATGGACGCAGTTATATGTTTGAAATCTGGTAGAATTCTTGAACTTTGAATATAATCTTTGCGGCTTTAAGATTACACACTAAACTTCCATGTTCTTATAATGCAGTGATCCTTGGCTGGTTAACTCGCGGTAACTATTAGAGAAATTTAAGGTTTCTGGGCATTGAAACCATGAAAGATAGGAGTATGAGGAAACTAGACTGAACAAATCCAGAAGAGAAGGTAAATATCTTCCGGCTGGGCCTATAAAGTATGGTCCAAACTCCAAAGCATTTTTTGTCTTTTTAAACTACTACTATGGTTGTGGACATTAGTTATGTTGGCATGAGAAATTTACTTATACATATGTGGTCAAAATTTTATTTTGATCATTTTATGAGAATCAATCTATGCTATGGTGTAAACAGCGGGAGTGATTTTCTTTATAATCTTCATATTCATTTGACATATGTCAACTAAAGTCTTCAGATACATCCTGGGACAAGGATTGACGCAAGTGTTGAATCAAAGAAAACCCGACTACTCATAATCTGCTTGGGGATTTTGTTGACAATTGCATGATCATGGTGGTGCAGCAACAACTATATATATCACCCTCCGTCAAAGAGCAGACCAATTGTTATTTTTGAGAGGCTGTGTGGCTTCCTGTTTTTAATGGTTTTTGACTTTCCGATGCACAAAAAAGAATAGAGTTGGTTATGTCCCATTTAAAGTGATAGCTTGAGCCTATTGGAGGAATTCATTTTGGAAGTAGTGGAGTTTGTTTGTGACAATTGTAAATAATGTGTTCGAAACATGTTGTGTTGTGTCTTTAGGGATGGATTGCAAGATAGTGTAGTTGGTATGTCTTGAATTACATGGACAAGTATTTTGATCAACAGTAAAACTATTTTTTTTTCCCGTATGATGTTCTATACAACAATCACTATCCTCAATGTAATTTATTTTCGTTACTTTTTAATTTCTTTTGCTCGGTTAGTTTTCCAGCAAAACCAAACTAAATGATGCTACGATATGAGTAATTTATTGATCCGTGGTCTCCATGATAAACAAATAGAATTGGGTGGTGGGAGAGACCAGTTGTAAGGACGGATAATTTGCTTAAGTTGGGTTCATATTGTCGTGCATTGTTTCTTTTAGACATGGGCAAGTGGGCAACTACTAGCACCAAAGCAAGGCTTTCTTTACGCTTTATAGTCATTTTGTTCTACTCTCTTTTGATTTGGTTTAGTCATTGGACGAATAAAATAGTTCTGGTTAATCGATAGTTGTCGGTATGAAAACATGAAATTTTATTTAAAATCTCATTTGATTATATACACTTTTGATCTTATTTTGATAATGAGCAACATAAGATTAGATTAATTGGTTGTTGTAAATCTTTAATTAGTAATTGTAGTTGATTAGATGAACTCTCTCTAAACCCTACTTGAAAAAAGACTCTTCAGGGAAGTTGGCTTCCTTGGCGGGGAGGTCAAATGTGATGAAAAATATTTCATTTTAGTCGTGTTAATGTGTTGCATCATGCCTTTAGGCACAGGCCGTTTCTATAAAAATATACACGGTGGTAAATAGAAGAATGATAGCTTATAGAGTTGATGCTAAATTTAGTCGCGCGTTGTGCCTTTAGGCACGAGCAATCCCTAGTATACATACATATAAATAATATACATACAATTTGGAATGGGGCAGGTATTGCTACTTCGGGATGGGTATCACAAAATCGTATATTCCCCATTTTTAAACAATAATTTTTTAAGTTACAATCCATCTGTCCCAATTTGTTGGTCTTTATTTCTATTTGGGAATGTCGCAAAATGTTGGTTCTATTTCTAAAAACAACGAAGTATCAAAATATGTTAAACTTCCTGTTTTACCCTTAAAAGTATTATTTCCCTCCCAATTTATTTCGGTATTTTTGAAATTTGTGTCATTTCTAAATTGCTTAAACCTTTTAGTAATGTTTACCCTTAAAAGCAATGTTTATCATGATTTTAAAAACTTTGTATAAAACAACTACTCCACAACTTTGAAGGATAAGATCCATATTGCATATTTTTTGAGATCATATTGAAAAATATAAACAATTTTAACTATTTGATAAACTTCACAATTTTCGAGGATAATTTTGAAACTTTAAAACAATACTTTTGTCTTCTTAAAAAGTTGGATTCCAAAGGGAAGAGGAATTTGGAACAGAGGGAGTATTATACCTGCTCCTATAGGATGAAAAATTAGGAAATATCCGCCTTTGAATAAGCAAGGCAAGGTAAGAACTCATTGTTTTTGGGTGAAATTGTCATTCCTAGCCCAAACTAGGGATAGTTAATGTTTGGAACCATTGATTATTTGAATGGTTCTGTGCGATCTTGACTCGAACATTCAGTTATTAAAAAAAAAAACCCCATTGATTATCTGAATGAATTGCGAAACGATCCACTTCCTTTAAGAAATAGTAGTATTAGACTTACGCTGAGTTTGCCATGAGATTTTATGGGAAATCCTGTAAAATCATTTTATGGAAATTTCCATTTTGGAAAGTTGATTTTCCCGTAAAATCAATTGGATGATTTTATGGGATTTCCCATTTTAGCACATTGGGAAAAATCCATAAAATCATCCAATTGATTTTTCAAAATTCCCCATAAAATCTTATGACAAACTCAGCCTTGGGTTCTTATAGTGACCAAAGTCACAACACTCCCGTAGTGAATTTAATTGTGGGTCTTCTAAAATCTTCATTTGAGATATAAAATTGTTCATTTTATCAGGAATGTTGAGTGCATCATGGGTATAAAAAATTATAATAATCAGAGATTAGTATACACACGATTGAAACAAATTTGTTTTACAGATAATTCTCTAAATAATATCCCTCCGTCCCAAATTGCTTGACCCTTTTGGGAGTGCGTGCATTTTGCACGCAAAAAAATAACCACTGTGTTTGGTTGAGAGTTTTGAGAAATATTTTTGAGATAGTGTTTGGATGAGTTTTTGAAAAAAACAATAATTAGAGATATGTGTAATAATTGGAGAGAGAGAGAGATGAGAATACTGATTGAATAATGAGATATGAATAGAGAAAGAAATGTGATTAATGATTGAAGAGATGAGAGACGAGGAAAAAAATTTAGAATTTTTTTTGGAAATGTGAAGTGAACAAAGTGATAGGTTTATGAGAATTTATTTTGAAAAAAATTACACTAATTTTTTTTTCTCAATAACATCTTTAAATTGGTGTAAAGTTTGTTAAAAAAAATTAATATTTATACATTATTTTTTGTTTACAAAATACACGCACCCCCAAAAGGGGCAAACAATTTGAGACGAATGGAGTATTAGGCATAAATTTTTATAAAATAAATGGTATCAACCATGTAGTATGTAGTTACCAATATTCAATTACTTTTGATTTTTTACATAAATAATTAACTCAATATTCATGACCAATTAAAGGGTTCAGATCCCAAATGGAGTATTAAAATTACTACAAGCAAACAAGTTGAGTAACTACGGCACCAAATTCATTTTTTAATTGCCCTGTCTCATTTGACACCATATTTGTCCATCCAAAGCGTCCCCTCTGGACTCTGTCGTTTCCTTTTCTACTTTCCTCTCTCTCTCTCTCTCTCTCTCTCTCTCTCTCTCCAATTTAAAACCCACCCCTCACTCTCTCTCACTCTTCCATTTCCGTATAAAACTAATCTTCTCTGCATCTGTGGAACACTATAATACTAGTACATGACCACTCACATGACCAACTTGACTCAAAGGTCTCCAAACGTCTCATTAAAAAAGCCTGTCACACAGACAGAAGCAAATCGACCGGATTCTGGTCGGAACCATGGTGAGTCCCTCCAAACCCACACGGAAAACCTCTTTCTTCAAAAGACCCCCACTCGTTCCCTTGCTCCTCATCACTCTCCTCTGCTCCCTCTCTTACTCACTCGGCTTATGGCAGAACCGCCGCGCCGCCGCCGCACGCGGCAGCTTTACCACAACCCAGCTCCGATGCACCCGTAGCCCCGCCACAAACACCACCACCCTAGATTTCTCCTCCCACCACTCCGCCGCCGAACACGGCGGCGTAGCCACCGTCCCTGACGGCGTCGTCAAAACCTACCCGCCGTGCGGCGCTAAGTACATGGAGTACACGCCGTGCGAGGACGCGAAGAGGTCCTTGAAGTTCAAGAGGGACAGGCTGATTTACAGGGAGAGGCATTGTCCGGTGAAGGGGGAACTACTGAAGTGCCGTGTGCCTGCGCCGCACGGGTACAAAGCCCCGTTCAAGTGGCCTAAGAGCAGGGATCTGGTGTGGTACGCGAATGTTCCGCACAAGGAGTTGACGGTTGAGAAAGCGGAGCAGAACTGGATTAGGTACGAGGGGGACCGGTTCAGATTCCCAGGTGGTGGGACCATGTTCCCCAACGGTGCTGATGCGTACATTGATGATATTGGGAAGTTGATCAATTTGAATGATGGGTCTATTAGAACAGCCATTGATACTGGCTGTGGGGTAAGCTATTTTTTTCAATTCTCACTCTCCTTTACGATTATTGAAGCTTTAAAATTTCACTATGACTGCTTTTAAGAGCGGCTAAACGAGCCAAGCTACTCGAATATGAGCTCTTGTATGATCATTAAAAGTGCTCGTTCGAGATTGATTTGTTTCATAAATAAACCAAGCTTGAACCATTTTTTTAAGCTCCTTAAGCTTGCAAACCAAACTTGAACCAACTATAACTGGGCTCGTTCGGCTCATGGTGCATAAAAATTTCAAACTACTTGAGATTGGCTTGATAAGTGCTCGTTTGAGCCGGCTCGTCTCATAAACAAGTTAAGCCCAATTATGTTTTGGAAGCTCATTTAATTGTCAAACCAAGCTTGATCAATCACCTTTTGTTGGAAGGATTGGATTTTTAAATACATATGTATTTTTGGAGTACAAATCCATCATGCACATATCATATATGTACTTTTACAAATTTTCATTATAGACCCGGCTTATCTGCAGTTGGACTACATAGATCTCAATCGTCCATGCCAGCCAGTAATTGTCCAGATTTTAAAAATACTTTCCGGGTAAGAATCTTTTAAAGAATCTGACCCAATTAAAAATATATATATTTTTTATACTTTTGGATGGTTAAGATTACGCAAGACTACAAATGATACTCACATTATAATGAAAAAATGTAATAATTTGTAATTCAAAATCTGAAAACTAGTAATTGGCATCTGAACACCCCATTGGCTCATAGTTATGTGCATCAAATCTTTGTGAATTTTTACACCTTTCTTGGACTTTTAGCTAAAATATTTGTCAATTTAGGACAATTTCAAGAAAACTGTAATTTTTTTTTTTTTTACTGTTTTTTCAGTAGAAATATGAAAAGAACGTAACTTTGAATCCAAAGGTCCTAAATAAAAGGAATTCTTCGTCGTATGTATAACAACAATGGGATCTAGCAACTCCTAATAATTTTGGTGAAAATATAACGTGAATTCTGACCGACAGGCGACAGGTATTTGGTATGGTACTGATTTTTCCTAACTAATCAACTACAGGACAAATCTGATCTAACAAAGAACAATGGAAACAGATTCCTTTCGTATGGGAAGAAAAGTCCTATGCCCTTCTTGCGTAAAGTCACTTGGAATTTTATGACTTGCCAGTTAGTTGATGGACACCCACTGGGTTATCATTGTCCTGTGTTCAGCTGAGCTGATAATCCTGTCCAAAAGATGCTTTTCTTTCGGTCGGGATAACAGATTGTATTGTAGGGAAGTGGAAAATGACAGGAAAGAGAAAGGACGGGAAAATGAGGTGAAAGAAAGTAAATTCATAGAGATTCAAAGGGGAAATGTAGGCATTTTTTAGGCTTTGCCGCTTCGCTACAAATACAGATTTTGTTCATGAAAGGATTGCGGGAGGTGTTGTAGGGATTAGTCCAAAGTGCGCGTAAGCTGGCTCGGGGCACCGTACATTATTTATAAAAAAAAAATTTAGAAAAAGATTTTGGTCCAGCTAACCCTATCATGTTATAAAGAACTTGTGCAGATATGCATATAGAATTTACTGAGGTTTGAGTGTGCTATCATTGAGTTGAATGAAAATGTAATGTAAATAGTTGGAAGTTGGGTTTTCTACCCAAATTGAGGAAAACAAATTGAACTTACACCAAACATTTATTTCAAGTCATTATTAGCAGAGGTCAGATTGACACAATTCAATCTGGGGTTAAATGTTTTAAATGGCGATACCGACAAAATTCCTGGAGCTACCACTTACTATTTATGGTCAACACAAAGGATGAGACTTTGGTTATTTCTTTCTAAGGTTAATGCTTTAACCATGCAGGTTGCGAGTTGGGGGGCTTATCTTCTGTCGCGAAATATCCTTGCAGTGTCGTTTGCACCGAGGGACACCCATGAAGCACAGGTGCAATTCGCTCTTGAGCGAGGTGTTCCAGCTTTGATTGGAGTACTTGCCTCCAAGAGGCTTCCATACCCTTCAAGAGCTTTCGACATGGCTCACTGTTCTCGCTGTCTCATTCCATGGGGTCAATATGGTAATCCCGCTCACCAAACAATTAACCTTTTGAATTACAGTAGGTCTACTAACACAGAATAAATCACATAATGCATTGTTAGCTATACTATATTATGGAATATTTGTCCTTAACTGCACCTTCCAATTTTTAAAAACATCTCATGAGTTAGTATATGTCTGGAAAAAGCTCTCACAACAAAATGCCAAATGTATCGAGTTCATTACCATTTTAGTCATTTGTGGCATCCAATGATTACATCAAAAGCATAGCGTGAACATAAACTAGGGAAATAAAGTTAGTCTGCAAGCATTTTTTTTTTTTTTGTCTCTATTATTATATTACTGTTAAGACTGCATTATGCGGTTTTTTCCACGTGTTGACTATCACAATAGTGTAATATCTGATGCCATTCGTTCAATTTCCAAGTTTTGCCTACTCAAATTGATATTTTTCCCATTGGATTAGATGGGGTTTACTTAATGGAAGTTGATAGAGTTCTCCGGCCTGGTGGATATTGGATCCTTTCTGGTCCACCCATCCGCTGGAAGAAATACTGGAAAGGATGGCAAAGAACAAAGGAGGATTTGGATGGTGAACAGACTTCAATTGAAAATGTAGCCAAAAGCCTCTGCTGGAAGAAACTGGTGGAGAAAGGGGACATTGCTATCTGGCAAAAGCCCACCAACCATTTAGAGTGTAAAGCTCACCGCAAAATCACCCAAAACCCACCATTCTGCCCCGCCCAAGATCCTGACAAGGCTTGGTTTGTGCTCCTCTCTCCTGAATAAGTATTCTTAATTTCCTAACATTAAACATACATAGTACTTGGTTAAAGTAGTTATTTATCACCCGTTCGTTTCTTTTCCTTTCATTTGGAAATGTTTCGTTTTTCTTTTATTGTTCTATCTCTTATTTTCTGGAAACAAGAACAACAGAAAACTCAAAAACATATATCGTGGTCAAATTGTTAAATTTATGTGCCAAAAGCAGTTTTCAAATATTAAACGGATAGTTTTGTTGTTGTGAGAAGTGGGTTGTTAAATTTTTTCCCCCAAGACAGTTTTTGGAATCCTGCCATCATCATACAGAATCGATACAGGAGCAATGATGGTGAGTTATTCTCAGAGTGAGAAGAGAAATTTCAAGTTTTATCTGTTTTTCAAAATCAGAAAACAGAAGATGAATATGATACCAGGCAGACCCTAAAACCTAAACTTTAGTACTGTATTGCTTGCCCTATAGAATTATAACATCTCAATTACAAAATGTTTATAATTAGGTGAAAATGACCACTTTCAGGTACACAAATATCGAGACTTGTTTAACTCCCTTGCCAGAAGTCTCTGACAATCAAGAAATTGCTGGCGGTAAATTGGCAAAATGGCCGCAGAGACTGAATTCAATCCCCCCTCGAATCAGTAGGGGAACTGTGGAAGGAGTCACAGATGAGGTTTTCAAACAAGACAACCAACTATGGAAGAGAAGAGTGGCTTACTATAGAACTGTGAACAATCAACTTGGCCAAACCGGAAGATATAGAAACCTTCTCGACATGAATGCGTACTTAGGTGGATTTGCTGCTGCTCTGGTTAAAGACCCTGTTTGGGTTATGAATATGGTTCCAGCTGAGGCAAAGATTAACACCCTTGGAGTTATTTACGAACGTGGACTGATCGGAACATATCAGAACTGGTAAGTAGTCTAATGCTCACTTTAACAACTTCGTTTTTTTAGTAGGTATGTTTTGGGGTCGGAAAAGAAATTTAAGCTGAAAAATCCTCCAACATGAGGCGGCAGTGAAATTTTGGAGCTAATGAGTCATACTAACGGGCATTCACTTGAGTAAAATTCTACAACACACTTTATACACACGCACACTCACATTCATATAGGTCCCCAAACATACTTCACCACTAGTGTGTGTTTGGGGCCTCAGCATGAATGTGAGTGTGTGTTAATTGTTTGTGTTGGTATGTGTGGTTGTAGCAGAATTGTACTTGAAATGAAGAACTACAAAAGTATTTCATTTTGTATCAAAATTTTTTCCATAAGTTTTTGTTAATATCATTACCCATTTGGAATATGGCTTTTATAAAGTTCTTTTTATTTGTAGGTGTGAGGCAATGTCTACTTATCCTAGAACATATGACCTCATCCATTCCGATTCGGTGTTCACGCTCTACAAGAACAGGTACTGAATCTTACAATTTCTTCTTCCCATATTGCTTTGGAAAAGGCAATTTCAGGGTAGTTGATGCATTAGGAACAGAGTCCACGTTTCGAGATTTGTGTATTTCATATAGTCATAACATTGCGCGACTAAGAATGCATTGAAACAAGGCACATAGATTCCCCAAGGGATTGGCCTGGTGGTCAACAAACTTTGGGGTTTGCTCATTCAACTCCTTTGGGGGGCCAATCCATATAGAGTTTTGCTCTAACTTTAATTGGGCTACCTGCAAGTGGGTGGTTGGATTAGGCACGTAGGATTAGTCCAGGTGCATGTAAGCTGACCCAGACACCTGAGTTTTGAAAAAAGCAAAAAAAAAAAAAAAGCAACAAAAAACAACGCACATGGATTTTTGAAAACAGAAGGATCTGTAACCATTAGAATTATTGTCATTACGCCATACGATTGTGATAGAACTAGACAGCATCTTATATTTTGTGTTGCACATGCATGACAGATGTGAAATGGAGGATATCTTGCTAGAAATGGATAGAATTCTAAGGCCTGAAGGAAGTGTAATTATCAGAGATGATGTTGATATTCTGGTGAAAGTTAAGAGGATTACAGACGGGATGAACTGGGATAGCCAGATTGTTGACCATGAAGATGGACCACTAAACAGGGAGAAGCTTCTATTTGCAGTGAAGTTATATTGGACAGCCCCTGCTTCCTCTTGATCATTAGAGCATTTCTTCTTCTTCTTTTGTCTTCTTTTTCCATCTTGTTAGGTTTGTTTTTCTTTTTCTCCTCTTTTTAGTATTGCTGATTTCTTCTGTAATTTACCAAATATTCAGCTAAATGCTGATCCATTCATCAATATAAATAGGTTTGATCCGGTCAAAATTTGACAGTTTATTGGGATGACTATATGCAAATGTAGATTATCATTGAATGCCACCCTTTCTACTTTTGTTTGCTGGAGCTTGAAAAGTTGAAATATTGCTTAGAAAGGTGCGAGTGCGGAGCCGCACTACGGGGTTGTAGTGCCATTGATCGCACAATCATATATGAGCCGAGTTGTCCATTGCCAGGATGAAATCCGAGCCATTGATTACCGAGATCAATGGCTCGGATGATGCACTACAAGATCCCTGGATCCATCAATTTGAGGAGGATCCCTGGATCCATGAATTTGAGGCGTAAAGACGGGAAAATGTTGCCTAGTTTCACAATCAAGTGGCTTTAAGCATTAATAAAGATCGATGTTCTTTCTAATTAAAATGGTTACTGTCCAAGAAAAATGGTACCACTGGGAAAAATGCATGATGCAACTCATGTTTTTCAAGTTTCAACACAAATGCTATGAGCTCCAACGTTGGGTTAGTTAACTCATGAAATACTTAACCACTTACCATCCAAACACAGCTATAAATATGGAGGGGAAAAACCTATCCAAGGGCAAACAAAAACAAATATTTTGAGAACAAGAAAACATTTCAAAGTCATGGCAGCCACAAAGTCACTTGTTTCCCGATCCGCCCAAGCCACATTGGTGTTGGCTCTCATTGCGCTGGTGGTTCAAACCCCAGTGGCTCAGCCAACCTGCTCAGCCCAGCTCAGTAACCTCAACGTGTGCGCGCCATTTGTAGTCCCCGGTGCAACCAATACTAGCCCCAGCCCCGATTGCTGCACCGCTCTCCAATCTGTGGAACACGACTGCCTTTGCAACACTATCAGGATTTCCGCTCGTATTCCTTCTCAGTGCAACCTCCCTCCTCTCTCTTGCAGTGGTTAGCTTACTATCTCTTTCTAACGCGACACTACATGCCGCAAGAGTGGTAATTTTAAAATCCCTCAGTCACTATTTGAGATTTTTGGTTTCAAATAGTGACTCGTAGAAAATTGTGCAAAAATTATGTTGCATTGCTCTTTTCTAACGGGTGACTAATATTTCTTTTGCAGTTAACTAAGGTGGACGCATGTTAGATGGATCGACGAATAATGCACGAGTTTTATTGCTTTTTTCCCTTCACGGCTTGTCTTCAAAGCTTATTTTTGTTTCTTTTAGAAGCCTTGTGATCTGCACCCGAGCAGTATTGTGGTGATATGAAAATAATAGTGTGTAATGGAATAAAGAAAAGATGTTTGTTTTTTGAAAGGAACAAAGCACGAGCAGAAACGCTGTTTCCATATTAAGACAAAAACCCGAGTGCCTTGTAACTAAGCAATATTCTCCATTGGTAGTAACGCCAACATTTCTGCATAATTAGCTCCAATGGTCAATTCGGTTGATTAATGCGTTTGCTTCCTACACAATTGACAATGAATCGATTCTTGGAGTCGGGCCGCAAAAAAGTAATTTCTTGTGCATTCGCTAGTTTTGACGTGAATGGTCTGCCTTTGATTAGATTGGGGAATGACTTAGTCGAGGTGAGAGTAAACTGACATAGTTAATGAAAAATTTGTTTGACCCTATGAAAAAGTTTGGACGAAAAAGTTTGGACGATAAAGTTGTCTAAGATTTGTCTAACAGCAGAGCAGATCAATTTTTTAACACAGAGACCATTGTTTTACGGGGCATCCACATGCTACTGCTGCCAATAAAAATTAAAAATCAATTAGCATCTGCATCCGATGTAACTTTCCCTCTTTTTAGAGTTGGAAATTAAATACAGAGCAGCACTTAATTTGCAGGGCATCACTACCGATGAAAAAGGAAAAGAAAGAAAAAATTAGCAGGGCATCACTCAATTCGTTTTTGCTTTTAAATTTACCAAAAATAAATCAGGGTGTGGAATTGCTGAGAGATGGATCCAAGGACAACGAAAATAAGAGAATTTGTCAAATTAAAAAAAATTTAATAGCAATAAATATAACTCGAATAAGTTCAACAGTCCAAACTAAAGTTAAAAAATAATAACAATCAACCAACGAGTGGCATAGCCAGGATTTGTTAATAGGGGTGCATGAAAAATAAACTAAGAAAAGCGGACTACATTTCCAAACAAAAGAGCATAAGCAGTTGTGATTTACACTTTGTAAAACAATTTTAGAAAAGAGAATAACTTCTTTGCTCCACAAACAAGGAGTTTGCACACCAAGCAAATCTGTGCCGTCCATCCCAAGATCTAACGGCCTGGGTAAACGCACGGATTTCCTTCTTCTTCTTTTTTTTCTTTTAATGAGGAGAGAGAGTGCACTAATCTAGGCCATGGGATCACAGAATGGAATCCCGGGGGATGCTTTGCACCGTGTTGTGCACCCCTCGGATGTCTGATCATGTTTTGGACGGTCTGGATGCGTTCTGCAATTTTTAATTTTTTTTTATTTATTTTTACTAGTAAAAAACCAAAACACATCTGGGCACGAATGCTCGGTGTGAAAAATCTTGTTTGCAGATGGTCCGCAAATTATTTCAGGAATATATACATAAGACAAAATAAGAAGTAGAATACATAACCCAACCAAATCAAAATAAAACTCGACATTTTTTTAAGTCATGAGAATTTTTGAAGACTAGTTTTCCAGAATCCTTTCTTTCGGTGACTGTTTCTACTTCTCCCAATATTATGGATGCCAAATTTTCAATCTCTTTAATGCTTTTCTTTAAATTTTAAGAGTTCAATTGAGTGTTTTTAATAGAAGTAAAAGAGAACAAAAGCCTAATTATTGGGTTAGACCACAACACCATCCTTTAACCATTCTGTTGGTTCCAATTATTTTAGTGGTGATCCAAATCGCACTTGCTCCGTTAAGATAGAGCTTGGTTGGCATTATTCTTTAAGACCTGAGATTGATACCAGTTGTGTCTTAATGCGCATATTGAATTTATTCAAAGCTATTAGAGTGGTATCCACTTTATCGGGAAGATGAATCAAAGTAATAACAACAAGAATAGTTCGTCCATTCAATCTGATGGCCTTGTGTTGAGTGGTATAAAAGTAATTTGTCTAGTGGGTAGCGACAAGAGGCTACATCAATCATATCTGAAACTTGTTTCGTCAATGACCGCGTCTCGTGCCCAACTTGAAAGACAAAACCTCACTTGTCTATCTTGGACCTATACTTTTGTGATAAAGACTCCGAAAAGCGAGACTAAGTAGTGCTATTCTGTCCTCTGGGGTCCCTCAGGGGTTCTTTCTCTCACGTAATTTTGCCCGCCCGTTCTACTTTCGTGTTGGAGAAAAATGGGATTCGAACCCATGATACAATCTTCTCACATGTGAAATAGATAAAACCGTATGAAATTTCAAAAATCAAACAAAGAAAATGAAAAATCGAATGACTAGAATCCTTAAACTTTATATGTGTAATGCATTCTGTCTTTGGCCAAATATGGTAGAATGACTAGAATCCTTAAACTTTATATGCGTAATGTATCCATGAGGTAAATAGTCAAAAAAGGACGTGCCCAGCACCCCACCCTTGACTAGGTCTGCCATTGTAACCAACGGTTTGTAATTGTATGAAATGGTAAGTCACATAATGGGTGAACAGAACAATGAATATGGGTGAAAAAATGAATCCCTCTCCCCTCTGTCCAAGTTGTCTTCGAGAAGTGGAATCAACCGAACACCTTCTCTTTCATTGCGGATGGACCAAAGGAGTATGGTATGGTAGTTCTTTAAATTACAAGGTGGATCCTTTAGCTGTCTCATCTATCATGAGGTGGTATATTTGAATGACGGATCACTCGAATTCAACTATAGATTGCATTGACTTGATGAGTAGTAATTGTGTTTGCTTAGCTTAGCAACTCTAGAAATCTAGAAATGAATGAGTGTTTAATTTTTGCCCAGTCAATCCTAAGGTTACTGTAGATAAGGCCAACTTCATTTGGAATGGATTTTGTAGCAGCTTGACTAGACTTGGGGCGCAGAATCTGAGTGTTGATCCAATTGCTTCCAAATTGATCATTTCAAAGTCAACTGTGACAGTGGCCATGATTAAAGGCATCTCCAAGGCAGCTATAGCAGCAGTTCTCCGGGATCGTAAGGGCATAATATGTGATGGGCGAGCTATCTTGGTGCACTCCTTTCCAGTTCCTCAAGGGGAAATTCTTGCCATTCGTCTGGCTAGACAACTTGTTCAAGCAAATCGCAATGCCAATGCCATCATTGAGAGTGATAACAAGATGGCGATCAAGCTTTGCTCCACAGAGAACGTACCTTCTTGGGATTGTGCAGTTGTCATAGAAGACATTCGAACTCTTACTCCATTAGTTCAATGTTCCTTCTCTTGGTTCCTAGACTTTGTAATAGGGTTGCCCATTGGGTGGTTTCCCAATCCCTTAATGGTTCTATCCTCGTGGATTGGGCTGAAAACCCGCCCCCTTTCCTTTCTAGTATCTGTAACTCTGATGCCTCTTTTGAGGTTTTTGATTAATGAGAATGTCTTCTAGTTCTAAAAAAGAAAGAAAGAAAGAATATGAGCGAAAGCCGAGAGAGTGAAAAAACATCTCAAATTGTAAAATTTATGGAAGTAAGAATTAAGAGTGAGAGTTTAAAACAAAAATTCAGAGGAGAAGTGGAAGGTTCGCCAAAGCAAACTACATGTATGTATTAGAACATCCTCATCAGGCTCAACAAAAATTGGGTCAAATTTAACTTTAAAAACACATTTTATAAATTAACAAGTCACTTTTTAAAAAACTCTCAAAATCAGACTCTCTATTCAGGAAGTTAGGAGAGAGAATTGCTTTAACTCGTGAATAGTGCCTCAAAAGATTTATTGAGTTACTGTAGCGAAGTTATAACTTTAGCAGATTTACAAAAAAATTATTGAGTTTGATTTTGAAAAAATTTCCCTCTTTCACTTAATAACTTAGCTATCAGGGAGATTTGCCACCCCCGAGGAGGATGCTCTTACTAATTACATTAGCCTAAAGTTTTCTTAGAAACAAACTATGAGGCACATTTGAGTTTTTGCTTATTTGTCATAACTCATTTTGAGATCGACTTGTTGGATAAACAAATTAAGCTTAAAAATCTTTTTGAAGTTTTTTACTACTCAGTTGATTTGACTCCGTCATTTTTAAACAATTCAAGCTGTGTATGATATACTTGATTAAAGCTCATTTGAGATAGATTTATCAAATTCGGGCATATTTTTAAAACTTGTTAAATTTTCAAAACAAAAACGAACAATCAACTACCCTGTCCGATAAAAAAGAAATACTAAAAAGCTTTTCACCATCCTTTCTAGAATTACACTTACCTCCCCGTTGAAGTCCCTTCGCAGCTTCACTGGAATGCGAACAGAATTTTATCAGGCCCGAACTCCCGGGTCGGTGTTAGATTCGTAACGAACCCATACGTACAACCGTCTGTCTCTCTCCAGCTAGCAGAAACGCTGATCGAAGAAGAGCAGAAGCTTCATTCGTGGGAATTCTCCACTGAAACCCTAGTTTCGCTGCCAGGTTCTCTCACTCTCGGCTTGTTTGATTTGGTTAATTGGAAAATTAGGGTAAACTTAAGTGAAGGTTTAAGATTGTAATGTTAATATGAGCACTTGTTGTATAAAATGAAGCGACTATAGAGAATTAAGCCTGCGATTTGAAATGGTGTCAGAAATTTTGTGAATATGGAATGGTTCACTACAATTTACGGATTGAATTAAACTACGTATCTTTATCTGGTTTGATTTCTGAAGTTGGTTTTCTTTTTCTTTACTTTTGTGTATGACAAAGTAAACAAAGTGATGATAAACAACAGCATAGGATTTGAGTTATTGAGCTGGTATTTTGAAAGCTTGGAAACTGGGGCTTCATTTGTTTTAATAGAAACCGAAGTAATTGTCGTGGTTGTAATGTTGGTAAACTGTGATTGAATAACAGTTGACTGGTTGAATCGAACGAACATGTGAAATTGCATAAAAAGATGGCAACTTTTGTGTTTTGTGAATTAAAACTCGTTGCCGATAGTACACGTACGATAGTGCAACTGATAGAACAAGGAAAACAAGATGACCCTAAGAAAGAGGGAGAATCAGCGTTTCTGGAGAAATGTAAGTGACAGAGCTTCTAATGTGGTGAATATGGAATGGTTGCTGGAAAGTGCCGTGTGAAATCCTTATGAATACTGAGAGTTGGTATATACGGAGTTTGTTCTGTTTGAGGAGATTTTATAATTTCAATGATGTAACAAAGAGTGAGTGGGGATTTGCTATTTGGTTCGTAGGTAGTTGTGTTTGTCAAAAGCTTGAACACGTATTAGTAACAAACAAAGTTGTTTAGGTGTGGCAATGTTGGGTTCATTGTCCCAAGTGCATAACCCAACTCCCTCCTTTTTCCTATCTGCATCTAACCCATCAACCTCCTTTTTCCTATTTGCATCTAAGAATCGTTGTATTTTTTCATTTCCTTGCGTGTTAGGCAGGGACAGAATCCATTTGAGATAGGACTTGGAAACCATTTTATATTGGTTTTATGTGTTCTTATGTTACACTAAGGGGAGGGGAGGGGAAGATTGAAATTGACATTGATGTTGCTGTAGTGCCCAAAGACATGAATGTCCAGAGTCTAAGTGAACAAGCAGCCCTTGGCAACTCAATGGAGAAAAAGATTCATGTAGCTAACCCCTATTGATGGGTACATAAGGCTTGGTTTGGTTTATGCTTTCTTATGTTTGTCCGTTCATACTTGATGTTTTCTGTTTCTGTTCGAAATCTTAGACATGAAATTTTTTCGTTATTAGTTGAATGGTTATCCTTATTTTTGTATCTTAGTATCTAGCTTAGTACTTTGATGTACAAATTGAATGTTCAAATTATCCCATCTAGGACAGATGTAATGGATTATGTACTTTGTTCTACTGTTTATTATTGACATTTCTCTCATTTCTTCCGCTTCTGTAGAGGGCAATGGATACAAGCAATGATGACCTGCTGAGTTCTCATGAGGATGACATAGATTTTAGTCTCCAAACACCCAATAACTTGGACTTAAATATTGAACAAGAATGCCGTAGCCCAAATGTGGCGCATGTTAGCTCAGTGCAATCCAATCTTTCCTCAAAACATGAAGCTAACTCGGAAGGGGTTCTTAAAATTGGTATGGAGTTTGAATCAGATGAGCATGCATACAGATTTTACAACAAATATGCCGGATTGGTAGGTTTCAGTATCCGAAAGGATTGGGTGAATAGGAGTAAGGTACACGGTCGTATTGTATCCAGGAAATTTACCTGCTCTAAAGAAGGCTACCGGCGGAAAGACAAGAGAGATGTTAATGTGAAGAAACACCGGAAAGAAACAAGAACTGGTTGCTTGGCGCATATGATAATTACTCGTCAACCTGATGGAAGATATCGAATCACTCATTTTGAAGCAAATCATAATCATGACAATGTAAACCCTTTCAGTGGTCAGAACTTGATGGAAATACCATCAATTGGGGCACTGGATGATACTGGAGTAACTGAAGCGGACTCATCAAGCGATCTTGATAAGCAATTAAAAATAGCCTTTCAGTTGTCAGGTAAACAATTTGGTGCTAGAGAAAACCTTGATTGCCCAGTAATAGATTTTGACAATTTTCTTAGATGTGGAAGGGGAAGAGATTGGAAGAAGGGAGAGGCAGGACGTTTGTTGAACTATTTTCAAAGGCAACACTTTGAGAATCCTTTGTTCTTTCATTCCATACAGCTTGATGTTGATGATAAGATAAGCAACATTTTTTGGGCTGATGATAATATGGTTTTGGACTATGATCACTTCGGCGATGTGGTTTGTTTGGACTCAACATACAAATCAAACAATGATTTTCGGCTGCTAGTTCAGTTCTTAGGTCTGAATCATCATAGACAAGTGGTAATTTTTGGTGCTGCACTAATGTATGATGAAACTAGTGATTCATTTAAGTGGCTTTTCGAACATTTCGTTGAGGCTATGTCTGGGAAGAAGCCAAAAATCATTCTCACTTTTCAAGATGCAGCAATAATTGAAGCAATTGAGTCAGTACTTCCAGAAACCAAGCATGGTGTTTGTGTATGGCAAATGTACCGAAATGCTCTTGAACACCTTACCCCTATTACAAAGGATGCAGACTCATTTGCCAAGGTTTTGAGGAGTTGTATTTTTGATCATGAGGATGAGGAGGATTTCATCTGTGCCTGGGATGCCATGATAGAAAAGTTCTCCCTTCAGAAAAATGAGTGGTTACGATGGATGTTTAGAGAAAAAGAGAAGTGGGCCCCGGTATATGGCCAAAATACCTTTTTATTGGCGTCGAAAAAAACATCTCTAGGGGAGATTTTGTCAAATAACTTGAGCAATTATCTAAACCCTGACCTCGATGTCCTACAGTTTTTTATGCATTTTGAAAGTGTGGTAAATGAGCAACGATACAAAGAATTTGAAGCTGATTATCATATGAGCAGATGTACACCAAGATTGATGGCTAATGTGGTTTTGTTAAAGCATGCCAGTAGTCTTTATACACCAAGGGCGTTTCAAGTATTTCAGAGAGAATATGAGAAGTGTTTGAATGTTGTTGTTAACATGTGCAGCGAAAATGGTTCGTTGTTTGATTATAAAGCAAACACATTTGGGAAATCTAGAGAGTACACTGTTGCATTTAACTCCTTGGATGATACAGTCAGTTGCAGTTGTATGAAGTTCGAGTTTGTTGGGTTTCTCTGTTGCCATGCCCTAAAAGTGCTTGATCATCGGAATATAAAGGTGGTGCCTGCCCATTGTATTTCGAAGAGATGGACGAGAGATGCAAGCATAGAAAATTCTAAAGAGAGTTGTGGGACCTCCTCCGTTGAAGAAAACCCAAAGTTAATAACTGCTAGCCGTTACAGGGAATTGTCCCAGCGAATTCTTAAAATCTCTGCTAGGGCTTCTGATTCTGACAAAGCGTTTGCATTTGCTTCGAAACAACTTGATGAAGTGATGCAAGGAGTGGAAAAGATCTTAACGTTAAAACCCTCTGAGGAAACTCAAGCAGTCTCCTCTAGTAGCACGGGAGCATATGCATCTGAAAGTGACCAAGCAGAGATTTTTCAGGATAGGAATGCGATTGAGGGTCAAGATGACAGCAATACATTTAGGCGAACAAATGAGAGGGAGATGACTGTTTCTGATGAAGACCCACTAAATAATCTGATGGAGAAGATCTCCAATTCCCAAGCGTCGCAGAATGTACATGCACCTCAACTGGACACGATCACCTCCATTTCATATCAACCAGCTTATGTTTCTTCTGCGTCCTCATCTCTAAATCCTGTTTCACAGGTATTTTGCCTTTGGATATCGTTGAAGTACATCACATACAACCAAGGATTAGTATTTTATTGCGGTATGTTGTTTCGATTACCTAGGAAAGCAAACATTAGAAACATTTCCAAAACATTTTGAAAACATATCCATATAATGATGCAAGTTTCAGAAGTCATTGGTAATGCATGAAAATGTCATATCTCTAGTAGGTGTCGAAACAACTCAATGCCCTGTTTCAGTCGAAACATTAGAATTTCGTGATTCCTCTGATGTTCAATTCAGTCTCCTACAAAATCGTCACTTTTTGGTCGTTTTGATGGAAATGAAAGGAAGTTTTCTTCCTTGCGTATAGTTTATGTTTTTGTTGTCTTACCGTATGAAAAAACTACAGGGCTTCTACAATTTTGAAGCAACTCAGGTGGTTGAATGCCTGTACCAACCCTCTAATCTATCTATGGACCAACAGCCCAATCGTCATACATATCAACAGCCAAGCCTCTTCTCTAACCAACATGATTCTCCCAAGTTGCTTCAGGTAACTTAGCTGTATTGCGGATCAGGGGGGGGGAAAAAAACTTATATATTATTGTGATGTTTGGAATTTTACAATGCACCATGATTCAAGTGGACAGTAATTTTTGCAGGAGTCTTTATTTCGTAATCCATTCCAGGAGCCCACAGACTCCACACAGAGAAATCAATGGAGGCAGGTAAGTATCAGCTCCATTATTGCATTATTTCCAGGTAATTATTAACTCCATTATTGCCAATAATTTTGCATAGTGATGGATTGCTTTGTGGTTTCTGATTTGGTAGGCAATGGATCTCGACGTCCAACATCCCCATTTAGCTTCATTCATCCGTTATGATCAAAGATACAGAGAATCAAACGGCCAACATTTTGTGTCCAAATAATGACTAAAAAGAAAGTCGCCACCATTCTCCACATCGCATCAACGTAATTTTGGAATATTGTACATTATCGTCCAATGCATTTTTGTTATAACCATAGCGGGGGAAAGATAATGGTTTAACTTGCCCCGCGTGTGTACGTACCACAGGCATAGTCAATTAAAACGATAAAAGGTAATTTATACACTTCAAATTGTTACTTTCGTTTGCAAATCCTCACAAGTTTGCATTTTCTATAATGCGAATTGTACAAGCAAATTATTCCCAAGGAAAGTCACCAGTTGCAGCTGGAGCACTTGAAAAGTATTTATCTTTTGGGAGAAATCTGTAGTACATACCCCCGTATCATTATTGATTGCTGTGAATTATTATGCTGTATATAAAGGGGTATATACCATATCAAAAGTCTCGGTTACAATGTTTAATAAGTGGTTATGCTTTTTGATTTGAACTTTTTTCTCTCTCCGATGATTTTTGGTATGAACATCGTTGTCTCAGTCAAAATAAGGTATGAACATTGAGACTGGTATTTTCCATAGGATAAAGTGGATTGGGTGTGGGATGAGGAATGTGTGTTGTGTGAGTATTCTTGCCCAGGCAATAATGTCAACTTTATTTTTTGCATGAATGAAAAACTTGACGTGATAAGCAAAATGAACAATGAACGGTTCGAATTAAATTTATTAGTGGACCCATATAGAGCTCACAGCCTTCTGTCCTGTTAAGTTGTGAACCTATCCATTTTTTATAGTATTTATTTACCATCGAGACGCAAACGAGGGAGCCTGTGACAGGAAGTCAGGAACGGGGTATGAACGGAAAGATGTTTAATCTACCAACTATTACATATTTGTATTCTAATACTTCCTCCGCCCCAAAATTTTTGTGGACCAGACAAAAATTTTGGGACGGAAGGGATACAATACAAGAATATAGTTGTTGGTACTAAAATGAAGTCACAAAACGCACGAGCTGCAATGCCTGAAATACTATTCATACTTGAACTTTGTCAAATATATACGTAACTCCTCTGTGCTATATTCGAGCCATCTCTTCAAACAAGCATACACAGATTAATCACGATTAATTCATCAACTCCCCAGTCCTCATGGCTGCAAACTCCACATGACACGGCAAAATGGTGAAGGGAATCTTCTGCTCTCGAATGTTCTCACTTAATACTATTAATTCCCTAAAATAAAATCGTACTCCTAATAGAAAAGAAATAAATGTTCTCAGTTAAGGTCTCGGTTTCAATTCTTCTTGCCAACAAATTCTTTAGACCATTTGGAGTTATGCCTGGTTGTTGCCCTCTAAGGCTCCGAAATTAGTCGAAGTGGGCGCAATAAAAAAAAAACCCCTACAAATAGTGTGAGATTATTTAAAAGAGGAGGTGCAAATCTAAGTTATATCCGTTCCCTATAACAAGATAAGTGATGGGACGACTCTGCTGGTACCCAGAATATTTTTCCAGGATCTGAATATTATGTAGCCACCAAACGTAATGCCAACCTCTAGGCCTCGGCTATCGAACACCGGGGATCCAATCATGCTAGGGACAGCAACCCTTTGTATTTCATATACACCCGGGTAGCGGCGGCAGAGCTCAAATCAAAAGCGTCTCTTATTTTCATTGACATGTCGTCTATTGGTTTACATTTGGTAAATTTCTTGTCTGTGTATTTGGTAGTCATTTACCATTTCTCTCATTATACTTGCTATTTTAGCTACAGTATTTCATTCGTTGCAGGAATTGGTGGTTAGGAGGATATCATATATCATTATAGTATGTGAAGAAATTTGGTGTAAGCTGATCAACTGTGAATTTTGCATATACTAGTTTTTGAAAGAAAAGAAATTTGTATGTTTCTTAATAGCTAATTGCAGTGCCTATTTTGGAGAATTATGTTCAGAGATAGAACTAAGAAGAGATTTTGTTAGGTTTTGAATTCTGGTTCCTTTATGCTGCAAGTTTTTAAGTAATGATTTATGCTTTCACTTGGCAATGTTTTTCCCAGTTCAAAATACCCGGGCTAAGCCAACTTTAATATTTGATGATGATGTTTCTGATATAAGATACAGTATAGTACTAGTATATATCTAATAGCTTTCAATAACTACATTTTAGGATTTCAACTTTTATTCACTGATGATCACTTACAAAATTTGGCCTAGTATTTCTGGAGGGAGCCTAAGCTTAAATTTAAAGAGGGCGGCTTAATTCTTTAGAGTCTTTCTTTGACAAGAACATAGTATAGGAGTTAATAATAGAAATATGACATAAACTAATTTTTTAATGTCAAGAGGACAAATCATATATATATATATTCCAAAAATGTTACTGCTAGCCCATGAACTGATGAAAGTACCTAAACTCCCAAATCCTGTGAAAGTGCTTAAACCCCCAAATCTAATGAAAGTGCTTAAACCCTCAAATCTAATGAAAGTGTCTAAATCTAAACCCTAGGGTACCCTATAAAAGTGTCTAAAACTCTAGAGTACCTTATGAAAGTGCTTAAACCATTAAAACCATATAATTGGAAAGTGCACCCTAAACCTAAACTCTATAGTTCCTTATGAAAGTGCTTAAAAATCTTAGGGTACCCTACGAAAGTGCCTAAATCACTAAAATTCTATATTTGGAAAGTGCACCCTAAGTACCTAAATCTAAAATACCTAAACCTACTATAACCTACCCAAAAACCTAACCCCAAAATTGAACACAATTCCAATATTAATTAATTTTGTCCTACACCCACGCATGAGAGAGAGAGAGAGAGAGAGAGAGAGAGAGAGTGACGTAGTACCTGGAAAAGTCGAAAGTGAAGCAATGAAGTGCCTGACTTGGATAATTGGATTTGAGTTGAGGCGTGGAGTTTTCAGTCGGTGCAGCGGGAAAAAGTGACGGGCGGCTGCCTTTCTTTATGTAATTTTTTTTTATTATTAAGGGTATTTTTGTCTATTGTTGTCCTTAAGCCCTCAAATATTTTACATCAATGTATTAGATGCTTTAAAATAAGTTAGATTGAACTAAACACCATTTAAAATTCCAAACTTGACATTTAGGCCAATTTTCTAAATTCTTTATTCAGTGTTACATGCAGGGTAGTAGAATGAGAGAGAATTGCATTATCTCACCAAATGGTTGTAAGTCAACATTTAAAAGGAGAGCTTTTTCGAGGAGGACATAATATAGGGGTTATTAATGGAATAAGGACATCAACTTTTCCGGAGCCCTATCAAATGTTGGACCAGGAATCTCAATACCGAGAAACCTCCATGAGAATCGTGGTACCTAAAAACCACCTGGGGTACTGACTATTCATAGAAAAAACCCTCTGCAATGTTAGACCGGGAATGTTGCTACCTAGAAACCTCCAGGAGAACCTAGGTACCGCGAAACCACAAGGGACAGCGCCAAACCTGATAGTTTGGATTCCGGAGTCAGTAATTCTCTACAGTGCTATTCTAGTGGTGTTAGGTATGTAATTCATTAGTTGTGTATTACCTCATAATTTTGTTATTGTAGGAATGATATAAATACCAGAAACTCATATTGACGTGGATACTATATAACACAAAAAGATGTTAACCAAAATAAAATCCCCGCCTTTCCATCGTGCAGTGACCTATAAGTCCAACCAAAATTAAAAGAATAGCAATAAGTGATCCACTTCTCAAATCTTTCAAAGTTTTCATTTAGCCACCAAGGCATCACAACTTAATATAAGTCCTTACAAAGTATTCATCTACAACAAATTTTTTTTTTTTATTTGCCAAAAAGACACAGCAAAATATTTAGTCAAAAATATACATGTAGTCAAAAGATAGCCTTCAAGGCCAGACAAAACAATACTGGTTCAACTCGTCTAAACACAAAAGTTTGCTCCACCATCGAGTCTGTCAAACTTGTTCTTGTCCTTTGAACTATTAATGAAGGGATGAGTACGACAGCCCACATATAATCTAGTAGAGACTAATGTTGAAAAATACTAATGTTGCCCATGTATCCCATTTTGTTGACTCCAAAATATACTTGCTCGAAAAAATTTATAATAAATATAACCAAGTTCAAAAATGGTGAAAGAGCACATAAAACTGAGGGTCGAAATCGTCAAAGTTGTGTACCAATCCTAGGTGACTGATCAAGTCTCTAATTCATCCAAATTTATGAGCTACTAACCCAAAGGCCTATGGGGCACCTATCGTGCACAGGTTTACAGACTATAGGATCTCTCCAAAACCTAATCGTCTCTTCCTTCCCTCCCTCCTAGGATTCTCCACCCGGGGGATCTCTTTGGAGGGCCGAGATCTGTCCTAGAGTGCTGGCCACGTGTCCACGGATTGTGGCGAGCCTGGGTTTCAAGGCAACACCCTTTTGTAGACGGCGAGGTGATGGAAAGAGTAGGAGCGTAGCGGCTTGAGGCAGCGATGGAGGTTTGGACCTCTGATCCTAGGGAGGCTTAACTATTTTTCTTTGTTTTTATGTTTTCTTTGTTTTCCCCTGTGTGGAAACTGCTCTGACTTGAATATCTCCGATCTATGGAGAGATCTTTGTGCCATTTTCATTTGTACTCAGTGCGTTACTATTGAAAAATCACATGGATAACCCGTTGAATCTGTTGTGAGTCTGCCCCAACGGAGAGCTCCGATTTCATTTTTGTAGCCCTTTAGGGCTTTTCTGGGTTAATAGATTCTGGTTTTAAAAAAAAAGAAAAAAGTATCAACTCCCACTCTTCAACTACTTTATCAATCATGCCAAATAAGAGACAAATTACATTAAAAAAAAAACTGTGTTTTTCACAAAACATTACAATCCATTAATATTCCCGATTACTGCTTTCGAGTAAGTTAGTATGAACAATGAACAAAATTACATATAACCTCTAAAGAAAATACACTAATAGTCTATGAAAAGTCTCGGTTATGATGTTTGTTAAATTATGATTTTTGACATGAACATTGTTCCCTCTCAAAATAAAATAAAATTACGAGGTATGAACATTGTGCTTTATTATTATTATTATTATTATTATTATTATTATTATTATTATTATTATTATTATTATTATTATTAACCCGAAAAAACCATTGTGCTTTTTTTGTTTCGCGTTGATAGTGAGCTAAGATATGAGATTCTGGCATCTTCTACTATTTGATCTTTTGAGACTAGTTTGATTCACGGACTAAAATAGGTGGGATTGGTAGTCCTGAGATTAATAGTCCGGGATTATTTGTCCTAAGACTAATTTAATACTGAATCTCACTCAATCCTTTGTTTGATTCGTGTGGGATTAACATCGGGATATCCCGTGTTTCGGTCAATCCCATGTTTGGTTCCCCAAACTAAATTTTGGGATTAATTTTAGGGCTCTCTCTCAATCCATAAATCAACCCAGAAATCAGAAAATCGAAAATCAACCCAGAAACTAGACAACCATGTCTGATTCGGGATGAATTTTCAAGCCAAAGTTCCGAGAGCACTCCACTTCTCTCTCTTCGTTGCTTTCCCTTAAGCTTTTGGAAGCTAGGATCCGAGAACCTTATAAAGGTAATCAGAAAATCAGAAAATCAATCCAGAAAACCTGATTGATAATCGAAAACCCAATCGATCGGTGAGATGATAACGTTGCATAACCTGATTGATAATTGATCGGTGAAGAACGAAGAACGAAGCAAACTCTCGGCCTTGGTTCTGGATCGTACACATCGTGATGTCGAAAGCAAAATCGGTCGGAACCCATCGTAACCGGAGAGAAGAAGTGAACCTTGTTGTTGGTCGGAACCCATCGTAACGAAGAAGAAGCAAACTCTCGGCCTTGGTCGGTTTCACCATTGTTGCAGATCTAGGTTTAGAGAGAGAGAGAGAGAAGAAGAAGAAGAAGAAGAAGAAGAAGAAGAAGAAGAAGAAGCAAACTGTTTGGGGTGTTGGGGCTGAAAACATTTGAGTGGCAATTTTGTAATACTTGGCCGACAAACTTCCGTGTGTCTTTGTCCGGGATTGATAGTCCCACCCCCCATGGGATTACACAATACCATACATATAGGGATAATTTTTGTCCCGGGATTATTAATCCCAGGCTCCTTTGTGGGAACCAAACAAGGGATTAGGCGGGATTGGATGCATTTAATCCTATCCCACGCGCCTAATATCCGAATCAAACGAGGCCTTGTGGTATTAATTGGGGTAAATCGTTCCCTACGACGGTTGGCCTTTGAACTTATATGGCCGTCATAGCAACATCAACACTCCTAGGGCTAGATTGGGTGCGAGATAAGTTTTTGATGGATTACATAAAGAGGGGGTAGTAGGGGTATTATTTACAAAGGATGGACCCACGTTAATGTGACTTTTATCGAGAATGAATAAAAAAGTACCGGTTCGGATGAGGTATTAAAAAATGGGAGATAAAATAGTACTCCCTCCGTCTCTTTTTAACTGTGTTACTTCGTAAATCTAACTTATTATAAAAAACATCATCATTATACCTTTCATATTAACTTTTCCTTCACTTTACACTTTTCATATCAACTTTTACCTCTATTTTTCAAAATTATCCTCCACTTTTATCCATTGACTCAACTTTTCAAAAGGTCAAAATGATAATTGAACAAACTTTTACACATTAACTTTTTAAACTACATACTTATTTAGAGACAGTTCAAAATGAAATTTTCTACACTTAAAAAGGGACAGAGGGAGTATTTGGTTTGGACGAGAGATAAAATGGAGGGATTAGATTGTTTTGTAGCTAAAATGAGAGACGATGGGGGATAAAACACCCCTTATCTGGCCGATAATTTTTAGACAAGCTCAAAGGGTGTCCAAATTTTATCCACCTCAAACCCTCTACGGCCGGATAACCATGGAGACGGGGTTAGTTTAGAGGGTCGCCAACTTGGTGCGTCAAGCCAAAGCAAAGGAGAGGGGCCCACCTGTTATCCGGGCGGAAAACATATCCGGAGGGTTTGCCTCCATCCAATCGACCACCTATAGTTGCTAGTCTCCCCATTGCATCCAAACCCTAGGCTAATGAACCCCTAATTCAGCACCTAACTGATGTGGAGACGATGACAGTTGGGTATAGTATGGATCAAAATGAGTTTGTGTTGAATGAGGAATGTGTGGTATTCATTTAGCTTGAATGAGGCTTCTCAATCAGGCACCTAATGCTTAGTCGAACATGTCCCAATCATGTGACTACTAATGTCCAATCAAATTTATTTTTTACATAAACAAAACTCATCAGGAACGCTTCAAGCTTTAATCGTTACCAATGCCCGATGCCGTACTCTTCTTCTACAATGGATCCACTCCAGCACAAGATGTCTCTCTCTCTCTCTCTCTAAGCTTTAATCGTTACAAATGGGACATGAGCAAGGCAGCCCGTGACAGCAATGGGGTATTAAATAAACAGAATAATGTGTAAAATACCAAGTATTGCATCTCTGTATGATATACAAGAATCTACTTGTGGTACTAATTCAACTAGGAAAAAGTAATGCGAGCAAAATCTGAACGTAATCAAGCTAAAACTAGTCGTATACACAAACAAGTTGGAAATCCATAGACCTAATTCTGGAAGCAGATGGCCATTGAATCCAAAAGAGAGGGAGGGAGAAGCTCGTCGATTCTAAGTTCCATCGCACTTCCACTTAGCAGTGGGAACACAGTCCAGGTAGTGACACCAGTGGCAGTGCTTGCTTGCGTTAACTCCTCGGAACAGCATTACCAATCCAACTGTAAATCTGCAATTTTTTTGGAGAAACAAAATAGCGTATGGTTAGCATTTTCACATTTTAAATCATCAAAGAGCGTAGGTTTATCTCGCCACAATGCAAAAGCAGATTACTATCTTCTTATCACAACAGAATAACACAAAATATATTCCTTACCCTAAATAAGCGTACTAGAGGAAAAAAAGAAAACAAAATAGTAATTTGCAACATTTTCATGTAATTCGTTGTTGAAATATAATCTGGATAAATTTTTAGGTTTCCCTTCATCAATAAGGCATAAAAATCTTAATTGCCACAACTCGAGTTGAAAGAACATAAAACTCCAATTCTTACCATGAACAACACATTGATACAATTCATCTTTCAACAAGTAGACTTACCCAGCAACAAGAAGAGCCAGAGAAACCAGCCACAACACATACTGATAGGCCTTGTATTTAGTTCTGACACGGACGTCAGCGGAAGGTTCCGGCGGCTCTAACCATCCATACTGGGGGCGAGGCAACAAGATAAAGCCAAGGAGGAAACCCACCAGGAATCCTCCAATATGGGCAAAATTATTAACATGTGGCAGAATCCCAAGGCCTAGATTGATAACCACGATGAAAACTAGTGTTATGAGCGCTGCAGCCTGAAAGAGATGCGAGAAAGAGAAGTTAAAACGTTATAATCATAAAAGACAATATATTTGTAAGGCAAACTACAATAGGAAGTACGAACTGAAATATAAGCAGCACGCAAAATCTCCACCACGGTGATAGGCTCTCACCTTGTTGGAATAAATAGACCAGTTGGTGATAAGCTCTGAAAGCATTGCACCAAGAAGCCCAAAAAGAGCACCGGAGGCACCAATAGAAACGCCATTTCGAATAAATAGAGAAGAAAGTATGCTCCCTCCGAAGCCTGATAACAGGTAAATGATTCCAATACGAACTGCATATTTTTAAGTCCAAGAAGACAACATGAGACGACAATCAAATATCAGTTCAAAAACATAAAATTTAAATGCTGCACAAAATTGGTGTAAACCAAGTGACAGGATAAGAAACATTCCTTCAATACAAGTAAACCTGAAGTGTCTAACACGGCCACCGGAAATTTCAACGAGGGGACAGCAAAAATGAAACAAGAGAATTGTTCTTAATAAACTCCAACCGGCCAGTACTCCGGATGAAACACAGGTGGATACAGACATTAGACATTGCATAAGCTTAATTCAATCATTTCCACAACAAAAGGTTCACAAGTACTTCGAATAACAAGAAAGAGCTCAACATACCAAAACCAAACTGCTGTTCGAGGTGAATGCCAATGAAGACCAGGCTCAACATGTTTACAACCAGATGAATAATACCAGCATGCAACCAGATAGAAGTGATAAGCCTCCATGCTTGGTGCTGGTCCACCACTTTCTCCCACACGAGACCCCCCATCTTCACCAATCTTTAAAAAAAAAAAAAAAAACCGTGAGAACAACAATCTTTCTAACCCTTTGATTAGAACTGTTATCAACAGAATGGTTATACATACGACAAACTGTTCGGAATTTTCCAATTTTTTTTACCTTGAAAAAGGTAATCCTAATAACAGACTTAATACCGATTACACAGTTCATAAGTGCTCCAAGTTTTTAGTCATCAGACTGAGTCATCCTAGGCATACACCAACCCAGATTATGTAAATAGAGTGAAGGAAGACAAAATCAAAAGATCAACGAGAAAATACACAAAGACAATAGGCAGACACTATAACGTAATCAAGGAAAGATGCAAAATTTTCAGATTCGATGATCGTAGATATTAAGCATAAATACATTGCAGGATTACTAAATCATTGCCAAAGTACCCTCATCAGCACATAGTCCTATCCATATATGCTGAAGAACCGTAGACCACTGTTTGATTGCTCGGACTAGTAATAGAAGGACATAAATCCGATGACGAAGTAGCGTATATCCCATGTTTCGTTGAGACTATGGATAACAACGAAATTCTTACCTCATAAAATCCAATTGACAAAGAAATCCATATGATAGTATACACAATACACACCACGAGACAATTCTCCATACACTGACCAAACCCAACTTCATGAATTAAGCAACAAAACATACAGAAATTGAAAAAACCGAGGTACGAGTATTGAAGAACAGATTATTATGTTATTGGAGTGTTGTCTGATTAAAAAAAGAAACTCATATAGTAATTAAAAACTGAACATCCCGATTTTCAGAAACAATAACTTCCAATTCTTCACAAATTACAAAAACAGAAACAAACACAAAAACCATAATTAAAATATGGGTTTTGAAGAAAATATAATTACGTGGAAGAAGAAGGACCGAGCAAAGGATTTTCCTTCCAGGGTTCAAACGAAAACCGCCCAAGAAACCTCGCCACGCACGTCCCTTGGAAGCCCAAGTTGTGTTTCGGACAATTGTTGACGTACATCGTAACGACGAAAACGGCAACGTTTGCCACGACAAACATAGGGATCAACCAAGAAGTCCATTGGGTTTCTCTGTCCTCAATCACGTACGAGGAATTATTCCCTCTCTTCTTCTCTCCCCTGCTCTCCAAATCCGCCCTTGCCATGATTCCTCTCTCTCCTCTTTCACTCTCTCTCTCTCTAAACGAAGAGTTCGATGAAGGGTATAAATTAAGGATCTGTTTGGATGGATTTGGTAACTGAAAGAGATAAACAGAGTTGTTGTTGCAGCAGTTGTGAAAGTAGTAGAGAAGGAGCACGAAACGCGTGGTGATTTTTCGTGTAGAAGTTACAAGAAACGTCAAATGAAAACTGACAAGTAGTTGGTTGCCATGTCATTCGGATTTGATGTGGTTGGTGATGTGGCGGTTGATGATTGGTTTGTTGCAAGAAATGCTCTGGGGTTTGTGAACACTGGAAGAATCCCCACCGTGTTTTACTATTACCGGGAACAAAAATGCTACGCGTACGTCTATGTGTGCACCGATTTTGTACCGACATCATCGGGGACACCGTTGTGGGATCCAAAAGATCAATCCAAGCCGTTCATAATTCTCAAAATCGAATTTTGACTGGTCTTGTGTTATAATCGAGGCAATTGGATGGCTATATGAGCTCAATCCAAAACCACCACATTTAGTTCAAAAAAATTTAAATGAAATGGAGTGGTATTAGATCGAGCTCATACAGCCACCCAATTGCCTTGATTTCCTAGTGGCCCCACTCAGAATTCAATTTTGAGAAGGATGAACAGGTCGGATCAATTGTTTGGGTCCCACAACAGCCTCCAACGCCATCGGTACAAAATCGGTGCACACAGAGAAGTGCACGTAGCAGCGTTCAGCTACAGGGAATTTGTGCCTTTTGGCGGTTGCCGCAAACCGATGTTACTGTTTTGTCTGGGGAATTGGATCCTCCGTCCGAGGTTTGACTGGATCCAACGGTTCAGAATTTGAATCATTTTTCATGACTAATTTGGCTAAAAAGTGGTTTTTAATTTTTTAATTTTGTCTTTAATCAATTTTTTGTAGCATTTGTTGGTTTCATGTCAAGATTTTGTAGTTTCTGAATTCCTCTCAGCGAGACGAATTTAACAAGTATAAATTTATGGTCAAACTAAATATTTTTTGAATAAAACCGAAATACTTAGATTATTGATAGTCCTCAATAGCCCCTCCAGTCGGTTATTAAATGTGAAATGACGTATAATTTTCGAATAAAATATAAGATACTCTATGCATATTTTTTGTCAAAACTTTTTGTCATGAAATTAAAGACAGCAATTAAAATTGTGATTGGACGCAAACAAATTTGTAAAATAATGCTCGAAAATACTTATTCTTTTATTTAAAGGTACACGTCCTCTTATGTAAGTAATAGATTGGGTGTTGATAAGTACCAAGAATTTGGTAGCCAGAATTGACCCAAACACACACAAATAAGTACCCAAACACACACAAACAAACTTGTTTATGTGTGTTTGGGTCAATTCTGGCTACCAAATTCTTGGTACTTAGCATTACTGATAGTAGATTAACTTTGCAGGACAATATAATCAAGGAAAGCAATACTGTAAGGCCTCGTTTGATTCGGGTATTAGGAGGTGAGATTGGACTATTTTTGTCCAATCCCGCGTTATCCCTTGTTTGGTTCCGCAAAAATGGCATGCGATTAACAATTCCGGGACAAGTTTTATCCAATACGTATGGGATTACACAATACCTGGGGGGTGGTGGGATTGTTTAGTCCCGGATAAAATGAACGCGGAAGGGAAATCCACCAAATTGCAAAAATGCCACTTGTTTAATCCTGAAACGTAGTTTAGGGAACCAAACATGAGATTGGCCAAAACATGAGATGTCCCAATGTTAATCCTGCATGAATCAAACAGGGGATTGTGTGAGATTCAGTACTAAATTAGTCCCAGGATAAATAGTCTAGGACTATCAATCCCAGGACTAGTAATCCCACTTTTTTTAGTCCGCGAATCAAACGAGGCCTAAATACACACCCGCCAATTACATCCCTCATATGGGAAGCAAGGATCTTGTTGCGCATCTTATGAGCTGCACGGTGCAATGCAGCATTCTAGTGGTCCAAAAGTATTTGAAGGGGGTGTTCTATTAACTTGGTTTTTTTTTTTTTAGATGTTTTAGTTTTGCAAAAAAATTAACTTGTTCCACTAAGTAGTTTTTTGGTTTTTTGTTTTGCAAAAAAACTAACTTGTTCCACTAACTAGTTTTTTTTTTGGCTTTTTTGGTTTTTAGTTTTGCAAAAAAACTAAGTGATTTTTTGTTAGTAGAATGAGATAGTTTTTGAGTTAAAATAAAACTTTTTTTTTTATAGCGGAACGGGGCCTAAATGGTTCGGATTTACAAACGTTTTCTTACTGGTCACAATATATTCTTACCGGTAAGAAAACTTTAGAAAATCTAGACCATTAATTTTCAAAATAGAGGACTGTGTTGTGCGCCACATGGTGCAACACATTGGCTGTGTCGGGCTCAGATGTATAATTGTGGGGACCCTACAAGATGGGTCCCTTGCATAAGATGGTTGTAGGGGATATTCCACTAACTAAGTTTTTTTAAAAAACTAATTTTTCACAGTTTTTTATGTGATTGATTGTGAGAGAATAACTTGTCTCGGTATTTGAAAAAAACAGTCTTTTTGTTAGTGCAACACCCCTTAGTGTTTTGTGTGTGTGCACTGTCACTAATCAAAATAGTTTTCGGATGTTTGACTCTAGTTAATATTATGATGCTAATCTTTGCAATGTTACTTTATTTTTGCTTATTTCAATAGTTTTGCTGAGATTTGGACTGTCTGAACCAAATCCAAATAGAGTGTGGGGGTGTCTTCGCCGAAGTGAGCTATCTAAACCTTCTAGGGGTTGGAGTGGACTGAGCGGTGTCCTCGTGAGCCTTTTTCTTCCGCCGGTGGGGATGGCCTGCACACGTAGATAAACGCGTCAGTGCCTAGCTCGGACGGTGGTGGTCCGGGGAGGCACTCCGGCGATTAAGTCAGTCGCCGGAAAGGAAAAACGCTCTAAAGGACTTAGTGAAAGGGAGGAGTTAAGAGGGTAGTAAATGAGGAGAGAGATGTCCTTTTAGTGGTAGTTGTGAGTGGGTATTTATAGGTAGAGAGAGAGTGCATCCCACGCGCTTGGTGCTCCCCGCGCGCCTATCATTCGCGCTCAGAATGACAGGTGAGGTGACCTCTGTCCCTGCCACAGACGCCATGACTGGGATGACATCGTGGCACGTGGGCTCGAGTAGTCCAATCACCCTCGAGACATTCCCCATCACCCACGTATTGCTGTAGGCGGCGGTGGTAGAGTAGGTGACTGCCGCATTTAATGCTCCATTGGGGAACGTGTAGCGTGCCTAGTACGCTTCCACCAAACCGGATACACCCGAGTCCCATGTTACCGAGGTCAACCGACTCGGCAAGCGTGCGGGCCAACCCCTAGGGCGCTCAGTGAGTCGCTCGGCGGAGCTCCCGAGGGTTGTCTGGGAACCAGGCTGTGAGTACCGTGTCCTTGGCACCAAAACGTTCGGCAAACATCGTTCAAACCTATATTCGTCTAGGATCACGTATCCGCACCATCCGCCGAGGGCATCGTTTGTTCAGCACCTTTGAGGCGGATCGATCTGCATTCGGTTTTGCAGATTCTGAGATAATTAGTTTTGGGAGAGTGACTCTGCTGGCCCTTACGTATCCGGCCGCTACATAGAGTAAATCGTAATTTTATTACACTTAAATTAATGAGACAGCTTGCCATTTGTCTTAAATAAAGCATTAGAATAACTAAGTGACATTCCCACTGTAAAATAATTTATTCCCACAAAATAAAGCATTAAGCAATATATGGGGTGGACGTCTCTCACTATGATACTCTATTACGTGATTAATAAAAACAAGGTGGAGACATGCAATCATACGGAGTCCCAATTGGAATGGGAGATGGTGTTATCCCCTTGGAACAAAATCCATGTTAGGCTGAGCGCGGACAGCCATGTTTGGCAATGGATAACTTAGATTTGATTTGTAGCAAACAGTTCAAATTTGTTTGGACAAGATCTGATCTGAGCGGCTGTGATTGGACAACATGGTTATTGTATCTTTAGAGACATCACCCACCTCGGATCCATTCCAATTAGGGTTTTTTTTTTCTTCGGATGATAAGATGTCAGTATACTAACATTATTACAGTAAACCAACGTCGCTCCATTACTTTAACCTGGAGACCTCAGACGCTAACACTTAAGGCTCCGTTCAGTTGTCAGAAATGTTATGTAAGAAAGTCAATCCCAGGAAAAGTGAATTGAAGTAAATTGAAGAAAAAGAAAATCTATTTTCCTGTGAGTGTTCAGTTGACAAATGAGTTATGTAGGAAAACTAAAATTTAGTTGTTCATCTGCCATGAAAAATAAACTTACAGGAAACTTATTTTATCTTTATGTATTCAATAGTTATTTTGAATAAAAGTAACTGTAGGAGCTATTCATCCAATCAAAAAATTAATACATATGAATTGTGACCTTTGAATCATCAATTAACTCTAAAATCAGTCATAAGGAAAGAACAAAATTTTCTTTAGTTTGGTTTGGCTTGATAAGCCAGTTGACCTTTTTGTGTGTCTCTATTCAATTTTTTCATATCTAAATATTTCACGTCAAATTTTTTTGGATTATTAGTTCGTCTCGACGAGAAGAATCGGAAAAATAATAAATAATAATTGAAACTCAAATTTTTTTAGTAGCGACAAAAATATGCCAAAAAGTTTTTTTTGTCCTTATTTTTGTCTTTATTCAAAGAATTTTGAGTTTTGAACATAATTTTTACTTTTTCGAATTTTTCTCGTTTAGATGAACAAATAATCAATAAAAATTGACACAAACTAACAAATACAACAAAAAATGGAATAAAAAAAAGGAGCCAAATAGCTGGCTTATTTGGATGCTTAAAAGATAAATAGATAAAATAGAATAAAACCAATGTTAACCAACGGTAATTAATTGGTTGGTACAAACAAAACAAAAGACTAATAACAATATTAACAACACACATCTGTAAAACCAACATATTGACTGTGTTGCCCACATTTATAAAAGAAAACAAAGAAAAAATGGAGAATTATACGAAATAAGAAAAATAAAGGTGTGCAGGAGAACAATAGCCAAAAAAACTTGAGAATGGAGAGAGGATAGAACTTTCCCGCGACACTAAATTCTATATATTTTGCAAGACCTGTTTTCCAGGAAAGTGAGTCCTGATGGGAAAATTATTTCCCAGGATCCTATCATTTTCCTGGTAACTGAACACTCTAAAACATGTGAAAAAGTTAACTTTCCCATCATTTTCCATCCTTTCTTGACAACTGAACGGGGCCTAAGTAACCAGTAACCAACTACAACCGTTTGAGCAACCACTCAAACTAACTTAACCGCAAACATGACAAGGCGTGCTTCACACCTTGCCGGTGGACAATAAGATTTAGTGCAAATAAACTAATTCAGACATCCTAAAATTCACCTAAATTCTAAAACATCCTAAAATTCTAGTTAAAAAAAAATCCTAAATTAGTAAGTATTAGATTATCGTAATTACAATAGAAACCAAGTATTGACTGCGTGGCACTCTATATTACACGTGGAAAGTAGTGAATAGAACTATCCAGGGTTGAAAGCAACTCCTTCGTAGCCTAAGTTTATCTGGCTTGGAGGACAGGTGAAGTGGTTCTATACAGGGTTGATGCCTTGATGGCAACTCCATTGTTGCTTGTTTACTATCAGGCAAGGACAGATGGAGTGTTTCTAGCATTTTCTGTGGTTCTTTCATAAAAAGTTACTACTACCCTCTACTTCCTTCCACCTGGCCCCCCAAAGAGACTGTATTGCACCAAGATTTCACACACAAGTCTGTTTATCTGGCTGGAACCAATGCAATGAGATGAACAAAACCATCCAACACACATGAAACAATCACAACACTACAAGTTAGATGGGTCCTTTTAAGGGATCCAGTTGGAAGTTCGGTTGTGAAAATAGGTGTATGACTAGACTTTTCATTGAAAGGAATCCTCTTCCGCTAATACCCGTTAAGGTTGGAAATTTAATGATACTGTACTCAACTGCAACACAATCAAAATTTCCAGAACAATACCCAAATGACAATCTCTTGATCATTTTGCCACTACAATAAACTAGAAATCCCAGATAAAAGTTGGACATAAATAAAATCTAGCACGCATACAAGATTGACGAAAAACAAGCACAGACAATACCCTCAACAATGTTTTAAGCTTTCTTTTACCAAAGAGAAATGGAGGAGACAATAAGCTTTTCAACGCTTTCCACCACCACCTCCAAGCTTGGGTCCCTTAGGTGCAGCACCCTTGGACACATTACCTTTGCCTGCCTTCTGGGTCTTAGCAGTCACCTCAGCTTTCTTCGCTTTCTTTTCATCCTTTGTTTTCTTAATCCTCTCCTTAATTTCACTGAAAATTCAGAGAACGAAACAGTCCGTAATCTGCCACAAAAAGTTGTAGAACAAAACCGCAATTTTTACAAAGGAGAGGTAAACCATACCGGAGGGCTGCCTCCCTTGCAGCGTCACGAACTTCAGGCTTTTCAGTCCTTTTCTTCTGTATAACCTCCAAAGTAGCACCTACAATAGACCTCGAGTAAGGTTTCTTGGTAGTGCGACGCCTCTTCTTGACAGCTTCTTGAGCAATGTCCTGTGATAAAACACACAATTACCCAAAATTAGTTAGTTCACAAGTTTATATGGATTATGGTGTATATAAATGAGAGAACTAACTTTCCAATTCTAATGTAATTACCTTCTTATGTTGCTTCCTGTACATGGCTGTCCAGGTAAGCTTTGAGGGTTTCAGCCGGTTGTGGAAGTACCTCTTGCATTTTGAATTGGCAAAGAGGAAGACCTTCATTGAATCATCAATAGTTAAAACATTTCATGTAGCAATATGAAATATGAAACAAGAGGCTTGACGGAGTTGACAAAACCATTGGTCTTACCTGAGAGTCTGAACGAACAAATCTGATACCCCTGCCAGGATATATCTTGGCTCCACTGAAGCGGCAAAGTTCAGTCCTGAAAGTAACATATTTAGTAAGTAAAAACTACCAAGAATTTCTGGTAACGACCAATGCATATTAGAACCTAGCCTTAGGTTAGAAAGAACATGACATGATTTAGCCAACTAAGTAGAAAAACTACAGGACATTCAACAACAACAACAACAATAACATAACCCATTTAATCCCCAATAATTGGGGGTATGGGCGGGGGATGGATAGGAGACAAACCTAACATTTGGCAATAAATGCACAAAGTGGCTGCTCCCAGAATACCACTGAAACAGATGGATTTGAGACAGACCTAACATTTGGCAATAAATACACAAAGTGGCTGCTCATAGAATACCACTGAAACAGTGGTCCCCCTATACCGTCGAGTTTGCTTCGGAATCATGCCCTCAAATCGAAGCCAAAAGGCATCGGAGACGGCAGACCTAAGAATCATTTTGATTTATGTGCACATTACCATGCTTCTTTCATTTAGCATCCAGAGCATTGGCGTTGCATAAGATAAACTACAGGACGTTGAGACAAATAAATCAAAACATTGTAAGTTCTCTGTTGCAATGCATAGGCAATATGAAGCCGTTTTATTGTGCCAGGGTTACCATGGGGTATTGACGGACAAAGCCCATATCAAACTTAAATTTGATAAAATTGATGAGCAAATTAAAATCAAAGTTCAACGACCAAGGCACCAACACTGAACAAGAGGCTGGGAGGATGTCTAGTCCTCTTGCACCAATTAACGAAGAGTAACAGATTAGAGATATGAAGACTAACTTAAGGATAGGAGCGGCTATGGGTTAGAGGGGGAGGATTTTGCACCAGCTTGCAATTGCCCTACATGTTTAGAGAACTACCACCATCAATTCAATCTCTACATCATTACTCCCTGATAAATATTTTTTCTTTTTACCCCAAGAAAGCAGAAGGATTCACAGCTTGCGTATCAAACACTACAAACGGAATTCCTCAACCAACGCTAAGTAGCGAGTTAGTTAACTTTTCATTTCCATAACCCCAAAGTTTCCAAATTTTCACTAACATAATCAGAGTGTTTCACTGTAATTGTCTTACACGCACTATTCAAACTGAAACAAAGAAAGTTAGGTAAATCAATAACCAGACAACAACTCCAATTCTATGCTGTGTGGTTCACGAAGGAAGAGTTAATTCTTTGGTTTTCCTATCATGATCATTTCTTAGACACCCCCGCATAAATCCATGGACCAAACGCAGTCTTGACAAACCAAATCTCCAATCAAGTGTGCTATCAGCTAATATCACAAATCTACTTTGTCACATATTACCGAATGCAAACTCCTAAAGATGCAATTTTCAACGTCTGTTCTCCGATTACTCACAAAAGAACAGAAATTTAAAGATCACGATTTATGATACGAAAATGGAACGAAAAAAAGGAAGGAAAAGTAGCGTACTTGAGAACCATGGCGGCAGCTGCTGCACTCCTGATTAAAAGAAACCCTAGGAGCTGAAGTCGCTAGAGTAAGTCCTTATGTAAGGTCTAATGCGTCGTAATTATAGATTTTTCCTAACCTTTTGAAAATATCAGTTTTGCTTCCCAATGATTCTAAAGTTACAAATTGGACCTCGTCTTTAATTTATGCCTTCATGTCAAAGACTATGGTGTGTTTGGAACTAGAGGAAAGTGAGAGAAAAAAAAGGAAAGTATAAGTTTTTCCCTCCTCTTGTTTGGTTTGGAGAGGAAAGAAGAGAGAAAATAAATAAAATTAAATAATATGATTAGTAGAATTTTCCTCTCACTTTCCTCTCATTTTATTTTCTCTTCTTTTCCTTTCTCCTCCACAAGTTCCAAACAAACCTAGGACTATTGGAATCGTGGAAAATGGAACATGGTGGTAGTATATGGTATACCCCTTTTTTCAAGTTCAATTAACTACTTAATTTGTGATTTCTAAAGATCTTTTTGCAATTGTATGAATAATTATGCTCAATGACAATCTCTACTTAGTTATATATATCAATAGATATCAAATTGTCAAGCAATTAAATTTTCATTAGTTGGTGTCTTCCACATTATTTACAAGAAATATTTGATGAATTCAAATAAAGTGGTTGGGAATGTTTTCATGATTAATTTCGTCAACAAATTGCTTGTGCAATCCCTGATTTCTATTGGGATATAGTATTTAGAGCATTAAACAAGAAGCATGACATAAGTGTCATGTTTGGTAACACTCCCATTGGAATTGGGGGGCTTTGTATATATAAGTGTAGTGAGCTCTCTCTGTCGTTCGATTGGTGACAACAGTCCGAATTGTCTTACACTTTAAAAAATATTTTCGCATTTACTTTAACTCCAATTTATCTGGATCGTTGATCGCCGATCAGTTGGCCGAGGGAGCTTTTTTCTTGTAAATAGCTGAAGGAGCTCACTACAAGGACATGTAGTGAGTGAGCTCACTACAAGCCACCCGGATCCCACTCCCACTTCCTATTTTCTGTTTTTATTTTTAGAATTTTCCAAAATTAGAAATTTTGTTTGGTGCACTATTTTCACTTCCAAATTCTACATTTTAAAAACAAACGTTGCTTCTGCTGCAGTGCTGCCAAGTATGTTACACAGAACAGTTAATAAAAAAGAAAAAAAGAAAACACCTTATACAGAGTTAGTGCAGGTTCGAAACATGGGACGAGCAATTTTTCAGCAATGCTACATACGTACGGAGGTCATTCACTCAGCCACTCATTACATTTCCGTGCAAAATTCGACTGGGAAGTCTCACCAGGTTCGAAACATGGTCATAGCATTAGTTTTTTGTTTTTGTTTTGGTCTCACGGGCATTTGAAGTCACAAACGCAACTAAGATCACTCTTAAGCAGAAAGGAACTGTTTGATCGAATTGGTTAAATACGTACATTTTGAGAATTGTTTCTATCTTCTAGCGAAGCTCTTTTTGGCATTTTTTTTTTTTTTGTGCGTGTACAAGCATCACATTCTTCTTACTCGACCCTATCTGAACATTTTCTTTTTACGTTCCCTTCTTCACTTAAATGGCATACTGAGTCTTTCCATTGTTTGGCCACGGCTTCACTGACAGTCATATAATTCCCACCACTATGTCTCACAAACAGATGTCTTACTTTCGTTCTTCATTATGCAATATTTTTGTCCTTAATATCTTGTAATTGTTTCTCTGCCCTCGTTGTCTTCATTTAAGTTCTCTAGAATTCATATGCTTTCCATTGTTTTGAGCCTCTGATTTTTCAGACCTGATATTGTTCGGTGACATTAGTTCTGGTGTTGTATTCAATTCACAAATGTGTTGACTCTGTGTGTGCTGCTACCACTCTTCATATTTTTGGATTTGGCCCCTGTAATAAAATTGTGTTCCACATTATGATCATACTAATTCAAATTTGCTAATGTCATGTTCACTTTTTTTCTTTTTTTTGATATAAAAGATCGTCCGATTAATAGAGGGCCTATCTCCTAAACTCTGTTGAGATCAGTATATATACATGTGGATGGAATACCCTAGAACAAACACTAAATGACATCTTAGATTTACATACATGTCTACCATATCTGTTGAATTTCCTGCTAACTCTATGCAAAGACTTAGCCAACCACGCCCCATCTGTAACAAACACAACATTTAGTAGGCCTTCCATAGTTCCATCGTAATTATTTCTCACAAACTTGAAACAAGAGGCATCCTCCATACTTTTCCCTAGAACATCAATATCAGCCTCCTCAAAATTTGCACCAAATTTAATCTCAAAAATCATGCACGTCAAGCTCCATCAGTTTTCAAAAAATGCACTCTCTCTCTCTCTCTCTCACTCTCTCTAATTCGTATTAAAGTGCATAAATCCTAGAGTACTCTATGAAAGTACATAAACCTAAACCCTATGGTACCCTATGAAAATTCCTAAACCACTAAAACCCTATAATAGGAAAGTGCACCATAAACCTAAACTCTAAGGTATCCTTGAAAATGCCTAAATCCCAGGGTACTTTATAAAAGTGTCTAAACCTAAACTCTAAGATATTTTATGAAAGTGCCTAAAATCATAGGATACCCTATGAAAGTGCTAAATTTTAAATTCTTAAATGTATGGTCCAAATTTTAAATGTACAATCTAAATTCTAAATGTCCGGTCTAAATTCTAAATGTATAGTTTAAATTCTAAATGTACGGTCTAACTTTTAAAATGTATATTCCAAATGTACGGTATAAATTCTAAATGTACAGTATAAATTCTAAAATGTACATTCTAAATGTATGGTCTAAATTCTAAATTTACGGTCTAAATTCTAAAATGAACAGTCTAAATTTAGGGTACTCTATGAAAGTGCATAAAATTTTAGGGTATTCTATGAAAGTGCTTAAACCACTAAAACAATATAACAAGAAAGTGCATCATAAACATAAACCACCCAAACAAGAGTGATTGACCTTAATGATAATTAAAAAGAGTGATTGACCTTAATGGTAATAAATATTTGTTTTGTGAATTATTATCTTTCCATATTCAGTTTGATTTTGATTTCCAATTTTATTAGGGGGTGGTTTGGGTAAATTGAAAAAACTAGTTTTTTGGTTTTTTTGATTTTGTCGTTATTAAAAAAAAAATTGTATTCATTAGTTTTCGGTCGATTTTTTGTGGTTTTTTGGCTTGTCTCGACGAGAGGAATCTAAAAAGTATAAAATTATTAGCCAAACTTAAAATTTTGTAAATAAAGACAAAGACAACATCCAAAAAAACTAGTTTTTTAGATTATCTTTCGTCTTTATTTACAAAACTTTAAATTTGGCTAATAATTTTATACTTTTTAGATTTTTCTCGTTGAGACAAGCCAAGAAATCACAAAAAATCGACCAAAAACCAAAAAATGCAAAAAAAAATTGAATAAGGACAAAACCAAAAAACTAGTTTTTTCTATTTACCCAAACCAAGCCTAGGATTTGCTTCTTTTTTTATAATTAGTTTGAGTCCCTAATCGAATTATGATTTGTTTATTCTTTAATCAATTTGAGTCCTAGTCGAATTAGGATTTGAGTCCAAGTCGAATATTTGGAATCCAATCAAAATTATTAAATCTTGATTATTTTTGTTTTTAATGAACGTTTTTTAAAATTTTTTTATGGTCCATAACTCACGATGTAAGTCAGGACCTACGCAATTTATCTCCACGGACTCTCTGTTCTTCGATCGATAACTGATTCCAACGCATACAAATCGACATGGTATCTAACGCCGATGAAGACGATCAATTGTCCGGAAGTGAGGGCGACGAGGGCTTGGACGAGGACATGGAAGCCCTAAGGATGGCCTGCATTATCACGGGAACCGACCTTAATTCCCTCCAACCCTCCTCGTCTGTCCCCACCACCGCCGACAAATCCAGCTTTGCGGCGGCCTATGATTCCGAGGAGGAGGAGGAGGAGGAGGATGACCTGGAATTGGTTCGCGGAATACAGCGGAGGTTCTCGGCGTGCAATCACGCGGAGGTACCTCTCTTTCTAAAGCCCTTCAGCACACTTCCGCCAGCTGTCTCCGACCAAGACGATGATGAGGACGATTTCGAGACACTCCGTGCGATTCAAAACCGTTTTGTGGGATATGATAAAGACAGTCAGAAAAATGGCACAGACGAACTTATGGGTGAAGTGGAGCAGGTCCATGCCAACAACATAGCCTTGGAGAAGGAAACTTCCATTTCCTTAGTTGTAGACAGAACTAATGTTTCTGAGGGATTTCCAGATTCTTTAGATTTTTACAACAACTCCCGGAGTTCAAAACCGATTAATAACATTATTCATGGGATAAGTCCATCGGGCTTGATTGAGTGGCATCAACCAGACAATCATAGTTTGTCTACAATGCCATGCAGCAGTTCTAGCTTCCCAAAGTCTGCACAGATGTTTGTTGATGCCATCAAGAAAGAACAGGGCCTGCCAGAAATTTCTTAGAAGTAAGTTGATGCAGATTGAAGCAAGGATTGAAGAGAACAAAACACTGAAGCAGCGTATTAAACTACTGAGAGATTTTCAGGTTAATTGCAAAAAGCAGACTGGGCGAGCATTGTCCCAGAAGAAGGATGCTCGAGTCCAGCTGATTTCGGCCATAAAGCCTAGGGCTAATTACAAGGTGAATGGGAATAATGGCTCTCCTTTATATTATGGCCCTAATGAGAATTCTCATGTTACTTGTTATAGAATGGTGTTTAAGAAATTTCCGATCTTGTTGAATCGTGAAAGGTGGTCTCATGAAGAAAGAAAGAATCTCGCTAAGGGAATAAAACAGCAATTCCAAGAACTGTTGCTTCAAAAGTCAGTTGATTTATTCAGTGATGTAGAAAGATCTTCTGGAGATTCAAATGACTTTGATAGTATGATTGCACCAATTAGGGATCTGGATATCACCCCTGAGAATATTAGATCATTTCTGCCCAAGGTTAACTGGGAGCGGTTGGCCTCTATGTACGTCGCACGTCGTTCTGGTGCATCATGTGAAGCAAGGTGGTTGAACTGTGAAGACCCCTTAATCAATCGCCTGCCATGGTCTACAAGGGAGGATAAGGAACTTCTACGTATTATCCAGGAAAGGGGTATCAGTGACTGGATTAACATTGCCGTTCTGTTGGGAACAAACAGGACCCCATTTCAGTGCCTGGCTCGATATCAAAGAAGTCTTAATGCTTCGATACTGAAGAGAGAGTGGACTGAGGATGATGATGATAAACTTCGTGCTGCTGTAGAAACTTTTGGGGAGGGTAATTGGCAGCTCGTAGCTTCTACTTTGGAAGGACGGACAGGTACCCAATGCTCTAATAGATGGATAAAATCCCTCCACCCGGCTAGGCAAAGGGTAGGGAGGTGGACATTGGAGGAGGATAAGCGACTTAAAGTAGCAGTGATGCTTTTTGGGCCAAAAAACTGGAATAAAATAGCTCAATTTGTTCCTGGTCGAACTCATGTGCAATGTAGAGAGAGATGGTTCAATAACTTAAATCCTTCTTTGATTTTTTGTGGATGGACTCAAGAAGAGGATTCTAAGTTGGATGCTGCTGTAGCGAAACATAGGGATTGCTGGTCTAAGGTTTACTGGTGTAAGGTTGCTGCATGTGTGCCTCCCCGCACTGATAATCAGTGTAAGAGGAGGTGGCAGAAAATGCATCCAATTGAATGGTCACGGAACCAAGCAGCTAGAAAGAAACAAAACGCAGCTCTCATAGCAAACTTTGTAGATCGGGAGTCGTTCCGACCTGCACTTGGACCAAATGATTTCATTCCACTAGCAATCACAAATGCAGTTGAGGAATCTGAAGATGTAAATCCTTCTGGAAAACAAAAGAGGAAATCGAGGTCCAAGAGATCTACGAAAGAAGCTCAAAGTTGTTCTGGGGAAGTTCCATTGTTAACCCATGGCAATGGGATTGAGAACTATGGTGCTGATGACTCTATTTCAAAGAAGAGAATGATGAAGTTATGGCAATCAAAGAATAAAATAAGCCTTGAACCGACTCAAGATTGTGCAAGGAATTGTCAAGTTGGACCATCTGATTGGACAGCACAAAGGAAGAGGTCTTTTGGGAAGCGAAAGAGGAAATTTAGCAGAGGGAGGCCAGAAGCAGGTTCCATGCATGATGCCATTTCAAAGACGGTAAGAGAAGAGAAGCCGTATTCAAAGGGGAATAAACAGATTGATCCAACAAAAGCTCATATAGCAGCTCGTGAATTTTTTTCAAAATTATTAGAGTTAAGAGAACTTGGTGGGGATCATGGTGCGAAGAATAGAAAGCCATATGAAGGGTGTCGAAGAAAGAGTAATTGTGTTGAGCTCGGAGATGAGAGCTCGAGGACGATCAATTTGGATGAGATTGCGAGCTTCGAGGAAAATAATGCTATATCAGAGAAGTGTGTTGATTCAGCTCAAGTTGATTTATCATTTTGTCAAGTTTCAACATTATCAAAGATAACGGATGTTAATGAGGTTGAAGCCTTGGGTGATGATGGTGAAAGGCAAAGGAATAAGAATTCTGATAAACTCTCTTCAAAGAGGAGTAAATATGACAGACTTATGCAGGAACTTTTCGAGATGAGTGATTCCAATGACGCTGATACACTAAGGGGCAATGATGCCAGTTTGAGAAAGAAAAAGGTTACGAAGCAATGTTTGAAAAGGTGTGGTGGTGTAAGTCATTCGTCATCTTCAAAGTCTTCAATAATCACAGAGGGGCGTAAAAGATCAAGGACTACAAAGAAGTCTATTTCCAATCATATATCAGAGGTTGAAGATGGGGATGACATGACTCTCGTTTTGTTTATTGAGAATAAACGGAAGAAGAGAAGGCTTGAACTTGCTGAAATGGGTAATTTTGTTGTTGGAGGGATATCTCATTCACATGAATCATCGAAAGATCCGTTGTGTAATTATCTTGATTCCTCCAGCACTCCTCCCCCTGGATTTGAGAATCCAATATATGGCAGAGCCGCGTCATAGTTCGAAAGAAGAGGATAAAACATGTTTTGCCTTATATCAGTCATCTGTTTTTGTCAATCCTGGAAGTGGTCCTACATAGAAATTTTACATACTGTTACCAACCCCTGGATTAATTAATTTTTTTAGTCGAATAGTGTGTTGCTTGGAGGGGTTTGAAGAGTTGCACCTGTACAATCATATATTTGAAGACCATGACATCCTTTTGTAAATGGCGTCATAGACTTGTAAACAAAGGTTTCCGGCCTTAGCCTATGTATCCCCTGTGTCCCATTTCTTTGGGAACGCCAAGTTGCAAGCTTTCGCCCCCACTAGTCTTTCCTTTGCTTTCTTGTAAGCTCTTCTAAGTCTGAGAGCGAAGTGTATTGTTGATGTCTCTGCTTTCTTTTGAGAGTTAATACTCTTTCTTAAGCCTGGCATTCCTCTTTTTGCTGCTTTTACTCTTTTTTCTTGCTTACTGCAATCTCTTAGTTGATTGAGTAGAGGTACTCCCTGCCAGAGGCAGCCCTAGACTTTTTGGAGGCTTTAGAGTAAAAACCAAAAGAAGGCATTTTTTAAAGTCTTAATGAGCAAGATATAAATAGGTAACTTACACTTCCAAAAATAAATACTAGTATTCATCAATAAGAAACAGACTCAAAGAGAGAAAGATCCATTTTCATGAAAGAGCTTCTTTCATTAGTGAAATTATACGTGGTCATTATTCTGTCCTGCTACTGATACAAGTTAAATTCCCATTTAGTCAATTAAAGTTATAAGACTATTAAGAAGCCCTTTCTACCCTATTGAGACAAAAATAGCAGTCTCATCTTTCCAAACGGGGAGTTCGTTGGGGTGTGCTATAGCAAGGAGTTAAAGTATGCAAGAGGCCTAGGCTACACTGTGATCCCAATCGAAGGCTTCCTCTTTGAGAGGATGGAAAGCCCATTAAGGGACTTTGTTAGCTCACTCTTTGAAAGTAGGTTAGCGGCAAGGAAAGCAGGTAAGGACTTGAGTCCTTGGCCTGTGAGTACAAGATCCTTATGAATTCGCTAAAAAATATAATAAACTACTTAAATTGTGATTTCTAAATACTCCCTCCGTTCCTAAATAATAGCCCCACTTTCTCTCTCCTGTCATTTTTCAAATCAAAAAATGAAGTACTTTCGTGTATCATTTTTTGAATTTTTTCGCACGAATTAGGGTACTCGATGAGTACTTTAATTCGGTGCAAAAAAATTCGAAAAATGATTTACGGAAGTAGTTCATTTTTCGATTTGAAAAATGGCACGACTTTTCGTAGTGGAACATTATTTAGGAACGGAGAGAGTATCTTTTTGTAGTTGTATGAATGATTATGTTCAGTGACAATCCCTACCTAGTTATATACATTAATGGATACCAAATTGTCGTGCTATTAAATTTTCATTAATTAGTGTCTCCCACGCTGTCTGCAAGATATATTTGATGAATTCAAATAAAGTGGTTTCGGAATGTTTGCATGATCAATTTCGTCAACAAATTCTCTGTGCAATCCCTGACTTCTATTGGGATATAGTATTTAGAACAAGAAACAAGCAACATGACATAAGGGTCATGTTTGCTAACACTCCCACTTCCTATTTTCTTATTTTGGGAATGACTTGTATATCCCAGGGTCATGGTATCCCTCGATCAAACGACCCAGATTTTGCCACGGAGGCTTAACTATAGGTCATTTTGCAAGTCAAAAATTATGGGTATAAGTGTTATACCATTTAAGCCCCAAAAGGGTAGAACAGTTGTACCATTAGGGAGGGACACCACAAAAAAGTGGTATAACGGTGGTATAAATATGACACGTTATGGTATAATTGTTATACCATAAAAAGGGGACACCGTAAGAGGCAAAACCAATTATACCAAATTGGGAATATGTTCAGTAAAAGGGTATAACAGTTATACCAAACTGAAAATCATTTTATTTATTTATTTATCTATTTTAATTCTTAACCATTGTTAACATTTGGGCAACAATTAAACGTTATACATTGTTTCGATTAGTAGAGTGTAGCGGACCTCGTTAAATGGATAATTTTAATGATCGAGGACGTTGATTTGGCTGGTTTTATTGATGTAGTTAATGTCGTAAAATTTGGGCTCTCGTCAGGCTTTAGAAGTACAATTACCGATCAAAAAACTCTTTATTTAAATGAAAATCTGCATTGTTGTAGTGCGGTCAAGTACGTAACCATAACCGATTCACGTGAATTTTTAGTGGAATGAATAAATCTCTCTTTTGTAAGAGATGGACGGTTTTGATTTTCTGAAAATTTCTTGAGCAGTGTATTGTCACCTTTTAAAGCCTATGGAAGCACCAAATGTGTTTTGATGAAGTGGTTTTTGACATCCAATTGTCACCTATTTTGTGACAACTATATAATCAATAGGATGTGCAATTTGAATGGTTGGATCGATCATCGGAAAAATTTACTCCATAACTCCCTTTAAACTCTCAACGTTCAATCTCACTATATATGGACTAAGGTGTTGCGCATTAGTGTAATGCACTATAGTCATACATTCACGACATAATAATAACGATTGAGATCGTCTGCATTGTTTCGCTTGATGTTTTAATGATTGTGACCAATTTTTGGGCGTGTTGGTTTTAGGGAAGCCCTTTTATCGAGATGCGCAAATTAATGTAAGTTAATTTTTTGCCTGATCAGCCTTTAATCAAAATGATATAGACTTCATTATTGCAAGTTGCGATCTAATCCAACAAATTTGAAATATTGAAAGTTCCAATCGTCAAGAAAAATGTCACATGGGCCTTGGGGTCCACTTTCAACACTTTATTCTATTCGTCCCGCGCAATTCGTTACACATAATAATTCCCTAAATTTGAACAAATAGGAGGGTCTTCCCTTCAAAAGGAGAATAGCCCCTCCAAAAATTCCCGGGAAATTCCCCAATTTTTTTTGTAACACACATATCAGATTCCGTCTCTTCGAAAGAGAGAGAGAGAGAGAGGCGAGCTTACCACCACAACCGGGTCTGTCACAAGCTTCCCTCTCCACCTCCAGTAAACACCAACGCCAACTTTCCCCTGAAATTGTGGGAAAGTACGGATCGGGGGCTCTGAAACAGACGTCTAGCAGCAGCTTCTCACTATTCGAACCAGACCTACCGAAGGTCTCTCTCTCTCTCTCTCTCTCTCTCTCTCTCTCACACACACACACACACACACACACACACACATTCTCATGGAGATCCCCAATTTAGAAACTCTAAAGCTTGAAAAAACTAGGGTTCCAATATGAGCAACCTAATTCGAAGAATGCAATTGGAACCACGTAATTCAAAACCCTAATCCTGAATAAACTAATGGGACAACTGATACGTAACGAACTGGAAATTTACAGAAATGGGAACGAAAGAGTTGCTAGGTACAAGATCTCCCCTCTCCCTATCTTGTACGTCTAGTAACAAAATTAATAGAATACAAGAATAACAGAAAAATAACATAAATGAAAGCTGCTAATGTAGTGAAACTCAGTATAGTCAATCCAAGTAGCATCTTTAGGAAAAGTCATGGACCACTATACTAGCCACTGAACTATTGCTCTGTTGTTTCTCTAGACCATCCCTGTGAAATATCTAGATTTTTTTGTGTGAATTAGTTGCATCTATAATTCTAGAATCTGCCTTGAAGTTTATGTTATATGAAAATATCTTTGTACTAGACCCTTCCATTGAGTAGTATAAATATGGATGGATTCTAGACATGTAATGGTGTAGAACCACCCCCGAAACTACTTTGTTTCAATCTGAAAATAGTCCTGAACGTATCACCAGCAGAGCTCCTTGCCATATGATTGGCCGAACGACCCAACTCCATTCTTACTCCGCTACACGCTAGAACTACAGATCGAGGTAGTTAAAATTCTATCTCTCTAAGTATATTTGTGTGTATTTGATCTGTTAATGGATCTGTTAATGTAGGGTTTGAATATGTGTTTAGTGGAACAAATGGCGTGAACAAAATACAAATGATTGGAGCTTAACCTTGAAAGGAAAAGAAGAAGAGAATACAATGTATTGTTTAATGTGTTCGATTAGTACATGATATGCGGTTAGGCAGTTTGGACAAAGTACCCACTTCGTAACTTGTATTTCTTTGATGGAAACTTATCTCACTATTGTTCCCTTTGGTTTATAATATTGGGAGTTCATAATGAATTCAATTGATGATTTGCATTTGGATAACCTACTAAAATGATGTGATGTGCAAATTAAGAGGTAAACCTAACATGTGCAAGTATTTCTCTAAGTTAATTGGTATTAAGCAAGTACTGTGGTTAAGTGATAGCTTGTGAAAGAAATGTGAATTTGGTTATCAATCCTTGCGAAACATAAATAGTTTTGTTTTAGTCATCAGATCCTGTTAATCGTGGACTTTTATTATTCTAAGAACCTAGATGAACTTAGATGGTTGGTTTGCAGACTTGGGGAATCTTTTGGTCGAGATTACGTTTAAATGGGATTACGAAAGGAATGAAAGGTGTTGTTTTGGGGTGCCCTATCAAGACCTTGGGGGTAGCCTAGCAGGACCTCTTGTTGTTGAGGGAAGCCTGAAGGACCCAGTTGTTAAGGGGCAGCCTAGCAGGACCTTGGGGACAGCCTAGCAGGACCTCGAATTGTTGAGGGCAACCTGAAGGACCCAATGACTTATGTGATAACTATGGTTGGTAGTTAAGGATGTAGCAAACGGTCTCGATGGTGAAATTTTCAAATACTTGTCACAGAGATTAAAGGCTAGTGGTTTTGAATGTGTGTCACTCTTTTTCTTTTAATCGTTTATTACTTAACCGAAATGTATATTTAATATCCGCATGTTATGGGTTTCGGGTAGGATTTTTCTACTGAGAATTTTATGCTCATGGTACTACGTGCCTCGGTATTCCCATCCCAGGTTTAAAAGATGGAACTGAAGCTGAAGGTGGACATTGTCTCGAAAGGAGGATTCCTCGAGTTCTTTTTCATAGCTACTCTCTATCTTTTTGAAAATGTTAAATTTAAGGTTATAATCTTATTTAAGGACTTAATCTCAATATTTCTATTTAATCAAACTAAGCTTCCGTTGTTATTGTCTTATATTTAAGGAAATTATTTTAATAGCGTGCCCGAAATTCGGGGAGTTACAAGACATTTTGTACCAAGCCAAAAAAAAAAAGAGTTTTGAGTTTAAGTTTAATATAAATACCTTCCTTCCCCACCCTTGCCTAAATTATTTCTCCCTCCTCCAAAATCTTGTCTAACTAAACATTATAAACTCCTACTCTTCCATCAAACATATCTTAAGACATGCGATACGTATCCCGATACGATTTATACAATGAAAAAAACGATGCACGGTATGTATCCCGATTTGAAAACACTAGTAGCTAGGGTATGTTTGGGGGACATGAACTTACTGAATGGGACCCCCACATATCGGTTGGAATTGAAGAGTGTCAGTTACATCGCGTGGAGTCTGTTGAACACTTTACGGCCGTTTTGGTAACCGATACCGAAGCTTGATTTCACAATGATTTCGTCAGCGGTGCTCGTGATTTCTCTCTCTAAGTTGATTTCCTGCGTGCCAAAGGTGATGAGGGAGGTCCACCGGTCTAGCATGTTTGTTGTGGATTCCACCATTAAGCTTGACATAGCCTGTTGGTCAAGAAATTGTGGAGAGGGAGTGAAGAGTCCCACATCAGTTAATCTGTGGTAAATTCATTTCTTTATATATCCCCTCCTTGCTTATAAGTTTTCCCATGAGGCATTGTGAAATATCACAATGAAATATGCAAATCTAGTGATACTAATATGATCACAAACGTAAAGGCCACAGCTAGCTAAGGCCAATTTTTTTTTCAATCCTTGGACAACGTCTTATATATATTCAACGTTACTCTTCCTCCCTTCTGCACAATGACTTGCACATGGTTGTTGAGCCAAAACAAGTCAAACGTAAGCTAATAAAATATTTTGCAAGCCTAGTTCTAGCAGATTGATTCGAGCGGGAGCCGAGCTCAAGTTATATAGATTTCTGGCGAGCTGAGCCCAAACAGTCCAATATGTGTTCCAGATTTTAGTGGTTGGATTTTCCTTTGGTAACTTGGAGCCCGTAATGGGCAAGGCCACACGTATTGGTGATCTACTACTATACCATATATCCTCTTTGTTTTCCTCTCTAGAGAGGAAGCAGCCAACCAATCCATTGCAGTGTACGGTGTGGTCCATCATTTTGTAAAACCACTAGCTAGTCTTACATCTCCACCTCTTTGGATGCCAATAAAATCTGAAACAAAGGCCCCACCTGCCTGAACACGGAAACGTGGTGGCAATTAGGTGTGTAATCGAGCTGAGCATTGGACTATTCGGGCTCAGCTAACCAGAAATCTACTTAGCTTGAGCTCGGCTCGAGCTCGAATCAATTTGCTAGAACTAGGCTCGCAAAATATTTTACTAGCTTAGGCTCGGCTCGTTTTAGCTCAACAACCACATGCAAGTCATGTGCAGATGGGAGGAGGAGTACTGTTGCATACACATAAGACGTTGTCCAAGGATTGAAAAAAAAAATTGGCATCAGCTGGTTGTGGCCTTTACGTTTGTGATCATATTAGTATCACTAGATTTGCATATTTCATTGTGATATTTCACAATGCCTCATGGGAAAACTTATAAGCAAGGAGGGGATATATAAAGAAATGAATTTACCACAGATTAACTGATGTGGGACTCTTCACTCCCTCTCCACAATTTCTTGACCAACAGGCTATGTCAAGCTTAATGGTGGAATCCACAACAAACATGCTAGACCGGTGGACCTCTCTCATTGCCTTTGGCATGCCAAAAATTGACTTAGAGAGAGAAATCACGAGCACCGCCGGCGAAATCAAGCTTCGGTATCAGCTACCAAAACGGTCGTAAAGTGTTCAACAGACTCCGCGCGATGCAACTAATGCTCTTCAATTCCAATCCATACGTGGGAGTCCCATTCAGTAAGTTCATGACCCCAAACAAACCCTAGCTACCAAAAAATTGGGGAGGGAAATCGATTTCCTCCTCACCAATATCATAACAGCTCGAAGGAAATTGAATTCGCTCCAAGTCACTGGCGGGAGCAACTATCTTCTTCAGACTGATTTGTTGGGGATTCTGTTGTCAGAAAACAGGGTGGACGAGAGTCGTGGGACGGCATTGATGACGCGGGAGCTGGTGGATGAGTGCAGGATGTTCTTCTTGGTGGGCATGAAATGACGTGGACGATGCTGCTTTTGGCATTGCATGAGTGGCAAGATCAACTTAAGGAAGAGATCAAAGATGTGGTTGGAAATGGAGAGATTGATGCTACCATGCTTGTTGGTCTAAAGAAGGTAAAATTTTACTCTTTTATTGGAAATGGAGAGATTAAGCTAGACCTTAATAGTTTTCTGCTTCTCACCTCCCCTTCTCCTTGTGAAACATCTTTTTTTTATGCTTTATTAGCTTCCTTTGTCCGGATTCTAATCTTATTGGTATTTAAATGTTGTGTTGTGGATTTGATGTTAAAAGTACGCTGTTACCATCATTTCAGATTTGTGTTAATACTATTATTCAAAATGAGGAGTGATTTCTGAGCCATATCGTCAAGTCAACAAATATGAAGTGCCTTACTCCACCGTAAGTCCATAAAACTCTCTCTCTCTCTCTCTCTCTCTCTCTCTCTCTCTCTCTCTCTCATCATTGTTCACAACACTTTCATTGTTTCTTGTTCCTTACTTTTCAAGAAATATTATCATTTCGTTTTTTGCTGATTGATAAACTAGGTTGGCTCTTGAATGTGAGTGTGGATTCCTTGCCGCTAACCTCTATGCGAAAAGTATTTTTGGGGAGGAGGCTTTGGTGAATTTGAGTATTGAGAAGCAAGCGGATGGAAAACTGAGCGGTTACATCAGAATATGGAGCAAGACACAAGGAATTACTCTTAGCCTTGGGGACAAGATCACTCTTAAACAGAAAGGAACTGTTTGAATTCGCTAAATACTTGCGTTTTGAGATTTTTTTCTCTATCTTCTGGCGAAGCACTTTTTGGCATTTTTTTTGTATGTACAAGCATCACATTCTTATTACTCGACCCTATCTGAACATTTTCTTTTTATGTTATCTTCTTCACATAAATGACATACCCGTTTCGCCACGGCTTCACTTTTTTTTTTGAACTGGAAGATATGTCATTAAAAAAGGCCTGAAAGCCAAGCCGTTCGGCACATACACGATTTCAATGCAAAAATGGAAAGAACCGATACTACTAAGGCTCGGACACGAGCACACCAAAAGAACCACGACGGGCATAGGGCTCTAAGACTTGTACTACAGAGTAGACGCAGATCCATAAGAGGGTCGATGCATAGGGTCCAACCCAAGCTCAGTAATATCATACGGTTCAAACCCAAACAATGAAAGCCCAAATGAAATCGAGACTCCCTGAAAACTAATTACATCCTAACAAACCAGAACAAGAAGCAAAACATAAAAGAAAAACAAAACCAATAGGACATAACTCAAAAACATATGAGTCCCCGAGTCAATCAAGAGTCGCACCGAGTCAACCCATGAGTATCACCGAGCCATCAAAATGCTTTGAGTAAACGTCGAGTCACAGCTCCGGGAGAGAGACGCAAGACTCCATAGCAGCCACCTTCAGTATGAGGAGCCTTTATTCGCTGGAGGGGCCTGGGCCACCCTAGTTCACCATGGCATCAAAACAAATCCATTATTGTCTTACTGACAGTCCTTATAACTTCATCGATAGTCCTTATAATTTCCCCTAACTATATGTCTCACAAACAGATGTCTTACTTTTATTTTTCATTATGCAATATTTTTGTCCTTAATATCTTGAAATTTTTTCTCTGCCCTTGTTGTCTTCATTTAAGTTCTCTGGAATTCATACTGACAGTCCTTGTAATTTCCCTTGACTATATGTCTCACAAACAGATGTCTTACTTTTATTTTTTATTATGCAATATTTTTGTCCTTTATATCTTGAAATTTTTTCTCTGCCCTTGTTGTCTTCATTTAAGTTCTCTAGAATTCATATGCTTTCCATTGTTTTGAGCCTCTGATTAACTCAAGTTTCAGACATGATATTGTTCGGTGACATTAGTTATGGTGTTGTATTCAATTCACAAATGTGCTGACTCTGTGTGTGCTGCTACCACTCTTCATATTTTTGGATTTGGACCCTGTAATAAACTTGTGTTCCACATTATGATCATTCTAATTTCAAATTTGCTATGCCATGTTCACATTTTTTTTTTTTGACATAAAAGATCATCCAATTAATAGAGGGTCTATCCCCCAAACTCTATTGAGATCAATATATATACATGTGGATGGAATACCTTAGAACAAACACTAGATGATCATTTTAAATATATACATATATTATGAACAACTAATAAATACATGTCTACCACATGTCTGTTTGAGTTTTCGCTAACTTTCTGCAAGCGGAAGCCCCATGCAAGGACTTAGCCAACCACGCCACGTCCGTAACAAACACAAAACAGTTAGCAGGCCTTCCATCGTAATAATTCCTCACAAACTTGAAACAAAGAGGCATCCTCCGCACCTTTCCATATGGGCCAACCACTCTTCTCTAGCAGCACAAAATTCTCACCCAGCCCGGTGCTCAAACAATCCGTTACTGAACCCTTGAGACATAGCTTCATCTAAAGACCAAAACTCTACTTTAAATAAAGCATCATTCCTAGCACACCAAATGACCCACACAATACCCACAAAACCCAAATCAAGACTATTAGACTAGGCCTATTGAAATCACAGAAAATGAAACATGGTGGTAGTATACGGTATACCCCCTTTATTCGTGTTCAACATCTTACTTATGAGGTGGCGAAAGACAAAAATATATAGCATGCGAATCTTGAAATTATATGGGTTCGTTAGTCTGTCTTACTTCTAATCTTCCTTTAATTGAGAGTTATTAAAATTAATTTAATTTAATTTTTTATTTATATAGATAATTTTTTTTAGTTGTATGAATTATTACTCTCAACGACAATCTCCACCTAGTTGCATTAATGGGTATCAAATCGTCATGCTATCATCTTTTCATTAATTAACGTCTCCCACGCGATCTGCAAGAAATATTTGATGAAACCAAAATAATGTGGTTCGGAATGTTTGCTTGATCAATTTCGTCAACAAATTGTTTGTGCAATCCCTAAATTCTAGTGGGAGATATTATTTATAGCAATAAACAAGCATGACATAAGATATTCTTTACACTTCAATTCTTGCTTACCCTATATCACCTCCTCACTATATTCTCATTTAATTTAAATATTAGAACAACCCTTAGATTACACCACACAGATGACCAACGTTTTTGCATGAATGCTGTAAAAAAAGGTAAATATGTCTCCCATCTCTCTAGTTCTCCATTTCTTATCTCAAGTTTTTAAGAAGTGCGTGCTCTTGTTTGGGACTCCATTGAACCCTGGTGATGAATTTCTGGGTTTTGATCACTTCAACTAATCGAGACTCCAGCCTGCGCCATTGTATTCGTTGTAAGTCAGTACTAAACCTACAAAGCACCAATTTTTACATAAATGAATACGCTTAAATCATAGTGTAGTAGTCTCCTTTTTATTTTTTAGTTGTAGAGATAGACATTGGAGTTAAAAAAGGAACTGGAAAATTGTGCTTCCTCTGCCCCACCTAGGGATGGAGCCACAATTTCACTATGCAGGGGCGAGCCTATATAATTCATTGGAATTTTTTTCCTCCATACAATATTAGATGTTCTTTTTTCTTCGTGACTGCCCTACTAGCCCCAAGGTCCATCCCTGCCCCCAACCCCCTGTTGTTTGCATCATGTTTGTCGAGCTTGAGTGATTTCGTTACGTTGCCCTAAATTTTTCATTAGTTGTAAAATTTTATTGCTATTGGGATAATATTGGAAATCATTGTAAAACACCTTCAAAAAAATTTCTCACCAATTCGTTCGTATTCTCTCGTTGTATATTTGAATAGACAGAATAGAGAAATAGAGACTCAACTGAGGCTTTTCTTTGATTTATTAGTAGTAATATCCACTTTGGGCAAGGCATGGAAAGGTCCACAATTAATTTGTGAGCTTATGTGATCACTTTAGATCTAAGAAGCACGGATGAATCTACCGACCTCATGTATCCCTAGCCAACATGTGTTAGTGACGGACACGACACTCTCTGTACACGTGTTGGACATGCTTAAATACTTGTCAAGTGTTTTTACTTTTCATTATACTTCTTTTGATACATCAACATTCTACTTTAGTTTTCTAGTTAATTTTTGGCAGTTTAATTCAGGGTATCACACCAAAACAAACTAAGCCTGGTTTTCCTTTTTAAATTGGGGTCGAATACATGAATTCATTCCCGCTATCTCCATTTGTCTACGACTACATATTCAGTTACCTTCAATGCTTGGTGTATATTATTTCTTGTTTAATGTAATTAGTTTTTGGTTTATATTCTGGATTGATCATATGCAGAACCTGAATATAGAGGTTAGAGGTGAGATGGCTATGATGGGGGAAGATTTGGACCCTAGACTTTTGGGAATGTTCAAAGAAAATGGACTTGAGGGATTCTGTGAAAGTGATCAATTCAAAGGCGCTTCAAGTGATGATCAGGATGGCAGAAGCGGTAAACGGAAAAAGAAGAAGAAATACCATCGGCACACTCCTGAACAAATTAAAGTGCTTGAAGCGTAAAATTTTCTGGAAATATTTTTGTTGTCTTGACTTCATGAGTCACTAATTTGTGTTATTTGCTAATGAATATTACACTTTACTTTTACAGCTATTTCAAAAACTGTAATCGTCCTAATGAGAATGAAAGGTTTGAACTTGGTAAGAAGCTATCCTTGGATAGTAAGCAAGTTAAGTTTTGGTTTCAGAATCGGCGAACCCAGTTGAAGGTAATTTGTTTGACATTGTTTCCTTTTTGTTCTCGATTTGGTTTATTTTTCAAGTAAGCATTGTCCCCCTTTTTACTCGAACTAAAAATTATGATTGGATCAGACCCAACAGGAACGCTGTGAAAACAATATCCTTAAACAGCAAAAGGGCCAACTCATAATTGAGAATATTAGAATGAAGGAGGCTATGAGGAATCCGATTTGCAACAACTGTGGTGGCTCAGCAATTCTGAGTGACGTCGATATTGAAGAAAACCATTTCAGGGTCGAGAATGCTCGATTAAAGGATGAACTAACTCGGGTCTCCGCCTTGGCAAACAAATTCTTAGGGAGACCAATATCATCGATAGCCGCTTCCATCCCCTCTCCAATGTCAAACTCTAGCTTGGAAATTGCAGTAGGACAACATGGTTTTGACGGTTTAAGTTTAATTGACACCACTTTTTCCATGGGACTTAATTCTAAAGACAGGTTCTTGAATGCGTTGCCTATAGCATCCATGCCTCCCACAGCATCAACGGTTGGCATGGGTGAACCTGATATACATTTGGAGAAACCGGTGTTTCTAGAACTTGGATTGTGTGCATTGGATGAGTTAATTAAGTTGGCTCAGATTGATAATCCATTATGGTTGAAAAGCTTAGATGGAGGAACAGAAGTACTAAACCATGAGGCGTACATGAGGTCGTGTCTTCCTTGTATTGGAATGAAACGATGTGATCTTGTGACCGAGGCTACAAAGGCAACTGGTTCAGTGGCCATTAATAGCTTGGCTATTGTGGAGACATTGATGGATGTGGTAAGCTATTCAATCATTATATGATGGTTATTGATATTTTTTTTTTTGTTTTTGATTTTTCCTACTTTACTTTCATGAAGATTAGTTATCCAGGAATTACCTTTGGACTTTGGTTGATCTGGTTGCCATATTTTCTATATAATGCCTCCTCAATTTTCCATATAAGTGGAGAGGCTTCTGTTTACCATTGAATTCAAAATTGAGATACTCCATGCTTCAATGCGGTTGATAGTTATTTTATATGCACCTTTTGTGTAGAATCGATGGACAGAAATGTTTCCATGCATAGTTGGTAGAGCATCTGCATATGTGATTTTAAGTGGAATGGCTGGTTCCAAAAATTGTGCTCTGCAGCTGGTATTGGTCTTCTTTCTTTTCGAATATTCTTTTGTGTTTTTTTCCTTTTGTTCAAACCCTCCATTTAAATTATCACTTTGCAGATGCATGCGGAGTTCCAAGCTCTTTCACCATTGGTACCCGTTCGACATATAAATTTTCTCCGTTTCTGCAAGCAGCCCATGGAGGGGGTGTGGGCCGTAGTTGATGTTTCGGTTGAAGGCATCCTTGAATTTTCAGATGCACACCCATTTGTGAATTGCAAGAGGCTTCCCTCTGGTTGCATTGTACAAGACTTGCCAAATGGTTCTTCCAAGGTAATCAATACTATAGCTTATTATGCAACCCATAGGTCCTTTAGTGTGTTTATGGATCATGGAATTGTGGAGCCATTTAACAAGGGAAAGGAAGATGAGAAACGAAAGAAATAAATTTAGCTTCTTTACTTTATTATCTTCATATCCTTTCCGCCAAAATCCATGTTGCATTATTTTCCATTTGACACTATATGGGAATGCATCAAAATGTTGTTGTGGACATTGGATTCAAAGCAATCCTTTGAGTTGTGTTGCTTAGAACTTGTTATGTTTATGTTAGTGGGAAACTTCAATTACCATGGGGTTCGCTCTCGATTATTTATAATAGGACCATTCCTTAGAATGTGAACCTTCGATGACTATATTATTGCTACAGATGTGATATAGAATAATATTGTACATGCTTCAGATTTCGAAGCTAGGGCTATGTAGTTTCTGGTTATTTATTTTACTGCTGATGCAGAGACGAGCCAAATGAGAATATCAACATTGTTATTGAACTAGATAGTTCAACACCTTTAGTAGAATGCATTTCTAACAGTGAGACTATATGAAGGTGGAAGCCTTGTGTTCCTATGCTGATAAGAGAATCCTTGTGATGGTGATGGTTCTAGTCTGCTCACTCTCTCTATCCCTCCCTCCCCCTCTCTCTCTCCCTCTCTCTCTCTGCAGTTCATTGACCATGAAGCTGTATTACCGCAAAGCAGTCTGACATAGCATTCTTCTCGGTGTCAGATAATTATCTGCATCTTGATACTTCTCCTAGAAAAAGTGGTGAACAAGGTTGTTGTCAAGTTTTTTGAATCAAGCTGTTTTATAACCAAGTGAAAAAGAAAAACTCTTTTATACTACTTCAATATCAAACCCTTTACCCCTTTATATTCTTGCTAGCATCACCCCGTTTATATTCACTGGGTACAGGATAGTGAGGGGCTCACTACAGGGTTGTAGTGAGCCCATCCAGCCATTCATCTCAAAAATGAACTCTTGGATTTTGATCCAAACAATGAACGGCTCAGATCATTTGAAGTTTGGATTAAATCCGAGCCATCTGTGCCAAGATGGACGGCCGAATGGGGCTCACTACAACCCTGTAGTGAGTTACCTTCCATATTCGACTTCACAGATTATATTTCCAAGATCCATTCTTGGTTATTCTTGATGTTAAGTAAGCTTGTTTTAAGACTGTATTTCCAAGATCCTTTCTTGGTTATTCTTGATGTACAATAAGCTTGTTTTTGTCTAAGTGACAGTTTTGGTATACAGCTTAGGTAGAATCTCTCTCTCTCTCTCTCTCTCTCTCTCTCTCTCTCTCTCTCTCTCTCTCTCTCTCTCTCTCTCTCTCTCTCTCTCTCTGTCTCACACACACACACACACACACACACACGTATAGAAATTATGGATGTGTATGGTTGACAATATGTTAAAGTTTTTATTTAGTACAAGGAAAATTCAGAACATGCCGTAATTGAAGAAAGTAAAATGCAGGTTACTTGGGTTGAACATTCAGAATTCGATGAGAGTATGATCCATCATCTCTACCTCCCATTTATCAGCTCTGGCATGGGCTTCGGGGCACATAGGTGGCTTTCCACCCTACAAAGGCAAAGCGAGTGCTTGGCAGTCCTCTTGTCCCCTTCCATCTCTACTGAAGATCACATAGGTCCACCTTCTCTGTAATCATACTTCACTTTTACAATGAAAAGGACTCACGAATCGTTTGTTCATAAAATTCTTGTCCATGTCCTAATACTCTTTTTCGCCAAACTATATAAAATGCTGATCTTGAAATGTCCAAATTTCTAAGTGTGATTTTGTGGCTGAAAGTGCACAGGGATAGGCGCAGGATTTTTTGGGAATGCACATTCATGTATCATTATGTGATAAACTTATAACAAAATTCTGTCCACAGGAATTACTCAGGTTGGAAGGAGCAGCATGGTTAAATTGGCACAACGCATGACTCGCAACTTCTGTGCTGGGGTTTGTGCTACTATGCACACGTGGCAGCTGGTTGAAGTTGGAAATGTAGGGGAACATACAAGGTTGATGATTCGGAATAGCATGGGTAGCCCTGGTGAACCGCCGGGGATTATCTTGAGTGCGACATCATCTGTTTCAATGCCTATATCAGCGCAACGCCTGTTTGATTTCTTGCGAAACGAGCAGCGGAGGAGCGAGTGGGACGAGTTATCTCATGGTGGGCCGATGGAAGAGATGGTCCGCATCCCGGAGGGCCAAGATCGTGCCAACTGTGTTTCTCTTCTTCATCCTACTGTGAGTAGTCCTTTACTTGGAGATCTCGTTTGTATGGTTTGACTGCAATGTGTCCAGTGGGGGAGCCACACAGGTACAATAGGAGTTAGCTGACCCACTGGCTTTCACTTCTCACATAGAGTACTACTAGTTTATACTCAAATTTTTCCTATAGACCACACTTTAAAATTGCCCCGATCCATTGATGTATCTCGTACTTACGTGTTGTCTCTGGTCCCCGTCCCTGTATATTTACTTTTTGATTTATTTGTCAATCTAACGGTTTCTTTCAATTAGCAAATAAGAAAAGCGAATGCACATAGTTCTATATTTTGACCACCGAATCAAAAATCCTAGCATTACCCCTGAATGTGTCCCAGAAGGCTTAAACTCTTTGTTGTGCCATCAAGGCCTTACACTGTTCATTACAGATTGAAAAAACTTATCCTTTCTGTTTGACCCGAATAACCTTCTGTTCGCACAAATTTCAGGCTGCCAATATGAATCAAAATACAACGCTGATATTGCAAGAAATGCAGACAGATGCATCAGGCTCACTCATAGTGTACACAGCAGTTGACATACCCGCGATGCAGGCAGTGATGAGCGGTGGAGATTCAGCCACCGTGGCTTTCCTGCCGTCAGGATTTGCCATAGTTCCAGATTTTGCTGGGTCTAACAACTGCAACGGCACTTTGGTCCAAGAAACCAGCAGTAGGGGTGGCTCCCTGCTGACTGTGGGGTTCCAGATATTGGTCGATAACTCAACTTCAGCGAAGCTGACAATGGAGTCTGTCGATACCATTAACAATCTGATTGCTCGCACAATTCAGAGGATCAAAGCTGCTTTTAATTGTGCTGCATAGAGGAGTTAACTTCTTCCCTTTTGAGTAAGTCGGAGTAATACCCAAGACAACATACATAGGAGGTATTGATATAGGAAAATTCACACACACACACACACAAAAGGAAAAGGTTAAAATATTGCTGGGTTTCGAGTAAAAAACGAACCTCGTTGAACTATTGCAAAAGGGTGATGGTGGTTCCGGTATTGACTCAGTTGATACAAGGAATGAATTGAAACTCTCAATTGGTCTCATTGTACACATCTTCTTCTTCTCCTTTTGCTGGTATATACACATCTATACTGGCCTGTCTTTTGTAATTTTTGCCCTTAGTAAGCTGTTGCTACTTTAAGTTTTTGAGCTTTTTCTTTTTGTTTGTTTTAATATTGGTTTTCGTTTGGGGCTAATGTCTATTTGTGGAGAAGGATGCATAAGTCAATTCTCCAATGCCTCTTTGGGTTATGAAATCTCACTCTTTTCGTTAAAAGCATATGCTATCAAATCACTAGGTAGAATTTTACTTGCGCGATGTTTGTATATTTTGATTAATTGGCTGTGATACCTCTGTCTGCTCCTTTGACTTAGACATTTTGACGAGCTTTCTAGTTACTTGGTGACAATGTAATTAGGGAAGACCGTAGAGGTCACTGATTTATTGTAAGCTAAGTCACCAGTAATAACAATACGATGCTAATACTTGTTAGCAAGTTTGATTACTACGAAATATCGATTACGTTCTACCCGATTGAATTGACAACCTCAATCCAGAAAACTAAATTCAGGAGGATAGACCACTTAGGCGAGAACCACTTGGTGGCACCCGTCACGTATCTCAACCGTGCAAAATGTTCTAGATGGCCCAAATTTCTTTCACTCTCTTAAATCAACTAATTTGCATAGGTTTTACCATTTTTATGGCTATAGGCATATAAAATGTAGAATTGACTTTTGTATTAAATCATTGAAGCAATACATCTCGACTAATAGGATAGGACTCCATATTAAAAAAGCCCAAAACCAATTAACATCCCATTTCTCTTAGTATTTTTATTTGGGAGGACCACTTGAGCAATCTGACAACCAAAAAACGAAAAGATACATTACAACGAAAGGGTACACAAAAACCTTAAAAAGGAAACCCAATTTCAGGGGGGACCCATAAAATCACCATAACCCATTGAAAACTAAAAGTAAGACACACAAAGCCAACTGAAAAAACAGAGCATTTAGTAATAGTAAGATAGTTCAATTCTTTTTGGACGATGATGATCAAATTCCAATTCTATGTTTCTCTCTCATCTTCTTCTTGCAGCAGTTTCTCTCTGTGCATTGAAATAAACAGCAGCAACCGGTAGTCCGAGGCCATTCTCTTCTGAGAACCCCCTTGTGTTGAAATGGTCGCGATGAGTCGGTGCCCACACTGTTTGCCTTCCTCTGTGCTGCTTGAACAATATGAACACGTATCGGTGGATACCGATGACTGGTTTTGGAATCTCATAGCTCACAATTTCTCTTCCTGCAATTGAAATCCCATTTTAGTTAAGGGATTATTAGTACTTTCAATCAAACATGACTTACCAAAGGAAATTGTAGAACGAAATTGTAGAAATTGAGGATTGAGGAATGGGGAACTCACCAAAGGAAACATCAGTGGTACCAGGAATATCAGTCACAATCCTGAAAATGCCAAAATTGTTGGAGTTTTGGTATGTAGTATTGATATGTTTCGTTCAATAAGAAAAAAAAGAAAAAGAAAAAAAGGTATACACTACGAGGACAGTAGACGTCGAATTTTATGTTGGAGGTGACATATGGCCAGTAAAATTCGAAGGCAAAATCTACTGTCCGCCCCAATAAAACACATTATGACCGGTCATAATGTCTTTTTGTAGGTTACCTGTACCTGTAATAAGGTATTATGACCGGTCGTAATGTGTTTTTATAGGTGGACAGTAGAAAAATCCAAATTTGAAAAATGGAAAATTTTAGATGAGTATCTAATAAGTACTATTTAATTTCAACAGACTTAAAAAGGGTATCTAACTTGAATATATTTTCTAAGTGATATTGCTAGACTAGTCGGGATGTGAAAGTTAAAAGTTCTGTCGACCCACCACCCCATTTTTCATTTGTGACTTACAAAAAAAAATACATTCGAAGATTCACATACTAGATTTGAATATTGTTTGATGCAACTTCTTATGTGGTACTAATCACAGAATTTGACGAGTTATTTTCTTTCATACGTTAGGTGGTGGATTATGTAATGATCGCAATGGATTGCGCCAAAGGGTTATTAATTACTTATTACCATCTCATTAGTCTTGCAAAATGTACCATATTGCATGAGATATTATGAATTATACATCTGTGTGTATGCATCCATATAGTTTGTGAGATGTGATGATGGTTGAAATTAACACACCAGTGGAGATGTTCCCTAAGGTATGGATCACTGGGGCCTGGAACATCCGGGTCTGTCATAACCTTCAATGACACAAACAAAATGTCAATGAGAGAGGGAGCGCGCTAAGTGCAATTTGAAGTACGAACCTCACCGACTTAAACTAACAATGCTGACTTTAACCGAGCAAAGAAAACATGTATATACCAGTGTATAAGCAGCCCTCATGTCTTCACCACCGATCTCCACACGAGGTCTTGCAGTAATGACAGAAGGCATGAGCTCGTGGCCATTCGAAACTTGCTTGTTGGAGTTGTACGTGACACTCAGTCTCACACTTGGGTTGAAACTGTCCACCACCTCCCCCACCACTCTCCCCACTGTCAGTGGTTCCATGAGCCTTGACATGTCTTAAACGAGAGAGAGAGAGAGAGAGAGAGAGAGAGAGATAAGCTTATGTTTTGCAGAAGTGTGTGTTATGGAATTTACAATCGATATTGAGCTTTTTATAGACAGAAAAAAGGAATGGGACGTGGAGGGGCTTTGGCTAAATCAGAAGCTTAAAGAGATTCGGTAACACTTCAACATTCTATCAATTGATAAGTGTTCGATATAAGGTAAAAACCAAGTTTGAACGGTTTCCCATTTGAATTTATCTTATTCAAAAGTAATCTAGTCACTAAGAGTGTTGGGTTGTTGCGTTTCCCTTGGGAATTTTCTCCCTTCTAGATTCCGCCCCCTCATTAATAATCAAGAATATGTCGCGGCTAATTATTTACCATATGAATTCTAATGACAAGTTAATTCTAACAATCATAGAGGACAAAGGGGTCGGTCCCCAAAATTACTTGAAGTGTGCACAAGTTAGACCATATTCCTTATAACAAAAAAAATCTAGTAAAAATTAGTTAAGTACGTAAGTGGCACATTTTCTAACCATTGACAATATTTGTTTCGCGCAAAATATTTGTTTGCATAAATAAAATTTAGTTCTTTTCATCATTTACATGTATATATGTCTTGTTTGCATTAATAAAAATAAATGTCTTTTCATCATTTACAATATGTCTATGGCTGATTGGCTGACTGGCTTGATTAGAATGAAGAACAAACCTTTTTCACCAATTAAGTAGAATATCTTTGAGCAAATGGGAATTCATCTTTTAAGGTGCTTCTCTCAATTTTCAATACACATGCTTTTCCACATGAAATTTGGAAAAAAATATCTTATCAACAAGCTTTGGAAGGTGTAATTAATTCCATCAAGAGAGAATACAGCTATGTTTGTCTTATTCATTTTGTGCTCGAGCGATCAACTTAAATTAAATTAATGCACTGATTTGGCCTAGAAATAGAAAAGTTCCCGAATGCATATTTTCTTTTTGGACCAAGGGCATGGGTAATGGTTTGAGAGCCAAAAAGTGATCTTTTCTTTTTCATATGCAACTTGGAAACTTCATAGATTGCTTGATTGAACTACATACTCCCTCTGCCCTGAATTTCTCGTCTTTTATTTACGGACATACATGCCAATTTTCATTTTCAATTACTTATATCTTTCAATTTATGATGTTTAAAAATCAACAAGAACTATCAAACTAGATCCATATTAAATATATATAACATTATACATTCAAAAATATAAATAATTTTTTGAGGTGCTGTGAATAGTACAAGTAGACAAGAAATTTGGAACAGAGGGAGTAGACAATTAACTCCAAGAAAAAGTTATTCAATACACCTCAAACACCGCCGTATGGTGTTCCGATTGTTTTCACTACTACGTATCCACGGAGCAGTACATAAACTCCACATGAACTACTGAGAGTTTTGGGTATCAGTATCATATGGTGATGCCTCAAATGTCTGATACCCGGCCCAAAGACCGACTGCCCTGAAAAACTAATCCAATTCGAGGGCCATAGCTAATGACTACTCTCTCTCTCTCTCTCTCTCTCTCTCTCTCTCTCATTCTCATTAGCCTCGTGTCGGGCTCTGCTATTTGAAGAATTGGTTTAACTGACCTAATAGTAAATGGTACTTCCAAATTTTTCCGTAACAATCAACAGTTCAGATTTCAACTTACTAGCAAGTACAGTTCATCTGTATTACAATCGAAGATGGAAGTTTCATAGACTCAACATGAACTATTGAGAGTTTTAGGGTATCAGCATCATGGGGTGATGTCTCAAATGTCTGATACCTGGCCCAAAGACAAGCTGCCCTGAAAAACTAATACAATTCGACGACTGAAGCTAATTAATAACTAGTCTCTCTCTTTCTCATCAACCTCGCGACTGGGTCTACTATTTAAAGAATTGGTTTAACTGGTCTGATAGTATATAGTACTTCCAAGCTCTAACAATCACTTAGATTTGTTAATTCCCAAGCTCTAATTGCCTTACGAGATGGTTCATTCAAAATAATCACTTGCTATTTATTTTCTGATCAAAGTACGTGCACTATGATTAATTAATATGTTGGAACTTGTGGTTCATATAAAGAGGTATTAAAGAGTTCTAATGAAAGGCCGATCTTAGGAGGCCGGAGCAGGCGGGCGGCGACATCTAGCCCATTCTTGGGTCCAACTGTTGTCCGTGTGCCCACAGGAGGTCGAATAATTTGGGGGCTTTGGCGTGGTACGGTATGGAATTATTAGGGTTGAAATAGAGTAAGGCTATATATACTCTTTATTGTAAAACCCTAGCCGGTTTTGACAGAATAATACAGACTCGCTCTTGCTCCCGTGGACGTATCCGATCTTGGAGAACCACGTAAATTCCTGTGTTGATTTCCTTTACTATTTTCGTATTCTGTTGCGTGCGTGTGACGATTAATCAAAGTGCACTATGATTAATTAATACTAGTGTTTTGGTATAGTAGTCTGGACTTAGTGGGAATCATACATTTCCTGAAACAGAATTGGCTACAATACACACCCTTATAAAAGTTACGATTTTTTGCGAAAAGTTACGAATTTTTTGGAAAAGTTACGAATTTTTTTGGAAAAGTTATGAATTATTTGTAAAGGTTACGAATTTTTTTTGTAAAAGTTACGAGACCCACCAAAATGTTACGAAAAACTAAAAAATGTTACGATTGTCGATGAGGTGGCACAATCTAGACCATACAATAGGTGCATATGGTACACCCAAATAAGGAGTGTGTATTCTAGCCATTTCCTTAAAATTAAAGTAACTACATATACATTAATTGTCCTTTTAGCATTGTGAAAGTGAATAGAAACTAATCATTTCCATAAATCATGAGACAGAATATAAAAAAACATTTGCCAAGTGTACGCCTCAATGACGAGGAATATAAAAAAAGGAATGGAATCTCACAAAACCAACCCATTTCTCGAGAGAATCATTTGCAGCCAACAATTTTTAAGATGCCTCTACTAGTAACAGTAATTGGAGCTAGCAGATGCAGTGCATGCGCACGTAGGGTTAGGGATGGCAACTTCCTCGTATTTAATGGATACCCGCCTTGCCCCACCCATATGGAGGCAGAGATAACTTAGAATTTTCTCCAATAGTAGTGGGTATGGTAGGATATGAAAAAAACCCACTCAGGTATGGAGCGGGTATGATTTTGTAATCCTCATCCCCAAATATCCGTACCGGCCCCATACCCTCCCCGTACCCGGTTATACATACTACATATACCATATAATATATGTACATATAAATAGGGACATACGTATAAATCTTGAGTATAGTTACATATGTAAACAATTACATTTTTAATTAGCAAATCTTATCAATTACTACATATCCTAGACTACTTAATATTCAAAAACATCAATTAAGATTATATTGTTTAAATATAAATATCAATTTATTTCATTCTTCATGTATTTATTTATTTATTTTGTTTGGATAGGGTATGTTCAGGGAAACCCCAATCTCCATCGGGAGGTGGGTTCGATTTTTCATCTAACATCCCCAATGGGGATGGGGGCGGGGATGGTGAAAGATTTTCCAATCGGAGATCAGGCATGGAATAGGGTCCCCCGATCCATACCATACCCGTTGCCATCCCTACGTAGGGTCCTCTTGAACAACAACATGGATTAAATTTTCAAACTCCACGTGGTAGGCATTACGCCACCACGTACTCTCATACATTTGACAGGAATTCAACTTTAATGACGAATTTAGGAATTCGATCTCAGTGGGGCACCTGCTCGTTAGAGTTTTTCACATTTTTCTCTACAATCAAGCACAATAAAATCGCACTACACTATCATAAATTCACAATAGCCTATTTTGATTAATACCATCAAAATTGAGACAAAAAAAAAAAAAAAAAAAAAAGATTACTACCATCAAAACCATAAAATCAAAACCCCGACAAATCCCAATTTTACTATAGTCTTAATCTTAGGTTATCATGTAGAACCAAATAAATGTATTGAAAAAATAAAAAGAATCGGAAGTCATAGCTTTTAGTTGAGAGAGGAAGGAAGAGACTCATAGCCTTAGCTACCGGTTGGGGATGTTTTGAACAATTTAGAATACCCGGGAGTCTTAAAGAATTTTGAGTAAGAAACTTAGCACCATAGGTTTGATATATGGGGTTAAATGCAAGGCACTACTAAAATAGGGATGCTATTGTAAGTGGAGGAAATTCCAAGGGTGTCACATGCCCCTTTGGTCCTTACGTGACACTGTTAGTGTTCAAACTTCACTAATTATAACTAACAATGATGATTTCTGCTTAGAAAGAAATAATAATGTAAATAATTTTTTTTTTTAAAATTTTTATTTGGTTGAGCACAAGGATAATAAGGAGAATAAAGATTGGGGCACACCACAATTGGGTCTATAATTATCAAGGGATACGAGTTTTAGACTTTTAGTTGGATGATACAGGATCACCCTTCGCAATTTAAAATTAAATTTGGAACTATATATGTGGTATGCAATATGTCAAATCACGGATGGAGGGTGTGTGTTGTCCGGGATGGAAACGATTACATTGATTCCTCAACGGGGGTTGAATGACGCAAACTCGCTAAGCTATCAAAAATTGCCACGTTATTATATGTAAAGAACAACTTTTACGTTTGTGTGAGAGTAAGACATGTAATGACAAAAAGAATATGAGAAGCTGAAAGATGAAGTTTTGGAAGTAAAAAGAATAATACAATACGTGCATGTCTAAGAGAAGCTCTTCCCATATTCCCTCAGCACCGACATTCTATAATACACATCTAGCTCCATTTTTCAATCATTGACAGCATAAATTTGAGACCAATCGATCATGCTTTTCTTTTTTTGGAAAAGTTGACACGTCTGCCTATTCTTTGCTGGGTGTGCGTCCACAACTTGCTACTAGTAACAGCAAATTAGCATCTCCGCCGTCAAATTCTGACCTGATAATTGTGTGGCGCTCTTTAATTTTAAAATGTGAGATGTAGGATTTGATTCATATGTACAGGAGATTGGCTCTAGCAATAATATAACTAACACTAGCAATAATATAACTAACACTAAATACTAACGTCATATCGCCAGGGAAAATAAAAAGTTCTCGCATATCTATCTATCTATCTCTTTCTTGCTCTCCATGCTGTCTAATTTTAAAATCAAAGTAATACGCTAAGCGCGTGCATGCTAGAATTAAATGAAGAAATGGGTCAAGATTTGAGATAAGTTTTTGCCTTATTTACCTCGAAGAAAAAAAAAACGGTTTAAATGAAGAATTGGGTTAAGATAAGTGATGTTTAAGTGTGTGCATACTGGAATTAACTTGGGAAAACTTAATCCTTTCTTTTGCGTACGAGTCTATACCACCATTCGACTTTTGTAAAGATCTCGACAAAATCCTCATCAGAAAAATCTTCTATTTCTAGAAGAGCCCTACGAGAAATAACGTCTTTTATCCAACTGCCAGCTGGCTTGGGAAAGAGAATTAACTGGGAAAGCTTAAAGCGGGCTTGGGACAGAGAAGTCCAGCCGAAGATACTTTCGGCAGGCCCATTAGTTATCATTTGGGTCATAGTGTACGTATGGGAATGAAAATTCCCAACTGCGCCATAACACACGCCCACCATTTGGGCCTGATTCTATGGGCCAGTTACAAAGATGGACAACGTGAGGGTTTCCATAACTACGCAGTGATCATAATTCGTTTTCCAGCGAACCCAACTCAAGACCTGCAAAACAAGATATATAGACCGGTGTTTTTCCGTTCTACACCCCTCCGATGTCTAAGTTAGTAAAGGCAGAGAGAATTTGGGCATGGAAAAAGTGTTGGGTTGATTGTGTGTACTTTTCATCAATCGTGTATATTGTATTTGTAGACACATTGAGATGAAGCATTTAAATGTTTGGTATAATTGACCGGAAACCATGGGCTCGCTCGGTATATTCCCTCTAGAATTCATGGGAATCAGTTGTTAACGGTCTGTCCACTCATCAGGAAGTGTTTGGTCTGCTCTATTGGCTTGTGCTCGGGGCAGCTGAACAAGAGTGACATTTGCTGGGGTAATTATGAATATGCTGCAGGAAATATATTCAATGAGCATCGTAGATACTTTAGAAGTTCTATAATCCTAAGAGAATAGGATCACTTCAACTTCTTGCATTTTCTTAGAGATAAGATAGGACTCTATAATAAATGGGTCACCTGGTCATACCCACACGGGCGACCTGATTTTGTCCCAGACTCGGCCCAAATTTCCAACAGTATCAAATTATCCAAGCTCTAGATGTTTACTTGGAAACAAGAGGGAGCAAAAAATTTGAACTCTTAGCTTAGCTACTGCATGTATCAAATTATGTCGCAACTAATTAGCTTTGGATGGCTTTCTCATTGATATTAGGAGAATCTGACTGCAAAAGTTCAAGCTTCTACCCATCCTATTTCATTATCCCGTATTATGGAGAAAAACTTGGGTTCAAATAGGGTATGGGCGATATGGTAACCCGTTCAGTGCATCTAGGTCATCCAAAAATACATCTGGAGAGAGTTTGTAGCAAATAACTTAATAACAATATAGACAAGGGAATGAGGAATACGAAGGGGAAGTTGGGTTAGAAGAGAGAAAAAAAATTTTAAAGCATTTCTCAGTACTCAAATTTGAGTAAAAATCACCAAAAACACTACTCTACTTTTTATGCAAACACATTACCAAATTTAAGTTTAGTCATTTTTTAAACCAAATTTGGTTTGAATCAAATCTTTACTCAAAATTTTAAGGTTATTTTCTCCCTCTCAAATTTACAATTATGCCATCAATAAAGCCTTTAATCAAATTTACGCCTACATTTGCTTTTTTCCATTGAAGTGTTTCATATCAAATTAAATTTTTACTCGAATTTAGGTAACAAATTGAGTAAAGGGTGGAGATGATGTTACCTCTCACGCCTTGTTGCCTTGTTGGGCTTCAATTCACATATGGGTGGTATTTCGGACCACTTGTATCTTGGCAATACTTATGTACAATTAGTTGTGAGCTCCACACTATATGAATGTGTTAGAGACTAATAATGGAGTTGTTTCTTGTACATCTACTATTATTGCTCCTCAGAAAACCCTTCTCTATCTCTCTCTCTCTCTCCCTCTCTCCAACATTGCAGAGTAGTGGTGAGCATTTTAGGGTTTTCCTTAGTCATCTTCTCAGCTACCTTTCACTATCTCCGATTACAACTTTGTGTGTGTGTGTGTGTTTTTTTTTTCTCGGTGTTTTGAATCTTTTCTCTGTTTATTCATATCAGCTAGTTTAGCGGCGTGTATTGTAAATTATTTTTTTCTTTTGAAACTGTTATGTTGTTGATTTACCATTACACTTTGCTGCTTAACTGAGTGTAACTTTGTGATGTTTATGTTTAAGGCGTGTTTTGTGGGCTTAAAACGATGCTTGTGTTGTTTGAAACCCCGGTGGGATTTTGCCCTTTTCAAAGTTTTGGACGAAGGGAAACTCTCCAAAGTTGAGGTAAATTTAGCCGACCATTGCATTCATATAGTACGCACAACATTCATATACATGTACATCATCATGTACGCATTTATGCATCAATAATGGGGCCATGTGTTATCAATAATGGTAGATTTATGTAGCATTGTCTGATTTTACTATTTATCTATGTATATATCGAACAAATGAAGAAAAGAAAGAAAAACGACAAATTGGGATCGACGAAGACAGGAAGAAAGTCGAATGGTTCATATAACTTGAGCAGTATTTTGCTAGTGATTAATTGTATTTTCAAATTTAGTTCTGTTTGTATTGGACTTGGAAAATATAATAACTTTCGATTAAAAAGGACTCTGGTTTGGGTCTAAGCATCTAAAAGAGTGTATTGCATCACGGTTTGAACTCTGAAGTTGTTAATATGAAGGGATAGTAAATGTTGGAATCTTGCTGTTATATTGGGTTCGACTCCATCCGAGTTGTAGCAGCTTTTAGTTACACGTTTAGTTTACCACCACCAAAGTGGAGACTTGACGTGCTTTTTTCTGTTTTTGGTTGCCTCTCTTACATTCACCACACATTGTGTTGCTTGAGATGTGATTTGGCGGTTGAACATTGGTAAATTGTCTGCATCTTCGTCCAAATGATTTGTCAAGGGGCTATTTATTTTTTTTCCTGCTTTACGTAATACTTTACTGCTGCTTATTTGGTAGTCTGTATGCCGTAGCCTTCATAGGAATGTTTTCCCTATAAATAATAGATTACATTACTCTTTTTAGTGCTACTACATGCTATTTTTATTTTATTTGTATATGTTTTTGTGTGATAAGTTGGCAGTCATTCATTGGTTTGTCAGTTCACTTTAATAAATCTCGTCAGATTTTAAGAACTACATTTCTTTTCTTGGTTACATGTTTGTTGGTCTAAAAATGGACAAATGTTGGGCGATTCTACATGTGCCGATTAACTTGCAACGCACCACACGCACATAAGCAATAAAACAAGAGAAAACACGACACACAATATACGTAGTTTGGCCAAATTGGATCTACATCCACGGGGAGGGGGGTTTCACTATAATCCGGAGAAAATCTGTGTTCTGGTGTTACACACTCACACTCAATGTCACAATAATGAAATCCTCACAAGTTCTTTCGTGTATCTCTCTCTCGAGCCACAACCCCCCCCCTCACACTTTCTGCCTTTCTGTTTTACATGGTGCTACCACACACCATAACCTAGGCATCACAGAGTATTTATAGAGTTACACAGAAAAACCCTAATCCACTCCTTCTAGGGCGAAGCCCAATTGGCCCATGAGGGGTGGAATCCTAACAATCACCCCCTCCAAATCCGAGTGGACAATGTCGTCTGCAACACCCCCATGTCGCCTCCTCCAATCAGCTAACTCTGGCTAGTGCGTGTGTCACTAACCAATCGAGCATCCATGCACCACCAAACAGAGTACTCAAATCCCGAAAGAGTGTATCCTTACAAAATCAGACTCTGTAGCCAATCAGAAAATTTGAGTACCGCACCCTCTCAAAAAGAATGTTTCTACTCGTCTGAGTACCGCACCGTCTCAACTAGGATACCTCCATTCGCACACCTTAAACTCGAGATGTATACATTTACCAACAGAAGCGTCTGCACTCTCCAAAAGAAGTGTCTGTAGCTTCATTGCCGCGCTCCGCTACTCTAGAATCCTGTCATGTCAAAAGAATGCAACAACCCTCTGCCCATACCAGAGGCTCATTCCTCCAAATGATCTCACACACCATCTGTGATTAGGCTGACTCATTCTCTGACACCACATCCCCTACTGTGTACCTCTGCACCCCAAAACCGGGATACAACTCTCGTGAAATCCAGGATGTGAACAAATCCTACTAGATCTCTGTGGCTCAAACTGATCTACCGCTCTGATAAACGCCTTTGTCATTCCCAAACAAGCAACTCTGCACCCTAACTGGGCACACCACTCGAATGAATGTATCCCTACAAGCCAGATCTTTCGCGGTTGATCACAATCCTGCACCTACTAACCGGAGGGCCCGCATCCGAGCATCCAAAACCCAAATGCTCATACCCAATTACTGGACATAATCCTATGACTCCCTTTTCCCACACCAACATGAGCTCATAACTGGAAAGATAATTCACCGCAAAAACACAAGAGAAAGAGAATACCATGATGCATCATGTGATCTCCATCTTAATCCCTTTCTCCGGAGCTCCTATGAACATATCATGAACAACCAGTTACATCATCCTTGTTGGCCAGCATTTTGCACACTCCTGATTCGACTCCCAGCGCATCCTGTACCGTCCGGTCATGACTCCTTCGTACAATCCCATGCCTATCCTGTGTGCATCCGCAACTGTCGTCATCCCTACTCGTGTCACAAAACAGCCATACTGCCTGACCATGCCTGACATTAGCTCCATCTGCAACTGCACTCCCACACGCCTATATGGTGGCCTACCATCCAATCCAATGCAGCTCAAATCATAACTGCAAATTCTGATGATAGGTCTTCAAATTCGATTGAACCAGACTGCCTCTGATCACTGTTGACCAGCTCTGACTTGTTACTCTAGTAAGCGCCTGTGCCATTAACTAATCAAGTGTATCTGCACCCACTAAATATAGATGCAACACTTGAAAGAATGTATCCTTACTCACTAGCTTCTTCGACTAATCACCACGGCTCAAATGCTGCAAATCCGCAATCACCTGATTGCTCCGGTCAACCTCTTATCTCTACAAAGTTTGTCCAATACTCTTGGTGTGTAGCTATTCCAACTCTGCTCACCTATTTGTGACCTATTCGCTACTCCTGCTATTATCCTGGTCTCTCACCACTCTCTGTCAGCTCTCCTAGACCATTTGGAAAATGGGCTTAAAACTTTAGCCCAACACGTCTTTGTGGGCCTAAAATGTTTATCACAAGCCCTTAAATGACCAAGCTGGGTTGAACGAGCTACTAGGACAGTATGCACCCCTAATCTATAGGTATATCAAAAATCAAATTTTGGTTCACAAATCGGATGGCCTAAATGCTGTCAACAGTTTCAAAGTTTAAATTACCACAACCATACATATCATTAAATTAAAATGCATTTTTTTGAAAGCCAATTACGTGGAAAGGAGTCCTTCTACCTGCACAGATGGGAGTGTACAGACGGTGCACAGATGGGTCTCGGGGACCCACTTTTGGGTCCCACGCGGAAGATCTGAGCCGTTCATTCATCTCAAAATCAAATTCCGAGGGGCCCACGCGGAGATCAAATCGATCGGACATCCCTAAGTGCTCGATCCAAAATCACCCTATTTCGTTCATTACTTTTTGAACGAAATGGGGTGATTTTGGATCGAGCACTTAGGGACGTCTGATCGACTTGATCTCCGCGTGGGCCCCTCGGAATTTAATTTTGAGATGAATGAACGGCTCGGATCTTCTTTGTGGGATCCAAAAGTGGATCCCCGAGACCCATCTGTGCACCGTCTGAACACTCCCATCTGTACCCATATCTTTACTGCGTGGAAAGGGAGGGTAGACAACAAAAAAATGTTTTGTCAAAATCAAGTGGATAAAGCTAACCAGCTGTCCAAAGAAACCGATAGAAATGAACAAAAAAATACTCTACAAATATCGGAAAAAACCATTCATCCGTCCATCATCAATCACATTTTGACACCAATCCAAACAGAGCCAAGATTCTCTCTCTCCTTACAGTGAATCCTTGGGTGTTGTGCACGGTATCCCACTCCTTGGCCGTCTAATTGTGTTTTGAACTGTCTGTATGTGTTTTAAATTTTTATCAGTAAAAATAAATTAACACTATTAAACGCATTTAAACCGTTCAAAACACGATTGGACAGCCTAGGGGTGTCCAACACCCTACAAGTTGAGTTAAAGGCAAACGACATTAAAAGCTCTGTTCTATGTTAAAGACACAACACTGGTCTGGTTTAGTTGCTCTTTAACGAGACAGAGATACAAGAGAGAGAAAATGCAGAGTAGTGAGTCAGTAGGGAGTGGGTGGGGACAATGGCGTGGAGGATTTGCTTTCCTCGAGCAATGTCATTTCACACAATCTTTTTCAATATCCTGTTTTTGGCAAAATTTGGAGTGAATTTTCACAAAAGGGCTTTTAAATTTGGAGTGAAGTGATCTGATGCATACACAGATCCCTATTTACAGATGCACGTATTTTTCATGCATTCAATGAAGGATTTGTACACTTACTCCACTATGGGTCCTGGCTTAACTCAATTGAATCTCAACCTTATCAAATGCATAATTCGCATGCGTGTGCATGAACAGGAGCATGTTTTTATAACAGTCACGCAAGAAATAAAGTAAAGTGAATTACGAATAAGATTTGATCGGAACACTGCCATGTGCCCATGTTGAAACGAAATGAGTTTGGCACATTACAGCTTCTTGAACACATCTTTTTTAGTAATCATATTTTACATATGTGCTCCGATCAAATGATATTCGGCATTCGATTAAATTTATTTTAAACTTCGGCTTCCACTTTCGCCCCAAGATTATGTATCGTAGCTTTGAAGAATATTCAAAATTTGAAGGATTCGAAGGTAGTTATATAAATTTTAGTTGCGAATAAGAATTGCATACTTTGGTTAATGTTAAGGGCTAAAATGAAAATTGCATAGTTTGTGCCCCCCACCCAACCCCCCTTGTTTTTTTTTTACTATTTGGCAGTTAGAGGTGTCTGAACTAATTTGTGCGTCACGGCCGTCACCTATGGTGCTGGTCAAGACAAGTCATGTATGTCAGGATTAGAAAATTTACATAAGAAGTTCTCACGACCTAACTCAAGAGTTTGGCAAATTTCGAACGGAAAATATATGAATTTATTGGTTGAATTATCGCTCTAGTTGACATGGTGGTTACTACCTCACAAAATACAAAAGATAGGGGTGTGATCAGACGATCTCTCCCGTTTACTTGTCTCCATAATACTCCTACCTGGCAACTGGCAAGTGGCAACCAACCAAACATTCCGATGATCATTACTTATGGGTAAATTTCACATATCTCTCTTGAGGTTTCTAAATATGTGAGGATTTCTCCTATTTTTTTCTAAAATATCACTGACCTCCCTTGATTTTGCAACTATGATTCAGATTCCCCATTCCGTTAACTTTTAATCCAAAACTCGTTAATGGGATAAAATGATAAAATTACCTCTCTTTTGCTGCAACTCTAACCATTTTTATCTCCCTTTCTCGTTTGTTCATTTATAAAAATATGGAGTATGAGTTTACACATTTCCACCCTTGAACCATATCATTTAGTTATGGAAAAACTTCAAAAAAGCCTCTAAACTAATTTTACCCAAATGCTTCATAAGCCTCCAAACTTTTTGAAATTTCAATTACATGTCTAAACTTCACACATTTTAATCAATTACACCCACGCCGTTACTTTTCGTTCAAATACTAACGGAATCGCTTACCTGTCCTGTGGGCCCTCTTTTTGGAGGGAAATGCAACCTGCAGTGGCTCACTCCTTCACTTTATCCCGCCATTTCACCCTCCTTCATTCTATCCTATATATACATCCACTCCCACCCCAAAATAACCTAAAACCCTACTAACCTTCTTCATTTTTTCTCCTCGCTCATCTTAAACGACAACTGCCATCTTCTCTCTCTCACACCAGAAAAATGAGAAACCACCGTGACATTGGCAACTGCATGGAAGACAATCCTTGCGAAGTTTGTGGCAACCGGAGAGAGATGTAACCCTCTTGGACAACAATCAACCCAGGAAGAAGGTTTGTTTCCTGTCAAAATGATAGCTGCAAAGACTTTGCTTGGTTTGATCCATCCATGTGCAAGGTCAATGCAAATAATTCCAGGACTACTCGAGAGGGGAAACAAAATGGAGGCTGAGATCACAAGGTTGAAGACTAGGGAGAAGAAGTTCTGTGTTGCATTAGCAATGACTTGTGTTGCCATTGTCATTGTCTGGTTGTAGAAAATGTATGGGCTTCTACATATGTACTTGGTGTGTAAGGGTTAGTGGTGATGTTTAAGTATGTACTAGGTATGGGTAAGGCTAAGGGTATGTATTTCTTTGGTTTTTGTGGTGGTGTATGAAGTTAATGGATAATGTAACGACCATTTTTATTACTTTATGGTAATGAAGCTTTGTGTGTTCTTTAATTCGTGTGTATGAAGAAGAATTAATCCTAAGTGTAATGAAGCTTTGTGTCCAAAGTTTAAACAAAGCATGTAAGCATGCACTTTGTTTGGGAAACAAAACAGAGCGGAATCCAGAAATTGCATTAGGTGTTTTGTTGTGTTGTAATTCATTTTGGAATAGCAAAGAAGGTAAACATGACCAACCAAACAGAGAAAAGCCATAAACACATGAAAAGTCATCACAAAAGCCATTACATAAAAAAGATGGCAACATAGATTGCATACATTTTTTGCCATCACCCAGGTTCATACACAAAAAGCCAACACAAGTTCCATACACAAAAAACCATCACAAAAGGATGTCCTACCATCAAATATCCAGGTTTTTACCTCCATAAAAAAGATGGCTAATAATACAGGTTCCATAAAACAGTACATCATCATCAATTAACTTATAATCACTATCATATATCTCATTTTCATTAGAAGAAGATGAACTTGAGTCCAAGTCATAATCATTTGTGTCATCATCATGATGACCAGCCTCCACATTAACCACATACTTTCCTTTGTTTGTTTTTCCTTTTGAGTTGCGTGTGGAAGACCTAGTACCCTTTTTTGCCTTTCCACGTTGACTCTCTTACCATGTAGCACTTAACTACTCTGTGTTTATCAATAGTCAAACACAAATCAGTGGTATCACTGTCACTTTTGATTAACTTCATTGTGCCATTTAAAATCCCATAAAATTCAATACTTGTAAATTCAGCCATGTTTAGTAATTCCATGTATGACATCTCATCAATATCACAGAAAATCAAAGTACATAACACTTCCTCCTATGTAATCCCTTGTTCGATTACCCTTGAAAACACCACCATGATGCATTCTAATACTAAAATGTTCTCCAGAATCTGTACAATGATCAAGAAAAAACAACATATTCACACATGCATTTTTCTAAACAAAAAAGGTTAGTAACCAGAGCACATTCAGTCACCATATTCACAAACCCATTAAAAAATCCTTAGTGCAACATAAAACCCATTAAAATAAAACCGAAGTGGAAGAAAACCCCATTAAACAAAGCTATTTCATTAAAAAAAAAAAACCCTAATCGATTATGTATGCAGTGTAAACTATAGTATACGTACCATAAGTGGGAGGATCACAGGCAGATTCTCATATCATCCAACTTATTTTTGTCTCCCTCAAGACCGATGAAGGATTAGATTGAGAAACCAGAGTATTGGGGGATTCGATCGAGGTGTTTGGGGAGAAGTGAGGATGAGAAAGGATGATTTCTTGGGCTTAAAATGAAGAAGTTGGTCTGTGTATGGTACTATATGTGTTTCTCTTGGCACATGAATGTCACGTGGTTCGAATTTCATCCAAAACGAGTGGTAATTCCCTCCAACAGGAGGGCCCACATGACAGGTAAGCGATTTCCGTTAGTATTTGGACGGGAAGTAACGACGTGGGCTTAATTGATTAAAATGTGTGAAGTTTGAAGGTGTAATTGAAATTTCGAAAAGATTGGAGGCCTATGAAACATTTGGGTGAAAGTTCACAAGCTTTTTTGAAGTAACCACTTTAGTTATTTATATTAAAGAGTTTCATTTTGGATGATTTTCTAGAGAAAATTTATATTTTTTTCTCTTATCGAACATTTTTCATCTTTTTGATGTTTTTTTTTTACTTATTTTATTCATCTTGAATAACAAATTTAAAAAGTCAATAGGTATTGTAAGCTCCATAGGTTGAGCTCCTTTTTTGATTGGCAGTTCCATGACACAATATCGAGTTGTACTTTTTGTTTTCATTATTCTAGATGCATTTGTTTAGGATGTGGAAGGAATCATGTTGTATTTGTACTAGTGCTCGAGCAAAATTTTCTCTCATGTCAAGCACTTTGGCTATTGGCAAAGTCTAGTATTGTGCTCAAGCATTTTCATGCCTCGGGTCCAGCCTGTTAGGAGAGTTGCTCGAGCAATTTCAATGTGCTCAAGCAGGCGATCAAAACATCTTATAAAAGGGCAACAACTAGGGTCACATTTTTACATCTTGTGCAACTTATTTTTTACGTCAAAAGAGAGAGAGAGAGAGAGAGAGAGAGAGAGGGCTGCAGCTTTTGCATCTCTGTGGTATGGCTTGGAGTTCTTGGATGAAGTTTTGAGCAACCAAATCAAATACTCCAAGATCTTATTCAACCTTCGATTCAATCGTTCTTCTGGTGGATTTCTGGAAGTATCTCGGAAGGCTTGAGGATTCAAGGCTTGTGACAATCAAACACTTAGTGCAGTGAACATGGATTCGGCAATCAAGTCTTGGGTCAATTGAGAGGATTTTCAATTGTAAATATAGGTCGATTGTAATCGCACAATGTTATTTTTAGTGTTTTGATTCATTCCCGTAGTTTTTACCCTATTCGGGGTTTTCCACTATATCGGCGTGTTCATAGATTATTGTTTATTTTCGGTGATTGCATTGATTACCGTGATTAGCTAAATAAGATCTTTCAGGTATATGTATCGACAAACACTTATGTACCATTTTTATTTTATTTTATTGAAAAATAAACTAAATAAATTAAATTGTAGTAAGTGTTATCAAACGGACCCTATAATTAGATGCAAACTCCTAGACATATTTTGTTACTTTATAATGATATGTAGTTTCGAATAGCACCGCTCAACACAACTATTACAAGGGTTTGCTGAGAGGATATATAATGCACATTTTAAACATGATTATGGAGTACTAATATTTGCCTACTGCACAATTACATACCATAAAATATTCCTGTCATATAAATATTTATTGTTGGAGCCGAATTTGGTTTTCTTATCAAAATAGAAACCCAATTCTCGAGTGCCAAAGTTTGTAATGTCATTTATTTTGTGGTAATTTTTCTCATAGTTGTGGCTTAGCCGAATGACAATGCTCTTACTCAACTAATCTTGCCCCTGTTTTGCTCATTAGCATAAAACATCCACGAGTTGTTGTTCCAGAAACTGATTTATTCCTAAATTGACTTAAAAATGGACTTAATTGTATTTTATAACAAGACATGTCATTCTCTCCCAATATATCAACTTAAAAAGCCAACTTAAATCAGGACTAAGTCAATTTCTGAACAATGCCTTAAGACAACTCAAACAACACACCATTTTGAAAGCACCAAGAACTAGAACCTCTCTTAGACACAAATGGGGTTGGCAAAAGGTTATGAGAAATCAATAAATGTTACTTCAGAAGGTCACATTTTCCCGTAGATGCCAAACATTCTAAATTTTGTGGATACTAGAGGTTTGTCCAGTCGTTAACTTATGAGCATTGAAATGAATCAAGGTGCATGTAAGTTGGGAGAGACATCTTGTTATCAAAAAATAAAAAAAACTTACTAGAAAGAAAAATATACTCAAATTCAACGTCGAAATTGGATTCGGCTGAACGAAATTGGAGCTCCATTAGTTAGGCAAGCTTCTTGGCAAAATCGCCAATAATTAGTCGGTAAATTAAAATGCATCTTAGTCACGATTGTGATCATTATTACTGATCATTAATACTTTTGACCATATGATAAAAAGATGATTTATTGTGTCAAATTATTCATTGAATCTATAGCTCCAAAATGATCCAAAACAATAGTATACACTTCACCAAGCAGGAAATTAAATGGCATTAATAAGTTGACAAAAATAATTGAAAATGCTCTTAATCACAGAATCTCGATCCTATCCATTTATTCGGCATGCAAGTAGAATGCATTAATATTAATACGAAGTGCGTACGTTAACATGAGACACCTTACGTTATAAAAATAATTGCATTAATAAACTTCCTGCAATAATAACAAAATTTACAAGGGTTTTGTTAATGCGTGCCCCTGATGAACATGATAATGTCCATTAAATGTACCTAATTAAAATAATTTTTGTTAAAAATAGTAAAAGTAATTTATGACTTGTATTTCATACTTAGATTTTCCATGCAAACAAATAAGTTAATGTAAAGTACTTTTACTATTTTTAGCAAAAGTAAATTTAATTAAAATTATTTAATAAATATTATCATATGCTTTTAGAGCACACATTAACAAAATCCAACTATTAGTAACAAATGGAAATATTTCCCACAACATACAAAATTAAAAAAAGAGAGGAAACATTCCCCAAAACACAACACAAACAGTATGAGACCCCAAAAGTTCACCCTGCAAAGTACAAAAGTAATAATGTTTGTTTCTCCTCAAGAGACACGTTAACACTCTCTCCCATCTGTGCCCCCACCCCAAATCCCTAATCAAGGGCCCCACATCTATATTACTATTTCATTGTCCGAGTCAATTACAGGCATTTTAACTAGTTCGCTCTTTTGTCCGGTCAAAAGTAAGTTATTGAAATAAGACCGGATAATTCATAAGAATTTTTCCCTCGTAGCCGAACAAAAAAATACTAGAATTGTGACTACATCACCGGATTTATTCCGAACAATGATAGGTATATACTTTCTCAACTATTTCTTATTATACTTTCTCCCAATGTGTGGTGGGGTCTACTTGGACCCATTTGGTGAGCCCCACCACATATGTGAGAGAGAGTGTGGTGGGGAGTGATTGAGAGGGTATGTACCTATTATTTTTTATTTATTCCTCATTTTCAAGGTGGTTCTCGTCAATCCCACTCTCAACCAGAATTCAAAGCTAGTGGCTGTGTTTAGTTAAATAATTTAATTTAATTTTGATGATGTCATAAAATATAATGAGTAAAGAGACCTAATGAGAAATAGTGATATAATCAAAATTGAAATTGTATTTTCTCCTATTTCAAGATCTTCGTCTTGTTGCGTGACCCAAATTCAAAGCTGTGTTCTCAGTTCCAGGGGTTGTCTCCAAGACGAGGGAAGCTATATCGTTCAATCACCGATACATTTTCTCCTCTCTCTCTCTCTCTCATTACTCTCTCTCATATTCCCAAAACTTCCACCATCAGTCAAGCTTCCAACTTTCAATTCTCAACAGTCAACACAACCCTCTCTCACAACCTCTCAAATGGGTTACTGAGATCACATTAGTTTGAAGAAAAAACTTTGGAACCTCTCTCCCACTTTTGATATCACATTCTCTCTCTTTCTGAAATGGGTATGGCGTTTTGGTCTCTGTTTCTCATTCTCTTCCTGTTTCATGCATGGTTCATTTTGCCCTCCATTGCCAAACCAGAGCAAAAAGCAGAGGAAGCAAATCTTCTGCTTTCTATAAAAAGCTCTCTTGAAAACCCCCAAACTCTCTCCTCATGGACCCCAAACACCTCCCACTGCAACTGGACCGGAGTAACCTGTCTCAAAGGCCGAGTCACCTCACTCGTTCTCTCAACTCAGTCACTAAAAGGCCCTCTCTCCCCCTCCATTTTCTTTCTCTCCACCCTCATTGTCCTCGACCTCTCTTCAAACCTCCTCTACGGCCGAATCCCAGCCAAAATATCAAAACTTCAGCGTCTGAGAGTGTTGGATTTTAGTAACAACCAATTGTCCGGTGAGTTACCGACCCAACTCGGCGAGTTGACTCAGCTTGAAACCCTACGACTCGGGCCCAATTGCTTCACCGGAAAAATTCCTCTGGGGCTGGGAAATCTTCTGAAACTTCAGTCTTTAGACCTCTCAGGCAATGGGCTCACCGGCAATATCCCAACCCAGATTGGAAATCTGACCAATCTCCATTTTCTTGCCCTTGGCAACAATCTGCTCACAGGTTCTCTCTCCCCTATTCTAAAGCTTCAATCTTTAACTTTTCTAGACGTCTCAAACAACACTCTTTCTGGCCCCATTCCTTCTGAAATAGGAAACTTGATACACCTCACCGACCTTTACATTGGACTCAACCAATTTGCCGGCGTGCTTCCGGCGGAAATTGGAAACCTTGAAAATCTTGAAAATTTCTTTTCCCCTTCTTGTTCAATTAGAGGCCCTTTGCCGGAAACAATATCATTGCTCAAATCACTTAACAAGCTTGACCTTTCTTACAACCCATTGAAGTGTTCAATCCCCAAGTCATTTGGGAAACTGCAAAATTTGAGTATATTGAACCTGGTTTATTCCGAGCTCAACGGTTCTATTCCCGGTGAGCTAGGAAACTGTAGTAATTTGAAGACACTGATGCTTTCTTTCAATTCCCTATCTGGGTCGTTGCCACAAGAGCTGGAAAAGCTTCCCATGTTTTCATTTTCAGCTGAACGGAATCAGATTTCTGGTTCATTGCCTTCTTGGATTGGAAAATGGGACCAAATAGACTCACTTTTGCTCTCAAGTAACCGATTTTCGGGAAAAATTCCTCCAGAAATTGGGAACTGTACAAATTTGAATCAAGTGAGTCTGAGCAACAATTTGTTGACGGGTCAGATTCCAAAAGAAATATGCAATGCAGTAGCACTAGCAGAGCTTGGTCTTGACAATAACTTCCTTTCGGGTTCGATTGAGGACACTTTTGTGAAGTGTGGTAATCTGACTCAGTTAGTTTTGGTGAAAAACCAAATTGTGGGTATGATTCCGGAGTACTTATCAAAGCTTCCCTTAGCGGTTCTTGATATTGACTCGAACAATTTCACCGGTCCAATTCCTAAGAGTTTGTGGAATTTGACGAATTTGATGGAGTTTTCAGCTTCTTATAATCTTCTGGAGGGGACATTACCTGTGGAGATTGGTAATGCTGTGTTACTAGAAAGTCTTGACCTTAGTAACAATCAGTTGGTTGGCACAATTCCCAAGGAAATCGGGCATCTGTCATCCCTTTCTGTCCTGAATTTGAACTCCAATTTCCTTGAAGGGACAATTCCAGATGAGGTTGGAAACCTCGTTGCACTTACCACATTGGATTTTGGAAACAACATGTTAAATGGGTCAATTCCAGAGAAGCTTTCCCATCTTGATCAGTTACAATGCTTGGTTCTTTCTCATAATAACCTATCCGGGTATATCCCCTCTAAGCCATCAAAGTACTTTCGGCAAGTCAATATCCCGGATTCTAGTTTCGTTCAGCACCATGGATTATATGATATTTCTTATAACAGATTGTCGGGTCCAATACCAGAAGAGTTGGGAAGGTGTTTAGTGGTGGTGGATCTCCTACTAAGCAACAACTTGTTATACGGTCAAATTCCAGTGGCTCTTTCTCGTTTGATGAATTTGACGACCTTGGACCTTTCTGGAAATTTCCTATCAGGCAGTGTCCCACCTGAGTTTGGGAACACCATGAAGCTACAAGGGTTGTACTTGGGAAATAATCAGCTCAACGGGGTTATACCGGAAAGCCTAGGTCAATTGAGTAGCTTGGTGAAGTTGAATTTGACCGGAAATGTTCTATCTGGGCCAATCCCTTCCAGTTTTGGGAACTTGAATGAGCTCACCCACTTGGATTTGAGCTGTAATGCTCTTAGCGGAGAGCTCCCTTCGTCTCTTTCGAGAATGGTGAACCTTGTGGGTATATATGTGCAGGAAAACCGATTTTTTGGCCATATAGACCAGCTTTTCTTGAATTCCATGGTGTGGAGGATTGAATCTGCAAATTTGAGCTACAATTTCTTCAACGGGAACCTGCCACACTCATTGGGAAACATGTCGTACTTAACCTCATTGGATCTTCATCGAAACATGTTCACCGGAGAGATTCCTTCCGAGCTTGGAAACCTCATGCAGATTGAATACCTGGATGTTTCTGGGAATCGGCTTTCTGGGCAAATTCCCGAGGAAATTTGCAGCCTTGGGAATTTGCTTTCCCTGAATTTGTCAGAAAACGGTTTGGAAGGTCCGGTACCCAGAAATGGAATTTGCCAAAACAACTCAAAGATTTCACTGGAGGGAAACAAAGATCTGTGTGGGGGACTTCTCGGTCTAGAATCCTGCCCTACCAAGAGGTTTGATAGAAGACGGCCGTTTTTCAACTTTTGGGGAGTGGCTTCAATTCTACTTGGAACTGCTTTGATTACCCTGTCAATTGGTATTGTTATTCGCGTATGGGTTAGTACAAGGAGGGGCAGGGGAATTGATCCCGAAATCACTGATGAAAGCAAAGGAAATAGTTCAACTGATCAAAATCTCTATTTCTTGAGCAGCAGCAGATCAAAGGAGCCCCTTAGCATCAACATAGCCATGTTTGAGCGACCACTTCTCAAGATTACTTTGGATGAGATTCTGGAAGCCACCAACAACTTTTGCAAGACCAACATAATTGGTGATGGAGGATTTGGTACCGTTTACAAAGCCCATTTGTCCGATGGGAAAACTGTGGCGGTCAAGAAGTTAAACCAAGCCAAGACACAGGGTCACCGCGAGTTTCTGGCTGAAATGGAAACCATAGGAAAGGTGAAGCACCCGAATCTAGTTCCTCTCCTAGGGTACTGTTCTTTTGGCGAAGAGAAGGTCCTTGTGTATGAATACATGGTGAATGGGAGCTTAGACTTGTGGTTGAGAAATAGAACCGGAGCTCTTGAGGTTTTAGACTGGATCAGACGGCTCAAAATTGCAACTGGGGCTGCAAGTGGGCTAGCATTTCTCCACCATGGGTTCATTCCTCACATCATTCATAGAGACATCAAAGCAAGCAATATTTTGATTAACGAGGATTTTGAGCCGAAAGTAGCAGATTTCGGGTTGGCTAGACTAATTAGTGCTTGTGAGACTCATGTGAGCACTGATATTGCTGGGACATTTGGGTATATCCCACCAGAGTATGGGCAGAGTTGGAGGGCTACTACTAAGGGAGATGTCTACAGTTTTGGTGTGATTCTGTTGGAATTGGTGACCGGAAAGGAACCAACTGGACCGGAATTCAAGGACATTGAAGGTGGGAATTTGGTGGGTTGGGTGATTCAGAAGATCAAGAAAGGGAGGGCTGTTGATGTTCTTGATCCAACGGTGCTGAATGCAGATTCCAAGCAGTTGATGCTTCAAACAGTTAAGGTTGCTGCTCTTTGCTTGAGTGATAACCCTGCTAATCGACCTACAATGCTTCATGTACTTAAGCTGCTGAAAGCAATCAAAGGGGAGTAATTGTGTAAGTTTTCTTTAGGTTTTATGCAAAGTACCACAGTTTTATGGTTTTAAGTGTTTTAAGTTGAAATTGGCATTTGCAGTAGTCTTAGTTTGCTGATCTGCGTAATTAATCAAGCATTCCATGTGCATAAATCATTGTGCTCTCTCACACCCAAGTAGCATTTCTAATCTGACATTCCTTAAGCGTTTTGAGAAGAATTTTTTGAGAAATATTTTTGAGATAGTGTTTGGATGAGTTTTCGGAAAAAGTAATAATTAGAAAGAGGTGTAATAGTTAAAGAGAGATAGAGAGAGAAATGAGAATTAATGATTGGAGAAAGGGGTATGAGTAGAGAGAGAAATGTGATTAATGATTGGAGAGATGAAAGATGGGAAAATAATCTTTTTGGAAATTTTTTTTGGAAATGTGAAAGTGAACACAGTACTTGTAATTCATGAATGGAAAAGATAATAGGAGCAGAGGTTTTATGTATCCTTCTGTTTGATGCTTTTACGTGTTAACCAATAAGTATGGAGATTTAATCTATGATTCAATGTGTTATTGTTCGATATCGGACGCACTTTGTGTACAATCGCTGTAGTTTTTGAACTCTGAAGTTCCTATTTCTCAGTCTTGGAGATACTGTATCCATCTTTTTTCTCCCTAGACAGACCTTTTTCTTATTAGCCTCCCCAAAAGCTCAGCAGTACCACTGGATATGTGGAAGTTACAAGGTCTGATTGTTTCAAACAAATGAAGAACCAAAGAACAAGAACTTGAAGTCTGTGGAATGTTTTCAAACAAATGCAAGCAAATCCTTGATAAGAATGATTGGGAGAGAATCTACCAATGATTATTAGGAGGTCACTTTGACCACTTATTAGAATATTATTGTCATGATCCTTTTTTGTTTTTTCGTGGGTCTGCAGAAGCAAGCCAAATGATTGATTAGAGCATCGCTAATAATATCGGCATTTAACTGGAAAAAGTTACTCCTTACTTTGGCAACGAGTCACTCCAAATGCTAATGGCTTACTAATCGACAAGCTACAAATGATTTTGTCATTTATGTGGTCTAATTGGTTTTGGGAAATGGCAGTCATAATTTAGAGAGCAATTTTGTTCACTCTTGCTTTGTTCACTGTCGCGAGGGTATGTTCATTTTACAAGATAATCGAAACTATTAATTTTGTCCGGATTCATTTGTTTGGAGATTGAGAAAAAATGCAGCTTAATCGGATATGGGTAAACGCTGGATCCAACAATTCAAATTTTCAGGCACATGCCGAAAATAATCTATTAGTGAATTAGAGCATCTCCCCAAGCTCAACAGATTATTAACTAAATTATGCCTAAAAACACACTCTTTGTATTTTAACTAGTGACTTTTTACACTAGCACTACATCACTCGTTTTGTATCCTATTAGTAAATAATTGTTTCTTCATTCCTTCCTCAGTTCTTTTATTCTTTTATTCGTTTTGTACCATTATGTATTATTAAATAATTGTTTCTTCATTCCTTCCTCAGTTCTTTTATTCGTTTTGTACCATTATGTATTAGTAAATAATTGTTTCTTCATTCCTTCCTCAATTCTTTTATTCTTTCTTGTACTATACATATCAATAACTTAGTAATACCATTATGGGCTCGCTCAAAGCATAAAAGATTTAATGATTTTTTTTTTAATTTAACAGTGCCTCGCTTGAATAGCGTACAAACGAAACCATCCACTTTGTAGACTTCTTTCACAACTTTAAACATAATAATAATAATAATAATAATAATAATAATAATAATAATAACTTGAAAAATCATTCTCATACTCTCATCCTTCACTCCACGGTCCCCGGCCTGTATAAGATCCGAATGTGTTCTAATTAGTTCCAAACTTTCATATTTGAACCCGACCCAACTCAACCCAACCAAGAACAAAAGAGGAGGATATTTAAGGGTTATCCCATCAGAATGATTTCTAGGCCTCTAGTTTTATTAGATGGTGTCCTGTGTGTTTTTGTGCAATGTGTGCATATCACGTATGCTGTGTAACAGTGTTTGGTCCGCCCCGGGTCCTGTTGTTTGAATCGAATTATTTATTTTGTTTGATTATGTGTACCACGTAAAAATCATGTTGATCAGAAAACGAATAAATCAAAAAACTGGTTTAAACTTTTTTTTTGCCAAAGAAGGCCTAAGAGACACTTCAAGAACTAATATTGACCCTTCCAATTGTTTCTATCCCTTTATAGTTTCCATTTCCCATCCCATAGGTTTAGGATATACTCCCTCCGTCCCAAAATTTTTGACATTTTTTGGATTGCGTTCCATTTTAAATTGCTTATATCTTTTTATTTATAAAGTTTTATGTGATTTTGAAAACTTTGTTTAATAGAACTAATTAAAATCTATCAAACAAGATCCATATTGCATATTTTTTGACATTTACATTGAAAGATATAGACATTTGAAAATGACACACTGTCAAAAAAGTGTCCAAAGTTTTGGGACGGAGGGAGTATTAGGTTTCTTGCTTGTACCAAAAAAAAAAAAGGAAAGAAGAAATTTTGAAAAATGACTATCATAATGACTAGAGCCAGCTCTAACTTTTTGGGAGTCTAAAGTAAAGATTAAAGATGTGGTCACTTTTTATTGGACTACTATAAGAGGTACCAAAGTAGAAGGAGCCCCTAAAATGTAGTATAAATCTGTTAAAAAAATAAAAAAGCAATCACACACTGGAGCTTTAGCGTTTAAAAAACAATTGTTAAAGAGATAAATCATATAGCAATTGTTTTTAATAAAGTAGAGGGCCGGTCTTAATAGTGACCAAAACAAATTGAATTAGAAGATTGGTAGATGTAAAACCCACTTTCCTGCAAGTTATTCAAACTGGCCAAGTAAATGCAAGAGCTTTGAAGTAGAGAGCTCAAGGACAACTAATGCCAACCGACAAAAAGTACAACATTTACCGTTTGGGATCCGGGGATGCTGCTGTGCAGAATCAAAACGGCATTGTTTTGATGCTTTCACGGGCGGAAACAAAATTAGATCCAAAACAACGTCGTTTTGGTCGTTTCGAATCAAGTAATATGGCGCTATTTTGTGGTCTTCTACCCGGAAATAAAATTAAAGCAAAACGACATCGTTTTGTGTAAGTTCTTCTACATGGAAAGAACTCGTTTTGTTTTAATTTTGTTTCTAGGTAGAAGACCACAAAACGGCGCTGTATTACTTGATCCGAAACAACCAAAATGACGTTGTTTTGGATCTAATTTTGTTTCCGCCCGTGGAGGCATCAAAACGACGCCGTTTTGGCCCTGTACAGCAGCTGCTGTGCACTCCTACGGTTTGTTTGTGAAGTGGAGAAGTAACAGAATAAGTGGTGTTTTTGGCATAAAAAGCCAATTTATTTTTTTCTTTTGTCTTTATTTTGATTTTTTGTTAAATTTGCATCGATTTTTTTAATATTATTGGTACGTCTCGGCGAGAGGAATTCAAAAATATAAAAGATTATGAGTAGAACTCTCAATATTTTGAATAAGATAAAAAAATGTAAAAAACAGTTTTTTTTTCTTTATTCAAAAAAAATAATATCTCATTATTAGCTATTTCCCTCTTATAATCGTACACCTCTAAAAGGCTAGGAACATCAAATCCCAGCTCTATAAAAACCAGTAAACAAACACCAAATTAGGTACTACTCTCTCTTTCTATTTATCTGTGCTTTACGAAAAATTTTCACTTTTTAAATGAAAAAATAAAATATTTTCGTGTATTATTTTTTAAATTTTTTCCCACCAAATTAAAGTACTCATCGTGTACTTTAATTCAGTGTGAAAACATTTGAAAAACAATATACGAAAACACTTAATTTTTTTATTTGAAAAAAGACAAGAAAGAGTATGAGACAAATAAATAGGAACAGAAGGAGTAGTACCGATCCAAATCCATAAAGTATCCCATTACTCTTTCTCTCTATCCCCTCAAGATATGGAAACGAAGAGAGAGAGTGATCCCAGTATTTGCTGGACAAACGAGAGGCACAGGGATTACTTGAATTCAATGGAGGATTCGTTCGTCCAAACAATGCTTGGAAACAACGGGCATCATCTTCTCCGCCTCGATCGGAATATACCGGACTGTTCAGAGTCGACCCTTGACTTGAAACCAGAGATAAGAAGAAGAAGCAGCAGCAGCAAAAGAAAAAGCCATTCTTCTACCTCAGGTAAATGATCACTCCGATGAATGTCCATTTTACTGATGAAATTTGTTTCGTGGACGAATTCTGTAATTTGTTTTTGATGAGTTCTTGAAAAAGGAATTTGGGAAGACTACTTATTATGATCTGTAATGGAACAGAGGATAGTGAATATCATTGCTCAGCGCCTCAACCTGATACTCAGCTCTCTGACCTCTCATGTCACATGAATATGAACACGGTTACAAACACGACGGGAATGGCACGGATAATACACACTGTAAATCTCAAAAGAGAACGGACAAGAACACGAAAAGAGACACAACAAAATTTTTCCAAATAAATATTTTAGTTTTTTTTTTAATAGTTATGTGAATTTTGATAGTAAGCACTAAATATTTGGATTATAACTCTTATGAGAATGTATTATCCATTATTGTTAAAATCTATCCTATGATTCGTATCGTCTTCCTAGGAAAATGATACGTCCCATGCTGTAATTTTTTTTTTTTCAATCGAAATCTTATGACGTATCTTAGGATATATATATGCGTAGCCCGATTCAGTACGTATCCTACTATTACTTAATTGAAGAAATTCAAACATTATTGTAAGAAGGGGAACCTCAAACACATTAATCTAGGGCTTTGATAGAAGAAAAAATATATTTCCATCATGTTTTGGGAGAATATTAGTAGAGATTTTCTTTTCTGTCCTTGGCTAAGCTAGCAAGGAAACCTCAATCTGATAAATTCCGGTTGGGATACTTGAAATTTTGCAACTTCAAACTTAGTTTGTTGGTGTATTAGGTATAAATACTTGTTAATTGCATATTAATTTTGGTTAACACATCTTACGATACTCGATATGTATTCTGATATGATTTATAAACGAAGAAAAACGATACACGATACGTATCTTGATTTCAAAACCTTGGTGTTATCGATCAAATGGTGAATGCCTATACACATACACATGATTTCTACTATACTTTTAGCGCGTAAAATATAATGGACCATACAAGTCCCTGGCATGTTGCTTGGCCCAGAATGTCCGACACGAATACAACGATCTTAGAGTGTCGGTGCTTCACAGATGTTTTCTATATACTAATCTGTTTATCCAGATTTTTTTGTTTGGAAGCGTTCGGATGGAAATTAGGTTGCAGGACGTTTTCAACAATGAAGAGTCCAGTTTGTCACCCAACTTATTAGGTTTTTCAGTATTGTTTCAATACTTATTCTCAATTTGATATTGGTGTGCAAGCCACACACTTTTGGATATAACCATGCCAGGATATAATAAGAAAGAATACCGAACCACCACGTGAGGATGTTACCAAGAAGCACTTGAAATCAATCACGAGGACACACCCTTCTTACAAAGGTTAGGTTTCGATTGAGAATGAAATGTGTCTGCTTAAAGGGGCCTACCTAGAAGAAGTACTGCGTAAAAGCAAAGCAAAAGAGAGAAATATCTTGCTAAGAGTAGAGAGCGTAAAGCCTAACAATCATATACTGTGATAAGTCTAATTATTCTATTCTTTAGATTATGTTTTGAGACACTCGAGCATGGCACATTTTCATAGGATCCAAGAGATACGTAATTATTCTGTACTCTAGATTATGTTTTGAGACACTCAAGCACGACAAATTTTCGTAAGGTCCATAAACAGATGTGTGATGTTGATTTGAAGGATCATGTGGTTGCGTTTTCAAACTTTAACTGGGTTTTAGCTAAGAACGAAGTTAGGATTTTTGCATAATGGAACCAGACTATACATGTGGAGGTGGAGCATGATGTTATAATTTGATGATATACATAAATTTCAATGTAATATATAGTAAAAAAATTTCAAATTATAGTAGGGACGACAGTTTCTGCTAGCCATCCTCGGCTCCATCCTTGATTTTAGCACAGTTTCTACTGCCTTTGACAATCATCCAAACAATTCCCAAAAGATCTGAATACTGTGGAATATGCCAGGGAAGATATTTTGTAGCTCAATAGTTTCACTTTTCAGATTTTTTGCTTTTTTATGTACTTTTTTCATTTTGTGCTGTTGTCATGAAATAGATATTGACAACCCCAAAACAAGGACTGACATGAAAACGAGAAGGCCATCATCATCTCAGCCGCACACTTCATCACAAGATCAGGTATATGTGCATTTCCATTATATAGTACCTAACAAACTCTTTTACTCTTATCACATTGCTTTTTAATTTTGAAGGGGACCTCTGTTATCACATTAACCTAACATCTAGCATGATATGATAGCATCAAGGGCATATAATAGAATTAAATATTAGCTGCTACATAGCAGTTCTTCGGTTCTCCGATATCACTACACATTGGTGTACCATCGTTATTGAAAATTTACATGCGTATTGGCAGATTCCCGAGACGTATCACTTTTTACCAACTTTTTGCCCGCTACGTGACCGCTAAGTCCACTTGAGAAGCTTTAACGCCAAAATTAATGTTAAAAACTTCACGGATGCGACACCCGACTCCTACTACGTATCATTGGATACTTTTGTTACTATTACAAAATCTACCGCCGCTATTGATCAAGGCTTTAAGGGGCTACTGTCTCAGTGGTATTTTGAGAGTAACCATTTTGTGCATATTGTCAAAGGTTAAATTTGTATTCAATCATCCCTGCCCACCCCTAACGATTGGGGACTAGATGGGTTAAGTACTTGTATGAAAAATGCTCACCACTTCTCAATGAACAGAGGATAGCCTTGGTAGATGTGAAAAGTGAATTACAATTTAGAAAAAGGCCTTGTAATGAAATGACAAAGTACTTTGGAAGTTGTAAGAAGTGTTTTGGATGCAAGTACAAAAACAAATTTGAACACTTCCCTAAATCTTGACTTAGCTCATTTACAATCCTAATTAATTGACGTTTTATCATGCATTTCTCTCCTACGATCCAAACTCGATAATCGGGTCTGTTTGCACAGGTAGTTCCACAACTTGGATGAAATGGATTAGTTGATTGTAGCGCCAGGAGCGGCCGCACCCGTGTTGCCTACAACCAACTGAAGAGAAAGAGAGATGCTTCTTTGTAGTGATTGTAGTGTTGTTTCTAACTGAATTCGTTGTGATAGCTACAGCTACTAGGCACTAGCTAGTCGTACTGGACTATTTGCAAAGAACTGGCGATTTGTGTGACAAATTATTAATGCTTATTATGTTGGCGGATGTCATGGAGATTTTCTCTTTCAAAATTATGCTAGTAAACGAGTTTATGATCGGATGTTAGATGGGAACGATAGTCTCCAGGCATATTTTGTATTCCTTGTGGATTGTCAGTGGGAGTTAATCTACTATAGTCATACCGTTCATTATTAGAGTGATGTTCAATCAACACAATTCACAAGGAAGGATTCCATCTCAGAAATATGACAAGAACTAAAACACAATGGCATATCCAGGTTGTTTCTTTGGCTCGACTGCCCTCAGAAAACACAATGAGACGTGTCCGACCAAAGATGGCTAGAAAGCACTCCAATACTCGAGTCACTACTTCAAATGCCTGCAGGCAGGGCAAAGTCATTTGTGGTCGGTGTCTGTATATGTAGAACAATTATAGGAGTATTATTTATACTACGAATTTATACAATCGTTCAATGACAGTCACAGAGAGAGGGATGCTTATAGCAAATCTCTAATACAATCACGACACACAGCAATGCAGCATACTCCAAAAATATATCCTAAAAATTTCACTTTCGGGGTAATTTTCAGGACATGTTTTCGGGTACTTAACATTACAATCCCGGGGTAATTTTTGGGGCAGGTTTTCGGGGTACTTAGCATTACAATTACACACTAATAACCAGCTGATCTTTGTCACTCAAGATTAGTGTGACGAGCTCGTACAGCCTCAGGCCCTTCCCCCAAAACCTCACCCAATTTGAAAACCACCATCTCAAACAACACAAACAAAGCCCCTTCGTACAAACTCCCCATCGGAAGCAACGGCCGAGATTCTCCCACGTCATCGTCCGCCATAGTCTGCGCCGGGACATGAGCAACTACGCTCGCGTACGTCACGGACGATCCGGACTCGGGCTGAGCGGTGAGCAACAACACACGGGAGCCGTTCGATCGAGCCACGCCGCAGATCGCATCGACGGTGGAGAAACCGCCGGGCCCCGCTGAGGCGATAAGGAGGTCGTGGGGAGAAATTGGGGGAGTGGTCATGTCGAATACGCAGTGGGCCGAGAGGCCCAAGTGAGCCAGTCTCATGCAGAGGCCTTTCAGCATGAGCCCTTCTCGGCCTACTCCGTATACGAAGATTTTGCCTTTACGGCTGGCGGCGGCGGAGATTTCGTCCGCTAGGAGGTCTAGTGGCGGTGGTGTGGAGGTGGGTTTGGTGAAGACGGAGCTTATCTGATTGCATATTTGGGAGGCTAAGGTTGACATTAGCTTCTGTTTCTCTCTCTAGAAGGCTAGACAAGATTCCTTATCCTGAGGAAGTGCCAAAAGAGCCGAATGGCTGGGGTTTGGGATTTTTCATATTACGGGTAGGGATGGGCATGGGGAGGGTAGGGGGTGGATACCACTACCTCCATCCCCGATCCCCGAACCTATATCAATTTCCATCCCCTCTCCGATCCCCACCGGAGATTTTATTTTAACTTCCATCTTCGCCCCGATGCGGGGAACGGGGATTCCCACAGGGATTCGGGGATCCAAAAATTTATGCACTAGTTCATGCCATTACCCATTAAATTCAACCCCCATGGCCAAAATTCCATTTCATCCGTGCAATTTGGTTCCCATTATGCATTAAATTCAATATGTAATATGCATTTGCAACACACAAGAATGGTTTTAACAAGTCTATGCATAAAATGGTTTCATAAAAAGACCAACCGAATGGACACAAACCCAATTAAGGAATCGGCTAAGGGTTTTTCTGGGCCAGTTCTGCTTCACTTGATTTTGCCCTACTAAATTTTTTGCGCACCAGTGTGCATTATTACTGACCTTGAGAATTGGGTAAGGGTTAATGGGCTTTGTACACAGGACACTGGATAGAGGGGCCGGGGCTGTGGAAAATAAATTTAAAAAACTTATAATATATATATAAACGGGGATGCGGGGAGGGGCGGGGAACGGGGATCGGGGAGGGGATCGGGTAGGGGACTAACAATACCATCCCCTATCTGATCCCCGAAATTTTTTAAAAATAATCCCCATCTCCGACCCGATCCCCGAAAAAATCCCCGAATCCCCTCCCCGAATGGGTAGGAGATGGGTTGGATAGGGGCAAGTCGGCCGAGATGGCCATCCCTAATTACGGGCCGCTAAACGACTCATGCTACTCGAGTTGGGGCAGATTTTCATTTGTTCAGAACTTGTTTAAGGTCGGGTTGTTAGCTTGCAATCTAGGCTCGAATTAACAAGCTACTTCGAGGCTATAAAAAAAATTCAAGCTACTTGAGATTGAATCATTTTTTGCTTGATTAAAAGTCGTTGGAGATTGATTCGTCTCATAATAAAGCTAAGCTCAAATATACTTAGTATTTTTTAAGCGCGTTAAAATTTCAAACCAAGTTCGCTTGTTTGACTCGTTAATCACCATTACATAGAATTAAGAGTGAAAAATGATAGAAAGTCTGATGGGTTGGCAGTGTGGTTAAGGTAGGTGACTCGAGAGTTGGTTCTCTTTAGGTTTCAGATTCTAAATGCATTCACATGCCATCAACCAACTATTGTAGGTCAGTGGATATGAGGCTTTATGCTGACTTTAGATGGATTTTCTTAGCAGACGGTGAACTTAAGCCTCTCAAAAATTAGTCGATATACATGTAAGCTAATCCACACACTTTCAAAAACATATCATTGAAAAAAGGGAATTTTTTTTTATAAAAAAAGGACAATAATGAGTGCGGATTAAATGTATTTCTTAATTTAAAGATAAAATGTATGTCAATTTGCCTGCTAAAGTTTGTATGAGATAGTTGTCTATAACCCAATGAGATGCCCCTATACACAGCCCAAAGTCCAATTAACATTGAGCCAATGTTGGCCTCCACAATCACCAAACTAGCCACCAAACTAGCTGTTAGCATCTGCAGCTTGCTTGGATGCCAACTGAGATTCTGAAAGAGTTTGTGTTTCACTTTCTGTATTATGAGGTCCACGCTACAAGCTAGCTGCACAATTTATGGCGTATCGCAAAAACAATACAGAGAGGGAGAATGTTTACACGACGGCCACACCTATCAAGGAAGTCAGAAATTTTGTCTGGAAATGCTTATTCAAGGGCTGCTGGGGAAACAAAAACCAGCACATAAAGGAGGAACATTTTCTCCTGGTACATGAGAAATTCAGTAGAAGACTGCAAGTAGATCAGAAGCAGAACGAGATGTCTATATTACAAGCAAAATTGCCCTTACAAAGACACAATCTGAAGTCCAGTATTGATCTGATAAGCAGATGAAACTGTAATAATGGCATCAAACCAACAATATCTGAAGAATGTTGTTTGAGCATCAGATTCTAAGTTCCATTAGGTTGAGGATGAGAAACATTGCCAACGCCCTCAATTTCTACATCTTTCACACCAGTTGTTGATGACGATGGTGAGTCAATCTTCCCATTGTTTTTCTCATCCTCATCTGAAGATGCATCTTCAAGCGAGGAACCTTCTCGCTGGAGTTGTTTCACTTTGTGAAATTCATCGTAATGAACTCGCCTGAGCTCCCTAAACTTCGCGACATCCCCATCTGTTTTGACAAACCAACAAAAATGTGAAACAAAATGGATGTGCATAACAAAAACCACCACCCGTCAAAATTAGGCTGCTATTTCCAGGAATTGGTAACAGTGACATTTCCAAAGAAAGGGCAAAAATTAGCAGTAAAAAGGTGTTCACTGAATCTGGACAAATGAAATTGGCAGGGCAAATGGAGTGAAGAATCTCTACTAAAACGGCTGTAATCGACAAAGGAAATGAGGGAGCGAAATGAAGCACTTCATCAAATGTCCTCCATTTTATGCTCTTTGATCATCCTATGTGAACTGCATGCACGATATATTGAGGTCATTGGAATTGCATTACATAACTGATAAGACTTTGCAGTTTTCATGCATGTTTGGTAGGATAAATGATACTACTTTGGGCTCTGTAAACCTCGTTTCGCTCCAATCTGTTTGAGAATCCCAACAAATTGTGAAACAAAATGGATCATGTGCATAGCCAAAATCGGCACCCATTGGTCAAACTTGTGAGGCTATCTCCAAGAGCTTTAACTGCACTGCCTTTCTCAAAAAGGACAAGAAATAACAGGAAATCCTGAATTTTGACAAATGAAATCTTCCTACGAATGAATCCATGACAGTAGCAACTCAAAGGTTATGTAAAAAGAGTGCGAAGGAAATGTATTAAGAAGATCGTAATCATCAAGCAAAATGTAAACTGGCAAGAAACTTCAACTTATTTCCTCCATTTTAAAGCTCATTATTTCTGCCATGAGCACTTTTTTAGTACATTCTTCATGAATTTGAGATTTCTTTGATTGCATGACATAAGTAGAAAAGAAGATTTTGCGCTGTTTGCTAAAATAATCATAGCTATCACAAAAGAAATAGGGCAGTGATGCAGACCGGGTTGCATCAACGTGGATGGACCGGTTGCGTCCACATAGGCCTAAAAAGGCCTAAGAATCAACGTTGTCAGAATGGGCTGAATTTCGCACGGTCCATTGGAATCGGCCCAAGGATCAGTAGTCATTTTTCTTTGCAAGATGATGCACGATGGATTTCGGATGTTCGTCGCTGTTTAGGCCCCGAAAAGGCCAATTTTGCCGTTTATAGTAATATTTAGATCGCTAATAACTTTTGATAGGAAACTTTGTTTTATTTGCCGTTTATTTTGGCAACCTTATAATCTTTCCAGTTTCTGATTTATTAGTCAAATCAGAACTTTCCTTTTTGGTAATTTTCGTATTTATTCCGATTTAGGGTTGATTAGCGACCTTAAAGGTTTCCTAAGTTAATTAGGGTTTTTTTCACCTTATTTATATGCTTGTAAGCCTAATAGCAGAATTTGGTTGTTGATGAATTAAAGAAAAATGAGTTTATACTAATATCTTGGTCGTTTAAGGAGGGAGTACCTCCGGGTCGATCTTATTGTTCGTGTTCCTCTTGCACGATCAATTTCGTTTCCATAGGTTGCGCTGCATCAGTCATATTACATTATACTACTTATGCTTGGTTGAAATCATGGATTTGTGGAGGAATTATCGATGGAAGGGTTAGCAATAGGAAAACCAAAGAATAAATTTAGCATTTTCATTTTATTTGTCCTCTTAGGGCTATACATCCCTCCACATATCCTTAAAGCCAACACATATGGCTTGGCCAAAGGAAAAGGAAAAGGAAAAGGCAAAGGCAAAGGCAAAGGCAAAGGCAAAGGCAAAGGAAAAGGAAAAGGAAAATGCACGACACATGAGAACAACAAGAGGGGGGTAAATTAATACCTTGATCCATAAGGTCTGCTTCATCATCAGATGATATCCAGTCACCAGATTTCTGGGAGTTTTGTCCTCTAGGGGAGGCAACACCATTTAAAGCTGAATCTGCATGAATGAAATCAATGATGCAATCCTCAAAACTACCCCTTATAGGAGGAAGAGATCCTGCATAAAAATGAAATTCAGCTATCAGTAGTCAGTATGTTATGATGCCATAGTCCATTGCAAAATCCATTTTGGACAACTTAGATACGACAATCCATACAGGACAGTAATTTGTATTCTGTTTATTCAGGATAACTTGGAAATTAATGAACGCTGACAAACCAACTCAATCATTTCATCATAATCCCTTCATTTCCTGCTGTAGGCTGTGCATAGGCTGGAAGGGAGGTGGAAAGAAGCGCTCTCCACAAAAACAAGAGCTTTTTCATTCCTTTAATTAGCTACGAATCTCTATGAAAGAAGGCGGCCGGGACTCAGTACATCAATTCATAACGTCCCCATGCCACATTTGTCAATTACAATAATTGTTCTAATCAGCAATTATAGCCATCACCAGAGCCTTGAACAACACTTTCACAAATAATGACAAAGACACCTTTACAGACTGTTTAGTATGATCCTCTCAATGCATTGCACATAATTCCCTTGCAATGCAAACCACATTGCACCACTGCCATCCGAACAAACAGCATAAATGCAAGAAGTTTCGAAGCTTAAGACCCTTCACCAGGTTATTTATGTGCCCTTTGAAGTTTGAGCACAAGTAGCAAATACACCAACACACAGCACAACACGGGCAAGCTGACATGGCTTGTTTTAATTGACATGCAATGGGAGAGAGTTACGAAGAACTAATGCAAGTGCTACTGAAATCTAGCGAAAGAGCCAAAGTTGCATTTTTCTAGGTAGATCCTTAATATCGAATACAGATAGGAAAGTGTCCATAGAGAGGAGATCAGTTAACATACCATCATCATCACCCACACTGTTTGGGTGGTGATATGGTGTTTTCGGTTCGGTGATTTTCTGCCTCACAGGTTTGTTTGCTTCAATTTCCCCAATATTAGCCTCATCCCATCTTACACGCCCCCTAGTACCCCAATAAAAAATATTCAGGTTAGGACAATACAATCAATAGTACAATCAAAAGAGCAATAGCATAGGCCTATAGCCCAATAAGGGCCCATCAATATAGGAAGTACAAAGGTTAGTGCTTTCCTCGCCTTAGAGAGCACCATAACGGAGGACTACCTGATCAGGAAGGGTATTACCATCTCAACTGACCCACTACATTTGTACATGCAAGGCTGTAAGGGTGCCAGCATCCCACATCGGCATCTGAAGGAGTGCCTACTTGAGCACAAAATTTCTTGGTCAGTTGGACTATTATTCAATTAAACCTTTAACGAGATCTGGGCCCTGAAAATGGTATCAAGGCAAGTCCAAGTGTGTGACAGTCTTTTCAACTGTAATGGACCCCATGTGGGCCAATCAGCAATAGGGGCATCATGAAAATAGGCAGGGTAGTCACAGTGTCACCCAGAACTGAAGCCCACCTTCTAAGGGCCAATTCTTCATAGGCCAATCTTGGATTTCGGTGGAGAGAAATGCGTAAACACCACACAGGCAGACAGAGGGGTGCATGCCCTCGCACACCTCCCCCAATTATCCCATTATCGGTACTATATTTTAGGTTTTGTTTGTACAAATTATGAAGGAAGGTCCCTCAAAATTGTTATATCAATATAAGAGGATGATATTTTGTTGTTAAATTATAATTAAAAAAAATGAGATTCGGTCTCCCTGCATAATGAATCCTACGTCCGCCACAGATCACACATACTCCCAAAACACAGGAATGCCCCCGAGTCAAGACACCTATACATGAGTCCTGAATATCGAATCTAATTGCTTAGATAGTCATACCAACTAAGTTATATACCATATAGCCGGTGTTGGGTTGTAACCCAACATGTCAAACCAAGCTGCCCACTTAATCCTTTTCTGCAGTCTCTATAATCATAGGATTATTTCCTAAGGGACTCTTCTAGAGTCATTGGATTGATAGACAGACTTTTTGGTTGTCACGTAGCCTAGCTGACCAGATTCTTTGTAAACTTGGTTTCCCAGTTTTGCTAAAAGTGCTAAAACGACTAAAAATGCTAAAAGTAGTTGATGTATGTGAGGAGATGGCTTTTCTTGAAATCCGTGTTTTAGCCATTATAGAACTTAGGGAAATGCTAACGGGTGCCATAGTGCACTCGTTAAGAGTATAAAAAAGTACCAACACTTGTACTACAAGTGTACTTTAAAGTGCAAGTGTACTTTTAAAGTATACTTTTTTGTACAAGTGGGACTACAAGTGTACTTTTAAAGTATATTTTTTTGTACAAGTGGAACCCACAAAAGTGTATTTTTTGTACCCTTAACTAGTGCATGATGGCACCCGTTAGCATGACCCACTAGAACTTTTAGCATTTTTAGAAAAAAATGGGAACCAACGCTACTATCTGAGGTAGGGTGGTAAGAACCACCAAGTTTTGGCTTCTTGAAACTTAGATGGTAACACATCGATATAAGGAAGAGCCAACATATCCCAGGTAAACTCACACCACAAAGATGATAGATTAGATGATATGGTCCATATGGACAAACTAAAATAACTGCATTGTCTGCATTAATTCATTCCAAACCTTTATCTCGGTATATAAGTTTGTGCAAAAAGTGTGTTCACTGTTTAGTAAACGAACAATTCCAAACTAAATATTAACAGGCATATGACGTACGTCATGTCGTAGTTCTGTGATGCGCTAAACCCCCAAAGCACACCAAATAGTTCCAGCTATCCTGAAACGAAAACAGATCCACTTGTTACTAACAGAATGAAATATTCTCCATGACAAAAAGGGTGGACCGACAGTTCCACAATAAGTTGTGCTCAACTACATGTGTACATATTCCTTGAGCAGATCTAACATAATAGATTACAGATATCAACTATCAGAGGACTATTACAACAAAAAGGAAAACTAAGTCACATAATCTGCGTGCGTGAGCTCGAGCATGAAAGAGAACATCCCAAACCACTAAAATTCACAAGAACAAGGATTGAAAGTGCAAGCGCAGAGCGAGGATTGAGAGTGCAAGCGCAGTACCAGGATTGAGAGTGGGAAGTGGGAACAGAGGACACTACTTATGTAACTAAGCATCAAACTCATCAGAAGCCACATTTAAGCTTGGAAGAGAATCATGAAAGCCCAGTCTAGTTGAAGCACGTTAAACTAATTTTACATTTTTAATTGATATGTATACACGTACGTAAACAGATCCCAAACTTAAATCCAGGAACAAATCGAACCAGACGAACACGACAGCAATTATCAAACATGTCACCGGTAAAACATTAGAAGCATGAATTGAAAACATTAACTCTGCAGGTCAACAAACCAGAGGACAGAGGTAACGAATTGTCCTACTCCTACCTAAAACAGGAAGACCAGCGAATGCGGCAAGATGATCAAAACCCAGATCATGTATCAGAGAGAGAGAGAGAGAGAGAGAGAGAGAGAGAGAGAGATGTACCTCTGGAGTCTGGAGTTGGTGAGTCGACGGCAAAAGATCTTCACTATTAGCCTGCGACTTCTGTGAACTCTTGATCTGGACATTTTGGAAATCCTATTAGCAACCCACATCCAAAGTCAAAGAACCTTGAAAGCCTTGTGGGGCTCACTTTACTCATGTAAAGTGTAAACCATCTACTATTTCGTGAAAAAATAATGTATAGATTATTTGCGAAAAAAATCAAGTAAGTTAATTGGATTTCGGTAGTAGATTTGTATTGAAATGATGGACGGGTCAAAATTTAACTGTTTCTTATTTTTGATAGAAACAAGAAATTTAGCATCTGATAAATTTGTGATTTTTAAGAATAATCTATAAACTATTATTTACGTACAAAATAGACAGTTTGAATGTTTTAGTGGGGCTCACCACACCCACACCTTCCTTTTTTTTTGAACTGTACACCCCGCACCTTCTTGACTCTTGAGATTTTAGGATGTAAATGCTGAAAAAAGAAAGGGGTGAAAATGTAATTTTCCATTTTGGCCTCCTACGCCCTTGATATTTTCCTTTTTCCCAAAGTACCCCTCTTGCCGCTGTAGAGGTATTGCTAACCACCGCAAAACTAGAGGTGGATAATATCAAAGTAAGGCTTAGTTTTTCATTTGTTAAAATAGACATTTACTAAAATTAAATGGGTGATTTTAGCAAATGAAGTGGAAAAATGATTTTATCTCCAATGAATCTGAACACACCTAAGTTTTGAAATTTACTTATACAAATCTCGCGGACTTAAATATATTTTTACAGATATCAAAATAATTTTCTCATCCATTGATAAACCTTTTACACATTATCCACTATTCTTAAAAGTTGCGCTTAGCTTTTTTTTTGTTTGTTTATAGAAATATAAAAAATGAATGACGCGTGCTTGAGTTTTAGTCCATATAACCAAATCTAAAAACAAGAAGGAAAAAATACACGTAATTAGAGTTCATAATAGATAATCGAGAAGTAAAATGACAAATTTTAGAAGCCATATCGCATCTATTCAATTTCAACCTGTGATTTTTTATTTTTTTTTTCATTTGAGGAATTTGAGAAAGGGTAATACTCGGTCTGTCCCTAAATAAAGGGTTGAGGGTGTCTATGTTGTGCAACGGTTATGAAGACCACTTTCAAATCACATTATTTTATTTGAATCGTTCATTTTGTTTATCTCATAAAACACTTGGTTCATGTAAATTTAAAGATGATCAGACATCGATAACTCGTGCACAACACATTTCCATGACACTATTCACACTTTTCAAAAAATTATTTATATTTTATAATTTACAATAAGTGAACTCAAACAAACAAAATAAAAAATGCATAAATCGAAAAATATAAGTACTTTTTTAAGAGGTTCACATAGTGGAAAGTTGACATTTATTTAGGGGTGGAGCGAGTACCTCGATGGAAAAAAAAAAAAGATGAGAGAAAATTTGAGTCATCAAATATCCATGTTGGGATTAATTCCACATATTAGCATCTCTAATTGCCTTGATACCTGGCCATAGACTTCAACCGTTCAGTGTCCTGAATCAAAACCCCAAAAGTTAAAACAGGGGAAGTTTCCTTATTCAACATTACAACCCAAACATTAACCCAATTTTATTGCATAAACCTGTAGGTGAAACTTAGTCTAAAAAACACAAGCACCCAGATAGTATTACTTTTTTTTTTTTTTTTTGATCAAACCCAAATAGTATTACTTTTATTGTAATGTTTGCATAAGAGGTTGTTTCCCTGATTTCCTTTTCTGTATTTGGAAAATTTACTCTTTGTTGGCATCAGCATTAGGCGCATCTTCCGTGGTTTCAACGGCTGCATTTTCCAACGGGCCATTTTCAGATGGCTTATTGACATCGGTTGGTCCATCAGTAACTGGTACAATTTTCTTAACAGATCCAACTTTCACATACTTGCTCATGAACTTGTATTCCCAGTCTTGTAACGCCTCAATTTCAAATGGACCGAGACCTGAGATATCCCCAGTTAGATCTTTTTCTTCAAAAGACATCTTTGCTAGAGCTCTGCTGGCATCCTTCCCTGCAAATAGAGCGTATGGGCCACCAGGTCCATAAAACATCCTGCAAGAAATGAATGCCCAATGACGTTGTTAGTTCTATCTTCCAATAACTATCTTCTTCTTCATTTCTTGATATGTCAATTAAGGAATTTTCAATGGTTTTCGTGAATGGTATCCAAAACTAAGTATTCCAGATGTTGTGGTAAGTATTCTAGATGTTGTGATAATTAATCCATTTGCAATAGTAAGTAATCCAGATGATGAAAACTTGGGTTGTTTTGCTGTGTTTTGTTGTTTTGCTTCTTTTTTTTTTTTATCAGGTTTTGTTGTTTTGCTTTTGCCACCGCATTTAGAATACTTACCACTGCATATGGAATATATACCACAACATCTACAATACTTACTTTTGGGATATCATACGCCAATACCACTTCGGTGTACCATGGGCAGACTTGTCGTTAAGACCTCCCCTTGATCAATTTCTTGATACAATAGCTACAGTTGTTATGCCTGGGAGAGCATAGGCATTTTTGTTCTTGGCCTCTTTTTGTATGTGGGTGGTAGTGGTACTCCCTTAATCCTGTAACATTTGATTTCTCCCACTTATCAAAAACAATTACTTTCTCTTTCTGCATGTTGATAGTCGCTGTTAGAGTTTGTCCCACACTGCCTTTGGTTAATTATAACCTTCAAAGTTAGTATATGAGTTTGGGCGACCTCTCTACTTATTGCCTATTGGTTTTGACTTGATGCTTTAACATTCTCTAAGTACCTTATATATTCAGGATCCAAAACAATAGATATACAGTCATGTAAAACTCTAGAGTCTTGACTATTGAGGCTATCGACATGCATAATTTATCGAAATAAGACTTAACGGTTAACACAACTTCAGGCTCTGGACGCAGCATGTTCTTATTTCATCTCTAACTACAATGAAAAGTTTTAAGATTGGAAAATTCTTATGATGATGTATGTAATTGGGTTTCCAGAAGACTCGATCGCTATCTTGTTTGGTATATTCATTATGTGATATTTTAAGAATGATTAACCAACCAAAACAAGTTGTAGCTTCAAGTACATGCCCCAATATACTAATTCTTAGAAAATATTCATGTTAGAGATGGAATGGAGATTTGTTTATCTGAAGAACACAACACAACAACCAAATCATGTCAATTAAGACGAGGAAAATTGGGACACAGTTGACCGCTGTAAGATACATAGAATCAGCACAATTGCATAACAACCATATCCAGATGACAGGTTTCAGAACAAAAAAGAGCACCGCCAACAGCGTATAATGAAATACAGACAATCACAAAGCATTATACACACATAGGTTCTAACAACAAAAAAAGACAAGAATCCGAACTATTCTGTACAACTCCTATAACAGAAAAAGGGACAAATCAAACAGGTTGCACATAACTCTACCAATAGAAATGGCAGTGAAATGAATGCTAAGGGCATCACTGCAAAAATAGATTGCATGTTGGACGCTTGAATTACAGGGAAGTAGGATACTCCAAATTCGCAAGTCAAAAGAGTTTTATAAAATGATCTTGGTGAAAAAAAAATGTGAACGAAAATCCCACAATTGAATTCATTCCATGACTCTAATTAAAAAACAGACAGTTAATGGCTAGCCTTCAAAAGCTTACCTAAAGTGTAGATTCTTGTTATTGACTAGAGCTTAGAATGAGTAGAGGAACACCAAAAGAGAATAGGCCACCAGAAATAGTCAATCCAGTAAACTGCTACATCAAAGGGCCAAGTATCCTTTTAAACCAAATTTCCGAGAAAAGCTCAAAACATTCCAATGAATCCCGTGAAAGTGCGTGCTTTCCAGGCCCAGAAAACTGGCAGCAGGACAACCATCACAAACACAAAGAAAGTTTCGGAAGGAGCTCAACTATGAGTACACCATTTTGGTGCACACCACCTTTGAGGAACCCATTTCGGGGTCCCACACTAATCATAGGAGCTTCAATTTAAACTATTGTATAATAGGTTCCTATGAAAAAACAGCTCATTTGGATATTGGTAAAAGTTTGATCGATTCATTTAGTTTTTTCCTAGCAAATTCAGGGACGAATATCGATCAAGCCCTTATGAAATTCAAATTTGATTTTCTACAAAGACTTTTGAACACATAATTTTAAACAAGATGGACTCTAATCATTTGCGTGGACCTCAAAATGGATCGCATACAAGATACACATTTGGTGTACACCACACCAAATGGTGTACACATAGCTTTTTTTTTATTTCACAACTGGTTTTGAAAGCCTTACCTCACACACACAGACAACCCACCAACAAATGCCCAAATTTCAAACACAAGCTTCACAATTCACCACAATTATAAGCTAATAATCATAGGGCTCATGATCAAACCCTAGAAAGTCATAGCTAAACTACCACACAAATTAAAAAAATACACAATGCACAGATCTAACTCACCAAGAATTTGCCCAAATTTTCAACAAAACCTTCACAAACTAATCCTACCTATAAGTTAGTAATTCCCGAGCTCATGATCCAACCCATAGCTAAAATACCAAAATAAGCAAAAAAACTAAAAACCCACCAAAACTCAGATGGGAAAACATCAAAATAGAGAAGTTCTAACCTGCTCTGCGTCACATCATAGATCTGACCCTTGATAGCCATGAGCAGTGGCTTCTTTGAGTCTGATCCATCGTATGCTTTCAATTCCTCTTCAGTAATTTCTCCAACTTGAACAGGAGGGAGGAGAGGCTGCCTCTCCTCTTGTAACTCCCTAGTGGACCTCTCATAGTGAGGATCAGAAGAAGACCCAAATAGGGACGAGATAAGATAGTATAGGGCCAGCCCCAAAGCTAGGCCTGTGAAAAAGATCGTCGGAGATAGACCCGTGTAGACTCTGATTGAGTCTTTCAGGGTCTCCCAAAGTTGCAGGGCCATGAGAGAGAGAAATGCACGGGGGCAGCGCAGTGACGAGAGAAACAAGGAGAGTGAAGATTTCTTCGAACAGTTTTTGTTCTTGCTATTTATTCGCTTAGCTGGGTGGGTGGCTGTTGGGTGGAAGGATAGGATATCCAGAAAAGTGGGAGTGTATGGGTATTCGTCGGATTCACATTCCCCATGAGGCCTCCTTTGCCAAAAAAAAGAAAAAGAAAAAAGGGCAATAAATTGAAATTTTAATTTATTCGGTTTGTCTTTATTTAGAAAAAATTTACGTTTATTAGTTTGCATCAAGTTTTCATAATTTTTTGATATGGCTCAACAAAAAGAATCTAAAAGTAGTATAAAATTATAGTCAAAACTAATTTTTTAATAAAACTGAAAATAAACCAGTTTATTGAATAAATTTTGGCTATATTAAAAAAAAATTGATTATAATTTTATATATTTTTTAGATTTGTCTTGTCAACACAAATTAATAAACCACGAAAACTTAACGCAAAAGTAACAAATGTAAATTTTTTTTTTAATAAAGAGAACAAAATTTGACCATAATTTTATACTATGTTTTAGATTCGTCTCATTGAGACAAATCAATAAACCACAAAAATTTGATTCAAACTAACAATTGTAAATTTCAAAATGAATATACCAAAAAACCAGTTTTAAACTCTTTTATCAAAGGAGGCCAAGGGAGGATATCCTATCCGTTCAATTTAATATGCATAGTCGATTTTAGAATTGATGCCCGAGATCATCATAGCCTCCTAAATTAAACGAAATCGGGTCGTTTTGATAAAATTTAATTAAAATTTATACTTCCTAATTTAAACGAACCTATGTCATGTGATAATTTTCCTAAAGCTACCGACACGCCAACGTGCCTCCGTCTATGAAAATTGTATGTATTAATTTTATTTTCCTTTTCAATTCAGTTCAGTTGAATTATTTCATGCGACAAACTTGATAAAATTATAACTGTTACAAATTACAATATTGAAAAGAAATGGCAGTTAATTTTTAACAGCAACCATTCATACCTATATTGTATTAGAAAAATGTCAAATTATATATTTGACAACCAACATAGTAAGGAATGAACTTGCTGTAAATCTCTTCCAAAATCAAACTATATGTTCTACTCGAGCAAACCATTTACATTTCTTGGAACCGGGATGTAGTGAGTCCATCCGACCGTCCATCTCGGTAATGAATGCTCAGATTTTAATTCAAACAATAGATAGCTTGAACCATTTAGAGTTTGCATTAAATCTGAGCAATTGGTGCCGAAATGGACAGCAAGTCCCCTCACTTCCGGCCCCCAAATTCCACAGTCCTGTTCGGTTTGAGGTTTTAGTTTTGTTAACATTATCATTTCTCTTATTTCTTTCTCTATCTCTCTTCACTTATTACACCTGCTTACATCATTAAAACTAAGCTAAACTACAAACCAAACACAACCCACGTTTCTTGCACTTCACACTGTTTCACTTACTTGTCTATAAATGGACTAGATGTTATTTTTAGCGGAAACGAAAGCACTTTTGCTGTTAAGACAAAAAAATTAGTGGAAATTCATTTTAGCTTTTTGAATATTTGAGCCCCTCCTCAAGCAATATGTAAAATAATTGTAATCTCAAGTTGAATACAATGTATGCCTCTTGCATATTCCACAGGATAAACAAAAGCCGAAATGAAAGAATAGGCTTTCCAAGATTTCTACAAGACTAGCTACAAGGGGAATTGACAACAACACAGTTTCCCCAAAGAAGATTTTACAAGCAATTTAGAAAGCCACTACTGTGTGGCCATCAGTGAGTATCAATCTGCTCCATAGGAGTACCACGCCAACTAAAGTGATGACTGCAATGGGTGTCCAGTTCAATGCAATGTCCTGGTAAACATGAAACAAACATAAACACAGTTCCATATTTATGAGATTTTTTCGCTGGATCCGGGGATCTTGTAGGGCGGGAGTGGCCTACAGGGTCGTAGGACAGGATTTGGACTGTCCAAATCACAATCTTGTAGGGCACTACCGGATCCCCGATTCCTTTTTTGCTAGGATGACAAACAAAGGTATATATGGTGAGATCTGTATTTGTTCACGTAAATATACCTCAAGTAATGGGGAACACCATATTGGGGAAGCTGTTTGAGGAGTTGCCATTGCTTTCTCCACTTTTGCCAACGTATCTGCAATAAAATCATGTATTTTTCGAAAACAAATGAATTCGCATGCATTTTCAATTTTCCACCCACGTAACACCATGAACAGAGCAAGGAAAATGAAGCTTACCCAATTGGAGCCTTCTTTCTACTATTGTGCACAAGTCCTGGGTAATGACATCTAAATCTTGTTGTCGATTAGCATTTAACTTTGATAGATTAGACTGTGTTCTTGTATCTGTATATTGCCTTCTAATATTTCCAATAATACCATCTGCATCAACCAAAGCAAATCATCAAAAGATGCAAAATTTCTGAAATATTTCCCTAAAGTATTCAAGAAATCCTCCAGATTTTTTGATTGAATTCTTGCAAATGCAGTCCATTAAACGAGTTATGAAAACTTTCTTCCAAACTATTTTCTGAAAAGTGCTATACAAGAATGATTTGGAAGCAAAAACTAAGCAGGAGCGAAATGAACTTGTAGCAAACAAAAAAGAGCTAATTTGTAGCAAACAGGAAGATTACCAAATCGGATGAAGCTGTATGGTTTTGTGATTTTCTTTATGAAGCTCTTGTCGAACTTCTCAAACTCGCGCACCAAGTCTTGTAGATAATAGAAAGCTAGTTTTCTTGGATACGAAGAATCACATAATGTGATGAAGCAAACTCCATTCTCAACCATGTAGCTAGACATCAGGCAAAATTATTTGAAATTAAGGAAAACAATCATCCCATGTATGGAAGGAATTGAAAACGCTTCCAACCTCAATTTGGCATTTTCTACCCCCAATTTAAAGGGAATTATATACATAAACCAGGATGTAGTAAAACCAAAATCATTTTGAAATTAGATTCCATGAGATGAATTTTGAAAAGAAGGAATGAAAGTTACTGCAAAAAAATGACGAGCATTTAGTGATGGTTGATTTTTTCCTGCTAGCAAAGCATTTAAGATTTTTACAATTTTGTACTACAAGTTTGCTCTACTGTATTGTTTTCCGTGCCTAGTTTGGCATCTTAAACATGGCCGTCTACTCATTTTCAAAAAGACTAATTTCTTATATAGAACCAATGATTTATGCCCAAACGGTCTAAATGGGTTTGAAATAATGAAATGCAACGAGACATATATAAGTATTTGGAAAAAAAATTAGTGTTGGGTGGGCACCAGCTGGCACTACTAGGTGGTGCCCGTTGGCTCAGATGGGCCGTCTATTTGTGTTTTGGATGACCTAGATCTGTTGGGATTGTTCAATGGCAATTTGTAATTTTGAGGGGTAATTTTACCCTAACAGATCTGGGCCATCAAAAATACACATGGACGGCCTGGATGAGCCAATGGGCACCACCTGGCTGTGCCAGCACTCGGCACTAAAAAATTTCTTTGGAACCCCTACCTACATAGTCAAAACTGTAGCCAAAAGGATACTGGAAGCAATGGTGATCAGCTGGGATGATCATCTTAGAAGGAGCCAATGACCCTGATCTTTGGATTTCTTCAAGTATGAACTCTGCTTGTCGCATGTAAGATGAGATATTGTCATCATCTCCTTCGTTAACGTACTTCGGACCTTGTGCAACAGGCAGCCCATCACTCACCCTTCCAACTATTGTCAACTTCACCATCCCCACAATTTAAGCAGATTTGCACAAATCTCTCTCCCCCTTTTCTCAAGAAAACTTCAAGGTTTACGAGGAGTCAAAATTTTGGAGAGATGAAAAGGCTCTTTTGCAGTAGATTCTAATTCTGTGCCGTTGAAGGCTATGGAAATGAGGGTTTAGGTTTAATTTTGGTATGGGTATCAGTGGGTGGAGAAAGAAAGAACTTTATAAGGTTGGATTATTGGAAGGGAGAGAGAAGGAGCCAGAAAACTTGGAGATGAAGTTATTCCTTCTTAGTGGGGTTGTCAAAACAAGCCCATACGCGGTGGAATAAATAAAGTACCAAAAACAAAAAGGTGGAATAAAAAAGGAAAAATAAGCCAAGGGGGTGGCAGAAAAATTATTAAAAAGGGCGACATAGGAAAGTTTAAGGAAAATCTCTGTTCATTTCATTTCACCTTGGCAAGGCAAAAAGTATGGTCGTAACATTGCATTGGAATTTGGAAAGGACGAAGATTGGAACCCATCATTTCATTAAGCTCGTCAAGTTGATTGTACACATAGGAAATTAAAGGCCTTGTTTGGATGGGTTTGCAAAACCCGGTCCCCAATTCAAAATCACTGGACCCTCTGAAAATTAGCACATTTTCTCTCTCTCTTTCCTATTTTGAGAAATACTCTCCTAGTGTACATATTGTACACAAATGAGTCGGGGCGTCCACTTGGGAGTCTCATACAAATGATCAAAACCGTTCATCAACTTTAAAATAATTTTTCGATTAGCCTACAAGAAAATTAGCTCAATCTAAAAACTTTAAATATTTGATCCAATCTTTCAATTTTCATTCAAAATTTAGAATCTTGAAATATGAAGAAATTTTAAATAAAAGTTTACTAATCGGATCAAGTAGCTATAAAAATTTGATTGAGTTAAATTTTTTCAAAGCAACTTCAAAAATTATTTTAAATTTGATGAACGGCTTGGATCATTTGTATGAGACTTCGAAGTGGACCCCACGGACTCATTTGTGAGTAATTTGTACACTAGAAAAGTATTTCCCGAAATGGGAAGGAGAGAGAAAACGTGTTGATTTTTAGATGGTCCCACTAGTTTTGAATTGGGGACTGGGTTTTGGAAACCCATCCGAACAAGGTGAAAGAGTAATCGGACATCAAAAATCACATTGTTGAGACAAATTTCTCTTTTTAAAAAGTTGAATCACTTGTACATTCACATTTGAATACTAATATCCAATTAACTTGATTTTTTAAAATAAATTAACTACTTGATGAGATGAGCCCAAAATTAGAACAAGTTGAACAATATGGATTCAAATAGCAAGGTTGCGGAATGAGGCTCATTTGTACAAGCAAAAGAGCACCCCAAATCCTAATAGCATATGAATGTGTAACATGACAACATAAAGATTGTATTGAGGAAATTTTCTTTACCATAGTTATTTGTAACGCCTCCTCACATCCGATAATGACGTTTAAAATAACCGTTGTATTGAGGGGAAAAAAACCCTAAAATGCTCTTTGCTCAACTCATTATTGGGCTGTTTGGGCCCACATGAAAAAAATGAGCCACCGGCCCACCAGTAATTGAGACCTCTCCAGATATTGCTTTCCCCGAAACCTATTGGGCCTGATTTATGGGCCTAATCAACCCCGCTAAGTTTATTATTACACCTGGCCAATTTTACATTCCAAATTACTCAAGTGGGAAAGAATTCCCAGTGTATGCTCTTTTCCCAACTCATAATTGGGCTTTTTGGCCCCCCTTGAAAGAAATTAGCCACCAGTAATTGAGATCTTCTCCCGATATTGCTTTCCCCGAAACCTATTGGGCCTGATTTTTGGGCCTTATCATCCCCGCTAGTTTCGGGCCTGAATTATGGGTCTAATCAACCCCGCTAGTTTAGTATTCTACCTGGCCTATTTTCCATTCCAAATTACTTAAGTGGGAAAGAATTCCTAGTGGTGTATGCTCTTTTCTCAACTCATAATTGGGCTTTTTGGGCCCACTTGAAAAAAAAAATGAGCCACCAGTAATTGAGCTCTTCTCCAGATATTGCTTTCCCCGAAACCTATTGGGCCTGATTTATGGGCCTTATCAACCCCGCTAGTTTAGTACATTCGGCCGATTCAGATTACAAAATAGGTGGGCTTGCTATTGTGTACTTGAACATTACATTTTGCAGATCATCTGCTTTACTTGGACCGCTTTCGGACTCGGATAACAATCTTCCTCAAACCCACTGCATTTAAAGTTGTGAAATTAAAATCGAGAGAGAGAGAGAGAGGCTTGTCTCCAAATACACGTGTTATCATTTTGGTGGGCTTTTCCAATACATCTTTCCCAGTAAGGTGGGGGATGACATCAATTTAATGCTCCCTCTCTCCCTTGTTTAGTGTTTAGATTTCTATTATGGATTGACCCTTAATAAGTGTGTGTTTTGAAAATTTAATGGATAAAGTTGGTACAATTACTCTCTCCGTCCCATAAAGTTTGATCACTACGAAACTACGTGTAATTTTCAAACTAAAAAATAATATATTTACCAAAATAATTTTTGAATTTTTTTTGCATAATATAAAAGTTATCAATGAGATCTATCAAACAAGATCCATATTGACTCAAAAATTATTTTCGTAATCTCGTTATTTTTTAGCTTGAAAATTGCACGTAGTTTAAGAAATGATCAAACTTTACGACGGAGGAAAGATCATTTTGCCCTTTTTGTAGTAGGGTCCGTAAGGTTATTGGCAGGTACCCACTCTGCATGATAAAGGAGCAAAATGGTCAACATCTCAAAATCCACGAAACTGAATGCAGGTCAATGTATCTCGCCTCCGCCAATTGGATGGCACCCTCGGTGTTCAATGATAATGTCCAGGTTGGGATGAATATTGGTTTGAATGATGCCCACCGGACCCGGAGGCTCCAGGGACATGACACTTTCTGCTTGGCTCTCGGATATCTCTTGGGGGCTCCGCCGATCGATCGACGTGTTGAGCGCTCAAGAGACCGGATTACCCACGTACCGAGTCGGTTGACTTTGGTTGCGTAAAGGGCTCGGATGTACTTAATTTGGTGGTGGCGTACCAGACACGCTACCCACTCCACGATGGAACATTAAATGTGGCAGTCACCTACCCTACCATCTGCCACCTGCAGGAGCTCATGGGTGATAAGGAGTGTTTCGAGGTGATCTGATTGCTTGAACCCATGTGCCATGATGTCAGCCGAGATATGGCGTCTACAATAAAGATAGAGGTCACATCAACTGTCATTCCGAGTGTGAATGACAGGCACGTGGGGGGCACCGAAAGCGTGGGACGCACGCCTCCTCTGCCTATAAATACCCACTCACAACTACCACAATGGGTATTCCTCTCTCCTCATTTACTACCCTCATAATTCCACTTCTCCCTAAATCTCCAAAGACATTCCCTCCCTCCTATGGATCGACTTAGCCACCTGAGTGCCTTCCCACCTCACCATCCGGCTAGGCACTAACATGGTTGTTCACGTGCTGGGTAGGTTTCACCGAATGACCTCCTCGACACCGAACAGCAGGCCGCGGGAGGAGCTTCTCAGTTGACCGTCTTTGTGGACCCCCGGAAGTTCGTCGGAGAAGATAGCTGGCTCTTTTTTAAGGTAATGGGAGGGACTTGCACAAGGGAACAACCACGTTAGCAATACTTAAATTTCGGACGGTGGTCCGGAGGCGCCCCATGGCTAAGTAAGCAACGTGAAGAGTTATATGATGGAGATCTAGATAGAGAGTGCAACCAAAAGCTGAATGTAGAGAGAGATTTTAAGAGTTCACCCGCCCCCTTTACGGAGGTGAAGGGAGGCGATGAGATAAGCAGTGGAGGCGGCGTGCCCGCGACTCGAAAGGCATGGACATCCTGTCAGGACAAGTGGCGCTCGGCCCAATCGCGGTACCGCTTCCCAAAGTAGTAACCTGCTATTGATAGGCTCGTCGGCCTAGTCCTCCCTGCAGGCGTAGCCTGTGGAGTTGGTGGCCTGCCACTTGCGTAGAGCAAGTGGGATGGTCAAGACCATTAATGAGCCACCCGAGCTGTCAGAGGTGTCTCGATCGAGCCCCCCGACACCTGGCGCGACCATCCCCGGCACCGAGGTCAATCGACTCGACTCGACTCGGGAGGCGCTCGGGGACAATCCCCAAACGCTCCTGCGGGTTCCTTCCATCATGATCTTCGTGATTTTAAGCCCCCGAGGACTTCGGGCCGCCGCACCCATCCGGTACTTCCAGTTGCTCCCCGGACGATGGTCTGTCCGAGGATACGAGGCCACCGGGCCCCATAATCGAGCCCTCGATAACTGAATCCTGTGGTCCCTCCTCGGGTGAGGTGGCCCCTCTGGACCCCAGTCAACTCGGCCGCTACACTACGTGTGCAAGTCATCTTCTCTAGCGTGTAACTAGGGTCCAGGAGAGTCTCACCAGTTCCACCGCTACCTACTCCACTCCAGAAGGTTCAAAGGGCCACTCCGGTGAGAGACACCCCCCCAGTTCAACTCATCAAACAGAAGGGAAAAAATATTGTCATCTGCTTAGTTCATCAAAATAGCTCAAAATAGTTGGGGTGAGTTTTTTTTAATAGTCTTTCCACTATAATAAAAAATTGAGTGTTGTTTCAACTAAATGGTATTTTATGATATATAGGGAAGGTCAGCGTTCAAAAGGAATGTTTGACTAAAGTCAAGGTTGACCTCCCAATAACATGCTAACAAGTGTCATGCAAGGTTGAGTGACGCAAGGTAGAGTAGCGCAAGCCAACCTGTGCAAGTGACACTTGCGTGATACTTCTTTAGCAGGTACCTATCACGCACCCCACTGAAGCTCTATAAAGGAATGTACATTGAGCCTTGAGATATTCTAACATGGAGAAAAGCCCATAGGCACTATGATTAGCGTGATCCAAAGGTGTATGGACGAGAACGCGAGAGGATGATCATTTATATTTTATACATAGCCCAAATAATGATTTACTCTAGTCTAAGGCAAGGCAGGATCTAAGGGGTCCTTTGAGGCTTAGCTGTGGTACTAGCATGATTGAACAGGTTATGACCTTGTCCAAATGAGAATAGAAGGAAATATAGTGGTTTGGTTGTTACAAAAAGAGAGGTTCACTCTAAGAAGATGGAGAGCGTGCTTGAGCAACCGTAGGAGTCAACCTTGCGATGGATTACATCACCTATGCAATTAGAGTGTGTACAGAAGGAACATGTGTACTCATATTTTAAGGAACAACTGGCGCCTGAGCACTGACCTAAGGTGCTTATAAATATGACACATTTCTTTCACAATTCCCAGAGGTGTGATTGATTTGACAGAGTGTCATTCTAGAGAAGGAACGTAGGCACTCATTAATTTTGGAAGGATAACATTTTTTTCCATTTAGTGTCCATATTCTCTTTCTCTCTAGGTCATTTGGACACCCCCATGAATTAATCTAAGCTTTACTGCCTTAGTCTTTTGTGTGCACTCTTGCTCTCTTATTCACCCGTCTAGAACACCTAATTCTCATTTTCTTCTAATCATTGACTATTTTTACCTCTCCAGCTAACTCTTTTCTTCTTGAATATTGACTCAACAAAGAATCTCACCAACATAATGAGGAGAATGACTTATGGAAAAATAACGACAAAGATATTGAAAATATGATAGTAGAAACTCAGTCTTTTAGCCCAAAATGTGAGCTATAACGCATGTAAAAATGGACACGGAGTTGCTGCTGTGTAGCCCCTGCAAAACATCTACTGTGACCCATCTGAGTCGTCCGTTGCTCAACCCAGATTTCACCTCAGCACCTTTGCATCCGAACCGTTCGTTGCCGTGCGTGCAAGATAAAATTTGGGTCATCCATCCGAACAACGGACGGCTTGGATGATAAACAGCAAGTGCTGTGCGAGACTGTACAACAACAAGCCCAAATCCTATAAACATTACAATACAAGACCACAAGATTCGTATGCAACTATGAGAGAGAGAGAGCGCACATGCCTTCACGTGTTTTGGCAGAGATTTGAGTACGACCAAGGGATCCAATAGTGGAAAAAAGCACTAGCCAGAAGAATACGGTGCACTTCTGGAGGAGACATTATGAGGCTGTGTTTGCTCAATGGGACAGATCTGCAAAAAGGCTTTTGGCCCTCCATTATGTCAACACATACCCAAACCCTGCCTGTACTTTCGAGTTTCAACATTCTTGCAATACCTCCTACTAGTTGATAATCCAGCCCTGGATTATACTCCGTAATTCACGCAGCAAATAATTTCCGAAAAAAAAAAAACTACTCCAAAATAAATCTATAAGCAGATTTGGTACTCCAAAGTCCAAACCATTGGTTGGCACAAAGGTTGGGAAACAGGAATCAAAGCAACTAGGCAATAGAAAATTAGTTTTTGGTCACATGTGTAACCCAAAATCACATTTCTACATGCTAAGCGTTAACCTTATATTTTAGCTCAATCCGTAAAAGAGCCAAGAAGCAAATGATAGTATAACAAGTTGAGTATTAGAAAAAATTCCTGATAAATTGAAACAATCCTTGAATCTAACGTTACAATATCAAGCATTTAGGTTGTTGGATATTTGATTCCTGATAACGAGACTTTCATTCCCACTCAATATTATGGTTGTCCAAATATAACCCGGAAGATTAAGGTAGTCCAACTATGTGGGTGATTTGACTTATCCCCTGCTTGGTACTCTCGAATACAATAATTCTTTCGTCATGTTCAAAAGTAAAAACTCATGGCTAAGCTTATCAAGAAACAAGCAACAAAAAAATTGACCTCTTTTTCTGTGCAGTAAAGAAATAGTATAACAGAAGCAAAGCACAGATGCATGGGCTTCTTTACTAGCAGCTCAGAAATCTGACGTTGGAACCAAAAAAAGGCAGCAAATAAAGAAAATAACATAAGATCTAGATTTATTCCTCTTAATAAATAATTCATATGATCTATTAGGTGAAACTGCGTCAATAATTTTTTTTTTTCAGAGTGTCCGGGTCAACTTATGCGCATCTCAACTAATTTTTAAGCCGCCATGCCCCCACTTAAATCAGGATTTGCCTCAAGCGGAAATCGAACCCTTACTACGTTGCAAGTAGGCATTCACCCTTAGATTGCGTCCGTAATCTTGTAACCTATATCTTTCGTTTTTGTAACATTCTAGTAATCTAACCAAAATCCCCCCTTTTAGCTTCCAAACTCTCCAAGCATCTGGTTCTTTAAACACATCTGATTTTTGTCACATCTCGACAGCCTGTTTGCATCTCGACATACCCTTTTTGTCCTACAGAGCTACCAAAGAACTAACGTTGTTTTCATCACCAAGATCACAACAAGACCAAATAAGTTAGCAAGTGAAACCATACTCCAGGATTCCTGTTCAATGTATACATAGAAGTGAGTGAGACTGTCGATCAAAGATGTTCGCAAAACGGAGGGGCGAGAAGAGCAAAATCAAAGCTGTATTCCAGTTGCAGTTTCAGGCAACTCAGGTACACCCAGACAGAAAACAAGAACAAATCATCATATTTCTGCTATTAAACTGCATTGGGTTTGCTCTATAAATGTCTAAATGATGCAAAGTTGCAGTAAACACTTGAATTGGTTGCTATGGAGGTCTTGATCTATATATTAACAAAATTAAAGGCAGATAATATTTACCTGGTTTGAACAATGGCCTGTTTTCAGGTGCCCCAAGTGAAAGCAAAAGCCTTGACAGTATCGCTGGTACCAGCCGATGTCGGAAAGCCAACGGTGAGATTGGAGAAAGCTGCCATTGTGGATGGAACCTGTTTCTGGGAGAATCCGGTCTACGAAACAATGAAATTCATAAGGGATCCGAAAACTAGAAGATTCAATGAGAAGTATTATCATTTCATTGTGTCAAGTGTAAGACATGATCTCTATTTCATAGCTTGCATATATAATTCTTGTACAGAATAAGTTTCCCTAGAGGATTTATGATGCACTGGAATCTTGCAGGGATCATCAAAAGCAGGTCTACTGGGAGAAGTATCGATCAATTTTGCTGATTATGCAGAGGCAGCTACACCTTCAACTGTCTCTCTTCCACTTAAGACTTCAAACCATGGGGGAACTGGAGCAATTCTGCATGTTAGTCTCTCTCCTTATCTCTCCCTAAAACTGCACTTAAGGCCTGTTTGATTGGCCGGATTAGACATGCGATTGTTTTACAAATCCCATGAGAGCCCACTTTCTTCATTTGATTGCAGCAACTGGGCAAGTGATTACAAATCGCATTTGACAACCAATCTAACAAAAGTTAGAAAATTAGCAGATGTGGTATTGCTAAACCCCTCATTATTAATCCGGTGTAGAATTACTGATGCAATGGGACGAATACCCTCCCTCATTATTAGTCTGACCAATCAGGCATGGCCTTACATGAAAATGTTTCTTCTGATTTGTGTCTTTAGAGTAATCAAACTAGATATCTATAAAAACTGCAATATAATCTGTATTGTAAGATTTCTCACTGCCTCATATATGAACATATAATTGGACAGGTCACAATTCACAACATGCAGGATTCTGTTGATCTAAGGTGATAATTACCAGTTAGTTTGACTTCATAACTTTTCTCCCCATCTCTTTTCTGCACGTATTTAGAATCTTACATTATTTGTGAATCTTCAGAGAATCTGAAGCAGATGAAACCCCAATGAGCAATTCACAAGATAAAAGCCTGAAGAATCAATTACAGAACCATGACAGAAACGGAAACAGCAACCTTGGTTTTACCGAGGTAAGATTTCACATTATTAACCTTTTTAAGTGTTCTTGAATCCAAAGGAACAATTTCTTAATGTTTCTCAGCTGATTCACAGGATGAAAACATCAATAAACTCACATCAGAGAACTCTGGAAAAATTCGGAACTTCAGAGATTTTCTGGAGGAAGATCCTGTGATTCATCAGGACAATGCCCCACTCAGACAAGACTCTGTGCCCAAGAAGAGAACATCTGATGCCTTGCCAAAAAATGGTTACATGTATCGGAGATCGAGCACAGATTGTTCAACGGGTTCTGCTTCAGATGGAAGTATGGTTGACTTATCGAACAGCCCTGAGGAGAACTTACTGAGTGACAGGTCACCAGAGACTTCAGGTAGATCTGTTGAAAAATTTATGAGAAAAATTTCTATGTTGGAAAGGCAGGCAGAAATATCAGAACTAGAATTACAGTCGCTTCGGAAGCAAATTGTCAAGGAAAGCAAAAGGGGACAGGAACTATCAAGACAAGTTTCTAGCCTGAAAGAAGAGAGAAATGCAATAGAAACCGAATATGAACAACTCAAGTCTAGAGAAGTTTCATTTCACTTGCAAATAGAGAATGAAGAATTGAAGGGTAAATTAGAAGAAATGAGGCAGGAGCTTAATCACGAGAAAGACTTGGGTGTGACTCTGAGATTGCAACTGCAGAAGACTGAAGACTCAAACTCTGAATTTGGTTATGCGATAAAAGAACTTGATGAAATGTTGGAGCAGAAAGATAGGGAAATAGCTGATCTCTTGGCCATAATAAGAGCCGGCATGAATGACAAAGAGGATCCCAAAGAAGTTCCCGTTCTTACTGATGAAGCCAAGGAAGTAGACATGCTTAAGCAGGAGATTGCAGACCTTAATGGTGAATTGGAGGACTACAGGAAAGACAGAGAAGAGCTAGTGATGCATATGGACCAGCTTGCCATGGAGTATGATATCGTAAAACAGGGAAACCACGATTTGTCTCTGAAGTTAAAGCAACACAAGATCGAAAAGGTAAAAATGCAGAATGAGTGCTTGGAATTATCGGCAAAAGTAAAAGAGTATGAACTCCAGATGGAGAGGCTAGAAAAGGAAATCAAGGAGCAGGCACTAGAACTAACAGTATCTTCTGAAGGTCATAATAAGCTTCAAACACAAGTGGAAAGCTTGGAGAAAAAACTGGAGAAGCAGGCACAATGTTTTGAAGATGATTTGGAAGGTATCACACTTTTGAAAATTGAGCAGGAACAGAGGGCTATCCGGGCGGAGGAGGCATTGAGAAAGTCAACGTCAAACAATGCTGTTGTGGCTGAGCGAATTCAAGAGGAATTTCGAAGGCTTTCTGTGGAAATGTCTTCTAAGTTTGAAGAGAATGAGAAGGTGACCATAAAGGCAGTTGCAGAGGCTAACGATCTGCGCATGCAGAAAAAAGTCGTTGAAGAAATCCTCCAGAAAGCAAATGAAGAATTTGGCTTAATGAAAGAGCAATACGAAGAGGAAACTTGAGAGCTTTTGAAGCAAAGAGAGATGAAAACAAAACAAATAGAGCATATGTCACAGGAACTTGATGAAAGGGAATTGAAAATTGAAAATTTTGAAAAGCAACAGGAGGAAATTCAGAAACTCAAAGCCCAGATAGAAAGGCTCAAAATACGAAATAGCTTTTCTGCAGAAGCAGATCCAAAGGAGAAAGGGAGACATGAATCAGTTGGCATGGCACAGAAGAAGACATCTGGCAGTGAACAAGAGATGCTGCAAAGGTGGAGAAAAGAAAGAGAGGAACTGAAAAAAGAATATTCTTCAGTGAAAAAGGAAGCACAAAAGCTACAGGAGGAGTCAAATACTATGAGGTCTTTGAAGGATGAAAAGGAGAAGATGGTTAGGATTCTGCAGTCGGACATAGGAAAGCTCACAGTTCAATACAAGGAATTGAAACATTCTCTCGTTGAAGTAGAGCTGGAGAAAGAAAACCTGAGAAAAGTGGTCTTTAAACTAGAGGGTGACCTACAGAAGAAGGAAGAATCTGCTAAGGATGTGGCTAGTGGGAAGTTGGATTTTGCGAAGGTAAATATTCCACTCTTCTCGTAAGATCCATACTAGTGATTACAGTATAAGAGAAAAAAAACTAAGGCCACATAACTGTCACTTAAAGAAGCTTTCAATGTACAAGTTTTCTATGTTTTCTGTTCCGTAGGTGAAGGGCTGACAAACATGTTAATAAACAATGACATGCATGAAATCCTTCAACTCTTCCACACAACATACTTCATACAGTTCATAAACACTTTTTTCCTAAACGATGATATTAAGATGGTCCTTTAGTCAACAAAACAAGCTTTCCCTATATTGTACACACCAGTAATGACCACTGAAGTCGAACAGGAAAGAGCAGAACACACGGAAGCCACTAAAAAACTCCAATTTAAGGGTGAAGTAAAACAATCTAGGAAAGTAAGTTTGAAGAAATAGAAAACAGAAAGGACCAACTCAATCACCTTAGAAATTGCTATGCAGAAGTGTCAACTACTAATTCATTTAATTATATGAACAACACACTGTCATTTGAAAGAATTAAGACATGTTGATAAAGCCAGCCTTTTGATTTCTCCATAGAAATAAATTGAATGTAGTTTAATGATTAGCAGCACATTAAGGTAGAAAAAAATAACATCGAGAAAATTTGTTAAACAGCTAATTACTGTATTCAACACTGGAAGCACAACAGTCACAACTTCATCAACAAACAGATCGGATAGGAAGAGGGATTCTCTCCAGCCCCAAAGATGCATTAAAACTGATATGATAGTTTGCTTACATCAATGAAGAAACTTTCAAGTTCAATGAAATCCAGTCTTGTTGAATCCAACCTCATCACACTTACTTTTTCTGCTTCGAATCTCAATTTACAGCTTCCATGGAAGGGCTCTACAGCAGGCGCTTACAAAAAAAAAGGAGACAGCACAGTACTGGTCATAAGGTATGAGTATCCAACTTGCTCAACCTTTTTACTTTACAATACTTATCTTACTTTATTCCCACTTTGTATCCATTTGTGCATTTATGAGGTATTGAGCATGCAATATCCAAGTCACTAAACTCACTGTTGTATTCACAGGGGAGTAGAAACTCTCTCAGAGAAAAAAGGTCTGAACATATCCTCTTCCCCGCCTAGTGATGATACTGATAGCTATCTTACACAACTATTAAGTGAAATGGAATTACTGAAGGAAAGAAACAAAAGTATGGAAGGAGAACTAAGGGAAATGCAAGAGAGGTATTCAGATATAAGCCTCAAATTTGCAGAAGTAGAAGGTGAAAGGCAACAACTGGTAATGAAGCTACGTAACCTGAAGAACACAAACAAGAAGTAGCATTTTTGAGAGGATCAAAACCTGAAAATGAAACCATGGAAAGGTATAGTACTAGTAACTGGGAGTGGCAACTTGAAAGTAAAGGTCAGACCATTGTTCAAAGGAGACATACTATGTACATCAAAGCATATTATTTATCAATTCTTTCGCTTATGTTTGTCTGTCATCTGAGGTAGAAGACAACATAACCCGAGTACTTGATTATTTAACAGAACATGAACAGCAAGGCCATGCCCTATGAAATCTTCTTTTTACCAAAAAAAAAAAAAGGCATGTCCTAAGCCAATTCAAACCACCTATTCTTCCAATCCCTACAGATCCGCTCATGAATGGAAAATCTTTCACCTGTTAGATCAATCAAACCAATATTGTCTCTGAAGAAGAACAACTAACTTTTTAAAATCATGCAGTTTCATCCTGTAACCTTTTATCATGATCATGGCTCAAGACTGATTTCTTACATATGGAAATGTCTCCAATGTTTACACCGTTAAAGATGCACTTTAATAGTCTAGAGAAAATCTTAAGCAAGTCCTGGTGAATTTCGAGATGATATCCTTCTGAGCAGAATTGTTCACTAGAGCTCATCACTACATGATGGTGGCTTGAGTCTGGCTACCCAATTAACGGATACAGAAGCTTGGATTCGAAATGCAAGACATTTAAATCCTCAATAAAGGAGAAACTCAAAATTTGAGAAAGAAGCTGCAGGATGCAAACTGCCAAACCTTCCGTGAAATGGCAAAGCCAACTTCACAAATACCCACTTTTCCCCCTTTCAATAGCTGATCAAAGGACTATATGATCATCTTTCTACCATACATAAATTGGACGGACAAGGATAGGCAGAGTGAAAAAGGCTTTTTCAAAACATTGGATAGTTACAGATTAGTGAAGTTAAAGCAGTCTTTTACATTTCGAAGTTTTCCAGATTGGGTTTGGGCCGAATGGGCTAAGCACATAAACAGTTGTACAAGGGGCTTAGCCTGTGGCACTTAGGTCAGACAATCGACAGATCAGGCCGGACTGGATTAGGTCCAGTGACGTCATTAGGGCAAGTGCTCGACACGGACTTAGTTAGTTCCCAAGCACAGTCTCCACTAGAAAAGGTACCCTGTAACCCTAGAAGGTAAGCCGTTAGTTGCTATCTAAACTTTTGTGCACTTTTCTTATTCTGAAAACTGACTTAGGCATCGGATTGCCTCCGGCTAGAGTTCTGTCTTCATCGGGCACTAAAGGGTTAACCTATTTTGAAATTCAACTCGGAGAGTGAGAGATCTAGCTTCAACTTCCTACGATGAGAAGAATCTGAGTGGAAGAAACTCCCACCTCCACAATTGGATCAACCATGGCTTCAAATTTAAAAAATACAAGTTCAATATCCGTTCGCTATATACAAGTTGATTGCTGAAGGAGGTGCCAACTTTATAGAAATAAAGGTCCTAATCTCGTTAAACTACAGTCTCGATCAATCTTTACAGCCTTAAAAACTATATGTCAGATCACCATTATATCGGACAAGCCCTTCCACACAAAACTTGTTCATGAATTGAAAAATAAAATACGGCCACAAAAGTATGTCGCAATTTACCTCACGAGCTTGGTCCTCAGTGCTGATTTCAGAGCTCAAGTTCGTCTGATGAAATCAGAGACTGCGTTATCATTTATCGGAAGCATCTCGAGTGAAAGTAGGGAGGAGAAAGCGAACGGGAGTGTTTTGATTTGGTTTGCTTTCGCGCGCTCTCGAATCCGTATATATGGCAACAAAGGGGCATAACTGTGTTCCACCGAAAAAACACTAAAAACGTGTTTACAAAACACATTTTCAGAAAGTGTGTTTGCGAAACACGCTTTCTTTTTTTCTTATTTTCGGTAAATAAAAAATAAAAAAATAAAAAACACATTTTCAAGTCGGTTTAGGGTTAAGTTAATTTTTTTGGCTAATCCGTCTTAACCCACGATAAAAGTGTGAAACACAAACACGTTTTCACGTACTTTGAGAATAAAGTTAAAAAACATGCGTTTTATTTAATAAAGTTTAAAAAAAAACGTACATCAGTTAATGAGCCCTTTTTTCTAAGATATGCAGTAGATGCGTATTGTGCCCTTTTTTGGGAAACTATCAGTTATACCTCCTATATTTTGAGCGAGTGGCAGAGAGATCCTCTAAACATCATTTTTCGAAACTTACAACCCTAACAATCAGGGAAATACACAAATCGTATTGCTCATTCCACTAACAATCAGGAAAAATTTACACGACTCACACCTATTATCCTTAAATTTTTTGAAGTTTTACACAACTCACACCTATTACCTTTTAATACTTTGAAAATTTTATTGTAAGCGACATGAAGCCACTAATTATTGAAATTTGTAAAAATGGATGTGGCAAAAGGGGTCACACTTGTATTTTCTCCCCTCGTGTAAGAATGATCACTAATGTTGCATATCAAGAGGAATAATATATTCGTATGTTGCTCTTTTTATTTTGAAACAAGGAGTTGGCTAAAAATTTCTTGATTTGAGTATTATTGCTGCCTATTGCAATATCCCCACCCGCTATCGGGTTCAACAGTCAAATGGATTGTGCAAGCCACAAATGAGTTACATTCACATTTAATCCAAATTTATATCAAGCCACGCCACAACAGAATACATGATACATAATTCTAGAAGTCTACAACCAATTAATGGTGGTAGCCCATTTCTAAATAACATTAACCAAACTACAAGTCTACAACACTTGAAAAATAGCACACTAGACAAATTACATCACACTACAAGCATGGGGATTTTCGTCACTGAAAAGTGAAGAAACCGCCTCGTCAGAGGCCACCGCCAACGAGTAAGCTGCCGGAGTGTGGAAGAAGGCGTGGATGCTGGCCGGAGCGACGACGTTTCTAGAGGCTTCGGAGTAGTAGTGATTGACAACGTGGGCCGGGTAGTTGTAGAAAGAAGTGAAGTGAGAGTGGCCTCCTGGATAGGGCCAGGGCTCGGCCGCTTTTCCTGCGCGCTTAATGGCCTTTAGCACCTTCTTTTCCTGGTCCAGCCCAAACCCTCCTCTCACTGTTACCTTTTGGGCCTCCATATCTATGTCTATCTCTTCCACCCCTAAAAATCCAAAGATTAAACATGTACAGTATTGTCAAAGGCTTTTGTAAAATGAATCAATCTACTCAAACTACTAATAATATAGTGATACAACAATTATGCACACATTTTTTAACCACAGGGATACAAAGATTCACAGAAATACACGGATCCCACCAAACAATACGTGACTCGAACACATATTCTTGTGAGCAGTGGTAGACGCAGGATTGTTGCTGTGGGGGAACCACTCCATAGCAAATGTACAGAAAAACTAAAAATGTACCTAAAATGTTCTATTACTAGTAAGAAACTTGGGGGTTTGCAGGGACCAAACCCCCCGGTCCGCCCCTGCCTGTGAGTGTTTATGTATTTACGTAGTTGTAAACTTTTTTTCGCTACACAAATACTTACAAATATACTCACATTTGGCTTACAACCCAACCACAAAAAAAATAAAATAAAAATCTCAAGCTTGTTTATTATCTGCTTGAGTAATACATTACTCCATTATCCACTGTGGTAAATTTATGCAACAATATATTGTTAGAACTTGTGACTAGGCCAGATGAAGATCAGAGCAGAGCGATTGACTTGAATGAACAAGAAAAGTTGAACATATTTTTTTATTCTTGTAGTTTTTCGAGACAAACATGAAATAAGTGTTTTTAAGATGACAACTCGATTTGTTTGTAACCCTCGGGAACAAGAAATAAATAAAAAGACAAAACCAACAACTCAAGGGGTTGGCCAAGTGGTCTTGGCCATGTGCCTTAGGGGTTTGCTTGCACTTAAAGTCTTAGGTTCGATTCCACTAGCAACATCTCTTAAGGCCACCTCACCCTTCATGGAGAAGGGTGTGAAAACGGTTGTAGGGATCAGTCCAATGTGCGCACAAGCTAGCACGGGACACACTGCATTTTACCAACAAAAAAAAAAAAGAAAAAAAAACAAAGCACCAACGAGTACTGGTCTATATAATACCTTTTAGCTTGAAGATAGATTTTCTGAGTTTAGAAGCACATCCCTCGCAATCCAAGTTTGGAACTCTCACCTCCACCACCTGCAAAATACTAACCTTCACCATCATTTGTATACATTCTGGACAAATAATATACGTATGAATAAGTGTAGAGAGAGAGAGAGAGAGAGAGAGAGAGAGAGAGAGAGAGAGAGAGAGAGAGAGAGAGAGAGAGAGAGAGAGAGACTTACCGACATGGTTGAGAGGATACAAGAGCTCTCTCTATCTAGTCTAGTGAGGAGAATTTGGACTATAGAAAGAGCACCCTCTGCAGCCTCTGGGCTCTAGTCTTTTTTTATGGAAGTAAATTTGGGTCATTTTATGATTTTAATGAAGTAGGTTCTGAGATAATTTAGAACGTTGGGTTTTGAAATTAAAAGGAGATTTGAGCTCTCACGCGTGGACTAGGAAAGCGTGATTCACTTTTTTAGTTTCATGATGCCCACCCCAAAACATATATCTCTATTGGAGAACATCCTATTTCAATTTTTGCACTCAATTACACCACTGCATGTGTAAATTTAAAACATAAACTAATATGTACGTAATTAATTTGAAGAAAAAAATCTGTTTTACAAACTGAAGTTATGTGCAATATTAATTGTCCAAAGGCCATTTAGGGTATGTTCCAAGCTGATTTTTTGGCATTTTGAGGTTTTTTTTTTGGGTAATGTATGTGAGGAGAATGACGTGTCTCGTGACCCATGAAAGTTAAAAAGTCAATAACCTATTTAATGGAACGGGGTATATTTTGAACCGACTGATGTGCTCATCTTACATTGAATAGTTCTATGGCACATTTCTTTTTCAATCCATAAGTCTAGCCATATTAGTAATAGATTAGAGCAAAGTAGAATGTTTTTTGCTTACTCAATCTTTATATAGTCCGACACTATTAGGCATTTTTTCAACGCATGTTTTCATTGAGATCGATTTTATGATTGATGATGTGCTAATTTTCTAATTCGCTGGGTACAAAATCTATCTGCCCTTCGATAGTGTGAAGGCCAGGCGTGCGAATGGATATACAAAATTATGCTCTTTATAGCTGAAATAGTACAATATGCCTTATTTGTCCAGCCTATTAGAGATATTAATTTCGGTTTGGAATTAATAATACTCTAACACGTGACTAAGCTTAGGGAACTGAAAGTTGTTTAATAGGGTTTATTGAATTGAAATAAAGATGTTAAATTTTAAGTCTCTGATTTCCTGTCATTTACTTGCTTCAAGAAGATATGAACTCCAATGAAGAAATGAACCCAAACGAGACAAACCCGCGGGGATGTTGTGCACACAGGCGCACTTCTCGGTCGTCCGATCGTGTTTTAGACGGTTCGGATGTGTTTTACTTTTTTTTTTCAAGTAAAAATAAATTAAAATTAAATTAAAATTGTTAAACGCATCCAGTCATCTAAAATATGATCGTGCAGCCGAGGAGTGCGCAATACCGGAATGCGGGTACGAGACGAGACATAAAACCCAGTAACGAAAAGAAACATGCACCAAAGGCGCCCTAAAGTGTGGTCATTGTGGTCCTACTTTTCCCTCGCTCAGTACCCCACACCACACACTGCAAACAAAAAACTGAATTCTAAAAGCAGCTTTGCTACTCTTTATTTTATTCTCACTGCAAAGGTATGTTGTGACATAAACAACAAAAAGAAGAGTAATTCCAATGTATCCAAAGTTTTTTTGGTCAATTAGAAGGAATTCTACCCAGGTTTGGTCAATGCATGGGATTGGGGTGATGGAACTTTTAGCTTGAAATGACCGATGAAGCTAAGAATGATCACTCGGTTGCGATCATATGATCACTTACAAAGTTAAGGATTGACGCGCCTGTAAAATTTACTCGCACGCAATGGAGCAAAATTATGATCACTTTGTATCTCACGTTGACGTAGGCCGCAATATGTGATGGAAAAGGAGGTTTGAGCACCATGTGATTGTGCCTCGTGAACCTTTTATTTTTTAACAGATGTCTCGCATGCACTGAATGATATTTCCACAAATTACCCAGGCTATGAACAGAGTCAGAGTAAATGATAGTAAAATAGAGATTCTGTTGGAAGGCTGCAGAAATGAGTAGATGAAGATGACATAAAGGCAAATTATTTGTGTGCATAAAGTGTATTATTCTCATCTGTCCCTTCTATGTGGGCAAAAAGAGACTATACTTATTAGTATGTGTAAGGAAATAATGGAGCATGGTCATAAAAATATGATTGTTTTGAAAACATAAATTATTAATGGAGCCGGTCCCAATTAAGAATGGAGTCAGGGGTGGTTAGTAGGAGCTGTCGTTTTAACTACAATTTGAAAAAAACACTACTATGACATTGAAAAAGCATATATATCATCAAATTATAATACCACGCCTCTTCTCCACATATATAGTCCGCCCCCACAATACCAAAATCTTGACTCCGTTCTTGGTCTCAATTTTAAAAAAGGGGTAAATTTTGAGTGGGAAGGAAGCAGGCATGATTTCAATAATTTCAAGAAAATTAGCATGATTTGGGGGTGGAGCCCTGCCATCACCCGACTTTTTGAAGGTAAACGGCGCCAGCCTAGAATTGGTGGGTCGAAAATAGATGGCTGCCTCTTCTTTCCATTTTCCCTGATATTTTGATGAAAGGAAAATGCTGAAAACAGCCCACTGAGGTGTGCCTTTTAAATTTAAAAGGAGTATTGAAATGTGTAAAATGTGTTTAATAGTTGTAAGAGTTTATGAAAAGGAAAAATGGCCCTAAAAGTGACTTTGCAAAGAAGGTTTTTAGAAAATTTCACCTTTACAATACATATTCTAGACTACTAGATTCAATTCTGTTCACCCACCTTCAAATCTGGGTGAATATTACCCACCATGTCCCCGATCTTATTTTGATATTAAGAATGGTTCTCCTCTTCGAACATGATATTTGAACTCTTCCTAAAAAAAATCAGCCCAATCAAATATCAGTAATGGCTTGATAAAATCACCCAATTTTTAGTTTAGAAGTTTGACAAGAATCTGAACTGAAAATTGTGTGATTCAAATAAGCAGTTACCGGTATCCAATTGCGTTGATTTTTGGCATGATTGGTTAAAATATCATGTTCTAAGAAATGAAATTTTTTTATCATCGAAATAGGAACGAGAACAATGTCCAATTTTAAAAGTGTGTGAATAAAATTGAACTCAAGACATATACTGTATTGCTTTACCCGGGAAAAAAAAAAAAGTATTGCTTTACAGAAAAACAAAAAATGGGGGAAAACATGGAACCAAGGCCCTATAGTGAGGACACTCACTATAGTGTGTAGTGAGCAGAGGTGGCCATTGGATTCAACAATTAATGGTTTAGATTTAAAATAATCTCTTCCATGCAAGAATAGGAATAATTTATTTTAAATCTGGACCATTGATTACCGCATCGAATGGTGACCATTCCTCACTGCACCCAACTCACTACAGGGCCCGGAAACACATAGCCAAGCAAATTGGAACCCACATCAATTGTCCTCTTCAATGCAATAAGATTTGCTTAGCTAAAGACCCATTTAAGCCAACATAAAGATGTGAAGGAAAAGTACTGCTAATAGCTACTTAGAATTTATCCAGAACAATGGATATAAAAGAATGCGTAATAATAATAATAATAATAATAATAATAATAATAATAATAATAATAATAATAATAATAATAATAATACATTAGCGATATACGCAGTTGTTCAGTATTAATTAATTACTTAAAAGGCAACCAAAAAAATTGTTGTAGACCTCATCGGTAATGACCCATTAACAGACAGGAAATGTTGAAATCAGTACAGTAATTAATTAATTAATTCAAAAAGCTCGAGCTTTAATAATGTCAATGCTCATTTCGCTTGGATCCGTTGCTTGTAATTCAACTTGAATCCCATCCAATTCCCTCTTGAATCTGTCCTTTGAACTTGCGTACACCATCTTCATTCTCACCTTTGATGTGTCCGGTGACCTTTTCATCAAATATAATCAAAACCATATATCACCAAAAAATAAGTTAGTATTAGAAATTTGATAATCACCTTTGAATTTTTTTATTTCTAGAAACCCTTCATCCCCAATTTGGTTGCGTGATACCCTCAAATGCAAGATAGTGTGACAACCCTATGGGGTTGGCAAAGTGGGCATGAGAAAACAATAAATGTTTCATCTTGAAGTCACATCTTCAAATCCCACGGAGGCCAACCATCCCAAACCTTGAGTCACTTAGGGTTATGCCCGGTCATTACCTTTAAGACTTTTGAATTAGTTAAGGTGCGTGCGAGCTAGCTCAGACATCCGATTATAAAATAATAATAATGAAAAAAACAGAAGTGACTAGAAATGACACTAATCATTATACAATTAGAACCTGTTTGCTATCCAAATTAGCTTTGGGGTTCAAGTAAGATGGGCGGATGAGAGGATGATATGGGAGAATGGAGGATTAATTAAGAAGAGGAGATTATGTTAGTATTTGGTTTGGTTGGTAATTTGTATAGGTGGATAAAGTAGGGCCGACGATGAAAAAATGTAACAAGTTATTTGCTTACCCTTCATCCCCTTGGGAGGGATATTGGGTAATTTGGAGAATGGGGACTGAATATGATTTGAGAGTGATCATAAATAATCCTGCTATAGGAGAATTAAACAATCCATAGTCCCTAGAATAAAATAGTTCTTGAAATTAAATAGTCAAAGTGATAAATTAGTCAAGACAAATAGTCAATCCAGCCAAGTAATCTCATTTAACGCAATCATGTATATCTAAAGGTAGCATAAAGTGGAATAAGACAAAAAAATTATGAAATAAAACCTAAACTATATCAAATCTATAATAATGATACAGAATATTTATTTTATGACCCAAGTGTTCAGGCTTAGCTTACGCACTTTGACTAATTTCCGGTGTATCAATTCACCATCCGCTAGGGAGGTAATACCATAATGACACTAGTATGGTCTCAACTAAATCTAATTTCTCATTCCCGGCCAAGATATATGCCATATTTACTCTTACGTTGTAAATAAATGAATTAAATTCACATTACCAGGCAATGAAGAAAATCTTGCTTTTCTGGCAATTCTCATCGGTGATGAACTCGTAATCAAAGACAGCGTAGCGGCACTCATCGGCAGGGAGAGAGGCAGTGAAATCGTCGTAGTTGTCTCCGGGGCTTCCAAGCTTTTCCACGACAACTTCTTGGCCCTCAATCTTGAAGATGATGAAACGGTGGTTCCTCTTTGTTTTTAGTTCCAAAAACTTCAGCTTACACTCGTCCTCTACCGCCATTCCAGACGCAGCATTCGCCTGACCGCCCACCAAACAACCCAACATTGTTAAAACAAAGAACGAAAGAACAGAGAGCTTAATAAGGACCGTGTTTGATTTACATATTGGTAACTCATTTCTTTGATTCTTCATAATTTTTCTTTTAAACCCCTCCACAAATCTATCATCCATGTGCAGCCTTAAGGAATTTGTTCAAGAGAATTTTCAAAACTTCGTCATGTTTGATCACATAATCGCTACTCATTTAGTCTGTCCACTGAGATGAATATCGAGTCATGAAAAATCTCTACCCGTGATCTCGATTTAGGCTGTAATAGACATCATTCATGTCTGGCTCAGATTATATTTTTTGTTACGTAGAGAGATAATGCGAAGAATTCAAACTATTTTTTTCGTATAATGAGACCCTTTATGGATGCGTAAAAAAACATATGAAAGAAAAAGAAAACGCGTGTCATGTTGTGTAGATTTTCAGATTATAACAATTGTTAGGTCTAAACATATCTTCAAACATAAAATTGAAGAAATTGAGAGAGAGAGAGAGAGAGAGAGAGAGAGAGAGAGAGAGAGAGAGGTACCATGATGGCTTCTTGGGTATGACAGGTCTGAAAATGAGAAAGAGGAGAAAGAGAGAGATGGCGAGAGTATGGAAGGGAGAGATCCATGAATTTAGGAAGACTGGAGGGCGTTGAGCCATTTTTAGTATAACAGAAAAATGCGGAGAAGAAGAGAATTTTGAGGGAGGAAACGAGGGTTGAGAGTTGTCTAAGCCTTAGGGTTTGATTTGATCACGTCCACAACCTCACACTTGTGTTGTTCCACATTATCAAGGCATTGGCTTCGTATTTGCATTATCTTTCTTTAGCCACATCCGATATCATTGTCCATTTTTAGAGCGTCGCTCATTCGATGAACTCTATTCAACCATAACCATTAGGCCAAGATAATAGTGTCCGGGCAAACGTATGATTATTCCTCAACTGAATTGTGATAATATGCATGGAATTTCCGTTACCATGATATCCCGTTGTAAAGTTTTTTCCCGAAACACAACAAAATGAAAGTCATGCCAACATGAATCCAAACGTTAGGTGATATCAAATAACCCTCTTTTTTCCATGTTATTTTATGCTATTTGTTGAAATTTATTCTTAATTATCATATTTTAAATTACAGGACGAGTCATCCAACTGAAATTTTTTCACAACGACTAGGGTCAAAATGGATCTTTAACATAAGCAGCAATATCTGCCCACAATTCAGGAGAAACTAAGAACGAGGCAATTGAACCCCGTGTTCTAAAATTCAGCGGCTTAGGCCCACTAGTCCCCGCCTAGCACTAGGTGGTGGTCCAACGTCTAGATTAGGCAACCGACTAGTAGGCGCTTAGTCCCTGCCTAGGTGCTGAAGTGTCCCTTTTCTACCCGACTAGAGCCTAGCGACTTTTAGAACATTGCCACCCCTAAAAGGGAATTGGAAAAACACAAGCTTAACAACATTGAGCTAAATTCCACCTCCCAAACTGTCTACACGTTATACCAACCACATCATCCTTTTTTTGAAAAGATCAGAGATAACAAACTTCTAATTTTCATTCCTAAAAACTATTTATTTGTCACAACAACACACGAAAATTGAAGTGGATAGCAGCATCCAACATCTAAATAAAACTTCCTTTTTCAAAAAAAAAAAAAAACCCTTGATATGAAAGTTCAAATACAGATGGAACTTTGCAATTGCAGAGGTCATCAGTAAACACAAAATCTAGATGTATCATCCCACCAGGCGATACATCAACCAACAAAATTGACGACTTTGGGTCCCTGTTTCTTCTTCGCTTTTACATTATTTGCCTTAGAATCAGAAGCAGGACCACCTTTTGATTCGGAAGGCTTGTTTTTGTTATCACTATATGCTTCCCCCATCACAAAATCATCATCAAGATCGTCCCCACTACTAAACTTGGTCACCTTTCCTCTTTGCATTCCTTCCCCTCCAGTTGCTGAAACACGACAAATGAGAGATGCTACGGTTAAGAATAAGAAAGCATGAGTTTTCCCCCACATTTTGACAACACGAGACAAAGTCCCTAAAACTTAATCAAATTCTTCAAGCGGTTGGCTTCAGAAACTGAGCATTTGATCATAAATTCTGATGATACTAATGAAGTACATTATCAACCTCTTCCACGTGATCTTGATGAGAAACTGAGAATGGGGTTATTGATAGATGACCCTCCATGGAGGATGCACCCGGTTTTGAAAAAATTTAATGCCATAAGGCGGGAAAATGAATATTTATCTGATAAGCAGACAGAGAAACATGGCTTGGGAGATCAATAGAGATAAACCAAACGAAGCCTTAATTTTGAAGAATCAAGGCACTCCGACCATACTTCATTTTCTTCCTTCAAAATGAAGAATCACTTTCCATTCTTCGAGCATCTCCAACCCATCTTTATATCTTCATATTTTTCTTCAATTCTTTATTTTGAGTGAATTTGTAATTTATGCCCTCTTTTCTTCAATTTTTTATACTTTATGGTGGAGTCTTGGAGGGACCCATTGTCCTTTTTAGAGATTCAGTCTTTACTTTTGGGTCTACATTTTTTAGACCCTACCCCCATTTTAAAGACCAAATCTCTAAAAAAGACAATGGGTCCCTCCAAGATTCTCTCCTAAAGACAAAAAGTTGAATAAAGGAGGGTAAATTTGTTTGTACCATAAATTTTAAAATTCACACGTGGCAAAGGATTTGGTTAACATTCATTTTGATTTGAATTCGGATTTTAATTAATAGCCGAATTATCGAAAATTTAGGTGATAAGTTTTGTTACCTAAAATATAGGAGTTAGTGTTTATCTAAAATAAGTGGTTATGGCCGAAATTAGCATGTGCTAAAATGCATTAAGATCATGGTTAGTTATTTCCGGCCGGTTAACGGACACTTGTCACATTTTCACACATTTTCAAGAAGATGCCGAAATTTATGGAAGACATGGCATCATGGTTAAAGATCGTGGGCAGTTATATTTTTTTGGAAGTTATGATTGAAGTCAGAGGCTATAAATAGAGGCCTCCATGCAACATAAAAGGGGTTCCAACACCAACAACGCTCACAACAGCAAAGTAGTTTAGCTTTTATCTCCTAACTCCCCGCAGTTAGTCGATCGATCTCTTTTACCTATGTCTATCTCGTGTTTCTTCCTCATCATTTCTTCTCCTTTCTCTCAAATCTTTTCTTCTTCTATGTAATTTTCTTTAAGTGTGGAAGTCCTTGTTCAAGGCCCCACGAACCTTTTGTAACTTTAGCTCGAGTTTCTCAATTGCTTGAAAGAAGTTAGTCAATATATATTCAGGCGCTTTTCTACATTTCTGTTGGAGATACACCTCTCCTGGCACGCCCTCGCATCTTCTACACCACTCGGTGTTGGCCACTCCCGTTTCTCCTGCCCTTGGGGAAATCAGTGGACAACAAAATTATAAAATCTTCCCTCAAAATGAAGATCTGAAGAAAAAAATGAAGATATGAAGAGGGTTGGAGATGCTCTGATTATATGAAGAATCTTCCAAAAAATGAAGCACAGTCTTCATTTTCCTTCCACACTTTAAAATGTTACAACATCTTAATACATTTTTCCTAAAATTAATATAGTTGAAAAGATATTTATGAGACCTTTAAAACAAAAACCACTCATCAATATATTTAGGCAATACTTAAAAACTTAAAAGTTTAACTTTTGGAGGAAAATTTGAGTTTTTGAGAGAAATGAGTGAGATTTTGAAAAGTAGAGATAGAAATGAAGAATCGGGTTGGAGTTGATATAAATAGTTACATTCTTTCATACTCACTTTCTGCATATACAATATTATTTTGAGTTTTCAAATTGAAGACTTGGGATGGAGATATGTTCAAACCACCTTACTCTCGGAAGACTTGTATCTTTGCACACTACAACATCCAATGTCAATTTGGGTCTTCCCCTCCCTGTAGGTTACTACTTACTGCCCAAAACTACCCTATCAACTCTCTTTACTACTACATCTACAGGTTTACAATAGATATGTTCAAACCACCTTAGTCTACTTTCTCTCAAAAATAGATGCATATAGATAGCTCAAAAAAGTAAAAAATAAAAGAAGAGAGCACCCTTAGAGACATTTTTAACATCAATATCTCAGCAATAGTAGAAACTAGACTACTACTAGTTTCTAGCAGGCTAGTTCTTTGGATAGGAAAGTTAAATGATGCTTTAAGTTCTTAGCAAAGTTACTTAGCAGAGGCATAATGGTTAAGATCTGTAGTCATTCAATCGCTACCTACAAAACTCACATCCATATTACTGAATTTCATGGTTTCGACTTAGGCAAATTTTTTTTACCCAAGAACATGCTAATTCAAAAATTGAATTGAAGCAATAAATATTCTTGAAAATACAATTGGATGATGAAAATACAAAATCCAACTAACATGCAATATTGAGGTTACTTACATGTTATGCCACCTCCACTGGTTGCATTGGAACCTCTATTCCCTTTATGAGGACAATCTTTGGCTAAATGAGTTACACCACTGCAGATCTTACAAGAACCACCCTACAACAAAGACAATTTGAAAGATGTCAGACTTAGTGAAGGAGCTAAGAAACAATTGTGAAATCTGTTTGCTGGTGATGGCTGAAAACATCAAACATATTTTATTTAAGTATCAAGAATACAATGATCTCCAAATTAAAACCAAGCATCAAGAGACTTAAATGATTTTGTACCTTGGGATATATCCCATGTGTGTTTTCAGGGCAGTTCTTACTTAAGTGTCCACGTTCGTTGCAAATGAAGCAACTTGCAAACTTTGTTCCCCCTGCATTACCAAAGAGATCAGCTATGACAAATGAAAGGACAACTCATAGGAAGCAACAATCCAAATAGAGGATCAGCTTTATCATGTCAAACACCTTGTCAGCTACATACACTAATTTCTAGCCCATCAGATTGCACAGAATTAGTCATGCCAGTGTAATAAGTCAGATACAAATTCAAGGTCAGGGACAAAACTCATTATCCATGATATGCACCCACAGAAGTGCGAGTTAGAGTGACTAAGTAAGACGATGATGGACACATTAACAACTGCATGGAAACAATGTCATCCACAGTAATATGTAGCGAGGAATATATAAATTGAACATGAATGTTAAGAAACTAATAGATGAAACATGTTCAAGAACACAAATCAAAGGATAGAGAACATTACCTTCTTGAAGAGGTTGGGGACATTTAGCAAGAGAATGACCAGTTCCCCCACAATTATAACACAATTTCTTATCCATGGTTTTATCATCCTTGTTAGGACAGTTCTTGAGGCTGTGCCCATGTCGTCGACATAGCAAACATATCTGTGGTAATATATGAACACAACACACCACCATTATCAAATGACTCCACACAAGGACGTAAAGTAAAAAAGAAAGAAATAAAAATGCAACTATTTCAATGCCAATAAAATACAAGTACTCATATATGTTACTTGAGTTAATAGACTAATCTTGAGCCTATTTGGTTGGCCATATAAAACAAGGGATTGGACAACAAATCATGTGGAAGGTCATTTCTGCCATATGTATGCAACAATTCATCAAGAGATATCTGTTTGTCAGACGATCCATCTTACTACACTAACTTGAGATATGTTATCACAAATTCCTCCCTTAATAGTCAGGTGGAAATTCAAGGTTCTAAATAAAGCACGTTACATATCATATTGGCTGCTACATAACGGGATTTTGAATCTCACTGTTAATTATCCTGTACCGGCCAATACTGTCTATGTACCCGGCCAATACTGTCGGATATCGGCCCACATATGGCCATATCACAGATACCGATACATTTACGTTTCCCGAGACCGCTACCTAAAACCCTGGCTGAAATGACTGTTATTAGACTCACTATGGAAGCACAAACCTAGCATTCAAACATACTGACAGTATATGGAACCAAAAATCCAATCTTCAACTTGAGATAACTTAAATAAAATAAAGCAGCATTAGCAACTGAAAAAAACAAACCTTGTGCCTTTCCCACTGTTCTTTTTCAGGGCAATGCTTAGCTATATGGTCTTGGCCTTTACATATGAAGCAGCTCTCACCAGGCTTCATACCCGGTACTCTAAGTGGGTGTTTACTAAAATTCCCTTTGTTGGGTTTTCTTGATTCTTTCCCTTCTGATTTCTTGTGCTTGAACTTGCCCGTCTTTTTCTTCTTCTTGTTCGGGTCTTTGGGCGGTGTTGGCTCTGGTGTTGGAAACAACTCTGGGTTTGTTTCTTTGAATCTCTTTCGAGCTAATTTCTGCCTTTTGCTCACCATCCTTTCGCCAAATGATGAGCAACCGGAGACTGATTCACGTTCAGATTAGCAAGAAGCTTTCGAATAGGAAGAAGTGAGGCGACGGTTAACGAAGAAGAAAGACTGTTTCGAAAAGGGTTTTGCAGGAAAGAGAAAGTGGAGCTGTGAAGGATCCGAGCCCATACAAGGTCTGATTTCATGCATCAGCCCAACTATATCTGCTGTCCAGCCCGTTTAGCGTTGATCTTTTCGCTTGGGCCACCGATAACGATTTATATATACATTTTTTAAACATACGAAATTTGGGGCTACTTTGGGGAAAAAAACCAGTTTGTTTGTTTGTTATTTTTCTTATTCAAATTTTTCTCGAATTTGTTAGTTTTGCATCGATTTTTGTGGTTTCTTAGTTTGTCTGGATGAAAGAAATCTAAAAAGTATAAAATTATTAACTAAACTTAAAATTTTGTGAATAAAGACAAAAGTAATTGAAAAAACCACAAAAATTTAGATTATTTTTGTTTTTAGAGAACTTTTTAAAAAAATTTATTATGATTTTATACTTTTTAGATTTCTCTCGTAAAGACTAACCAAAAAACCACAAAAAAAATTAACGTAAAACTAACAAATAAAAAAAATTTGAGCACGGACATGGAAAAAACAAACAAACTGATTTTTTTCTCTCAAAGTACCCTTTGGTCGAATTGAATTTTAATCCATCTTGATGAGGAAAAAAAAAAGGAAAAAAGAAACTAGCTTCAGGAATGATGGATGAATAATGCTAGCTTACATACAATTTTAAATATACTCATGACAAAAAAGGGGGAAATTGTGCTTGCATTACCATATCTTTTAGAGTTTTTTGAGGCAGGAATTCATACGTAGACAAATAAAAGTTGTATTCATCTTAAATTTTGAAAAAATATGGCAGTGAAAAACAAGAGTAATAAATATTAAGCCAAACCAAATTGACTTTTTTAATTATAATCAGAATGTGTTTTGAATTAGGAAAGAGTCTCCCTCTATTCGTTAATTTTTCCTATTAATCATTTGAGACTTTTTGGATCAAAAAAAAAAAAAAATCATTTGAGACTTTTAAAAAATAAAACTAAAGAGAAAATTATAGACCAAAACATTTCAAGGCAGGGAAAGAACATAAAACAACACTGCAAAAATGAGAAAAGAAAGAGGGCCCAACCGGGTTCGAACCGGTGACCTCTTGATCTGCAGTCAAATGCTCTACCACTGAGCTATGGACCCAATTTGTTTCAGTGGCCTAAAACTATAATGCTATTCTCAATCAGGTTACTCGTCCTCTTTCTGTTCCCGCCGATCTTTTCCCTCTCTAACCCCCTCCCTTCGCACTGAAGCACGAGAGCAGCGCAGAAACGCAGGAGAACAATGGTGTCGCAGCACGGCGTCAAGCTCGCCGTATATCTAGTCTCCTCTTTCTTTGGCGACCTCGTCTCTGTAAGTATACTCCACTTTTCTCTCTCTAGAAACCCTAACTTCTAAGTGACTTTTTCTTTTCCAGTAATCAATGGGTACCAGTTTTATAACTTGTCATCGATATTTGATTTTTTATGTCTACAGAAAGTGTGTGAGTGTCTTCTTCGCAAAGGAACCCTGCCCCTAAGAAGCATTATACAATACACAGAGCTCCATGAACGTCAAGTCAGAAACTGTCTGCTTGTATTAATCCAACACAATTGCGTCCAAGCCTTTGCAATCGAACAACAGGGTACCCTTTTTATGCTCCACAATATCTGTTCAGAGTTTTCATTGGCTTTGTTTGGATTTAAGAATGTGGGATTGTATTCCTTAACATTCCCTCAAGTGCAGCCTCACACCCTGTTTGAGTCTGTCACCTGTAGCCGCTTTTTTTGCGGTCTATCCTCACTTTTTTATTAGGTCTGTCATCTTGTAAATTTGTAAAATGTAGGATGGAATGGGCTCTGCTTTTATAGCAAGTGGAAGCTTTATATCCAACCCAAAAGCTTAAACTATTAGGCAGAGAGGTCCCGACATTATTTTGAGTGATCACCCATTCCATATCCCAAGCACTATGAGATTGTATTTCTTAACAAAGTGAGCCTAAGAGAATTAGTTTTCACGTAACACAGTTTACAAATTCAGGGTTACTTTCTTTATCCAATGTTTTCTCGGCACCCAGACGTTAATTGATAGAGATGATGTCACAATGTTAGCTTGATCTCACAACGTTAGTTACTCATGTTGTTGAATGTAGGTGGCTTTGGAGAGGCACCTAAGGTTATTACTCAGTACATGGTGTTGTTTGACAACATAATCCACCATGTGAGGTTTCCTAAGTTTTTGGAAATTGTATCGGAAGAATTTGGTAAAGAAGTGAGTTATTCCAATCGTTTCTTTTACTATTATTTTGTTTTTGGCTTGTTGGGTTTGAAATTAAAAATGGGTTTTCTAATTTGATTGATGGCATTTTTTTTTTGTTTGGCAGTACCAAGAAATCCTTGAAGGCTTACTTCAGCATGGTAGGCTTTCACTTAATCAGATTTTAGATAGGCATAAGGGGACATCAAGTGATAGTGAAGGCAGGTCTCTTGTCCATCTTTTATGTGTTTTAGCTCTTCTTTCAGTATCAAAAACTTTGCCTCATGGTGTATGGGAACTGAGAAACAGTCAGCTTGGGAGCCCTTGTGACTCTTATTTTATTTTATTTTTTATGAGAAACCCTTTGTGATTCATGTGTGTTTGTCGCTGTTAGATTCTAACATACAAGCAATTTCACCAATGAAGTTAAAAAGAGAAAACAAAACAAATGAAAATGGAGTGATTAATAGGAATCCTCTTTTTTATGATTGTGTGTGTGTGTGTCATGCATTCCAAAGATTAATCCTCTGATGCATGCAATCTGAAAGGTGAGCAGAAAGATTCATGCATAGTACATGTACAACCTACACAGAAGTCGAGTTTTGATTTGGAGATCAATGTAGTCATGTTTCCGCACTGACCAAGTCATCGTATTCACCAAACTCTGTGTCTTTTCCCAGGAAATTGTCCTGCTAAGGATGCTGTGGAAGTTTGTTTTAGTAGACTTGTACATGCTCGATATGTGGAACGCTGTCCAGCACATGAGCCATTCCTTGCACCTCCTCAAGATGAAACTGGTGCAAAGAAAAGAGGTTCTAAGTCTGCTAAGGTATATTCTTTGTTCCAATGGCAGTGACTTTTGATTCCATTCATTTTTGCAAGATATAGGCTTGTTAGTGTATTAGGACATGATTGGAAGCTGGTCACAATCTAATGATTCAAGGGTTGATTGATTGCTCAAGAAATGCAATTTTCTGTAGCGTCTTGGTTGCGAATTTGTTTGAAATGTTAATGCTGCATTTAGCGATCACTTTACTATAAATGCGAGTTGATGAACTCCAATTTCAGAAGGTCATGATAAGATAGTTGTATAAGTGTGTCAGGCAATTTTTTTTTTACTCTTTTGCTAAACACAATCTCACTCGCTTAAAAAATAATGCACACGAGTTTTTATTAATTGGTTTGGACCCATTCAAGATATAAAATATCTTTTAATTACATCTTTCATTCAAAAGATAACCCTTTGATTCCAACTATTTTTTTCTATCCTCTTTTCATAATAAAGGAAAAGGGTAATTGGCTTTTATTTTATTTTAGGGGCTGAACCTAGATATAAAATCTAGGCTGCCTACGTACCCATTATTTGGGATCAAGACAAACGTAGTTCATGTTTAGTGATTTTAATTTTAGTGAGCCTTAGCGGCTCATTTGGTAGTTTGGTGAACCTTTGAGATTCATATAGGAAATTAGGAATTGTGGCATCACTATAAGAAGAGCACATCCCAACTAGGTTGGCAACCACTCCTTTTTCATTCATATGCCAATCTCGAATCTTTATTTGTGTGGTGGATTTTTAGTGAACATTTAAGGTTCACAATTTTTGTGACTGTACCCATTTGAATGGGTTGCCAACGTATCCGAGTTTGACTCGGAATCAAGTCTGACCGTAGTTCTAATTGGGAAGCAATTAAATCGATCTGAAGATATTAATCTCATTCAACCATTTATGCTACGGTTGAATTAATTCATGACCGATATTTAGATTCTTAGAACACGGGCTTTTGCAGCATTTAGATTTTGTTCTAAAATAATATGGTCTTTCAACTTGAAAACTGATTTGGGTTGGACAAAAAAATATGTTGGCCTTTTTAATCTTTCTTATAAGCATTTCTTTTTTTTTGGTCTTGAGTGTCATGCTCTCACGTAATTCAAAGAAAAGGCCAAAGTGGTGCAAAGCCATAAACTCAAACTGATCAATTGGTTTATAGAACAACTGTTTGAAACTTTCCAAATTATCCCTAACAGTGGCTTTGTTTTGGAGGATCCATATGGACTGTCCATTTCGAATTTGAAAGTCTATTCATTATATGGCCACGGAGGGCATTACAGCCAGATTTTCTTGAAGCCGCGAGGGGTTAATTTTGAGGTCGCGAAGGCAATTTTTTCCTGTAAAGGAGAGTTTTGTAGGCTGCAAAACTCCGTCAATTATATGGCTACAAGGGGCGTAATAACGGATCTTTTTAGGCAGCAACACACCATTCATTATATGGCCACAAGGGGCGGAATGAATGGGTTCTTGAAGCTGTAAAATACTTTTCATTATATGGCCACTCGGGGCGTAATGAACGTGTATAATGAAGACAATTTTTTATTCCACGACGGGAGTCATAATTAAGGCCGTGAGAGCTATTTTTGGGACCACAAGAAAAAACACCGTTCATTATATGGCCACAAGGGGCGTAATGAATGGGTTTTCTTCACGGTCATAACATTCCGTTCATTATATGGCCACAAGGGGCGTAATGAACGAAATCTCTTCTTTTGTTTTAGACCACAAAACACTGTTCATCATATGTCCCTTAGAGGAGTAATGAACAAGCAGTTTGTGGGCTAAACAAGTGGTGATCAGTTTGAATTCTTTCGATTCCACTGCTGCAGTTTTTTTTGTTGTGTTTTTGGGCCACGAAATACTGTTCACTATATGACCACGAGGGGTGTAATGAACAAGCACCTACGAAACAAACCACATGACAGTGAGCCCAATTTATCATTGCCTTTCGGAGAAGGATTATGAAGATTGAGAGTGAGAGAGAGAGAGCGAGTAGAAGGGATTTGAAACCCACACTTGAAAGGGCTTGAATTGCTTCGTGCTTCTTCAGAACTTTACCTTTCTTTTTTCTCACTGTTTTTTCTCCTTCCTGACTTCTCCAGAAATCCTCTGTTATATAGACAGAGGAAGAGGTAGTTTTCCCTCCTTCACTTTTGCCGCAAAACTGACCCACTAACTCATGGGTGGTTATTTTTTTCTCTTTGTATAGAAAACTAAATGGAATTGGTTTCCCACTAGCCCACGTTGGGTGGTTAGGAGATCATGGGTTATGACTTATGGGTGGTTCCCAATTCAACACTGCACGTGGTATTTTTTGTGAGTTGAAACACAAAACTGATTTTAAGCTCTCAAGTTAAGCACAGTCAAGTAGTCTATTTCTGCTCCTTTTGTTTGTTAACCAAGTGAACTCTTACAAAAACTTACGTGGCTCACAAATTAAACCCAATTAGCAATTTGGGTTATCCATTGGCCGATTGTTTGGCACTTGACATTTAATCATTAATAACCATTAATAGGTTAAGTTTCATGCTCACACAAATTTGTTTGCAAAATTTGTATTTCAACAAAGTGCTGACACTATCATTGCCAGTTTGCCACTCTGTTGTAAGTTGTATGATAAGGAACCCTTCTATGAGGGTGCGATAGTCATCTAGGTTTGCAATGGCAGAACACCTCCTTGAGTTTTAAGCCTGTCCACGAGTTGCGTGGTTGTTTCCTGTGCATGTTGTTGGATACGAATTTCAAACGTGTAAGTTCCAATTTTTGGTTTGTATGGTTATACAGGTGACTGAGGAATTGACTACAGAGCAACGCGCTTTATTAGCAGCCGCCCCTATGGAGGCTTCAAGATTTTTAGTAGCATCATATGCTGAGACTGATGATAATGAACAAGAGAGTGAGGAAAACCTCCCTGGCCCGGCAGTTGGGGAGAAGGTTGGTGTGATAGTTTCATTCTATTTGCCTGGTTGAAACTGTGACTTACACCATGATTCAAAGTTGGTGTAATAGTTTCTCTTTTGCAGCGAAAAGCAGATTGATTCAAAGTTGGATACAGAAGTTAGGACTAAGAAGAGAAAGAAAGAAATTCTTTGGCGTGGTAATTTTGAAGAATTTTTGAGACACCTTCGGAATAAGGTTGGTGTTTCCCAATGCCATTAAATTTTAATGGAAATGATAGAGCTATTTTAATGCTATGTTTATAATACTTGAAATAGTGGAAATCCATTTCCATGAAGATGCTTTGTGTCCCATCTTGACTGTCAATGAAACAATTAACAACCATAGTGAGGTTGAGGCTCTTTGAGAAGATGCTTGGAAGCACTTATCCGGATGATTCTATGAACAGCCTTTTTTTGTATCTAATAACTTATGCAGTGAAATTAGATGTATGATTTCCATATTTTGTGTGTTATAGGCTTGCATTGCAAATGTAAGAGCGCGGTTTGATGATGGAGTTGCCATTGTTCTGAATGCAATTTTGGAGGCAACAAGATGTTCAGAGACGAAAGTGAAAATAGAAAATTCAGGTGACATGTCTATCTCTTTGAATTTCCTCTCTCATCCCTCTAAAAAACTTCTCACTCTCTTGTTGTGTCAAGGTGGAAACTTCCTTGGTTTAACCGGGAAACATCACCTTGGCACAATCTGAGCACAAATCGATGCTCTTTTTATTTTTTGACGGGCTAACATCTCGCATGCATCAACATGTGCTTTTTATCCTCATCTATTGTTATTGAAGTGGTTATTATGAGTAGTGGTTTCTTTATCTTTTTATGTACACAGTCACTTTTAATGTTGTACTTCTATTTTTGCTGTGTTGTGGTGATTGAAAAGGTGTTGTAATGGTACCTTCTTTTTTCTCTTTTTCTCTTGACATTCTCTTGTTTCATCCTTCCACCATTTGTGCTTTCTTGCTTTACTTGTCTCCCCTTGCTGTAATTTTCAGTTCCTCTGTCGGTGAATAGTATTTTTGAAGAGGTCATCAAGAGTGGAGATGGTCGTACAATGACGTTAGAACACGTCAGAGCTGCCCTCATAGAATTGGGCTGTGATCTCCCTTCAATAAGCATAGATGAAACATATAGCATTGGTAACGTCCCATTATTTTTTTAACCCAAGCTTATTGTCCTTGAAATTATCAGTATGGCTTTGTGAGTTTCATTGTATCTACTCGTATAGTTTTAGTTTAGTTTTGATGACGTCCCATTATTTTATTGTCCCAGTTTAGTTTTAGTTTTAGTTTTGATGACATCATCATTTTCCTCATTTCTCTCTCTATCTCTCTCCACTCATTACACCTAATGACATCATCAAAACTAAACTAAACTATCTAACCAAACACAGCCATATATTTTCGAAATAATGCATTTTTTTTTCTTCTACAGATCTGAAGCACATAATTGAACTTGCTCAAAATGAGGAGGTTTTATCACTTGTGTTTTTTTCACTTACTACTTAATCTGATCTATCTCAGAGAGAAGCCTTACCACATATACTTTGTCACAGGTGGAATCAATTATGTTGAAGAGATATGACGTGGAAGCTTATAGGATGTTCAGGCTACTATCAAAGGCTGGTCGTCTTCTTGAGACCGATAAGGTATGAAATGTGATGGTTATGTTAAATTAATTTTTATGAGTGGCATATGTTATTGATTTGCTTAATGTGATTGTTGATTTTGTTATGCATGGGTTTTGTGTGAAGCAAACCTATATGTGGGTGAAATGATTTATGGAGGAAGAGACTAGGTGAATTATTTTCCCTGTAATTTTCCTTTTGCAGATTGCAGATACCGTTTTTGTTGAAAAGAAAGAGACAGCAAAAATTTTGTTTATGCTCTGGAAAGATGATTATTTACATTTGGAGGTAAATTTTATTTCTGAAAGTTCATTGAGTTTCTTTTGCTTGGTGGATATAGATGAAGTAAAAAACGAAGAACTTCCAAGGGGAAGATTGTCTTGGTCAGATAATATTGTGATGTCCATCCTTTTGTTATTTTGTGTCTGGGTTTTACTATCTTGTTATAGGAATAAATAAACTAATAGTGGAACTACAACTGATCTCACGATGATTTCATCTGTGTTTCCAAAACTGCGAATCGGTAATTTGGAGCATTTTTTCCAGATTGTGATAATTTCTCGTTTTCCTTGAAGAAAGTAGTAGCAACTGGAAGCAGACAGGCTCACTTCTTGTTGTGGAAAGTTAATAAACAAACTCTTTGGGGACATGTTTTAGATGAGATGTACCATGCTGCCTTAAATTTGAGAATACGCATTGCTCTGGAGCAAGAACGGGGAAAAGAGGTTTGTATCACACTGATAGCTATTTTACTCTCAACTTTTATTCTGACCCTATTCTCTTATTAGTTCAGTTGTGCTGCTCTCATTTTATTTCTTGAATAGAGTGGGATGTAAAGCTTTATACAATTAAAGAGATTTAATGTGGAGAGGTGGGACACTATTGTTTCTTGACTACTTCACTGATTCCTGATTATTGATTCCTCTTCTTTGCACTCATGCATATCCTATTAGGAAGACAAAAAACCCTCCTGACCAAGGTATCAATGGTCAGGATAGCATCCAGAATTTTTGTACACACAAAGGAAGATAATTTGTTGTTAAAATTTCGAAAAGCTTCTTCCTGACACTGAACAAAAGGAATTTGGATGGGTGATAAGTGATAATGAGTGACTTAGAGTTCCTTTAGGTTTAGCTTTGTATTTTTGATATTGAGAATCAAGATTGAGTTGAGAATATTGCGACACGCCAACACCTAGGTCTTTCTTTTAATTCATCTATTTTTTTTCTCTGGTTGTCACTCGTGCTCTCTATCCCCTAGCACTGCCAAGCAGACTTCCATATATTGTTTTATTCTATGGTGGCCTTCCTTGGGGACATGTAAGCACCAGCTCCCACTTCAGTTGAAAAGCCATCTGATTGTAACAGATAAATGTATGTAATACGAAAAGACGCTCTAGGGGACAGAATTTTCGATCCACTCTCGTATTCTGAGCCCAACTTGGGGTAGTAGATGATGGTTCAGTGAGATACATTTGTGTTGAATGTTAGTCGCAATACTGCTCGGTCTAAAGATGTTTCTGAGGCTGGTCAGTCACCTAATTGAAATGAATTGAAGCGACTTTTTGTGCACGGTCTGTATCATAGGGTTCTCTCTCGGGATTTTAAGTCATCCACGACTACGAGATTATTGATGGCTGCTGTCAGTTGTTTCATTTTGTTGTAACCTGTTTATACTGTTGCTCTCTTTGTTTTTATTCCCGATTAACTTTGGATGCCTTGTATTCCATCCACACCAGATTCCCAAAAGACAAGCTTGTAGGTGACCTGGAGAAGAAACACTCGCAGCTGAGAAAAGCCAGAATTCTGTTAGAATCTTGCCTCATGAAGCTTGATGATGCCATCATGCTCTTCCATGACTTCTAAAGTAAGACCTATACCACTTGGTCCTTTTTCATACTTTGTTTTGGAATTAGTTTTCCGTTGTATCTGGAAGTTGGGTATGTCAAAGAATTTGTCGTGGAAAAAGAAAATTTAATGGAATACTACTGCATCATCTTTCCTCGACGTCATTAAATGAAATCCCTTTTTCTTTACCCTCAACAAATCTGACATCCACATACAGCCTTATGGTTCTTGCCTGCATTGCTTCCTTGGTTACCAAGAGGTGATCCCCTTTTTTACTGTTTGGCAGGGCATGTTCTGGGGTGGTGTGGAATTATTGCTGAAGAATCTGTGAGAAGGCTTTCTTTTGAGAAGAATATTTATTGTTAATGAATTATGTCTTCTTTTTTTTTTTTTTTTTACAATGGAAAGATGAATGAGTTTATTACGAAAGTAAGGGGGTGTTTTTTGACAAGGGGGTGTTTAGGAGGCTCATTTTCAGCCTTTTATTTCTTACTCTTTGGCTTTTGGCATTTTAGATTATAGTTAGAATGGATTTTAAATTTGGTAGAGTGTGAGAAATGTGCTAAATGTATTTTGCTATAGAAGTGGTGTTTAAGGGAGATGTCCAAAATACCTTTTGGAGATCTTTTTGTTAATCAAAATGGGAAAAGCGGAAAGTGAGAAGTCAAAAATTTCCTCCTCCCAGCCTACTTTTAGCTTCTCTTCTCTAATTTCTAAAAACCAAAACATAGTCTCACATAATGCATTTTCCATTTTCCAGCCAAACAACCAAAACCCAATAACACAAAAGTGAAAAGTAAAGAAAAAAAGAAATATCCAAACAGGCCCTAGCGAGAGGCCAGGGCCCCAAACATCATCCAATGCTAGGGAGGGCAGCCATGGGGGATAATTACCCTCCGATGTGTTGTCCCAACCTCTGATAGGATAGCAAGCTGGATGCAATCCAGGATAATAGACTCCCAATAATGCATACACTGAAGTACCATTAAGTGTTTGGACCACCTGCTTCGCGTGCCCTTCCTCTATGACCCTGAGATATATTCCAACGCAAAGCTGTCTCCAATTATGTGCGAAGAGAACGATCCTTTGAATGTGGAAGGGGGTCTTGGAGAGCACTCCGTGGAGATTGGGCCTTGTGTGTGATATCAAAGTCGTCGGATGTTTTTTCAATGACTCAGATTTCATCTTAGTATTTTGTTGATCTGAGCCATCTATTGTCGAAGTGAAATCCGAGCCGTTAAAAACACATTCGACGACCCTAATGCCACACACCAGGGCCAATCTCCAGAGGTGCTCTCTAGCAACCCGGGTCCCTTTTGAATGAGCACATAGGAGCCCCTATGACCAATTCATCCATATCCTTTGAATGTTGGGATTTTGATCATTTGTAGTTTTCTCTGTTTCGAACTATACTTTTGGCTACCTGCAAAAGCTTATCCGAGTGAGATGTAGACTGCTAGGAAATAAGGTTTTGAAAACATGGAATTAAAATGAAAATAGTTTACCTTTCCGTTCCTTTTCCTTCTTGTTCAGAATCCTGGCCCCCGTTTAGTTGCGCGAAAAGGATGTAAAAGAACGAGAAAATCAGCGTTCTAACAATACTTTTGTGTTTACTTACTGTATAAAATTTGTGGGACCCACAACTTTCACTGGAAAACACTTTCCAGCGAAATTCATCTTGCTAAGAGAAACGAATTTTTTTTTCATGCCAGAATTTTTTGTCATCAGAGCTCTCACAATAAACTGAATTTCATTTTCTTTACTTTACTTTTCTTGATAATATATTTCTCACACAATATTCCCAATAAGGTTGAATTGTATAATGTCTGGGTTGCGATTGTCTTAAAATTTATTTATGGATTCAAACCAGAAAGTCCAAGTCGATGTGGTTTATATCAACCCAACCCTTTTTTTTTTTTTTTTTTTATCGTGGACATATGGTGATGTTAAACTATAATTTAATGTCATTTTTTAACAATAACACCATAGTGGATTGAGAATAGCCTAATGGGACTGTGAGAATTTTTTTTCTTTCAGCGTTTATCTCATGTACTTTCGTTAGTTACAGAAGTGTCAGTCATGCAAAAAATCAGGTTGATCGGATATCGCTAAGTGCTTGATTCAAATCAACTGATTAAGATCCATTTTTCTCTAGAAGTATAAATTTTAAGACTGCACCAATGTACAATAACTTAATTTCTGCGTAAATTATATTAATGTCGAGATCTACAAAATGGCGGTTTAAATTTTCCAAATGTTACGAAACTCACTCTATTAGACGGTGTGTTTGAAAGGTGTAACTAGAACTTCGTCGTAATCAAAGTTTGTTTAGGGTGAAAAGCATGCAAATAAATCCAAATAGCTTGATTTTCCATGTCTGTGTGCAATAAAAAGTTTGTCAAAAAGTATAAATGCCACTGGGTTAGTATGAGCCGGGTAAAATATTGCGTCCCTCTTCCCATATGATAAATGCTGTATATCTATTATCTAATGTTCTTGCAAGAACTTATTGACATTTTTGGTCTCCAAGTATTACTCGCATGCCATTTTGGTACCAATTGTTCAATGGTCAGAATCTAGGATTCAATATTTTGGATGAAAAATTGGTACATTGGATTAAACACTTATTATTTTCCAAATGAGCTGGTTTTTCATAGGCTAGTCAAAAAATGTTTTAAAATGAACAAACAGTGTGGATCAATATTGGGAGACCTAGAAGTGGACTTTGCGGGCTGATTTGTCCAACATTAGTGCATAGATGACTGGTATCCATAAACAATTTCGCCCAAATTCTATTTGGATTAGAAGCGGAGAAATGAAATTGATTGTGAGTAATAAGACTCACATGAAAAAATGACTATTTTTCTTATTAAAAAATTTTCTTTTAAAGAAAAAATGCGTAGTTGTTTGTTTTGCATCAATTTTTATGGATCATTGGTTTGTCTCGACGAGAAAAATTTAAAAAGTAAAAATTATCAACCAAACTATTTTTTTTTTGAATAAATGGTTTGTTTTTAGTGAACTTTATAAAAATTTTGATTACAGTTTTTTACTTTTTAAATTTTTCCTGTTGAGGCGAATGAATAATCCACAAAAATTGATGCAAAATAAAAAAATAAAAAAATTGAATAAGGACAAAAAAAAAAGTGCCCTAACATATGTATGTTTGTTTTTTTATCCGCATATGCATGTTTATTTATTTCTAAATCCTTTTATATATCTCTTTATATACGACTGAAAATAAGGTACAAATCCCATTTTACAAAATATACATGTACATATAGCTGAGGGGAGATGGGGGCAACGTCTGTGACAACTAGGGAGGCAAACATGGAGGGTTACGGGGTCTATGAGGTGGTGAGTTGAATGGGCGGCTACGGTGGGTTGAAGTGGCGGCAGTGGTGAGTGATGGCAGTGGGTGATTGCGGAGGCAAGTTGTTTATCAGTGATGGGTGATGACAACAATATTTTTGGATTATTTTTGTAATTTATTTAAAAAAGAGTTTAAGCAATAATTTTTTACCTTTCGAATTTCTCTTGTTGAGACAAACTAATAATCCAAGAAAAAATTATGCAAAAACAAACAAATATGAAAAAGATTTGAATAAACCCTATAGAAATTGGGCAAGGGCTTAATTGTTATGCAAATATAAACCTTAAATGTGATATTTGTAGTTTACCCAATCAATTTAACAGATACAGGTGACGGCGTTAGCAATAACGACCTTTTAAACCCAAAATTGAAATGTTAGGAACGATATTTTTACAATTAGTATGTTGGGTACCAAAACAGCACGGGAATAATACTTTAGGGGCCAAAAATACCGAAAGCCTCAAACATGTTTGGTGAATAAGCAAAACATCACCCATGACGTATTTGTGTTTGCAGTCAAAAGAGAAACAAAACCTGAAGCTTTTTATCCTCTTGGTCAATAACAAGGATAGGAAGGGCCGAAGGGGTGGCAAGACCAAAGGGTTTCAGACCCAGTGTGGAACGTTTGATTGGACGGTACTTAGTCACTGAAACGGAAGGAACGCCTTCCGTTGCGGGTTTTTTAGTTGTTACTACTGGCGGAACAGGATTTCATATTCGAGAGGACCATAAATGGTTACGTAGCTGTCAAAATAAGTTTTGAGTTTTTGATATACTGCTTTTATTAATTTTGCAGACATTGTTTTTATCATTTTAGACGGAAATATATACTTGTTTGAGAGTATAATTGTTTAGAATTGATAATCTTTGTAGTGATAGTATTCTAAAAAAGGTGGCCGGTTATTTGCCAGAAAGAAATCATTTGAAAATAAGTCAATATCAGAAAACTGTTCGACAAGCAAGTTTCCTATATTTTGGGGATATGGAAATTGAAAACAAAATATTCCCTTTCACTCCAAATTGCTAATCCTTCTTTTATTTTTTGGATGTCCCAAAAAGAATATCCACTTTGAAAAGTATACATAAAAAGTAGGCAACTTTACTCTTTTGCTCTTTATTTTTACACTTAAGTGTTATGTCAACGAAGCATTAAATGGGAGTAAATTGAGAAAGTCAAACTCAATTAAATGTTGCATCATTCTCCTCACAGAAACTCATTTCTCCAAAAGAGACAAGCAAATTGGGACGAAGGGAGTAATTCATAGCAAGATGTTATTGAACGAGGGAAGTAACGTCATTTCACTTAGCATTCACCTAGGCAATTGCTTACTAGGGAGAGAGGTGAAATTGACTTTTTATACACACACCAACCCAAACTCCCGATTTGGGAGTTATTAGTCCAACTGACAAAGGCTCAAAGAGCCTCATCGATTCTTTGGAACAGTGCAATGTCAAACGGACCCGCACATGGGCCGCAGCGGGCCATTTAAGGCTGATATATGGGTAACCTATCAAAATTCGGTTTTGTTTTTTCTAGTTTGGCCTGTAGTCTCTATCAACAACAGAGAAACGTACAGTTTATGTCCCAGCCGCCCATTCAGTTATTTTTCCAACTCAGAAATGAATCATGTTATTATCATGTTGCTTTTCTTGGCTAGCAGTTTTTGCAGAAGTGTCAAAATGAAAACTACAGAGTTCCATGCAAAGAGATGAACATTTAACAAGCATGCATTTCATGCAGTTCTCGTGGATGACATAAAATACTCAGGATTCTGGAAGCGATGCCACTTCCTCTACCATGAATGGTGCTCGACCGTCCAACATTTCGCTTGCGGTCAACAACATCGACATGGCAAAACACAATTCAAATTGCAACCAACCTGTTCCTTTCAGTATTATTCCCCAAATGGAAAACCCAAGAGCTCGAACGATGAAACGAAACTGCATGTCTATTTTTACATCGCCACGCAAGCCTGGCCCTGAGATTTTTGAGGCCCCATATGATATTGTAAACCCGGACCCTATGTTTTTTCTAAAGAAAAATAAATTAAAGAACCAAAATTTATTTCAAATAATAAATATTGTGTTCCATATTTTGTCTTTTTTGTAATTCGTGTCTTCATGTTAATAAAAAATAGTTTTCAGTTGTAATTGTTTATTCTTATTGCAAGAACTAGAAAATTAATTGAAATGGGAAAATTGATGCGAACATTTTATAAATACGCACGGAGTGTTTTATTTATTTATTTCCTAATTACAACACCGGCAATTTTTAAAAAAAAGTCGGCAAACAATAAGGATGTAGGGGAAGCAAACAATAAGAAAAGGTGGAAAAGGAAAGAAAAAAAAAATAAGAGAAGGTAGAAAAGGAAAACAAGGGCCCATGGGAACCAAACTCAGACATTTATAAAGAAACACATAAGCCTTTCCACTAGGGCAAAAGCTTCTCTACTTTTTGTAGCACAACATTACATATTGATTACTTATTTTGACCATATATATATATATATATATATATATATATATATATATATATATATATATATACGTAATTGGGGACTTAAAAATGGACTCTTTTTGGTGGGCCCCAGCCCCAAACCTACCCAGCCGGCCCTGTTGCCATTTGGTACTCCAGAATACTTAAATAAATTTGGGTCTCAGGTCTCACATGGTATTCCACGACACTAGAATAATTAGATATCTAGGCGTGAGTTGGCTCTACAGTGTTAGGATTTTCGAACAACCGTTCAATCCCACAACGCCCTTATGGATCTTGGGAATAATGAATCATAGAACAAAACAAGCAAACAGACGTGTGTAATGAAAAAAGGAAAGAAAAATACAAGGCACTCGATATACGTGAAAAACTTCAATGTGATAGAAAAAACAATGGGAGTGACACCCGTTCACTATGAAATCGAATCAAGAGCACAAGTCTCCTTGCAATCTCTCTGAGATCTGTCTTTTCTCTCGCATCTCTCTATTTTTATCTAAAAACTCATAATTCTAATTACATGCTAACTGCAATATAAATAGGTCGGGTCATTTGGCTGAAATTAAATATCAAAGTTTATCAACTGACCATCGCTCTTCTTGCATTTGTAGAGGCAAATAAATCAGTCAAACTTGCATAATCTAGTTTTGCTGCGAAAGACAAAAGTATGAGTCAATAAAGAAAATGCATACTCGTTGGTTGAATCAGAATCAAAAGCGTAACTATGGACGAAAGAAAGCTTAGGCGGAAATTGAAAATGATCTACCCAATACGAATTATGTGTTGACCCTTAGAGCTCCTTGGTGGTAATAATTTTTTTGGGTTTGATATGATTTTGAATTTGGATTGGAAACTCAGGGCACATAATGCAAGTAACAAAGAGACAGAAAGAGAATAAGAATATAGAATGAAAGTAGAACCCCGAGAATTGGGTTTGCAGTTTTAACGTTATGTTTTCTTTAGTTATCAAATTTATTTTTTTCCCTTTTTAGGATGCTCCACTTTTGGGTTTAATTATAAAAAAACTTTTCGTCCTTAGTTTTTGAATGAGCCTACTTAATTGAAGTTAGTTGAACCCTACTTATTTTGTATTGGGTTTAAAATACTAGTAGTACACCATACTAACCCATAATAGAAGGGGCCCTTATTTTGGGAATATTTTTTGGGGCCCTAAGTCATCGCCTGCTAGGCTTTGGCTCAGGGCCAAAATTGCATTTGAGGATTGCGTTTGGTAGATTTTTCTTTAAACCTATCCGCAGTACGGACTACTTGTATGGCGCCAAAATAAATTATACTAATATTAAAAAATTATGAGTAAGTAAATCGAATAGTCCATCAAAATCCAAATAAACATATCCCAATAGGTTTTTTTGTTATTGAAATAGATCATCATTGGTTTATAAGAAATATTAGGTTATTTTTCTATGGACTTTTTTTTTTTTGTCATTAATTAGGGCTCCATAAATTCACGTCACCGCTAAACTAAAATCTTGAAATCTGTTGTGCACATGCGGCACGCCGTGGTGTTGGTGAGTGTATAGGACCACTTGTCGGAAAGCATCCGCACATTTTGGAGTGAAAATATAGGGGTTTTTTGTACTCCTATTTTGCATTTTGAGTGAGAAGGTGGGAAAGGCTTGATTAGTTACCAAGGCAGTTAAATTGGTAGTTGAAGTTCCAACATCCTACATAAATACTCCTACATTGGACTATAATATTCTGTATAACTGCCTTTATGTTGTTATCACCAAATTGCAGACCGACCATCTTATTTACATTACATCAATCATTAAGATAGAAATTGAGAGATTAATGTCAAAGCCAATGGGCGGCCGGTCTTTGTGATTTTATGGTCCGTAATTCCCTCAATACAAAGCCCATCGTTACATGGGAAACTCCCTCCTAAGAGCATCTCTAATGCACTATTTAATTTTTTTTGTCTAAACATACACTTAAACACATTTGAGACCCTATTTTATGTGCTAAGAACTTAGTTAGCTAGCTAAGGGAAAAAAAATTTTAATAGGGCTCCCTAAAAATGTTCATTATCTTTTAGAGTGGGACCCATTTAAGTGGTGAAGGGTGCTAAGGGGGTGTTCCAATAAAAAAAAAAAAAAACTAGTTTTAGTTTAAATGAAAAACTACTTCATTCCACTAAACAAAACTCCACAAAAAAACTAACAAAAAAATCCACTTCATTCCACTAACTTAAAAAAAACCAAATCATTGCACAATCAAGTACATGTACTTTAATCATGTAAAATTACGAATCTGCCCTCCCTTCAAAAAAAAAAGAGCAATAGTTGTTTGGGTAGAAGGGTAGATTTGTAATTTCATAACACAACTAAAAAAACCAAAAACTTGTTAGTGGAACAAGTGAGTTTTTTTTAAAAACTAAAGATCACAAAAAACCAAAAAACTAAAAAACTACTTATTGGAACACCCCCCAAGTGATCTCATAAAATTCTCCTCTCCTTCCCTTCTCTTTATCTTTCTCTCTCCTCTCTCTCCAAATTCAGGTAGTCACTTAAGGCACTATAGGTAGTGAGGGATGCCACCTAAGATTTTAGGGAGTCAATTTTTGTGCAGTAGAGATTATTTTTTGAGTTTTTCTTAGCTAACTAATTAGAAAACTTTAGGGAACTCTTTTAGGTAGTACACTAGAGATGCCCTAAGTACGCGGTCCCAAGTTCGAATCCCGCTTGTGGGTTAGTAGTTCTCGTGAATGAGATATTGTGTATTGAGCACCATCTGTTCGACTTGTACCCTGGTGGGCTGTGGTGATAGCCTACCCTCCCATGGGTAGGGATTACTCCAAAAGACGCCATAACTCACCAGCTAAACTTGTATGTTACGTCGGTTGGGAGCCCTTGTCTCTTCTTGAGGGAGTTACAACTCTAGTCTTTCGCTCCCAACATTTAACTTAGCTAAGAAAAAAAAAACTCTGAATCAAATACAAAACAGATGACAGGTCTTTTTGGCTTGTATTAATTTGAACAATGTACATTAAATTAAAGGGTCCGTTTTTGGAGAAGACAGAGTCTTTACTTCAATAAGGTCATCAACTTTTTTCTTTCATACCAAAAGGACAAATCACCTATACATTTCAAAAATGCCCCCACTAGCCAATGAAAGTGTCTAAACTTTCAAATCTAATGAAAGTGCCTAAACCTAAACCCAAGGGTACCCTATGAAAGTGCGTAAAACCCTAGGGTACCCTATAAAAGTGCATAAAGAACTACTACCTCCCTTCCAAATTAATAGTCCACTACGAAAAGTCGTGCCATTTTTTAAATAAAAAATGAGACAAACACTTTAATTCGGTGCAAAAAAATTCAAAAAATTATACACGAAAGTACTTTATCTTTTGATTTGAAAAATAGAAAGTGAGAGAAAGTGGGGTTCTTAATTAGGAACGGAGGGAGTAAAACCATGTATGTGAAAAGTGTACCTTAAACTTAAACCATAAAGTACTCTATGAAAGTGCCTAAAATAGTAAAGTACCCTATGAAAATGTCTAAACAGCTAAAACCCTATAATTGAAAAGTGCACCCTAAGTGTCTAAACCTAAAATACATAAACCCACGATACCCTACCCCAAAGAGCCTAAATCTCTTAAAATTGAACACACCCCCAAAATTGAAGAGAGAGAAATTAATTTTGTTTCACCCACCCAAAACTCATGCATGAGAGAGAGAGAGAAAGGGACGGTGTGAGGCAATTGATGTGACAGGTCACAACACAATCGTCAGTGATGTGAGCGTAAGTGGGGCAATTGCTTTTGTTCATGGGGTAATTGCTTTTGTCCCGCGTGAAATTCCTCCGCATGGTGAGCGTGAGTGGTGTAGTTTATTAAGGGTATTTTTATCTATTGTTGTCCTTGAGACATGAAAATTTTCATATCAATGTATTGAATGCCTTAAAATAAGTTAAGCTAGACTAAATACTATTTAAAGCCCCAAATTTATCCTTTAGATAAATTTTCTGGTAATTAAATATGATAATCCTAAAAAGGGATAAAGATTAATTTTTCTTCCGAAAATCCCTCCAAATTCATGAATAAAATACTATCTAATAGAAGGGATGTATACAAACAGATCGACATTAATACAAGAGGAGTATATGGCATGACACTATTGATTCCTTATTCCCCATAACAAAAAACCAATATCTAGCTTGACGCATACAGAATTGACAAGTCTTACTGTCGGTCATTTTTAATGGAATTAATGCTCTGTGGAAGTGGAACATCATGTTGGTTGAAAATGGTCACACTGTGGTGGTTGCCCAAAAATTTTCAATTAAGGGGTGCTTTGGCTAAATTTGGTTTTTTGGTTTATTGGATTATTTGGTTTTGTCCTTATTCAAATTTTTTTTGCATTTGTTAGTTTTCGGTCGATTTTTTGAGGTTTCTTGGCTTGTCTCGACGAGAGAAATCTAGAAAGTATAAAATTATTAGCCAAACTTAAAGTTTTGTGAATAAAGACAAAAATAAACCAAATTGGATTATTGGTTTTTGGTTTTTTGGTTTATTTTTGTCTTTATTCACAAAACTTTAAGTTTGGCTAATAATTTTATACTTTCTAGATTCCTCTCGTCGAGACAAGCCAAGAAACCTCAAAAAATCGACCGAAAACTAACAAATGCAAAAAAAATTTGAATAAGGACAAAACCAAATAATCCAATAAACCAAAAAACCAAATTTAGCCTAAGTGCAAATAGCAGTAAGTTGACTTGAGATTAAAGTAAATTTTTTTTTTTTTTGTGAAGTCTAAATTCTTGGAAGGAAAACACTGAAAGAACACGTAGGGAACATAGCGACCTAATAATTAGTCAAAGTGAGTAATTTTTGAACTCCCGGAGTACCACGTTGTTTTGTCTAATTGATAATTTGCCAACAAATAATCCAGTAAGAACGTTTATCATTTAATTTTTTTGAGTTATTGATACACACGGTACAGTTGCAAACTTTTTTTTTTTGTCAGAATTACAATATGATATTGCTTATGATACTATAAGAGTATCTAATAATTGGTCAAACCGTAGAGTTATAGCTAGCCATCATGGCCTTTTTCATTGGCATTAATCCATTTTTTGCCACAACTCTTTCTCACCCTCACTTTGGGTGTTGATAGGCAAGCACTTCATCGTCTAAGTTTTTGTCAGATATCTGGATCAATTTGCTGAGATTTTAAAGTTAACAATTAGACAAATTTTATAATAGCCTCAGGGTTTGGAATGTTTTGTCTCCATAAAATTTAAGCACTCCGTTCTTTAACTTTTAACATCCATAAAATTTAAACAAAAACCTCATTGATCAAGGACAAACGCTTCTTATTTTTTCTCATGCTTACTTAGTCAAACCTCTCGGAGTTGCTTCGTAGTCTAAGTTAGCATAGAACCTTCGATGTTCTCTTCCCGTCCTCATCCTCCTCCACCTCCACTTTTTAACATACTCCAAAAAAAAATGGTGACTACATTAATAGGCTACTTTATATTCGTGGCTATCAGTAGGTATTATTCTCAACACGACCGAGTCAACTACAGGGAGTCCTGCTGCATCTTTTTTGCAGAATTAGCTTTAGTTTCACAGAACGCTCTTAGTGCGAAAAATAGCAATTAAATTTAAAGTGAGAAAATTAAATTTTTTATCCACTAAAACAATCTAAGCTAGTTTTTTGTCACTTCCAAAAATAAAAAATAATACGCATCCGATGGAGATCCGGCTCAGTAAACATTGACAATTAAGGACAGAGGGTGGCCATTATTTTATAGTTGGTTTTGGAAAGTGTTAGAACTTGTAGCTCATATGAAAAAATACCGAAAAATTCTAGTAAAGGGGCGAGATGCAGAGCGGAGTGAGGGAAGCAAAGTAACGTGGAGGTATCCAGTTTTGGGCAAGGGCAGAGCCAACCTTGGGCTAAGGTGGGCTCCAGCCTAGGTGGAACAAAAAATATACTCCATCCGTTCCTTTTTATTTGTCCCACACTCTCTCTTACCTTTTTTCAAATCAAAAAATTAAGTACTTCCATATATCATTTTTCAAATTTTTTGGCACCGAATTAAAGTACACGATGAGTACTTTAATTTGGTGTAAAAAATTTTCAAAAACGATACACGAAAACGCTTTATTTTTTCATTTGAAAAGTGGCACGACTTTTCGTAGAGGACAAATAAAAAGGAACGGAGAGAGTAGTATATATTTATATGTAAACTTTTAGCTCAATACAATTTAGCCCATCGTATATTTTTTTTTTAGCTCAATTCATTCAAATCTTAGTCCAAACTTAACCCAATCTACAGCCCAAAGATTGATCTATAACTAATCAAAATGAAAAAAAGAACCACATAAATCTTCTTGTCAATTCTTTTACTGTTTTCAATATTCTATATTGTGTGTGAGATTGATTTTCACTAACCAGAAGGAACCAAACTAAAAAAGTATAGAAACCTTGATTTGTCAAAGACCATTTTGCCCAAAATAAATACAAGTTTAGTAAATTAATTTTTATATAGTGGTGCTGTGAATTATTTTATTTTATTTAATTGAAAACGAGAACCAAAAAAGAGCTTTGGAATAAGAAAGACCTTTGGAATGTGAATGATGCTACCGCGTTTTGGTGAATTATTGCCTGTAAACCAAACAGCAAAAGCTAAAGGCAATCTATCGCTCTCCTAAAAAATTACTACAGTATTAAATTAAGGGTTTTTCTATTGTCAGCTTAGTGCGTAATGCAATAAAAAAAATATACAAGTTTCAATGTTTTCACTTTTCTATATACTTTCACACATTCTTATACATTTTTTACACATCTCAATATACTTTTTAAGCCTTAATGTCAACCTAATGGGCTAATTTTAAAATTTTCTTTAAATTAAAGATTAGGTCAACTGCTATCATTTTCCATAATATTTTGGACGGAATATTTCGTGGACTAATTAATTAAACCGGTTTAATCATCAAGAAAAGAGGAAACTATAAGTACTAGTGACAATTACCGGTTTAATCACCAAGATGTACCCAAAAATTAACCAACCGACAATTACCCATATTCTTGGTATATTTAAAGTAGTCTTTCTATTCTCAATCCATTGGACAAACAATAAGACGGGAATAGCTACAGTACACAACTATTAAAGGTGTGTGTACAAATGCACCTATTGTATGATTACTATTGTGTCAGTTCATTGGCAATCGTAACATTTTTTAATGTTTCATAATTTTTCAGGAGTATAATTCATAACAAATTTGTAACAGATTTGTAAAATTTTGGTGTATCTTGTAACTTTTTGTAAAAAAAAATCGTAACATTTATGGAAAAAATCGTAACTTTCATAGGAATATGTAAAATACACACCCAAATTAGGAGCGTGTATTGTATCATTTCCCAATAATACTACTCTTTGACCGTAAGATTGCAAACACTATTAATGATAAGAATGCATTTTTATTGGTCAAAAACTAGTTTGATCGTCTGCCCAGTAAACTAGTAAACTGGTGGAAGAATTTTCCTATTTAAAAATAAATTTAAGTACAACGTATGATATTTTTTTAAACAAACAATAAAGTGATTCTGAGTGAGGCTACATTCGGTCATGAATCAGCTGACGATAGACTTTCATCAACTGAAAGAAAAATGAAAGGGAAAAACAAGTCTTTTCCGCACTTATTTTTTTTTCTTAATTTGTTTCTCATTCTCTTGATATAGTATTTAAATAAATTTATGATTCTCAGAAAGTCTTGAGTCTAGACTTTCATAATTAAGAAAATCGTAACAGGAGTACAGACAAGATGCGCACGGCCAAAAAATTAAAAAGAGTTAGAGAGAGAAAGTAATCGCTCTCATTACTTAACTGAATTACATCACAAGTGTATCTTTATTATATGCACCTAACCATAGTTATCAATATGGTATCGGTCAGCCTACCATTTCGTCTATTGGAACGGTATGTATTGATACCATTTCGGATTTACCTACATATTTAAATATATTTAATATACTTATTTATGATTGCAAAACTTAAAATGGAGAAATAAAATAAATTTTACCAATGTGATACACCTTGAAAATAACAAATTAACAAGATTAATATAAAATAATTTTCAAATTTGATTAAAATACCTTAAAATTCACGTCTTTTTATCAAAAGGAAAAAAATACTTTAGTTTTTGTGTACCAGCCGAGATTCCGAGACAATGCCAGTACGCCTGGTATTTTGATCGGTATGAAACACTAAGGTATATGTACTGTTTCATATCCGGTACGAGACGATATTCGTAACACTGCGCGCCTAACTCATGGACACGTTCCACTAACATACTTTTACAAATATCTGTAGGAATTACATCACGTACAAGTGTATCTATGTTTTTTTGGCCGCAATATTTATATTGATATTCGAAATTTTATGCATACATTGGTAGTTAATTGAGTTGGCGGAGTCCAAATTTCTGAAGCCGTCATTACTAAGTACTAATTGTGGCTAGGTTGAGGGAATTGGGGATCTGCATGTAGTGCGGCGCTGCATTACAAAATTGTAGTGTGACATCCGAGCCGTTTATCTTGGTAATCAACGGCTCGGATTTCATCTTTACAATAAACAGCTCGGATCTATAAAGTGAGATACTTCTCTGTTGGACAAATTTGCATCCAAAAATGAAACTTAGGGGGTGTTCCACTAACAACAAATAGTTTTTTTTTCCAAAAATTAAGACATATCATTTTCTCACAATACATCACATAAAAATTGTAAAAAACCAGTTTATTCTAAGAACTCCCTTACCGGAACACCCCTTGGTTCTCAACGATTAAGAGGGAGCCAAATCTGTAAAGTACAAGGATAATATCACCTTAATAAGTAGGATTCTTAGAAATGTACCAGCTAGTGTTAAAGTGTGGTGGAGATTAATTTACCTCGAACTTGGCGTTGGAAGGGAGCACAGAAGTCGTCGCACACAGGTTTTTTAGTCCTGCTCGATATGGTCCACAACTGGACCAGCTTAAGAACTGGGCTGGCTCTCAGCCTGAGAGCCGTTTGCTCTCTGTTTTTATTGTCTGGACAGAAGTCAAGTCCGTCTAAACGGTCAGATACGGAGTAGTGTACGCGTATTAACGCTGGGATGCATTTTTTTTTTTAATATTGGTTTTGGTTTTTTGACCTAGTTCATGTGTTTTCTTATAAATAGCAGCCCAATAGGCTATTAAAGTTTGAACTTCTTGAGTAAATCTCTTCGAAACAGCCTCTGGGGTTTTTGGTAGAAAAGTAAGGCTTTGTCCATTGTTTGTCTTTTCAATGGATTAGATATTAGGGAGTTTGGTATTTATCTTTATCGTACTTCTAAGTCGTTTGATGCTCTATTGGGTTCCACCTAGGGTTTGACTATACCTATTGGGTTTTGTCAGAGATTTGTCCCTAGATATTTGTTAGGTGTTTCAAATTGAGTTACATGTATAAGCCGACTCCTTATATTCTATCCATTTATAGTTGTTAGGATCGAATCACACACGCATACGATATACGAGTATAAACAGTAAAAGAATTGACATAGAGATATACGTGGTTCCCCAAAACCGGGTACGTGCATGGGAGTAGAGAGAGTAGTCGTTTATTGATGATCTAGTACATAGGGTTTTACAATAGAGAGTTTATATATGGCTGACACTTCTATTCCAAACCTTCTGACCTACTGCCCCACCCGAAAGTAACCGGAATCTGCGATGGCCCAGTCTTGCGGCGAAGAGGAGGAATTTCGGCGACAGCCTTTTATGAGAACTTACCGGTCTTATACCATACACACCATATGAGCCACAAGTTCCGACAATAGTAAATCCTCTTGTTCTTCCTCTGTGAACGTACTTTCTTGCTTCATGCTTGAGAGGAACCACATAAATCTTTTATTTTATTTTTCCTTGTTTTGTTGATTAATTTATATTCTTATACTTCGATTTCGGCACAACAAAGTGTTCTTTCTATCAGCTTATGGTCACACCTTGCTACTAAAATGCTAATAACCGTCCAATTTAGGTTTTGAAGCTTACTATACCTAATTTATGACTAGGAAAAGTATGGGGACACCGGACACAATTTTAATACAAAGGTTCGAACACAATTGTATTTGGAGCTGTACTCCGATGCATGTGTGTGTATGTGCTTCAATGCATGTGTGTGTATATGTGCATCAAACAGTTCCGGACCAGATCTTTCCGGATCTGTCCCTTTTTTTCTTTTTTCTTTTTTCTGAAGTGATCGAATCTGTGTCTTTTAAGTTGTGTTTGTAGCTAGCATTGCTTTCGCGCCTATATTTAGGGCAGTTGAAGAATGATTAGCATTGTCAGGGAAATCTTGGCCACCAAAATTAAATGGATTGGGTAGTTACCGTCCAATTGTATAAAAATAAAAAATAAAAAGAAAAGGGTTCAACATGTTAAAATGAGTAAATGCAAAAGGCGGATTAAGATTTTAAATAGTACTTTTTAAGTAGGGCTACAAACGAATTAAGCTGCTTGTGAGTAGCTTGTGGCTTAGTTTTGTGATAGGCGCATGGAAAACTTGCTTTTGAGCACCTAAGTAGGATAGATTTAGCACGGTTTTCGTGTTTTTAATCCTCATTTTTCATTTAATGTGTGCCTGTGGTTGGATTTTGTGTTTGTGCTTAATTTGCAAGGAAAAGAGGTGTTTTTGCGCTAATCGGAGTTGTTGGGAAGGCATGCACGTAGACCGAGAGTGAGAAAGGCTGAGGAGACTAAGTGTTGAAGTGGACTTCGCGTGAAAATGATCATAATCCGTCAGGAGCGCTACACTAACTATTTGGAGCGCTCAAGATTGACACAAAAGGTCTAGAAAGTGAATAGAAGGTTTACGAGCACTACACTAAAATGGCTGTAGCGCTACCGAGCGGCTTAGAAGGTCAACCGGTTAATAGAGAGTCAACCAGTCAAAGGGGGAGATAATCAAGCGGTAGTGCTACACCACTTTTGGTGTAGCGCTACAAATAGCTTATCTTGGCCAGTGAACGGCAGCGTTTTGGTCGTCCGCAAAGGGTAATCCTATTCTGTCTCGGATTTTAATTAGAAATTAGAGATTAGTATAAATACTTATTATTTAGCTTGTAGTTAGGGTTCCACATTCATAACTTAGGTTTTATTTTCTTAACTTTTGGTGGCTGATTTCAAGGTTATTTCTGACTCAAGTTTAATTCAAGTTCTTCAGTTTTCCAGCGATGAATTCCTGTTTTTTTCCCTTGGTGTTCAAATCTATTCCTTTCTGCGAATCTGTGGTATCGTGTTTATTTATATTTTTATTTCATCTTAATTAATTGAAGCATGCTTTGATCTAGGGTTCTTAATCTTCTCGTTGCGTTCTTAAGCATAATGAGTGAGTAGTCGCGTAGGGTGCGGCCGCGGGACGATGGCGTTCTGTGGTTAGTCTAATCGATGTTTCACCTCGGGACCGAATTAATTCAAGTTTAAGCAGTTTTAGGAAACGAAACTTTTCTAATGAACAAAACCAAGGCATCGCCGGATTTTGAATGCACACGAGAACCGGTGACAGGTGGTGCGCATTTGTTAGGGAACATTTTCTAATTCTAAAATCAATAGATTGAATCATTGTGGTCCGAGTGAACATTGGTTAGATTAGCTGCGAGTGCTGGGTTCCCACGGTTGCTCCCTCTTCTTAATTTTATCGTAGTCAGTTTCATTAATCAATCTGAACAAGGGGTGGCTACCTGAGAGCCAGTTTTAACTAAAACTCTACATTTTTTAGTCAAACACCGTTAGCCGTCTCTGTGGTTCGACTCCGGTACTTCCGGATTTATTGTGCTACACCGGTCAAGAGTCCTACGCTTGGGACAAAATTCTAGTTAATTATTAATCACCCGAACGGTCAAGCATTCGGCTAGTTTAGTAATCGAGCCGTGCTCGAGTTTGAGTTTTAAATTTAAATACTTTTTAAGTAGGGCTACAAATGAACTGAGCTGCTCACGAACAATTCGTGACTCATTCGGCTAGTTTAGTAATAGAGCCATGATCGAGTTTGAGTTTTAAGCTCGTTTAGTAAACGAGTTGGATAAAGTTCGGCTAGTTTAGTAATCCAGCCATGCACAGCTCGCTTAAAGCTCAGCTTAATTTTTGGTTCGTTTGCTAAAAGGGCTAAGCTCAAGCTTTATAACGCTCGACTCATTTACACTCCTATTTCTAAGTGTCTTCATATTAACCGTGGAGGAGAGCCCATCTATAAAGCTTGATTATTTTTTAACAGATAAAGCGTGATAAATTTGAAAGGGAAATAAATCGAAGCATTTTGAGCTTTGGGGTCACCATTGTGGAACATTATCTCTAATCAAAATTAAAGTATGCCCTTGTGCCGAAGAAAGGAAAACAAGGAAACCAATAAATCAAAAAAGTACAAAGAAAAGACATAAAACAGAGGGAAATGTTGCGGTAAAAAATTCCAAAGGTAGAAAAGAAATTGCGAAAGTCTTGAATATTCATCCAAGTAAAACTAGCTTTTGAATTTTAGTGTGAAATTAGAACAAATAGTAAATAAGAATGTTGTGGAAAAGAAAGAAGAAAAAAATTAACAGAAGTAACTAGTCCTTTGAACAGCTGTGACTTTCATATTCAAGTTTGACCATAAATATTTTACACAAATATTTGGCCGGAAAACACTTGTAGTTATATAAATTATAAGAATTTGTCCAATGTTGTGTCCTCGGTTTTAGCCGCACAAACTGGAATTGACCATAGCCATACATTCGGAGGTGAGGACCCGAAATGCTACAGGCCCTGTCCCGTGTTCACTGGACCTGTTAATAGTGGCGGAGTTGGATATCAAAATTGGAAGGGATCAAATTATTTTTAAAAAATCTTGTTTCGATAATGTTTTCAAAACTAGATCTAGTCAATAAAGTTTTAATAGGATGGTTTCGATAAATTAAAAATTTTAATCACAAGTATTTTTATTATTATATGACTTGATGAATACAGTATCACCATCGCAAAAAATTATTCACCATAATTTAATAATATTTCCAAAACTTTATAATTTTTTGAAGAATAATAATAAAAAAATATAAAAAAGATACTCCAAAATATAAAATTGGGGAGGGGGCCCGGGGCAACCTGAGCCCCATATAGCTCCGCCCTGGAAGTAGCCTGAAAAAAAAAAAAAACCTTTTCTTTTCTCAATCATTTCAGATTAAGAAGATGTAAGAGCGCGTTTCTTTCAACGAGAACAGTGAGTTCCATGTGTGAAGTGGGAGAGAAGGGATAACGTGATTGGAGGATTTGAATGAGACGACCTCTTCAATTCATTTTTCATTTCCCTTTATTTTTCCCAGAAAAAAGTAACGAGCTATTTTTTCGAAACTCCTTCCCTTAATTGTAGCCCCCGTGAAAACGATTCTCCCTTCAAACATCGTCATCCCGTATATGATTCCGGATCAACAAGGACATAACGCAGGTTGGTTGACAAATCAACCGGCCAAATCCAAAACAGAAAACACCCAGGATATCAAATCAAAATCAAATTTCAAAGGGCTGTTCATATAGTATTAAATTTTGAGGGGCTCTTACTTTTTTAGTCAATCCTTTGACATTGATTCTTGCATGTTCCCATTCTCTCCCTCAATATAAATACCCATGCATATGATCACTTCTCCCAAGCATCAATCTATCTCACCTACTTCAAAAGAATATTTAGAGAGAGAAACATATACATATATTTGAGAGAGAGAGAGAGATGGGTTATTTTTACTTGGCTCAAGCTCTTGGCGCAGCCATAAGTTTGTTTCTTCTCCATATACTGTGGAGGGTACTGTATTCATGCTGGATTTTGCCGAATAGGGCATATCACAAGCTTAGGGGAAATGGGCTTGGTGGTCCAACTCCAAATTTTCCCCTGGGAAATATTGGTGATATGAGTCATATGACCGAGAAAAAAATTACAACAAATCCTTCATATTCATCACCCAATATCACCCATGATATCCATTCTACTGTGTTTCCCTTCTTTGCTAAGTGGCAGAAATCTCATGGTGACTATTCACTTTCTATTTTCAAGAAGTTGTTAGATTTCGGTGGGTTTTTGTAGTTGTCCCAACATAAATAAATTTCTATTTCTGTTATGTGCAGGGAAGGTGTTTATATACTGGTTGGGGACCGAGCCGTTTCTGTATATCGCTGATCCCGAGTTTCTGAAGAAGATGTCTGCGGGTGTGATGGGAAAAAGCTGGGGAAAGCCCACTGTGTTCAAAAATGACAGAGAACCAATGTTTGGTAATGGTTTGGTTATGGTTGAAGGAGAAGAATGGGTTCGACATAGACATGTCATCACTCCAGCATTCACTCCAGCCAATTTGAAGGTTAATTTCTCTCTCTTATTTTGATTCTTGTTCTAATTTCGATACACCAAATTACAATTTCATACAATTTCTAAATGTCAGTGACATACCAAATCACTAATCACAATGTTTTGACCAACAGGCTATGTCAAGCTTAATGGTGGAAGCCACAACAAACATGCTAGACCGATGGACCTCCCTCATTTCCTCTGGCACGCCGGAAATTGATGTCGAGAGAGAAATCACGAGCACCGCCGGCGAAATTATCGCAAAATCAAGCTTCGGTATGGGCTACAAAAACGGCCGCCAAGTGTTCGACAAACTCCGCGCAATGCAACTAACGCTCTTCAATTCCAACCGGTACGTAGGGGTCCCATTCAGTAAGTTCATGTCCCCCAAACAAACCCTAGCTGCCCAAAAACTCGGGAGGGAAATCGATTCCCTCCTCACCGAAATCATAACGGCTCGAAGGAAATCGAATTCCCTCCAAGTCAACAACGGGAGCAACTATTTGCCACAGACCGATTTGCTGGGGATTCTGTTGTCGGAAAACCGGGTAGATGAGCGTCAGGGGACGGCGTTGACGATGCGGGAGCTGGTGGATGAGTGCAAGACGTTCTTCTTTGGCGGGCATGAAACGACGGCGTTGGCGCTGACGTGGACGATGCTGCTTTTGGCAGAGCATAGGGAGTGGCAAGATCAACTTAGGGAAGAGATCAAAGATGTGGTTGGTAATGGAGAAATTGATGCCACCATGCTTGCTGGTCTAAAGAAGGTAAAATTTTACTCTTTTACTACAATTCCATGCACGTTATCTTGACTTACTATGTGTAGTTCAATAAATACCTACCATGTTGCTAAGATATAGTACAATTATTCATATTTTTGTGGCAACAATTCGTCAATCATAAAACGCGTGTGATTATTCTGTACAAAGCTCATTTTCACATAGTTTGAGTTTTGGAGATTGTAAGTTTGAAGCGTGTGGATGAAGGCCCTTTGTAAGCTAAATCCGGTTCGTTCCTTTGTACTATCCATTATCATGAAAATATGTAGGATATGAAGTTTCTATAATCACAAAATTTTTCAAATTTCTTCATCATAATTCACTAACATGGAGCATGAGAGATTTTTTTTAACTAGATGCTCAAATCAACTTGCACATGAAGTATGAGAATATTTTTTTTCTTGCATATTATGTCATAGGGAAAACATTTCCTATTGTTTTGTATAGAATAAAAGTATTACTATTATATTTTTTATGCATTTTTGTGAGACCATTTTTCTTGACTATGACCTAATTTCAACCATTCAAACGAAGAGAATGAAGGGTCAGACGGAGATTTTGAAACAGAGGGTCCAGTCCACGTACGCGTTGGCTATCTGTCACAAATAGAATGTCAGGGGCTCCCTCAGGGGGATAATGGGGCCCGCTTAGCAAGCTTTTGATCTGTCTAATCCATGGAAACCCAGGTCATGATTGGTCATAATTGATCAATCCATGGACACCTGGTGGAACCCAATCCAATTATTTTTTACCCCCGTCCAAAATTTGAGGACCACTAACAGTTGTGCATATAGAGCCTAGCTCATGGTTCGTCATGGTGGACTATAACCGGCCAAGCATCTAGCTTTACATTACTAAAGACCCTCAGATTCGTCACCGTCCTTGTGTGCATCAAATGGGTACGAATACTTAGTTATAAATATAAAAAAAAAAATGATAGGAACACACCAACCAACTATAACTCCAATCACGACTCGTTACTGTTTACGTGAATCCCATATTCTTATGTATAAGTTCGACATAAATGTGACAGGAATGGGGTTGATGGTGTGATTGATTTGTGTGTAGAGAACACTGATCAAGAAAATCTCAGCTTTGCTAAATTAAGTTACACTTAGATTTACACACCTACTTTTTTTTTTCTTGATCATCTTCTCAACTATGTTGTTTCTAAAAAGAAAATGAAAACATTTTCATTGCAGATGGGATGGGTTATGAATGAAGTTTTACGCCTATACTCACCATCACCAAACGTACAAAGACAAGCGAGGGAAGACATCAGAGTGGACAATGTTGTTATCCCCAATGGAACCAATATGTGGATCGATGTCGTAGGAATGCACCATGACAGGGACCTTTGGGGCGACGACGTCTTCCAGTTCAAGCCGGAGAGGTTTAGCGACAACTTGCACGGCGGGTGCAAACACAAGATGGGTTTTTTGCCATTTGGGTTTGGAGGGAGAATGTGTGTGGGTAGAAACTTGAGCATGATGGAGTACAAGATTGTCTTGACTCTGATTCTCACTAGGTTTTCTTTTTCCATCTCCCCAGGCTATTGTCATTCTCCCTCTATCATGCTCTCCCTGAGACCAACTCAGGGACTGCCCCTAATACTTCAACCTCTTTAGTTTTTTTTCCAGTATCTTTTAATAGATCTCAAAAAGCCTAAGTTAGATATTTTAGTTAGGTGCTCCAATGTAAAGTAGATAGCAATACTTTTCGAAAGACTAGGGTGGTTCTTTTCATTTTGTAGGTTTTGGGAGGTGGTCTTGTAGTCGTCCCAGCCTGTAGTGTTTTTGGTTGTCTGGAGTGTTTTTTCGGTGCTTTGACTAGTATCTTACTATCCGTGTAGTGTCTTGTTTTTTTCCCCTTGTAGGTCCGTGACGTTCTTAGTCTCGGACTCGTTTAAGCTTTGTAATATGTTTTCAAAGATTAATATATTTTTTCGGCAATAAAAAAAATCACTTGTCCAATTATGTAAGCTTAAGCGAATCATCCATATACAGATCAAAGTTTATTGTATCAATGATCTCATGCATTCGATATCGGAAGAGCCTTCTTCTTGGAGAGTAGTCAAAACATTCAAATAATCCACAAAAGTTAACGAGTTTCAACTCCATGAAGTTCTTGAAATACTCAAAAATCTGCTTTTATGAACCAAACTAAATTAATGGACATTTCCAATCAACCTATCCAGGCTAAGTAAGAATGTTGTACAAATTTCACACACAAAAAGATAAAAGTAAAACAAAATCATAAGTTCATTATTGGCTGAATTGTTGACATTTAAAAAAATAAAAAACCAATGGGGAACTACACAACATGCTAGACAATTCTCAATACCTGTTGTCAAATACTCTGTATCAGTTTTGTTCTTCAGAGATTTTGGCTAAAGTACTTTTCAATATTGGCAAGCTAACCATCTAATTTAATTTGACCTACAAGATTATATTACGCAATATGTTAGAAAAAAAACTCCATGCACTACAACTACTATTTTTGAAAAACATCACAAACTTCTTCTGCAATAGTCTAGCATAAATTTTAAGGGTATTTTAGTGAATATGCAAGATGCATTAGGTTTAAAAAACTGGATTTCATACGTGAAATCAATCACATTCAAGGGCAATGGTCCATGAAACCTATAGGGACAACTCAGTTTTCAACACCCTCTGGAAATAAACTTAGGATGAGATTCAGAATGATATTTTTTCATTTACTAGTCTTTTGAGCTTTTCTTAGTTAGGTAGATATCTACAGCACAGACATGCCTAATAGGAGACAAGGTTTGTACCTTGAGACTCACTCTGGCAATGAGCGAAACACGAGTTTATGAACATCCCCTCTCTTCTTGAGTACACGTAGAATAACCTCAAAGCCACGAGCATATCCCTTCTGAACTCTGAAATATAGAAATCCCAGTTAGAAAACCTATCTTGGAAATACAAAAAGTATAAACATATGCAAAATTAATGAAGTTCGTGAATTCATTTTAATAGACATGTTCATACTATAAGTTGAATATAATTAAGCAGCTCCAGTGTCCGTGTGTATCAGCAGAAGAAGGGACCAATATGTTGTGGAACTGTTAACAGTGAAGTGTTAATTAGTACTAAAAGAGTAAGTCATGGGACTTCAGTTTTTTCTTACTTGGAACACATCATATGCGGAGTTTAAGAGTAAAAAAAATGGTTTTCTAATGAATGGCAGTGCATACGGCGGGAAGAAACACTGCATGAAAAAGTTGAATACTTGTCAGAATACAAAGCCAGGTTTTCAGTGAACTACAAGAAAGCATTGAGTTTTTTTAAATCATACTAGATTTGGACTGTAGAGGGAACTTGTGCAGGTTTTTTTCCAGATTCTACTCTACACCCTCTCAAGTAATTTTCGCACGTGAATCGAACGCCTATGATACTCAAACATCAAATGCAGCAGAAATTTGAAGCATTTACCTGTAAATACAGCTTAGATTTGTAAGGAAGAGTGGAAGGCGAGCTTACTCGTCCAAGAAAAATCCAGCATCACTTAAGCATTTGACACTAGCACTCATCGGTAGGTAACTAGCGAAGTTGTCGCAGTGCAGAAAAAGATGCCAGCCCTCCAGCAGAACACCCTGAAAGCAATGCCTACAATTTGAATTGCAGATTAGCTCTGGTCTAGCTTGAAGTACAAGTCCACTTGCATTAATCCATCTTGTTTATTTTCTATTTTCAAACGCTATTCACCCAATTTTAGAACCATCATGTTAGAGTGTGGATTGAGATCACCGACCTCAGAGCGGCCAATTATGAATTATAAGCCCGATCTCAAAGCATTCTTAATTTCTTACATATGTCTCGTGGCTCGTAAGGATTTTTTATTTTTATTTTAAAATTTTAGTGTCCGTAAATGAGAGATTCAATGAAGAAGAGCATATATACAAGGCTGCAAGGAAGGCATACCTCTCGTTTTTGCAAAATACAAATATGCCCTTCAACATTGCTCAGAATCCCAGCCCCATTTAGTTGCATGAAAAGAATGAGAAAATCAACGTTCCTGTAACACTTTTGTGTTTACTTACTATGAAAGTTGTGAGACCCACAATTCTTACTGGAAAACACTTTCTAGCAAAATTCGTCTAAGAGAAATGAATTGTTGTTTTTCCTGCAAGAATTTTTTGTCATCCGAACACTCACAATAAACTAAATTTCATTTTTCTTTGCTTTGCTTTGCTTTATTTTTCTTGATAATATATTTCTCACAAAATATTCCTGATAGGGTTGAATCGTATAATCTCAGGGTCGCGATTGTCTTAAAATTTATTTATGGGTTCGAACCAAAAAGTCCAATTCAATGAGGTTCATATCAACCCAACCCTTTTCATCGGTGGACATATGGTGATATTAAACTATAATTTAATGTCATTTTTTAACAATAACACCATAGTGGATTGAGAATTGCAGAATAGCCTAGTGGGAGTGTGAGAATTTTTTTTCTTTAAGCGTTTATCTCATGTATATACTTTCGTTGAGCTCATTTCATCGGTCATGCGAAAAATCAGGTTAATCGGATATTTAAAAAGTCTTGATTCAAATCAATTGATTAAGGAGAAAATTTTAAGGATCCATTTTTCTCAAGGAAAATAAAAATTTTGAGACTGCTATCAATGTTTAATTAACCTAATTCCTGCGTAAATGATATTTATATATGTCAAGATTGATCTACAAAATGGCGGTTTGAATTTTTCAAATGTTACGGAACTCACTCTATTAGACAGTGTGTTTGAAAGGTATAACTAAAAGTTCGCGGTAATCACGGTTTGTTTAGGGTGAAAAACATGCAAATAATTCCTAATAGCTTGATTTTCCATATCTGTGTGCAATAAAAAGTTGTCAAAAAGTAGAAATGCAACTCGGTTAGTAAGAGCCGGGTAAAATATTGCGTCCCTCTTCCCATATGATAAACGCTGTATATGTATTGTTCTTGCAAAAAGGACTTATTGACATTTTTGATCCTCAAAATATTACTCGCATGCCGTTTCGGTAACAATTATTCAATGGTCAGAATCTAGGATCTGATATTCTGGATGAAGAATTAGTACATTGAATATATCAAACACTTATTGTTTTCCAAAAAAGCTACTTTTTCAAGAGGCCACTCAAAAAATACTTAAAATTAACGAACGGTGTGGATCAATTGTGGGAGACAAGAAAGTGGACCCCACAGGCCGATTTATACACCATCAGTGCACAGATGGTGACATCCAAAAAATCGGTTTTTTAGATTATTTTTCTTCTTTAGTCACAAAACTTTAAGTTTGGATAATAATTTTATACTTAATTTTTAGATTCTTCGATCTTGTCGAGACAAGCCAAAAAATCACAAAAAATCAATCGAAAACTATCAAATGCAAAAAAAATTGAATAAGAAAAAAACCAAAAAACTAATTTTTTCAATTTACCCAAACCAAGCCTTAGACCATGTCTAGATTTATTGAAAATAAAATTACACTTCATTTACTAAAATCACCTACTTAATTTTAGCAGATGTTCATTTTAGCAAATGGAAAACCAAGCCTTAGTCTCTATCAAGTATCAACAATATAGAAGAATGAACTTTCATTTTTTAAACAAGAAACGTACGGTTTATGTCCCAGCCGCCCATTCATTCAATTTTCCAACTCAGAAATCAATCATGTTATTATCATGAATGTTGCTTTCATGGCATATATGCAGTTTTTGCAGAATGAAAACTACTATTATTCAGAGTTCCATGCAAAGAGATGAACATTGAACAAGCACGCATTTCATGCAGCTCTCGTGGATGACATAAAATATATATTCAGGATTCTGGAAGCAATGTCACTTCCTCTACCATGACCGTCCAACATTTCGCTTGCGGTCAACAATAGACATTGCAAAGTACAAACACAAGTCAAATTGCAACCAACCTGTTCATTTCATTATTCCCCAAAATGGAAAAACCAAAAGCCTGAACGATAAAGGAAGGAAACTGACTGTATTTTTACATCGCCCCGTGGTACTCTAGAATACCTAAATAAAATAAATTTGGGTCTCAGGTCTCACATGGTATTCCACAACCCTTGAATAATTAGATATCTAGGCGTGAGTTGGGTCTACAGTGTTAGGATTTTCGAATGACCGTTCAATGAATCTCTGAATGAAACAAGCAACCAGATGTGTGTAATGAAAGAAAAATACAAGACACGAGATATATATGAAAAACCTCAACATGATAGGAAAAAAAACGGGAGTCACTATTCACTATGAAATCAAATCAAAAGTACAAGTCTTCTTGCAATCTCTCTTTGAGATCTGTGTTTTTTCTCTCCTCTCTCTCTATTTTTATCTAAATTCATAATCCTAATTACATGCTAACTGCAATATAAATAGGTCAGGTTTGGCTGAAATTAGGCATCCACACCACCACCAACCTAAACCATTGCCGAAGGTTGTCTACACCCCAACATACAGGACAACTACACCAAGGTTTAAAAAACTAGTTTTTCACACATACTTTTGGTGAGGCCCAACCCTTAGATGTCTGGGGCCTGAGCACAAAATTTATTTAAGGCTCTTCACATTTAAAGAAACACTATAATTCCAAAAAACAAAAAACTTACGAGAATTTAAATATCAAAGTTTATCAACTGACCATCACTCTTCTTGCATTTGTAGAGACAAATAAATCAATCAAACTTGCATAATCTAGTTTTGCTGCAAAAGACAAAAGTATAAGTCAATTAAAAGAAAAATGCATACCTGTTGGTTGAATCAGAATCAAAAGCATAGTTCTGGACAAAAAGAAAGCTTAGGCAAAAATTGAAATGATCTGCTAAAGCTACTTTACCCATATTAATTATGTGTTAACCCTTAGAGCTCCATGGTACGTGGTAACAATCTTTTTTGGTTTTGATATGATTTTGAATTGGGGATTGGAAACGAGGGCACATTACACAAGTAATAAAGACACAGAAAGAGAATAAGAATATAGAATGGAAGTGGAACCCGAGAATTGGGTTTTCAGTTTTGAGGTTTTGTTTTCTTTAGTTATCAAATTATTTTTTCCATTTAGGATTCTCCATTTTGGGGCTTATCAAAACAATTGGGCCTTATTTTTTTAATGTGCCTTCTTAATTAAAGTTAGTTGGCGCCCTACTTATTTTGTATTAGGCTTAAAAATCTAGTAGTACACCATACTAATCCATAATAGGAGGGGCCCTTATTTTGGTCCTATTTTTGGGGGCCTTAAGCCATCACCTGCTAGGCTTTGGCCCGGCCAAGACTGCGTTTGGTGGATTTTTCTTTAAAACTGTCAGTATTACGGACTATTCGTATGGCGCCAAAATAAATTATAATATTAAAATTATGAGTAACTAAATGGTATAGTCCAACAAAATCAAAATAAACATATCCCAATAGGTTTCTTGTTATAGCAATAGATCATTGGTTTATTAGAAATATTAGATATTTCATAATACTGACAAGTAACTAGGTTATTTTGTCATTAATTAGAGCTCCATAGATTCATGTCACCGCTGAACTAAAATCTTGAAGTCGCAAGTGGACATGCGCCACGTCGTGGTATTGGTGAGAGACATAGGACGACTTGTCGGAAAGCATCCTCACATTTTGGAGTGAACATATAGGATTTCGGCATTTCGGTGAGGGACATAGACCGGGAAAGGCTTGATTGGCTACCAAGGCAGTTGAAGTTCCAACATCCTACATAAATACTCCTACATTGGACTATATAATTCTGTATAACTGCCTTTATGTTGTTGTCAGGGATATTTATACAGAAACCAAATTGCAGACTGACCATCTTATTTATATTACGTCAATCATTACGATAGAAGTTAAGGGATTAATGTCAAAGCCAATGGGCGGCCGGTCTGTGTTATTTTATGGTCGGTAATTTGCTCAATACAGAGCCCATCATTGCACGGGAATTAACTCCCCCCTAAGTACGCGTTTCCGAGTTCGAATACCGCTTGTGGTTATTAGTCTTCGTGAATTAGATGTTGTGTATTAAGCACCATCTGTTTGACTTTGACTTGGTGGGTTGTGGTGACGGCCTACCCTACCATGGGTAAGGATTACTCCAAAAGAACACGACAAACTCGTCAACTAAACATATGTAAGTTAGGATGGTTGAGAGCCATTGTCTTTTCCCTAATTTATGAATCAAATACTAGTATCTTATTAAAGGGATCTATACAAACAGACATTAATACAAGAGGCGTATATGACATGACTCTGATAATTCCTGATTCGATAACAAAACACCAATATATAGCTTCGACTCATAATTTTTACAAGTGTTACTGTCACGGTGGTTGAAAATGGTCACACAATGGTGGTAGCCCAAACTTTTTCAATTATAAGTGCAAATAGCAGTAAGTTGACTTGAGATTAAATTTTTTTTTTTATTTAAAAATCTAAATTCTTGAAGGAAAACACTGAAAGAACACGTACGGGAGCATAACGATTAACCTAACAATTAGTCAAAGTGAGTAATTATTGCACACTCCTAGAGTACCACATTGCGTTGTCTATATGATAATTTAGCTACAAATAATCTAGGAGTGTGGTTTTTCGTTTTTTCGTTGTCCTTTTTCACTTTTTTTTTTGCATTTGTTAGTTTTGCGTCAAGTTTTCTTGATTTATGGATTCATATTGACGAGAAGAATCCGAAGACTATAAAATTATGATCAAAACTAATTTTTTTTAATAAAGCCAAAATTAAACCATAACTGGTTTATTTTGGTTCTTTTTTGGCTTTATTCAAAAAAAATATTACTTTTGACTATAATTTTATACTTTTTAGATTTTTTTCAATGAATCCATAAACCACAAAAACTTAATGCAAACTAACAAATGCAACCCCTAGTAGGGATAATGAATGATCCACATTGTAGGGATTTTTTGGTTTCTTTTGCCAAAGCAACCCCTAGTAGGGATATTTGTCATGTGATTTTGATGAGTGATTGAGAGATAATGAATGATCCACATTGTGTGATGGCGACCCTTTTATTTGTGATCAGGAGTACGATAGTATGGCATTGCTACATGGTACTCTTACATGCATCTAATAATTGGTCAAAAGCGTAGAGTTATAGCCAGCCATCATGCCCTTTTCATGGGTATTCTTCTGCCACAGCTCTATCTTACCCTAACTCTGGGTGTTCATACACAAGCATTTCGTGGTCTAAGTTTTAGCCGGATGTCAATTTGCTAGGATCTTAAAGTTAACGATCAGACAAATTCTATAATGGCCTCAGGGTTCGGAATGTTTTGGCTGTGTTTGGTTTAGAGTTTTAGTTTAGTTTTGATGATGTAAGCAGGTGTAATAAGTGGAGAGAGATAGAGAGAGAAATGAGAAAACGATGATGTCATCAAAACCAAAACTGGCTCAAAATTGTAAACGAACATGACCTTTATCTCCATAGAATTTAAACATACACCTCATTGATGAAGGACAAATAGTTTAAATTTTTTGTTGATTGCTGAAATCAAACGAAAAACCCAGCCTCGGCCAAACCTTTCGGGGTTGCTTCGTAGCCTAAGTTAACATAGAACCTTCTATGTTCCCTTTCCGTCCTCAACTGCTTCCACCTCCATTTTTTAACATACGTACTCCAAAAAAAAAAATTAGTACATTATATACTACATTATAGGCTACTTTATATTCGTGGCTATCAGAAGGAATTATTCTCCACACGACCGAGTCACCTGCAAGGAGTCCTGCTGCTTCTTTTTCGCAGAAAAGCTTAGTTTCACAGCGGAAAACATAAGAGGACCGATGGTGGTGCACCGACCAGTGTCAGGGACCCACTTGTGGGTCTCAAACGGAAAATCCGAACTGTTAGATAATCTCAAAATCATTTTCCGAGGGGTCCTAAGTGAGAATCTAGACAATCGGACAGCCCTAAGTGCTTGATCCAAAATCACCCCATTTCAAGTATAAAAAAATTTGGATGAAATGGGATAATTTTGGATCAAGTACTTAGGGCCGTCTGATTGTCTCGGTTCTCACGAGGGGCCCCTCGGAAAACGATTTTAAGATGATCTAACCGTTCGAATTTTCCGTTTAGGACTTGCAAGTGGGTTCCCGACGCCGGTCGTGCACCATCGGTGCACCACTGTCGGTGCATATAGAAGGGTTTGTTTCACAGCGTGCTTTTAGTGGGAAAAGTAGGACTTAAATTTAAAGTGAGAAAATTAAAGTTCTTATCCACTAAAACAATCTGATGTCAACTCCAACCACATCTAAAAAAAAAGAGAGAGAGAGAGAGAGAGAGAGAGAGAGAGAGAGAGAGAGAGAGAGAGTTTCAATAACAAAAAGAAAAAGAATTATGGGTCCGTAACTTTTTTGTTGGATTTTAAAACTTGCAAATAGGGTAATTCTATTATAAGCTTATTTTATCATTGGTTTTGGGAAGGAATCAAACTAAAAAATACAGAAAAATTGATTTGTCATAGACCATTTTGCACAAAATAGGAGTACAAGTTTTGGATCAACCAAGTGGTTTATTTTTTGTCTTTATTGAAAAAAAAATTCGCATTTGTTATTCTTGTATCGATTTTTTGGAATAAGAAAGACCTTTGGAATGTGAATGATGCTACCGCGTTTTGGTGAATTATTGTCTACAAACCAAACAGGAAAAGCTAAAGGCAATCTATCGCTCTCCTAAAAAATTGCTACATTAAATTAAAGATTAGGTCAACTGCTATCATTTTCCATAATATTTTGGACGGAGTATTTCGTGGACTAATTAACTAAACTACTTAAATCGTCAAGAAAAGAGCAAACCATAAGTACTAGTGCACTCCCACTTGTACCCAAAAATTAACCAACCGACAATTACCCATATGCTTGGTATATTTAAACTAGTCTTTCTATTCTTAGCCTAGTAGCGCACCGGATAGACAATAAGATGGGAATAATTACAACACACACTAAAGATGTGTACAATATGCGCGTATTGTATGGTTCATATTATACCAACCCATTAGCAATTGTAACATTTTTTAGTATTTCATAATTTTTAGGAGTATGATTTGTAACATTTTCTATGATTCATACCATTTTGGTGTCTCGTATCTTTTATATAAAAAAATCGTAACTTTTATGAAAAGTTGTAACTTTTATAGAGATGTGTATAATACAATCCCGAATAAGGGGGTGTATTGTAGCATTTCCCAATAAGATTACTCTTTAACCGGTAAGAATGTATTATTACCCGTAAGAGTGGAAACACTTATAATGATAAGAATGCACTCTTGCTCATCAAAGACTAGTTTTATTGTCTGCCCAGTAAACTGACGATAGAATTTTCTTATTTAAAAAAAAATTAAGTGTAACTTAGGATATTTTTTCAAACAAACAATAGAGTGAGGCTGTGTTTTTCAAACGAAAGATAAAATCAAGATTTGATAAAATCAATGTGTGATTTTATCAAATTTTGATAATTTTTTTTGGAAAACTAGGCCTGAGTGAGGCTACATTTGGTCATCAATCAGCTGACGATAGACCTTCATCAACTGAAAGAAAAATGAGAGGAAAAAACAAGTCTTTTCCATGTTTTTTTTTTCTTAATTTGTTTCTCATTCTCTTGGTATGTACTTAAATAAATTCATGGTTCTCATTAAGTCTTGAGTCATAATTAAAACGATCGTAACAGGAGAACACAGAAGATACGCAGGCCAATTTCAACTCTAAAAGCAAACGATCAAAAAGAGTTAGAGAGAGAAAGTAATTGCCCTCATTACTCAACTGAATTACATCACAAGTGTATCTTTATTATATACACCTAACCATAGTTATTAATCTCATATTGGGCAGCGTGCCATTTTCTTTACTGGTATAATACTACCGGTGCCGAATTGTATTTCGGCATTCTTTTGGAATTTATCGCAATATACATATTATAACATATATAATATGCTTATGTGTAATTGCAAAACTTAAAATGGAGAAATAAAATAAATTTTACCATTTGATACCCCTTAATACTAGTTCTAGTAACAAATTAACATGATTAATATAAAATGAACTCAAAATTTGGTTAAAATACCTTAAAATTCACGTCATCTATCAAAAGGAAAAAAATTAGTTTTTGTGTACCTGCCAAGATCCCAATACAAGCTGGTACGCTCGGTATCAACTGGTATTTTGACCTATACGGAACACCAAAATATGTGTATCATTTTATGTTTAATACGGTATATACCAGCCGGGACAAGATTCATAACACTGCGCACCTAACTTGGGACACGTTCCACTAAACATACTAGTACAAATATATGTAGGAATTACATCACAAGTGTATTGACCGTGTCGTACTGTATCAAAATTACATTTATAAAAATTAAGAATTAACTACTACTCCAGAAAATAGTGGCCAAGTCCAAGTGTCAATCCGCGGAGACAATTTGGCTAAATTACGTTAGTTCCGATTAATTTCTAATTTAATTCGGGAAAGAAATTGGTTGATTCGTGTTGATTTTAAGAGCAACTAAATAAAGTAAATAGTAATTAAATTGAAGAAAATTGTGGTGAAAGGATCTAGGGTTTCAAATCTACCTCGACCACGTAATTAGGCTATGTATAGGTTAAGATTATTATTCGAATCGCAATTGTCAAGAGGATAATTGAGTTGTCAACAGTCATGGACTATCCCATAGCATAGACCGTCTCGCTAGCACAACCCGTCTCTTTCACGGGCTATCCAGTAGCACGATCCGTTTTATGAGCATAATCCATTTCAGTTGTCCAAACACAAGCATAGAAAACTGTTGATTAGCTAGGTATTTGAGATCGTGCACACAAATACACAATAGATTGAAAGCATAAAAATCATTACATTCGATCGCAATGAAACGGGTTCTTAGTTAAACAATTGATTCGAATAAATAAACCTAAATCCTATACATAAACAAAATTACTTGGAGTGAGGCTTCATCTTCCCCCTAGTTTAGCTTGCCATGGAGCCTCTCTTCAACTTCAGAACCCCTAATAATGATCTAGGATCATCCTTTTATAGTGCTCATAAACCTCTTGGAGTCCAGGTAAAATAAGAAGTTGAGGAAGTCCAATCTCAACCAAACTTCCCAAAAATTCTATTTTTGTCTTCTGCAGCCCGCTTCCAGCCCAATTTCGACCTCCAAGACGTTGGAATTTGGAAAACTCATAAACAAGAAAGTTTTAGGAAATTGAATTTCTTTTCTATGCCGCAAACCTTGCCTCAATCAAACACTCAGGCTAAAAGATATGGTCAAAATATTGAAGGCTCTCCAGATTCCTTTTTCAATTCAAGATTGAATGATTTTCTTTCCAAATTGTACTTTATTTGGTTCATTGATCTCCAAAGCCTACAAACACATTAAACTAATTAATCTGCTCCAAGTAACAATATAAACGGACTCACAAGTATAAGTTAGAGGGCTTAATTGGGTACAATTAAGCATCTATCATGTATCTTTGCTTTTCTTTTTTTTTTTTCCCGCAATATTTATATTGATATACTATGAAATTTTATGTATACATTGGTGGTTAATTGAGTTAGTGGAGTTAAAGGTAATTTCTTAATGCTCCTACCTTGATACAAGTTTCTGGAACCGCCATTACTCGCAATAGCTAGGTTGAGGGATTTGGGAATCCTGTAGTGCAGCATCCGAGCTGTTGATATCATTAATCAATGACTCGAATTTTATTTTAATAATATATAGACTGCTCGAATCTACAAAATGTGAGATAAAATCAAAACCATTAATTACACAATAAATAACTCACATATCACACTACTTCCTGTTACTAGTGCGGCACTGCACTAACAGATATGAAACTTATGTAGGATTCACACTTTCTATGAGAGTATAGAATAAACTTTCGGAAAGTACTACTCTTATCTTGCATGCACAAGTGTCAAAGGAATCCACTGCTCGTATATAATACTGTACGTACAGGAGCACATGCAACATGCAAGGAGATGCCAATGAGTTCAACTTTCAAAGTTCCTTGATCAGAATGTCCGTTCCCAGCCACCAAAGTCACCTGTGAATTTCAAACTTCGAAATCCTCGTTGATTCTCCTTAATTTTCTTCGAATACAAACAAGATTAATCAAAATATTCTAAGGGCTGGTTTGGGTGAATTGGGAAAATTGGTTTTTTGGTTTTTTTAGTTTTGTCCTTATTCAAAAAAAATTTGTATTTGTTAGTTTTCAATCGATTTTTTATGGTTTTTTGGCTTGTCTCGACGAGAGGAATCTAAAAAGTATAAAATTATTAGCCAAACTTAAAGTTTTGCGAACAAAGATTAAAAATAATCCAAAAAATCAACAAATGCAACCAAAAAAAATTGAATAAGGACAAAACCAAAAAACTAAAAAATTAGTTTTTTCAATTCACCGTTTTTGGTCAACAATTTGATGTTTAATTACTGATTTAGTCCTGAATTCCCTTCGTCCTGGTTATAACAATCATCAATCTATTCCCCACTAATTAGCTAGTCCATTTTTATAGTTTTACTATCACAATAAAAAATAAAATAAAATAAAGTCCCTCGTAAAGATCAACGGGCACAACTTAATCATTTTACTCTTTTATCCTTTTCTAGTGAACAAATTTGCATAAAAAATAAATTAGGATTAAGAGAAAGTCATATCTCTAAAGTATAGATAATGATAATATCACCTTAATAAGTAGGATTCTTACGGGTTGTTTAGAAGTCCCATTTTCACCTTTTCATTTTTAACTTTTTGGTCTTTTGGCTTTTTGAATTATGGTTAGGATGTATTTTGAATTTGGTAGCAATGTTTGAGAGAAATATACAAAATGCATTTTTGCAACAAGAGTAGTGTTTGAAGATATGTGCAGAATACATTCTGTAGGTCTTTTTGTTATTCAAAATGGGAAAAGTGAAAAATGAGAAGTCAAAAAGCTACTCTCAACCTATTTTTGACTTCTTTTCTCTAAACTCAAAAACCAAAAACTCATTTTCGCAGAATCTATTTTCACTACGGTGCGCCAAACACCTATAAGTAGAAAATGAGAAAACCATAACGCAAAAAATAGGTAGCCAAACACTGCTTTGGAAATTAATCAACAAATGGCGACGGAAAGAATACTGGCTAGTGTGAAGTGTTCTTTCTATCTATTTATGGTCATACCTTGCTACTAAAATGCTAATAACCGTCCAATTTAGGTTTTGAAGCTTATTACCTAGTTTATGACTAGGAAAAGTGTGTGTGTGTGTGTGTGTGGGGGGACAATTTTAATGTACTAGGGTTCGGACACAATTGTGTTTGGATTTGTGCTCCGATACATGGATGCGTATATGCATGTGAGTCGAACCCAGATCTTTTTGGATTTGTGCCTTTTTTTTTAAAGCATCCACAGTAGGTTTTCAAAATGACTCGTAAGTGAGACTCCTAATATTTACCTAGCTATGTGCTCAATTATTGTCTTCATAGAGCTCCTCATACAAGCTTGTAAGAGTGGCTCCTAAGTTTGGCTTCTACTATATTGGTTAAATCTAGGGGTTTTTTTTTTCGAACGGCAAAGAAGAAATTTATTAATCTCTAAAACGGATTGCAAAGATTAAATAGATCCTGGGAAAAAGGCATCACATCGCGATAGAGGCATCCCAACAAGATTGACACCCCTCACCACGACAATCATATGCCACCAAAGACCCAAGGATAAATAATAAAGATTAACCAGAAGTCAACCAAATGGAACCAATTACACTGTGGGATCTAATAAAATGACAAAAGCTCCTTCGCAAAAAGATCAAGAGATTTCCAAAAGAGCTTCAAATGCCAAAAATTTAGACAGATAAGAGAGCTTCAGCAATCTTCGCAACAAAATGGCCATCAATCCTTTTGGTAAAAAGTGACCAACTCCACCATGCAGTCCTAAAGTAGACAAAAACAGTATCAATATCCAGAGGCATAACGGAAAAGCAGTCAGGAGATTCAGGGCAACTCCACCATCAGAGGCATAACGGCAAAGCAGCCAGCAGATTCAGGGCAGTGGCATAACGGCAAAGCAGCCAGCAAATATTGGCCAGTAGCAGCAAGCAAATCCTTAGTTTTAACCTCGTCAGAATATAGAAACACAAGCAGCAAGCAACAGGTAGCTAACAGAAACAATCTATAAAGTGATGGAAACATAAGTAACAGCAGATTTTTGGATACCAAAATCAGTAATGTAGTGGTATGAGGCAACAACCTATCATAGACAAGAGACTTGGTACAAAGCTAACAAACAATGGGAAAACTATACCCAACCAAAAACAGAAAGCCAAACAAACAAAGAGAAACGACAGACACAAAAACACGAACCAACAGAAAACCCAAAAAACCCAGACAAGACCAAAAAACCCAAACAAGCCCAACAAAACAAGGACATCCAGACAAAACAACCCCAAAACAGCCCAAAAGACCCAAACCAGAGGGAAAAAACCCACAAGCACAACAACACCCCCAAAAAAAAAAAAAAAAAAAAAAAGATTATGAAGCTTGTAAAATACTTCTAAATCTGAAGATGAAGTCATTGACAGAGTACTATTTGTGGTCCCACTTGGACCTAACCCATAAGGCTATTCTAATTTTGATGAGCTCCACAAGATCTTCCCAGATTATGGTTTTGCCTTGGAAGATATGTTCATTCCTCAATTTCTAAAGGGACCAGAGAATGGCAAGGGGGATGCAGTCCCATATTACCTGTATTTTTGGTTTGTACTTTGGCCCAACCCACAATAGGAAAAGGGCTTTTAAATCTTTAGGAGTTGACCAATTGATGCCCCACCAATCTAGGATTTCACACCAAACATTCCAGACCTCTTGACACATCAGTAAGGAGTGATCAAATGATTCTATTACTCTTCCACAGAACTTGCATAGGGCCTGATCATGGTTGTTGATAACACCAATTCTTAATAAATGATCACCAGTCTTCAACTTTCCTAGGTGCACCATCCAAATAAAACGTTGGATTCTGAATGGAGCGACATTTTGCCAAACCCATTTAAGAGTTTTTCTTTTGCTAATCTCAGTATTTGATACTAGGATGAGGGAAAGCATGTACATAGAAGATACAGAATAAGAGTTGGAATTGCATGCTTTCCAAGAGAAATGGTCAGGACTTTGTTGGAAGTTGATTTGCATACCATTTAAGAGGTTAACCATAGACTCCAGTTCTTCAGCTTCCCATATGAATAAGTTCCTTCTAAAGACAAACTCCCAATTGTATTGTTCTTCTTTTCTTTGCCACACCTCAGTAATAGATTCCTCTGTGTTGATAATTACTTTGAAGATTCCAGGGAATAAGTTGCTTAGTTTCTTACCATCCACCCATTCATCTGTCCAAAACCTAATGGATTTGCCATCACCAATTGATAGGCTGATGTTGTCTTTGAATTTGGAGAAAACTGAGGATTTTTTTACTCAATTTGGATGATATCTTTCCAGAATATAGAGACATGCCTGTTAATGTCCATGCTTGGCAGCCAAAGATTTGAATTCATTTTGTATTTAGCACAAATAATCTTTCTCCAAAGTGCACCCTTTTCAGAGCCAAATCTCCACCACCATTTTAGTAGTAAAGCATCATTCATTTCCTTGATACCTCTCACTCCAAGACCCCCATTTTCCTTTGAATGTTTGATTTTGCTCTAACAAACCATATGAATTTTCCTTTTCAGATCATCACTTCCCCAAAGGAATCTAGGTTGGATAACTTCAATTTCTTTTGCAACACCTTCTGGAATTTTGAAAAGAGATAGTTAGAATATAGGGAGTTTGCCAAGGACTGATTTAATGAGAGTAAGTCTCCCCCCAAATGACAGTACTCTCCTTTTCCAAGATGATAATCTTTGTTTAAAATTTTCAATTACTAGCTTCCAAGTTGACTTCAATTTAGGGCTAACACCAAGAGGCATGCCTAAATATTTGATGGGCAGAGGTTGATACTTGCATCCAAAAGCATTTGCAAACATTTCAAGATGGGTTTGATCTATTCCAACACCACATACCAAACTTTTGTGATAGTTAATCTTAAGACCTGACATCACTTCAAAGCCTTGAAGTAGGCCCTTAACAGTACTGATTTCTTCCATTTTTGCTTCACAAAAAATCAGGGTATCATTAGCAAACTGAAGATGTGTTAGTATAGGGCCTTCATCACTAACTTTCAGCCCTTTTAAACTGCTCAGGGACACAGCTTCTTGGAACAAACAATTGAGGCTTTCGGCTGCAATGATAAAGAGAAAGGGAGAGATTGGGTCCCCTTGCCTTACCCCTTTCTGCATTTTGAATTCCTTTGTAGGTGCACCATTAACTAGAACAAAGATAGAAGCAGTTGAGAGAGATTCATGAATCCATAGTATCCAATCATCTGGGTAACCAAACAGTTTCATCATCTTGAACAGGAAAACCCAGTTTAGATTGTCAGAAGCCTTCTCCAAATCTAATTTGAAGATTAGTCCCTTCACCTTATTTCTTTTCCAACCATCTACCACCTCATTAGCAATGAGAATGCTATCTTGTATGTTTCTCCCACCAATAAATGCAGACTGAACTTCACCAATCATAGAGTTCAAAGTAGGTTTCAATCTAGCAACTAACACTTTAGACAAAATCTTGTACATAGTCCCAATAAGGCTTATGGGCCTGTAATCAGAAAGCTTGAGTGGATTTTCCACTTTGGGAACCAAGGTTATAAAGGGAGCATTGAATCCTTTGGGAAGACTACAATTTTTATGGAACTCTTCCATGAATCTCAATATGTCATCTTTCATAAAATCCCAACCTTTGTTTATAAAAACAATGTTGAAACCATCAGGGCCTAGAGCCTTGTTTCCATCACAGCCCTTAATAGCATGCCATATCTCCAATTCACTGAAATTTGCTGTAAGATTGGCTCTCATAGATTCATGGATAAGTATATTCCTATTTGGGCAAAAAAAGGGTCTTGCTTTCCATTCTTCAGTAAAAAGCTTTTGAAAGTGGTTGTGAACTTCTAACTTGATAAAATGTGGATCCTCCACCACATTATCATTGACAATAACAGAGTTGATGAAGTTTTTGTTTTGCCTAGCCTTAGCCATGAGGTGGAAGTACCTTGTATTTCTGTCCCCTTTCAAATGCCATTGAACCCTTGATTTCTGAAGCCACATCTTCTCAATTTGTCTATTAAGTTTCCACATTTTAGCTTTTAGCTCTCTTCTTCTAAGGTCCTCTTCTGGCTGAATGGTACCATTTTCAGCCTTCAAATCCAATTCATGAAGCTGCTCCTCTACCTTTTTAAGATTCATTTGCATATTTCCAAATTCTTCCTTGCTCCAAACCTTCAATGCCTCTTTCATGCTTCTTAACTTCTGCATTACTAGGAAAGCAGCCTTTCCCTCCTCTATATTCCCCATCCAGGCTGATTTCAAGACTTTGATACAATTTGGGTGGGAAAACCAGAAATTGTAGAACCTGAAAAGCCTTGGACCCCAATCTCTGTCATCTTTCATCAAGATGATAGGACAGTGGTCTGATAAGGTTCTTGGAAGCCCCCAAAGTTTAAGCTTGAACTTGTCAATCCATTCCGGGTGCACTAAGAACCTATCAATTCTACTCCACTTTTCCTCTTCTTGAGACTTGGACCAGGTGAATTTTCTGCCCAACATTGGGAGATCAAATAATTCCATATCATCTATAAACTTATTAAAATCCTGCATTCCCACATTTCTACTAGAGCAACCCTGTTTTCTGATTCAAATCTTATTTCATTCATGTCTCCCCCCATGCACCAAGGTTCTGGAAAGATATTCTTCAATTCAACTAATGAGGCCCAAAGTTTCCTTCTTTTAACCAACAGCATGGACAATAAACATTTTCCAAGACACAATCAAAAGATTGAATAAAGGTACCTTTCAAGATAATGAAATTTCTTGATCCTACGGCCTCCATCAGTTTGAAACTTCTGGTATTCCAAAAGCAAATGAGACCCCCTGCAGTTCCTATGGCTTCAATATCTATGAATTCAAAATTGTCATCCCACCAAATGGTTTTGATAAAGTCCCTTGAGATGATACCTTGCTTACTCTCCTGAATGAAAACCATGTCCACCTTTTTTTTCTTTTAGCAGTAGCTTTATTCTTCTCCCCTTTTCTTGTTTTTTTAACCCCCTTATGTTCCAGGATAAAATCTTCATAATTAGGGGGTCAACTCAATTCAGAATTATTGAGTAGTGAGACAAAGCTGACCAACAGCTCCAACCTTATCCTGGGCCTCTAGTTCTGCAATTTTACTTATCACCTCATCATTATCACCATCATATTTGTAACCAATAAGTTTGTTCATCTGCCGTATTGTTTGAGCCTCAGTGAGAATTATTTTATTTTTGTTGCAAATTCCCTCGTTTGAAACTGATGCCGTCAGAGCAACAGCTGCAACTGTTGTTCTTAGAACTACACATTTCTTTTTGCCTTTTCCTTCCTTTTGGTTTCGCCTGTTCACCTTAGAATTTCCAAGTATTTCGTCAATGTTTTTTCTTCTGATTTTTCCTTGGACCCCTTTTACTGCCGCTTGAATGGGGTTGTGATAGTCTTCTAAGAAATCAACTTGAGAATTTTTATTCTGATGTGTCTCTGACTCCAGGTGAGCATTTAATGCTACTTCTTCATCTGAGTTGGTATTCTGAACCTCCACAGAATTATTCCTATTGTTATGACTATCTTCAATTAATGCTAGTTCCCTTTTTCCTTGATCTTCTAACTACACATGCAACATGTAGCCGTTTGCATTTAACTCAGACCCAAAGCTATCAAGAACCCTTTCATTACCCAAAGTTGATGATTCAATCTCTGAGGAGGAGAGAATTGAAGCCATGTCATCAATGCAGCCAGAATTGATCTGTATACCAGAACCCACTAAAGGTGCTTCTGTAGCTTCCACATCAGCCAATGAATTGTCATTATCATGCTTATCTACCACATCAGAGTTGGGAACTTCCATATCGTTGGCCTTATCATCAACATCTTCCTCACCTTCTTTCTCCACTGGATATGCAAACAACATGCTATATTTAATTATTCTGAAAGATTCATCTTCCTCCACCAGGACTGGGACACTCACCCCGTCAATTAGAAGATCAATAACACCTGATATTCTTTGGATATTCTCAGTTGCTACCAGTATCCTTCCTTTCACATATGATTTTGTCTTCAAAGTACTATTATCTGTCTGGATGAAATGGCCTAAAATATTGCCAATGTCTCTAAATGTATTGACTGATCATGAATTGATGGGCATTCCATAACATGATATCCAAACAAACCTCTCTTCACTGGCTTTTTCACCATTCCATTGTTTAATGTCATCAACCCAGTTTAAAAGCCATTTTTTATTGATTGTACTATCTCTAGTTTCCAAATCCGGAAAAGTGATTAAGACAAACCTCCCACCCATAGCTTTGATTTGAACTTTAGGAATCCCTTCTCTTTTGAAAATAAATTCCAAATCTTCTGTTGATACCATTCTCTTCACCCTTGCAACTGCACTTCTAAAAAGAATTCCATTACCAACTGATTGAACCTTGATACATCCCAAATTACGGAGTTTTCCTTCAGAGTTTTCAGCAGGAGAATAGGTGTTCTTACTTTTCCAAACTTCTGGAGATTTTGTATTCCTTGCCTCTCCTTGTTTGCTTGATTCTGGTATTCCTTTTTACCTCCATACTTCTTTACCTCTCACTGCACCTTCATAGTTCTGATTAGAATGGAAAATTCCAGTTGTATTCTTAGTCTTCAAATGCTGTTTCTGGAATCTGACTCGAGGTCGGTAGAGCTAACTTTAAGTGGGAACCAAAGTCTTTAAATCTTTTTTTAGTATAAAATTTTCAAAAAAAGATTTTATTGGTTCAATGGTTCTACCGGAAAAGTTTTTTTTTTTTTTTTTAATTGTTCGGAGAAGAAAGACATGAATTTAATTCAAACAAAAAAGTTCTATATATTAGTATACAAAGGTGGTATACAAATACCCATACCAGTAAAAAAAAAGAAAAAGAAAAAAAAAAGGACGTTGGGATATGCAAAAAATTAGGGATTTTGGAATATTGTAGCCGTTTGAATTATATCAATTTATGGGTTCGACACTTTTTGAAATTTTTTTTCGACAAAATAGAGAATGCTCTTGCTAGCCCATTGAGCGTACACATCTTCTTTAAATTTAGTAAGTTCTAAGAGTGAAAAATGGATCATACTTATGCCTATGTGGACACTTTAGGATATAACGTACAAGCAATTTTTAAGGAGTTTATTGTGGATGCCCTTGTAAGTTGTGTTTGTAGCTAGAATTGCTTTCACGCCTACATTTACGATAGTTGAAGAATGATTAGCGGAAATAGTCTTCGGGATTAGGGAAAACAAGGCCACCCAAATTAAATGTGTTGGGTAGTCACTATCCAATTTTATAATAATAATAATAATAATAATAATAATTTATTATTATTATTATTATTATTATTATTATTATTATTAATAAAAGGGTTTAGCATGTAAAAATGTGAAAATGCGAAAGGAGCATTAAGATTTTAGATATTTAATTTCTAAGTAGGGTTGCAAACGATCTGAGCTCGAGCTTGAGTTTTAGGCTTGTTTAGTCAACAAACTCGGTAAAACCAAAAAGCTCATTTAGTAAATTACCTTGGCTCAGCTTGGCTTTTTGCTCATTTACTAAATAAGCCGAACTCAAGCTGTAGATCGGGTTGGATCGGCTCATTTACACCCCTGTTTCTAAGTGAAAGGGAAACAAATTCGCAGCATTTTCTTATCAACTTTTGACCGAGCTTTGGGGTCACCATTGTGGAACATTGTCCCTAATCAAAATTAAAGTATGCCCTTGTGCCGAAGAAAGGAAAACAAGGAAACCAATGAATCAAAAAAGTACAAAGAAAAGACATCAAACAGAGGGAAATGTTGGGGTAAAAAATTTCCAAAGGAAGAAAAGAAATTGTGAAAGTCTTGAATTCCTATGGACGACATTTCTATTGTTCATTCCAAGTAAAACTAGCTTTTGATTTTTAGTGTGAAATTATAACAATGAGAATGTCGTGGAAAAGAAAGGAAAAAAAATATACAGAAGTGATTGGTCCTTTGAACAGCTGTGACTTTCATATTTATGTTTGACCATAAATATTTTATACAAATATTTGGCCGGAAAACGCTAGTAGTAATATAAATTAAGAATTTTTTCAAAGTTGTGTACTCGGTTTGAGCTGCAGAAACTGGAATTAGACCACATCCATGCATTGGGAGGTGAGGACCCGAATTGCTACAGGCCCCGTCCCGTTTCCACTAGATCTATTATTAGTAGCAGAGTTGAGAATCGAAGTCGAAACAGATTGGAGTATTAAAAAAAATTGAGTATTTTTATTATCATATGACTTGATGAACGCAATATTATCATCGCAAGATATCATTCACCATAATTTAGTAATTATTTTCAAAATTTTATAATTTTTTGAAATAAAAAATATGCAAAATATACTTAAAAAAACAAAATATGGGAGGGGGGGCGGGGCCACCCCGGGCCAGTATATAGCTCCGCCCCTGCATGCTACTGGGAGTAGCCTAAAAAAGGAGAACCTTTCCTCTCCTTGGTCATTTTGGATTAATAAGAAGATGTAAGAACACGCTTCTCTCAAAAAGAAAGAAAGGTGAATTCACATGTAAAGTAGAAGAGAAGGGATAATGTGATTGGGGGGTTTTGATTTTTGAATGAGAGTACCATTTCTTTTTTCATTTCTTTTTATTTTTCACATTAAAAAAGTAACATCCTAACATCCAGCTATTTTTTAGGAACTCCTTCCCATAAATATAGCCCCCATGAAAACCGTTCTCCCTTCAAATATCGCCATCACGTATACGATTCCGGATCAGCAAGAACATGATGCAGGTTGACAAATCAACCTGCAAAATCCAAAACAGAAAAAACCCAGGATATCAAATCAAAATCAAATCTCAAAGGGGTGTTCATAGAGTATTAAATTATGTGGGGGCTCTTACTTTTTTAGTCAATCCTTTTGACATTAATTCTTGCATGTTCCCACTCTCTCCCTCTCTATAAATACCCATGCATATGATCACTTCTCCCAAGCATCAATCTATCTCACCTACTTCAAAAGAATATTTAGAGAGAGAAACATACACTTATATTTGAGAGAGAGAGAGATGGGTAATTTTTACTTGGCTCAAGCTCTTGGCACAGCCATAACTTTGTTTCTTCTCCACATACTGTGGAGGGTATTGTATTCATGCTGGATTTTGCCTAATAGGGCATATCACAAACTTAGGAAAAATGGGCTTGGTGGTCCAACTCCAAATTTTCCCTTGGGAAATATTGGTGATATGACAAAGAAAAAAATTACTACAAATCCTTCATCTCCCAATATCAACCATGACATCCATTCTACGGTGTTTCCCTTCTTTGCTAAATGGCAGAAATCTCATGGTGAGTCTTCAATTCTATTTTCAAGTAATTGTTGTTCGATTTCGATGGGGTTTTTTTTTTTTGGTAACTAGTACTCCCTCCGTCCCAAAACTTTTGACATTTTTGGGATTGCGTGCTATTTTAAATTACTTATATCTTTTTATTTATAAAGTTTTATGTGATTTTGAAAACTTTGTTTAATAGAACTAATTAAAATCTATCAAACAAGATCTATATTGCATATTTTTTGACATTTACATTGAAAGATATAGACATTTGAAAATGGCACACTGTCCAAAAAGTGTCAACAGTTTTGGGACGGAGGGAGTATTTACAAACCAACAAAAGCGGATGTGGTTAAATAAATTTCTATTTCTGTTATGTGCAGGGAAGGTGTTTATATACTGGTTGGGGACCGAGCCATTTCTGTATATCGCGGATCCTGAGTTTCTGAAGAAGATGTCTGCGGGTGTGATGGGAAAAAGCTGGGGAAAGCCCACTGTGTTTAAAAATGATAGAGAACCAATGTTTGGTAATGGTTTGATTATGGTTGAAGGAGAAGAATGGGTTCGACATAGACATGTCATCACTCCAGCATTCACTCCAGCCAATTTGAAGGTTAATTTCTCTCTCTTTCTTATTTTGATTCTTGTTCCAATTTCGAGAGACATTTATTGCCAAAACATTTTATCAATCCCATAATTTATTTCAGAGAAAAATGTTTATAGGTATTGTGCACGTTGACAGTGCTACTACATTCATTTACCGGGTCGGACATTTTTTTTATCAAAAAATTTATTAAAAAAAGCTTGACAAAAGGTACTTCAAGTTTATGAAGAAAACGTTCATTAATCGGGCTGCACATTCCACTTCCACCTGTCTTAATACATTTCGGTCACATTTTCACATAAATTTTTATTTTGTTACATTAGTGCAGTTACACAACCGTTGAACCACATGCCCAATTCTCTAAATAACAAATTCTAAATGTCACTGACCTACCAAATCACTAATAACAATTTCTTGACCAACAGGCTATGTCAAGCTTAATGGTGGAAGCCACAACAAACATGCTAGACCGATGGACCTCCCTCATTGCCTCTGGCATGCCGGAAATTGACGTAGAGAGAGAAATCACGAGCACCGCCGGTGAAATTATCGCGAAATCAAGCTTTGGTATGGGCTACGAAAATGGCCGTAAAGTGTTCGACAAACTCCGCGCGATGCAACTAACGCTCTTCAATTCCAACCGGTACGTAGGGGTCCCATTCAGTAAGTTCATGTCCCCCAAACAAACCCTAGTTGCCCAAAAACTCGGGAGGGAAATTGATTTCCTCCTCACCGAAATCATAATGGCTCGACGGAAATCGAATTCCCTCTGGGACAACAACGGGAGCAACTATTCTCCTCCGACCGATTTGTTGGGGATCCTGTTGTCGGAGAACCGGGTGGACGGGCGTCATGGGACAGCGTTGACAACACGGGAGCTGGTGGATGAGTGCAAGACGTTCTTCTTTGGTGGGCACGAAACGACAGCGTTGGCGCTGACGTGGACGATGCTGCTTTTGGCAGAGCATGGGGAGTGGCAAGATCAACTTAGGGAAGAGATCAAAAATGTGGTTGGTAATGGAGAAATTGATGCCACCGTGCTTGCTGGTCTAAAAAAGGTAAAATTTTACTCTTTTATTACAATTCCATGCACGTTATCTTGACTTACTATGTGTAGTTCAATAAATACCTACCATGTTGCTAATATATAGCACAATTATTCATATTTATGCGGCAACAATTCGTGAATCATAAAGCGCGTGTGATTATTCTGTGCAACAACTTATTTTCATATAATTTGAGTTAGGAGATTTTAAGTTTGAAGCTTGTGGATGAAGGCTCCTTGTACGTACGCTAAACCCGATTTGTTCCTTTGTACTATTTATTGGTGGGGCAATGTGACTTACGATTATCATGAAAATACATAGGATCTGGAGTTTTTATAACCACGGATTTTTTGAATTTTTTTTGTAACCGAATGTCCCGACTAAATTGTGCATAGAGTATGAGGGTGTTGATTTTTCTTGCATATTAACTGATGACGTCATGTCATAGGGAAAACATTTCCTATTGTTTTGTATAGAATAAAAGTAGTATTATTATTTTTTATGCATTTTTGTGAGACCATTTTTCTTGACTATGACCTAATATCAACCTTTCAAACGAAGAGACTGAAAGGTCAGGCAGAGATTTTGAAACAGAGGGTCCAGTCCTCGTACGCGCTGGCTAGCTGTCACCAAGAGAATGTGAGGTACTCGGGGGGATAATTCCACCAGGTGTCCATGGATTTGACAAATCAAAAGCTTGTCAAGAGGGACCCAAAATTTGAGGACCACAAACAGTTGTGTATATATATAGGCCAGCTTCATGTTCCACTAACTTATTTGTTGACTTTTTGGTTTTTTTTTTATTTTTAATTTTACAAAAAAATCAATTAGTTCTTTGGTTTTTTGAGTTGTATTACCAAATTATCAAGCTATCCTTGTACCCAACATAATTTTACATGATTAAAGTGGTTTATTTTTTTTAGGTTAGTGGAAATAAGTAATTTTTTTGTTAGTTTTTTTGTGGGGGATTTTTAGTGGAATGAGGTAGTTTTTTAATTAAAAAAAATTAGTTTTATTTAGTGGAACATGGCCTTAGTTCGTTATGGTGGACTATAACCAGCCAAACATTTAGCTTTACATCACTATAAACCATAGGTTCATCGCTGTCCTTTGTGTGCATTAAGTGGGTCCAAACACATAGTTTAAAAAAAATGATAGGTACACATCAACCAACTACAACTCCAATCACAACTCTCTCGCGTTTACGTGGACCCCATATTCCAATGTGTAAGTTCGACATAAATGTGAGAGGTTTGTGTTTGGATGTGTGGTTGATGGGTGTGCAAGGAGCACTGCTGATTCTCATTTTACGTGGAAGAAAAGTTTATTCTAGTACATATCTTAAATGTAAGAGATTCGAGTAATTTGATTTGGAGAAAATCTCTGCTCAGGTAAATTAATAAGTTTACATAATTGTTTTTATCTTGATTATTTTCTCAACTATGTTGTTTCTAAAAACAAAATGAAACATTTTCATTGCAGATGGGATGGGTTATGAATGAAGTTTTACGGCTATACTCACCGGCACCAAACGTACAAAGACAAGCGAGGGAAGACATCAGAGTGGACGATGTTGTTATCCCCAACGGAACCAACATGTGGATCGATGTCGTAGGAATGCACCATGACAGGGACCTTTGGGGCGACGACGTCTTCAAGTTCAAGCCGGAGAGGTTTAGCGACAACTTGCACGGCGGGTGCAACCACAAGATGGGTTTTTTGCCATTTGGGTTTGGAGGGAGAATGTGTGTGGGTAGAAACTTGAGCATGATGGAGTACAAGATTGTCTTGTCTCTGATTCTCACTAGGTTTTCTTTTTCCATCTCCCCAGGCTATTGTCATTCTCCCTCTATCATGCTCTCCCTGAGACCAACTCAGGGACTGCCCCTAATACTTCAACCTCTTTAGTTTTTTGAATGGTATTTTACCATCTGTGTAGTGTCCTTTTTTTCCCTTCTGAGTCCGTGGCATTCTTAGTCTCGGACTCATTTAAGTTTTGTAATTTATTTTCAAAGATTCATACATTTTTTCGGCAATAAAAAAATAATACTTGTCAAATTATGTAAGTTTAAGCGAATCATCCACATACAAATCAAAGTTTATTGTATCAATGACCTCATGCATTCAATATCAGAAGAGCCTTCTTCTTGGAGAGTAGTCAAAACATTCAAATGATCCACAAAAATTACCGAGTTTCAACTCCATGAAGTTCTTGAAATACACAAAAATCTGCTCTTATGAACCAAACTAAATTAACGGACATTTCCAATCAACCTATCCAGGCTAAGTACGAATGTTGTATAAATTTCACATACGAAAAGATAAAAATAAACAAAATCATAATTAAGTTCATTATTGGCTGAATTGTTGACATATAAAAAAATAAAATAAAAATGGGGAACTATACAACATGCTTGTATATGCTAAGACAATTCTCAATACCTGTTGTCAAATACTCTGTATCAGCTTTGTTCTTCAGAGATTTTGGTTGAAGTACTTTTCAATATTCGCAAGCTAACCATCTAATTTAACTTGACCTACAAGATTAAACTACGCAATATGTTACAAAAAAAAAAAACTCCATGCACTACAACTGCTATTTTTGAAAAACATCACGGGTTTTAATTGTTAATTAGAATGCGATACCTGAATCTTTGGTCTCAGCCAATCAAGTTATGGCAGGTAGAGTCACAAGGATATGCACAGTCAATTTCCTTAGTCACCCTTCTCCCAAAGTACCAATCACCAACTGCTTCTGCAATAGTCTAGCAAAAATTTTAAGGCTATTTTAGTGAATATGCAAGCATTAGGTTTAGAAAACTGAATTTCATACGTTAAATCAATCACATTCAAGGGCAATGGTCCATGAAACTTAAAGGGACAAGTCAGATTTCAGTTTTCAATACCCTCTGGAAATGAACTTTGGATGAGATTCAGAATGCTATTTTTCCATTTACTAGGCTTTTGAGCTTTTATACGGCAAAAACATGTCTAATAGGCGACAGGGTTTGTATATAAACCTTATTGTGAACTCTAGGGGAGTCTGCAGCGAACCATGTATCTTGAGATTCACTCTGGCAATGAGCAAAACACGAGTTTATGAACATCCCCCCTCTTCTCGAGTATACGTAGAATAACCTCAAAGCCACGAGCATATCCCTTCTGAACTCTGAAATATAGAATCCCAGTTAGCAAATCTATCTTGGAAATACAAAACAAATAAACATATGCAAAATTAATGAAGTTCGCGAATTCATATTTATAGACGCGTTCACTATAAGTTGAATATAATCAAGCAGCTTCAGAAAGAAATTTACTCCACGAAGAATGAGAAACGGCCAAAACAACCTTGCAATATGTCTATCTGGATAGTGTTACATGCTGCTGGATTAAGCTTGCAGTGGCTCCAGTGTCCGTGTGTATCAGCAGAAGAAGGGACCAATATGTTGTGGAACTGTTAACAGTAGAGTTTTAGCAAACTCCTCACCAAGCACTAAAAGAGTAAGTCATGGGACTTCAGTTTTTTCTTACTTGGAACACATCATATGCGGAGTTTAAGATGAAAAATGGTGTTCTAATGAATGGCAGCGCATACTGCGGGAAGAAACACTGCAGGAAAATGTTGAATACTTGTCAGAAGCTGACATACAAAGCCAGGTTTTCACTGAAATAGAAGAAAGCATTGCTTTTCGAAATCATACTAGATTTGGACTGTAAAGGGAACTTGTGCAGTTTCTGTCCAGATTCTGTTCTACACCCTGTCAAGTAATTTTCGCACGTGAATAGAACGCCTATGATACTCAAGCATCAAATGCAGCAGAAATATGATCATCAATGGTTCGGAGCTTCTAAAACCATGTTAGGTGCATACTTGTTATGCATTTTCAAAAGCCTCGTAAATCCCGTTAAAGATAAACAAATAACTACAAAAGAATCTGTAAAACTCTTCTAATAACCAAAAGCATTTTGGAATCTTTGATATTCAGTTAGAAGTATTCATTATCCAGGTTATCTGAGCATATAACTGTCAATTGGACGTGATTTTTCCAATACTTCTTTGATTAAATGAAGCATTTACCTGTAAAGAAACAAGGTCTTCATAGAAGGATCTAAAAGTGTGTTTCAAACTAATGTCTCTTCTGCAAGGACAAGGGAAAAACTAGCATTTCAGTGGGGCTGCAAAATACAGCTTAGATTTGTAAGGAAGAGTGGAATACGACCTTACCCGTCCAAAAAAAATCCAGCATCACTTAAGCATTTGACACTAGCACTCCTCGGTAGGTAACTAGCGAAGTTGTCGCAGTGCAGAAAAGATGCCAGCCCTCCAGCAGAACACCCTGAAAGTAATGCCTACAATATGAATTGCAGATTAGCTCTGCTCTAGTTTGGAGTACAAGTGCACTTGCATTAATCCGTCTTGTTTATTTTCTGATTTCAAACGTTGTTCACCCAAATTTTAGAACCATCATGTCATTACTATGTAAATAAACATAAACAGTATTAGAGTGTGGATCGAGATCACCGACCTCAGAGCAGCCAATTATGAATTATAAGCCCAATCTCAAAGCATTCTTAATTTCTTACAGTATGTCTCGTGTGTTGACTGGAGGCTCAATCCTCTTCACGTAGTAATTGGCCACCAAAGTAGTTGCTAGGTGTAATGGCAGTAGATGGGTTTTTGCCTATTTAATCTGTTCTTCTCTTGCTATTGTGATGTATCAGAAATCAGAGAAAAACAGAGAGATACACGAGAGTATAGTGAGACTGTTTTTGAGAGTGTGAGTGATTGTAATCCTCCTCCAATTTTAGTGAATCCACTGCCCCCGTGGACGTACCCGAATTTGGGGAATCACGTAAATACTATGTGTTCTTGTGTGTGTGGTTTGTGTGTATTTGAATAGGCACCGTATAACACTACAATTGGTATCAGAGCAGTGTAGTGGGTGCCCGAAATTGCAAACCCAGTTTTCTCTCTGTTTCGAGGTTCTGTTCGAATTTTGCAATACCGGAATTTTGAGCTCGGATTGTGAAAGCCCGCGAAGAGACGAAGCCAACGCCGCCGAAATCACCTCAATCGGAGGCCCATAGCTCCGTCACGCGCCACCACCGTCTCGGCGCGTGTGTAAACGCCAAGTTAGATCGATCTCGCTAGCGTGTATTGCACGCTTGGGTCTGGAGGAAGAGGAGCGTGTCGGTAATCGCTCACGCGTCAGTCAAAGTCAACCGTCAATCGATCAAAAGGTCCGCCTGAACCCGGCCTGGTCCAGGACCCGACGGCATGAAGACCGCCCAACCCGCTCAACCCGATCCGTTCGGGCCGAACCGGTCCGTTCGAACCCGTCCCGTATCAGGTGTCGGTTCAATCCGGTTCCACCGTCGGTTGTTCAGAGACCGACCGGTTCAGGTCGGTTCCCGCACATTCTCGACGTTTCGGATCCAACCCCGTGCTCTGTTTTCTGAGATTCGAACCCGAAGTTGAAGATCGGTTGAATTTTGGTGATAAAAACGTATTTTGGACGTTTTCAGGCATCAAAAATCAACTTTGGTGGAGTGAGAAGTCTTGCTATGGCCGACGGAGAAAAAGAAGTTCCCAAAATCACTCCCGACTCAACTCCTAAGGGTGTCTCGGAGTCCTCATCGAGTACGAACAATTATGGGCAAAGGAATACGGTTTCCAATGCTAAGTTCGAGGTGGAGAAATTCAATGGAACGAATAACTTTTGCATGTGGCAATGCGAAGTTTTGGATATTTTATATCAGCAGGAGTTGGATATAACGTTGGAAAAGCGGCCCGATGATATTTCTGATAAAGATTGGTTAAAGCTTAATCACCAAGCATGTGGCACCATCCGGTTATGTCTCACAAAGGATCTGAAGTACTTTGTGATGAAGGAAACACTAGCTAAAGAGCTATGGGAGAAATTGAAAAACAAGTATATGACGAAAAGTGTTGAGAATCGGCTATATCTAAAGAAAAAGCTCTATCGGTTCCAGTACTCGCAAGGTATAACTATGCATCAACACTAAAACAATTTCAATAAGATTTTGTCTGATTTACAAAATCTTGACGTTTCCATTGAGGATGAGGACAAAGCTTTACTATTGTTAAATTCCTTGCTCGAAATGTACGATCATTTGACTACCACTTTATTGTATGGTAAATCTGAAATCAAGTATGATGACGTTTTTAATGCTTTGATGAATGACGAGGTACAGAGGAAAGACAAGTTGATTCACCAAGACCCGCCAAAGACGCGATTGACCACCGTGAGGCGCGGATCGAGACTAGGAAGTCTGCCGAGGGAAAAAAGTCTGGAGGAGGAGGCCGAGGGAGGTCTCGCTCAAGATCTAGAGGTGCCAAATCTAGAGAACGGAGGAGATTAGCAAAAGACGAGTGTGCCTTTTGCCATCAGAAAGGACACTGGAAGAATGATTGTCCGAACAAACAACCAGTTGCAAATGTTGCAAGGGATGATCTAGAGTCAGCACTATGTGTTTCATCATCGCTAGGCCATTCAGATGAGTGGATACTAGATTCGGGAAGTACCTACCACATATGTCCCAACAGGGAATGGTTCTCGAGTTTTCAAGTTCTCAATGGAGGAGTTGTTCTGTTAGGTGACGAGACGACCTGCAGAGTACAAGGGATAGGTTCAATCCGTTTGAAGTTACATGATGGGACTGTCAGAGTGCTCACAGATGTTCGGTATATTCCGGACATGAAGAAGAATCTCATTTCACTTGGAGCCTTTGATGCAAAGGGCTACAAGATTACGATGGTGGGTGGAGTGTTAAAGGTGGTTCGAGGGGCTCTAGTGGTACTAAAAGGCAAAAATGAAAGGGAACGTATTCCTGCACGGTCTGCGATCCAACAAGAAGAGCGTCCGCTTCAATATGCTCGCACGAAGACGATGCATCCAGCCGCACACATGCGTTTAGGGCATGTCGGGCGAAAGGCCTTTGCTGTGGTTTGGTGAGGCAAGGCTTGTTGAAAGGAGCCAAGACAGGGGAAAATTGGCTTTTGTGAGCATTGTGTATTGGGCAAGCAGACTCGAGTCAAGTTTGGCACTAGAGTTCACCGCACCGAGGGGATTCTAGACTATGTTCATTCAGACGTTTGGGGGCCTACCAAAAATGCTACTTTGGGAGGCAAACGATGGTTCGTTACATTTATTGATGATTATTCCAGCGTGTTTGGGTTTATCAAATGAGTCACAAATATGAAGTTCTTCTTCGATTTTCCTTATTTGGAAGAAAATGATAGAGACAATGCATGCAGTAGAAAGATCAAGAAGCCGAGGTCGATAATAACGGTGGAGAGTACAAGTCTGATCCTTTTCTCCAAGTCTGTCAGGAGGAGGGGATAGTCAGACACTTCACAGTTGCGGGGACGCCGCAGCAGAATGGAGTTGCAGAGCGTATGAATCGCACTTTGGTGGAGAAAGTTCGGTGCATGTTGTTAAATGCCGGGCTTAGTAAAAGGCGTTACGGGAGAGGCAATCAATATGCCTCACATCTTGTCAACCGCTTTACCATCGCTAAAGACTTGGAGGAAGACTCCGTTGGAGGTATGGTGCAGGAAACTCCATTTGCCGACTACGATTCGTTACATGTTTTTGGATGTCCCGCTTACTACCATGTAATCGAAGTCAAAGTTGGATCCGAGAGCCAAGAAAGCGATTTTCTTGGGCTTTAATCCGTGTGAAGGGGATACAAGCTTTGGTGTCCTAAGTCAAAGAAAATTGTTATAAGCGGGGATGTTACCTTCGATGAATCGCTATGCTAAAGCGGTGTTCCTTCCAAGGAGAATGTGGAGCGAATGTTCTACAAAGAGGTTGAGCATCTCGCAATGCTTAGAGTAGAGTCGCCACTTGTTCTAGTAATGCCCCGTCGGCCAATTAGAGTCCTATGGATCATTCATTGGAATGGGATATTCTCAAGAGGTGGAGGCTCCAATTCAGAAGCATTACGGCGGTAGAGTCCATTGCGCTTAATGTGATCAAGCGGGACATCCGGAAACCCGCCGATATGCCAATGTGGTGGCATATGCTCTTCCGGGCCATGCATTTATGATATTCCGTGCACCTATAAAGAGTCAGCAAGTAGTGCATACAAAGGACAAGTGGAAGCATGCGATGGATTAGGAGATGGGTTCACTCTCCAAGAATCGCACATGGGAGTTGGTGCAACTTCCAAAGGGCAAGAAAGCAATTGGTCGCAAATGGGTCTATGCCAAGAAGGAAGGTACGGGGATCCGAGAAAGTCGTTTCAAAGCAATATTGGTAGCCAAGGGTTACGCCGCACGGAGTGGATCGACTACAACGAGGTGTTCTCCCAATGCAAACATTCGCCGTCGGGATCTTGCTTGCATTGGTAGCTCAATATGATCTTGAAGTTAGCCCAACTTCGATGTCAAGACCGCTTTTCTACCTGAGATCCGGATGAGGAGATCTATATGGCTCAAATCGGATGGATATAAAGTTGCGTGAAAAGAGAATTGGGCTTGTAAACCGCAGAAGTCGCTATCACGGATTGAAAACAAATGACGGTGACAAAGTATAAGCGATTTGATCGATTTATGATGGATCGGTACACAAGGAGTCGATTCGATCATTGTAGTCTACTTCCGCAAACTCCGGGATGGATCATTTGTCTATTTGCTCTTATATGTCGATGACATGTTTGATTGCATGTAAAGAGCAAGGTGGAGTGGAGATTGATAGACTAAAAAGCTCATTTCGGCAAGGAGTTTGACATGAAGGATCTCGGGAGGCTAAGAAGATTCTCGGCATGGAAATTCAAATGGCGTAATTAAAGGCACAGTTTGTTTAACGCAGACGCAGTATCTAAAGAGGGTGTTGCAGATGTTTGGTATTGACAGGAAAGCGAAAGTTGTTACTACACCTTTGGCAGCTCATTTCAAGCTCAGTGCATTGATGTCGCCGCAGACTGAGAACGGACGGAAGCAAATGGCTCGGATTCCCTATGCTAATGCAAAGGGGGAGCTTTGATGTATGCTATGGTCCGCATACCCACTGCACATTTCCTACACGCCGTTAGCATGGTTAGTCGATACATGCACAATCCCGGAAAGGAGCATTGGCAAGTCGTGAGATGGATTCTACCGGTACTTACATGGTAATCGTGGATGTTGGTTTGAAGTTCGAGAAAAACAAGACAAAGTGGTCGCGAGATTTGGTTGGATATGTGGATTCCGATTATGCCGGTGATCTAGATAGCGGCGGCCAACAACGGGCTATGTGTTTACACTTGCCGGAGGACCAATCAGGTTGGAGGTCAACGTTACCAACGGTTGCTTTGTCTACTACAGAGGCAGAGTACATGGCGAAGAATGAAGCTTTCAAGGAAGCTATTTGGATTCATGGTTTGATAGAGGATTTGGGAATCTATCAAGAAAACGTGGAGGTTTTTGTGATAGTCAAAGTGCCATCTATTTGGCAAAGAACCAGGTCCATCATTCGCGCACCAAGCATATCGATGTCCAGTTCCATTTTATCAGGGAAATTGTAGAAGAAGGGGATGTTCTGCTTCAGAAGATTCCGACTACAGATAACCCTGCAGATATGTTGACGAAGGTTGTCAGTGGGATCAAGTTCAAGCATTGTTTGGACTTGATCAATATCTCTCGGACAGGTAGCGCCTAAGGGCGCATCGGGGCAGCGTTGATTCGAGGATTCTCGCCAAGGTGGAGATTGTTGACTGGTGGCTCAATCTTCTTCACGTAGTAATTGGCCACCAAAGCAGTTGCTAGGTGTAATGGCAGTAGATGGGTTTTTGCCTATTTAATCTGTTCTTCTCTTGCTATTGTGATGTATCAGAAATCAGAGAAAAACAAAGAGATACACGAGAGTATAGTGAGGCTGTTTTTGAGAGTGTAAGTGATTGTAATCCTCCTCCAATTTTAGTGAATCCGCTGCCCCCGTGGACGTACCCGAATTTGGGGAACCACGTAAATACTCTGTGTTCTTGTGTGTGTGGTTTGTGTGTGTTTGAATAGGCACCGTATAGCACTACATCGTGAAGTTTTTTTTCTTTTTTTTTTTTGGTTGGTCAATGAGAGATTCAATGAAGAAGGGCATATATACAAGGCTGCAAGGAAGGCATATCTCTCGTTTTTACAAAATACAAATATGGTTTTTGTTTTATGTCCTGTGTCTTTTTATTCAGAAATCTGGAATCTGGTATTGAAATACCTTTTTTGCACTCCCCAAGCCCTTGGGGAGAAGATCATGAATGATTGCCTTCCGATCCTTTGCCCTCCTGAAGTAAAGCAATGATGTCTGTTCTACATATGCACAATAAAGATGCTCAGTTAATAGAAAGGAAGAATTTATAGATTTATAGTAATGTCCCACTTCTGGAAATCATGAAAAGGTTAAGTGTTATACAACAAATTGCAACAGCTATTGTAAAACTCGAGGTTAATCTTTTGAGCTACATAGTTAGGCCAAGAGTTAGCAGGTTAGTTGACGTGGGTCGTTACAATTGGTATCAGAGCTTGCACCAACCAGAAGTGTGAGGTGGGTCCCACGAGGAGACGGCCTTGGGTGGGCCCACCAAGGGAGGAGCTTGGGATGCTTGTCATGCTTGGGCGGGTCCCACATGAGACAAGCTTGACGAGCTTGATGTGCTCAAGCGGGTACTTGTCTCACATCACTTGGTAGGTGAAAGTGATGAACCATAGTGCGCAACAAGGATGTTGCAATTCTAAGTGGAGGAGACTCTAATGTCTCACATCTGCAATCATGGAACAGTGAAGTGTTATATAACAAATTGTGACCAATTACTGCATAACTCAAGGACAACCTTTTGAGCCACATATTTAGGCGAAGAGTTAGCAAGTCAAATGATGCGAGTCATTACATTTAATTGCATCACTCCTCCTCCAACTTCGAGGAGGAGTTTGAGTTTGGTGAAGGTGATAAGTTTTTTTCTTTTTTTTTATTTATTAAAGAGTTCAATCATAGTACTGCCATTTCACAGTGGATTAATTGCTACATTCTCTACGATGAAAAACCGAAAGTTGCCATAGTAATAAGCAAATGCTAGCATTCTTTTCTGAATCTCTGCCTATTTGCAAATTACCTACCCTTAGCCATCCAAAATCCAAGCAAATCAGGCAGCAACATGAAATGAGCATTAGGTAAGAAAAAAAAAAAGGTAAGAGATAGCATGCCATTTGTCTAGATGTATCCACCTACCAACTTAAACCCACTGACTTTTGATTTTGTTTTTTTTGCTGCGTTAGCTGCTAAATATTTTTGTTCAACATATTGTGCAAAGTTTTACCATGGTAGAAGAATCTGACTGAAAAATAAATGAAAGAATCATGTTAAGTGACTTATGGTGCATTTACAACGTCAAATATTCATCTACTAAAACGCATCACGCATGTATGGTCTAGCACCCTAGCCGAGTAGCCGTTCTCCGTCATGCCATGGAATTATTTTAATGAGCATTCACATAAACAAGAACTATAGGGTCCATCTAACTATTGTCTTATGATTACGCCAAGCACAACATGGGAAAATTTGAAAAAGTAAGCCAAACTTTCATCCCCAAAAAAGAAAAGATTAAAGTCAAGCAAGGGGGAATATGGTCTGCAATGATTCAATTGCGGACCAACTGCTCCAACTATCTTGCATTAAGAGCAATGGTAGTCATGGATACAACCATAATGCAACAACTGAAGAAAAATGTTTTAGAGTTGTACCCCATTGTCAAACTTGGCATCTCCAGCAAAAGACGCTCCATCACAATATCTGAGTTTCACCCGGTTCCAATTGTAAAAATCTGCTCAATTAATTGAAAACATTTGGAGTAAGTTAGTCATATACAGATAAGATAAAATTCCGTTAACCCCTTAATGTCGACATTCACCTTACTTACTGAATTGGCAAATATGTCCTACAAAAAGACAAACCTCTAGAGACTCGAAAAGAAGAGCCTTTACTTTCTTTTTTTCGATAAAAGATGGCAGCATAGCTAGGACATGTATGAAACAGAAATAAAAATCTGACAACGATTATGCCATATCGCAATCAAACAAAAGATCATTGCTTGCAGCACTCTGTTACAACAACAACAACAATAACATAACCCATTTAGTCCCCAATAATTGGGGGTATGGGCGTGGGATGGATAGGAGACAGACCTAACATTTGACAATAAATGCACAAAGTAGTTGCTCCCCGAATACCACTGAAACAGATGGATTTGACACAGACCTAACCTTTGACAATAAATGCACGAAGTGGCTGCTCACAGAATACCACTGAAATAGTGGTCCCCCTATACCATCGAGTTTGCTGCGAAATTATGCCCTCAAATCAAAGCCAAAAGGCATCAGAGAGGACAGACCCAAGAATCGTTTTGATTTATGTGCACATTACCATGCTTCTTTCATTCAGCATCCAGAACATTAGCGTCGCACAAAAACTAACTATGAGCATTTTGATTTGTAACTTATCAAAAACTAACTACGATTCCATAGAAGGCCATACTTACGCCTCTGAAATGCATCATGTAATTAGCCACAACAAAGGTGCATGCACAAGTGTATTGCCAAAGACCAACAATTACTCTTCTTCCACCATTACTTTCATCAACTAAAGCACTAAATGATATGACCCCCCTGTATGAACACATGTGTTCGGGCAGCTTCTATATGCGCATTTTGGTAGCCTTTTAGTGACCCTAAAACACAAAATTCATTTTCTTCTGGTTAGGTGAAGAAGTTATGATGAAGAAGAGGGTGGGCAGCGAAACAAGAAGGAGCTTATATTGACAACCTAATGAACCGACATATGCCTCTAGTTGGGTTGTTGTTCGCTTGTACCAAAAAAAAAAAAAAAAAAATAAGAAAGGGTGATTTTGTCTTTTCAAAAGAGGCGACGAAATGTTTAGCAAAGATGTGATCAAAGCTGGAAGGGAAACAAGGTTGGAAGAAGAAACAAAATAAAAAGCTGTCATGTTCTTGATCAAGAAAACATACATAGTGACGAACATGGACTTGCCATGCAAACAAACAGGGGGCGCCTGGGGGTAAGCCCCCCCGGCAGCCTCCGAGGCAAGCGGGCCCCCTGGGCTGGGGAACCGAAAAAAAAAAAAAAAAAAAAACTTAGGTTACAAATAAATAATATAAGTTGCCATCCATAAAGCAAAGAAAATGTTGCGTCTGTGGTTAGTGGATGCTTGTAGGTTCCGTGAGATCCGAGGATTGATTCCGAGGCTCTCTTGTTTTCAAACTGCCCGCTTTCTGCCCTTTCTTTCTTCTTCTTCTTTATTTCTTGACAATTGTGATTCTTTTTTTCTAACTGCCCTCTTTTCCTTTCTTTCACGTCAGGTTTCTTTCCCTCTTTTCTATATATTTGTCATGGATCCTTTTTCCTTCTCTTTTCCCAATCCACAATTTTAAGAAAAGCACACTACTCAATTGCTTAGAAATTTTGCATTTAAACGTAACAATAGTGAAGAAGTGAGTTTTCCATACATTGGATTAAGAAAAAAAAAAACAAATAATGGAAAACTCAAAAAATGAGCGAGTCAAAACAGATTAATAATTTTTTACACAAATCATAGTTAAAATATGAAGGAAACTTTTCTTTTGCAGTACCATGTCACATGAGAGATTTAGTGAATTGGCTAGGATCTCAATTGAAAATGAGTTTTTGGATTAAAGAGTTTGCTTAAAAATGTGCAATGGGAATTTTTTTTTTTTGGATCGAATCATGCTAATCACAAAATGCAATGACTGGGGTTACATTTTAATTGTGAATTTTTTTTATTTTGTTCAAGCTAATAGTACAATTAACCTTGATTTTTTCCCCAGGAATGTTATGCTTTTTATTTTTATTTTTTGGGACTTAATAAATGGTGCAAGAATCAAAGAAACTGAATCGAAATTTGACAACCCAAACGTTTGTCGGGGCCCCTGCATGCAAATACAGCTATTTCACCCAATTTGCAGATTTGGCCCATGTGGGTTTGACACTATTGCTCAATAGTCAATTTCAATGATTTTTTTGGGGACCTACATGGCTCTGAAGTTCTCAAACCCCTTATGTGACTAACAAATGTGAGATAATCACAAATTCTCTTTAGTACAGAAATTTGCATCCCATATCATATCATATGAGTTCGTGTAGATCCTTCTCTGAACCCACATATCTTAATATTCTTACAGAAATTACGATTATGATCGGATAAGCATACGAAAATGGTGAAAAGATTGTAGAAAGGGCTATAAGGATCGATCTGATGTGTCTTCAAATTGACCCGGATATTATCCAACACAAATAATAATAATAATAATAATAATAATAATAATAATAATAATAATAATAAAGTGGTGAAGAAGATAATAAAAACCTGGATTGCGAGAGGCATTGTTGCTTAAAATTCCAGAGAAGACCTCCAACTTGTTCATGTAACGTGTCGATCCGCGGCGGGTTTTGGCTCTGCCCAAGCATGATTGGATATCATTGCACCATCCACCACCCTGGTTACATTATACCCAATTCGCAATCCAATAATCAATACAAGGATAACGGGTTTGGGACTGTTTTGGGAAGACCAACTTATCCGTATTATGGTAGAGTGATGAGGACATGAGGTAAATTTTCGGGGAACTGTAGCACACTTAATGCATTGGATAGTGCAGCGCAAAATTTTAACCGTTCAAAAGTGTTTTCAATGATCCGAATTTAAATGAAACTCTTGGAGAAGAGTTTTTCCGTTTTAGTAGTTGACAAAGTCTTCAACTTGTAACCGGGAACTAGAAGTCCGCCTCTCAAAGACTACTCAATCCCTGATGTATGCCCTGCTGCTGACCTTATGGAGAAGAGTTTTTCCGTTTTAGTAGTTGACAAAGTCTTCAACTTGTAACCGGGAACTAGAAGTCCGCCTCTCAAAGACTACTCAATCCCTAATGTATGCCCTGCTACTGACCTTATGGAGACAATGGGAGTCGTCTCATTTTGAATAGAAAGGCTTCATTAAGAGTTTCATTTAAATTTGGACCGTTGAAAACACTTTTGAACGACTATATGCACCGCACCATCACGGCTTCCAATTTTTCCAATTTTCAAAAAAAAAAAAAAAGAGGACATGAGGTGTGTCTCTTGCTCTCTAGTCTATTGCCACGAGTCTAGCTCCCCTCCAATCCAATGATAAGAGAGAACAACCTCTCCAATATTGGACAGGAAAAAAAATTTACGATCCCCTTTCAATGATCTAGACCATTCATTTTGTTTATCCTGCTGAGAACACTAAGTATACCCAAAAAAAATTTAAAAAATCAAGTATAACTTCTTTTTGTGTATGAAATATTATTAAACGAGGCAATTTTTTTAATTATTTGGAGAGGTAATTTCGTCATTTTAGAAAGAAAAAAAAAGAAGAATATATGCTTTTTCTACTTTTCTTTAGTCCACTGAAAAAGTTTTTATAACTAATGCGGTAGAGTTTTTGAATTTTTCACTTTGTATCTCGGAATCAAGTTTGATTCTCCCCTCTTAATGTCTCTCAATGTAATAGATAAATGACAAATGACCAAAATCCAAAAAAGCCGAAAGGCTGACAAAATGTTCTTCAGAAAGCGACCAAAAACTCTTTTTATGGAGGGGAGGAGGCAAAGTCCTGTTTCGAGCAGTCCCACTCCCACACTCCAACAAGAAACTTTTCAACCTTCGGTTATTAATCTGGTGTAATGAGTATCACAATTCACAGAGCACCGCATCGTCAGCACTCCAATTTGTTATGTACCCCTTTTTATCCCTATCATCCTCTAATTTGTTACTTTTTCCATAACTTTCCGCCGGCAAACAAAAAAAAGTCATGGAAAATGCTCAACTTCAGCCCATATGGGGGAGGGGGAGAGGGAATGGTGTTGTGCACATTCAAGCCACCCGATACTTGGATGGACGGTTCAAATTTCATCATGCACACAATAATAAACGGTTCAGATGAAAAGATAACAATGTGAAATCTGAACCATCTATTTGAGCAACAGACAATTCGGATGTGCACAACAACTTGTTGTGCATGGGTTGCACAGTAGAGAACCCCTTCCGGGTGAAGGATAATGAATAAAAAGTGCATTGACATACAGGAAAAATGTACTTGATATGTGGAATGATATTGATATCAGTAAAGCATACAATGACATATGAACTAGTTTGTCGTTATATATCTTCCACCCATTCTGCGCCATTCAGCAGGGTGGAGGTGAGGAAGAGCCAAAATAATAACAAAGGAATTATAATGAACTTATAGGTTTTTGACTGGCAATTAGTGATTGGATGAATAGGTAATAAGTTAAGCAGACTGTCAAATCTTATCTAAACCATTCATCAGTCCAGAATTATTACCTCGAACTGTAGAAGCCAGTTGCGTGCTCCAGCGCCGAATCCTCTGTGGAGATGATAAGCCGGCAAACTTCCATCCAAGCAATCTACCAATAGATGATAAAAAGCCAATATTGTGATTTTCCAAAATGAAAAATTCGTGTTAAAAGAAAAAGAAAATAATAAATGAGCTCTATCTCTCCATTGAAGGCTTACAAGCACCGAGAGCCGAAGCGTTTCGAACCAGGGACATGTTGACGAGAAGCCGCTCCTCCGAGTTAATACACCACGGCGCGCATGTTAGCAGCAGCATCAAGCTCAAACATACTACTATCTTGTGCGCCTTCATTTTCAGGAGGAGCAATTTTGAAAAATCTCAAAACTTTGAATCGAACAGGGATTCTGTTTCAGTTCTCTGTCAAATGGAGATATAACTGTGTAAAAGGTATACTGTGCGTATCAATTGCTCTCTATAACTGTGCTGAACGAATAAGGAATTGGAATTCCACGGTGATTTATGCAAGAAAAAAGTATAGGAATCGGAAAAAAAAAATGCAGAGTATTCGCAAAAGAATATCGAGATTCAGCTAGCCCCTGAGTTTTCGGGATGATTCGAGGGGGAAGAGAGAGCTCGGTTACGTAGTGCGCGTGCACTAGCGTGAGCGTGAAAGTTTCTTTTGAAATAACTCAAATTTTAGTAATAAAATTCGCGAGGATGAGAGCGAAACAAAAAAATTGCGAGGCAGAGGGAATGAATGATAAGGAAGGAGTAGGACCATGAGGGTGAAGAAAAGCCGCAAAAACCAACAAACGGACGGACCTAAAATGGAGAAATTTGGTTCGCGTTTGCGGAGCGGGACCCGTTATCTAACAACTGGCCGGTGGATCTAAGACCATGGTGATGTTTGTTACAAGTGGTGGAACCAACTCAAAAAAATAGGGATTTTTTAATGAGAAATTTCTAAAATCAGTTCATTTGAGCTGACAATAAGACTTAAAAATTGTATTAAAATATGTAAAATATATATCAAAATGTATAAAAGTGTATAGAAATGTGTAAAAAAAGTACATTAGAGTTTGTGTTTTTTTTATTTTATTGTTGCATTATTGTCAACTTAATGAACTGACAATAGAAAAACTCTTTAAAGATTCTACCACTCTCTTGTGTGATTCAGGATATGACTTATTACGATTCTATCTAATGATTTCCGAACTGTTCATTTTATGAATCTCAATTAGATTATCTTCTAAATCAGTTCACTTTTATATCGAAAAAGGCTATTAGAAGATGGGAATAACAAGTACATAGGGTCTTGCATTTATACAAAAGTGGAACTCTAAATTATGGAAATATAATCAAAATCCTAAAGTATGGAAACATAATCCACTAAATCTTGATAACGTGGTAACATAATATTTCTTAATATTATGCTAACAGAAATATGTGGTCAAAATTTGATAGATCAAAAAATACGAATTTTCGATGACTAATTGACCTAATATTTTGCATAGACAATAAATACATTGAGGCCCACAAAATTAGTAGATTGAACTGTAAAATGAAAATGTGTTAAATTCTATTTTGCATATTAATGGCCACATGAGTGATCATTAGAGGAGAGGATTTTGTTTCTACCCTATCACCTCAACCAATTTTAAAAAATATGACGTTGGTAACATGGAAATCAAACGTCCTATGACCTTATTTGTGTCAATGGATTACTATTCAGAATTTGGATATTCAGAATTTGGAAATGAGTGACTTGGAGTCACTTAGGTGAATTTGAATCCGAGCCAATCTAAGTCACTAATTTCCGAATTCTGTGTATTTTCTAGTAGTTTTTCTTCATACTTATCATTTTCGAATGATGATTATTATCAGGAGTGCTACATGCACAACAAAATTACCTAAAAAGTATCCATAATTTGAAAATGGGTGGTTCAGATTCACTTGGATTCACTCACTAATTTCCAAATTCCGATTACTTTTTGGGTTATTTTTCTTCACACCTAGCATTTCTGAATGATTATTGGCACTGTTGTAAGACAAATAAATAATATGTAGGCAATCCCATGTTGCTTTCTGTACCTTGTCATGGGTTATAGATTAGGCATTGCACCTTTCACCAAATTATTGACCATCTGTAATGGATCATGATTCTATCCACCACAATTAAGGAGTATTAATTTAAGACAACTAATTTATGACCTAGCCCACTTGGTTACAATTACTGATAGCTTTTTAATTAGATACTCAATTATTACATATGACCACCAGACACCAATGGGGCATAACATGGTATGTCTTGCTTAGATAATTGAACAAGGATTTACATAAAAAAAAATAATGTCACACATGAATACACAAATCTAGATAATTCAGATTTGTGTGGAGAGTGTAGGGAAAAAAGAAATGCAACGGGAAAAATTTGAGAGAATAGTTTCATTAACAATAAATTGAAATTACGGGTAACATGAATGATAAATAGTACAAGACACAATCTGAACTGTGTGAAACACAAACTTCTTAAAATAGATTCATCACCTCACAAAAAGTGTGGGAGGTTGTAGCGGTGTTTGTTTTATGGGATAAAACAACTAGATCACAATCTGCGAAACACCACCGGTCCTTATTGGCAAACTGAATCAATGTTTGTTTGTTTCTCATACCAAAAAAAGAAGAAGAAGAATGTCAAGTGTATGTTGTGTGGATTCCTAATCTGGGGGTGACCTCTTAGTTTCACTACTGGAATCAATGTACAAAATTGCTTGAATCAAACAAACTAAGTAGACGGAATTTTTCGGTTACCTCAGAAGACCCTCTAAATGCCCCTAGTCGATTCCCCTTGAATCCGAAAGTTCCAACCGCGATTACTGTTATTATGCTTTTCTTACTTAAGTGTAGGATAATTTTCTAATTGGAAGCATTTTTTTTATATAACAGATGTCCGGGGGCCCTAAAGATAACGACCTGGTATAACCCCCTGTGGCCTCAAGGTTTGAGATGGTTAGATGTCCGGGGGCCCTAAAGATAACAACCGGGTATAACCCCCTATGGCCTCAAGATTTGAGATGATTAGCCTCTGTGAGATTCGAACATGCGACTTCATGGTCAAGCATTAAGCGTTGACACATACATACTATGTTGGAGATTATCATCACACGCACACAATAATGAATACGAAAACAGTAAAGGAAATCAACACGGAGATATACGTGGTTCCCCAAAATCGGGTACGTCCACGGGAGCACACAGAATAGTCGTTTATTGAAGAGCACACCCTAGGGTTTTACAATAGAGAGTATTTATATGTGGCTACTACTCCTATTCCAATCCTAACTCACATTATAGCCTTAGTACCTATAATACCCTTGTTAACACCGTTCACGACTGACTTAAGCCGCTCGGTATCGATACAGGGAAAACTCTGTATCGATACCCGTACATTCTATTCACTCCTTGTTGCCCCGGTATCGATACAGGAAAACTCCTGTATCGATACCGTCACCCCCAAAATGCTTCCCACCTTGCTTATCAACGACGGGAACTTCTCGGTACCTCTCATACACACCATATGAGCCACAAGTCCCAACAATCTCCACCTTGACGAATATCCTTGCCCATTCAAGAGATAACCATCGATCCAACAAGTTTTGGGAGGACGCCTCATTGCTAGCATCTGGAGACAATAACCAAGTCCAAGCAATGCTCGAACTTGTCCACAGTCACAATCTTTGTTAACATGTTAGCTGCATTCTCAGAAGTGTGCACCTTTTTCAATATCAAATCACCCGAAGCAATCAACTCTCTCACCTTATGAAATCTAACGTCAATATGCTTGGTCCTTGCATGATACACCTGGTGCTTCGCCAAATAAATAGCACTCTGACTGTCACAGTACAATTACACTCCACCTTGATCTATGCCCAGTTCTTTCACCAAACCCTTCAACCACAACGCTTCCTTAGCTGCCTCAGTCACCGCCATGTATTCAGACTCAGTAGTAGATAGAGCAACTAGAGATTGAACCATGGATCTCCAACAAATAGGCCCACCCGCAAGTGTAAACACATAACCCGTAGTAGACCTCCCATCCATCCATACCCCAAAGATAATCCGCATCCACAAACCCTACAACTGAAACCTGATTCTGCTTTGCAAACATAATCCCACGGCCTACAGTACCCCTCAAGTATCTGAACATCCACTTGACTGCCTTCCAATGCTCTCTGCTTGGATTGGCCATGTACTTGCTGACTGTGCTAATCGCGTGTGCTAAATTGGGTCTAGTACATACCATTGCATACATCAAGCAACCAACTGCGCTGGCATAAGGCACCTTTGACATATCCTGAATCTCTTCATTAGACTTCGGACATTGTGCTGTAGACAACCTGAAATGACTCGCCAAAGGTGTGCTAACAGGCTTAGCACTATCCATGCTGAACCTTTCCAACACTTTCATCACATAATCCTTTTGAGATAACCACAGCTTCCCTGCTGACCTATCCCAACGAATCTCCATCCCAAGTATTTTCCTAGCAGCACCCAAGTCCTTCATGTCAAACTCTTTGCCCAACAAAGATTTCAACCTGTTCACCTCAACCATACTTTTTGCAGCAATAAGCATATCATCCACATAAAGTAGTAAGAAAATACATGAACCATCATCAAGACTCTTAACATAAACACAGCAATCATACTCACAGCGTGTGAATCCAATCTGAATCATGTAGGAGTCAAACCTCTTATATCATTGTCTTGGAGACTGTTGCAGCCCATAAAGCGACTTCTTCAACCTACACACAAGGTGCTCAGTCCCTGGCTGCATGAATCCCTCAGGCTGCTCCATGTAAATAACCTCCTCCAAATCACCATGGAGGAATGCCGTTTTCACATCCAGCTGCTCTAACTCCATATCATAGCTAGCCACCAATGCCAAGAGAATCCAGATGGAAGTGTGCCTCACCACTGGAGAAAAGACCTCATCATAATCTATTCCCTTCCTCTACGAGTACCCCTTTGCTACCAATCGAGCCTTGAACTTTTCCTTTTCCTTTTTAGACGCAGCTTCCTTCTTCTTATAAACCCACTTGCAACCCACTGTTTTCTTCCCTTGAGGCAGTTCTTTCAGCTCCCAAGTCTTGTTCTTATGCAATGACTCAATCTCCTCCACCATGGCTTCCATCCATCCGCCCTTTCGAGAGTAGTAATGGCCTCCCGAAAGTAGATGCATCCCCACCGGGTAAAGGGACAATGCATAAGCAACCATATCCTCAAACCCATACCTCTCCTCGTGGCTTGATAACACGTTTGGGTCTCCCCGTGGCTATGCTCTCCTTCTGCTCCTTTTGTTGTTGATCAAGCTGTTCCTTTGGTTGAGTACCACCTGTGTCTCCACCTATATCACGTGTTTGCCACAATTGCCGAAATCACCCATTTCAATCAGATACCCAAATACTTGTCATTTTTCCCCGACTCGGATTTATACCCTTTGATGTGCCTTGACCATTGAATCCTCATCAAATACCACATCTCTACCGATTACGAATTCCTTTTTGCTTCCTGATCCCAAAGCTTGTACCCTTTAACCCCTTTTTCATACCCAATAAAGATACATTGTTTGGACTTCGTGATCAAGCTTCGACCTCTCTCATTCACGAACATGAACATAGGCCGGACACCCAAAGATCCTCAAAACCCAGTAATCAACCTCTCTCGTCATCGCCCACACCTCTTCCGCTTACCTTTCCGCTCAAAGTAATACTAGGCTATTATGTTTATCACAAAACACCGCCATGCTCACGCTACGCCTGAGAACATTTTTGAAGCCCCCGTGATTAAGTCCGATACACCGTGCCTCTCTCGCTATGGTTCTCGTTCATCCTTTCTCGCCACCCCATTCTGCAAGGCGATGTCTTTCGAACTCGCTTCAAGGTGTCGGCTGAATCCCATATGCTCCTCACAAAACCTCGAAAATCCCCATCCTTGTACTCTGTCCCATTATCTGTCCGAAGGCACTTAATCCGTTTCCCAGTCTGATTTTCCACTTCAGTTTTCCACATTTTGAATGTTGCATAAACCTTAGACTTGTGTCGCAAGAAGTAAACCCAGACTTTTCTCGAATAATCATCGATAAAGGTCACGAAATACAGAGATCCCCCTTTCGAGGCTACCCTCACTGGCCCCCAAACATCAGAATGAATATAGTCAAGAATGTCCTTCGTTTTGTGAGTAGCATTCCTAAACTGCACCTTACATCGCTTTCCCCGAAACACGTAATTTACGTAACCCCACTTTGCACGATTTCACCCTTTTTAGCAGATTCCTCTTATGTAGCTCCAACATCCCACGTTCCCCCATATGCCCCAACCACATATGCCAAAGAATGGTATCATCAGTATCAACCGTTGTGGTGGCAGTAGCTCCACCTACAATTGTACTCCATGTCAGCTTGTAAATGTTGCCAGGAACTTTGGAACCCTTCATTATCACCATGGCACCCTTCATTATCACCTTCATCACTCCACCTTCTGTTTTACACCCACAGCCATTGGAGTCTAAAGTTCCCAACGAAACTAGATTTTTCCTCAACTCTGGAACATGTCTTACATCACCCAAGGTTCTCACAACACCATCAAACATTCTGATCTTAATTGTGCCTATTCCTATGACTTTACATGATGCATCATTACCCATAAGAACATTGCCACAATCCAATCGACCGTAGGTGTCAAACCACTCCCCTCGTTAGGAGACATGTGATAAGAGCATCTTTGAATCCGTAATCCATGAGTCTGCCAAGTGATCCGGATTGGCAGAGACCGAAAGCATATCACCATCTTCAGAATCATCCTACTCCACCACATTTGCAGAATTCGATGGTCCATCCTTCCTATCCCCTGCCTTTCCTTGTTTCTTCTTCCAGTTCCCTCCTTTTCCCTTCTGCGGACAATTTTTCTTGAAGTGATCCGGTTCATGACACCTATAACACTTCAACTCAAAACACCGCCTTGATTTTGATCTCCCACGCCAAATGAATTTTTCCCTCTCCAACTTTACGCCACATTCCTCGTACCCTTAATCATCATCCCTTCACCACTGCATGACTTCGGTCTCGTAACATGTCTTTGATTATAGGCGAAGAAGGAGCTGCAGATAACTTCCTCCGGTTCTAGGTTTCTTTTCCCGAGTAGAGTGGTAACGAGATTATCGAGAGAACCCGGTAGAGTGGGCGGCAACATCGAGCCTAATCTTCCTCTTGAATGTTACTTCAATCCGCACAAAATCACTAACAATGCGATTGAGCGTGTTGATATGTTGAATTAGGTCAACCACACCATCTTCAACCCGAATAATTTTTTAGCCGAAGCGGTTTATTAGTCAAGGACTTGACATATACCGCTCTCGGCTTAAACTGAGCCCGGTACGTGAATCATCATCGCCGATCCGCGTGATACATAACTTCGTCGCAAGACACGGGCGAATCGTACTCCACGCCTTTTGCTGCCAGATCTTCCCAATCATGGTTGGACATCCGCTCACGGTTTCTTGGGCGCCCGCTCAACGCCTTTCGACAAAACCTCTTTGCACTGCCAGATCTCTTTACCCTCTGTTGCCTGATCCGAAATTATTAGTCCCGAAGTCGAACTTTACAACATCCGAACCCCGACCACGGATGTATTCCCCACCATTGTTCTTCGTGTGATTCAATCCGCGTGAATAAACCCGCGCTCTGATACCACTTGTTGGAGATTATCACCACACGCACACAATAATGAATACGAAAACAGTAAAGGAAATCAACACGGAGATATACGTGGTTCCCCAAAATCGGGTACGTCCATGGGAGCACAAAGAATAGTCGTTTATTGAAGAGCACACCCTAGGGTTTTTGCAATAGAGAGTATTTATATGTGGCTACTACTCTTATTCCAACCCTAATTCGCATTATAGCCTTAGTACCTATAATACCCTTGTTAACACCGTTCACGACCGATTTAAGCAATGCTGGCAGACGGCGATCTGTGAAAACCCCAGACGATACCCGCATATTATGTTCAATTCGCTCCTTGTTGCCCCATATCGATATTGTGGAAACTCATGTATCGATAATACACCCCCCAAAATGCTTCCCACCTTGCTTATCAACGACGGGAACTTCTCGGTACCTCTCATACACACCATATGAGCCACAAGTCCCAACATACTATCTGTAACAACTCCCCACTGTATTTCGCTCACTTATAAGGTAACCTATAAGCAAAAACTTAAGTACAATGAACACAATTTTTTACTGTCGAAATTGGAAATTATCTCATTAGTTCATAAGGGCATCCACGGTGAGCTCCCTAAAAATGGCTCCTTATTTGACTCCTAAGGTGTACACATACGCCTAATTGGGGTCTATTTGACACTCCTAGAGTTTGCTAAATATAGAAAGCATACTGCACCCAATGGCCGAGCAAAAAAAATTTCTATTTTGTGAAGAAAGTAATCAAAAAGTGTGGGTCCCATAAAAAAAAGGATTAAAAAGGCTTGGGTCTCACTTGGATCTAGCTACAAGGCTAGTTAGATTTAGCTAATGGTTTAGGAGTCATGCTTAGGAGCCACGCTTAGGAGCCACGATTGGGAGCTTGTCTTGGGAGCCCATTGAAGACCATAATTGATCAAAGAGCTTGCTAAATTTTTAGGAGTCATTTTAAGAGTCTACAATGAATGCCCTAAGCCGGGCTGCTAAACCAACCAAATAGTTTTAGCTTGGCTCGACTTTTAGCTCGTTTAGACTTGTTTAAACAAAGTACTCCAAGCTCAATCATTTTTCATTGTTTGTTTATAAATTCAAGCCTGGTCTAAGCATATGAATATTAGGATTGCTAGGCTCGTGAACCCGGATCATTTCTCAAATATTGCCAAAATAAGGATAAATCATTAACTATGTCAAATATTTGAGGTATTTCCATCCTTTTACACTTTTTCACCAACCATCCAATAATTTTGCATCTAGATTGCAAACTTCTTTAAGTGAGATATATAAATTTAGGTCTTCATCAAACTTTATAAAAAACCTTCAATGAAACAATTCATAAGATGTATAGTTTTTTCCCCCTAATCATTGTCATTTTGGAATGTTACGAGTTTAAGCTCAAACTTGATAGCTCAATTTTTCACAAGCTTAAAGCTCAGGCTTAAAAGCTCAAGATTGAATTGCATATTTCATAAGTCAAACCAAGCTTATTACGCCAATTTAGTTTTTTAATTTCGAGCCGAACTTTAACATGTAGTACAATAAAGAATTGAACTAAGCCTAAGTGATACTGTATTCAGCTTGATTAGCACCCATATCAATTAGAGAGACTGCGCACTCCTACTTTGGAATCACTTCCGATGCTGTTTAGGAAGAAAAGCAAAGAATTGATGCCGACATTTTTTGTGCTCCAAAGTCGCCTTTTCCCCGAGTTTTGGGCTTTCCACGTTTTTGAAACCTTAACTACACGACATTGGATATTTCCCATTCGAGCCTGGCCCATTAAATCTGGAATTTTTGGGCCCAATCATAGACCCTCTGCGAGACTGCGACTGAGAGAGTGCACTATACAGTATACAATGCTTTTTTTTGTAAATAATGTCTGAAAAAATCGAAAACCGCTGAAAGCCACCACCAAAACCAAACCCTGGCCTATTTTGGATTGGTTCTACATGGTTTAAATGGATTGGTTTTGGTTCTAAAAAAAATGAAAACCTGATATTTTGGTTTCTGTCCCCCTGCTTTTGAAATTAGGGAATGGTTTTTGAACCAAACCGTCCCTATACAATATAATATAATATAATATATACACTCCTATATACCAACACATGCTTAATAATTTTGTTAGTTTTAAGTTTTAATAATGCCAGATTCCGCCATCTATATCAATAAATGATATTTTAATAGTTCTTTTTGGTTTAATCATTGAATCTTTAATCTATTTCGCGTTGGTTTAATGGTAGTAATTTTACGAAGGATTTGCAAAAATTTTGTGGACAATTTTTTTTTGGCAAATTTTGTGGACAATTTTTTTTTGGCAAATTTTGTGGACAATTTTTTTTTGGCAAATTTTGAATGCTAACATGGTTTAGAATCGGAAACTGAACCAAACTGGACTAGTCTAATGGTTTGGTGTGGTTTGGTTTTATATGTGTAATGAATGCCTTATGGTTACTTTAATTTTTCGGACCATTTAGATATGGTTTAGTTTGCGGATTTGATAAAACCTGGCCCAAACCTAATTCACGCATTAACCCCCTACTTTTTTGGTAGTGATTAGAGAAAAAGGAAGAAAACAGGGTCAAATTTGGAAAATATTACAAATGTTGGGGCCAAAGTGCAAAATCGAGCATAACGTCGATTGGCCTTCTGGTTTACCTCTCTCTCTCTCTCTCCGCGCAAAGAGGCTCGTTTCTCAGGAGAGAGAGAGAGAGAGAGAGAGAGAGGAACATTGGACGGATTTTACTCGCGCTGGAGCTCGTCAAGTCCAAAGTAAGTCATTCTTGCTGAAAAACCCTAATTTCTTACACTTGTGAACCTAAACGTCCGATCTTCGTGTCTCACGGCATAATCCCAATCCATTGTAAAATTAATTGATTGCTTTATCGATGTAATCACCTATTGTAGCTCATTATTAAAATTGATTACTGTCTTATCGCATTGGTTTATCTTTTGATGGAAATGGTAGCTCGGTTACTCGTAGGAAAAACAAAAAAAACAAAACAAAAATGGTGGCTAGGTTGTTAATCATGAACCTTAGAGGTTTTAAGTTAAATTTATAGTCTTTTTTCTGCAATTAACTTGGATTGGGATGATATTGCTGTGTTTTGTTTGGAGGTTTTTGTTGAATCGATTGAAGATATTTTAGGTCTAAAGAAGCTTCTTTTTTTGTGCATGAAAGGACGGATTTTTTACTTCGAACAAATTGGGAAGATATGTATCGTGGGCTATGAGAAAAGGCATCTGATTAAGATGATTGGGTTGTCCTTACTTTTTGGAATTAGTTATCAGAAAGCATTTTCTAGAGAATGTGATTTTGTTTAGAATATGTTGTTTTTGATCATCTTAGTACATGGGAAAACAAAAAAAAAAAAGAACAACAATTTTCAGTACATTGTTCATTTTTTTACTCATTTTCTGAAATGAAGAGCAACAAACCAGATGAAAGTTATCCTCATTTCACGTTTCTTTTAGCCTGAGGTCCCATTTATCGAATGTGTTATGTTTTGAAGCCTCCAAGGTTACACTGCTTGGATCTGTTATAATATACCTCTAATTATTCTTGTCTGGGGAAAACTTTGCAGCAACACTTGTTGTTTAAGGTTGAAGCAAAGTAACAACACTTGTGTTTGAAAGAAGCAAAGCAATCAAATATTTAAATGGTTTTTGTCTCCTTTGCCTATCTTCTATTCATTTAGTTGAGTTGATATGAAGAATATCATATCAAATTCTTGACTACTTTCTCATTCCTTTCAGATAATTTTTTAGCAGGTTGCGTGAATTTCTCTGGTCAAGTCGTCGTCAGAATCCTAAGGGGTGTTAAGTGATTAAACACACGCTGAAATATTTGAGAGAGTTGAGTTGAGCTAAAAATTACAGACAAGTTTATACATCTACAGACTTACTTATGGAGCCCCTATGGAAGCTTGCATATCTGTTGGAGCCAGCTCCAATAACTCTTATGCTCACCGCAGTAGCTGTTACATTTGGATCTGCTTTTCGAGCCCTAAATTATGGGAAAGAAATGGAGCGAAACCGTGATTTATCAGAAGCTTCAATCACTTTGGATAGATCCCAAGCACTGATGATCCCCATAATGAGCTCTTGCAGCCTGTTAATGATGTTTTATCTCTTCTCTTCTGTCTCACAACTCCTCACTGCTTTCACCGCTGTTGCCGCTGCATCATCGCTTTACTTTTGCTTATCACCTTACATTGCCCACATCAAATCACAGTTTGGTTTGACTGACCCTTTTGTGTCGCGGTGTTGTGCCAAGCCATTTACCAGGATCCAGGGGCTTTTATTGTTGCTATGCTCTGCTACTGTTGCAGCTTGGCTTGTTTCTGGACACTGGATATTGAACAACTTGTTGGGAATTTCTCTCTGTATCGCGTTTGTGAGCCATGTGCGACTTCCCAACATAAAAGTTTGTGCAATGCTTCTTGGTTGTTTGTTTGTGTACGACATATTCTGGGTATTCTTTTCAGAGAGGTTTTTCGGCGCAAATGTTATGGTTTCTGTAGCAACGCAACAAGCATCTAATCCTGTTCATACCGTGGCTAATAGTTTGAGTCTTCCTGGATTGCAACTGATTACCAAAAAACTGGAGTTGCCAGTTAAAATTGTCTTCCCGAGAAATTTATTTGGTGGAGTGACCCCCAAAGGTGTTGCTGCCGATTATATGATGCTTGGTCTCGGTGACATGGTAAAACATCTTTTACATTTTGTTAATAGAAAATTTATGTGATTATCTTTGGTTATAGTAGTTCAAGATGTAGCTTGCTAGAACGAAGTGCAGTGATGTGTTCGTTTTAGATTTTTCCATTAAGTTCTCAGCAAAAAAATTTCAACAAAGATCACAGGTTATTGTCGTCTTCTATTTTAGCATGATAAGGAATTAAAGATTTAGCAAATCCATTAACTTGTGTTGGCCGTGTTGTTCCATTGGGTTTTCAGTTTATATATATATATATATACTTGTGTTTTTTCATCAAAGATGGCAGCTATAAAATTTACTGCATTCTTCTTGTGTTCCTGGAATAATTTGTGTCACATTCTGTGAAACTCATGGTAACTGTTATATGTGCATGATGCTGGGTGGATGCATGCGAGGTTTTCCAAGTTTGGTATAGCAAGTATGATTTTTTATGCTCTTGAGCTTGCTTTATAGTGTTGTCATTCATCAGTTTTACTCCCTTGCCTTCAGATGGAATTCGTGATCAGTATCAGTTGGCTCAGAAGTTCAGAAAGTGCATAACTTTCTGTTTCTGATTTCATATTATCTGGTTGAGTATCCTTCTAACTTATTTGTGTAGTGGAATGTCAAACTTTTTGGCAACATATTCTCCCTGACTGGCACTCTATGCGTAATAAATATGCAATAAAGTGTCTCTTCTTTCCCATGGTCTTTGTCTTTCTTCTTCTTTCCTTTCTTGCTTTCTTTCGAGTTGCAGCTTTCTTATTTTGGTGAGATTATTATCTGAGGTTATGCGGTTGTTTTGCTTTTGCAGGCTATTCCGGCTATGCTTTTGGCGTTAGTTCTGTGTTTTGATCATAGAAAGAGCAGGGATTCAGTGAACCCCTTGGATTTAGCTTCATCCAAGGGGCAGAAATACATTTGGTATGCCACTTCTGGATATGGAGTCGGATTGGTAACTGCTTTAGCAGCTGGCATTTTGACTCGCTCACCACAACCAGCACTTTTATATCTGGTATTTTACTTATGTCAGCGCATTTTTGTTTTATGCACCAAGTAGGCAATATTGAAATTTAGGTGTCCTGAAACTTTTCTTGGATTTGAGAGTGAACATGTTTTTGCACTGCTATGTGCGAGAGACGGTATCCTGACTTTGCTACTCAAAAAACCGCCTGCAAGAGTTCTGTTGGCACCTCTTTTTTTTTATGAATGAGAAAGCCAAATTGCATCTCTGTGGCCAAAAATCTATTGGGCAGCATAGAGTTAGGAACCAGGAGCTGGTCTAGAATGTGATGCTAGGATAGTAGGATTAGAAAAGGGTGGAGGATTTCTGAGGGATAGAGAAAAGGTAATGGATTCTACTTATGGTCGCCTATATAATGAAGAATCTCTTACCTTCCCTTTTGGACTACCTCTACAAATCCCTGTTTGGCAGGGAGATGAAGGGGGGATAAAAGGAGAAGCCTGATAAATATCAAGGTCGTGCGTATCGCTCATCACAAATCTTATTCGGCTTCCACTTTACCCCCAAAAAACCCTCTAGCCCACTACTCTCTCCAGTTTAGAGAGAGAGTCATCAGATTGTTTAAAAAATTCTAGGGGTGAGCAGAAAACCCGTCAAACTATGAATCCAGTCCAAACCGATTGGTTTGGTTCGGTTTTTTAGTAGCGTGGTTTGGTCCTGGTTTAAAAAAATTAGAATCCGTAGCCAATGGTTTGGTTTGTGGATTTATGTTCATGGTTCCGAGGTTCCAATCCAATCCGAACCATGTATATTATATATATGAGCCATAGTCAACTAACTTTGTAATTTAATTTATCCATTAGTCATTCTCTGGCAAGATTTCATTTTGCTTAAGATTCACAACTTATTCCCCTAATTCCAATACACCAATAGTGGTTTAGTTGTATCAAATAAATTTGGTAATGAAATTCTTCATTCTAATTTTGATTCCACAGCACGTTCCTATTTTTTCAAATTTCTATACATAATTCGGTCATAGCCTATTCCTATTCCTTGATTTCCTTCATTACCATGATTACCCTAACTTTCTATATATGAGGACCGATTCTTATTCTATATAAATCTAACGAAGTAAACCTAAATTTTAAATTACTCTAAATAGTTTACGGAAATAATATCTCAATTTTAAGCAAACCGTGGTTCGAAACCGAATCCGGACCGTATTTTAATGGTTTGGATCGGTTTGGTTCTATGCCTTTTGTGGATTGGTTTGATTCTCCAAATTCATAATCTGGTTTGGTTCTTGGTTTACTACAAAACCGAACCAATCCAGTCCATGCTCACCCCTAAAAAATTCCATCTTTGTGTGTGGACCAATAAAATCTAGTTTTTCTAATGCCCAAATTGAGAATACTCCGTCCATGGATACCTCCCGGCTCCTAGTAATGCAATTTCTGAATGCCCAAATCATGATTGGCGTTTGGTTGGGGGTCGGGGTGTGTTTATTTTCATCCATCATTACTTGTGTGAAATAATGATAGATGAAAACAAAGCTCATTACTATTGCAAATGAGCACTTTTCTGATTTTTACAGGTGCCATCTACTCTGGGACCCATAGTCGTTGTCTCTTGGATGAGGAAGGAGCTGCTAGAGCTGTGGGAAGGACAAACTCAGGATGTGAACGATAAAGCTCATTTAACTGAAGTTTGAACTGTTTGTCGCCACAGTTGTCTGCCTACATATCAGTTCTTGTAGAGCCTATTTAAACGTGTAAATTAGTTTTCAGTACCCTTCTCGCACGAACGTTACTAGAGGAAGATACTAATTTGCTTAAACGGCAAAGAACTTTTCTAGGAAGATTAGAAGATACTGATGAAAATGTTGCTAATCCTCCGATCTTGATTTATATGCGAGGGTCAACTCAATTCTTCTACTTTCTGATCATAGCCTTTTGTCTGCATCCAGTACACACTTGTTGGCTTGAACTGTGACTCCAATACCCGGAATCCCAAATTCAGTTTATCTAAGAAACCACATATCGGACCAACAGCTTGGTGCCAAGGAGATCATGATTCACTACTTGATTTTTGTTGTTTTACATGCAAGAACTTCATTGGTAATAATACTAAATAATGGGAAGAGGGAGAAGAAAGGGGAAGAGGCGTTGGAACAAAGGTTTCTTCTTGTAAATTGATCATGTTGAATGTCCATTTAACACTCGATGACCATGGTCGCACGCAATTATGGAACTTTGTTCTTGTGATGCATATTCTTCACGCAAGTATCATGAACTTTACACTGGTAAATTACACGTTACAGAACTAAATACATGACCTAGAACTGGTGAATCTGGCATTACAGTTATTATGTATGTGTACGAAAAAAGAACCAAACAGCTCAAACTGACTAAAAAATCAAATCTGTGCACCCGGTGAGGCTTTCAAATTGAATCCAATTTGGCTATAGTTTACAAGAGCATGTTAGACTTAAGAATAATTGCACTTAAATATAACTTCCGGTAGAAAAATTCTAATGGCTTTTCCTTGTGTAACTGAAATTAAGATCTGTAGCAGAAGCTCTTCAAACGTTTCTAGTACCCGGCTTTGGGAAACAAGGTAAAAGTGCCCCCATTTTGGAATATAAAGATTAAAGGGAAAGCTGATACAGTTTGAGCCTCAGGATCAATTGCAATTGCACAAATCCATTTCACCTGCCTACACAAGCATTTCCCATAAACTTCCGAGACAGAAGAATTAAACCCATCATTCCACTCTATTTCAACAAAAAAGTTACATTCAAATTCTGGATCAAGAAATAAAAGGGTTGTGGATTGTTCCCATTTTTGGTTCAAAAGAAAGAGTGTTCCATGGTTGTCTTCCAAGTCTAGCAAAAATAAAACAAACATCTGGCTACTCAGCAGCGAAAGCAAGAAAATGGATAGTTCACTTCTTCTTCTCCCCTCCTCCAGCAGACCTGTTCACATTGCCAAATAGACAATTGAGAAATCTCGAGTTAATCTAAAACCTCCAAGCTCGACTTGTCTCCAAGAAAACCTTTCTGTAAGTCAACTTTAAAATACCAAATACAGGAGGGAAAAGGTCGAACACGACTATTGATAGTTAAGTAGGAAAACTACCTCATCTTGCGAAGGACATTAGACATCTCCTCACGCTTCTTCTTTGCCCTCTTGTGGGTGCCCAACTTCCTCTTAGCCACTTTCAATGCACGCTTGTCCTTCCCGACTTTAAGAAGCTCAGTAATCCTCTTCTCGTACGGTGCAAACCCAGCAACTTCTCTGATCAGATTCCTCACAAAGTGGACTCTCTTGCTAGTTTTCTGAGACACATTAACAAATCAACCCCACATCTTCCAACACTTGCAATCTCAAACATGTAAACAAAATCCTAACAGATTATATTGAACCTCCTAGAATACCATGTTGAAGAAGTTAACTCTTTGCTAGTTTTTCTCACACAAACGAACTCCACTTCTACCAATACTGCTGTGGAACAACTTGAGCTAGCGCAACACTATTCTAGGGTAACCTAATAACGTGTTCGTGTAATTGCTTGCCAATGGAAATAAAAACCAAATGGAAGTTCAAGCAACAATGACTAGATGTATAGAGTAAAACATTATCTTCAACTCAAACAAAACATAAATTGACCAAAAAGTTCAAAATGTGAAGACATAATAATGACATGATGAACAAGAACAACCTAAGAAGCACATACAGAGATACGGGATACGGACAAGACACGACACAGATACACGGAAACGTCATTTCTTAGAAAATTTGGATATGGGCACGTCGGGGGACACGTCAAATGTAAAGTGTATTTATATTATATAGGTATGTTATGAACTCATATAAACGTCAGAGACCCTTTAATGTATTGTTAACATGTTCCAAGAGTGTTGCTAACATGTCCTAGAGTATCCATAGTGTGTTAGGTAAAAGAAATATAATAAAAACATTGGACAAGTATTTAGGCTTTGGCATGTGGTGGGAATCTCTATTTGTTCATTAGTGAAAAAGATTATACACACTAGCAAAAGAGAAACTACAATCTAAGACGTTAAGTGAGTCCCTCAACCTATCGGTTGAATCACTTCGCTGCACTCTACTTTAGGAACTGACAAGGAATTAAAGAAGATCAAGGAGACGCATAAAACAATAAGAAAGACTTCATATCCTTCCTACACTCTTCGTTTGGCTACAAAAAGAAAGACACAATCTAATACATTCTTTTCTAGCATCTTAATACCTTCAGGCAAGAAGATTGAGAGATCTAATACATTATAACATCTTCTAAGCTATTCTATCTAACCTACAAGTAAGACAAAAGGAAGATAGAACTACTTCTAAGGTTTTCCATATTGATAGAAAGATACAGGAAGAAGACCGACTTGGAGAAGATAATAAGAAGAAAGAAGATTGTCTGTCTAATATGTGAACGGAGAGTGTCATGTGGTGTCCATGACCGATACATGTCGGACACGGATGTGTGAGAGTGGTGGACTTGTCGGCGCTTTTTAGCGAACAACAAACATGATGAAACAGCACATACAGGAAATGAAAAAAAATCAACTCACCCCTTTCCTATCAGATGGACGGGGAGCCAATTCTTTCTTGGTCACAACATGACCTTTGTTCAACCCCACAAAGAGACCAGTGTTTGGCTGTTTCGGAGCCATAACCTGCTTCAACAACACACCAAAACTTTCTCTAATTAAAAACCCATATCAATTAAGCGAGATTAGGACATAGAAACGCAACTGTGCAACGAATCAGTTATAGGATCTACATTCATTCATCTGGGTATATATCTATATACGAGCTGCGTTTGGCTCAGATAAAAATGCTCAGATGTTTTCTTTTTCCTGAGCAATTTTGTTCGTAAAAAAAGAAAAAGAATTCTGCATCAAAAGTTGGGCAACATAAATATTGTTTTAACTATCATAACCTAAATGGGTTTTTCAGAAATGGTGAAAATATTGGGTTTTCCAGCAAAATATGCTTACACAACTATCAAATTGAAATAAACTTAGAAATTGAGCTTAGAACGATAGCATAAAACACTTCGGTAGCAACAAATATGGCTACCAATGAAAAAACATTCACAGCTGATCGATTACCTTTTGCAGTGGGTTTGATCTGCTCCGATATGAGGCGGGTACGAAAAAAGACTAGGGTTTTGTTGGGTATGCTTCGTTTTATACAGTACGTCGCGATCGTTGGAGTCGATGGAGATAGTGGGAGAAGATTGAGGGTACTTTCGGAACTCCGGTTAATCGGGCCAACCATTTGGGAAATTCTATTCGCACCTCCCTCTATTCTCATTACAGCGTGCGTTTGGTCTCATCAATCATCCCAATTGTCTATTTTGTGAAAAAATAATGTGTAAATCATTATTAACCTAAGTTCTTCAAATAATTTTATCAAGATTTGATAAAATCAAACCATTGATTTTATCCATTTGTGTATACATTTGATAAAATATGTAGATTTTTGCATTCAAAAATCTCAAAAAATCTATAGATTTTATCTAATATCTTCACGAATGGATAAAATTAAAGGGTTGATTTTATCAAAATTTTGATAAAATTCATTTGAGAACTTAGCCTTACAAAAATCAAGTTAATCGGACATCAGTAAGTTCGTCATTTTTATTGAAAACAAAAAATGTTTGAATTTTTAACTGTCCATTATTTTTAAGACAAATCAAATACTTACTAATATTTGATTAAAGTGATTCCAAGGAAATCACCACGCACCTATTCATTTTTTTTTTTTAATGTGTACTGATAAAAGTGGGGGTGTTTTACAATTTTACAACAAAAAATGAAGTTCACTCCAACAAAAAATTTACATCTTCCCAAATTTTGTCCAATTCATAGCATCAAAATTAATAGCATCAATAAACAAAAGAAGAGTTAATTTGACTCACTTTTGTCTTTACCTGCAAAATTTGAATTCGGATCATAATTTTTAATTTCTAGATTCATTTCGTTGCAACAAACCAATAATCAATAATAAAAAATTGAGCGAAATTAATGTGGAAAAAATTTTAAAAAAACAAAAATAAATAAGCCAAGTAGCATATTTAAGCCAAACCAAGCCTTGGTATGCTCAATTCAAACACTAGATTGATTGGCGATAATCAAGGCCGTTTTACTAACAGAGCTTTTTGGTCTTTTAAGCTTTTTGGAGTCGCCGTATGTGAGAAGAATGACATTCTTCAAAAAGTGTGAATAATTAAAAAGACAAAAAGTTGGGTCAGTGGAAGGGAGCAATCCGAGTACAAAAGAGTGGATGTTGTTCCATAAATAGTTAGTTGGGAATTCACAATTAAAAATAGATTTAATTGATATGGATCGGAAAGTTGAAGGAATAGATTTAATTGATAGATTAAAGATGAAAGGGAAGGAAATTGAATAGCTGAGGGTGTAAATGTGAAATTTTGCCGGGCCAATGATTTCTTAACGTATGTTTGCTGATTTGCCTTACCGTAGAGAGTATATTCGGACTCTGAATTGGCAAAACCTCAAGAAATGACAAATACTAGCTCATTGGTTGGGTTTGAGTTGACTAGCAGATAGTCCCCCAAATTCAACCTGATTCCATCTCTCTCACTCTCTCTCTCTCTCTCTCTCTCTCTCTCCATTTAATCTCTTCCCAATTGCCTTGCCTGTTTTAAAACTCATCACTGCCTCATGCATATGCTGTATCCAGAAAACAAGAATTCACTTTCTGGATCGGATTTCGCGCACAAAAACTAACCCAGAAGAGTGAAGATCCATTTTTCCTCTGGTGGCTGCGTTTCCTCAGTTTCTCTGATCAAAAGAGAAATCTGGTACTTGAGTTTTGGATTTCTTTCATTTTTTTTTCTGTTGTCAATTTTAGCAATCACTTGTTGAAATCATTTGTTTTTTCATTGAGATGAATTAAACCCCCTAATGATTGACACTCCATTTGTGTTACAACTTACAAATGCTATAGTACAATTCATAATTCCATACCATCACCTGTGTTTTTTCCCTGCAAATCAGTCTTGATGATCTTTCTATTGTTGTTTGATCCATAACCCAGTTTAAAGATGCTGGGTTTTCTCATTTGATACTTCCACAGTGAATCGTACGATAGTGTTGTCTAATAGTATAGATTTGAATAGTGGAAATTTTTGGGATATTCTTCTTAAGTGAATCTTACGTACATTTGGGTTTCTTGAATTCTACATTTGGTTTATATATCACACTCTCAATTCTCATCCAAGTAACCCATTTACAGTATACACTAAGGAGCTTCCCATATCATCAAACACCCTTCTGTAGTTTTAGATATCCATTTATAGATCCCTTATTTGTATTCATCTCAATCTTTCCATCTTCACTCTACTCTACCATCCACTTGAAACAATGTCAATCGTTTGCGGTTTCCCACTCCTTGAGTGTGTTTACTGTTTGGCATGTGCCCGATGGGCTTGGAAACGGTGCCTCCACACTGCTGGACATGACAGTGAGACTTGGGGCCTGTCAACTGCTCAAGAATTCGAACCAGTCCCACGAATCTGCCGATACTTACTGGCAGTTTATGAAGATGATCTAAGGCACCCACTTTGGGAACCTGAAGGTGGGTATGGAATTAACCCAGATTGTTTAGTTCTGAAAAGAACTTATGAAGATACCCTCGGACGGGCCCCTCCTTATTTATTGTATCTTGATCACGATCATGCCGATATAGTACTTGCTATTAGGGGCCTTAATATGGCAAAGGAGAGTGACTATGCAGTTTTACTTGATAATAAGTTGGGCCAAAGGAAGTTCGATGGGGGGTATGTACACAATGGGCTGTTGAAAGCAGCTGCGTGGGTTTTGGATAAGGAATGTGACACTTTGAAGGAACTGGTGGAGAAATATCCAAATTACACTTTGACTTTCGCGGGCCATTCGCTTGGATCAGGTGTGGCAGCATTATTGACGATGGTGGTGGTGCAGAATCGCGATAGACTTGGGAATATTGACAGGAAGAGGGTGAGGTGCTTTGCTATTGCCCCTGCCAGATGTATGTCGCTAAATTTGGCAGTCAGATATGCAGATGTTATCAACTCAATTGTGCTTCAGGCAAGTTGTTATCTATTTGGTTTGGTTTAGTCCATGTAGATATTACTGTGTATGTTGATGAAGTTTTAGATGCATTCTATTTGATTTTTCATCACCACGCCACACAATATTTGTTATCTTCTTGTTGGTCCGGGTTTGCCTTGTTGTGTCTTTTTTTGGTTTCTTGGTGATGTGGGTTTATTACCGATTTTTATTACCGATTTATTCTATTGGTAATTGCATTCTTACCATAGTTTGTCCATGTTTCAACACTGCAATTGCAAACCATCCATTGGAAGCTCAACTGCCAAAAAAAAAAGCTCCATGTTCCATGATATACAGATTAACTTCACATGTTTCTGTGGTAGACCTAATTGTGGCCTTTGATTGTTTTCTATTGTCCTTATTTTCTTTTTTTGGCTGTTAGTGTTTATCATATTTAGTTAAGTTGTGACAGAGTTCCTTTGCTGATGCAGGATGACTTCTTGCCCCGAACGGCCACCCCCTTGGAGGACATTTTCAAGTCACTTTTCTGGTAAATATTGAGATTCATCCCTTCAAAAGTGTCTCTGTCTCCTGTTATCAAGTTCTTCTATGAAACCATCTCAGCAAGATAATTTCTCATCATGTTGACTATAAACTGAATCTGTTTTTCTCCTTTTTCTCCTCATCGTTCTATCATTGAGAAAGCCCTTCTTCCCAAACGGAAGACGCACGTTGAATACTCATTTAACTCAAAAAACAGCTTGTATTTGCCCTCTAAACAAGGGAGGTTTGTTGGACACGGGATTACTATTGTTTCAGCAAGGTCTGTGTATCTGCATATTTGCCAAAGTGGCATGTGTCTGCCCGTTCAGTGATGATCATGAGTCATTTCTGTTTTTGCTTTCCCGCTTAAGATAATAAGATCCAATGTGTCATTTCCGTTTTGCCTTTCCAGCATGGACAAATTTGCTTACGCATAGATGAGTGACCTAATATGCTGTAGTGTTTCTGTTTTGGCTTTTGTGTGTAAATGAATTTGTTGACGAGTTGCCACCCCCCCTCTTTGTGCAGTTTGCCATGCATATTATGCCTAAGGTGCATGAGGGACACTTGCATACCAGAAGAAAAAATGCTGAGAGATCCGAGGAGGCTTTATGCACCGGGTCGCTGCTACCACATTGTTGAGAGAAAGCCTTTCAGGTACTTCTAGATGCATTTTTTAAACATGGTTTTGCTACAAATGCCATTCTGTAGAAACACTTTCTCTATGTCCAAGTAGGCAGATTGATCCTTTCTTGGATTTTGGCATTGTGAACTCTAAGCCAAACTTTTGACTTTAAAAGAACGGTGGTAGTTTTTTGGCATGACGGGAAAAGTATCGTTCACTAGACTGTTCATAAACGCACCTTTCCTCATGCAGATGTGGAAGGTTTCCTCCAGTTGTGAGAACTGCAGTGCCCGTGGATGGGAGATTTGAGCACGTAGTGTTGTCCTGTAATGCCACTTCCGACCACGCCATCGTTTGGATTGAGAGAGAAGCCCAAAGGGCTCTCAATGTAAGTTGTCTATTCTCCCATACACGACGTAGTACTTCGACCCGTGCACAAGGGTGTGCGATGTGCGAAAGGCTTTCTGTTGGACACTTACTATGCAGTTGGATTTAGTATCATCACTAAATGAATATTTTGCTGTATAATTGTTCGAACCCCCTCTTTCTTTTTCTTTTTAACCAGAAACATATTGCATTAATAATAAAACGGATTACAACTAACGAGTGATGTTTTCAGTTAATGTTGGAGAATGATCCTATTATGGAGATTCCCGTGAAGCAAAAGATGGAGAGGCAGGAAAGTTTAGTCAAAGAACACACCGAAGAGTACAAGGCGGCACTGCAGAGGGCTGTTACATTGTCTGTGCCCCATGCGTATTCGCCTTCTCCATATGGAACTTTCGACGAACGTGATGAAGGAGAACAATCCAACAAATCTAGTTCAAGAGGATCATCAAAGAGAAGCACGAAGAAGGGGGAAAGCTGGGATGAACTGATAGAGCGTCTTTTTGACAAGGATGAATCTGGTCATATGGTACTGAAGAAATCGCCTAGCGCGGATTGATGTTTGTAATTGCTGCATAAGAGTTTTGAGTAGGTGATGGACAACATTCATTGATTGCTTTGTGTCTCCTTTAGTCAAAATTATGGCTCGTTAGATGTCCAGTAAAGCAGAAGGGTTATCAATCGTCGACTGAGATTTTGAGAATTACGATTATGTATAGGATTATTGTAGCAGAGCCAGGGAGGAATACAAGCCTCCAGGTCGTCTCTCTGACGCTATTCTTTGTCAAACGCCCTTTTATTGTCGCATTATTGAAATCAACGTGCAAGAGAAGGGATGAAGATGAAATTCAAATTTTGAATGCAATGCTTTTGCCTCCGATGGAAATAGCGAAATCAATTCTATTGCTTATAAACGATGATGTAGATGTGGAATCCAGCTGTAACAATCAAAATTTATGCTTATAAGGAGACATGAATAATTGAATTGGAAGACAAAAATTTCGACATTGTATGAGGAATACAGTGAGAGAGCGCTTCAAAAAGTTGAGTTTCATACTTATAACCTTTCATTCAAGAGGGAATAGAATCCAAAAAATGAAAAGATGGACCAACAATTCATGGAGGAGGGAGTAGGGGCAAATACAACAAAGAATTCATGAGCAAATACCCGCAAAGAATTCCATGAACACCGAATCTCTTATTAACCAAGAATGCAAGTTTATAGGAATTGACCTACACCCATTACCGGCTTGTGCTCCAAATTATAAAATCCTTCATCACAATTGTGTGTATCAAAATTTTGTAAAACTTCATAAATGGAAGAGCATGTGTCATAATAACAAGAACTATGAAAGCACACCCATCAGTTCAGACGCTTTAAGAGCAACATATTGTGAACCATCAGTGCCCTTGAAGTCATTCCCTGAAAACTTTGAATACAGTACTGTGTCTCCTGGAGAAACTGGTAACGGCGTCCTATCACCATTACCATCCAGACAACCAGGCCCGGCTGCAATCACCTGTAATCAAACAGAGAGAAGTTTTCAAAAATCACCCCAACACAAGCTAAGTTGCCAAAATTGAAGAAGTTTGACACATTAACAAAAGCTTTTGAATGCACCAAATCTACAAATAGCACAAGCGAGGACCTAGCCATTCTTGTCCTCTTTCCCACTACTAAGGTGTCAAGGTGAGTCTTTAACGAAAATTTAGGTCCACAAAATTCATAATGGTTAAACCTCTGAGTCTCCTAAATACATTAAAACATCTTTTTTAAATTACATGCAAACATTTTTTTTGAATGGCAAAATACATGCAAACACATATTTGGATCCTCCATAACAGACCACGTTGAGGTTGAAGACTCGAATGAAAACCAAACTTTGAGTCGATGGAGTGACTCAACTCTTCTGCAGGGACATTAAGTGTAATTTAGGTCCACAATACTTATTCCCAGGTTACACCTCTGATCCTTCTTCATACATGCAAAGTTTGTTAAGAGACTGCAACTTACATAATTCGAGAGGAGGTATGGAAAATAAGGACAGGAAGAGACAGATATTTCATCTATCTAAGATATCGGACATATGGAAAGAGCAGAAGTAAACAGCTTTGCTTAGATGAAAAGATTTCTTACTGTAGCAGTAAAAGGTTTAAAATCTTTGGCTGCCGAAGTTAGATACAAGCCTCCAGCAGTTTTCTCCTCAGCATCAGCGACCTAGTTTTGGAATTCATTACAAGTCAGTCATACCTTCACAACATTATATATAAGGAAATAAAGATGAGATATGCATACAATACATTTTACCGAGAGAAAAGAAACTACTCGAAAGCCCAGAAACAAACTGAGGTTTGCTCTCTCTTTCGGGTTTGCAGTGAGCACTCACCAACACCATCACAAAGAATATAGTTAAACTTCAGATTTTCAAAATACTACGAATCATTTTGTTTGTATTTTTGTTACAGGAAAAAACAGTTCCTCATTACTGGTCTTAAAAACCTTGTATTTGGACATGCCGCCCACAACCAAGACAGAGGCTCATTTAAAAGCGGATGAAACAACTGTACTGATTATAATTTATCTATAATAGAAAGGCAGATGATACTGACAAGAAATCAATTGATAAGAATCTTATTAACCTTAAGCAGAACATAATCATTCAAGGGCTTCATATCCTTTATGTCATCCGTCTCTAGAATACCAATAATATCCTCCTCCTTTAGGATGAGATGGTTTGATCCATTGAACTCCACTTCAGTCCCTGTATACTTTGAATACACAACTTGGGTACCAGTCTGCACAAGTCAAATGAGTCAGTGAACTGCAATACAAAAACACGATAATTCCATATCTAAAGAAACAAAGCAATTACCACACTAGTGTCAATCTTGTACGGTCTAGCCTTTTTATCATCTCCAACAGCAACAACCTCACCTCCTTGAGGTTTCAACTGTGCTGATGATGGAAGTAAGATGCCCCCTACAGTCTGCTCCTCTGCAGGCTTAGTCTTCACCAACACTCTATCACCCAATGGCTTGAGTGATGTGTACTAAGAAATTGGAAGACCATTGTAGCACGAGCCCGAATGAACAAAAGACATGGAATCAGCATTTGTACAAGTCTAAGCATCTTTTTCTATTCGAAAGATTCAAGTTGTGTAAGAAAATACATTGCAGGTAATAAATCTCTAACTATTCGTCAGCAAAGGAAATAGGAGTTCCATGCTAGTGAATGACCACATAGTTGAAGACTCTTGATGATAAAACAAGAGCTATGAAGATTGAAGACCAAGTTGCAGATTAACAACAAAGAGTATTAAAGATCTCCATCCAAACAAGAATTAAGTACCTAGGAGAATAACGGAGAAAGAAGGGCCATACACTCATTTTCATAACCCATTAGGGTGCAATAAACGAGTAAATAAATTATGTCAAATATTTTCACACAATGGAACAGATAGGAGTATAACGAAAATAAGCAAACAGAATCAACACTTGTTAAAGTTCCACTTCCTTCAATGTATAGAAAACCAATTCTTGAACAGCATTGTTCTCACCCTAAGTTTGCAAAAGCAACTAAGTTTTCCAAAAGATTTTAGCACCTAGGGGCCAAAATCTTTTGGAGCTAGGGGCTAAAATCATGATTTTTCAAATCAAAAAATGAAGTGGTTCCGTGTATCGTTTTTTGATTTTTTTTGCACCAAAAGTACTCCTCGTGTACTTTAATTTGGTGCAAAAAAAATTGAAAAACGATACACGGAACCACTTCATTTTTTGATTTAAAATATCAAGATTTTAGCACCTGGGTGCTAAAATCTTTTGGAAAACTGGGCCTCAAAAAACTTTTCAAATCACTCCTATTATATGGTCATTTTGAAATCACCCTAAGTTTACAAAAGCAACTAAAAATCTTTTCAAATCACTCCTATTAAATAGTCATTTTGAAATCATCATGGTAAAAATCTCAACCTCAAGAGTCCAAATCAATATCCCGAATCAACATCAAAATTATCAAACCTAACTTTGACCAATTCTCACAGATAAGAATGACAAAATCCATCCATTTAGAGTCCGCACTCATCCAAGCAGAGCATTACAGTACAAAGTCGTAAGTTGCAAAACCACACATCCGACCAAAACCCGAAAAAATCAATCTTATAACTAAATCATTAGCTCCTGTAAAAAAACAAATTAACACATGGCCTTACACGTCTAAGATAAGTACATGGGGAAGGAGCGTTTATACCTTGGGCGCAACAGTAGTGGATGCTTTCACGACGAGGCTACGAAAGGAACTGAGGCTGGATCCTACTTGTTTCAGAGCAACTGTTGAGATCCTAACCTTTGAAGGCCTAAGCCCTTCAAATGAGGACAAGCTCCCGGCCAATATTGACGAAGTAGTCAGATGAACTGTTGCCATTCCTGTACCAAATACACTACCCCCAAATTAACACATGCATAAACCACAATTATAAACTGCAAATGAATCGAGTTCTATAATCAATGAGTTTCAAAATTGTGGCCAAGATTGAGTTGTTCAATCTGTGAAGGTCTCGAATGCGAAACGAAAAAGTAAAATACCTTTAGGGAGCTGAGATTGAGTGACTGATGAATATACTGCAGCAGAATCGTAGACGGAGAAGTCGAAGTCGAAGAAGAAGAAGAAGAAAAAGAAGAGCGAAGCAGGTTGAAGCAAACTGACAGTTGAAGTAGGTGACGAGAGCGGGGGCTTATCTGAAAATGGAAATACAAGCTGAATGGACGCTTCCAGAATTTTGCAGGAAACCTAACGGGTTTTTGGCCCATATATACCAAATTTCGAAATAATTCATCAAAATATACCATTTTTCAAATTATTTTTAAAAATATGTCATGTCGAATGTAGAAAATGCGGCATTCTATGTGGCACGCGAACCCCTTATTCCACGTGGCCTGGCCATCCACCTAAGCAAATGCCGCACGTGGAATTGTACTGTAGTTTGCCCCAAATACCGTACAATGTTGACCCTATATATATGTGTGCGTATTTCACAGATTTTTATACCAAATGGATCCTAACTTTCCATTTGGAAGAAAGTTAGAATAAGGAGAGAGTTCTTGTGTCAACGAAAATGCAAATGAATCGGATGCAAGAATTCGATTTCGTAGACGTAGATTATAAGAAAAGGCAGAGCATGTTGGTTTGAACCGCAGATTCAATGGTAGGATTGTTCATTGGAGTCTTCCTCCCCATCCTTCGAACAATATTCGCCCCACTCGAGTACGACCCGAAAGACAGACAAGTGATGACAACAGTGCTCTTGTACTCCCTTCGCACTTGGATGCTTGGCTTGCCCACCACCGTGTCAAATCCCAAGATGATTTGCATGTTCATGTAATGACGGGTTTTCGCGGAACTGTGATGGGGAATAGAATTCGTAGGATGCAAAAGACAAAGACCAGCCCAACGGTGGGTGTCGATCCGCGTGAAGACCATCACAACTACCCTCAATTAAACTATGATCTTTCTTTTTTTGATCGGTGTGGTCGACGACGTTTTGTAACTCCGAAGGAGCAGTACAATGCGAACGGAGATTTTGTATTTATGTTAAACTGGAACCAAACACCTTACTCAAGAGATGCAGCTGCTTTACTTGAGTGGCCAAACTTATTCGTCGAGCGCAAAAAGTTGGAAGCCAAGTGTCGGCAGTACATGCAAAAGGTGCCTAAGGCGCGTTCCATGCAAATGATGAACGGAAGAAGGTTGCAATATCTTCACAATGATGTTTGTGAAAGGTTGCGGGTGGAAATTAAGGCAATGATAAAGCGGATTACACGTCAGGAGAAATTTATCAATGTTGTGAAGGATGTTGAAAGGGATGGTTGTAATCGGAAGGAGTTAATTAAAGCAATTTGGAATGATGATGAATATGCAACCGATCCGACACTATCTGATTATTCTGATGAATTGTAGATGATTTGTTTGTTTTATTAAGACATGTGTTCAAAGCTCAAGTGGGCGATCATGTTTTTATTTTTTATTTTTTAACAGGATTTGTTGATACTCATGTGAGCATTCTCAAGTTTATATCATCATATGTGGTCACCAATAACTAGGGTTGACAAAAATTCTGGTGAATTGTACGTTTTGCTCCCAATTCATGAATTAATGGTTTGGGTACATACAAAAAATTTTGAAATATATGGGTCGTGTTGAGCCATTAATTTTGACTTGGCAAATAAAAAATACCCAATGTGTGGTGTAATTCACACAAGTAAAAAAAAAAGAAAAAAAATGTTCATTTGCTATAAGTCATCCATGACCATCAAGATGAGGTTTCAAACTCATAATCGGAGTCTACTTTTTATAGTTCAAAATATGAAAAAACAAAAAAGATTAAGTGTAAAGTAAGTACAATTAATTATGTTAATAATTTTTGTTTTCAAGATGAATACAATTCTCATGTGTTTTTAAAATGAAAGTCGTTGCAATACTTGTTTTATGATCCGAAGTTCCGAACCATTGATCTTATAAATCTATATTTTCATCGTTTGTGTGAAAATCCAATTAATTTCATTCAAATAAGTGTCTAATTTATAAGAATAAAACAACACCCATTTGCCCATCGTAAAACAAAGCTCCACTTGGGATAAGAGTTATAACTGATTTGCTACAGTACCATATAGACTTCATCATTTAGATGATCGAAAACATTTATCTTATAGAGCACATCAAAATAATAAGTCTATTGAAATTAAGCTTTATAGTTAAGATGTCGAAATTCAGATTTATAGTTACAAAGTGCACTGAAAAAATTTCAAAATCTGCTGTGTTACAATACCTAAAAACCAATTTTGTGAACTCTTCAAGTATGATAGTTTGGTCATAGTTGAACAAAAGTGGGGGAGTAAATAATATTAGTATGTTACAATGTCAAATGATGTTTTGTTGCATATTTGGTAATGTTTTTGAAAAATAAGTGAATTAAATGTCCAGCTGATCATCATTAAGTACCTCAAGAACATGTGAAGTTCTTTTCAGTTCAAGATTTAAAGTTTTCGTTAAGGAAATCAAAATCCTAAAATTTGAAATTTTTTAAAAATTTCATCAACCACTTTCACATATTCAATTGAGCCAGTAAAATCAGTATGTTTATTGATTTTAGCAAATTTTTTATTTTATCATTTGGGAAACTCCACTAATTTTACCTATACTTATAAATTATTAAGTTATACTAATTAATTTTTTAATATATAAGTTACACTATATATATATTACCAAGAAGTAAGGTCACAACGATTATCAAATTAATTGGAGTATTACAAAAAAATTAGAGTCTAATGAGTTTATAAGATAAACTCATGAATTTGGAGATAAATTTACGTTAAAGTGTTGAAAATATGCTCAAATACTAGAAATGAGCATAAAAAGGATTGACAAATTCAAATTAAAGCTTCAATACTAACATTATGAAGCATTGGTGGTGATAGGTAATTTTGAGAGTTTACACTTAGAAATTTATTGTATACTGATTAGAATTAAAACAACTCTATTTGTAGGATTAGCCCATTCACTTATGTTTCGATTTTACATTTGTGTTTGGACATATGTTTTTGGTGTTATTCTCCCTGTCTTTTGATTGTTGTAGTAATTTTTTTTCAGACTCGCTCATTCTCTGACGAGTGGAAACTGTAAGGAAAAAAATAGAACCACAGGCCCCCCAAAGTAGAGTAAAGACGAAAAAAAAAAGTGACTAAACATCAATAGTGCCCATTTTCTTAAAAAAAAATAGTTTTCTTTCGAAACACACGATTAGAAACAACTCCTTAATTCTGATTGTATTCAATTTTTTCTTAAATTTCACTTTGAGGTTTCCTATAATTAATTTCTCAAACTATTTTGTATGAGATATTTCTCATACGCTTAAAATAACATGTAGATATATGCCATGAAGAAGGTGAGTCTTTAAAAAAGTAAAATAAATAATTCAAAAGGTATTAGAGTGACTAAAGTAAAACAAGTAATGAAAAAAATTGATAAGGCAAAAATGTTTCAATTATAAAATGTATAATTAATCTTCAATGTTCTGAAGTCAGTCGTCCTTAATTCCTTCAGTATAATTTACCCATTAATCTTCAATGCTCTGAAGTCAATGCCCTTTTCCCATGGAGTCTATTCTCCTGACGTGTGCTAAAATGGATAGGCCTGATCCTGCACCTTAATACAGTAATCTACAAAGTCTGATCCACGGGCAGGCCTGTTACGGCTTTCGGTCTATGCCGCATTTCCTTTATGCGGCATTCCAACAATGCCGCATGTCCAAAATGCGGCATTTAGACCGACAAGATTCTTTGCAGAGCCTTTCCCAAACGAAGGCATGCGTAATTGATTCTGGGAAACACTACAAAAAGCCCACTCCCACGCAAACCCTTGCTAAATAATTTATTCCTTCCAATTTTGTTCGTTGCTTGAGAAAAAATTTGTTCTTCCTAGTTAGCTTGTGAAAAATTTCATTGTTTGTTTACGACTTTTTTTTGGTCATACTCCTATCCTATATTACTTTGTTTCAATTAGGGTGATTGAAAATACGAATTTAGTGTGTACCATTTGAGATGATACTGTAAGTCTAATATATCGTAGTTGTCGTCGATGTGGTGTCCATCACTACCACACGATGACGAACTACCCTGCAATTGCAATTTGCAGGATGCCCACATGGGCAGATTTTATTGGACACCATAATTGGTTTTTGAAATAGGGAAGAGTATACCATTTGTGATGATACTGTAATTGTTATCTACCATTTGTAATGATACTGTAATGTATTATCATCACAAATTAGGTAGAAGTGTCACGATATGTCACTCGGGTTGTACCCGTGACTAGACTCTCTCCTAATATGGGTAACGCAAAACCTATCTACTTCCATACTAGTTGCATAATGTACCCAAAAGCTTGAAAGAAACATCTGGCATCAGGAGAGCAGATTTCCAAGAAGGACATTTGTTTCAAATATAAGAAACAAGTCGTATTGGGTGAGCACACCACACAACTTCGAGGTGATCGTGACACATTGATCGAACTTATGTACAAAGCTCGATCGAACTATCCGAGCATCAAGAGAAGGACATTTGTTTCAAGTATATTTCGTGTTTGTATAACAAGTTTCTTATTCAATTAATGACAATTTTATGCTGTCCTTTATGTTTGTTTTGTTTTGGGGAACAAATTATTTGAATTTTTTCCGATGGCTTTTGTTGTAGCACTTCATTAAAATAAAGTTGGGTTCAAATTCACCCAAAAAATAATTAACAAAAAAGACGCGTGATGCATCAATACAAGTATGTCCTGTCTATTTCCTAATTTAATTTTTTCATCCCCAATAATAATTAATTATAATGGAAGCTCTAGTTCGGACAATAGTTATTGGACGAATACGGATGCTAACGAAGCGTTTTCAAGGGATTGTAACTCTAGGTTCAGGAATCGAAAATCCAAGACGCCTTTAAAAGATGTGTAGTCTTTCATATGGGGTACGCAATGGCGCAAACGGTACCCATTTTCGATCCCCGAAGCACAAGATATGCCAACTTCAAATACCCTGCGCGACCATCCTAAAATATTTTAGTTGGTGACGAAGCTTTTTTACGGGAGCACAAGTCCCGATCCATGGTTCAAAAATCCAAGTCACCTTGAAAACATGTCTAGCCTGTCATATGGGGTACGCAATGGCGCAAACGTACCCATTTTCAATCCCCGGAGCACAAGATATGATAACTTCAAATACCCTTCGCGACCATCCTAAAATATTTCAGTTGGTGACGAAGCTTTTTTACGGGAGCACAATTCCCAATCCATGGTTCAAAAATCCAAGTCACCTCGAAAACATGTCTAGCCTGTCATATGGGGTACGCAATGGCGCAAACGGTACCCATTTTCAATCCCCGAAGCACAAGATATGATAACTTCAAATACCCTTCGCGACCATCCTAAAATATTTCAGTTGGTGACGAAGCTTTTTTACGGGAGGACAAGTCCCGATCCATGGTTCAAAAATCCAAGTCACCTTGAAAACATGTCTAGCCTGTCATATGGGGTACGCAATGGCGCAAACGGTACTCATTTTCAATCCCCGGAGCACAAGATATGATAACTTCAAATACCCTTCCCGACCATCCTAAAATATTTTAGTTGGTGACGAAGCTTTTTTACGAGAGGACAACTCCCGATCCATGGTTCAAAAATCCAAGTCACCTTGAAAACATGTCTAGCCTGTCATATGGGGTAATGCGAATGGCATAAAATGGTACCCATTTTCAATCCCCGGAGCACAAGATATGATAACTTCAAAAACCCTTCGCGACCATCCTAAAATATTTCAGTTGGTGACGAAGCTTTTTTACGGGAGCACAAGTCCCGAATTAAAATTAATTTTATTCGCCTTGAAAACATGTCTAGCCTGTCTATTTCCTAATTTAATTTTTTCATCCCCAATAAAAATTAATTATAAGGGAAGCTCTAGTTCGGACAATAGCTATTGGACAAATACGGATGCTAACGAAGCGTTTTCAAGGAAGCGCAACTCTAGGTTCGGGAATCGAAAATCCAAGTCCATCCCTGTTGTCGATAGGAGAAAAAGGTCTAGTCCCTACAATTTTCTGGGAGAAAACGCAGAAGCAGCCTGTGAAAGTACTTGTTCTATGAATTATTCAAGAAGATTCTTAAAAGCCACATTCCCATGATGAATCTCAATTAGGTTATCAAATAATAATGTCCAATCGGCCCTAAGTGAAAAAAAAAAAAACAAAAAACAAATAAATATTAAAACAAGCTTGGCCGACTGGAGTTGAATTTGGAATTGATCAAGGTCACAGCACGAGATTTGTCGGACTATTAGTAAGCAGATATATCATATCATCGGACCAATAACTACAAAATGACTAAAGACTACTATAGTTGCGTGTCCAATAGAAAGTTCGCTTTTGACAACAAAATCCAGTCTTCTAACTAGCTCAACCTTCAACAGAAATGGATATTCTGAAGACAACGTTAATTTCAAAGGCCTAATTCCACCTTGTACAAGAGTCAAGAGTAGTTAAAAGATGACAATTATAAGCTGTTACTTTCAATCCCCGGCAGATTATAATGATGATATAGCTCTTCAATTACCCGATAAACACCTAAGAAACCTTGATTTAAATCCAAACCCTTCAGAAAGGAGAGTTTGGCGAGCATCATGGTCCATACTAGCATCAATATTGCAGATCCGCAGCTCTTCCCTTGTGTTACCAAACGATTGTGTCAGCACTAGTGCATGATAACTGTCGAGAGATCTACACTTTTTACGGTCATTCCATGTTGAATCCAATATTTACGTACAATTGATGATTTCGGCACCTCAGATGTGCTCGTCTCAGCCTCTGAAACATGCATTCTCAATTAGCTCAAAAGCTATTTATATTCAACTAGTTACAAGCTAAGTAGCTATATCCAAGTGGTTACCAATTGAGCAATAAAAATACGAATAAAGGCCTCATATCCAATAAAATTAACTCGTTTCATGCGCATATATAGCACAGTTTCAGCATCTAGCACTGCAAATTCAGCACTAAGATCAACAATTTCAGCGATTAGGATTCAATTCCTGTAACAAGGTTTACATTTTCCGACATAGCAGGAATTTCTCAGCATTTAAAAATGCTATTTCAGCACCTAGCAGTGCTATTTCTGAAACCAAATCGATTTTCCAGCAACCTGCTAACAATTTGACAACCCAAAACTCATCTTGGCATTCCGAAAACCAGTTTTCTGCTCCTAAACAGCAGTCACAGCAACAATCTCATGCTTAAACAACATTTTCAGAAACTAGAAGACATAATTCTGCACCTAATTACACAGTTTCAGCAACGAATTTACACTTACAGCACCTAAAAACACTGTTTTCAGCATCTGTAGGTTATTTCCAGCAGCTAGTAACGTGAAATTCATGCTAAAACTCAATCTAGTTACCAAATCAAGTCTTAATATTAAGCTTTATTGCTTCTAGTAAAAAGAATATCAATTCCAATTGGAAAAAGAGACAAGGAATTGCACAGATTTATCTTTAGGTACTCAAAACCCACAGGTTTCAAAACCCCATCAGAATTCAATACAAGAACAGGTAAATTGATTACCGTACCAAGAGATTTGAAGTTACTTACCAAGATTGAAACACAATCCACAACTATGAGCATATAAATGAGTCAGTGAGCATCACATATAATATTTAAAGTAGCTTGGGGTGTTGGATGAAATGACAGCCAAAACTCAATCCCTTCTCAAAATCTTCATCTTACATCTTAAGAAAAAATTCAGAGAGAGTGTCCTTTTCTCCTAACTTTTTTTTCCAACACGACTCTTACATATCACTGGAGCATGGAGGTGGTAGCATACTTTTTTGCCCAGATGCAGCGAAAACAAGTAGCTCTGGATTAACTTTGCAAGAGTCCCAACAAGGAATGAGTAGGAGAAAGAAGGGGAATACTTAGACTAAATTATTTTTATGTTCACCGATAAAGGGAATTTATACCTGCATTTTTCAGAACATTTCATTTAAGAGTTGCTGTACTGTCCTTATCACTCTCAAGTAAGGCATTTAAGTAGAAGATTAACGAAGATTAATACTTGGACTAAAACACAATTTTTTTGTTCACAGGCAAAAGGAATTCATTCCTCTATTTTTTCAGAACCTCTCGTTCAATAGTTGCTACATTGTCTTATATAATCCTCAAGTAAGGCCTAGCTGAAGTGCTACACCATTTCAAAAGTTTAGGACATGCATTTATTTCATATAACTAAAACGAGGAATTTTTCATAAAAATTTTGTCATCCCATGTCTCATAAAAAGTATAAAATGACAGGAAAAAGAGCTAGCTGTGGTGGTGAGCATCATTCAGGTGCTTTTTACTCTTAATTCAAATTCCTAAGAAGGAAAGGTTTCTGGGCTTACACTATGGGGGTGTTTGGGAGCCAACTTTTCAATTTTTCATTTTTGGCTTTTTGACTTTTTGGCTTTTTGGATTATGGTCAGAATGAGTTTTGAATCTAGAAAGAGTGTTTGGGAGAAATGTGCATAATGCATTTTGCAACCAGTCAAGCAACAAACCCAAAAACAGAATGGATCAAAGTTGATCGGCAACTGTCTAGCCGATTCAAACGACGACGACCACGGTCTCTACAAACCCAGAAATAGAACACTCTCTCTGACTCTCTCCAATCTTCAATAGGTGACTGTTTAGCCGATTCATCAACGGCGAACGGATCAAAGGTAAGGGTTTTCTGCGTTAAAGATCTCCTTCTCTTCTCTGTGGTTCTCGAGTGTGGAAGAGGATAAGGGGTAAAGGGGTACATATTGCAGGGTCACGGGAAAACCAAAAATGAGAATGCAAAATGAGAAAGGGAAAAGGAACCTCAGAGCTGATTCTGGGTTTTTGCTCCAAAACTCGAAATTGAAGAATGAGTTTTCCATAACTTATTCTCAGAACCTGGCGCCCAAACAGGCAAAAGTTGAAAACGAAAATGGAAAAATGCGAAAAAGAAGCGCCCAAACAGGCTCTATAGTATAGGAAACATATAGTTGGAATGCCAATAATAATGAAGAGAGCCCTAAGCATATGCAGAAAAACATATTTAAGTACTATTGAACATAAATAATATGATAGAACAACTCATACCATAAGACAGTAGTCAATGCCTATGTTTGCCCTTACGCAATCCCTTGTGGCTATCAGTACCTGGTATGTCGTTTTTGGTACCAAAAATAAAATTTATAAAACAGAGAATTAACTATTATTCTGAAGAACAATGGTTAAGTCCGAGATCGTCCACGGAGAGTAAAAAGCTAAGTTGCGATACTTTCAATTAATTTCTAATTTAATTATGAGAGCAAGAGAAATTTGGGATTTGATTGGTGAAACTAAAATTAATACTAAAATTAACTAAGAAAGCAGCAAAGGTTTCGAAAGCTAAGGAGAGAAAGGACTAGGGCTTCGATTCCACCTTCCCCTTGCAGTATAATCGAATAAAATCCAGGGTAATTATTCAACATAGAAAAAATAAGACTATCGCTAGGGCTTTCAATCCCTATCGACAATCGTCAAGAGAATTCACAGGATTCATACACCGTAAAGGCTATCTCGACATAGCGCGGGTCATCTCACCGGACTTAACGGGCGGCACGACCCGTCTAACGTTGTATAACTCATCTCAGAGACTATCCTGAAACAGTGAAAACTATTGCATGACAGTGCTTGACATCCGGAATACAAACACAACGATTAATAGGAAAAATATGCTCTTTCATAAAAAAGATTATGAATCATCCAAAGTCATACAATTATTGTTGAATAAAAACCCTAGAAATTAAACTATTACATTACTCGGAGAAAGTTTCCTCGTTACCCCAGTCGAAGGATTTAGCCGATCATGGAAAAAAAACATATTAATCATCCAATAATCGAACTCCATTGTTTGCTCCAGGGCCACCGACTACAAAGGCCCAATGCCTCTCTCTTCTCTCTCTGGGCGGCAGAGATGATAGCCCGCGTGCCACACCGCCGTCTCTTCTCATGTCCGGGATCCGGTATGGGTATTGAGCCATGACCTCCGTGATTCCCCAAAGCCCTTTGTTCCTTCTTTTATAATACTTCCCGACCGATCTTATAAAAGGCCATCATAAGGCCTCTACAAAACCTCTTGAATTGTAATTAAGGAGCCCAGACTCTAAATTATGTCCCAATAATTGGACGCCCAGCTAGTAAACCATGGCCCACTTTCAAATCCAATTCACGAACCAACTACTTGCACATATTGGTTTAATGCTGCAAATCTCCATGGAATTGGATTAAGTGCTTCTCGGCTTTTGAAATTGATAATAAGCTTAGCCCCATCTCTCCATTAATTTGATCAACACCGTATATAATTCTCAATTTAACAACTTGTCTCGTTCAATTGTTCCGCAAGTCCTGAAACGAGATAAACGAGTATCAACCTCTAAGTAATGTACTAAATGGGCGTAACAACAATAAATTAGGGGCCGCCAATGGGCACATTTGCGCCCCTATCACAACCCCCAACTTACAATTTGCTGTCCCTAGCAAATAAAAGAATAGAAAAACTAATCAAAAAAACAAACTGAGGATATGTCTTTTAAACCCCCGGCGCGGCCCTGGTAGGACGAGTGAAGTCTCGTGAGGGTTTTCAGCAGTGATCACCCACAAAACACTGTGCATCCACTCACATGGAATTCGGAAACCTGCAAGATGGCTCACCAATATCTCAAACAGAGTATGAAGTTATTGCAAAGATATAACGGGCATAAGTAATTCTAAATGTCTTCAAGTTGTGAAAATAAAGCATGGCACCTAAATTTAGTGTGTGTGTGTGTGTAAACATAGGCCCCAATCAAAAAGTGAGAAACAATTAAAAGCTCTCTCCGGACCGAGTCTCGACTTCAAATCTCACCGTGTCATGCACTCACAAATAAAATCACTCGAAACACAGTGCATATTAGGTACTCTCAATGTGTGCGGGCGGAGGTTGTGCAATAAGAAATCAAAGTACCCCGCATACTCTGACACGAAAAGAACGCTTTATAACGTGGACACATGATCTCATGAATAAAATGCCAAGTACCAAAACTAATCTCTATCCACCAATCCACAACCCATTGCCCCCATGATCAAACAGGACTTTAAATCCGGTTATAGCATTAGGTAAGGAAAATGTTGTAGGGCTAGGGTAAAACAAGCAAGTGTCTGAGAATAGGCAAATCACTAACATAGGACAAGGCTAATTTAATAATATGTGCCCTCTTTTCATCAATTTCACCACATCTCTCTTTCACCTTACAACACACTTCCACAATGAAATCACTTGTTTCTTTCTTTCAACAACGAATTAGTGTATCCCCAATTTTTTCCCTTTTTTTTTCATTCAATTTTCTCTTCTTCTCTCTCTTTTTTTTTCTTTTGGGAAAAACATCACCATTCAAGCACACATTTCTCAATTATACTCACTCCATTCTCTTCAAAAATAACCCGCATATTTACCATTCTCAAGACATGATATAGATAGTGGAGCTCAACAAAGAAAAGGCATTATGCAAAGGGCTCAACATGGCTTACAAGGGTTAAGCATTTGAGAAAAAGAAACGAACATGCTCAAAATAGCAAAAATCGCCTATTATCCTCTCCTAGGGGCAATACAACCATGAATTCATACCAAACCCAAGAGATAAGTAAGAAGCAATATGTTTCAATACTTGGCAGCAAGAATAATGAGACCAACAACGACTTGACTCTTTTCATGACAAACAAAGAGTTTTTGTGACACCACTCCAAAGAAAGACAAGGCTCTAAAGCTCACTTGGGCATAAGTCTCCACTAAACTAGCCATTGAGAACAATCAAAATGTAACTCACAAAATGACCAAGGCCCACTGAATGTGAAGTGCAAAAGGTGCTAAAAATAAGTGCCACGATAAATTTCCACCAAAGACTAGCAAAAAGAACCATTATGCCACAAAATATCCAAGCAATAAGTAACACACTTCTACTTAAGCTATCAACAGTCAATCTCAACTAATCCCAAATTCCATGCAAAGAGAATCCACTATTTTTTTTTGTTTCAAATTTTCCTTTTTTTTTTTTTTTGAAAGACTCATAAGACTCAAAATACTCATAAGACTCAAAATCCGAAGGGATTCCCACCCCCAACTTGAACTAGACAATGCCCTCATTGGCGATCATATAAATAGAATAAGGCAAGTATAGTACAAGAGAGAAGGAAAGAGATCACCTCAGAAGTGGGTATGGCAAGCATAAATAGGATATGGGGCAAAGCACCCCCAACTTGTACCACATCAACCTGCACAATGTTAGTCCCACAACACAAAATATAGAAAACAAAGAAAACTAAAAGAAAACACACTAAACTAAGGAAGAACAGAAAAAAAAAACCCCCAGAAACACTCCACCAAGACTAAAATTATCCACTCTATGCTCAAAAAATATATTTAATCTGCTTTTTAAAATTTACTCGAGTTGGATCATCCCAAAAAAAATCAAGTGACTCGACTACAGTAAGGAAAAATAGTTGATGACATAAATGAGTCAGAATGATTTCACAAGTCACCACACAAATAAAGTCATCATACCATGGAAACATGTCCTTAAATGGAAAGGTCTCAAAACGCACCCTAGGAACTAAGACCGAACAACACACTTTAGCTTCCTTCCATCCATTTGTACAATGATCCTCGTCCTCTATGCCTGTACCACCAACCTCTCGACTTTGAATATAATCCACATCACCTTGATTGATCATAACAGTGTCAACCAAATCTACACATGAGACTATAGATTCCAGAGGCAAAGGCTCCAAATCAGACTGCAATAAGATCCCTACGGAAGAAATGACTGGTGCACCCATAAGAGAGGGTGCAGGCTCAACTTGGTTCACCCACAAAGAGATGTCCATGAGGTGTGTAGAGTCAAGTAAAGTGTTAACTTCCTCTATGGACTTGTCAATATCAAATTCCTCAAAACCAAAATGATCTAGACATGCTTGCAAGGGATCTTCAACTAAGGTATCAAGTACGTTAACCGCAAAACAGTCTTCTTCTGATTGAGTGTGTCTAGAGGAATTGTATATGTTAAGCTTCACATTCATATTGCCAAATGATACATCCATCACCCCGGCCCTAACATGGATATTAGCATTGGCCGTAGCCAAGAAGGGTCGGCCAAGGATGATAGGAGTGGTTTGCTTAGATGTTTGGCCCAGTTCTGTGTCAAGGACGATAAAGTCTATTGGAAAGAGAAATTGGTCAACCTTGACCAAAACATCCTCTATGACACCCCTTGGGGTTCTCACGGATCGGTCAGCTAATTGCAAGGTTATGGATGTGGGTTTCAATTCCCCTAACCCGAATTTCTCATACACGGAGTATGGCATAAGATTGACACTTGCCCCAAGGTCCAGGAGCGCCCTCTCTATGAGATGGTCACCAATGATACAAGAGATTGTAGGGGTCCCTGGATCAGGTAGCTTAGGGGGTGCAGAGGTGTGGAACATTGAGGAGACACACTCAGCTAGAAGGACCTTTTGCATAACATTGGTACTGCTTTTACGCTTTTGGGTGCAAAGGTCCTTTAAAAATTTAGCGTAAGAGGGGACTTGTCTTATGGCCTCAAAGAGGGGAAGATTGATCTTGACTTGCTTGAAAGTCTCGATCATATCTTCCATAGCAGCAGCCTTCTTGGAATAAGGAGACGGAGAATTAAGAGTGGTCTTTGAAAAGGAACACGCGGGCACTCCGCGGTGGGGCCACATTGGAAGTGGTAGGCGAAGTAGGAATGGAGGGGGGTGTAACCTCCTTCTCATGGACTGTGTCCTTGCCTTTGGGCTTAGAGGGTAAAGATTGAGCATCTTGCTTTTTAAGGTTGTCCTCTGTGACCCCATTGTCTACACTCCAACCACTCCGTAGAGTTATAACCGCTTGAGCTTGCTCTTGATAGTGATTGGGAGCATGCGGTTGATTGACGTGATATTGGCCTTTGGGGTTGTTTATTGGCTGACTAGGCAGCTTACCCTCCTCTCTCTTGTTAAGCGCATTGGCTAATTGCCCAATTTGAGCCTCTAGCCGAGATATGGATTGAGAATTGGAATTACACTGCTGGGTAGTACTCTCCAACCCTTGGAGTTTTTGGTTCATGGCTGCCATCCCTTGTAACATTGTCTCCTCAAAAGTGGAAGACAGTTGAGATTGGGGAGGCAGAGGAGCTTGTTGGAAGGGCTGTGGTGCCCTTTGAAAGGCCATTTGATTAAAATTGCTTGGGTTGCTGGGCCTTGGTTGGTTGAAAGTGTTAGGGTAGTTTGGTCTCTGTTGGGAAGAGGAGGGCCACTTTGGTTTGGCCCCTCCAAGAGAAGTTTGGGTGATCTCTCCGGCCGTGATTGTATGTTTGGGAAAAAGGATCATAGCTTGGCTTTGAGAACCCTTGGCAAAGACTAACCTCTTCTTGCACAAATTCTGGGTATTGGGAGGCAGACGGACAATCAGTGATGTAATGCATAGGACTAGCACAAATCCCACATGCCTCCTGAAAAGTGGGTTGGTGTTGACCCACAGGGAGAGAGTTTTGACCTGAAGTGATGAGCTGCTTAACCGCTTGGGTCAAGGCAGCTACTTGGTGCGTAAGGTCATTAGAGGGTTGGACCTCATACACCCCTCTCTGTTTGGATGAACTAGACACTACTCATCTCGAATGTTTGAGGGCAGATGCACGGTGTTGAGAGTTCTCACTAAGATTCTCAAATAATTTCCATGCACCTTCCTCATCCTTAAGCAAAAAGGTCCCACCACTAGAAGCATCAACTATTTGGCGGTGTGGTTCCGCCAAACCCTGGTAAAAAGATTGCACTAGTTGCCACTTGAGAATACCATGGTGAGGAGACGTCCTAAGAAGGTCATTGAATCTCTCCCAAGCTTCATGAAATTGTTCTCCATCATGTTGGGTAAAACCAGTGATTTCTTGTCTACGAAGAGTTGTCTTACCTATGGAGAAATATTTTTTCAGAAACTCACGACTCATTTCATTCGACTCATTTCATTCCAAGAGGTGATGGAGTTTGCCGGTAAGGATTTTAGCCATTGTTTTGCCTTATCTTTCAATGAGAATGGAAAAAGAAGTAATTTCAATGCTTCCTTATCAAAGTCACGAATGCAAACGATTTGAGTTTGTTCTAAAAATTCATCCAAGTGAGCACAAGGGTCCTCGTCTGGCCTCCCATAAAATGAGGGCAACATTTGTAAAGTGCCCTGCCTTATCTCATAATGGTTGGCCCTGACCATGGGCATGGCTATGCAGGAAGTGGATTCGTATCGCTTCGGAACAAAGTACTCAACCAATGGGGGGCGTTGTGCCCCAGCGTTTCCACCTTGGTCTCCCATAAGGTCTAAATTTTTATTACGAGTTCGTTTTGCCTTAATGGAGTCGAAAATAGATTTAAGGGTTCTGTCAAAATCAGGATCAGTATCGGAAGCTTTCGTAGGTGATTGCGACCGATACCGACGCATAAATATCCAAAGAACCCTAATTCAACCACTATTTCAGCAATCCAAGATAAAGTAATCAAAAAGAGAACTTACAGTGGGTAAACGAAATCGCTTTTGATCAGCCTGACCACCAATAAATTCAACTCCGCAATCCTTATGAGGTTCGAAAATCTGGCAAAGCTGAAATAGACTAACAGAACAATAAAATAAAACAAAGAATTAAACTAAAAATAAATTGAAAATATGCAACCGTGTTTTCACTCCCCGGCAACGGCGCCAAAATTTGGTATGTCGTTTTTGGTACCAAAAATAAAATTTATAAAACAGAGAATTAACTATTATTCCGAAGAACAATGGTTAAGTCCGAGATCGTCCATGGAGAGTAAAAAGCTAAGTTGCGATACTTTCAATTAATTTCTAATTTAATTATGAGAGCAAGAGAAATTTGGGATTTGATTGGTGACACTAAAATTAATACTAAAATTAACTAAGAAAGCAGCAAAGGTTTCGAAAGCTAAGGAGAGAAAGGACTAGGGCTTCAATTCCACCTTCCCCTTGCAGTATAATCGAATAAAATCCAAGGTAATTATTCAACATAGAAAAAATAAGATTATCGCTAGGGCTTTCAATCCCTATCGACAATCGTCAAGAGAATTCACAGGATTCATACACTGTAAAGGCTATCTCGATATAGCGCGGGTCGTCTCACCGAACTTAACGGGCGGCACGACCCGTCTAACGTCGTATAACCCATCTCAGAGACTATCCTGAAACAGTGAAAACTATTGCATGACAGTGCTTGACATCCGGAATACAAACACAACGATTAATAGGAAAAATATGCTCTTTCATAAAAAAGATTATGAATCATCCAAAGTCATACAATTATTGTTGAATAAAAACCCTAGAAATTAAACTATTACATTACTCGAAGAAAGTTTCCTCGTTACCCCAGTCGAAGGATTTAGCCGATCATGGAGAAAAACATATTAATCATCCAATAATCGAACTCCATTGTTTTCTCTGTGGCCACTGACTACAGTGCCCAATGCCTCTCTGTTCTCTGCGGCTTCGAGAGATGATAGCCTGTTGCGTGCCACAGCCGTTCTCTTCTGTTATGTCCGGGATCTAGTATGGGTATTGAGCCGCAGCCTCCAGATTCCCCCCAAAGCCCTTTGTTCCTTCTTTTATAATACTTCCCGACCGATCTTATAAAAGGCCATCATAAGGCCTCTACAAAACCTCTTGAATTGTAATTAAGGAGCCCAGACTCTAAATTATGTCCCAATAATTGGACGCCCAGCTAGTAAACCATGGCCCACTTTCAAATCCAATTCACGAACCAACTACTTGCACATATTGGTTTAATGCTGCAAATCTCCATGGAATTTGATTAAGTGCTTCTTGGCTTTTGAAATTGATAATAAGCTTAGCCCCATCTCTCCATTAATTTGATCAACACCGTATATAATTCTCAATTTAACAACTTTTTTTGGGTAAATCTCAATTTAACAACTTGCCTCGTTCAATTGTTCCGCAAGTCCTGAAACGAGATAAACGAGTATCAACCTCTAAGTAATGTACTAAATGGGCGTAACAACAATAAATTAGGGGCCGCCAATGGACACATTTGCGCCCCTATCAGTACCACATTGTGGTCGGCGACGTGTGCGCATACCCCTACGTAGCTCTGGTACCTCGACCTGCACCTCAGCAACTAACTGATCATTTTCCTCCACTGGAAAACAGTTTCACTCTGTCATGTGTAACATGTTTTCAAAATTTTATTTTTCTTACCTATTTGCTCCACGATAAAGTCGGTCCAATCTTCAGTGGGGGTCTAAGACTCTGACAATGACCCTGGCTGCGAGGACGACCCAATACCATCGTGCACATCCGTGGGGGTGGTGAAAAATGTACTCAGCGCAATGCCAGGTGAGATGTGTAACATGGGCATTGGATGATCCTCTTGTTATGGGTGTGGTTGTGCTACCATATTGTCCCCGTGTCCATGTCCATCATGTTGCTCTCCCTCGGCTGCCTCTCATTTGCACCAACCCCAACCTCCTCGTCAACATGTACCCCACCATTTCCCTGATCCTCCACCACCTCCTCCTCAACCACAACCGGCGGAATCCATACACCGTGCACCGGGGGTTCTTTCCTTAGAAATTTCTCTTGGGAAACAATGCACATCAACCCCTGCCTCCCCACCGCCTGTACTCGCTCTGACAAGTCTGTGCTAATTAGGCTCCTTAATAGATTCTTCTGCAAATAAGAAAATTTAAGATCAGTTTAATGAATTTACATTTAACTAATGTGAAAGTAACAAAACATTATCACTATCACCAGTTTGTCCAATAATGCACTCATTTGACTAACAAATGGCACGGTTATTCTCTTGTACCAAGTGACGTACTCATCCTCATCGAGGTATGCTCCTACAATGTCGGGCTCACCTTCTGGTACAATGTATTGGAGCCTATTTTCCCACCTCTATACATGTACTCTATCCTCATCTGCCCAATTATGAGAATGTTTCTTTATTTCCATACCATGCGAACAGTCTTGAGCAGAAAAGGGTTCTAGAGGCAATTGTCAATATCTAAACTGTCGCATGACTCTCTCGGGTTGATGCATCTCTATGATATTGAAATTTATAAGGGGCACCTTTGCCCTCCAAATATTCCTCCCAGCAGAGCAGAATGGGGGCAACAACTCAATCAACCTGTCTTTGTAGGGCTGCCCAATAACCTGCACACACAATTATTGGAGATTCAAAGTTTATTGCAAGAAGAATGGATCTAATCTTGGAAGGTAACACCATAATAAATGCCTACTTGAAACAACAGCCAAAGTGTTTAAGTCGTGTTATGAGGAAGATAACACGTCCTATAACCTCATCAGGCTTTTGCATATCCAACGAGTGCCTATAATGGCCAACAACGTGGGTCGCTAGGTCGGGGGAGTGGAATTTGTCATCCCACTTGCAATGAAACCATACGAACTTAAAGTGATAGCATTTCTAAAATGGAAAATACAATAACTCAATATTTCACTTGACATATACATGTAAATGCAACAACGTGAATGTATGAAAAAAATTTACCGTCCAATTAAGGCTGCTCCCTGGCGAGGGGGCCAGTCCTCAACACGTCCAGGGGCAAGATATGGTAGCCTCTCCCAAGCCCACACTTGAAGCAAGACAAACAAGCCTCCTGCATCTTTACTATTTGACTTGGAAAGATGGCATAGGCCTTTGTACAAGGAACCTAGCCTTGCGCTACCCCAACTGTACTGCCCTGCAGCTCTAAGGTCTTGAAAAAGTTCCAAATAGCATAAATGCACGCGGGATGATGATTCGTCGGGCACTAACACACCTCCTATTAGCTGCATAATGTATGACCGTGCCTTCTGCTCAATCTGAACTTGCGTATCTGTCTCTTCAACTTGTCCATTAAAGTGCCCCTGCAACCATTGCAGTGTTACCTTGTTCCCTCGTCTCGTTGCATGTCGAAGCTCGAGACCCAATAGGTCCCGCACCATTTGCTCCCAATTCAAATCCATACTCCTTGTCACCGATCTACCATCAACCAGGAGACCAATTATTATTTCAACATCTTGGAGCGTCACTGTCGCCTCAGCCAAAGTGAAATGGAAAGTGTGAGTCTCTGGCCTCCAACGCTCCACTAGCGCTGTCAACAACGCAAGATCTAACTGCATGTATTGCATGTTGAGTAGGCCACCAAATCCTGCCTGTGTAACCAACTCTACAATAGGAGCCGACGGGGGAGGATCCAATGAACGCAACTCCCGTTCGCAACGCCGGATGGTGATCGTATTAGACTCGCGTGGACCCCTCTCCTGAAATTATGAATTCTCATTAAAACTTGTACACGGCAACACAATATTTACTCTAGAAAGGGGAATTGGCACTTACATTGTCTTGCCAAACCGCACGGGAGCGATGGCCTTGCTGTAGCACAAGGACTGTGTCGTCAATGGGCCCCTGGCGTATATCTTGGAGCTTCATCATATATATAACCTGCAGTAAACAGCAACAAATCAACCCCAAACATGCACTTACAAACTGCAAAATATACCAACTTCTGAGACAATTATGGAAGAGGAAAGAATTCTCATATAGTGTAACAAATTGCTCCTTGGGAACACATACATCAATTTTCCCTATAAAGATGAAGTCACTCGTTCCTATCATTCCATAAAAAATGTACCACAAAAAAGAGTTCAAAGCAAAAAAGAATTCACTTCGAACATAAACATTATTTTACCTTCTATCAATCGACAACAATAGCTCAAACCACACTACAGTTGTGCCTTCATCTAAAGGAACCTAATAGGTTAGAATCCCAACGTCGTGTCTTGACAGATTGCAACATTTAAAGAACCTAAAACAGAGAGTACATTAAACACAAAACAAGCCGAAGTCTTAAGCAAAAAAAGCCGAGTTGCAGAAATTCCCTAGAATTACAACAACTCATATGCAGGCAAAAAAATGGCTACTTCTATGCTACATTACCTTTAAAACCTCAAAATATAGGAAGAGGAAGCCAGCCTTTCTTAGAAATAGCTAAATTGGTATAAAATTGGCATCCATAACACAAGAACTGGTTTAGGCTACTAATTTCCCACTAAACACACCCCTGTATGCTGTTAAAAAGAACCTACAAAGCTGGTAAAATTGGGAATAAATTGTCTCAGCAGTTGCTACTAAGAGTACTTAGCCTACTCCTTTGGGTAGCGCTATGATCTTGGCATTAGCATACTTGTAAAAATAAGCAACAAATGTTTGTGTATCCATCCCAAGATAATAACCTTGCATTATTATCTTTTGGAAAAGACCGTCACTGAACTTCTTTCTGCATAATATTTTCAGAGACCAACAGAATACACTTAAAAACACTTAATGCTAAATCTATCAAACAGATACAACTAAGTAGTCTTTTCAACCTAAGTGATGATCATTGAGTCCAATAATGTTTGTAAGAACATGAACAATATTGACCACTAATTTTTTCTGCCCCATTTGTCTAGCTGATTAAGGTTGGGTAATTAAAAATATTGACCACTAATTTTGATTTTTTAAAAAAAAAATACAATAACCGATAACCGATTATTTTGATTATTGTATTAAGCTAAAAAAAATCGCCAATTTTGATTTTAACTATAAGCTCCGATATTGATTTCAAGCTTCATCAATACCCGAACCAAATTGAACCGTTGCCATCCTGAGCGGCTTTGCCCTTCGGTTGGGGAAGACATCACATGGAAGATGAAGGGCAAGTGGGCTTACTTTCCACTTTTACCCATTTTCAAGATGTTACCCCAAACTTACATAGGGTCCACTTAAATGTAATCCAAAATGTCCATGTGATATTGTGATGTTACATGTCCTGTCAATTTTCTAAATGTGATATTGTGATGTTACATGTCTTGTCAATTTTCTAATTTCAATGTGGACAACAAAATCTCCATCTTCATAAATTTCTTGATTGAAGTACTTTTCAGAAGATAATAGAAATAAGGAAAGAAAGCCTCTTTCTCAAAATGGTGACCCAATATTCAGGCCTGCCATCCTTTGGCAGAATATGAGAGAGAGAGAGAGAGACCGTGGTGGTAGTCTGCGACTAAGCGGCGTGAGAGAGACCTTCAAAGCTATTCCTTTTTTACCGGAGGTGGAGGCAGTATGGTCGGCTGCGACAATGGGGATCGTGGTCGACGACACTGGTGGGAATCACCCGAGATCGCCCTTTTCGCCCAAAATCGCAGAGCTGTGGATGGGGAGAATGTTGAGTGACGCACGCGTGTTCTACAGTATTCAAAATTTGAACCCTAATGCCGCATATCCAACCTGCGACATTTGCTAAGGTGGACAGCTCGGCCACGTAGGATGCCACACTTTCCACATGCGGCATGACATATTTTTAAAAATAGTTTGAGAAATGGTATATTTTGGTGAATTGTTTCATATTTTGGTATATATCGGCCAAAAATCCAAACCCTAACAAATCCAAGCGGGTGTGAGAGGGTACCGGAAGAGTTTTCCAAAAACGTTTAAGAAAGAAAAATGAAGTTTAGGGTCTGTTTGGAACATGTGGAAGGGAAGAGAAAGTGAAAGAAAATAAAATGAGAGGAAAGTGAGAGAAAAGTGGGAGGAAAATTTCACTATTCACAATACTAAGATTTTTTATTTTCTCTCTTCTTTCCCTCCGAACCAAACAAGATGAGAGACAAATTTCAATTTTCCTTTCTTTTCTCTCACTTTCCTCAAGTTCCAAACATATTTAAATGGTGAATTACCTATATATCCCTTCGACTTTACGCGAAATGTCATTTTGGTCCTTTATGTTTCAATTTCGACATAAAAATCCTTCAATTTACGATTTCGTTGCAAAGTGATCCAAATCATGATCTCCGTTAGTTTTTTGGACGGAAATCTTGATCTCCATTAGTTTCTTTCTTTCCTTTGTTTCTATACTCTTTGGCAATTTCACAAGTTCGAAAAATTCTTTGTGTTCGTTGAAAACCAACATGCATGGACTCCAAACCCAATACAATTTACCCTTTATGTAAACACTTTGGCCGGTAATATCGTCTACTTGAAACCCAATTTGAAGCAAAAGAAACGAATTTATCAACCGGGCTTCAATTTCCCTCCAATCCCCTGTTTCAGACGAATTTATCAACCGGGCTTCAAGTATGTAATTGGATACTTGTCTTTCAATAATCAACATCACTTGGTCTGAATTGGATTCATATTGCAACAGCCTGGAATTGCGATGTAATTATTTCTTTTGTAATTAGGGGAACATACATGCGGACGGAGATGCTATCTTGCATTTATTCATGGCTATTCAATCATTACTTTTGGTTCATCTTCATCCCTATTAGAAGTTCAAGACTTATAGTTATCTATACAAATTCTATATTTTTTGTTAGCCTGGAGTTGAGCCTACTAGTAGAAGATAATGGAAGAAGCAATTCAAAGAAGGGTTCAGGAAAAATTGAATTCTGAGGAATTCGAGACAGAAGTAAATGAACGAGTAGAAGCCAAAAAGAAGGTACTATATGAAATCATGGATGCTGGCTTGGAAAAAGAATACGAATATGCTCTTAGATATGAACGGCAAAAAGTGGTATGTTGCATTATGTATTCCAGGCCTTGTATATGGATGTGCTCTTGGTTTCATCTGTTAAAGCATCCAACCTCTAAATGCTCTTCTTAATTTGACAGGTTTTGCAAAGGCAATTGGATGACTTCCGAAAATCGGCAGAGTCCGCTAGTTTCACAGGTTTGGTTGCTTCTCAAAATGTTGAACTATAATGCATATGTACATGGGTATACTTATTTAAATAATGTGATCAGCTGCTCAGCTTCAGAAATACACGAGCAACTTCAGTGTTGAAGTTAGCGAGGGAAGCACATGTAAAGTTTACCGAGGAACCTAGAGGGAGATAGAAATTGCTGTTAAAATGTGTGATCCACAGATGTTTTTAAATTTTGCAAGCTCATTTGAGGTATGTTTAGATTTATTATGCATGTTTTTCTACTTACTGTAATGAAAAAATGTTTTGTTTTTGATAGACAGAATATTATCTATTATCGCCATTGGTCATCCCGCCCCACAAAAACGTCGTCAAGTTGCTAGGCTTTTGTAATGAAGGACAAACTTTAGCACTTGTTTATCCCTTTTACTCAAAGGGGTCTTTGCAGGATGCTCTAAACAAGCCTGCTGAAACAATTGGTGCGTCTTTGCCTGCCTTATATTTCGATAATAATTCATGTTGTTAACTTTTAATTTTGGCTTTATTTTAATTAAATTTCTGCTTCAACTGTGAACAAAGCAAGAAACGAAACCAAAGTAAAAAACAATCACAGAAAACCCTATTTTTCAGAAATTATGGCCTTGTTCCCTTCTATTTTTTCCCCATTTTCAAAAACAATGCCATAATTTTGGTTCAATCAGCGTCAGCAAAGTTCTATTTTTTCCCCAATCAGCGTCAGCAAAGTTCAAGGCATGGTAACCTGCCCCTTGATAGGATGCAATACATTCGACTTAGGGTTGCTAACCATTTTTGGTTTATTTTTATGTCTTTATTCAAATTTTTTTTTTTTTTTTTTGCATTTGGACTCTCCATATATGAATTAACCTAATCATCAAATTTCCATACGGTTCATGGCAATTGGACAAATGATGAACCACTTTAATCACAAGCAAATACAAGTTAGATCTATCTATTCAAGTACATAAATCCCAATATCGATAAATGAAACTTTTCAAACATCTCTGGACACATGTCCAATGCTCAAATCCAAAGTGTCCTATGTTTTACCAACGTTATTGGTTTGGATCCATCGGGGACACTCTAAAAAATGCTTCGGACACTAGCAATACATACCAGGGGTGTTAAAACAATATAGTAGACACTTTTAAAAGCTTGAAAAAGTCTTTCTTTTTGGTGTGACATGTTATTATGGTTTATTAACTATAGGGACAAACAGACAATGGAACACTTTTTTTTCTAAATACTTTTGTGAATGATGTAATGACACATAAGGTTGAAGGTATACATGCGGTTACAAATTTATCCTTAAGAGCCATTTTTATTTATACAACTGAATAAATAAATATTCTATAGAACATATCACGACGTATCGTGTCCTCCAATTTTTTGAAATTTGCGTATCGCAGTGTTAATGCCGTGTCCATGTCGTGTCGTGTCGCGTGTAAGTGTTGGTGCTACATAGACAATCGATCACAGATTTTACTCCATAAAAATGCAATAACAAGAATGAACTTTTGTGATAGGATTGGGACATGCCTTGAAGGACCCTTTTTCTTCCATTTCACTTTCTAAATTGGTCTTCCAAGCCCCTTTTGGAAGTTCAACCTTCGGTCTTGGGTACTTGTGTTTTAGCCTAGTTGTAATAAGTGCATTAATTTTGGGTTAAGGCCATCTCCAGCCTGCCCTTACTCAAACTTTTACTCAATTACAATAAAAATCTTGGTAAAAGTCTAATGTACTCTAATGGATAAACCTATATGCAAGCGTAATTTTTAAGTAAAAGCTTCGTTAGTAGCACAGTGGTGAGTAAGATGGAACGCACGAAAATATACTTGAAAGTTTTGAATAAGTAAAAGAGTGACCTTCTTCAGTATAAAAATTCGAGTAACATACCGATATATGTTAATGTAATTGGGTCAATGAGTGCAGACATGTTTTGGGTGTTTTTTACTTAAGTTATATATATGTGAACATTTGAGTAGAAGAGTGAAGATGCCATAACAAGGGGTCACACGAATAATGGAGTAAGTGACAGCTAGTAGGCATAGTTGGATCATTTTCAGTGTAGGGCTCACTACAAGAAAATCGAAATCTCCCGACGGTTTTTTTAGCAACAGTTAAAAAAATCGTCAGTATAGATGGGTTGTGGTGACGGTTTCCAAGGAGTTACTATAAGAAGGTTTATAGCCACGGCTTTTCAGTGGGCCGTTACAATAGGCCCTTTCTTTTGTAAGGGCCCAACTTCGTTCTGTTCTATACCGTTGTTAGAGCCCCCCAAAAATGGACTCTTGTTTCGCTTCGTTTAATAGTTGCTAGAATAGAAATGTTGTGATTTTTCTGCGCATACACTACTGGTCCCAACTTTTCTTTTATCGTTTTCTTCTTCGGTCACTGCTTTTCCTGTTGCTTCCACTTCTGCTTCAAATCATCGGCCAGAGACGATGACAAGTAGTCTCTCTCTCTCTCTCTCTCTCTCTCTCTCTCTCTCTCTCTCTATGTGTGTGTGTGTGTGTGTGTAAAACAAAAAAGAAGAAGGTACAATTGGAGTGGGGTTGTGAATCTAAACTTTTGTTTCATTACTTGGAAAAAGAATATAAAATCTTTTACAACTTCTCATCTTGAAACACTATGATGATTGTGCTCTCATCTCATTTCATAATTTGCCTCTGAGCGGAGCATGTAAATTGAGCCTTCTTTCTTTCTTGCTTCGAACTAGTATCGAACAAAGTAAAGATAACAGCTAAATCCCTTATTAGGTTGTCAATGTTGCAGAATTGTTTGTTGTTTCATCTACAATCACAAGTCGTATGTCCCTTACAAGAAGTATTACAATCTAGTGAGGTTGCTTAGAAAATTTAAGAAAATCTACTTTACTTTTTATATTTCAGGGCTTGGGATACTGCTCCAAATTAAATCTGATTAAGACCATCAAGAATTTGGTTTGAATTTAGAGGATGTGATAGGAAATATGTGGTTCAAGGTTCTAGGTGTAAGTTTGGGTGTGAATCTAAGGGATCTATCCAGTTGTTTGTTTAGGATGAGTTTGTAGAGTAGTTTTTTAAAACTTCATTTTGTTGCGAAATTTTGATATTATTTGTGAAGAATTTTTCGGGAAAAGAGCACATTTTCAAGAAGATACCATCATAGATATTTCCAAATTCTTGAAACCAAGTCCTATTTTTCAGAGTGAATGAGCATCAGGCTTTTCTCCTCCCCCACTACAATCTTCTTTTGGGAGGATTTTGCTCTTCTTTTCTGGGATTTTCGTTTCATAGGTTTGGACAGATTTATTCTATCTTTTGAACAAAACAATTTTAGGTAGACTTACTGATGCCCACAGTAAACTTATCCTTTCCTGGACAGCTCTACCATATAGACCAATGTCGAACTACTAGGTATTCAAAACTTATAGTCCAAGGCAAGAAATTTCAGTAGTGCTGATTGGTGTGAAGTGTTGGGAGGAAACTTAAATTAGTGATGTAGCATTTGGATAAGAAAACTATTGATAAATGTTCTTCAAATTTTTGTAGTCATCTATCTCGGGACTACTTACTTTGATTATCATGGCCGTTGTATTGTACTATAATAGACATCATCCTGCTTATTTTGTGTAAGATTCTTAGTTTGGGTGCACCCTCTATGCCATCCTATTGACATTTTGTTATGAAACAAATATACACGGCCACTTTGACAATATTGCTCCGACTTGTCAGCTCGTTGGGGGTACTCACTGATCCTGAGATCCATATTTCAAAACAAATATACACGGCCTCTTTTGTTGAGTGTGAAGTTAAATTCGGCATTTTCTACCTAAATTGTAAAGTTTCAGCATCTCTGGTCCAGACCAAGCCAAGGGTGGTCCGGACCAAGCAAGAGGAAGTCAAAAACATGTCGCAGCATGTTTGGTCCGGACCAACAAGACCTCCGGACCTTGGTCTCGTTGGTCCGGACCAACGTGGCTACAAGGAGCGGATTTTTGGCGTTTTTAGGGCTTCTCTTGTATTTTCTTATAAAAGGCAAAGGATAGGGCGCCACCTATTGTATCGTTGTTCATCTTTCCTCATAGTGAAACCCCTAACAGTCCGTGGAGTAGATTAAGCAAATTGCTTAAGTCTGAACCACGTATATCGTTGTCTTGTTCTTTGTTCTTTTGATTGCTTGCTTTATTTTTTGTGTGAGATTGTTTTTCTTGCCCTTACAACTAGTATCAGAGCACCCCGATTGAGTGGGAGCATCGATGGCAGGAGAAGACATCAGAAAAGTTTGCGGAATCGAAAGGTTCGATGGAAGCGACTATGGATATTAGAAGGTGCAGATAGAGGATTATCTGTACTGTATGGGAAGGGTTTGAATGGCCTGTATGATAGAACAAAGCCCGTGGATACGTCAGATGCAGATTGGAGTACCTTAGACAAGAAAGTTTTGGGAATTATTCAACTGACGTTGACGAAGTCGATGGCTTACAACATTGCGAAGGAAAAGACTACCAAGGAGATGATAGCGGTCTCTTTTTTTGGGTAAATGATGATAGCGGTCTTGTCAAGCATGTATGAAAAACCTTCCACAAACAATAAGGTATATCTCATGAAGAAGTTATTTAATCTTAAGATGACTGATGGAACCCCTGTTACGAATCAATTGTCGTCTACTTCAATTGATTTTGATGATGAGATACGTGCCTTGATTGTTTTGGCTTCTGTACTCATGGGAATCTACACCTAATAGTTGGGAATCTATGTGTATGGTTGTTAGTAACTCTGTAGGAAATGAGAAACTTAAACAAGATGACATTCGAGATTTGATCTTGAGTGAAGAGGTTCGTAGAAAAGATTCTAGAGAAACCTACTTGTCTAGTTCTTGTTTCGCGTTGTAGGGGTTTTGAAAGGGGTTCAAGTAACGAGAATAATTTGAAATTCAAGAAGCATAGTACCAAGTCTCGAACATGTCAACAAGAGGTTGAATGTTGGAATTGTGGCAAGATAGGTCACCATAGAAGAAACTATAAGGAGCAAAGAAAGCATATTTTGCTAATGTTGTTGCAGGTGGTAATCAAGATACTTTGCTCTTTTCGGTTGACAGTCCGATGGACTCTTGGATTTTTGACTCAGGAGCTTCTTTTCACACCATTGCACACCGAGAAATTATGAAGAATTTTGTTTTGGGTAATTTTAGGAAGGTGTAATTGGCTGACGGTGAGGCATTAGATATTGTGGGCATGAGAGATGTTCAAATCAGACTACCTAACAGATCTCCATGGCTACTCCAGAAAGTTCAATCTATTGCTAAGTTGAAGAATTTGATTTCTGTAGGGCAACTTGACGCTAAAGGACACATGGTTGTTTTTGGTGGTGATTGTTGGAAGGTTACAAAAGGAGCATTGATTGTGGCTCATGGGGTCAAGATAGGAAAACTATACATGACAGAGAGCACAAGGGATACAGTTATAATTGTTAATGCGACTGACAATGCTAGCCTAAGGCACCCCAGGATGGGTCATGGGTCATATGAGTGAAAAGGTAATGCAGGTACTGTACAAACTTCAATCATTCTTATTATTTGATGGTACCAGCACTTTTATCACATCATGCGACTGATAGTTCGTAAGTCAAAGAGGCATTTCTTTGGATTTTAGAGTTCTTACGAGCCGAGATTAAGTCGTTAGGGTAACTAGAAGAGGTCTGCGAGTTTAACAGCGAAAAATTCGAATCACAAACAAGATAAACATACAGATCTGTGGAAAATCGAGCAAAAAGTAGAAAAAATTGAAAGCATAGATTAGGGTTTCGTTTTGCAGCAAAATGGATCAAGCAAACAGCCAGAAAAAAGTGAAATCGTACTCACCTACAAGCTTATCGGAAATTACTTCACACGCTTCTCCTACGATTTGGCCTGATTCGACAGCCTTATCCATCCACGCACACAGAGAGAGAGAGGAGCGAGGCTCAATGGGATTTGAAGGGAGATGAATTTAAGGTCCTGCCCAAAAACTAACCTTTTAATAGAGGAAAAAAGAATTGGGTGTCGAGTGCCCAAATATTATCCGAGCCGTCCAAATGTACTATTTTTTAGGGTCCAAATTGCTTCTCTCTCTCTTCTCTCACCCAAACATACTCTATTTTCCTTTTCTCTAGAGGAAAAAAATTTGGGTACGAAGTGAGTATTGTCACTTGGTACCCAAGCATAATCTGACCCGTCTAAGTGTGTTTTGAACGGTTCTGATTGATTTCCTCTCTCTCTCCTCTCACTCAAACACACTCTCTCTTCCTTTTCTCTCTCAAAAATTCGAACCGTAGAATTGCGTTCTGGACGGTTGAGGTTATCGAACGGTACCACATAGGCAATACCCACTCAGCACACAAAAATTTCTCTTAATAAGGGGTGTTCCCACAAAACAAAAAAAGAAATTAGTACTCCCATCCATCCCAAAATAAGTCCTTCTGAGACTTCACGTTATTTTCAAATACTTATACATAAGACAACTTAAATAATCATCCTTCAATTACTTTCAAATTAGAGTTTCATCTTGTGTAATTTTTAAAATTATGTTTTCATTCTGAAATTCAAATAAATTCACATTTGCCCTTTATTACTGTATATATTACCTTGATCAAGTCAGAACGCCTAGATTTTAAGAAAAATCCAAACTTTTAACATAGGCCGATAAAAGATGGGAATCTCGCGGGCAAAGACAAAACTAAGAAGGTGCTTTGGGGCCAAGGCCTCCCCACCTCAAAATCCCACCAATTGCCTAGGCATTTTTTTAAAAAAAAATATTTATGTTTGCATAGATGGGCCTCCCCTAATAAAAAAAATACTCCCTCCGTCCCAATTTAAATGCTGCCTACGGTTATACGTGCATTTTTAAAACTCTTGTAGTTTTAATTCTACAATGAATTAAATATGCAATATGGATCTTATTTGATAGATCTCAATTAGTTCTATTAGACAAAATTTTTAAAACTTTGAAAACGTTACCAATTAAAAGATATAGACGTTTGAAAATGGCACGGATATTCGTAGGGAGCATTTAAAATGGGACGGAGGGAGTACTAAATGGTACTGAAATGCTCCGGTTCTGGTTACTTTTTGAGGGATGTTTACTACTTTGTCACGCCCCGCCCCGCAAACGGCACCCGTTGTGGGCCCAAATCGGTGCGGTCACGTGACATTCCAACACAAGACCCAACATCACCTTACAAAATCTCAGAATAAAAACACAGCGGAAGACTTCAACGTATAAATAAAAGTGTCAACGTTAAACCAACTCAACACCCACAACCTTCTACTCAGAAACAACTTAAGCCATGAACTCAAAATGTTTTATACTACAAACCATAAAAGTATTACGCGATAGCAACTGAAACTCACTCGACACCAACTGCACAACCCAACGCTGACCGGTAGTGGACCCCCTCTACAGCCCCTGCTATCTGGAAAACCATAAAGGAAAACAAGGAGTGTGTGTGAGACATAGAAATGCTCAGTAAAATATAACCAAATCAACATACAAAACACAACAGTATTATACAAACAACTATCAACATGTATATAACCAATCACATGCAAGTGGCACGTCTGCCATATCCTATGTATCCTAGGTCACTGTGGGAGCACACCCCGCTCGTTGTCACCAGTAGCTAGCCGACACAACGTATTCGCGATGTAACCCAATCCACAGCCCCTTCTCAGATACCATCTTTCACACACAACATACATGCATATCCACAGCTAAAACATCTATTAGCATGATAAACATCTATCTTCACAACAACACGACATCATCACATGATATACATCCGTCTTCACAACAAATACATCATCACACACAATTATATGTTATTGAACATAATCATGTCAAACACACTCACCTCTTATTTGACTGGAGTATGCCAAACTTACGGTTTCGGCACCTCCCGATGACCTGACTTGTCACCTAGTCACAAGCTAAACAGTATTAGCATATGATTATCTTCACACATTAACACAAACGCTTAAATAAAAGTTACACAACAAAACACGAGATTATAAATTTTGTGGGACTGTCCGCCTTCGACAATTCACTAAAAATTGCCTACTCAACATTTACCAATGACTCAAACTCCAAAACATCACCAACTTATCAATACATAAGACTCATGAGAACCCATATCCATTAACCATGCTTAGCTATAGCAAACTTCATGGAGAACTCAGCTCAAAAGGCTGCCCAAATTTTCAGAATTTCTCAACCATCAACTTCAAATCAAAAACTACTATTGCCTATAAGAATTCAATGAACAAACCCTACATATCGAAGATATATGAGTCTAGTTTCCAAATAAAAAAGCGGTTCGCAAAACGGACACCCGAGCTATGAGTTATGCCCATTTTCCCAAAGAGTGTCAGTGCTGTCTGCACAGACGCGAACCCGACAGTAGCTCGGTAGAACATTTTTCATATTTTCTGTGCTTCTCATAAAATCACGAAAATTTAACACAACACCGAAGACATCCATGGGTAGCTACTGTAGAAATATCATAAATTTACGAGCTCTGGAACTATATCTAAAAATTCAGCCAAAATCCTTGCAGATTCGAGTTCATCAACAACCAAACACTCTTAGCTATCTTGATCATGAATTTTCTGTAAGAGAAACCCATAAACCCTCCTCCCAACTGTAAAATGCCAGATTTTACTACCCAAAAGCTACAAAGATTATCAAATCAAGATCAAGAATCTTACCCTGAATTAGGTTTCTCCCTCTTAATTTCCCTTCTTTCCTCTTCTTCTTCTTATTCTTCTTCTTCTTCTACGTCTCTCCCTCTCTCTCACCTCTCTGATTGTGGTCATCAGACCAAATGAAGGAAAAGTATCTTGGCAAAATTACACTCCATGCCCTCAAACTTTGGTTTCTACTAGCTTAAAACCCAAAACTCATGATCACTCCAAACGCGAATTAAATACTATTTATCCGTGACGGGTATTACATACTCTTTCTGTCCCCAATTTTTGGTCTCTCGTTCTATTCTAACCAGATAAAACTAGTTATAACTTTAAATTGGTAATGAATTTGATATTCAATATGGATGTTGTTTGATAAATTTCAATAAATTCTGTAAGACAGTGTTTCCAAAATCACGTAAATCAATATAATTGCAAGATATAATCAATTGAAAAGTGACCCGACCTCCTAAAAAGGACAAATGAATGGGGACGGAGGGAGTATTATGTTGCTATGTTCTGATTCTTGAGATTCTGGTTCCTCTCAAAGTTTAGGTTTGTACCTTATATTTTTGTTACATTTATCTTCTATTTGCCAATCCAAAAAGAGACGTAAACTCTGTGTTTCATTATGGGTATTGTTTGGACATTTCAAAATATAGATTATTGAACTTTGAAATTTTAAAATCTCGTTGTTTTTGCAGTTCCCTCGGACATGAAATCCTAATTCCCTCCTTGCTCGCGGGCTAACAATCGGGTAAAAAGAAACCGGTTCATGTCTATCGGGTAAAAATTTGTTCGCAGGTATAGAGAGAGAGAGAGAGAAGAAGAAGAAGAAGAGGCGATCAAAGAAAGAAATCGCACCAAGTCGAAGTAATCTCGCGGGCTAGATCGAAGGTTCTCTCTCTCTCTCTCTCTCTCTCTCTCTCTCTCTCTCACGATGTCGTACAGAAACTAGGGTTTTGTTATGTACAGAACATCTTGGGATCAATTTCCTTTCACATGTTGATGTTGCTGCTTGTTTTTTAATCATTTTGAAACTAGGGTTAATAGTCGATCTGCTGATTGAATCGTTTTCAATCTCTGGTTCGGTATAGAAACTAGGGTTAATAATATCCTGTTCAAACTAGGGTTAATTGTTCTCTCTCTCTCTCTTTGCTAGTCTGATTGAATTTCTTTTTACTAAAAAAATTGCTTGTCTGGACTTAGGTATTAACCCCAAAGTATGATTAGTATTTTCATTTTGATAATTGTAGAAACCAGGTTTTTTCCCCTAAAATACTATCTCTGATTGATCATGCGATATTGCAGTATTCTTGTTGTGAGTTTGACTTAGAACAGCAGCGGTTGGTAACTTGTTCAAACCTAATTTTCAATTTATTGATTTAATTAGCAATTTAATATGAGTCAACTATATTGGTGAACGAAAATTATATTGATATCTTTCACTTTCTGACTTAAACTAGCCTTTGGCATCTTGGTTTAATGAGTTTCCATTTTTTCCAAGAACTTCCTACTTCTCAATTATATATGCCTTGTTTCTTTTCCCTGTTGTTGTGTTAGATAATCTCATTTTCCTTCAAAAGTGCACGGGTATCTCTCTCGTTAGTGCATCTTTCATCAGGAAATGAAGGAAAAGAAGATGGCCGTCCAACTAAACAAAAAGAACATTTTGATATAGTGAAATTGGGAGGGCATTGTAGCTGTAACTTTTGGCAGAAAACGTTGGATGGGTATTGACGAACGTCAGTGTTTAAAAAAATTGCTTGTCTGATTGAATATCTTTTTTAATCAATTTTGCTACTAGTATTTCTTAATTTGTATGTGCTGAAGGAACAATTGAGGGGGGGTGAAATACTTGTTGTAGTTTTGTATAACCAATGGATATGGTGAATTTTTACTTGGATGATCTATTGCATGTGTGGCAACTTCCTTAGTTTTGTACAACCAACTTCCGAATTAACCCTAGTTTTTTTTTTTTTTTTTGAATTAACAATGATTGGTCCTCGACACAGTCATGTCTAGTTAAAGCAACATGAGCGCTCAAACTCATTACTCTCGATTTCGAAATGAGAAGTGTGGCTGTCGCTTGAGAGCTCCCGTGAGAATTTCGGAATCAAACAAGAATCCTGGAAGGCTCTATTACGGGTGTCCAAAGGAGGACAAAGGAAAATGTGACTTTTAGGAGTGGTGCAATCCAACTGGGTGTGACCAACCCAACCCAGATGTTGCACCAGAGGTGGAACTGGTGAAAAAATCCAATGCTTTTGTTGAAGTCATTGAAGTCAATGTGGCTAATCTGAAACACATGGTGAATATCATTGTGTTCTTTTGTGTTCTAGCCTTGGCTGTGTCTTTCATTGCACTTCTTAAGTGACAGTATGACTGTATTAGGGTACGACTGGATTAGGTAGAAATATACAGATGGGAAGTGTTGATTCCTTGGTAGGTTGTTTGTAATATTTATTTGTACCAATGTAAGCACTATTCTCATACCATGGGTTTCGTGTTCATGGAATTGTAAGATGATTTGTCACCAGCTATGGACATGTAATAGCAGTAGAGATGAATCTTAAGTTCAACTTTCTTCTATTTATTTATCTTAGAGCAATAGGTCTCTCCTCCAAATGCTTAAACACAAACAAGTATCAGACTAGTTATTTATGGCCAACAATTCTTGAGATGCCTAAAGGGTCACCCAAACTTCATGATCATCTAAGATGACCAACCAGCTTGTGAATCAACCAACAATGGGTGAAGCTCAATGATACAAAAGAGAGAGAAGATATCCGATATACTAACTGCAAAATAGATCAGGTCCTTTAATTGAGCCAGAAAATCATAGCATTAGCAGGTAAGTGAGTAGCCCTGTCATCCGTGTGCATCCACGGGTCTGTCCAGGTTTCCAGGACTAGGCTACAAAATTTCTTAGAATGAAATTGCCTCTGTTAAGAAACGAATTAAAGCTATTAGAAGTTCCAGCCAATGCCCAATCGGAGCCTGTTTCTTTGACTTCCTTAAAGAAACTCAAGATCCATGGAGCACAATAAACTGTTTTCCAGGATAGGAGCATAAGTGTAATTTCTCAATACCAGTTCATCATTAGACCACAATAAATGGTTCGATAATAGTTGCTAAAGTGTCATTCTACCAACTCAAGTTCTTAAATCATAACATAAAATACCATAACATCCATCTTTCGGAAACTACAGAATGCGCCAAATCAAGTTCTTAAAACATAACAGAAACTACCATAACAACAAATATTAGAAGAAAAACTAATCTGGCAACAAGGAAATAGTAACAATCTGGGCAGCAAGCAACCCAGATTTGGACTACACACAGCAACCAAAATAACAGATTGTCCGAACAGATTATCCTAGTGAGCAAATCCAGATTCAACCCATCAGATTTGAGTGACTGATTCCAGTGAGAGACAAATTCCAGTGAGCTAGGCAGTCCCTTTTGGTTCTTTGTTGTCTCCAATATTTTGTGCTCAGTCTGGCCATAAGCAACTGTAATTTCAATGGATGCATTTCATTCTTCATAATTTCGGTTGTGGAAGCATGCAATTGCCAATGGGAATGTCGATCAAGTTCTAGTTGTCAGGGCTAGCCGTTGAAACAACTCCCTAATTTTGTTGAACTAGCTGCAAACAAACTTTATATTGATGAGCCTCCCAAATCTCGGCCTATATGATATTTATGGATAACCCAAATATTCATTGTTCCTGGTTCAAAAATATATTCATTGTTCTACCCATTTTTTTAGTCATCTCAACACGATTTTGACTTTTCTGTTTTATATTCTAAGGTTTTTCCCCCCCAAATATACCATGGGTTCCCAAAACGAACAAGAATATAATTTTTGTGGGTATAATCTACAATTTTCGGATCAATCGTCACAATTTCCTACTCAATTCACTGGGCATGAGTCACAATATTTAGCAAAAAAGATTTTTAAAAAATAATAGGTTAATAGAGTTGTTTTCTTTTTTTTTTTGGGTAGGAAATGAATAGAGTTTGTAGGGTGGGTTGGAGTCGCAACTTTAAAAACCACAAAAATAGATCATCCAATTACCACATGGGTCACCAAAAGCAAAATTTGATAAGTGGGTTGGAGATGCTCATGTGATCGTTTCTCCATAGGTAAATTTCTAGTTTGGGACTCGTATGAGATTTCTAAATTGTTATTAGTATTTGAACAGGAGAAGATACTAGGAATACTAATTTTACTTTCGTAAATGAATAACTTGCAAAAATTATTACTACTAGTATGGGAAAAAAAAAAAAACGACAACAAAGGAACAATATTCAAAATCACACGTTCAAGGTTTAATGCAATGAGTGTATTTCCAGAGAAATAACGTCTTCCTGAAATTCTCTTGGGGTTTGTTAGAAACTTGTGCAAAGTGCGAATTGTTGGGGATTTCAACACCCCAATTCCACCGCAACGGAAGCGCAAACAAAAAGATGATAAACAATCAAGCACAATACAAGAACACACAATATTTTACATGGTTACTCAAAATTGGGTACGTCCACGGGAGAGAGATATCTTCACTATATTTGGAAAAATAGTGTATACAATGTGACGTGAAAAAACCCACCCAAAGAGCACCTAACACTTGGCTCTATACATAGTTTTTTCACTCACCCCCACACTATTTTTCCTCACTATTTTCTCATCTCAAACTCACAACCGGAGCGCACGGCAAACCCCCACGGGCTGCCCTCCCTTGTGCCCTTCTCCGTTGCTCTCAAAACTGTCCACTCTTCTCGTCTCATTCTGCACAAACAACTTGCTACAATATATAGGCACTGTCTAAAAACTCTTCAAATGCCGTGAAGCTTCTGGATGCTCTTTTTAATGCCACATGCTAGCCATTTCATTAACTCCTCTTTTTCATTTGTCTGCCCAAGCATCACTTCCCGAGAGCAACAAACTCATTTGCCCAATGCACCATTATAGCATTGTATTGGCGGAGAAACAGCCACCAAGCTGTAAAAACCATTTTCTTTTTCCACACGTCCATTTCTCTGCCTCTTCATTTTTCTCTTTTAATTTTCTTTTTCATTTGAAGTAACACATGGGGAAAAAAATCCCAACACGAATAACAAAAAATTCAAGTATTGCGAATAACGAAAAATTCTTTTTTCTTATTCTTCCATTTTCCTCCCGTTTTCATTTCTTTACGTTTCTATATATCATTTTCTTTAGTTCCAAACAAATATATATATATATATATATATTACTTTATTATTATGAGACGAGACGAATAAGCATTTATACCGTTGTTCAACCTTATTGAATAGATTTTACATTTTAAAGAAATGCTAAATATATGATAAAAATCGGATGATTGGATCAAATTTATCTTCGATACAAGTAGGGAATCAAACCTGAGACTTTAGGGATTGGGAGTTCTACCGAGCAATTAAGAACTCATACCAAAACACATCCAAAAAAACCCAATAAATAAAAGGAACACACAGAAAATAAAACCAAAATCTACTTCGAGATTTCAATCACTCGTGGAAAATGCCCCCTATATGCGGGTGAGCACCCGGCCGCCCTGTCAAAGTTACGGGATTTGTGTGAGGGTTCGTAAGGGAAGGGTGGCGGGGCAGGTATATAGGGCAGTTGATGAGGGATAAAGCAGGTCAGAGCTTCAGGGGTGGTTTGGGTAAATTGAAAAAATTAGTTTTTTGGTTTTTTTGATTTTGTCTTTATTCAATTTTTTTTGCATTTGTTAGTTTTCGGTCGATTTTTTGTTATTTCTTAGCTTGTCTCAACGAGAGGAATCTAAAAAATATAATATTATTAGCCTCCACGAAAATTTTGTGAATAAAGACAAAAAATAATCCAAAAAACCAATTTTTTAGATTATTTTTCATTTTTATTCACAAAACTTTAAGTTTGACTAATAATTTTATACTTTTTAGATTCCTCTCGTCGAGACAAGCCAAGAAACCATAAAAAATCGACCGAAAACCAACAAATGCAAAAAAAATTTGAATAAAGACAAAATCAAAAAATTAGTTTTTTCAATTCACCCAAACGATTGAATGGGATGTTTTTGGTAGAGTGGATTTGGAGCCCTGTCTTGAAGCATTGTGCTGGTCCAAATCCCAAGAACTGACTAGTCCAAATTCTCTCTTTCTTGGGTAAATTACACTGACCTCCCCTGAGGTTTCTGACGTGTACACTGACCACCCCTACTTTATTTGAAATAGCACTAATCTCCCCTGAGTTTTATATTTTAGTATCATAAACACCCTTCAACAGTACTAACGACACCGGGGACCCCCTTGTGGGTCCCCAACGGTCGATCCAAGCCATCCATTCATTCCAGAATCGAATTTCGAGTGGTTCTAAGTGGGAATCATCTCAATCGGATGGTTCTAAGTGCTCGATCCAAAATCACCCCATTTCGTTCAAAAAATTTCGATTGAGCACTTAGGACTGTCCGATTGAGGTGATTCCCGCGTAGACCCACTCGGAATTCGATTCTGGAATGAATGGACGGCTCGGATCGACTGTTGGGGAAAATAGGGTACACAACATCGGCCTGACAGCCTACGCAATGGACGTCTCCGATCGTTAGAACGATACCAACATAACTGCACACAGGCTACACAACACCTCTCCCAGTTCCCAATTCAATGATCTGATGTTAATCATGGAGACGTTGTGGATTGTCAATGGTGGCAATCTTATTCGTCTTTCTTTTTAAGCATTTACATCTATCTACTGCATATGTTTTTAGGCCTTGCTTGGATATGGTATAAGGGGTAATATTTTTATAGGGGATATAACTACATAAGGCTTGATCTGACATATTTAGCATGGTTTGGGTATACAAAAATGTAAGAGTATAAATTTTCGTCCCTTCAAAAATAATTCGGCTTAGAGGGATAGAGAGATATTATTTTTGGGCACCCCTCTCCCTGCCCAAAATTTATCCCCGCGTATTAGCCAAAAATAATACATCCTCCCTTATTTCAAATACAAAACAACATTATCCCTCCATTTTACCCATCATCCAAACCAAGTACTATTCTATCTCTCTTTTGTTAATTCCCCATCCAAACCAACTATTTTTTTTTTATTTCTTCATAAACATCACATCAATGTGGGTTAACCCTCAAAAAATAATACCCCTCTTATCTTGTCCCCTGAACATAATCTTTCATTCAATCGGCCCCTAAAAGTTATATTGGTTGTGGGTTTTATTTATTTTTTTGCATGTCTTGCGAAAATGGATCGCAATGGATAACAATAGGTTTATTTGATTGTTGGATGCATTTTGTAAGAGAATTTTGTAGTAGCTAACACCAACACTATAGCAATCATATCTTGTTATCAATCCTTTTGTGCAAGTTCGAAGCAAATCAAACGATAGGGCATTGAAACACATCACTAATTCTCCCAATAATCCGAGAAATTATTCTTTGCTCTTGGAGCAAAAACATAAATTAATCCATATCTATTGCGATCAATATATAATGAGGGACTAACAACTTTTGTGTTGATAAATTGGTGGACAAAAGAAAGGGAAAAGAAAAAAAAAATATTGGAGAGAACGTAAGAAAAAATAACAGATTCAAGTACTGCGAATAGCGAAAAAATCTTTTTCTTATTCTTCAATTTCCCTCCCCGGTTCCATTCCTTTACCTTTCTATCATTTTCTTTATGAGACGAATAAGTATTTTATGCCGTTGTTAAACCTATTGAATATATTTTACATTTTTAAAAATGCTAAATATATGATAAAAATCGGATGATTGGACCAAATTTGTCTTTGATATTAGCATGGAATGAAATCTAATTTTGGAAATATTCGTTAGAATTTTTGTAAATTTATATAATTAGAAATAACGACATGACAAACAAATAATATGACCATACTACAAATATAAAATATAAGAGTATGAGAAAATTTATGTGGATCGAGACACGCGTAAAGCACTCTCCTGAGAGAAGATATGTCCCCGCTTGCACTGAGTTGTTTGACATTCCACTCTCAAGATACAACAATCATTCATGGAAGCTTTGTGTGCAATTAAAGCTTTCCACACGAATAAAAAATTCCCCGTATACTCAAAATATTAGATACTAAAAACTACATCCACTTATAGAACTTGAAAAACAACACAAACAATACTTCATAGTTTTTCTCAAGTGAAACTCACCACCACCTACTACCATATATATAGGCCAAAAGGTTAATACTCTAATCATTATATGATATATGTACAACCTCTATAAATATTAAATACCATCTAATATGGCATAAAATCCCACGAGTATATGTGTGGGGAGTTACAAATATTTATTCTCTTAACCGTCCATTTAATAGGTAAAGATAATTAACATAATGAATTATTTTTAATAAGTTCTTAAAAGTTTTTTCCAACATCTAAGACCTTAGGTGTTGGGGGTTATGCTCATTCATTACTTCTAGGCCCTTGAAATTTGTCGAAGTGCATGCAAATTAATCCAGACATCCTTTTATAAAAAAAAATGTCAGTATTTTTCTTTTATATTCTAGAAGAGAAGTGTAGAAGTCAATCCTCTTTGCTTAAATAAAGTCATAGGCACAGGATGAGATTAGTGTTATTATTAGTCAGGGCCGGCCCTGATATTTGGGTTGCCCGAGCCCGACTTTATTTTGGTTGTCTACTTACTAATTCATAAAAATAAAATGACATACAATTTAATAATAAAAATAAAAACAAAGAAAGTTCAAGGTTTTCACACTGTAATTTGAGCTTGAATTACATAAAAGAGAAAAACCTTAATTTTTATCCAAAAACTCATTTTTATTGATTTTATAGTCAATGCACTTAATCTCTCATGTGGCGAGGTAGTAAGAAGGTAATTTTATATCCACTTCAACTTAGTAAATTTCTCTCCACCGAAGCAACTGTCGTCCTGAATATTTGAAGGGTACAAAGTAAGCTCCAATATATTTAAAAGTTTGTTTAAAAAAAATACAAAAAATTGAACTAAAAGCATACAACCATAAAAGATAAACACAAAAGGATATGATTGTAAGAGTTGTTCTTTTTATTTTTATTTTTTAAAGAAAATATGAAAGTATACTTCATATATGATTTTAACTATGATTTGTCTAGAAAAAACTAATAACTCGTGTTAGCTTACTCAAATTTTTTCAGATTTTTACAATTGGGATAATTTTCATAATATTGTGAATTGGAGGGAGAACTACCTAGATGCCAAAACAACAAAAATATTGTGAATTGAAGGGAACAAAATGTTTGGGAGATAAAGAAACGGAATGTTTAGCAGATTAAAAAAGGAACATAGTGGGGGGCGCCAGGACTCGAACGCAAGTCACAAGTAATTTCCGCCAGACTAAGAACATGCTCTGCATTTTTCATTGAAGCTTTTTTACATCTGTATACAATAATAGTTGTTTTTCTTTTTTTGTTTTGCAAGCCCAGAGACTTACGGGGCTTGCCCGGGCCGGCTTAGTAACAATAAAACTTAAATAAACCACCACAAAAAAAAAACACAACCACCCTTTAACCGCCACGTATCACCTTCTCTGCCACAAACTACTCACCAATCGCCAATTGTACACCCACTTCCACCTCAACCTCCTCCTCATCCACTCTCTCTCCTACCCGTAAAATTCTCACTCCTCCCCACCACTCGTCTCCAGAAAACCCAGTTCCAAATCACACTTTTAACAACTTCTCTTACCCAAAAACCAAATCATAATTAACCCATAAAAATGTCAGGTGGGGTGGGTCCAATCAGCGACATCAGTCTCCCAAAAGAAGAAGAAGCAGAGCACAAACAACATGAAGACTTCAAAACCCACTTCTCCAAAACACAGAGCACCGGCACAGCCGTGGGCGGCGGCGGTTTCTTCTCCCTCCGTCAGCTCAACGCCCTCGCCACCGCTGTCGTCCTTGCCGCTAGCGGCATGGTTGCCGTCGAAGACTTTGCCTTTGTACTCTTCTCTCTCGTCTACATTTACTTGATTTCCAGAATCGCATTCCCAATTCTGTCTCCAAATGCAGTCGCCCCTGTTTTTGGTATGAATAATAAAATTCTTGGCATCTATGTGTCGATTGGAGCCCTGGTCGGACTTTTTCTTCCGATTCTTTACATCTTTGAAGGCATATTCGAAGGGGACAAAGAAGGTATTGCTGTGGTATTTCCTTATCAAATTATGGTCTTTGGATACTAGTATTTATTTTATTGGAAATGGTTAGAATACAAACCTTGTGCACCTATTGCGCCACCCATTGCAATCCTAATATTTTTAGGACCTCGTAACTCTTATATTAAAATTTTGCAACTTTTTAGCAATATAATTCAAACATTTTCTCTATCATTCGTAACATTTTGGCATGTCTCAAATATTGTAACTTTTTATTCATAGAAGGCAATTGATTCGTAACATTTTTAGTGGTGTATAACCGGGGGTGTATTGTAGCATTTTTCTTTTTTATACTCCTTTCAGCAAATGAGAAAGGAGGAAATTATTCATTTTTTTAAAAAAGTTGCGTTGCATGGAAATGTTATGGACTATGAACTGTATATAAATCTAGGCACAGATGTGTTTGAGACCGGATGGGAATCCTATATGGTACACGTGGAGTCAAACCTGACACGTGTTCGGATATGTGCACAAACATTTGTCCGGAGCATTTTTACTCTGATATATAGGGTGAATATTCCAAGGATTACTTGTTATGAACGCGACAAATATTTGAATTTTACGGTAAAATACTGTCATTTGTAGCTTAAAGAAATTCACTAGGGTCTCACACATTATATCGCGTACTATAGAGCTTTATACACTATTTACTACTAGATGATAATTTTCATTTTTTATGCGTCATGAGAAAAAGGTGAAAATTTTCAGTGGTTTTTGTAGGTGTAAAAAACTTATATCTGGTTGTTGGCAAATAAATTGAAAATGGAAAATTGGCCCCTGATTTTTCCGGGTGAATTTTCTTGAAATGAACTGAGATTTTCTGTTCCTTAACAGCTCGATTCAATAAGTGTGTTGTGATCTTGCTGTCTTAATGATCGTAATTTGATCAACAGGTATCAAAGCCGCGGCGCCACACGTTTTCCTCTTGGCCAGTCAAGTATTCATGGAAGGCCTGACATTTTCGGCCGGGTTTTCAATACCAGTCCGGGCTTTCGTACCGGTTTTCTACAACTCAAGGAGGATTTTTGCGATCGCAGAGTGGCTGAGGGCTGAGATCTCAAAGGTAGATGAACAACATAGTGGAGGAGAGTGGAGATTGTATGTGGGAAGAGGGCTTGCCATTGCTAATTTGGCCTTTTGGTCCTTCAATCTCTTTGGTTTTCTGTTGCCTGTTTATCTTCCTAGAGCCTTCAAGAAGTACTACTCTGAAGGGTACAAGGGTAAAGAGTGAAAACATATTTGCAACTCCATTTTGTGAATTTCATGATGTAGTAATTGTTTTTTTATTTCTGTCCTTCCTTTTTCTTGAAAAGGAAAAAGTGTGTTTGCTTGGTGCAAGCAAATTGTAAGTTCTTCATAGGCAATGTGTTGGTTTAGAACGAAATTGTAATAACTTGGGCTTCCATTGAGGCACCAGCTGCATGTTGCTTTGGTGTTTGAATATTAGGTCAATCAAACTCAATGATTTTGGTTGTGTTCGTTTTTGAGGTTTGTTTAGTTTTATTTTGTAATCATTACCTTATTTCTTGTTTCAACCTTTACATTCTCTCTCAAATTACTATTCACATTTCTCTTTTATATCACTCCACTCATTACCAAAACAAATAAAACTAAACTCCCCCGAACTCCAAACGAACACAGTTCATACTTGTGGGATCTGGAATCCGGGTGTGTGCTATACGGTAGGTATTGTGTGCTGTGTTGTGCGGTAAAACTACATTTTTTTTATTTAATTTTTGTGCACACCTCCAAAACTTCCAACCTAGGATTCATAATGGTGTTGCCTACTACAACCCGGCCTGAGAGTACCATTTAGACTAAACTGGATCTACTCATGCTGGACCGACTGTGCAACACCAATAATGGAGCACGCTGCCTGTCTGTACTCAGAAGGACTGACCGACCTACTGACCTCTAGACTTAGGGCATCATGGTCCATTGAATATGTAGCATTTTTTTTTTTTAAAACAAGGCAATTGCAATCATATCGTTTCAAAATGTCCAAGGGCACTTGCAAAGAAATCCTCCCAGAATACAAAGATTAGAAACAAATGCGCAAACTAATCATCAAGATTGGCAAATTACATCAAATAAAGTACCTAATCTCTTCCATCAAGACGAGCACATATTGCAGATCAAAACTAATACATCGAGTTCAATCAATAGAGTCAGACAACGATAAAGAGTAGTGATGCGAATCGAAGCTCTAACTCATCGGGTAACCAACTAATCTGATTTAACCAACGTTAAAGAGTTGTGATTCGGTATGGAAACGGAAATACCAACCACCAAAAGTAGCAGATCTATATAAACTCACCACTAGCACCCTCCAAGCTAAACAAAATCACAACAAAAACGTTGAGGAGACCCGAAATGGACACAAACTAGGCCAAATTAGTAAAATTACTGAAGAGTGATCCCCACAAACTAGGTCAAACTGGTAATCCTATGTCTGCCACTCCGTGGCAATGTGAAGGACAGCGGAGAAGGGCAACAAAGTGAAACGAAACCCTAGCAAGAAAGGCTTCCAATGCATTAAGAAATAACAAAAATGTGAGAAGATCTCGCAGATATATGACTTCCAATTCACCTGAATTCAACACCAGCACATAAAGCTAACAAATTGAAATGAAAGGAAAACTGCATTTATTTCACACTTCACGGAGAAGGTTCATGCATGAGCACATTTCGAACAACATGTCGCTTTCTCAATTCATGGAAAATTCAAGTTCAATGAAAAAATTGCGTACGTTACAACATTATTGCTCATTCACGACTGATAAACACAGATGATACCACAACACAAGAAATTAAAAAAATTTGAAAAACAGTTCCAACGACAAGAGAACAAAAATGTACAAGGAACATTCTGTGTTGAGCCTAAAGTTACAACAACAGGTTTACCCCCCACTTCTTCCCCACTTTTCAAGCTTCTTGCAACATACATTAATCTGAGGACTCACTTGTTGCACAGTCTTCTGTCCAAGCGCTTTGCTCAGAACTGCTGAAGCTGCAGCTTGTGATAATCGGGCCATTTGTCATCTGGATTACTGTTGTTTGCCGAAACCTGTTTCAAAATTAGACACTTAGGCCGTGTTCCACTAACAAAAAACTAGATTTATTTTAACTCAAAAACTATTCTATTCCACTAACAAAAAACTCCCCCAAAAAACTAGTTTTGTTTTAACTAAAAAATTACTCTATTCCACTAACAAAAAACTCCCCCAAAAAACCAACTACCCTTTACAATAAACCACAACTAAAAAACAAAAAAAACACTTTTGTGGAACAAGTTGTAGATTTAAACTACAACTAAAAGTCTAAAAAACCAAAAAACAAGTTAGTGGAACACCCCCTTAAAACATAAGAAAACCACCTCTTCTGATTGTGCAACTATCAAGTGAGATAAGGCGAGGGAGAAAAGAAAAGAAAAGAAAAAACTATAAAGTGAAATAAACACGGTGACAGTTGAAGTAAAGAGCTTTCCAGTTCTCATTTCTTTCTTGATAGGGAAGTTACGGATAATTGAAACCAAGACGCATCAGTGGGAGAATGAGATCTAAGCCATGGGAGTGTTCCACCAAATGGACAAATTTGACACTTGAGCATCAATACTGCTTGTTCAGATCATTTGGCTCCCAATGGACTAATTGAAATTAAGTACAGCAGTTCTTTTATTGCTAGATGTGGAAATCAACAAATATAGTGTGTCAATTTTTGTTCTTTTCTTAGGTATGGCAATCATCTCAACAAAAAGTCATACCGACAATGTATGGTGGATTTTACGTTTTACTGATATAAAGAACAGGCTTAAGGAATCCACCTCAGTGAAGGAGTAAGAGCATACCATTAAATCTGTTGAACGAACCACTGCCATAGACTGACATTGGCACAAGCCTCTCGCTGCCCAAAGATACACTCTCCTGCACTCTTTTTGGCCAAACAGAGTTCAATCTCCTCGCAAAATCCTCCACTTCTCTGCAGTTAAAACGTGAATACATAAATTGTCGTTTAAATTTGGTTATATCAATTGCCAAACACAAACGGAAACATGTGCTCTTACAAATGTAATAATGAGATTAAGCAGAAAAGTGACGAGTAGTCAAAGGGAGGAAAAGAGAGAAGTAAGCAAAAAAGAACTCGTGTAAAAAATTTCAAGAGCCATAGTTAGATAAACATCAAACCTGTCAATTTTTTCCTTCATAGCAGGATCTAATTCATCATCAATATCATCTTCAACAAACTCAAGATTAGGTGAAAAGGTGACAGGTAGAGAATCCTGGAATTTTGAGGATTTGGTTGGAGAAGCCTCATTGTCAACTGTATCATTCTGGCAAGCATAAGATACCATTAAACTTCCAAGTCGACAAAACACCCCGTACCAACTATGAACTAAAGCATTATAGTCTACCCTAAAGGGAAGGGAACCAATAACGTTGCACTAAAAAGGCAGCCGATGTGTATGCAACACGCGAGCAAAACGTGGTGGCAACCTTCTTATGGTCTCCATTTCCATTGTTGGAAGAAGAATTCCTTGGTTGATCTTTTCTCTTCCTATTCTTCTTTTTGTTCTTAATAGCTCTAACACCTTTTGAATCTGCAAAGCAGAAACTCCAATTAACTTGCGAAAAGAATAAAGCAAACAATCTATGGTCTATTTTCAAAAAGAAGAAATCTAGTGCTTTCAATTTTTCAACAAGTGGATGAAGCAACGGGTAGAGCTTCATGATGCATCACCATAAATACTGAAAATATGCAAGTAATACCATGCTTTGTGAACCACCCATAAACAAGACCAAATTCATAGGCACAATAATTGATTTACAATCTGTACCAACACAGTTTGGAAACAGCAAAATTTTGTGTTTTAGTCACAGTTACAGTGACCAACCAGGTTCTGGCAGAAAACACCCACGAAAAGAAAAACACAGAGATCTGTCAAATCCAACCACCATGAACACCTCTACTGATCAGCATGTCATTTTTCCCTTGAAAGAAACAACAAACATTTTGCAATTGCTTTTGAAAGTTCAGAATATGGAAAGTCTAACTAGCTTGTGGGGTGAGATAGGCAACAGGTAGCTTGCTTCCAAGCCAGCCGGGATCCCATCTATTACTATTACCGCACTTTCCTAAGATGCCTTCCTCCCAAATTTCTCAGCTTCAATGTTTTTTTACCTACAATAATTTGAAGGTTTAATGATCGACGGCTAAATTAACTGCAAAAACATCTCTAATAATAGAAGGAAACCCCAAACTCCAATTCCAAAGTCGTCCAATCCTATTAGTGTTCTAAAAATAATACAACAACAACAATAACATAACCCATTTAGTCCCTAATAATTGGGGGTATGGGCGGGGGATGGATAGGAGACAGACCTAACCTTTGGCAATAAATGCACAAAGTGACTGCTCTTAGAATACAACTGAAACAGATGGATTTGAGACAGACCTAAACTTTGGCAATAAATGCACAAAGTGGTTGCTCACAGAATACCACTGAAACAGTGGTCCCCCTATACCGTCGAGTTTGCTACGGAATCATGCCCTCAAATCAAAGCTAAAAGGCATCAGAGAGGGAAGACCCAAGAATCATTTTGATTTATGTGCACATTACCAAGCTTCTTTCATTCAACTGAAAGCTAAAACATGACAAATCCACACAATCACAATCACAACTTCCAAACCACATCCATAACAAACCTCACAACTCTTATTTTCGCTTACACTTCACAATCAAACAACACCATCTCCTACTAGAATTTTTATTTATCTTTATGCTTTTTGGATCTGATGAGAAGGAGTCTTGGCAAGGCAACCCAGATCTGTGAGATATGGATCAAGGTCCACTGCACAATTTCCTTGTTATTTACCTTATCTTCAAATGGAAATATGTTAATCTCTCTATTTTTCCTTCATTACCCACTGAAGAAAAGACGAAATTCCTTTTGGGTAAATTGCATCTGTGGTACAATATTAACTTTGACGTAAATTTGAAGTGTCCCGATTTTTCCCAATAAAATTGCATACCCACCCAGTGTGCCATGACTAATAGTCAGCTATAGTAAAGCACACCAGATTTTGGATGACCCTCAATTTGAAGCCATGTCACATGTTTTGGATGTCAATAGAACACACACATGAAAAGGCAAGAACTCGACATCCCTAAATTTCAAGTAAATCAGGGGTAAGTAAATCCAAAGTCCATGAGTCACAGCTGATAAGAACCCCACGTACAAATCTTCTTCTTTCTTCGTGGCTCTAGATTTCAAAATGTTCTTGAGAGCCACCCTTAGAAGTTACTCCCCTAACCAACCAAATCTTTTCTTCGTTCGGAACCTATACTTAACAAAATTTCTCTTTTGTTCATCTTGCTCTCCCATTTTTCCATACAGTATGCAATTCTGCCATAAATGATTAAACAAAAAAGAAGCAGCCAGGTACATCACAAAACGAGAGAGTTGAACCATTGTTGACGCATACCTCCATCTCCGCCATTAATAAATGACAAGAGATCATCAACCGAGCGCTTATCGACTCTCTCTTCTTCATTTTCAATATTCTGAAACATAAGGAAAATAGAATAGCAATGAGTTCAATCATTTATATACAAGTTCTATATCTTTGACATCAACATCAGTGTATTTGTCACTAGGGGAGGAAAATAAATTATGCGTTCCATAGTAAGCATTAATGGACAGCAAGATAAAGAAAAAGATCGGACATAAAATTACATGCAACCACCTTTAATTGTTCCCGCTCTTTTAATTCTTTCCTCTTTCTAGCATATAGCCGATTGAGAAGCCTAATGTGCGGATCATCAGTTATGTTTCTCAATGGCTCCAACTTTTCCTCCTGAAACACAAGATCAATGTCAGAAAACAAACAAAAACTACCCACACCCCAACCCGCCCACCCGCACAAAAAGAACTTTATTCTAGCAACAATACCTCAGTAAGATCATCAGGTATATTAAATATCTCGCGTACTTCCTCTGGAGTTCTCCCTTCAATCATTCGAGCAAGTGCACGGCTAGTGAGGTCAACCAACGGCCGCAACTGGAGGCTATCAGCAGCAGATGCCAACTCACATAACTTTTCTGTGTCTAAACGCACGAACTTCTCATCAAAAATCTTCCGCTCCTAGATGCAGAAACAATAAAATCAAAGTTTCATAACTATCCAGAACAATTATCAACAGCTTAAGGCTATCCCCCCCACCCAACACACACACACAGAGATTTTACTTCTTGGAGAAACAAAGGAGGAAGGTAACAAGGAGGGCAAAGATGAGCTATTCCATCTCTTGATAATAAGACAACTTATATGCAAATTACCCCAGTGCTCTAGAATAAGGGCAAGAGAAGTATAGACATGCCGGCCTTTCATCTGATGATTACATAATCAGATAGGAGGCACTCCTTATCACACCCCTATTCCCTAATCTCACAAGATTTTGAGGAAGGTAACAAGGAGGGCAAAGATGAGTTATTCCATCTCTTGATACTAAGACAACTTATGTACAAATTACCCCAGTGCTCTAGAATAAAGACGAGAAGTATAGACATGCAGCCTTTCATCTGATGATTACATAATAAGATAGGAGGCACTCCTTATCACACCCTATTCCCTAATCTCATCCCCAGTTCACAGCTTACTGAAATACCCATCCAAAAGAAATAAGTTAAGAAATTTGTTAGGGAACAATTAATGTGTGGTTCATAGAAAAGCAGATTTTCTCAAAGAGTTTCAAGCTGATTTAAGAGTAGATGCTTGAAGAAGACATGGGCTCAATCTCCTTATCTGACCTGAAGTAACAAGGACGAGAAGGGGGTGGGCTCTTGAATTGCTGAGAAAGGCCAAAAGCCACAGATTAAGATGAACAATGACAACAATATTATAATTCAGGGTACATTCTAGGCAAACTGAAAACCAACAGGGTGCCAGTTATCGAACCAAAGGGAGGTAGTAAAACTACTACTAATAACATGAAATGACTGAAAACTACTTTCGCCAAGTTCTATCTTATTGCCCGAAAGCGTTTCCCTGGAATCATATATTTGCGGTCCCACTGTGCCTATGGCTATAAGGATGTAAATTAAGAGCAAAAAGTACATATGTCCTGACATTGAAGCTTCGTTCCAGTTCATTTGCATTTTGATTCCTAGATCAATGTTTTAAAACCTGACCAGACTGGTCGGTTTGACCAGTTGAACCATCAACCGGCCCTTGGTACGGGGTCCGGACTACACCAAAAACCGCTTTTCTTTCAAAACCAGCCTCTACACTGAGAACCCTGGTGGTCTAACCTATGACCCGCCAGAACAGGCAGTGGGTCAGTCAAACCAATAAAAAATTTTGAACTATTGAATGCATTTGGGAGTGCACAGCTGTGGCACTAATTACGCTGGCTCACGTTGACTGACCCTTTATGAGCCACCCCTGAAGACTTTCTTGAAGGTGAGAATGCCTTAAATAGGCTGAATGACTCGCCCAAACTTAAGTTTAACTGATGTGGGATCACAAACAAAACAGGAGACATGCAAAACTATGGTAGAAGCCAACCCCTCCCATTTCACATGAATTATTTTATGTAGTAAGTATATCAATTCGTATATTATTACTATATTTTTTACGTAAATATGACATCACAGTTCAACAGTGGTTGAACCAGTGATCCATCCACCCGGCTCCTTTTCTGGTTCTCTCACTAGTCTGGTTTTTAAAACATTGTCCTAGATTGCCCTCCTCTTTAGGCAAGCAGATAGCATCGCATGCTACCTTATTAAAACAAGTATAAGTTTCAGCACAAAACTGGAGATTTTTTTCACAATTGTTCAATCTACAGCATATCTCCTTGGAAAGGCATCAAGGACTCAAAAAATCTTAGATACTAATGGAATGGGGAACTTGTAGTATACAAGCATGCGATATGGATACCGTGGCCCAACTTTTAATCCTAGATGTCATCGTTGTAATCAAAGTAACACAATGATTGGCTGTTAACTTGGTGGAAATAAGAGGCCATTGGGATATTTGACTAGAAAAGTGCCTAATCAGAAACCCAAAATGTTGCGAATATTGAAGTTTGTTGTTTCTCTAGTTCATAATTCTTAACATACCTAATAATGACCTACAAAAATATTATTGATCCCATCCAACAATAAATTAAGCCAATAAAAGAGTTCAAAGCATATCAAACCTTATTAGAGCGGCCTTGTAATTGATGAAACCGGCAGTAATCAAGTATTAAGCCCAAGGTAGCAGGATTGACACGTTGCGGAAGAGATATGGCATAGTTTTTGGAAGATCCCATGCCTGTTTGAAGTACTTCTCGACAGATCATGGGGCAAAACATGGCAACCTCTTCCTCCACTTGTTGGATTGATCCATCAGCAGTTTGGACCCAAATGTAAGACTTCATCTTGAAACACCAAAGGAACAAGTTAAATTATAGCATCAACATAACAAAACGGATCTTAAACAAATGGAGACAAGTACATTAATGACGTAACTCAGAGTCTTTCATTACATATATAAACCCCATGCCTAAAAGTTCCGATACCAGCACAATTCCGTAAATCCAATTCCCTTCATGGTAATTTTATGGTTTTTGAACATTGTATCACTGCTATCATATGATTCATATGGAACTCTTAACAAAGAACAGCAAAGCAATCCTATAACAAATCCGTATTTTGCATTTTGCACAAACAGTGCACATTTTAGTGGAATGCTTAAAATCGTTTCCAACTTCATGCAAACTTTACCACCATATTTTCCAAGAAAACAAGTGACAGACTATCCAAAGTAAACAAGTGAAAAATTCCCAAGAACCTGTTAAATTACGAATTGTCCCAAAAGCATATGTTGTTACGAAATGAACCCAACAATGTATATCAAGCTATCTAATACCTTCCCTCACGTGCAGTGGCAAAGAGAGCAGGGCCCAGGCCCCCACCAAATCCTTTTTAATATATAAATTTTACAATTTTTTTACGAATTGTCTTCCGTGTATTATTCTAGATCTCTTTTTAATCTCGCATATTTCGTATATGATTTCATTATCAACTTTTCATTCCAAAACGAGAACAATTCCACTAAGCTGGCAAAAGGAGATGTCCAATGTAAAAAATAGCCACCACTTAAGATTTGAAACGCTCTAATACATAATGTCTAGAATTTAGACGTGGCTAAACCATGGGCTATAAGCATTATATTTAGCAATTACTTACAATTTTTAAGATAGTCTTGTTTCCTTTCTCTATCAATAGAACTCACACAACACAATTCAAAATGGGAGATTTTGGAATAAAATTTTAAAAAATTATATTCTTTTCTAATTGGAGCAAGATTGCAAAATATTACATTTTAGCTCATGTATTGAATTGTTCTTAGACTTGATCCGCTAAGACAATTCAAGCAATAAAATTTTTGTTGACACCGGAGTGTCTCGATGCATCGCTTCAAAATAGGTGCAAATTGAAGACAACAAGGATTGATATGAAAATAAAGTGTAGTCAATATCTTTTTATGAGTCATTAGACTTATTTTGTATCCTTTCATTTCTCTAAGCGTCTTTTTAAGTTCTTAAATTATATCTATGGGACTTCCTAGTTATTTGTAGTCAAAGTCTCTGTTTTCATTAATTTCTAACTTCGAAATTCTAAGAATATTCTACCTATGTTTGGAGGGATGTTCTAACAAGTCCTATATAATCCACACTTATTTTGGGTATTTCCATTTCTCTAAGCATCTTTTTTTTAGTTCTTAAATTATATTTATGGGTCTTCCTATTTATTTGTAGTCAAAGTCTTTGTTTTCATTAATTTCTAACTTTGAAAGTCTAAGTTTATTCTACCCATATTTGGAGGGATTTTCTAACAAGTCCTATATAATCCTTTATTAGGAATAAAATTAGTTGAGTGAATGTGAGTTTAGCCTTAGGCTTGTTAAGAAGATTATCTTTTTTCTTTAACTCTTATCCTTTTGGTGGCCTTCCAATTGGTGGCGAGCTTTATGTTTTTGTATCTCTTTGGTGGATTCCATCGAGTGATGAGCATTCCCTAGCTCTGTATCCTTTGTTGGACCCCTTGGGTGGTGATATTTTGTATCCTACTGGCGTTTCTACGTAGGTGGCGAGCTTCATCCCTTGTAATTTACATTTTTCTTCCTTCTTATTTTCTAAATTCGGTATCATCTATAAGTAACTTTCTTCATAAATATGTTATCTTTTTTATTATTTTTAACGCAAGTTTTATATAATTCAAGCAATATTGCTTACCATAATTTTATATAATTCAAGAAATATTGCTTACCATAATTTTTTTGGATTAAAGTATGTTAAAAGGTGCCCCCACTAGCCCCAACTCTTGGCTACGCCACTGCTCATGTGCAACCCCGTCTTTCACATGGAGATGCAAATTTTCATCGATGGAGCGAAATAGAAGATGAAGGAGAAGCAGGATGCATACAGGGAATAAATGCAAATAGAGAGACTTGAATCCAATATCTCTCCCAACCAGAGCTTTGACACCATGTTAAGTTATCAATTGTCCCAAAAGCTTAAGCTCTTAGGAAATGGGCCCAACAATGTATACATATATCAAGCTATCTGTAAATTAGACAATTGACTAAAACAAAACGATTTTCTCTACCGACAAAGTGTGCATAGAATAATAACCATACCTGTGGTTTAACAACTGCCATTGTACCTTCTGACATCCGACCGTGAAGAATTTCTTTTCAAACTGGACCACGTTGTGCCTTTGACTTCAGGAGTTCGGAAAAAACAATGGAAGAAATCGTTTTCCTTCTTTGAAAGATGAAGTGAGTGTAGACACTTTATCCGTGCATTTAAGATTGGTGCGTTCCAAATTCCAGCAACAAAAGTACAAGAAGTTTATTAACAACAAACCTTCATCAAGTCCTGTCACCAGGCTTATGGGTACTGAAAAGAGAAAAACCCTGATAAGTAAGAAATGATACGGTGTTATGGTTGAAGATGCAAGAATTACAATTTCCTTTTTTGGACACATGAAAATGAAAGAGGGATACAAAGGCATCGGCTTTGTTAAAATTTTAATATGGTCATTTATTTCACTAGTAAAAAGGACCTTGCATTTTAGTGTTCTCGATTCAGATTAATGTACAACTCGGAAGTTGAAACAATTCATCACGAAAATAGGTGTGTTAAAGGTATGCAAGTATACACGAAAACCATGGTGAAGACCAAAGGGAAAAACAATTGGATAACAAGAAAGTTAGTCGAAATACAAAATTCCATGTATCAATCCAATAATTGTTCTACTCAATGATGAGGCTTTTGGTTTCACTAACTACCATTTTCCTTTTCTTTATTATTTTTTCTCTTCTTTTGGCTCTTTTCATAAAGTAACTAAAGGATTGTGCATGACATGTCGGAATAGCTAGCATTAGACCTTTTCACATTTCTTGTTTGCCACTTCATTCATGAGAGCACTACTCGTTACATTCACTTCCACTTGGTAAAGTTGTTAATTATATATGAGATTCAAGACTTGTTGCCTTTTTTTTACACAAGGATATAAAGGTTAAAAAATCACACGGACAACAAATCATTCTTATGATGCAAATCCTGAGCTTCTACTTTATTTGTACATTTATAGAAATTTCTTAGCATGTACTGCATGTGCCAACCACGTTGTTAAATATGTACCAAAAGGGATGAGGGAAGAACTATCCAATAAATAAGTAAAAGGAGGGGCAAAGCCCAATGGCGATGAGATATTAGATAATCCATATCGAGTAAAAAATTTACAAAGAATAAATTTGATTTTGTTTCCTCAACCCAAATTTACTTTCCCTAGACACAACAATCTAAATCATGCAACAATTTGGATTGCCAATCATAAACATTCTAGGGGAAGACATTCCCTAACAAAAGCCTGTTAAAAGGGAAAAAGAATAGCAATGCAACTTCTTCTGAGATGATGATCCCCCAAGTATTCATATGTAATAACTTTTGGTGAAAAACATGTAGGAATTTATCATCACAAATTCGTTTGAAATTAAAAAAGATGAAGTGACAGAAACTTTAGACCATCATAGGACTATTAACTTTGGGATGAGCCAGTAGACTACTCTAGAAGTTACAATTGAGGTGCTCATTCTTCTTGATGTGTTCTTCAATTGAAGTGAACTAGACTGCTAAAATACACATTCTAATTGACGTGCTCATTACAAATGACCTTTCGGATGAGACATTAGCTCTTTTTCTGTATAAAAGTTACAAAGGTTGTTAATTTCAATTCCGTCTTTGCAACAAAGCCCGGTCCTTCTCTTCACTTCAAATATCACTTCCGTTTCCTCTCTCTATGACTACTACAGTTGTCTTGTCTTGTCTTGTCCCTTCCCGCCAACAAATTTTTGATATGATGATATCCTTTGGCCCACCAAGCAACTTCCCGTATTTTCTTATTTCAAGATGAAAAACAGAAACATACAAAAATATCCTCACTTCGCGCTAACTAATTAGTAGCAGAACTATCTGTCACTGCAAATTGGTTAACATGTGACATGTCCATGTAGAAGTCATTAATCATTTCCTAGGAACATATTCCTTGAAGAATTAGAACAACTCTAAATTGAACAATGACCACTCAAGTGCATGTGTGGTTCAGCTTACTTGAAATAACTACAAAGATTGCATAAAACATACAAACACTAGCAATAACTAATATGGCGAGCACTTGGGGAAAAGAAATGTGGTCCCACGACGATGACCAAAATAAGGAAGGTTCTCTCATTACTATGACACATGATACCATGAATTCAAATACGTACAGACACGTAGGTTATGACCGCTTCGAAAAAATTGAGATACAGAGGTCGAGAGTCTGTACTTGCAAGAGAGATAGAGAGAAAGGATACAAAGAAACAGGGAGAGAACCAACAAAATCTACTACAAAGCCACAGAAAATATCTATCTACACACAAGATCACAGAAATGATGCTTATGAGAGCATGCAGACTGCTACAAGTGAAGCAGAAAATAAATGACATGGTGGAATTTAGAAAGTGAGGGGGAATGTGAGAATAAAGAGAGAGAAACGGAGTTGATTTCATTCTAGATAGTAGAATTAAGGAACTTGTTACAGAGAGAGATTTATACAGGACCTAATCAAAGTTCGTTAACTCTCACAAACTTCAATGTACAGCAGCAGGCATACAGTTTTTAGCCAAACCATCTTAAATCACATGTCTCAATAACAGCTTATCTGAGAAAATTATGGGGTGAGGACGAATGAAGAGAGAATATCCAAGGCTGCCAAATTGGCAAGTGGTTTTTCTCCTTGATAAGAAAAACCAAAGCTTTCTACCTCATCGAGCTCTGTTATGAGAGAATTGACCAGAGCCAAATATTCACCAGATAATCAACACAGGGCCTTCAAACCTCGAAATTCGAACATAAGAAAACTTATCCAAACACTCTCGATACTCCATGGGAGTACATCTAAAGAAAGGGAAAATGGAAGTTTTGGTCATAAAGACGGGCGATTATAACAAGAATTGCCAAAAATAAAAATTCAAGCACCGACAAAGAAGATCGAGCTGAATTGAATTGGGAAACATGAAATGATGAAATCGATAGCTTAATTTGAATCCCATGCAATTCGGATACAAATTGAGATTTTTGCATACCTGAAATGTGAGGCCAGAATCTGTTCCAATAGAATTCCCGGCCGTTTCAAACCTAAGATTTAGTGAATTAGTAGTACGGGAGAGAGAGAGAGAGAGAGAGAGAGAGAGAGAGAGGGGATGTTAAAAAATTTTGGGGGAAAATGGAGAAGACGACTGGTGTTAGGGTTAGCCGCTCGCACGTGGCGACGGTTGAATTTGTTGGAGATGAGATGATCATCCCCACTTTGGACGGGTCGGGCGGGAGGTTTCGGGGCTATTGTAAACTCGCATTTTGAGACCGCGAGTTTCAGTGAAACGGTATCCTGCATGACACCTCGCAAGTTCTTCTAAACGTCGTCACAAATCGTTTAAAGCCATGGGACTGCAACGATTAATTGGTCGGTGGCGATTCATTCTGGCATTACTTTTATGATCGAAACTTTTCATGTGGCAGAAATTATTGAGATTATAAAACAGGTTAAAGATATTATGAATCGAAATCTGATTACAATTAGAGATGGTCAAAGTGAATCTATTTTCAGGAAAATAGATTTGACAACAATGGATGAAATTCCTTTTGTTAAGGAATAAATTCACTGTGTGTGGGTCGGGTTGGGCCGGATATGAGAACGACTATTGGTGTAAGTATGGGCGAGTCGGACAGATGGCCTCCGTAAAATTGCACTTCCGACGCGTGCTTCTGAAAGTAATTTTGTCAATAACGCTTCTTAAAAGTTTCTTAAAAACGATGTTTGCCGGATTAAAGAAAAAATTGGAACGTTTTTCAATTACAAGGACTGCAACGACTAATAATATCGATTGTGTGCCAAGATTATTAATATAACATCGATTGTAGATGATCTTTCTAAGAAGATAACCCATGTTAAATATACTACTAGTAATAAATCGATCACTGATTACTGCATGATCGGACTTAATCGAAAGTGAATTTGTTTTCATGAAAATGGATTTAGGCCACGTTTCTCATTTGCTAAAATAATAAATTTTGTATATAAAGGTTGAATTCGGTACTAAAATCACTTTTATTTTCCATTAACTAAAATTCCCCATCCTAACCTTCTTCTCTCTTTTTTCTTTACGCAATTCGTGTAACAAATTGAGGCATGTCCAATGACTCATTTTCACTCAAAAAATGTTTACAATGGTAACATGGTAAATAAGAGAGTAAAAGATTAAGCCTTGAAAAATGGGTAAGAGGAAATGGCCAAGGCTTTAGATTTCGCCAAAATGGGGTGGGCCATTTTGGTGTAGAGAAATGGATATAAGATGAGATTTTTCTCTTTTTTCAAAAAAAAAAAGAAGAGAGTTTAGGAGCTTGTTTGATAATACAGATTCAACACTTAAAAATTGAATCAATTAAGTAATAAGTAATAAGTAATTAAGTAGGTTTGATAACCACAATTTATAGTATTTAACGAATAAAGTGCCACTTGAAATTTAGGCTAAAAAGTTGATAAAAATTAAGTAGTTTTGAGCTACTTAATTATAGCTGAATTCTTATGTGTTTACAATTAACCATCACACCACCGCCGCTTCCACTGCCACACCGCTATCACCACCACCACCACTAACACGTCGCTACGACCAACACAACCACCACCACTACACCATCACCGTCATTGTCGTCATCACACTGCTACCACCACAACCGTCACTACTACCACCACCAATATCACCATTACCCATTTACCACCACCACTATTGCCATCCCGCCACCGTCACTCCACCATCGCTCTCACTCCACAACCACTACCATGCCACACATTCCACTACCACCATTACATCGCCACCCCACCACCTCCCAATCATCACCCTACGACTACCACAAATACATGATGACCATTAATAAATTTAAGAGACAATTAGAATAAAAAAATCATTTTTTAAAATTCAGTACTTAATATGTTTTATCAAACAGTTTTTTACCTTAAAAAATTTAGCATTCAGTACTTAAATTTTTAGCTTTCAACTTTCAATTTTATCAAACAGTCCCTAAGTGAAGAAATTGTAAGGATTAGAGATGCTTTGTTAAAATCTAATTTTCTCTCGCATGCACTTTTCTTAAATACAATTTCTAAAATCAACTTAGTAATTCTAGCAAATAGGAGTTGGGTTTGCTTTTAGAAAATGAGAAACTCACACAATTGGATCAAACCTAATTTTAGTGAGAAATCTTACGTACTAGATGGGTACCGTCATGTGGTATCAGTTAGTGCATTTGAGTCGTTCACACATAATTTGAATAGCCCAAATTTGTTGGAGTGATTTTGTCTCCAACATTTACAAAAATACAGTCCTAGCCGTTCACACATAATTTGAATGGCCCAAATTTGTTGTAGTGATTTTGTCTCCAACATTTACAAAAATACAGTCCTAAAATTTGGACCGCTCAATACCGACAGTTGTCCAGGACACAAAATTTTATCCACAAACAATAAAATCAAAACATGAATAGACGCTCTGTGCGGCATTCGGCACACGAAATTTTCTCCGCAAACAATAAAATAAATTTCAGTATTTTCACTGCGAGGGAGAGAGAGAAAATGTGGCGGTTCAACAGCAAAGGAGCATCCGGATTTTCATCACGCTCTACAGCTGAGGAAGTTACCGAAGGAATTGATGGGACTGGTCTCACTGCCATCATAACAGGTCTGTTCTCATCTTCCGTTCTTGTAGCCGTAACTCAAAACGAATTGCTCACTACTCCATCAATCTGTTCATGGTGTTTTTGCACCCATTAATCTGCAGCAACGACAACAATTTTGAAGCGAGCAGGCTGAAGGATTGTCGTGATGGTGTTTCTATCACTCACGGATCATGAAATTTCTGCTCCATTGCCTTGTTTAAATTGAGTTAATTAAGCTTTGCCAAGTAGTTGATTGCCGACTATACGAGCTGTTGTGAGCTTAGTGACGTAATCCTTAGGTAGGACCTTCGCACTCCCTCTCAATCCTCGTTGCTCAAGCGAATTTTTATACTGTTTGGAATGTTTTTGAAAAAGCTTTCGCCTTGCAAGCTAGTGCTTCTGCTCACGCACGTGCACACGCATTACGTGACTTAGGTTGTGAGAACTGGTTTTTGCTAGATATTTCGGGATCTTAGAACGTAAAAGATTGCTTTCAGATTGCATATCTATCCCTTGGATACACCTTTTTGTTAGATGAGGGGGGTACAGAGGAATGCAGCAGAAAAAAAAAAAAAAGTAGAGTAAAGCCTTCACATGGCAACATATGAACCATTCAATATAGAATTATGCCTCATTACGACTGACCAAAAAAGGTGGGGAATATACTGAGTTTTGTCCATTTTTTTCCCTGAAAGTATATGTCTGTGCTTGCCTGCTCAGTCTTGAGAAAATTTTCCCTTTTTACCTCCATTATCCAAAAGTACAAATAATGGTATCGTGGTCTGTTGAGAACGCAATACATTAACTAGTAAGTTCATCATCATTGAACCAATTTGCCCCTTTTAAAGCCAGACAACAAATCCTCTAACTTATGGTAACACCATATGTCCATATGTAATCGAGAACTAGGCCTGTTGCAGAATGTCCCTTAAGTCAGATTATTTGTGTTTTCCGCATTTAATCTGTTTTTCATGTTGTGCACTGCACAGGACTAATGCATGAACAATGTCGGATGAAGTTTTCCCCATTTTCTCTGCTTTCCTGGGCCTGCTAGGTTTCAAGACATTCCTCATCACAAGTTTTGGGCTGCTGTAGGCCCTTCCATGTGTGATTTTGTTGAGGGATGTTTTTCCTCATATCATGTTAACGAGTCTATTAATAAAACCTTGATTGCTCTTATCCCCAAAACGGGCTCCGGAGACCGTTAATATGTTTAGAGCCACAAGTAACATAGTTTATAAGGTCATTTCTAAAATCTTGGCGTCTAGACTCAGACCTCTTCTTAATGGAATCATAAGTCCTTTTCAAAGTAGCTTCAATCATGGGCGGTCTACTAGTGACAACATCATCGGTACCCAAGGAATCATTCGCAGTCTTATATTTAGGAATATGGTTGTAACATTTGTCAAACAAAACCTCCATTACGTGGGATGGCAAAATCCTTGCGAAATTTTCTCCAGGAAGAGGTCTTAGGATGGGGAACCCCATTTCCCCTTGCCTTGTTGTTATGTGTATGGAAAGACTGAAAGACTTTGCACTGTGGTTAATTGTTAAGTTGAGGATAGTATTTGGAGAGGTGTAAAAGCCTCTAAAAATTCCCCTGCCTTTCCCATATTTTCTCTGCAAACGATCTTCTTCTTTTTGGTAAGGGGAGTAAAGAATTGCACAGTCATCCTTGATGTCCTTGAAGATTTTTGTGGCATCTATGGTCACAGGTGGACCTTAATAAATCTAGAATTTACGTCTCTCCTAATGTTTCGAGAAGCAAGGCTTGTGTGTTGAGTTCTCTTAGTGGTATTCCTCTTATGAATGATATTAGCAAGTACTTGGGTGTTCCTATTCTCCTTGGTCTTGTTTTAAAAGCGTATTTCTCCTACATAATAGAAAAGCTCCAGAAAAAGCTTTCGGGTTGGGAAAGCTAATATTCTTTCCATTGCCGGGAGGAGAACCCTTGTACAATCTTTCACATCGACTATCCTGGCCTATTCTATGCGAACGATGGAACTCCCAAGTAGCATTTGTGAGAATATTGATTGTCTTAACGGGAACTTTTTTGGGGTCTCAGACTCTGGAAGAAAATCCATCTTATTAATTGGAATCGTATTTGCATGAGCCAGGATCAAGGTGGGTAGGGATTAGAAAATACAGAGGTCAAAACAAACTAACAACACATTACTTTACAAGTTGGGCTGGAAAATGGCCGCCAATGAAGGAAGTTCCTCGGTGCACTTGCTTAGAACTAAGTATCTTTGTCAACACTCTTTCTTTGAATAGCCTGCCTCCCAAAGAGCTTCTAACATTTGGAAGACTATTGTTAAGACTAGAGATGCTATGTCTAGAGGTATGAAATGGATTTTTAGGTAATGGGGAGAATATTTGTCTTCGGAAGGTGTGGTGAAAAACCTCTTGAGGATAATAACTTGGGTCCACATGCTGAGAATAAGCGTATTCCCACTAATCTAAGGACAAATAAGATGCGACACATTCATTGAAGATGAGCAACACTGGCATGTGAAAAGTCTAAGGAAGTGTGGCTTTTTTTGAATAACCACTGGCTAAAGGGAGGAATGGGAACGCCCCTTGGAACTTGGATTATTAATAATCTCAACTCTAAGGCCTTGGCTAGAATGGATAGTGGCAACTTTGGGGGATATACAGAGGGCTCAAAATCAACTTTGAGAAGAGAATGGCGAATATCAAATTGTGACCGATTCGGCAGAAGCAATGGAACTCGTCAAGTCAGAAACGGTTGCAAATAACCCCATCTGTGCGCTAGTGGAAGACTCCAAGCTTTTCCTGCCATGAATTGGATCAAATATAAGCCATGTGTACCGACGAGCCAACCAATGTGTGACCTTGATAGATTGGGTGCTGAACAGGATGAATACTTAGTCGTGAGAGAAGAATCCGCTCCTCCTTCGAGGCATTTCATTTTGGAAGATGCTTTAGGAGTTTTCCACCACTCCACCTTAGGGTCTAACTCACTGTTTCTGTTCTATTTGTTTTGCTTTTGTTCTGGACTATGTTTTTGCTTTGATACTCTGGTTTGTTCCTTGTTTAATCTTTCTGAAGCAAAAAAGAAAAAAAAAAGGTTAAATATTGTTTTTAATCATTCTTGTTTTCTCTCGGTGGCATTTGTTTTCTGAATTTGTAGGAGCATCAAGTGGTATTGGCACCGAAACTGCACGTGTTCTTGCTTTGCGTGGTGTCCATGTAGTAATGGGCGTCAGAAATATGGCTTCTGGAAATGATGTCAAAGCAGCTATAGTTAAGGAAATCCCAACTGCAAAAATCGAAGCTATGGAATTGGACCTCAGTTCATTGGCATCAGTGAGGAATTTTGCATCAGAATTCAATTCATTGGGACTTCCTCTGAATCTCCTCATGTAAGACATGTCGGGGATAATGATTAAATTTTCTTCTCTCGCTCTCTCTCATAATCTCAATTTACCTTTGTTCTTGAAGCTTGATTTCCGGTAGTTAGATGGGTTTAAGCTTGCTCATAAGCCTAAAATGCCTTTCTAACATCTCGAGTAGGGCTGTAAGCAAACCAAGCCGTTCGCGAGCAGCTCGCAACTCGGCTCGAAAATGGCTCGACTCGACTCGGTTCGTGATATAAACGAACAAGCTCGAGCTAACATTTTCAGCTCGTTTCTTAAACGAGCCGAGCTCGAGCTCGCCATTACTCGGCTCGAGTTGGCTCACGAGCCATCATGTTTATACACATGTATTTTTATGTGTATACAAGCATGCACCAAAAGTAGCAGAAAATTCCTCTTCAAGGCAGAAATGCTTCTGGGGAATCAGAGGAGAAGGCTTTATAAAGGGAGGCTTGCCTCCTAAAGTTCATAGTTGGGCGATGTGGGATAAGAAATCAAAGGCAAGTGTAGGCGTGGGACTAAGGAATGAAACGACGTCGTTTCAGTCCATGTTTCTTTTGAAACTTTTAGTCCCACATCAGGTAAACTACTCCAACACCCCAACTTCTACCCATTATAAATAAGAACCCAGCCACTCCTTCACCACATGATTACTTGGCATGGCATTTCACGAGCCCAGCAAGCCGAGCTCAAGCTTGTCTGAAAATTCACGAGCCGAGCTCAAGCTAAGATTTTTTGCTCGTCACGGGTTGAGCCGAGCCCGAACAGCCCTAAGCTCGGCTCGACTCAGCTCATATACAACCCTAATCTTGAGGAAACAATCTTGATTTTAGAGAAAACTCTGAATATAGACCTTTATGTGGCTTCAGATGTTGCATGGAATGATATCCATGCGGGCTTATCTGCATCTACCTGTGCGATTTATTATCTTCTTTGGTAGTGTATTAAATGTTTTGCACATATCCACTTCATAGTCATGGCAATGTCGGAAAACTTATTTCCTTGTGTGTTAATAACGCCATAATATATGTACCCTCTCCTATTCTGTTGGATAATCCTTCATGTCATCATATTTTATCAAACCCTCCACTTACAGTCTTGATTCGAGCTTGTTGGCATACGACATAGAAATAAAACCATGTGCTCCTATCTACTTCCTCCAATTTCATCTTACATCTTATTTGGCAATAGTGGAAAATGCTAGGCATTTATCTTCCAGACAATTGTGACAACTTTGAGAATGTGTTCAACACCTCAAGTTCCTTAATGGCTCTCAAGATCGTAAGGGTACCTTTCTTAGGGCAATATTATACTATTCTCAGCTCTACCCTATTGTCGGTAGCTGTTGTTTCCAAATTTGTTACATTGGGTCAGTTATGTAGTATCTGGTCTAATAACATATCCATCTTACTATCTTAGCCTTATCATCTTCACACAGCACAGGTCCTGTCCTTTTTAAGCTTAAATATGAGCCAACACAATTCTTTTTATCTTGTTGCAAGTAATAATGCAGGAATCATGGCAACTCCCTTTATGCTTTCCAAAGACAAGATAGAGCTACAGTTTGCAACAAACCACTTAGGTAAGATGAACTACTTGTACATACAAATATTGGTAGGTAGTAATGCGTTTATTTAAGTACCTTGAATGCTTTGCACTTGCCGATTTCTGAAACCTTTTTCTTTTGCTAAGCTAGAAATACTAGGCTTGTTCGAAGTTTTTTCAGCTGCTTTTTCCATTTACAAAACTTTTTTTCCTTTTTTGCTGCCTCTATTGATGGTTAAGTCTTGGTTAAGATATGACTTATTGGTGTGACCAGAGTAAGTGGTCTAATAAGGACTGTCATGTTCTTGCAGGCCATTTTCTTTTGACTGATCTGTTGTTGGAAACCATGAAGAATACAGCACGTAGAACTAGCAAAGAAGGTAGGATTGTAAATGTATCATCAAGACGGCACCAATTTACATATCCAGAAGGGATCAGATTTGACAAAATTAATCACCAATCAGGGTAAGACTACTTTGGAGTCATATTCAACATGCGTACATGAATCAATTTGCAATCATCAGTTCTTTGTTCTCTTCACATTTTCTATTGGGACTTAGAAGTAGCTTGTTTGTTTCTAGCTGTAAGTAACTTGTGCTTGAGCAACCAAGGGGTAAATGCATTGCAAAAGCAGCTATAAGCTACTCCAACTCTCTATGTGGAATGTGATTAATCAGACAATAATCCTCTGCTGCCCCTTGCAACTTTTTAAGCTTTGAATGCTGGAAATATCTGATAGTCTCCTACACAATATTTGATGTTTTGCAACTTATATCTGTAAACAATGCTATTTGCATTTATCTTAGCTTTGTTTGAATATGATATTTGCAGGTACAAAAGTCTATCTGCGTACGGTCAGTCAAAGCTTGCTAACATTCTGCATGCCAATCAACTTGCGAGGCATTTGAAGGTGTGTGCCTTGCCCATAAATATCTGTCAAGTCTGGTGGAATTTACACATCCAATAAAATATTCTCCTTTCTTTCTTCTCTCTCTCTCTCTCTCTCTCTCTCTCTTTTCCACTTTTTCCCCCCTCCCTGTGCTTGATCCCCGGCAACGGTGCTAAAAATGCTTGATCCCCGGCAACGGCGCCAAAAATGCTTGCGACCTTGGATTGTGTTGTAGATGGTGTCACCCCAAATGTAGGGCTAGGTCGGTGGTAGTATAATAACCGGTAAGTGATAAGCCCCAAATGTTGTCTATAATCTGGGCTTATCTAGCTCATTTTTGTTCACACACACACGTGATTTCGTGCTTTATATGTTTGATATGCGCGTAGTGTTGTTTTTGTTAGTTATAGGTAAAACACGTGAATAAGCACGTTTTGGAGCGCATTGGAAGCCGTCCCAAGTTACCGAGTGCTAAGTTGCCCCATGGCACGCCAACACCGGGCCTCGAGAGCTAAGAAACGATGATTTGGCTAAGGCCCGGCAAACCGAGACATCCCAAGTACCGGGGGCTTGGATGCCGCGCTTCACACTCACACAAGATTCCCGGTAGAGTCCGGGAGTGAACAAGCACTCCAATGACCAAGGAATACCTCCCCCGAGGGTACCACGTATTTACGTGCTTTGGAGCAAGTCCGGAAGCACACAAGGCCAAGGGAGTCACCAAGTGAAGTTTAAGGCATCATTGAACCTATAGTGGATCGATCCAGTATCTTGGAGTGGATCGATCCACTCAAGTCAAAACATCATCAGTCCCTTTTGGATTGATCCATTGCAACAAAGTGGATTGATCCACTCAAGGCCAACCATGCATCAGAGATAGTGGATCGATCCAGTCTCAAAGTGGATCGATCCACTCTAGTCTAGAAGTTGTCCAGAGCCTTCTGGATCGATCCACTCTGAGAGAGTGGATCGATCCACTCTGAGAGAGTGGATCGATCCACTCACGTTCAAGCTGCAAATTTCCAGCCACTTGTTGCACTTTCTATTAATGGCAACTTTGAGTTGTTGTGTGTGCTTTATAGATATTTTGTAAAGAGAGAAAAAGGAAGACTATATGACCTATCTCCTCTCTCCATCTCCCACACAACTTACACTTTCATTTCCTAGCTTAGTTTTTGCTCTCCATTGGAGACTCTTGAAGCTCTCTCTCTCTAGTTTCTTCATGTAAGTGTTAACCTTAAGTTATTTTCATGTTCATTAATGTTGTTGCTCTTGTTTAACTCTACATAGAAATCAAGTTTATTTTCATTTCCATGTAGTGTTTGGTTTCCTTGTTCTTCTTGCCATTTCCTTAAGAAACACTTGGTTTGGTTGGTTGTTTGTTAACTTCTTCAAGTATAAAGTGATATGCTAGGATGGCATCTTCATTAAAATCAAGTTTAATTAGTTGCTTGTTATGTTTTTTTATTTCCCTTATAAAAAAGTCATGTTTTTATGTAGTAATCTAATGCGAGTAGTCGGTTTAGGCTCTAAGTAAGGGGTGATTAGCACCCCGTGACTTGGGTTGGTTCACTCTCCTCGCTAATGTTGCAAACTTTGTATGTTAATCAAAGAGTTAGGATTAATTTTATGTATCAAAATTGGTTACAGAAATCCTTTTGATCGCATCGTCGCCTGGGGCATGACCACTTGCGTACGCGATGCTTAGGGATAGTAGGCTACTCAAATGTTTGTATAAATGGCACAAGAATCCTACTCTTTGAAACCCCATTTTTCTAGTTAAATGAGTTTTAAGTATCAAATCTTCCGTTCGGGGCCGTTTAACAACGCCCCGAGCCGGTTATTTTAGAGGAGAATGAATCGGCCTAAGCCATGGATGTTGAGAACCCCTAAACCTTGCCTTCCTTTAATTAGTCTTTTTAATCTTTAAAGTCATTCACGTAGTTTAGTGAGCTCCACCCACAAATCACCAACGCCAAGTTTGCCGCTTTAAGGCTAAAACCTCACTTCATAGAAGACAACTCTCTCACGCCCGTGCGTTAGGTCCCCTCGTGGATTCGACCCGTCTTACCGGTTATTATGCTACCTCCGACCTAGCCCTACGCTTGGGGCAACACTTTCTACGACACAATCCAAGGTCGCAAGCATTTTTGGCGCCGTTGCCGGGGATCAAGCATTTCTGGCTATACGTTGCCGGGGATCAAGCAGTAAGACCGGCTCGAATCCACAGAGACCGAATGCACCCGGTGTGAGAGTCGACTTGAGAATGAAGTTTTTAGCCTTAAAGCGGCAAACTTGGCTTTTATATTTTGGTTGGTGGAATTCACTTAACTTCGTGAATGACACGGAATACGAGAAGACTAAATTAACAAAGGTAAAACCTAGGGGTTCATAACGATCACAACCAAAGCTAACCAAATTCTCACGCTCGGCAACCGACTCGAGCCACCGTTAGGTGCAACCGAGCAAATGGTTTAGAAACTAAACCATCGCCTAGAAAAATGCGTTCCACAAAGAATAGGATTTTTGTGCCATTTAGACAAACATTTGAGTCGCCCTATCCCTAAGCATCGCACGTACCAAGTGGTCAAGCCCCGGGCGACGTGCGATCAAAGGGGTTTACAGACCCTAATTTTGATTCGTAAAAGTGAATCCCGATTCATTGCTCGACAAACGATGAAAGCCTTTTTTAAATTGCGCGAGGAACTAGATTAACCTTGGTCATGGTCATGGGGAGTCAATCACCCCATGACCCTACCTAATTGACTACTCACTCATTAGGCAAAGACTAATTAATTTAATTAAGGAAGTTATAAACATGACCAATAACTTTGAAAAGTGATTTTTAATGATGATGACAAACTTGCCAACAACTTTAAACCTTAGAGAAATAACAAACAACCAATAAAAACTAGAGTTTAAGAAGGATTTAGCTAGGAAATGAAGAACAAGATTTAACCGATAAAAGCACAAATAAACTAGATTTTTATAGAGAGAATGATTGTAGCTACAACAATAAACCTTGACAAATTAACTAGAAATAAAAACTTACTTGAGAAATCTAGAGAGAGGAAGCTTGAAAAACCATGGAAATGAAAAAAACTTAAAGTACCTAAAGCTAACTAATGGAGATGAGAAGAGAGAGGGAGAGAGATGATTATATACACAACACTTTCTCTCTCTCAAAATATCCCAAAAAGCTCTCACATTAAACAAAAGTTTCCATAAATAGAATGAGCAAAAAGTTCACAAAAATTGCTGCCCGGAGGTGTTTGGATCGATCCATGATGGGTCTGGATCGATCCAAAGTTGTCTGGTGGACGTTTGGCGAGAAGTGGATCGATCCACTATAAGTCTGGATCGATCCGGATGATTTTATGAGGTGTGGATTGATCCAGATGAGTCTGGACACATTTTCACATATGTGGATCGATCCACATTACTTCTGGATCGATCCAGAAGTGTTTGCTCAGGCAGATTCTTTATCCAACTTCGCGGGCACGCCCTGGCTTCGTCCGAACTCGGAATGAGGCGATTCTTGAACCGTTGGAAAGCTCTATGAGTCTACTTTCAAACCCAATTGACCTCATCTTCATGACCTTTGTATAATGAGAGAAATGAGCCTTTTTCTATCGGTTTGTCAGATTTTCTCGAGCCTCATAACTCTAGATTTCATGTTCCTTTGTTCCGGGCCTTCCTTGAACCTTCCAAAGCTCCTTGAATCGACTTATAAGCTTTGGTGATTGTCCTCCACGGCATTGCGGGATCTTGGATACTTCCGGATACAACTGGGGATTATTTGGAGCTTTGGACGCGCCTTTTTAACTCCGATTTTCTGAAACTTATCAAAAGTACAACTCGCGCAAAATCAATCAAATAAAGGCACAAAATGCACGTGTGTGTGATCACAACGAGCGAGATAATCCCGGATATATACAACATGTGGGGCTTATCACCCTGCTAAACATGAATGCATAATGTGCTCTCATTCTCATCTCGGTCTAAAAATAGACAAGTGATGCACTTATGTGGTTTTGCTGATGTTGTAATGAGGAGGTAATTGGTGCTCGAAATGTAGAATAGTAATACTAGTGTCCTTGTACAGGTCAATGGTGTGGATATAACTGCAAATTCACTTCATCCTGGAGCAATTGCCACCAATTTATTTCGTCATTTCGGGCTTCTTAGTGGTAAAGTTTTTCTCCCTCTTTGCGGTGCCTAGTCGTGACCCTATGCGAAGAATAAGATTTATTGCTTATGGCTATGCTCAATTTTCTTATGCTATTAATGCTCATCTTGCCAAATCAGAATAAGACTTCCATATTCTCCAAAAGATTCCTAAACCTTTGAAATTAATTGGAAAGAAGGCTTTTTCCCTTGAGGATATTGTGACCTTGGAATGCTTTTCTATAAAGTAACTAACTATAAATAACACGGTCATTATAATGACTGGTAAACAAAAAGTTTTTTCCTTTGATTGTCAACTCCCTCGATTACAATTAGTATTCTTAAGGGGAAAAACATAGCTAGAGGTTCTCCTTCTGTTTGGCAGTTTTGAAAATTGAGAAATAGGAATGGTAAAAATTTAAGCGTAAAGCTTGGCCACAGTTGGCCTTTTAATTAGGCTTCTTCGTAGATCTGAAATGAAACTGAAAGAGAGAATAAAGAAGTTTCAAGAGAGGGAGGAAGCTTCTACATTTTATTGGACCTACCATATTCGTAACCCAAATTTCCTGATTCTTAGTTGGCTATAGTTGGTGTGGAAATCTGAATTTTTCCTGCCTCTATTTGATAGATAGTTTGTAGTCCTATTACCTTGAAATAAGCATTGTCGGGAATCCTTTGTTCAGATTTCAAACTAACCACAAGAAGTTACATTTGATTGACTGGGCTACAACCACTAACCGGAAGTCCATGGGTGGTCTTGGCCTCCGCAATCATGTGACATATGTGAGGTAAAATGGTTTTTTTCTTTTTTTTAACCAGTATAGGTAAGATAAAATAGTTCAATTACGGTGGGAGAATTTATTGAGTTATTCCTGTTTGATACCTATAAGTGGAAAAATGAAAAATAGGATGCGGCTACGCAGGCGGTTGGTACCAATAAGTAGCATATCAAATTTGCTTGATGAGTGGATAGTAATGGTAAGTGGGTGCTGGAACTGCAAATTCCAGTAATTTTTCTGGGCTACATAGGATCTGAGAAATTTTATGCTTAAAATGGCTATTTTATTTTAAATCCAGTTTAACCAACAAGCTCAACACCACCTCCCACAACAGAAGATCTTTTGCAACTTGCCATGGTTAAAAAGGAAGCATATCTTTTGGTGTGTGTAGTTTGCTTCCGGCCAAAGTCTTTGGTGTGATCATTTGATACCGCAAGATGAGCACAGCTGCGCCAAGATTAACATGGAAGCAACTCTTTTGGTGTAGGTGATTTGCTTCCTGATAAATCTTGAGTCTTGTCATTTGGTACCAAATTCGACCTACAAACATCGCAACAACTGCAAACTAATCTACGCATATAACTCATGAAAATTTTCTACATTTACTTCTCAATCTATCCAAAGGGCATAATACTTGTGCTAGCACAAGGCCATACACCTAGTTGATGTTAATGTGTGAGTTTTCAGTATTTGGAATGGGATGTTACAGTAATGAATTGCCATAGATGTTTTGTTTGGATCGTCTGCCTTGTATCTTTAATGTGACAAACAAATATTTTTTTGCATAATATTTGAATTTTATATGTATATAAATAATTTTATTTATTCATACATATAACATGTCAGCCAATGCTTCCGTGTCCTAGTTTGTGGGAAAATCACGTGTCCGCATATTCGTGTCGTGTCTGTATCCCATATCCGTATCCTTTTTGTGTTTTAGCTTATGCTTTAGAAGTTATCGTTATATGTTTTGCGTAACATGGCAAATTCAAGAACTGCTGGGGTTGTGATTTTTCAAGAATACGATGGAGTTCCTAAGGTTTTATACATTAATGTTCCGAAGGTTTTATGCAGGTCTTGTTGGCGTGCTAGGTAAATATGTGCTTAAAAATGTTCAGCAGGTACCAATTTCCTATAACCCAATGTTGTACAAAATATTCCTCATTGCGCAGTTGCTTTCACTTCCCTTCCATACGGAGGTATGGACAAATCTCTCACGTTTGATGGGGTTACTTGTAGGGGGCGGCAACTACATGCTATGTGGCATTACATCCACATGTTAAAGGGATGAGTGGCAAATATTTTGCAGATTGTAACTTAGCCGAAGCGAGCTCACAAGCAAATGATACCAAACTGGCAAAGAAACTTTGGGATCTCAGTTTGAGCTTGATTTAACGGAAGAACCCATGATTCATAGAAGTTCCTTCAGGTTGGTAAATTTAACCCATGCTTATTGTTGAAAGGGAAAGCAATACATATTCACCATTAGCCATACCTAATACAACATAGCAAGTCTCTGTACGTTTTCACGATTGTTGTATCTAGGTTTTTCATGAACTGTATGCTTATTTTACAGAAGTCTAAAGAAAGCAAAAAAAGAAAAGAAAAAAAGAAACAGAAATAGGAAAAGGGGTGCAAAAAATTGAAGGATATCTAGATTATGTTATGCATAGACAAATGTTTTTTGAATTGATGGGGCCTTGAAATTACTCTTTTGAAATGTCTGCCTCTCTCAAACTATTAATTATAATATACCGGCGTTCTTTTTCATTTCATTTTCCCTTGTTTTCGGAAAAATGGCATCTATATCAGTGAGGGCAGGAATGACTATCACGCTCGCAACGTGAAACAGAACCAGAATTTGGGTTTTCCGCCGTAAACCAATCTGTGAAAATTGGTAGAGCACTGGCCTTGTACCTATGTTATTGTGTGTGTCCGATTAACGTGTGACATCCCTGTTCATCCTTCAATATGGGCAACTTTTATTTTAGCAGTGACGTCGATCTTTCATATATCAGGGGCCCGAAGGTAGAACAGCGCCCAAAGCAATACAATATGGGGAAATTTTTGCTTCATGGAATGGCCATCATGCTCGCTACGTGGAAAAAAGAAGGATGCCAACAATTGGTTAATCCAAAGATCAAACCATCAATTGTCTTATTTCGTTATCAAGTGTTAAACAAGTAACACTATGAAAACTTCTATTTATTTGGAAAAATAATTCAAAGCCCACGTGATGCCCTAGGACCTTTTTTTCCATCACAGTCCGAGTTTGACAAAAGCGTGTAAGTAAATGTACGGTAAAAAAGACCTGGGCACTAATTGATAGTGGGTTTAGGTTTTTAAATCAAATCTTTTAGCGCATGTCATTGAATCCAATTCGATGATCTTCAAAAAAAAAAAATCCAATTCGGCATGATTTAAACAAATCTATTCCTTAGAATTTTGGGCCCAATGAGTGCTTCTCATTGTGGTATCCTCCACCACAAACCTTTTTTCAATGTCACATGTGGATGGCCACAAGGTTCCAGCATAATTTTCAGCAATACAGAAGACGAATATTTCACCGAATATGTCACTAGGTAACACGCGCCCATGGGGTGGGCTCTACGGTATTCTCATCTTTATTTTTCAGAAGTTGACAACATAAAAAAGCATCCCAAAAGCCAAAAAAATGAACACACACAAACACACACAAAAAAAAAAAAAAAAGAGAAAAGAAAGGGAGGAAAATTAAAACGGGGCGCTTAACCATCACACATTGCGCACTCTAGGAGTCATCGCCGTCGTAACCACCATCGTCGCCTCCATAGTCGTCCCCACGGTCCAGATCATCCTCAACCTTCTCCGCCACATTATCCTCAATCTTGTCCTCCACGTAATCAGCCCCCTCCGCTATCGCCAGCCCACCCACCAACCCTCCCACCGCACCCACAGCCAATCCCGTCCCCATCCCCATCCCACCAAACTTACTCTTCTTCTCTTCCTTCGGCTGCCCATAATCGCCGTACCCCTCCTGCCCGTAAACCGGCTGCGCAGGCTGCCCGTAAGCCGGCTGAGGCTGACCGTACGGGTATCCAGATGGTGGGGCAGCCTGGTAAGGTGTGGCGTAGGGAGTACCGTATGGTGCCGGTGCCGGAGCAGAGTAGTAATCCCTTGAACCCTGCTGGACGCCGTACGGTGGGGCGTAGTTGGGGTCCGGCGCACGATAGCGTGGCTCGCGCACGTTAACCTTGACTTCGACCTTTCCGTGCGGCCGGCCGGAGGGGCGTCTCAGCTCCAGCTTGCGGGTGACGATCTCGCCCAGGCCGACGTCATCGACGACGTCACGCAGCGGGAGCCTAGCCGATCCGATGAGCGGCTTGGTGTCGTTTTCTTCGGGTTTGGCGGCGTGGACGATGTCGATGTAGAGGGTGGAGTCTTCGATGGGAGCGTTGAGAGGGATGACGAGCGTCTGGTCCCAGTAGGGACACGTGTCGCCCTCGTCGTCGACCTGGGTGGTGGATTTGGACTTGGGGTCGACCCAGACGACGGCATAAGGCTTGGTGCGGCCGTGGCGCCAGTTGACGTTCTTCAGGTCTTTGGCGGAGGTTATGGTGACCTCGACCTCGTAACGGCTTGCCATTTGACAGCGGAACTGAGAAATGAGAAGCAGAGGAAATTGTTTGGGAAAATGGTTGAGACTGTGAAAGTGTAATTGGGTATTTATAGACTTTAATGGAGGAGGAGGGGTATTAGGAATAGGCCTTGGATTTCTGTAATATTACCATGTCGCCATCCAGTGCAATAAAGTAATATTATGTGTGTGGGTGTGGCGAGGGGATGGGATGGGATGGGATGGGATGGGGGTGGGGGTGAGGGTTCCTGCATGCATGTAGTGAGCGAAAATTTTTACTAATTTCAATTTCTTAGGGTCGGGTTAGAAAATCTATTTTGAATCTCCCAATCGCTGCATGAATGGCTCGTCTTTGTTCCGGAGTATAAGAGAGAGTAGTCGAAGTGAGAATAAATTAGTCCGAACATCCTTGGTTGTTACTAATATGATGTTTGATTGTGATTACTTTTGCAATATTTTATTTGATTTCTTTTCGTAAAAAATATTGTATGCTTTATTAATTTGAAGTTCTAAACTTTTGCTTTTTGAAAGAATCAGACTAGCGTGTAGTTATCATTGTTATTGTGTTTTGGTAAAGTTAAAGAGAATGTTTTAAGAGTAATCATAGGTTGAGTTTTTCTACAGTATTTTTTATACTTTTGGAATTTTCAATGAGGGTGAATATCACATTCACTCTGATTTGTGGAAAATGTGCGGGGTTTGCATAATTAATACTATAATTTTAGGTAATAATGGAGTTACTTTGTGGGGTCTAGTAAATAATGGGATTGCTTTGTGTTTTAGTAAGGTAGTTTTTTGAATAAACTGGTTTTTCACGATTTTTTATGTGATGTATTGTTGAGAGAATGACTTGTCTCGATTTTTAAAAAAAACAGTTTTTTGTTAGTGGAACACCCTTAACACCCTTAATGGGGTCTATAGAATCCAGCACAACTTTTGATAATAATGGTGTTACTTTAAATTTTTGGTAATAAAAAAGAAAAAAATTGGTTTTTTCATTTTTTCTTTATTCAATTTTTATTTTTTTTTGCATTTGTTAGTTTTATGTCAAGTGAGTATAAATTTTTTTGAATAAAACCAAAAAAAACCAGTTTATTGGTTTAATTTTGGCTTTACTAAAAAAAAATTGTTTCGATCATAATTTTATACTCTTTGGATTCGTCTCGTCACAAATCACAAAAAATTGATGCAAAACTAACAAATGCAATTTTTTTTAAATAAAGACGAAACGAAAAAAACAATTTTTTTCTTTTTGCCAAAGCACCCCTGCGGTTCCTTTATAGGGTCCGTAGAATCAATACAATTTTTTGTAATAATATTATGATGCTGAGTTTTTCGTATGGTGGATTTGATATTTTTGGTATTCTCGTTGAGTGTGATTTTGTTCAACAAAAATATATTCACTTTGATTGGTGAAAAAGACGTGGAGTACACAGAATCAATACACTTTTTGATTTCTCCATCAGTTCCAAATTCCCAAATTGCTCATTTATATTATAATACAGAGGGGTTTTTTTTGTCTCCATCATATTTTTTTTCTCAGTCATCATATTACATTTTATCTTTCTCTGCCAACTCATTCTCTCTCTCTCTCTACTCTTTTTCTCTACCGGCCCACCACACTAAAATTTCAAACCACCTCCTCTCTCTCACCACCTCATCTCCTTAAAGAATGGGCATAAATAGAGACACGGTGTCGATTGCTTAAGTTGTGTCTTCAAGTACGGACATGAATTAGTTTTATTTTAGCAAATAAATAATACTGTAATGCACTTATGGGATTTAAAAAAAATAAAATTACGCCATTTTTTTCTTCTCTTAAATTTGTGTAGGAGTAATGTTGACAAAAGGGAGCAGGTATTGATTTCCTTCCTCCCTGGCTGATATACTAGATTTACGACAGATACCAAAGATCGATGCTATTTTATCTTTTGGATAAAGTGAACTTCAAGGTCCAAGGATAATGTTTTGGGAGATGAGTTAGTATTTTATCTACGAAAAGATTAATTAATTCAACTAAGGGAGGTACTCTTCCGTCTTAATTTCAATGGACCACACATTAGGCTTTTTCTTATTTGTCACATTACTTTGATATGCATATCGGGTGCAAGTGTGGAACTGGAGGCCCTGTAGTGAGCAAACTTACTACAGCGTGCAGTGAGGAACAACTACCGTTTGATTCGGTAATCAATAGTTCATATTTAAAATAAACTCTTCCATAAGAGTATTTCTTACATGGAAGAGCTTATTTTTTATCCGAATCATTGATTGCCGAATTCAATGGTCACTATTGCTCACTACACTCTGTACACTACAAGGCCCCCGATTTTGAGTAAGTGTACCCATATCATTTTTGTTAACCAATTAAGGGAGGTAATATATGGGCGTGCTTTACGCCGGGGGGACAGTCTTGGTTTTCACACGTGGCGAATTATAATAGGCTCTGTAAACGTAACTGGGAAGGTGTGGAAGATTATTCTTGGATTGTCATGGAGGGAAAAGACCGGATTACTCTACGCGGTGTGTACACGGAACGGAGTTTGGTCCCTCGCTTAATGCCTAAGTTTGTGGGGTCAATGTGCTAAAGAAAGATGGAATCCCGTTCTCTTCAGTTACTACTACTTTCCACCAATGGAGTCACACATACCCCTTCTTAACAATCTTCAGAAGATTGTCCATTTTGTAGGGGACAAAAAGTAGTAAGTATTATGTGACAAGAGTTCGTCACAAAAGTGTAAATTTATTCAGCCTCGCACATCAGGTTTGCTACTGGCACTAACATTTATATCAATTATTGCACAAATCTCGAATGTGAGAGAGTTTATACAATTGTTCGTGTAAGTGTTAGTACTTCTATCTTTTCTTCTCACCTAATGAGGGTGGACAAAACTCTCACTCTGATTGGTGAAAAATGTGTAGCGTACACCACAAAGTGATTTCATGTTTACCGAAAAGTGATGGGGTCCACCACAAAATAATTTCATGCCTACCACAACTATAAGATATTGTTCCAAATAATTGATTTAAGTTGATTTTTTGAGTTAATATATTGTGAGATAATGACTTGTCACGTAAAACGCAAATAAATCAGTTTAAAATAAGTCAGTAGGGCCGGCCCAGGCCTTGTACTCCAAAGATGATTGATTTTTGGGGCACTCCAACACTTTTTACAAATGGGCTAGACTAGGACTGTTTTTTTGACCCAAATAAAGAAAAAAAAACTCATTATTAGTTACAAAATAGCCCAAACTCATTATTGTAGCCGAATCTAGAAAAAAAAATGCCCAAAGAGAAATTATAAAAAGGCTTAAAGGCTAAACCTAATAAATCAAAATCAAAATCAAAATCTTAATTTTTTTTTTAAAAAAGGCAAAAAGCAACAATACAATACAACTCTCTCCGTCTCTCGTCATACTAAGAGTTTTATATTCTTTGAACTTGTCTCAATGGATTCCATTTTATTAGTGTAATAGCTTCATTTTTTGATGTCATAATAACGAAATTATCATTGCTGATGAATTCATTTTTTGATACCGTGATAAAATGATTTGGTAAAAAAGATGGATTATACAAGGGTAATTGATATTTTTGCTTCTAAAAATGCAACACGAGTAATATTTAAGTGATAATCGTTCGTTATATATGTATTTGGAGACTTTTTGTTTTGACTTTTTTTGTTATTATATAATGATTAGTAACGTTATAGTGTCTTGGCATTGTCGTATTGTGATTATTACTGGATTTTTTTTATAAAAGTATTATACTCTTAGGGCACATTTTTTAGATCAGGTCTAGGGCACTCCAAACTCTTGGGCCGGCCTTGTAAGTCAGTTTCTGAAACAATTCCTGAGATTCGCTATAAGCGTTACGGACAAGCATTCCAGGATCCAGGTAATCGCGGTTTATCGCATCTCTTTCCAAAACAGGAGTCGTGGTCTTGGTTATAACTGTGACATATGAACAAAGGTAGAACTTATGGGATTTTGACGTGATTCAGGGAATACCGAATATGGAGTTATTAGTATCTGCAATTAGTTAAGTATATTTTTTGGGTCAAAGGAATTAATAGTTAATTAGATTACTCAAATGTTTATGATGTGATTATCAAAATATTAGTGAAGCGTATCCGACAGGGGATTACGAAAATATTTGAAATACGCATGAGATTTTGAGGGATTAGCATGCAGTTCATTTGAATGATCCTGTCAAACTTCAATTTTATCACTGTGAACGTAAAAACGGACCGCAACGAGTGAGGTTAGCTTAGTTAGTCATCACTATTTATGCTTTCAAATGGGTAAAAACGGTCAATATTTTCAATTTCTATTGAATAGATTTTTATTTGTTTCCTTAATGTGATTATGAACTTTCCCCTACCGTCTATAATGTTAGACACTTTTGGGGTCACATGCCATTTTTAAATTGCATATACCTTTTAATTTATAATATTTCATGGAGTAATTTTCAAGACTTTGTTTAATAAAACTAATTACTCCCTCCGTTTCAAAATAATGTTCCACTACGAAAAGTCGTGCTATTTTTCAAATAAAAAAATGAACTACTTCCGTAAATCATTTTTCGAATTTTTTCGCACCAAATTAAAGTACTTGACGAGTAGTTTAATTCGGTACGAAAAAATTCGAAAAATGATACACAAAAATACTTCATTTTTTGATTTGAAAAATGACAAGAGAGAGAGTGGGGCTTTTATTTAGGAACGGAAGGAGTAAATTCTATCAAACAATATCCATATTGCTTATAAAAAAAACATATAGATTAAAAGCAGGGGATGCCAATAAGGCTTTGTACTCTTTCCGTAGTGTTTTAGTCGTAGTTCGGAGTAATTTTCATAGATCAATGTCAAGCCGATAATGAATAGGGCCAACTATCTGATGCAGACTTAGGAGCTATGTGATAAAGCTAAAAGCTGAAAATTAAGTACTGAAAACTAAATGTTGAATTTATTAAGCTAATAAGTTGTTTGATATGTGCTGATTCTTAAGCACAAAAATAAATAAGTTGTTTGATCTATATAATGAGTTGAAGTATTAAATTCACTAATTTTCTTAATTTGTCTTTCATATATTCATACTAAAATGCATAAATGAAAAAAAAATTACATTTATGAAAATAATAAAAATATGTAGAATATTGGCAAGATGGTGGTATAGCGATGTTAGTGTTAAATTCACTAATTATCTTACTTTGTCTTTCATTTCATATATTCATACTGAAATACAAAAATGAAATTAATAAATGAAAAAAAATACATTTATCAAAATAATAAAAATATACAAAATGTTGGCAAGATGGTGGTATAACGGCAGTGATGGTTGTGATTGTGGGGTGGTGGTCGTAATTGTGGAGTGGTGGACTCGTGGTAGTGGGAGAGCGATGATGTGAGTGGTGGTGGTGTAGTGGCGGCAGTGGTGGTAATGGTGGTCGCAGTGGTTGTGGTATTAGTGATGGAAGTGGCAGAGTAGTGGTGGTCAAATGGTGGTGGAGTGGCGGCAATAATGATGGTGGGGTGGTGGCAACAGTGGGGTTGGTGGGATGGCGGCAATAGTGGTGGTGGTTGTGGCGGTGACAGAGTGGTGGTGGTGGTGCAGTGGTGGAGTAAAGGTTATGGTATGGTCAGTGGTGGTGGTAGTAATGGAGGGAGTGGTGGTGGCGGCGTAACAATGGAGTGGTGGTGGTGGGGTGTCGGCGACATTTGTGGTGGGAGTGTCAAAGTGGCAGTTATGGTGGTGTGAGTGGTGGTAGTGAGAGTGGCATGGTGGTGGTGGTGTAATGGCGGCAGTGGTGTCAGAGTGGTGGTGATGGTCTGGAGGAGGAAAAAATAGTTAAATGAAACCACTCAGAAATTCAACAAAAATTAAGTAGCTCGAAGCTACTTAATTTTTGTCAACATTTTACCTTGCATTTTAAGAGCCACATAATTTTTTAAGTATTGTAAAATGTGGTTATCAAACCTACTTTATTACTTATTACTTAATTCATTCAGTTTTACATGCTGAATCTGGGTTATCAAACAAGGCTGTAGTCCAGTGGAATTGAGGTTCTCTTCCGTAAGGAGTCAAGAAATTACTACATCTCTATTGTAAGGACCCATGATTTTTAATTATTTTTCGAAAATAATGTTGGAAAAATGTGAGAAACATTTCAAAATGCAAATGGGGTCTATGTGAGCATAGTAATTGCGTTTGGGTGTATCTAAAACACATTTGAAACTTAGGGGGGTGTGCACAAGGAAAAGAGATATATTTATACTTTGGGGGCTGATTTTTTTTTCTCTCAATAACACATCTCTCCCTCTCTTTAAAAAGGGCAGCAGCTCCTCTCTCTTCTTCCTCCCCATATTTTCCTCAAATTCCACCACAAATCCACCTCCCACACCTCTCAAACTTAATATTCAACCACATATTCATCATCAACACGTGATTAAGAGTCCGGGTACATTTGATTTTGCTTGGAGGAGGTGTATTTTGGTTGGGATCCAAGAACAAGAGCTAGGGTTTTCACTCTCTCATTCTTGGAGCTAAACTATTGAGGTATGGAACAATTTTCTACCTCCTCTAAGTGTATATTGATTGAATGAGTGCATTGTTCTTCTCCTTGTTCCTAATTTCCTTGTTGAACTTGATTATCACCATGGAATTAGATTTAACTATTGAATAAGTTTGGGTTTGCATATTTGGTTGATAGCTCTATGAATTGGTTGTGAACAGATCTATCTCCTTTGCTTAGTTGTGTTTTGAAACCCCAAATTGGACTTGGAATGAAGCCCCTATCCATTTGAGCAAGGTTGTTGATTTTCCACTCGAAACCCAGGTGGAAGAGTGGATCGATCCAAAACACTCTGTTTCACTTTTGGTATGTAGTGGATCGATCCAGAATGGTCTGTTCACGGATTTCACTAGAGTGGATTGATCCACTCCTTGCATGGATCGATCCAAATTCCTTTGTTCAGACAGATTTTTTTTTCAATTTCGCGGGTACGCCCCGGCTTCGTCCGAACTCCGATTGAGGTGATTCTTGAACCATTAGAAAGCTCTATGAGTCTACTTTCAAACCCAATTGATTTCATATTCATATCCTTTGTATTTTGAGAGAAATGTCTTTTTTACTATCAGCGTGTCGTATTTTCTCGAGGTTTTTAACTTCGTTTCCATGTTCCATTACTCCGAGCCTTCATTGGTCCTTTCAAAGCTTCTCTAATTGACATTTAAGCTTTGGTAACCCATCATGGTGTATTTTATGCTTTCTCTTGGTTGTCTTGGTTTCTCATACACTTTTACACGTGTTAACTTAGCCCTTACCGATACACAACGAGTTTTTGAATTAAGTAAATTACATGGATGTTTTGGACACTTGTGAAAGCGTATTGTGATACATGAACTGGCTTTGGACACTAAGTTGAACTTATTGATTGATAAGTGGAAATGTAAATGTGAAATGCATGACACGGGACCCGAAAGGGTATGCCCGGAGTGACACGGGGCCTATATGGCAAGCCCGGAGAATAAACGAATGATTAAAATGAATAAGATGCATATGATAAATGTAAAGGATACTTGGGTTATTTTTAGATGTTTTGGGTATTTGTGAAGTATTTTGAAATGAAATGTTCGTGTAAATAATTGTGTTTTGAGGGGGAATGAACCCATGACACGAAATGTAATGGTTATGAGGAAACTTATGGATATTCTAGTTTCACTAGATCTTCGAGGTATCTCCTAGACACCTTGTCATCGAATTGATTTATCTTGGTTCATCTTAGCTTATTCATTCACGTGCATCTTTCAATCTCTGTACCCTTAGTGTTGGTAAAAATGTTTCCTACGAGCTAGTGAGCTCACCCTATCTTTCTCAGGTACACAGCATGGAGCATGATATCGGATGCGTGGAGTGTGATTGCATGCCATGAAGATTTTAGGATCACGAAGTTATTTTCTCATCTTCATACTAAGTACATTTTTGGAAGATGATACTGTAATTTTAATTTCTCCAAGCTTTTTGACTATTTCAACTTATGTAATAACTTTAAAACTTTTGTTATTTTTTGCATTGGTAAGGGTACCTTTGAGCAGAAGCTTATTGTACTTCGACTTTGACTTTCTATGGGAAATTGTTGACTTTGATTGATCCTACGTGGATTTTATTTGTATTTGGCTCATTGAAATTGAGGGCGTGACATCTATAGTGATCTTAATTGCGAAATTTCTAAAATCTTCATTTGTGATTGGAAACATTCATTTTTTTCAAGAATGTTAAGCATGTTATGAGTACAAAAAATTATAATCATTGGAGATTCGTAGTCACACAATTGAAACAAATTTGTCATGCAGTGTATTCTTCAAATGGTATTGACCATCCATATAAATGGTATCCGAACATATGGCTAGCAATATCCAATTAATTTGATTTTTTACATGGACGATCTACTCAACATTTTTGACAAATTGTACGATTTTGATCCCAAATATAGATTATAAAGGGTCCACAATTAAGGTCACTACATGAATGCATACCCGTATCTGCAGTCCATATGTCGTTCACAGATTTTTTGACAAATTGTACGATTTTAGTCGCAAACATAAATTATAGAGGGTCCACAATTAAGGTCACTACGTGAATGCATACCTGTATCCACAGTCCATGCGTCGTTCAAGCTGGCTTTGTTTTAACTCAAAAAACTAGATTTAGGCATACAATTAGGCTGCCTAAAGTTATGGAGATTTTCTTATTTACGGATGTGGCCTTCGGCTTTTGTGGGTCTCACAGAGCGCACATTGTAATAATATGAACCGTTCATCTTGTAGGGTCTGCAATATAATATATCCATACAAAAAATCAGCTTGATTGGAATCGATAGATATGTCAACAATTGAATTTTGGTTTAAAAAATAAACCATCTGCATTTTGTCAATAGTTTAATAGTTTTTAAGTTAAAAGATCCACAACCGTCTGTTTTCAAACCAAAATTGAACTTTTGACATACCTATCAATGTCTAATCAAAATGATTTTTTGCATAGATAAATTTTTTTGCGGGTACAACGAGATGAATGGTTCAAAGTGTATTACAATTAGACAGTGGGACCCTTCATAGATGATGAACCGTTTTCCCTTTGGATCCATCCGTTAAAACAAGTCTTTGTCGATAGTTAATACTGTTGTCACTGGTTCACAAACCCTAAACCCTAATTTCTTCCATCATACTTTTTCTACCTCTGCGCAGGCAATCCACCTCCTCTCACTCACTAACTACACTACATTTGTCAGAGATGAGACACATCCATGGGGTATTAGGCCACATTCTCCTAATTTTCTTTTTTGTCTAAAGAAAAATGTTATGGGCAAATGAACCTACACCGAATCTACACAGGATGTGAGAATATGAAGTCGAGTTTTGCGAACACATTTTTAAAAAAGAACTCACATTTTGCATATGGTTCGGTATAAGCTTCCTTGTGTATAACATTTTGTTGGAAAAAGCCCATCCATTCTCCTAAACATCTTTTTGTTTAAATGCCTACAAAAAAGCCCCACCAACTTCTTGGCCCAATCTTCTCCAACAAACCCATGTAATCACGAAATTACTAAAATGTCCCTCAAATATGTGAACCAACAAACCCTAATTTTCGAGAAAAACTTGCATGCAAAAAGGGTATGGCCACATGGTACCCGTCACCACATCTAAGCCGTCCAAACATGCTACCCTTAAATTTAGAACGTCCAAAACATGTTTGGATAGCTCAAATACGCCGACTAGTATCACGGTGCGATACCGGTTCTGCATGCAAGTTTTTCTCCTAAATCCTAATCTTTCCAATCTTCTGTGCCACTCTTCCCCTCCAACACCACCACCCAATCCTCCTCCTCGGCTCCTCACGGTAGAAGATCGTACCGCTTTGCACAGGAAAGGTAAGGAGCGCTGTGTTTTTCTCTAACAAGAAATCCATGAACGTAAGGGAATATATAGTATTATCTTGTGGTGGTTAATTTACATATCCACTTTGATAGATTTCCCTTTCAAGATTCCATTTGGATTTCAAGAGAAAATATATCAAAATGTTTACCTAAGCAAGTTTTTCAAGGAAAAAATTCAAATATTTTTCATAAATAAAAAGTACACATTGATTTTTAGAAAATTCTTAATAAAATATTGATTTTTTTTTTGAAAATTATGTATTATTTTCAAGTCTTCGTTTTATGGACCAAAAACAAATTGGGATAGAGGGAATACATCCAGTCATATTGCAAGCCGTGGTGGTTTGGTGGGGGAAGAGGCTGAAATGGTGGAGGAGGGAGAGGCAAAGGCAGAGGTCAAGGTGGTTTCAGTGGCGGCTACGGCGATTGAGGAAAAAGACGTGGTCGCGGTTTTGTTATATTTGTACTCCCTCCGTTCCAAAATAAGTGTCCCCTACGAAAAGTCGTGTTATTTTTCAAATCAAAAAATTGAGTACTTCCGTTTATCGTTTTTCAAACTTTTTTACACCAAATTAAAATACTCATTTAGTACTTTAATTTGGTGAAAAAAATTTCGAAACACGATACACGGAAGTACTAAATTTTTTGATTTAAAAAACGGTAAGAGAGAGAGAGTGAGGGACACTTATTTTGGAACGGAGGGAGTATTTATTGATCATTGGTGTAATGTTTAATGTTTCATTTGTAATTATTTACAGTGGAAATTCTTATTTTAAATCAGTCGGTTGTATTATATCTTTCACTCTTAAGTTTAAACACGTTTTTTTTTATGCTCCAGATAATGTTAATTGTGTGAGAAAGAGAGAGAAAGATTTGCCAAGGCGGTGATTCGGTAGTGATTCAGTGGTGTTTCAATTATCGTGGTCTAGCAGTTTTATTCTGGAAATAGATATTGGCGCAACCTCCGACACCCTCGGTAAAACGGCAAAAGTCTGTTTTAGGAAGACTATGATATCACAAGACTCGATTCGTTATACTCCCTCCGTTCCATAATTTTAGTCCCCTACGAAACTACGTACAATTTTTAAACTAAAAAATAACACATCTATAAAATAAATTTTGGATTTTTTTTCTCGCACTGTTTAAAAGTTCATAATGAGATCTATCAAACAAGATCCATATTGCTGAACAAATTATGTTCATAAGTACATTATTGGGTAAATTACACTGACCTCCCCTGAGGTTTCTGACTTGTACACTGACCTCCCCTACTTTATCTGAAATAGCACTGACCTCCCTTGAGGTTTATATTTTCGTATCAAAAGCACCCTTCTACCCTTCCGACGGGTACCGACGGCACTGGGGACCCCCTTGTGGGTCCCCAATGGTCGATCCGAGCCGTCCATTCATTCTAGAATCAAATTCCGAGTAGGTCTACGCGGGAATCACCTCAATCAGACGGTCCTAAGTGCTCGATCCAAAATCACCCCATTTAGTTCAATTTTTTTTGGATCAAGCACTTAGGACCGTTCGATTGAGGTGATTCCCGCATAGACCCACTCGGAATTCGATTCTAGAATGAATGAATGAACTTCCGGTCGACCATTCATTAACCCACAAGTCCCCTAAAATAGCTCGCACTACGCTTGGCGGGTAGAATGGTGATAATTGAAAATATAAACCTCGAGGAGGTCGATATTATTTCAGTATAAAGTAAAGGAGGTCGTATCGATAAGTCTAAAACCCCCGTGGGAGGTCGATAATTTACCCTACATTATTTTTTAGTTTGAAAATTGCACGTAATTTCGTAGGAGACTAAAATTATGGAATGGATGGAGTATTTGTTTTTGTTGCTCGTTAGTGTAATCTTATGTTCATTTTACAATCAACAATGCTAGGTGTCCGTGGCTCAGATTCAATTGAAATGATTTCAGGTAATTTTTTAGACGACTATTCTAGGTACTTAGAGCATTACTAGTGGTTCACTCAAATACAGAAATACTCAAAGTTGAGTATTTTAATACACAAAATAGACTCACAATAGTATTAGGATAAATACTCAAAGTTAACAACATTTGTTATAAATACTCAACTTTTGACATTTGGATACTCAAAACTTGCAATCTTTCTCAATAACCAAACCTCAATAACCAAATTTTGGGGACCACACCCTATCAAAAGTAACAACATTCTCTCTTAATTTTTCAAATACTTAATTCAAAACTCAATTTTTTTGTACTTTCTCTCAAAAATTGAAATTATCGATTTTTAATCTTTACCAAAATATGTTCAAGATTGATCTCATCATAAACGTATTGTGAATATCTTTTAAATGGTACTAATATTATAAATATATATATATTTATAGAGTGAATAGTACTAATATTACAAATTTAAAGTTGTGTCTATTTTATGAATAAAAATAGAGTGAATAGTATTTTTTCAATTATGGACACAAATGAACCATTGTAGTATGGTAGATACTCAAACTTATAAACCTATTAAATGCATACTTAAAATGTGATATGACAATATTTAAGTATCCATATTTAAGTATACCACAGTGATGCTCAGCATTTTCTTTTTACAATTATCTGCAGTGAGAATTATTATTTGGAATATGCCGATTGTAGATTGTATCTAGCAACAAGCACAAGCATTCCAAAACCAAAAAAAATAAAATTGAAGATAAAAAAAGCAGCAAAGGAAAAGAAAAAAGATGGAGTGTTCCAAATTCCACATCTTCAGTTACGTTCCACCAATGGAATCACACCCTTCTTAACAATCTTCCGAACATTTTTTATTCCACAATTTTTTTTTTGTCCAAAATGTCCGGTTCGATCCCAAAAAAATGTGAAAAACAGGACCGAACGGATTAGTTACACCCCCTAATAAGTACTGTGTGGCAAGATTTTGTTGTATCTTTTGCCAAAACAGGAGTCACGGTCTTGGTTATAACAGTGACATAACAAGTGGGGATAAAAAAAAAAAGTGACGGATGCAAAATTTGAACTAAGTGGGAGTTTGAATTACGTTGTAAATTGCAAGAAAAGAAAATCTTCCATAAGTATGTATTTCTATTTCTTAGTTGTGTGAGAAATAGACAAAAATATGTGTAGATTGTGTAGCTCCCATTTGCTTTATAAAAGGGATAACAAATATAAAGAAACTTTAAGAAATTTGTTTACCAAGTGACTTATAGGAGCCAATTCCATAGAACTTTTTTAAATTAATTTTAACAGGTAAATAATAAAAATATTTCAAGTTATATCCAAAATTACTTTCTACTCTTTGGCATTTCTGTCTCCTTGGAATCCTTGTGATCCAGTTTTTGCATCCCAGTCTATTTTATTTTGCTTTCCTCTTACCATATGATGATGTATTTTGACCATGCATATGATGATTTACACCCCATTCTAATATATATGGATTCTCCTTCAACTTCAAGACATCTTGGGTGATGCAATCCTGTTTTTGCACCCCATTCTAACATATATGAATTTTCACCAGTTTGTGTTATTTTTATTTTTTCCCTGTCATTAGATTTGTTACATGTTAGAGCATCTACAATGGCCTAACCAAAATAGGATAACCAAACGTTGTTAGAGCATCTCCAACCCACTCATCAAATACACCCTATGTCCCAAATTTTTTTGTCCGGTCCACAAAACGAGGACTTGAAAATAACACAAAATTTTCAAGATAAATTCAATACTTCCTCCGTTCCTTTTTAAGTGAGTACTTTGAGAAACGTGTATTTTTTGTGGACATTAAAAAATGTACTTTCGTATAATATTTTTAAAATTTTTTGGCACCAAATTAAAGTACTCAATGAGCACTTTAATTTGGTATAAAGAAAATTAAAAAATTATATAGGGAAATATGTTTTTTATGGATTTGAAATTGCATGTACTCCCAAGGTACGCACTTAAAAATGGACAGAGGGAGTATATTTTTTTAACAAGTTACTTAGATATCAACGAGTACTTTTGATTTATGAAAAAAGTTTGAAACTGTGTAGTGGATGGTCTTGTTCGCCAATCTTTCTTGGAAGAATGATAGATCTCCATAACTTTCTGTTGTGAGACTTACTATCTTGTGAGAGGTGTCAAATAGAGTCACAAATTCTTCAAGATAAACCTCTCTAATTAGTTATTTAGAACAACTGCGACAAAAGCAAAATAAAGGCCCCAAAATCACGAAGGTTCGACTCTGCCTATCATATATTGTTGTCTAACCTGTCAAACTTATTTTCTTTGTCTAACTTGTTAGTCTTATTGTCTTGCCCTCCCAACTTTCTCATGCGGTCTGATGTCAGCTTCGCCTGCATCCGAGTTTCGCAAACCAATTGAGAGAATGTTATTTCTTTCGAATTTAATGGTAATACAACTGGGAGAATAACTCAAATCACCAAAATCAGCCAATTTTATTTCGTTCTTGTTCCTATGGGATAAACTTGAGCTGTGTTCAGAGTTTAGACAAAGGAGTTGTGTGGAAGAAATGACAGAAAATCGACGACATAAACTTAGCTCATTCACTCTTCTAAAATTCTTTTACATTTTCCGTTCCCTTAACAATGAAATGGCTTTGACAGTGTCGTTTGGAGTCATGAATGAAATTTCCGAAGTTTCAACCCAAAAAAAAAATGATATTGTGGAAGGATCATTGCAAAGGGATGAAAATATTAGGTCAAACGAGTCGAAATTTCTATTTGAGTAATCACATGGTTTAAAACAGAGGAAACACAGGATCCACGTCTGTGCGTACATATATTGTCCTAAATTTCTGTTTTGGTATTTCTGTTCGTGTGGAGATTAATCATTCGTTTCAAGCAATGAAGTTTAAAAAGTAATTACTACTACTACTAACCCAAACACACCAAACATTGCTAAGCATATTAAAACCGCCTTCTTTTTTCATAATTAATATCGTCTTCCAGTTATCCAACATTACTTCTACTCCCTCCGTCCCATAAAGTTTTATCATTATGAAACTACGCGTAATTTTTAAGCTAAAAAAGAATGTGCTTACGAAAATAATTTTTTAATCAATATGGATCTTGTTTGATAGATCTCATCGAGAACTTTTATACGATGCAAACAAAATTCAAAAATTATTTTGGTAAATACATTATTTTTTAATTTGAAAATTACACGTAGTTTTGTAGTGATCAAACTTTATAGGACGGAGAGAGTATTATTTTTCTAATTCTGACACGAGTCCGGGACCCTTGTAGTCTCCTATTCAGGGCCGGCCCTGACCCAAGCCTGGCAAGACTTTGGGCTAGGGCAACCCCCGGATAGGGGGCAACTCAAAAAAAAAATTGTAAGTCATATATAAATATGAAAAGTTCCCAATTTATCACTGATGTGATAACTTGGTGTGTTGGTCTCCTGAGAGTTTTTAAATCTTGCATCTTCATGTCTTGTGTTCAAATCCCACCAGTGTCACTTTTCTTTTCTTTTTTTTTCCCTTTTCGTTATATGCAAAAAAAAAAAAAACTTTAGATAGTGTAGCCCTAACCTTATTAAGCCCATTAGCTTTTAAATTTAAAAGGCCCAGTAACTTAGATTTACAAAGCCCAATTCAAACTAAATCTCTGATTCTCTTTTACAGATCAAGATGCATCACACCAGATTATAAGATTTAGATTAGAAAAGGGTTTGAACAGACAAAAAAGGGTTTTGAAAAAGTGTAAGTTTGAAATCCCAAAGTACCATAACCGATTTACCGAGCTCACATTTTGATTTTCTCTTTTTTGATGTAATTGAAGCTAAAAGCATAATGTAACCTTGAATTTATTTTTCCTTTTAATTTGTAATTTTTTTTAACTTAATAGTATGCGGGCAACCAACTCGGAGTCCGTCTAGGGCAACCCAAATGGTTGGGCCGGCCCTGCTCCTATTCAAAGTCATCCATTGGGCAACCAACGGTCCGAATTATTTTATAGGTAAATATTATCTTTACGTGAAGATAATTTAGTCCATTGACTGCCAAAACGGATAACTGTAGATGGGGGACTACATCCCTAGATCTGACACCACACTTCTTTGATCGTCAAAAAGTACTCCGTTACAAAAATTAACGAACAACTTACAAAAAGCAAATTATACCGGAAAATTTATCAGCAATAATTGGGGAAGATTAATGATAACGCAAAATTTAGCTTGATAACGCAGATAAGAGAGAGATAGAAACGGCGGAAAGCTCAATATCGCCCACGTGACCGACAAAGATGCTCGTAACGGAGAAAGTTCCGTACTGACAGAGAATCGTCACCGTTATTGGAGCCGTTATTTTCCACAGCTTCACCGTCTCTATCCAAAACACCGATTTCAACTCTCCGAAGCTCTTCACTGGACGGTAGTCTCCGTCGCCGGCGAACAGGTCGAGCTCGCCGCAGGCGCTAGAGAGAAGCAGCGGCGCGTCCATCTCCGGCGACAGTGAGTGACACTTCGGCAGCACTCATTGAGCCTCCGATGATGTCGCAGGACAATGTCGCCGGAGACGAAAGGACGTTTGGAGTAATATCTTTGTGGTTGGTGTATCGGCCCTGTGAGGTGGTTAGGAACATGCATGCATATATTCAATGAAATGATGTACTACTAATGAAAAAATAATACCCGTGAGTTTTGTAGTGTTTCATATAAATTTACATGTAATATTAAATATTGGATGCATTTCAGAGTTGTCTTTTATTCAGCCGAAAGTGCTTCTTCCTTTTTTCGCGTTTATTGTGTTTGTATTAAATTTTTATGAATTATTGCTTCGTTTTAATGGGAGAAATTAAAAAAATAAAAAAATATAAGTAAAACCCAATTTCTTTTAATATTTAACATTTAGCATATGTAAGACCGAGGTTAATCAGACATGGGGTTCTTGTTGTGCACTAGGTTCATGACACCGTATCATGTATCCTTTCAGGTTGTCCATCCAAAAAATGCACGGTTCAAATTAAATCTAAATAATAATAAATTTCACATGAAATTGAATTTGATCCGAATTGTGTATTTTTGCAATATAACTGAATAGGTGCATGGCAGGATCACTCAATCCAGGTCAACCGGCCTAACATAAGCTTAGAAAATCAAAACTGCCTTTTTTATTGTAGTTCTCATCACGTGACAGGACCTAATGAAGATTCGTGGTTTGTCGGAGTAAAGTAATAGGGAAATTTGCCAAACCATGTGGTGGTAAGATGGAATAATCACTTAAAAAAAAATGGAATAAGCACCGCTTTAATGACGTGATGAAATCAACATAACTATGGCATCCCAAAAAATTTATGAAAAATATACCTATAGTAAGCCTTAGTAAGATTATAATTTTACCCTTCTTTAATTGGACTCGCTCTTTGTATTGAATCTGCTTTCATAATTTATAAACTTCTTTTTTGTTTTTGTGAAACTTATAGGCGGACACATTTTTTAGAGAGTAATCATTCCATCGATCCCCTTCGGATGACCATCTTTGGACTTGCCCTTTTATGTGAGACTGGACGTTCTCCCGTAACATTGTGAACTTGCAAGTTTTTTTTTTTTTTGAGATTTGTATCTCAAAAAGGCTGCACAGAGCAATCATTCCATGCCCCCACTTAGAAGGCCAATACCCATTGGATTGGGTTCGTATTTGGAAGTATGGGTGGGTCCTTTCAATGAAGCAAACTCAAATAACCATCAAACGAGAGAAATGGGCTAAATGCCTAAATCCAATTTGAAGGCCTCACAAAAATTTACTTAACTCATACGAAGGCAAAGCAAGATTGCAGAAAGATAGCTATGCTGATCAAGCAAGAAGATCGAATCGAAACACATGGAAGTTTAAATCAGCTCAAGATAGGTTGTAACTCAAGTTGGGAGAGCACATTGTCCAACTAAAACTTACACTAACTACCACAACCAAGGTGGTAGTTTAGATGGCTAAGGTGTGAGGGTGAAAGTTCCCCCTCCCATACGATCGTGAGTTTAAATCTTGCTTGCAGATGGTAGTCATGAACCAGATGTGGTATGGAGGGCTCTTTGTCCACTCTAATACTTTGATGGGGTTGTAGTGACAGGCTCGCCCTCCTAGACAGTAACTATGGCTCAAACCGTGTATTCCACAGTAAATGGGAACCCTATCTGCTCATCATGTATTGTTGTCTAACTTGTCCGTATCACTGTCTTGCCCTCCCCATTTTCTCATGCGGTCTGATGTCAAGTTCACCTACATTCAGATTTCGCAAGATAATATGAACTAGAGGATAACCCAAATCACCAGAATCATCCAAATTTATTTCGTTCTTTTTTTTTTCCCTATATGTTCTTTGTTACCAATCTCATGAAATAATAGAAAGTACAAGCCCTTTCCAAGAACTAAGCTTCAAGTTTAAAATTTGAATCAAAATTTCACGTCGCTCTTTATGAAAAGTTATCTCCTTGTTCCAATTGGTTTTGTAAAGCACAAAAAATAGAAGTACCGTCTGCAGTGTTGTTCCTACTATCATTCCCGACCACAACCCCTATAATCAAGATGTACAAGCATATGAAACTCGCAAATAGTAGAACGTAAAGTCAAGTAAGTAAAATGAAATTGAAAGTAAATTAGCGAAATATCCAACAATTTGAAAGCAACATATGACAGAGCTTGACAACATAGTCGAAAGCAAAAACAGAAACCAAGCATCACACTAACATATCAATGAGTTCCCAAGCACACAGTGCTTAAGCCTGTCGTTGGATCATGGATTTCTGTTGGGAGTTAGCAATAGGGAAGAAAGATCTTAAGAATGAATATCAAAACCAAATTTTGCTTGTCAGTTGTTAATCTTCTCATCTTTTTACTATTGCTTTCCCTCAAAAATTAATAATTGAAACACAGAGCGTCAAAGTCTAGGTATCGGGCAAGTAGAATTGGTTGTGGAAATAAGAGAGACAATTTCTACCTTCACCCCAAGATTTGTTGCATAACCAAGAGTATCCAAGTGGGAGGCCAAATATGTAATAGGATCCCAAGTTGATGTAAGCTACCAGAGCTTGCCATCCACCCCCAATCGTGACACCTGAAAATGAAACGCAAACTTGTTTTTCTACTTTTTTTCAAGCATAAAAAATGTAAAAACAGTTGATGCGAATTTCATTGTCAGGTAAGGATTGCTAGATGCATGTAGAAGCTAACCAATACCTGATATCACAGGCTGGACACTGTTAATTAAGAACCATGGTTTGGTGAAACCAAGAAGATATGCTAAATTAGCGACGGCATGTTGCATATCTTTGGCGTTCGTGAAAATGACAGCAATATAATTCTGAGTTTCCAATATAAGAACCATGAAGAAAATCCCAATGAGCAAGGACTGAAAAACTGTAACGTATACGGAGAATTTGGCTGCTCTTGGATGTCCCAAACCAATCTCATTTGATACCCGAACACTGAGGAAGAGAAAAAGAACGAAGTGAACAAGGAGGACTATACTATAAGAAAGAACATTTTTGTGTCTATAGCCAATGACATACCTTCCGCATTGACACTATCCCAAAACTTTCTGCCAGACACGTACAATTATTTTAAAAAAGAGATAGGAATTACAAATACCTACATTATGAAAAATTAGAAGTCCAATTTGTCTTATAAAATTGGCTCTCATTCACTGAATATTTTGTGTGATGCATCTGCATGGGAGTACTGGCACCATAAGATACGGATGAATGCCTAATTTTCTTACCTTATTGCAGCATTTATCCCGATGAATACCATAGCTTCGTATCCATTAATGTTCGTGCTGAAAGATCAAAATAAGAGTAACAACGTTAGGAGATATTAACAATGTCAATCAGCGAAACAAGCAGAAAGCAATCCAGAACAAAGCCCTGGCCAATCTTTCAATTATCTGCAATTCACGACAAGTAAACAAAGTACTCTGGAACTGTAAGCCAATTTCATCAGAAAACATGTGATTGATTTGATCCTTTACTTCTCAACTCTGTTCATTCGTCTGAGAATTTAGATACGCCTTTACAAAATAAGTACAATCCTAAAAGTTCAAGAAATAGCCCGGTAGTAACTGTTCGAATCCCAAATCAAGTTGAAGAAAAAGGAATATTCACAAGTAAACTCATCTCACCAAATCGAAAGGGACCCAACCGCGCGCAAGCACTGCATTATCAAGATGAACGGTGAGGATACTGATACTCATCAGATACCACACCTCTAAGCATATCATCACTGCAGAGGCAAGAGATAGCCTAACAAAGGCCCAAATATCCTTGAATGCGGTCCATGACAACCCATTGCAGCCCTCCTTACACCACCCCACAACATAAACCACTTGAGCCACTGCAGTAGCCCAACTTGACAAATTAAAGGCTATGGCTGCACCAGTGGTTCCCAAACCAAGGCCATTAATCAGTAGCCAAAGCAACCCAATGTGGACTACTAGGCTCACAACCCCAATCCACGCGAGCACTTTAACCTTGCTTTGGGCTTGGAGGAATTTTTGGGTGGGGAAATTGATGGTGAGCGAAAACAATTGAGGGATGATTTGGATAGTGAATTCACCAGCAAGATTGGCAATCTCGTTTTGCTGACCGAGGAGCTTTAGGACTGGGGTGGCGAACATGTAAATCGGCAAGAGAAATATACAGCTGATAAATAGGATTATCCATGAGCGCTGCATGTATACACCAAGCATGTATACTTGTCCTGCACCAAAAGCTTGTCCGCAAAGAGTCTCCAGTGCACTCCCTATACCAAGCTACAATATCAGCAAAATAAGACCAGGCAATACCATTGATGTTAGATGAGGCAGAATGTCACAAGTGATATTTTGCAACATAAGAAAAAAATTTTGGTAATCAGTTGCCATAACGGTATATATGGATGACGAAGTCACGGTTTTCAGCTGTAACAGTCATACGTATGCCATAACGTTATCGGTAACCGGAGACTTGAATCTTTTAAAATTTCTTACAACATAAGAAAAAAATTACAGATACTTGTTACCGTCGTTGAGTAGCAACGGAAACCTTTTATGTAACACTGTAATTTTCACAAAAGTACGAAAAGTATAGACCGAAATAGAAAAAGTTCATATAAGACACGACATGATTATATACAAAAAAATAATTGTTTGGTAATTTCTCATTTTTAATTTTTTTTTCCATTTAGTCATAACTTTTACTTTTCAAGACTATTAATCCAAAAATAAAACGTGAATATAACAAAACTTCATAAAAGACAAATAAAAATGTCAACACAAAAAATACCAAAAGTAGTGGAAACTAATTACTAAGCAAACAATGTTAGAGGCACACCACTCAACCCCACACACTCACATGTAATGGAACCCACCGGTGCATTCCACCACACGTGAGTGTGTGTGGTTGAGTATGTGTGTCACAAGCATTTTCCTTACCGAGCCACGCCAAAAATAGCTGTGTGAGAGAGAGAGAGAGAGATGCTAACCATGAAACCGAAAGAGAAGTTATAAAATGACAGAAAGATATAGAAATGGCGGAAAGCTCAATATCGCCGATGTGGTCCACGAATATGCTAGTAACGGAGGGGGTGTTACATTAACTCAGTTTTTTTAAGAAAATTTGGGTTTTCACGGTTTTTTATGTGATGTGTTGTAAGAGATTGACCTGTATCGATATTTGGAAAAAAACAGTTTTTTTTTTTTAGTGAAACGCCCCTGAGTTGGTTCCGTACATAAACAGTGTCATCACCGTTATCGGAGCCGTGATTTTCCACAGCTTCTTCGTCTCTATCCAAGACACCAATTTCAGCTCCCTCAAGCTCTTCACTGGCCGATAGTCTCCGTCGCCATCGGCACATTTGAGCAGCGGCACATCCATTCTCCGGCGAATGCGAATGCTACGTAGGCAGGCAGCACTCGGTTAGTCCTCAACGACGTCGTAGGACTGTCGCCGGACACTAAACGACGTTTTTATTAGATTTGACTTGTGATGTCTGTGAGTAATGAGTATCTGATCAGCTGCTGCACTCTTCCCCGTGAAGCGGTTAGAGCATCTACATTTTGGTCATGTACTGTTTTAAGTCCATACATACTTAGGGGTGTTCCAATAAAAAAAAAAATTAGTTTTAGTGTAAATGAAAAACTACTTCATTCCACTAAATAAAATTCCACAAAAAACTAATAAAAAAATCACTTCATTCCACTAACTTAAAAAAAACCAAATCATTGCACAATCAAGTACATGTACTTTAATCATGTAAAATTACGAATCTACCCTCCTTTCAAAAAAAGAGAGCAATAGTTGTTTGGGTAGAATAGTAGATTTGTAATTTCATAACACAACTAAAAAAACCAAAAAACCAAAAACTTGTTAGTGGAACAAGTGAGTTTTTTAAAAAAACCAAAGATCACAAAAAACCAAAAAACTAAAAAACTACTTATTGGAACACTCTCTTAGGGTCGGTTTCTTTTCTTCTTTTTTTCTGACTTTAGTCAAATAATTAACCATAAAAATTTCATTTCTGCACTCCATTTGACTACTTTAGTGTTTTCATTATTAGATAAAAAATACACCTCCTCGATTTTAGCAACTATTTGCCTAGGCATTGCATGAGAGCAACTATTCTACTACCATAGGCTTAAAAAATCACATAAATCTTAAAACTAAACAAATAAGTACTTATATTAGAACGGAGGGAGTAATCCAACCATTCATGGGGTAGAAGTACTTGTACAATGGCACCGTTTGTTAAAAAATCACATAAATCTTAAAACTAAACAAATAAATTAGTCGTAGATTTGTTTGGTGTAGCTTTTTAATTACTACAAATAAAGTCTTAAGTGTTTGTTAAATAACCTGTAAACTTATTTTCAAATAATCATTCTCTAGTTTTATTGCTGATGGTTCCATCGCTAAGAGTTTGAGTTAGATCATAATTAGTTAAAGTAATTAATGATTATTTCATGTAAACAGCTTTACGAATAGTAGAAATCTTGCTCTGAACTAGCCAATAATACATGGCTTGTTCTGTGATCTTTTCTCTACTTCGTTAATGGCAGGCCGCAAGGATGGAGAAATGTAAATGTTGCATTGTCCAAACATGTCGTTCTATAGATCTGTGATTTGGTTCAATAGGAGTAGTTATACTCCTCTCCTCTCTTTTTTTTTTTTTCCTTTTTGATACTTTGGAAATTTTTTTTTTTTTATACTCTTCGGTGAACACTCTTGTTCTTTTCTTAAATACTCCTATTGTTTAAAGAAAAATTCTAAAATTACTTCAATATAGCTGTTGTTAAAATTTTAAAAATGTATTAAAATATGTGAAAAGTATATAAAAGTTTGTGAAAGTATTTTAAGATGTGTAAAAAATACACTGAAACGTTTGTTTTTGTCTTTTTCTTTGCTTAGAAGGACCCCATTTTTTAAGGTAAGTAAATTCCGGCCCTTTTTTTTTATTATTCAACAGAGCAATACTCTCCTCTAACAAAAATAATGGTCTCACTGTAAAATCCTGTTGTGAAATTCACTGTTCCGTGAGAGAATACGTCAAACAGAGTGAAAAATTCTTCAAGGCAAATCTCTCTGGTTAGTCTCCTGACCTCGTTTTCAATTACCTGCTATAGCATTGTAAAATAAATTATCCTTCTTGACCTCAAAATAGGCAATAATTGAAGATAGCGTGAGCAAATTGTACAACTACAACTTTAGACTGGCAACGAAAGCTGCAAAGACTGGTAAAAACTGATGCAGAAAAAATAGTCTGCCTTCCCTTCAAGGATAAAAAAAAATAGACAAGAATTAAAATCGAAATAAAAGCTCAAAAATCATCAAGGCTCAACTCCGTTAATCATTCTGTTGTTGTGTAAGTCGTTGGTACTGATGTCTTGCTCAAAGTAAAAGCTCAAAAATCATCAAGGTTCAACTCCATTGATCATTATGGAGTATTGTCTTGTAAGTTGTCGGAATTAATGTCTTGTCCTCCCCACTTTTTCATGCGGTCCAATGTCATTTCCGCCTGCATTTGAGTTTTTCAAACCAACCGTGAGAATATTATTCCTTTTGGATTCAACGATCATACGTATCAACGATAAAATAACCAACATCACCAGAATCTTCCGATTTTATTTGATTCTTTCTTTTCCATTTCGTTTGTTCCCAATCTCGTGAAATAAGAGTGAGTAGTAGCCTTTTCCAATAACTAAACTTCAATTTGAAAATTTGACACAAAATTCAACTTCGAGACTTTTATGAAAGGTTACCTCGTTGTTCCAATTGGTTTTGTATAGCACGAAAAGCAGGATCAGTGTCTGCAGTGCTGTTCCGGCTATCATTCCCAACCAAAGTCCCTATGATCAAGGATGTAAAAGTGTATGAATTCACAGAAAATGAGGAGGAAAATACCACATGGGATAGAAAGTAAACAAGCAAAATATCCAGCAACGAGTTCCGGAATATGTGGAGCTTATAAGGCTGTGGTTAGATTACTGATTTGTGCTGTGAGTTATCAGCAGGGAAGAAAGATGATATTAATATGAAGATAAATAAAAACCAAGTTTAGCCTTTTTCACTTGTTAATCTTCCTATTTTATCTTGGACTTATTACTTTCCAAGTTCCCCTCCAAAAATCCATTAATGGAAGTAAGTAGATAGGTAGTGCAAAGAGAGAGGCAATTTATACCTTTACTCCCAAATTTGCTACATAACCAAGAACGTATCCGAATGGGAGGCCAAATACGTAATAGGATCCCAAGTTGATGTAAGCTACTAGAGCTTGCCATCCACCCCCAATCGCAACACCTGAAAATGAACATAAACTTGTTTTCCGTTTTTTTTTAAACCATGAAAAAATGTGAAAACAGATGATGCAAATTTCATCATCTAATATGGATTATTAGATGGACGGAGAAGCTAACCAATACCTGATATCACAGGTTGGACACTGTTAAGAACCATGGTGATACCAAGAAGGTATGCCAATTTAGCGACCGCTTGTTGCATATCTTTACTGCTTGTGAAAATGACAGCGAAATAGTTCCGAGTTGCCAAGATGAGAACCATAAAGAGAAGACCAATGAGAAAGGACTGAAAAACGGTAATGTAGACAGAGTACTTGGCTGCTCTTGGATGTCCCAAACCAAGCTCATTAGAAACCCGAACACTGAGGAGGAACAAAAAGAATGAGGTGAATGAGAAGAATTTAGCTTCAAAAGCAGTTACTAAGTCCACAGCCAATTATACTTTCTCAGATACTTCCAATTTTCTGGTACAGCAACATTCTTTCAAAAAGGTACAGCAACATTCTTTCAAAAAGGTTACGCACCTCTAAACCCCAGAAGGCCAAAATAACCACAAAGACTCTGAAAAAATCTCCACAATCCCACATTTTAGTCAATGGTAAAGCCACTAGAATGGAAGAAAAGGTCATGCCATTTTTACAAGATGATGTTATTATTTTTAATAAGAGAAAGGAATTACGAAAAACTAGTTTATGAAGTATTAAAATTCCAATTTCGTCTTGAACTAACCATCTGATTCGCTGTATACTTTGTACGATACATCTTCCTAGAAGTACTGACCCCAGGGTTTTCCATCATGAGATACAGATGATGAGTTTTAGATTCTTACCTTATGGCGGCATTTATCCCAATAAATAACATGGCTTCGTATCCATTGATATTCAAGCTGAAAGATCAAACCAAGATTAAAGATGTTAGTGCACAACGATGTCAATCAGACCAAAGCCTGGGCAATCTTCTACTGACCTACTATTAATGACACTCATATAAAGCCCTTGAAAGTTATGGAACTGTCAACCAATTTTCTCAAAAGATGTGAATGGTTCAATCATTTACTTCTCAACTCTGTTCATTCGTCTGAGAAATTGGTTAGCCCTTTAGAAGTTGAGTACAATCTATCAACAAATCGATTAAAAGCTCCCAAAGTGTGAGAATTATAGCTAGGTAGTACTGTAGTAATATTAGGGCCCAAAAGCAAGATAAGAAAAGAGACTATGCACATGTAACCAAATCTCACCATATAGAAAGGGACCCAACCGCAAGCACTGCATTATCAAGATGACCGGTGAGGATAATTATGCTCATAAAATACCAAACTTCTAAGCATAGCATCACAGCAGAGGCAAGAGAGAGCCTAACAAAGGCCCAAATATCCTTGAACGCAGCCAGTGACAACCCTTTCCAACCCTCCTTACACCAACCCACAACATAAACCACTTGAGCCACTGCACTTCCCCAACTCGAGACATCATAAGCTATGGCTGCACCGGACGTTCCCAACCCAATTCCATCAATCAATAGCCAAAGCAATCCAATGTGGATTACTAGGCTCACAGCCCCAATCCATGCGAGCACTTTAACCTTGCTTTGGGCTTGGAGGAATTTTTGGGTGGGGAAATTGATGGCAAGAGAAAACAACTGTGGGATGATTTGGATGGTGAATTCACCAGCAAGATCGGCAATCTCGTCTTGTTGACCGAGGAGCTTTAGGACTGGGGTGGCAAATATGTAAATTGGCAAGAGACATATACAACTGATGAATAGTATTATCCATGAGCGCTGCATGTATACACCAAGCATGTGTACTTGTCCTGCACCAAAAGCTTGTCCGCAAAGAGTCTCCAGTGCACTTCCCATGCCAAGCTACAGCACCACAAAATAAGATCAGACTTCTTTTGTCCTGGGTTTCATCAGCCATATAAGAGGGAAGGCATCACTGAAGTTACATAAGCAGGAATATTCTTAACTCCTAAGAGTCAAATGCAATGCTGCAAAGTTTCACTGTACCATTTTGGAATATATGATTTTCTAAATTGACAGAAGCAAAGCTAAGACTAAATTAGTAAATTGATGACTATTAAAGTCTATATTGGACAAATACCATAAAGTTACATAGCAAGCAAGGTTCCCACAGGGTAAAAAAAAATTTTTTTTTTTTTTGGAAAACCAAAATTTTTATTGAGAGCTCAAACAATTACAAAAACTAAAGAGGGCATACCCTCCATATTTACAGCAAGAAAGACAAGACGAGAGAGGCAATCCTACCAATGTACAAAAGAATTAGGGAACTGATCTAGAAACACAAGGGAGAGGACATGGCTTAACATCAAGGAACTAAGAGCCCTTAATCCTCACATCAAATTTGCTTTTTGAAGATCAGGATCAGGAGATCTTTGGATACCTTAGAAGATTCTACAAACCTCTCATGCCAAACATAAAAGATAATGGCTGCCCAAGCTAATCTCTGAATAACGCTAGGAAAGCTTTTGCCTCTTAACTCCTAATGGGCCAGTTTACTTCATCATCCCAAAATTGAGGGCCCTTAGAAATACCACTGAGCAAGCAAATTTGCTTCCATACATTCCTAGAGAAAGAACAGCCAAAGAGGGAATGAGAGATGTCCTCATTATGTAGATTGCAACAGGGTAAAATTTGACGGTGTTTGGAGTACGCATTCATTGCGAACGTGAAAAGGCTGAGAATATAGTGAAAGGATAGGGTAATGTATAAGAAGGGTTTTTTTTGTTTTTTTTAACCCTTCCAAAAATAATCTTCTTATATATTCAAGTACATTACCCTTTCCTTCTAGAGTTCCTGAAGAAGATTTGAGCTGGTTTTCCCAATACAAAACAAGTATACAGAAAACTGCTAATCAAATCGTATGTTACTAACTACTCCCCAAACTAATAGATGAACATACAACACTTTCCCTCCAATTTCCGAATCTATGATTGTGCAATCAAGTAATATTACACGAAACTAACAGCCTGAGAAATGAACAAGAGGATTTGTGCACTTGTGTATATACATGAAACGCGGAAGGGGAAACATAGAAAACGATTAGAATTCACCTGAGAGATAGAGAAAGGGGGAGGGATTCGTAAAATCCTTACAAACTTCGATTCAAGTAGGACTTCAAATATTTAGTCAAGTATATGCCATCACATCAGAGAACACCTACAAATTGAATTAAACTGCCAATGTAGCTGATTTTTCAAAACCACAAACGTTTTCAATCACAATATTTTGAGCCTTTTCCCATAATATTACGTACATAGACAGAAGAGCACAGATTCGAACACATCCGTGTCACTAGACAATTTGGTACCGTGCAAGACTCCCGTGCATCATTCGGTTCTGAACAAATATGTATCTTAATATGCATTCTCGGAAATATCCGCAGCACTGCTCAGTTTTCTCACCTTGTTTTTGCCCATAATCCAAAAGTAGAAGCTATTCTAAACAAAAACTGATATATACAAAGCAAACAGGGCATTCACATTTAGCGTTCATATACACATACATACATACACGCAGAGAGAGAGAGAGATGGTGACCATGAAACCGAAAGCGAAGCAACTGATGACGGAGAGAGAAATAGAAACGGCGGAAAGCTCAATATCGCCGATGTGGCCGACGAAGATACTAGTAACTGAGTTAGTTCCATACTGACAGAGAATCGTCACCACTATCGGGCCCGATATTTTCCACAGCTTCGCCGTCTCAATCCAAAACACCGACTTCAGCTCTCTGAAGTTCTTCACTGAACGGTAGTCTCCGTCGCCGGCGATCAGGTCGAGATCGCCGGAGGCACTGGAGAGCAGCGGCTCGTCCATTCTCTGGCGAGTGACACGTAAGCAGTCAGTCAGTCTCCGACGACGTCGGTGGAGACGAAACGACGTTTGAGAGAATTATCTTTGCGACGGCATATCGTATCTACTACTATCTCCGCCGGTGCACGCTTCCCACGTGAGGTGGTTAGGCACCAAGAAAAAAAGGGTCATAAGTACTGCTATATTTGTCGTGTTTAGTGGACTTGGTCTTGTTAAATATTGGGGACTCCGCCGTCCTTGGGTCCGCAGGGGGAGCCGATTCCTTCCGGCCAAAACTCTAGGAAATGATTGAGGGGACGTGTGGAGAAACTCTAGGCCGATGGCGTATCATCTTATCCAAAAATGCACGCTAGGCTTCTTTCTATCACATAACTTATTTGATGTGCATTTGGGATACATTTTTGAGGTATTCATAGCATTTTTTATCATTTGATATTACTATCTTAGTTGTTTAAGTACGTATATTTAATGACCAAAGAAAAAAGGTACTACATAAAAGTATATATATTTATTGCGTTTCACGATACTTCTATCAGTATATCGGATGAATTTCACCCGTTGATTGTATTTTCTGGTAGGATTTATGAGAAACTTTCTGGGAGGATTTATGAGAAACTTTCTATGTACTATACTCTCGTTAGTCCTTAGAATATGGGTACCATTAAATATTGGATGTGTTTCAAACTTTTACTGGCGCCAATTTAGCAACACTGCAACATCATCCCCACGGGACCTGGGATGGGTGCTGCATAGCCGTGTACTGTGCGGGAGCCGATGCCTCCGTGCCGGTGTCAATCTTGCAATCGGACACGTTCACCATGTAGAGCTCGTCAAGTATCATAAGTGGCCCAAAAATTAGCTCAATTAAATATCGTTAGGTGCCTCATTGAAACATTATTACCTTGAAATAAATGATTCTGAATAGATCCATAACACTTGATCAAAACCAATGCATCATGTTATACGTGTTCGGATTAGGCACTTATTGACATTTGATCGAGCTAATTTTTGACACACGTGAAGAACTCGACGAGCCTTACGCAGTGAACGTCTTCGATCGCAACACGGGTAGCATTGTGCCCTCGCAGCACGTTGCGCAACACACGATTGTACAACACCCACTCTGTGGTTCATCCCCACCGTACCCATCACGACGAAATTTTATTGGTTCAGAGTGGGTACGCCGCGTAGTGTTGAGCAACAATCTTGGCCTTTTAAATATTGAAGACTCTGCCATCCTTGGGTCAGCAGGGGGTGCCGATTCCTTCTGCCCAAAACGGTAGGAAATTTGTTGTCCTGTACAAAATGATAGAGGGGACGTATGGGGAAATATCTTTGCGATGGTGTATCTTATGAGAAATTTTTTAGTGCGGAGCGGGTATTGCCCACGTGGTACCACTCGGCAATCTCAATCGTCCAAAATACAATCCAACGGTCCAGAAGAGGAGAGAGAGTGTCCGGGTGAGAGGAGAGAGAGAGAATCAATCTCGGTTGTCTAAAATATTTTTGGACGGCCGAGATCGTGCTCAGCATGACCACCGTGGTACCCATTCGGTACCCAAAATTTTTTCATATCTTATCTGCTATTACTATCTCAGCCGTTGCACTATTCCTTGTGAGGTGGTTAGGTACGTATATTTAATGACCAAAGAAAAAATGTACATAAAAGTAATATTTTTTAAAAAATAAAGTCCAAAATAAACTAAAATAAACTAGTTTATTGGTTTAATTTTGGGTTCATTAAAAAAAATAGTTTCGACCATAATTTTATACTCTTTGAATTCGTCTCGATATAAACCACAAAAATTTGACGCAAAACTGACTAATGCAAAAATAATAATAATAATTTTGAAATAAGAACAAAATGAAAAAATAAAAAACATTTTTTTTCTTTTTTGCAAAAGCACCCCTAAGTATATTTGTCGGGTTTCATGGTACTCCTATCAAATTTACTGGTAGTCCTTAGAATATGGGTCCCGTTAAATATTGGACGCATTTAAGTCAAAGTTTGAGGCGCCAAGTTAGCAACACTGCAGCAGCACCCCCACCGGACTTGGGCTGGGCGCTGCATAGCCGTGTGCTAAGCAGGGGCTAGCACCACTGTGCCGGTGTCAGTTTGACGATCGAATACGTTTACCGCGTAGAGTTCGTCAAGTACTACAAGTGTATCAAAAATTAACTTGATTGAATATCGTTAGGTGCCTTATTAAAATAGTATTATCTTGAAATGCATGATTCTTAATAGATCCACAACACTTGATCAAAACCTTATGTGTTCAAATTAGACACTTCTTGATATTTAATCGAGCTGATTTTTGACACACATGGAGAATTCGACGAGTTTTGTGCAGTGAACATCTCCGATCGTCGGTATGGTAGCGTTGTACCCGCACAGCACGCTACACAACACACAACTGTGCATGTAGCACCCACTCTAGGTTCATCCCCGCCGTACCCATAATGACGAATTCTTTTTGGTTTCGAGTGAGTACGCCACGTAGTGTCAAGCGGCAATCTCGATCTTTCAAAAGTATTTTGAATGGTCTGAATTTCTCCCACTCTCTTTTATCTCTCACTTCTCTTTCTCGCTTTAAATTTGGGCGTCTGATACACTTTGAATGCCCGAGATTACCGCTCGGACACTTTGCTCCGCATTGAAAATCTCTCCATGAGGGTTGAACTCCCATACATTTTTTCCTACCCTTCAGTCTCGTATAGTTTTTGTCCATTTCTGGTCCATTTTTAGGTTTGTAAGAGCATCTCCAACAAACTCTTCATTTTTTTCACCATATTGGCTAGAAAAAGGGCCAAAAACTATTTTGGCTAGCCACCAAAAATACCGAACACCCAACAGCCTCACCAAAATACCAGAACCGTCTTCCACCGGGAGTGCGCATCAAGTAGATCTAACGCACCGGCACGCGCCAACTTTGGCCAGCGCGTGTGGCGGCACCGGAGCTCCGACGGCGACGGATCTTGCACCAATTGTCTCGTCTCAACGTCGGCTACGCTGTGGATGTCTCAAAACAATTTTAGGGCCATTATCCCGACAGTCCATTTTTTCGGCGAGCGATGGAGAGAGAGAGCGGGCCATTAGTGAAACTCGCCGATCTCACCATATCTCCCCTGTTGTGGCAAGGTACTGCAGCGTCAATTTTGTTGGCGAGGCTCCTGGGTGCTAATTTGTGCCGAAAACTCGCCAAAAAAATGTCCCTGGAGCAGATCGCAAGACTGATAGAGGTGCTCTAACAATATTCAAGATGGTTTAAATTTTTCTTTGCGGAGAAATGAGAACATGAAGCATGTTGAAATTCACTTTAACTGGGTAATGAGTATCAATGTCATTTGATATGCTTTCAAAAATCATTAAGCTTAAAAAATTGTGTCAAATGGGATGGCAATCCAGAGTTTGTTCTACCAAAAAACTGACTTATTCCTAAAATGATTTATTGCATTTTACGAGACAGATGATTCTCTCACAACGTCAATTTAAAAAATCAACTTAAGCCAGTTCACCTTGTAGATCTAGATACGAATAATTGATATGCAAAAAAATCTGTTTTTAATAAACTTCGATAGGACATTAATTATTCGTGTCTTGTGTTACAAATTGGACCATCAATATAAAAATTATAGTTATTGTCCCTTTCACAAAACTAAATACGACTAATTAGGGAATCTACTGATAATCAATCACACTGATTTTTTGTGTATCCATTTTTCTTGGAGAAATTTACGATGTGAACGATTCGAATGATTGTCATAGACATTGTGGATCCCACAAAATGAGGTCTTAAGGAGTATGAGATCTAATCATTTACGATGTGATTGGTTCAAATCATTGTTAACTTAACTACTTGTACCTTGAAGAAAGAAAGAAAGACAAAAAAGGAAAAAAACCAATCTAGTTCTTCACTCAAGTTTATATTGGATTGGGTTTTACTCAGAATTTTAACTAAAAAAGAAGAGTGGAACATTTACTAACTAATTTTTTTAGAAACTGAATTATGCTTTTCAAAATTTATAATTATGATATCAATGAAGCTTTTAATTAAAATTTGTACTTAGATTCGAGTTTGTCAAATACTAGAGTGATTTACACCATATGGTGCTTTTACTTAAATTTTGAGTAAGAGCTGTCATCAGCATTGCTTATGTTGTATGAGGATATAATTGTGACAATATCCAAAAAAAAAGTTCTAGTTCCTTGTTATAGTGAAAGTTTATTTTCTAACAAAAAGAGAAAGAAAAACAAGATCACTTCACAATTAACTCCTAAATTTTACTCCCTCCATCTCAATTTTATCCATTCGCTTATTGATTTTTACATATCTCAAAATAAATGTTCTAAAAGTTTTCTAATTTAATGCTGAAAGGTCATAGTTTTATTGACAAATTCAATACAGTAAAATACGGAGTATCCATGCTGTATAAACGCAGCCTGGCTACGTCATTAATTGTTGAGGTTAATGACCTAGACACCTCTTGTACGTATGCGTTTTCCTCCAAACATCCCCTGTACCCAAAAAATTTACGACGACACCCCCTCTATCTTCCAAATTTTACCTAAACACCACTTCCGTCACCCTTTCATCTAAAATCGTCTAGAACCATCAGTTTTTTTATGATCCAAATCGTTCAATTTGTTTAAAACATGATTTTAAGTGCACTTGCGCAGAAATCGGCTCCAAATATAATCGGTAAGTGGTTGATTCAAACAATTTTGCATTCACGAAAAATTGTTTGGATCAAGCATTTCCCGATCAAATTTTGGGCCGATTCTCAAGCGATTACTCTTAAAACCATGTTTTAAACAACTTGAATGGGTTGGATCATCAAAATATGATCCAGAACTTTGAAATTCGAGACGATTTTAGACGAAAAGGTAACGGGAATGGGGTGTTTAGGTAAAATTTGGAAGATAGAGAGGATGTCGTCGTAGATTTTTTGGGTATATGAGTTGTTTGGGAGAAAACGTATACATACAAGGAGTGTCTAGGCCATTAATCCTAATTGTTGCGAAAAGGCAAAGTTGAATAGTAAGTCGCGGATCTCGTAATGGCCTGACGGCTTGGACTCAGAATTGATACTAATAAGGGGAATTTTTTATTTTAATTTCTTTTTTAATCTAAGAGGTCTCCAGGTCAATTTGCACGTAACTTTGTTACTCCCTCCGTTTTTATTTGTTTGTTCCACCCTTTCTCTCTTACATTTTTTCAAATAAAAAAATTAAATACTTCTATGTAACATTTTTCAAATTTTTTCACACGAATTAAAAGTACACGATGAGTACTTTAATTTGGTGTAAAATTTTTGAAAAATGATACACAAAAATATTTTATTTTTTCATTTGAAAAGTGACACGACTTTTCGTAGAGGACAAACAAATAGGAACAGAGGGAGTATTTTCCTTGTCGATATGTGTAAAGGCACAAAAGATTTCTCTCTTACGTCTAACTCCAAGAGATTACCAAGTTTCAAACTTAGAATGTTTGGGTTTATAGTTCAATCCCTGTTGAATGGAACCATTACTACGCATCAGTGTAAATTCTGGAATGTCGGATTTAGGCTTAGCAATCAAGCCCACCCTACTGTTTGGTTCTTTTACTTCTTTGCAAATGGAAAATAATTGTGTGCGAGCGTGCCAGAGAGAGTTTAAATCTCCTCCCTCAGATTAACTTTGGAAAAACCAAATCTAATCAGGCGATTGTGTTTTATTGGTTCAATTACCTCAATTAAGAGGATTTTTTCAACAAGTGAAGAAATGTAAACCAACAAACTTAGGAAATCGAAGAACAACAAAGAAACAAGACACTTCGATTAATGAATCAAAGATAAACTTACTTCGAAATTGTCTCCAACTTCAAATACAAAACTTCGAACAGGTGATTGTTGCGAAAACAATCGGGATAGGGGTGATTGTTATAAGAACAATCGAGTTTAATCCTAGTCTAAATCCTAATCTACTTCCTAATCTACTTCGAACTGAGTTCGAAATCCTAAACTACTTTGCTAATGAACAAACCAAGCATCAGTTTTTTGATAGCTGTTTGTTGAAGATTTGTCCGGGGGTTTTTACTCTTTGAATTCTTCTATTTATAGATGTTGCTTGTGATTCGAACTTCCCGCTCAATGAATTTGAACATCACTTGCTTGAACTCTAACTTCCACTCGAGGTTGGCGGTTTGCTCCCTTCCTCCACGCCTGAATTTGAATTCTTCTGAAATCTTCCTCTAAAAGCTTTGATTTTGAATCTGTACAGTTGTTCAAATGAACTCAAATGATTAAGCGTTAAGATGAATAACTGCCTTTCTATAAGTATTCCACGTGTTATAACTGCCAATTTGCCTTGTTTCCCAAGTTCACACGTAGAACTTATATACTTAACAGTTGGTCCCATAGCTTTGAGGTCAATTCTTTCCAATAATGATGGTTCGTAACTGCTAATAACCGTTTTTATATTTGAACACGATACGACATCGTATTTACTCAAATATGTTCTTTTAATCCAGTGTGTCTGTATCGACGAGTAATTGCCAACGTTTGGCACTCTTGATTACGTGTCAATTAATCATTGGATTGGTTGATTTTAGATGTAAACACCTACCCCAACCCGATTGAAAGGGGTTTCTTTCCCCATAATTTTGGGTAAAGAATAAGGGCAAGGGGTGATTTCGGAAAACTCATCAAGGTTAGGGTAAGGGTAGGGGCAAGGGAATGGATTACTTTTTGGAAAAATACCACAATTTTGGATTATTTTTTTGTCTTTATTCATAAACTTTAAGTTTAGTTAATACTCCATCCGTTCCAAAATAATAGTTTATTATGAAAAGTCATGTCATTTTTCAAATCAAAAGATGAAGTACTTCTGTGTATCATTTTTTGAATTTTTTTACACTGGATTAAAGTATTCGTCGAGTACTTTAATCCGGTGCAAAAAAATTCGAAAAATGATACACGACAAATACTTCAATTCGGTGAAAAAAATTCGAAAAATGATACACGAAAGTATTTCCTTTTTTCATTTGAAAAATGACAAAAGAGTAAAAATAGAGCTCTTATTTGGAAACGGAGAAAGTAAAAAATAAAAATAAAAAATCACAAAAAATCGACATAAAAATAACAAATTCAAATCTTATTTCCGTTTGGATTTGAAGGATCTTGATGGTACACGGAATACTCGTACTACTAGTAGGTACGATGAGTGGTAAGGAGACGGTATACGGTGGTTCCCTTGTAACCAGTAGCACTACCTAATCCCTTTTGAGACAGTGTTTCCAGGAAAACAGTGTATAATCATAGCTTTTTACAGTGATATTTTCAGTATTTTTGAATTACAAATTATCAAATTAATTGATGTATACAAGGAAGGTGATTGGGAAAACATAGCCGACGTCGTACCATTGGAAGCAGCGGTGGGGCGTGAAATGAGATGTTTGGATCCGGCACTCGTTTCAATTTTCTTTTTATTTATTCGGAGAGGGTGTTTGGCTCATGCACTCATTCAAATTTTCTTTCTATTTATATAGTCTACTTTGGAATTTTTTTTAAATTACTGGTGAGTTGTCCTTGTAAACTAGGTCAAATTTGTAATTATGCGTCCTCCACTTATTGGAGGAACTTAGCGAAAATTAAACGAATTAGGTTCTCGAGCATACTTAGGCCATATTCCACTAACTTGATTTTGGGTTTTTTAGTTTTTTTTTTTTTATCTTAGTTTTACCAAAAAAACCAACTAGTTCCACTAACTAATTTTTTTAGTTTTTTGGTTTTTTGAGTTGTGTTACCAAATTACCAAGCTACCCTTGTACCCAAAGGATAAGGGATTTGAAGGGGGTCATATTCGTAATTTTACATGATTAAAGTGGTTTGGTTTTTTTTAGGTTTGTGAAATTAATGTTAGTGAAATTAAGTGATTTTTTTGTTGATTTTTTTGTGGGGTTTTTTTTAGTGGAATGTGTTAGTTTTTTAGTTAAAATAAAACTAGTTTTTTTTTTTTGTAGTGGAACATAGCCTTATTACGCACCCAAAAAGAAAAACTTGAATATCGCATGTAATCCTGTGAGGTTCAAAATATGGGGAGATGACATTCACATTTCAAATGCCAGAGGTTGAAGCCGGGTGTGTCACATTTCTAGTTGGAACAATGCTATGGGTACCCCAAATGCACACCAGGTAATGTGGCAAATTGAGAGCCACTTATATTTTTTGGTGGATTCCACGCTGAGCTTCTCTCTACCACACAACCCACTTGGGGTGCATTTTTTGGGTGCCAATAGCAATTTTGTTTCTAGTTGTAGTGAGAAGATTTTCTTGGACAGTTGGACCCATGCATGTTTTGGTACTACTCTTCTTCATTTGGTGAGCGACTGAGCGCATTTTGGTTCACACCATCGACTTTGGAGACTGAAGGAAAAATTGGTGGAAGGCCATGAATAGTCTTTGGGATTAGGTTTGTATTTGAAAATCAACTTACCACACACGCGAGTAAGTGCAGAGCTAATTTTAGGAGAGGCCAAGGAAGCGGCCGCTTCGGCTCCACCCTTGGCTAAAAAAAGGAGCCCTGCATTTTGTAGGCAATGTATTAGTGCAATTATTGGATGGGGGGATAAGAATACATTTGATTATTGATTAAAGATTTCTAAGGCCACAAAAGCTTTTCTTTTCGGCTTTGCTTATAATTTTTAATTTCATGGTACATATACAACCGATAGGGGCATTTGCCTAGGATTGAGACTCGCACAAAAGGGTAATCCAAGAGGGAATCCAAATGTGTTTTACTTGCTGCAATTGATTAACAAGTTTCGGAATTTCTTGTTGTACATTTTTTTGGTTGGTTTAGCTTTTTAAATTTTTTACATAAAAATGTATATAGGTTCTTTGTAATACCCCGATTTTTGGACACGTTAGATAATGATCATTTATTAGGAAAAAGATTAATTTAATTGAATTGAATAAAACATCAATCTCTTGATCTCGATAACAATTGATAAGTTTGACCATTTCATTAACAAAATACATAGGTTTGAGTCATGATGGAATATAGCATTGAAACTGAAATTACATTTAAAATGAACCAAGCTTCCAATTAGGGAATAGATTCCAAGCTTCCTTTTGCTCTATCTCAATGACTACCTCCTCCGTCTGGTGGTACAACTCATCATCCTCTGTCTCTACATCTGGCATGAAATGATAGGGCCATCAATAACACTGTGAGATAATGTCACCCAAAAGATAATCCATCCCTTCTAATCCATAATTCAAATGTAACATCAATAAATGTTCAGTCATTACGTTTATTCTTTTACTAATTCACCCTACGTGAATTCTAAGGTTGTCCTCCTTTGAGAAACGTTTCCTAACATGTGTAGATTTTGACATTTTTCCTTCTTCTCATCATGTAATAAAGTGATAGTCATATTCATTATGCCTTATGAAAAGGCGCAAAAGATTATGAGCTTGAATAAAACATTTCCATGGTAAGAGAAAGTAGTACTCTCTCTCTCTCTCTCTCTCTCTCCCCTCTCTCTCTCTCTCTCTCTCTCTCTCTCTCTCTCTCTCTCTCTCTCTCTCTCTCGTATTTCACCCAATAAACCTAGGCAACGCAGCCACCACCAAGATCCGTTCGTCGATGTCGATCCATCCACCGTCAACTCCTTGAATCATCGTCCTTGCATCATCGTCATTGACTCATCGCCGTCTTAGAATCATACGTCCATCATCGTCATCACACCAAGATCGACTCCGCCGTCATCGTCCATCATCATCAAGTTAGATTTGTTCTTTTTTTCAAAACTTTGTTCATTTGTTGTTCATTTTTGTGTATGTAACTATGTATAGGTATATATGTTCATTTGCTGCTCAGATTTGAACAAAGTTTCTATGCACGTATAGCAAAACCTTTTAATGGTTTTCATCAAGTCAGATTTGTTCATTTTTATTTTTGGGTAATTAGATCTGTTTGTTGGCTGTGTATGATTTTCATTTTCGATCTCCTCTCTCTCTCCTCTGGCGAACCGAGTCGACTTTCCTAACCGGGATGAACCGAACCGGAAACGAACTGACCTCTAAAAACTCGGTTTCGGTTCTATGGTTCATCCAAACCGGTTTTGCTCGGTTCACTAAAAACTCCCTCTGAACCAGCTACACCCTTAATTTGGACAACTTAAGTGACTCAAGTGAGCAAAACAAAACTGTATAAAATTCGTGTTTATATATAAAAAAAAAAAACACAAAGTTTATATTATATGGACATTAATCATATCAACAAAGGGAAGAAAATTGGTGATGACTTTTGCACTCCATATTTCTTATAAGTGCACTCCAAAATTACTTAAAATTAAACAAAACAGGAGCACTAAAAAATTTGTTTTTTAGTGCATAAAAAAAAGGTGGTACAAATGTTATTTTTCCAAGAAAATTACCCATCCCATATCGAAAAACAAAAATAAAAGAGAATGATCGAGGAGATAAAAATTGGAAAAATTAGTGAAAAATACAACATTTTTTTCCATTTTTAAGCCAAGGACACGCACTGTTTGCAACTGATTAAAAGGAAAGGGTCAACATTTAATGAAAATGAAGACCACAATGGAGCCTTACCCACTTGCAAATGAAGAAGACGTTGAAGTGGATCAAGTTCTGGTCTCTTTTCCGACGAAAACAAAGAGGGCGATTTGAGCCTCCCCAGTGCAAACGAAGATGATGACTAACTCACCCTATCTTAAATGAATAAGACGAAAAGGAAGACTTCTCTTACTGACGAAAAAACTTTTCCTGCACTGAGAAATTTTTTTACTTTATGACCCTAAAGTTTTTTGGGGAAGGAGCCTAGGATGAAAACTGTAAGTCAATGTATCCACTTTTTCAAGGAGTAGATAGTGTACAACATGCTACACATATTTTTATTATCTATTCAATTAAAAAAAATAGTGAGATGCCACTAATTTTTTGGGTCACCGGAAGTGGCTGACTGAGAGGCTAGAGTTGATTTTTAAATTTTTTGGTATGAAATTAGAACTTTTAAAAATTAGTAAGATGTCACTAATTTTTTGGGTCGCAGGAGTCGATTTTTTTTAATTTTTTATACAAAATTAGTAAGATGTCACTAATTTTTTGGGTCGTCAGAAGTGGGCGCCGTAGATGGGGTGGTAGTCGGATGGGAGGCAGATGTTGATTTTTTAAAATTTTCTCTACGAAATTAGAATTTTTAAAAATTAGTAAGATGTCACTAATTTTTTGGGTTGCTGAAAGTGGCCACCAGAGATAGGATGGTAGTTGGACGGGAGGCATAAGTTAATTTTTTTTAAAATTTATGTACGAAATCAGAAATTTTAAAAATTAGTAAGATGTCACTACTTTTTTGGGTCGCTGGAGATAGGTTGGTAGTTGGAAGGGAGGCAAGAGTTGATTTTTTTTTAAATTTTCTATACGAAATTAGAACTTAAAAAAGTAGTAAAATGTCATTAATTTTTTGGATCGCCTGAACTGGTTGCCAGAGATGGGATGGTGGTCGGCTAGAAGGTTAAAAAATTAGTGACATTTTACTAATTATTTTGTCTTTATGTTTAATTGTAAAAATTCCTTGTCATTCCCTTTAAAAATGTCAACTATTTTTTGTCTTAATATTTGATTGCAAAAGTACCTTATTCTTCCCTTTAGATATGCCAAATATTTTAAATTTTTGGCTAAGTGCCCATAAAAATTACTAACTAAAAAAGAAAATTATTAAAAAATGTCACTACGGAATATTAAAGGGCACAAACAAATAAAAATTTGACCGTTGCAACTCCAACGGCTTCTATATACAAGAAAGACGCCCAATTTGAAGGCCTCACAAAAATTCGGACTTCACACATACGAAAGCAAAGCAAGATTGCAGAAAGAAAGCAAAGCATTTCAACAAAACAGCAAAGAGAATCGACTGGACAAAGTTCGAGGGAACTACACTGATCAAACGAGAAGATTGAATCTAGACACCACGCATCTGTGAGTCCTTCTATCTGAAACCCTAATAATGTAGTAGGCACAGAAATTGCGAATTTCTCTCTGCTTCCTTAGTCGTTAAACTCACATTAGATCGATTTTTTCTTTTCTTTTGGTTTCTGTTGATTAGGTTATCTAAGCCGTCTTTCCGAAACCTTAGGGGGTCGTTTTGTTTTCATTCTGTGGGTCGCGCAATTACTGGGGTTCCTTCATTTTCTCGGCAACCAAACGGTGTTATAAACCTCTATTTCGATTATTTTTGGAGGTTTTCCTGCATCAATTTCGTGGTTGGGCTTTTGTAAACTGCCAAATCCTATATTTTTCTCGATACCCAAATGGAGCCTTTTGTTTTCTGTTTCTTGATTTGCTCTTTCGATTATTGTATTTTCGTGTAGTTCTTTGATTTTTGCATCAATTATTGAACATGTCTCACGATTATAGGCCATTAAAATTGTTGGACCATTTCTTTGAGCACAGAACTGTGTAGTGGAAAAGAAAATATGTTGTGCCTAGGGTTTCTATTGTATTTTCTGATGCATGAGGTAATGCAGGCATCAGAGTGTTTTTTTTTTTTTTTGGTAGCCGGATGCGCGCACCTCAACCAATTCCTGGGCCTGGATGTAATGACCGGGCATAACCCTAGTGGCCGCAAGAGTTTGCTAGCAAGGGGAATTGAACCTGAGACCTTGGGTGAGAGCAAATCCCTATCGGTGTGTACATTGTTTTGGACTAGATGTGAGGCTATGCATGATGTTTCCATTGTTTTTCTTTCAACTGATGTGTGGGTTTTGGGATTAGAGACTTCTATTTAACGGCAATGCAAAAAAGTAAGAAAGTCTATGGTTCTTGGTAGTTGGTTCACGAGAACTTGATAGTTGAGGGAGGGTTAGGGAGGATTTGTTGATCTTCTCATGGGTAGATTACAGACCTTGATGGGTCTTTAAGTGTTGGAAGCTAATTGGTGCTCGGGTTTTTGGTTCAGACACTTGACTTAGAAAATAAATATGAATGGTCTAAACTAGTGGCATTGGTGAAAAAGCAGTTTCTTATGGTGAAAAAGCAGTTTCAAGGCATAAGGCATTGATGAAATTTGACTACTGTTGTAGTCTGCAGTTCAGGAATAGGTTGGATGTCATCCTCCTTCGTCCTCCTCAAACGGAGACAAGGAAAAGAAAATTAGAATTAGACTGGTTGTGGCCCTTGTAGTTGTAAGGTGCAAATTTTGTATATATAACAATGGAACATATGGAAGAGTAATATGTCATTCTATATTAGCTGAGCACTGGTTGATATAGTCTCGAAGTTCAGAGTGTCTCAGGCCTGGGTAATTTTAAGGTTATGGAAACTAGTGGTGAGTGGATTTTCATGGATGGAGTTCATAAAAGCTTTAAACAGTTTGAAGTGAACTTGTACTGAACTGAAGATTAACATGTTCCTTGGACCGTAGTTTGTTCTTTGAGTTCACTTGTTCCTTGCTGTTTTGTCTCACAATTCTTCCATTACAGAACATTGAACTGGTTTTTGGTAGCGGAAAGCATCAATGGCAACTCAAGCTAGAGGCCTGATCCGAGACCAGAATCTGAATGTTCACTGTGACGGTACTTTACAATTCATTTGCTGTTTATTTTTTCTAGTCCTATACTTTTTGAACAGAACAATCGTATGTCATTTGTAATATATTGGCTTGGCTAATGTTATTATTATTATTATGTCAACTCCAGTGGCTCCTCTAGGGGCTAAAGCCATTCTCTCTAAGTCGCAGAAAATTGGAGGGCTTGGAGGAAGGAAAGCGCTCAATGATATATCTAACTCGGGGAGGCCTTCTGCACTTAATACATCAAAGAAGCACAACTCAAAGAATGTGGTCTCTGTTGGAGAAGAAATTGGTTCCTCTAAAATTATGTCTTCATTTGGAGGGAAAAAAAATGTCTCCAAGGCACCAGAAAAAGGGCAAGCTGGCAGCAGGAAAGCACTCAGTGACCTCACTAACTCCGGGAATCCATATGTCCAACAAGCATCAAAAGGGAGTCACGGCATCAAGTTGGGTGCTGTTGTGGAAGAAGATATTCTTTCCCATAATGTTGCTCAAGAACAACTTCTGCATAATCATCAGAAATGCATCAAGGCACAGCGGAAGGGCATTGACATCGATTATTTTCTGAAGGCTGTTGGACTAGAAAATGGTATTCAAAACTTGATCCCTTGTCTCACCGTCTTTGTTCAGCTCACTTTTTTTACCGGCAATTTGATCAGTTCACTTTTGATTTTTAAATGCCTACTTATTAATTTATTTGCTTTCTGTGTAGATAATTCCATGCCGTTAGCCTCTCCACCAGTGTCGGTGTCGCCCCTGTCAGCAAAATTGAAGGTTAGTTTAGTACAGGATCTAGAAATTTTCATCCCACCTTGTGAATATTTTCATTTCGTTGCCATCTGTTTTAGGGTTTTCGTTCTTTGATTTATGTGACACTCGGGATGGCATAAAACGATTCTTGCCTTTGTCATTTCAGGTGGAGAGTCCCCCCAGGTATATGGAAATAGAAGATATGACTGAGCTTCCGTATGTGGATCAATATCAACGGAAGGAGGTCCGGCTGCCTAGTGAACCAACATCACCTTTCGGAAGTCCGAAATCACTCAATGCTCTTGTGATGTGGAATGATTACAACTTCCCCAATTTCACGTTGATGAAGTCCCCATAATTGGCGAAACCTTATATCCCCATCTGAACACTAGACATTACCAGTATTTTGCTGGGATTATTGGATGATAATTCTTTCTGTTGTTCTGGGCAGAAGAAGATAGACATCCTTTTCTGGTTCAGTCAATTAGTTGACTGTTTTTTTTTTTTTGGATCTTTTTTTGGGTCTTTTTTGAACTTTATTCTTAGGATCCTATGAGCTATGATTTCTGTAATTGATCAAGGAACATCAGAACTGATTGTAGCTTTGATTTTGTAATCGGATTTTTGTTTTCGAAATTTAATGTTTGGAATGTGTTTTGACATTGGCAAACTGGAGTTCTAAGTGCATTTCAGATAGAACTCAACTGATAGAACTCACCACAGTGTTCAAATAATCCGACTTGGTGAACCACATTACAAGTCGTCGCCATTCGCAATAGAACCACATTGCTTGCTGTATAAATGTTTTGTGCAGTAGTTATGTTTATTTATTGTAGATCTAGTGTTTGGAATCAGATGTTCACGTCAATGAGATTTCGTGTGAAAAGGCCACTAGAGGATTAGTTTCAGGTATGCACAAGCTAGTCCAAGACACCCTATGTTACCAAACAAAAAAGAATACACATGTTATAGATCACCTTTGATTCTGTAAAGGGTATTCTACCTTCATAGTTCTTCAAGGGTTATGAAGAGGACTCAGGTCTAGTTCGGTCCCCTAAAGGTCCAATTCCGTTCAGTTTGGAATTTTTTTTGCAGCTTGCTTAGTATTAGTATTTCAAATGTGCAAAAAATCATGTTCATCGGATACTGATCTATGGCGATAAAAAAGAATTGATACCGATCAATTCATTATAAATGAGAAAGGCCCCCATATACAAGTCCTTTTAATTTTATTCATTTTTCTTCTTGAAGAGCTAAAACATTGGGCTGAACATTCGTAACTACAAATTTCGCAAAACATGTAGTACTCTATCAAAATTGTCGTATCCCACCATACTTATCAGAACACGTTTAGTGTTTTGAAACAAATCCACTGACCACACTTGATAGGACCGATTTGTTTCAAGATAAATGTGTTCGGATAAGACACTCATCAATACTTGGTAAGCTCTACAAAATGAACGATTCCGATCATCGACATAGGTCCGGGATGGGCCCAAAAAATCCAAACTGTACGGACTGGACCTGAGTCCCAAAGGCCACCCGCCCGAGCCTTGCTGACTCCAGGGGTTGGGCTTTGGCTGGTTCTTGGGTTATCGGAAAATGGATCAGTCCAGCTCAAGCACGAGGGTTAAAACCGGGCCGGGCTGGACTCCTTTTACCCTTCTCAGTTCTCATCTAATCCTAATCTGTCGACTACTCTCTCTCTCTCCAATGGGGGCTCTGAGACTACACTCTCTCACCTCAATTTTCGCTGCCTCCTCTTCTTCCTCCTCCTCCACCACCATCTCAATCCGTTCAGTTTTCCGGCAACGCCACGACCGTCTCCGCCTCCCTCCGCGGCGGCTGACTACGGTCAGTTTCTCCGCCCAGAGCACCGCTGAAAAAGATGTTCCTAAACAGGCCGAAGAGCAAAAGTCCAAAGTGCAAGACCGAGTCATTACTCCTAGGTCACAGGACTTCAATGCTTGGTATCTCGATATCATTGCAAACGCTGAGCTGGCCGATTACGGTCCTGTGAGGGGTACTATGGTCATTCGACCATACGGTTATGCTATTTGGGAGGCAATTCAGGTGAGTTTGCTTGAGTTGTGGAGTTGTTTGATGTGTATTAGGTATTGTTAGAGTTAACAAGTAATGATGTTTTGGATAAATGTTTGATTGATTATTGCAGGATTATTTGAATGTTAAGTTCAAGGAGACCGGTCATAGTAACATGTATTTCCCTCAGGTATGGTTACTGTTTGTGTGTATCCTGTTTTTTTACTTGTGGGTCGACCCGTGATGGGTAGTTTCTGATTAGGAAACACAAGATAACTTAAAGCTGTAAGCTTTTATGTTGAATCTGTGTTCAAAAAAATTAAAGCTGTAAGCTTTATGTTGAATCGCTTAGATGGTGATGATTAATTTGCGAATCCTTGCCAAGTCTTGATTTTCGCCCCCTCCAGATATTCAAATTGTTTCTCTAAATTATATTGCCACTTTGCAAGCTATTCGTATAACGCTGAAGGTGAATTAGTTAGGTGTCTTGAATTCCATTCAGTAGTGTTGGTCGGTAATTAAGAAAGAATTTCATCCAGGATTTTCATGTGTAGAAATTTTCCTAATATTTTCATACTTATATCAGAAGGATTTGTTTTGTGTGTTACTTTGCTTAATTTTCCCGTGTGACTTGCAAAGGTTGATATGCACTTGCTATCGGATTTTCGCTCCCTGCTCTCCTGTGTTTGCATTATTCTTTTCTCTTCTGGAGGTGTTGCTTACTGTCGTTTCTGTTGTATGACTTGTTGATCGACCCTTCTTTATTGTACATTCAACAAGAAAGGGGAAAAAAATGACGAGGAAGGAAGCTGGTTTAAGATAAATTTTCTAGATGGCGGTCATTCATTTTCTGATTTCACTACGTCTTGATATTGAGATCGCTCGGCTATTCATCTGAAGTTATGTGATTTCTAATTTATGTTGGAAAATCTGACTGAAAAACCTTACAGTCTATTCATCTAAAGTTGATTATGGGGATTAGATAAGTATCTCGAATGTGGCCAATGATTCTTCGACGTAACCTATGAAAGAGGTTGTTGACCTGTGCAGATATTTTGTCTAGTTTCAGTTACCCAAATACTTTCCTGAAATATTTTGTGGAATATTTAATTGCATGATATACGGAAGTTTGTTGTGGACTTTCTATCCTATGGATTTGGATTTAGTGTGACATTAGTACTTGCAAGAAGTCAATGTAGTTGAACCAAGCCTTATCTTAAGTAAAATACCTTCTGTCTGCGTTGTTTAATGTTGCAATTACAGTTGTTTCATGTGCATTATAATATCTTGTATGCAGTTTATACCATATTCATTCATAGAGAAAGAAGCTAGCCATGTTGAGGGTTTCAGTCCAGAATTGGCTCTTGTGACCATTGGAGGAGGAAAGGAACTTGAAGAAAAACTTGTGGTACATACATTACTCAAAAAACTTAATAATGGTTTACTCTTTTACTTTTTATTGTACTACCATTTTGGCTTCTGTGATTAAGTCTAGTAACTTAAATTGTCAAGCTGATTCAAGTTCATGAAAAGCGTTGACCTGAGTTTCGGCTTTGATTGTTGCACTTCTTGAGGTTCTGGCAGGTTCGACCCACCAGTGAAACCATTGTAAATCACATGTTTACTCAGTGGATTCATAGTTACCGTGACCTTCCTCTTATGGTCAACCAGGTCAATTCTTTTACTCCACCACCTTTTTTGTTTCTTGTTCAGGCTTGTCAATTATTGATATTTGATGAGTGTTCACAAATGATCTTTCTCAGTGGGCAAATGTCACCAGATGGGAGATGCGCACCAAACCATTCGTGAGAACTCTTGAATTTCTTTGGCAGGAGGGCCACACTGCCCATGCCACTCCAGAGGAGGCAGAGAAGGAGGTGGGGCATCTTAATTTGCCTGCATTACATATATTTGAAGTTGTGAGCGAACAATTATATTCTTGTTTTCATTTAACGGATTGATGCTGCTGGACTGCAGGCATTACAGATGATTGATGTCTATACAAAATTTGCTTATGAGGAAACTGCAATACCTGTTATTGCAGGTCGAAAATCAAAATCAGAGACTTTTGCTGGTGCTTCTAAGACCTACACGATTGAGGCTATGATGGGCGATAGGAAGGCTCTTCAAGCGGGGACAAGCCACAACCTTGGACAGAATTTTTCTCGTGCTTTTGGAACTCAGGTAGGTGGCAAATTTGTTTTCGTTATCTGCTCACATTCTCACTTGACACCAATGCATAGTTATGTGCCTGTAATGATGTTTAAGTGCATACCAATGCTATATGGTATTGTACCTATGCATAGGCTTAAACGACACCATCTTTCGTAAATTCTTTGGCTATGGGGAGGTGAAAGGCTGTCTTTAAAATTTTCAATAGAATCACACATCATTCAGGCTCAAATGTCCAAGTACAGAGTATTGAGCCTGAGTAAGTCTTGTACTTCTTTTGTCTACTTCTCTGCACTTGTGTACAACTAACCTGATGGGAGCCTTAAAGCCACGATTCACTCTCCTCTTTATATGCCCTTGTATTTTTTTGAACCGAACAGTTGCAAGTCATTTTTTATTTCCTCAATTTTCCAGCAATACCCTGTTGTATCTTTGTCATCTTTAAGTTGAAGCACTTCCCTGTAACAGCTTCCATTTATTTTCCTTTTCTCTGGCTTAAGCTTGTGGATTTTCAAAATTTTATTCATGTCCCAGTTCACCGATGAAAATGGACAAAGGCAACATATATGGCAGACATCATGGGCTATCAGTACCCGTTTTGTTGGTGGTATCATCATGACTCATGGAGATGATGCTGGTTTAATGCTTCCTCCAAAGATTGCCCCAATACAGGTATTTGGATGTGTGTTAGTGGGTTCTTACAATCTGTTTTAGACTTTTAGATTGACTCTCCAGGCAATAGATTTCAGATTTTAGTTTGTCCTTAGGCTTATCTCGAGTAATGTTTGGGTCCTGGTGTATCAATATGTTCAACCATTCTTCCTTCTTAATTTTTGTTCTTGTTAGTGTGATTGTTGTCTCTTGAATGTGCATTGCCTGTATCAGGTGGTAATTGTCCCGATTTGGAAGAAGGATGATGAGAAAACAGGTGTTCTTAGTGCTGCATCATCTGTCAGAGAGGTTTTAAAGGCTGCGGGGATCAAAGTAAAAATTGACGATACAGACCAGAGAACTCCAGGATGGAAATTCAATTTCTGGGAGATGAAGGTTTGTTCTCTGTCTAAGAACAATGTGTATGGTGTCTACTGAAGCAACCTTTAAAAGTAAACTCCTCACCTACAAGCAGTGAGCTTAGGTCCTCCAACCAAAATATCTTTGAATCTTTGGGTGAATTTGATGGGATGGTAGATTTTCTTGGACATTCAAAGCTGTTGCCATAACCCACTCCGGACAATCTGTAAAATGAAAGAGAGGTGGAACTTACCCTTTCAAGAAACAGCCATTATAAGTCACACTTGCATCTTATGTTAGACATAACTCTAAGAATCTACGTCATAAGGGGAGACGAAGTGGTTCTTGCTGCAACATATCTCATTCTAGTTGTAACAATTTGGAGTTAAATTGAATAATTAATTCCGTATTTTGCCAAAATAGTGGATCTGCCTTCATTTATGAGATGTCCTGTGCAAGTTTTGAGAGGTTGAAAACCAAATAGGCAAATAGTAATACTAACAACACAATAAAGTAAAAACTAGACAAAGTTAAACATGAATAAATGAAGTACTATGCAATCAATGATGTTTTTCTTGCTCTTTTTAGGGAGTTCCTCTGAGGATTGAAATTGGTCCCCGTGATGTTTCAAGTGGGAGTGTGGTCATATCTAGAAGAGATGTTCCTGGAAAACAAGGAAAAGTTTTTGGGATATCAATGGAAGCTTCAAGTCTGGTAGCTTATGTAAAAGAGAAGTTGGATGAAATCCAGTCATCGCTTCTGGGGAGGGCGACCTCATTTCGCGATAGGTGCATTCCCAATCCCTATATATGCAGAAATTAATCTTCTTCTTGTGCTCCATATATGCAGAAATTACATTGTGGTGTCCGGTGGGTAATATATATACTTTAACAGGTAAATGATTCCGGTAAGCTTAGACCTATCTCCGCTCCTCACTCAATTTTAAACTCAGATTCAAATCTGAGTAAAAAAAACCCCTCAACAGATAGCTCCACTCCTTACCCAAACCCATACCAAATTTGAGTTTTACTCAAAAAATTTCACCAAATCTAGTTTGAACCATATCTAGAACCAAATTTGCAAACGGTAACTTTTTGGTGGTTTTAGCAGTAGGCAGTGGTGTTTGCTTATGGTGGTGGGTTTTTGGCATGAAAGCTGGGTTTTCGGTCAGAGATTTGGTGGCGGTTGACTGCAGTGGTGAGTTGTCGGCGCGAAATCTGGTTTTTTTGGCCTCGTGGTGGTGGTGGGATTTAGGGTGTTCCCTGGTGCTGGTGGCCTGTCTCTGTGCTGGTATTGAAGGAGAGGGAGGATTTGGGATTGTGAAGGAAAAGAAGAGGGGATAAATTTGTTTTTGAATTTAATTTATGCAGATTTTGAGTAAAAAATGGGGTTATCATTGGAGTGGATGATACCAAATCAAGTTTTTACCCAAATTTTTACTCAAATTTGAGTAAAATTTGTATTTAGGGCTGGAGATGCTCTTAGAAGATGGTAATTTTAGGTTGAACATCAACTGTCCTCTAATTTTCGCTCATATGGAGTCAAAACTATGGAAAAATCTAAAACAGAGATTTTGCTGTTATCTTTAGGACTCCTGGGTTTTATTAGAATCCTTTTGCCCAACTGTAAGCTTAAAAGTCGTTGTTACCTCTAGATCTAATTGTATCAGGCCGGGTACTTGCGTAGTTACATAATGCATCTCTGTAGTCTGCACAATTCATTTATTTGTCCGAAAAGATTTCTTACATGTTTTTGGGAGTTTGTTGTAAAATTGTTTTATTGCTTCCATTTTTTTTCTTTCCAGTATTATGAGTTCGTTTTCCGGATCAGATGCTGGAGTCTGTTGCATTTGACTACTATTTGTCCTTGTTACTAATCAACATTTGTTCCTCCTCAGTAACATTGTGGATGTAAACTCATATAACGAGTTGAAAGCAGCAATTGGTGATGGGAAATGGGCCAGGGGTCCCTGGTCAGCGAGGTACATGTAATTTGCTGGCTATTGTTTTCGATTTATAAAATTATTTTTTTGTATGTCACCTCGTATTTCTAAAATCATCTTGATTTGGTGGTACAGTGACAAAGATGAGTTAAGAGTGAAGGAGGAAACAGGGGCTACCATCAGGTGTTTCCCTTTCGAACAGCCTGAAGGCAGAAATAAGATATGTTTGATGACTGGCAATCCAGCAGAGGAAGTTGCGATTTTTGCCAAATCGTATTAAATTTCCAGGCTTGCATCACGTGTGCAATGTAAGGTTCATTTTCTGGCGTCTTTTCGTCAAATAATTTCGTAGGGGATTCCTAGCTCATAATTTATATGACTTAGGCTGTACTGAGCTCTGTATTTCGTAGTGTTATAGCTGATAGTTCTTTTTGCTGATTGTTCATGACGAGTCATGATTTGTAGAAAATGTATTTATGAAAAATTTCCCGGAAAATGGAATAGTTTGGAATGATGTTTGGACACCTGCAAGAGTGGTGTTGCATTCTAGTTTGTAAACAAATTGAGCTGCAGGACTTTTTTTTTTTTTGAACCATAGACATAATATATACTTCTCAATCAAGTTACTCCATTACAAAGGCGATTACGTGCAAGATTGTGAGCATTTCTTACCTCTTGACGAGTGGCCTTAGTTACACAAACAAAAGCACAAGGCAAACATCACATTTAGGATATCACATACTACACTTCTAATAGATACATTAGCATTAGACCCCTTACACAAAGCTTGGACGATTTCTAAACTGTCCGTCAAAACTTGCAATTTCGTAATGTTGCTCGATTTGGCCCATCGAAGAGCTTGTAGGATAGCTAAGCCCTCAACTCCGGTTGAAGATTGAGCTTGCACAATCGTGTACCCACTGCCGCATTGCATTGGATGATCATCCTCCACATACCAAGCCGCCACACCTTGGAACGTTTCTTGCTTCCAAGCCCCATCCGTAACCACCGTCACCATCCGAGAGCCATCATCCCCAGATTCCATACAAAACGAAGCAGGTTGATGTGCATCGTTGCTATGAGTCTCGACACATCCACTGCCATCATTATCACCATCCTTCTTCATAGATTTTAACAGCATAGAGAAATTTTTATCAATATTAGCAAGACAAGAACTTATAATAGGGGTTGAATAATGAAACACAGCCATATTGCGAGCGCACCAAATTTCCCATAAGCAACAAACCAACATATAAAAACTTCCCTCCGCTGCCCCATTAAACCAACCCTCAAACCACTCTCTAAAGCCTACACTCAGCTCCTCATTGAAAGGTAAACCCAGCTGAGATGCTTCCCACACTTTTCTGGCAAAAATGCATTGCGTGAAAATTTGGTCCACAGTCTCATTACCATTCCCGCACAAAGCACATGAATTATCATACACTAAGTTCCTTCGCATTAAATCATCCTTAACTGTGAGAATCCCATGAAGGACTTTCCAAATGAACAACCCATATTTAGGTGGCAAATTAATTGCCCATAGTTTTTTCCAACACTAAGAAGAAAACAGACTCACTTGATCTGGATATTTCTCTAGTGCTGCGAAAGCATAGGCCGACTTGACCGTGTACACACCATTCTTAGCACCCTCCCAATACATTTTATCCTCTCTATTATTACCTGGAATGTACATGGATAAAATCCTTTTGGCCACATCACCCGGAAAGAAAGCTTTAACTAAAGGCTCAAGCCACGAAAAGGATCTCCAATCAATTAAAGATCCCACTCTCATATCCTCCAGAGAATTCTCTATATTCCATCTTACAAATGGATTACCCGTCCCATTAATCCACTTGTCCCTAAACACCTTGATCCTTTGACCGTTACCCAATTCCCACTTAAGCCCTTTCACTAACAAATCCCGTCCCCATAAAATGTTGCGCCAACCCCATGAGCAATTTGAGGTCACCTTAGTTGCAAGGAATTCATCTTTCTTACAATACTTACCCAAAAGCCCTCGTGCTATCAAGCTATCCTTATTTACAAGAATTCTCCAAGTAGCCTTAGCAAGCAATGCCTGATTGAAACAACTTAAATCACGCAACCCCAAACCCCCTAGACCAAGTGGTTTACAAAGTTTGGACCACCTCATCCATGGAATACCTTTCCTGCCCCCCCTTCCCCACAAAAAACCACAAATAATGCTCTTCATTTTCGAAGTAAAATACCCCGGGGCATGGAACACAGAAAAAAGGTAGATCGGAACCGTGGACAAACAATGTTTAACCAAAGTGACTCTCCCTGCAAAGTCTAAAAATTTAGACTTCCAACTCGCTAAACAACTTCCCATTCTATCCAACACCCTCTTAAACAAATCCCCCTTTCGCCTTGTGAAATCTAAATCCGCCCCCAAGTAAATACCTGGCTTATCCACCACCCGAACACCCAAAACCCCGGCCATCAACTCTTTAGATTCCAAGCGCATGTTTGGGCTAACAAAAATTTCTGATTTTGCAAAATTCACCTTTTGACCCGCCACTCGACAATATTCATCCAGCAACCATTTAAGCCAATACACATGATCCGCATCAAATTCCATAAAAATGAAACTATCATCGGCAAAAAAGAGATGCGAAACGCTGGGAGAATTAGGGCTAATCGCCACACCTCTACAAACACAATGCATATTAAGAAAGGCTATGGATGATGAAAGCACTTGACTAACCAAAATAAACAAATAGGGTGATAAAGGATCACCCTGTCTCAACCTGCAGACCGGCCTAAAAAGTTCTGATCTACCACCATTAACCAGGACCGCAAAAGAAACTGTTGACACACATTGAAAAATTAGATCCACCCATTTAGGACAGAAACCCAACTTGCGTAACACCGCCACCAAGAAACCCCAATCTATTCTATCATAAGCTTTATTCATATCCAGCTTAAGGGCAAAGAGAGCCTTTTTACCCGTTTTCCTTTCCAATTTTGCAGGACTTGTTTGGAATGATGTTTGAAGATCTCCAAGGGACCAAGAGTAATGTTGTCACTCTGCAGCATCTGCGAGAGTAATGTTATCACCAATAGTAATGTTGTTCGCGAGCTGCTCGAGGTTTGGCTTGTTAAGGCTCGACTCAAGTTTTAGACTCGTGTAGTTATCAAGCCGATCTCATCTCAACACTCTTAAAGTTCGGTTTGTTTGTATAAGCTCAACTCGTTTACTAAATTAAATGGGTTGGCTTGTTTACAATTGAGCCAATTTCGAGCTTATTTTTAGCTCGTTAGTAAACGAGCAGAGTTCAAACTCTACAAAATCTGGCTGAGACCTAGCTCGTTTGCAGCCCTAGCAGGATTAGAAATAGTTCTTACTTTTTACACACCTCTTATAACTACAAATATTAAAAATGTTTACCTATATATAAAAAGCTAAAGTTAGAAATGTGAATATTTGCTCTAAAGCTTTGGACCTTCGAGGCTCGGAGCTGGTAGGCACACATCATTCATTCACACCTTTAACTTTTTAGTTGGTGCCAACCCATATGGCCTTTTGGCGACAAATATGCCAAGACAGTGATTTTTTTTTTGAAATTGGATGTTTGAAATCCAAACATGCTAAAATTATTGAAGGATAAAATGATCTTAATTTTGTTTTGAGGTGATGGAGATTATCCCGATGAACCAGACTAGTCTCTCTGCCCCTTCTCATAGACTTTTCAAGCATTTGCATGGAGCGATACAGCTCCCAAAACAAATTGTTGCATAAAGAAATTGACCCTTTTGATCTTCGGGTGTCATGCTGGAGGCAACTCATCTAGCTTTTCTTTTCTTTTCTTTACGACTTTAACTCAGTACAACTGTATGTGTTGAAGCACAAAAACCAGCATATGTCCAGTACAACAACCTCGTGCATTTTTAGTTAGATTTGACGCGTCAATGTGTAAATGCAATTTAATTTTCAATTAATTAGTCTTCTACCTAACTTTATTTGGATTGAATGGTTTTAGATTGTCATTTCGACCACCATCATATTTCTTAGGCCTACATGTAAACATACTCTCGTGACTCGTCGTGAACATACATAAATTATCTTGGTCTTGTTCGTTTTGCTTGTTTAGTATTAGTTTTGATAATATCATCATTTTCTTCATCTCTCTCTATCTCTCTCCACTCATTATACATTATCAAAACTAAACTAAACTATCTACATTATCAAAACTAAACTAAACTATCTAACCAAACACAACCCTTATCTTCTCTCTTAACTTTATACTTCCGGATTGGAAAAATAAGAAGACTTTTGGTATCTCGGTTAGGCCTTGGGTGGCTTTTGGCGTGTGTAAATTTCGTTCCACTCTCGAGTCAATTCTCTCTTCTTATTACTAATTCAAATCCTTTCTTTCACGCGTGTATTAGACTGCACATGAGAGACACATCAAAGTACAGTAAAATTGAGTATTATTTTGCGGTGTGTCTCTCAACAGAACCAAATGAATGGTCATCTAGATGCGAATTTTGCCAGTATCTTGAACTTGATATTAATAGTAGGAAAGAACAAATTAATGAATGAAAGCAGACTATTGGAGAACAATGCCTAAGCAGCTTTTGACATTACGAAATTAATTTTTCAAAAGATTGGGATTTTACTTTAGAAAACAATTTTATATTTATTTTACCCTTTTCAAAAATGCAATTCACTTGTGTTTTCAGTTTCTCCTTTCTCTCAGCACGGATTTCAAAAGAAAAATTCTTGATTTTCTTTCTGTCTTTTATTTATCTCTCTCAACTTATTATTCCAAAAAAGTTTTTCACATCTTCTACCCAAAAAATTCCAAGACCCGAGAGAGGAGTAAAAGCTAAAGAAAACAAAAGTAAAGGGCCGCCGAGACCGTTGGTGGACGCATGGTCCCATGGTGTTGACTATCATCATCCCCTTCTCCACATTTTCAAATAGAGATGGCTCCTCTCGTGAACGGTTATGAAAATCTCCATTAATAAAACGAAAATGATGTGTAGTGGGGCGGTAACAAGGGGAGTTAAGGTCCTAGTTCCTCCACAATTTCAAGTATTTTTTTCATATTATATTAATTTTTAAGTTAATTAAGAAATTTTTTGTGGATTTGACACTTGCGAGCACCTTGAGTGAAAAATTTTCACAACAAATTTCTATTAGTGTGGTGTAGATTACCTAAAATTTGAAGTTTTCAATCATTTTTTAAGTTGGGAGTATAAAATTAAACGGTGGCTAAGCAAAGCACACAAAATTGATTCTTATTCAAAGCTCGCAAGTAGCGATATCTATGGAGTACAGTACAAAGACATTTTTGCTCCAGTCATATTTTTTTGTCTCAGTCATTATATTACATTTTATCCTTTTTTCTGCCAACTCTCTCTCTCTCTCTCTCTCTCTCTACCATTTACTTCCTTCAGCCCACTACACTTAAAATTTCAAACCACATTCTCTTTTAATACCTTCTATTCTTCACCCTCTCTGAAATTTGAAGAACCATAGAGAATGGTCATGGTACGAACACATTTGTTGATTGCTTAAGCTTTGTCTTTAGGCACGGACATGCACTAGTGTACACACATACATGTATAGATTATGAATATGAAAATACACGCGATTTAGCCCTTGCTTTACATAAATTTTGCATCAACCATTGTATGTGTACACCATATCTATGTACCCCAGATGTACACCAACCCAACTCAGTTTTTCAAAAATATTTTCAACGTTATGGATTTGAAATAAACTGTTCGCGCAAATAATTTATTTTAAATTCGGAACATTAATCAATAAAGTGAACGGTTGAGATGCTTTAGTGTACATTTGGTATAAGGTGTGAATTATATCCATGGACGAGTTGTTAATAAAATCATTAAACTTCCCATGGCTACAGTGTTTCGTCTCCTTCCATATTGCTGTAAAGCCTGTAATCCACTTCCCCCACATTTACTACTACCACACTCCATTCATTGCTACTCCGCAAAGTTTCAAAAAACAAAAAAAAAAAAACACTTTCTTCCTCCACAACCTCCTTTCCTCTTCACGTTAATATCACTTCAGGAGCTGGCCCTAATTGGCATATATTGTACCATCTGAATCAAACCAATATCTGGAATTCACCCCAGAATCCATAAATCTCCTTTTCTTCATCTACCAAAATTTCACTGAAAAGCTGTCTCTACCTGGCATATTATACCATCTGAATCAAATTCCTGAATTCACTGAATTCATAAAACTTCTTTTCTTCACCTTCAAAAATTTCACTAAAAAGCTGTCCCTGTTGGCATAGTATACCATCTGAATCAAACCCATTTCCTGAATTCAGTCAAGAATCCATAACTTCACATTTAATAGAACACCAAATCGTTATTGCCGTCTTCTCTCTCTCTCTCTCTCTCTCTCTCTCTCTCTCTCTCTCTCTCTCTCTCTCTCTCTCTCTCTCTCCCCTCCATTTCTCATCAGCTTCCATGAATCTTATCTTCTAGATTTCCTATGACAAGTTCACAACTCCTCTGCTAATACCCACAAAAATCTCCACCAATCCCTTTTTTTTTGTCGGCAAAAAAATCCTAACTTTTTTTTTCAGTTGCATGAATGGAGACCAAAAGCATTCGGTCTCTCTGTCTATCTTTCTCTCTCATCTACTTCTCACTTCCGTCCCTCTCCGCAGCTTTCAGTCCTCAAGATAACTACCTCATCAGCTGTGGTTCAAACGCCAACGTAACTGTCGATAACCGCGTCTTTGTCGGTGATTTGACAGAACCCAGTTCTGTTTCTCTCTCTTCAGGTAACTCAGTTTCTCTCACTAACCCAAACCCTTCTTCAAATTCTACCTCACTTTACCAAACAGCTAGGGTTTTCACCACTGCTTCGAGCTATAAGTTCAATATCAAGCAAGCTGGAAAGCACTTGGTGCGTCTTCATTTTTCGCCATTTATTTCTCAGAATTATTACCTCAAGAATGCGAATTTCAGTGTTTTGGCTAATGGGTTTTCTATTTTGAGCAATTTTGCTACTAGAAACAATGTGATTAAAGAGTTCGCTATGGTGGTTAATGTTTCTTCTTTTGAGGTATTGTTTGTGCCTATGAATCAAAATTCAGGGTTTGCATTTGTTAATGCAATTGAAGTGTTTTCAGTTCCTAATGATTTGATATTGGAGTATGAAGCTAGATTGGTTGGTCCTGATGGAGTTGTTGGAGTGTTTGAGAATATGTCTTGTTACATATTAGAAACTGTGCATAGGATAAATGTTGGTGGTCCAAAATTGACCCCTTTCAATGATACCCTTTGGAGGACTTGGATCCCTGATGAGGATTTTCTATTCATGAAATCCACTGCGAAAATCGCAAGTACCACAGATACACCGAATTATCAAAAGGGAGGTGCGAGCAGAGAGGTCGCTCCTGATAATGTATACATGACTGCACAACAGATGAATAGGGAAAACCTAAGTACAGCTTATATGTTTAATATAACTTGGGCTTTTCCAGTGGATGCAGGGCTTGCTCGATACTTTGTTCGTTTGCATTTTTGTGATATAGTTAGTAAGTCGCTTAACCAGCTGTACTTCAATGTATTTATTAACGGGTTCCTTGGATACAAAGATGTTGATCTGTCGAGTCTTACTTTCCATTTGCTTGCGTCTCCATATTACATTGATAGTGTAGTGGATTCGGATAGTTCAGGGGTTGTGCATATTAGTGTGGGTCCTTCTGAGCTTAGTAGTCCATCGAGAATGAATGCTATTTTGAATGGGGTAGAGATAATGAAAATGGTGAATTTTGTGGAGGATTCCAAAACTGGGTCCAAGAAAACAAGTGCTTGGGTTTTGGTTGCTTCAATTGTTGGAGTCTTTTCCTTTTTGTGTTTGTTAGCATTCACAATTTCATTGATATTGAGACAAAGGAAGCAGAAACGGAGACCAAAACCTGTGGAAAGTATGGGGTGGACGCCTTTAAGAGTTTATGGAGGCAGTTCTCACAGTAGGCCATCTGAAGGGACATCTCTTGCATTGAGGATTCCTTTTGATGAAATACAAATGGCAACAAACAATTTCGATAGAAAACTGATAATCGGATCTGGTGGATTTGGTATGGTTTACAAGGGGGTCCTTAAAGATAACATAAAGGTCGCCGTGAAGAGAGGTGTTCCAGGATCGAGGCAAGGCCTCCCTGAATTCCAGTCTGAAATTACAGTTTTGTCCAAAATCCGCCATCACCACCTTGTTTCGCTAGTTGGGTATTGTGAAGAGCAGTCTGAAATGATTCTTGTTTACGAGTACATGGAAAAGGGGCCATTGAAGAAACACCTGTATGGTTCTTCTGGATTACCGCCTTTGTCTTGGAAACAAAGGCTTGAAATATGCATTGGTGCCGCCAGAGGACTCCACTACCTTCATACAGGTTCGGCGCAGGGAATTATCCACCGTGACATCAAATCTACCAATATTTTGCTCGATGAAAATTATGTTTCTAAGGTTGCTGATTTTGGTCTCTCAAGATCTGGTCCATGTCTCGATGAGACCCATGTAAGCACTGGTGTCAAGGGTAGTTTTGGGTATCTTGATCCGGAGTATTTCAGGAGGCAGCAACTTACGGACAAATCGGATGTCTATTCATTTGGGGTTGTGCTTTTTGAAGTTGTTTGTGCTAGACCTGCTGTGGACCCATTGCTTGAGAGGGATCAAGTGAATCTTGCCGAATGGGCAATGGAATGGCAGAAGAAGGGTTTACTTGACCAGGTCATTGATCCATATCTCATGGGGAAGATAAAACCTAGCTCTCTCAAAAAATTTGGTGAAACGGCGGAGAAGTGTGTGGCTGAGTACGGGGTTGATAGGCCAACAATGGGGGACGTGTTGTGGAATTTGGAATATGCACTTCAGCTTCAGGAAACTGGAAGCCAAAGGGAACCTCTTGACTATAGTTGTATCAGTGCTCCAGAGCTACCAACATTAAGAGCTGTTCCTCGAGTTCCTTCAATCAATGTTGGAACTGGGGGAGATAGTAGGGGTGATGATGGGACTTCAGATATATCAACAAGCCAAGTTTTTTCCCAATTGATGACCAATGATGGCAGATAGTTTATGGGTACAATAAAAGGAGCAATAACCCAGCATCAACTGTATTGCCTGGATTTCTGCAGAGCGTCATTTGGAGGTACAATATGTAGTTCCTGATCTTGTTTCAACCATTTTTCTTCTGTAAAGTGTATCTCCTTTCCGTACCATAGTTCATAGAAAACATGTTAATGGTTCTCTTCTATAAATTTAAGCTATATTCCTATTATAGTAATATGCACTAATATTGTAATCCTCTCAGTAAATTGTATGTTTGTTTTGCACATGGTCAAATACAAGTAGTTTGAAATGGTAAAGTGATGTGGTATATGAATGTGTATTCTTGCTAGATTCTTGTTCTTTTCAAATCTATGAATGTGGTATTAAGAAACTCTTCCATTTATTTGATCTTCCATGGAATTGGTACTATTACATATTCCATGCACTTGAAATGTGTATAATGAAAAATGAAACCACTGCCTTAAAGGAATCCCATAATTTTCCGAGAGTTGTTGGATTCAACCCCATGTGTGAAAGGGACCTTATGTGCAAAGGGGAAAACGTGGATATATCCCAGAATCTATTGTTGACATTTGTTTCCCAATTGTGGATTTGGGAGATATGGGAGAAATCAAACATGAAGAGAGCATTGAATGCTTTTGGTTGTTTTCTCCTTTGCATTGCCTGTGTAGGGTTGTATCATTTTGGTTCAAAGACGGAGGAGAGAGAGGCAGAGCATAGATAGACAGTGGGGGATCCTCCTTTGGGAGGGAGCCAAGCTCCTCCAGTGAGGCTCTGATAGGAGAGTGTGAGAGGGATACACTAAGAGGGTGAGTGATTGGTACTTCCCCGTAATATCTGTGTATTTCCCATACAGTGAAACACTCCTCTCCTCCTGTGAAATTCCTTGTGTTATGTGATTGGTGTGTGTGAGTTAGTTTTTGGGCAAACCTGGCCGCAACAGCAGTGTTGCATGATATCGCTACGTAGTCATTCTCATCCAGGAGAAAGAGTAAACTTAATATTTAACATACATTGTAATAACAATGTTATTAGATGTTGCATCAGATGATATCATGATACATGCATTTTGTCTTTTAAATTAAGGCATCCTTGGCCATATCCTGTGTTATCGCCATCATTGTCACTTTATCGGCCACATCCTGGTTCTAGTTGGAAATAATTCAAAAGGATAATGAAAAAAGACCTTGTCATGATCAACCACGTATGTAGAATTTTATATCCTTGCCTTGAGGCTTGAGCGTTGCATGCACAGAGATCATTGAAATCCCTCTATGGGAATCTTTTTCCTTCGATGAATGGAGAAGAAGTCTTTATCAAAATTACCGGTCAAGTTTTGGGAGGGGTTTTTGGAGAGTTCTCTGCGGAAAGACGGGGCACCGAAAGATTCATTCTTTACAATCCATTCTTTGCGAATCAAGTACGAAAATATCACTAGATGATCAAGATTCTCTTCTTCTCCACCAAGCACGGAAGTTTAAGGATAATTGTAGGTCGGTGGCTACCTTGGGAAACTCTGATTGATACGGCACGGCGGCAAACATATTCATCTTTTATTTTAGCCTTAAAATTGAGAAGGATAGTCACAAAAAGTGAAGGGAAATCACCATTCTTGTTTTTCTGCTAGAAAATGGCCAAAGATTGGTTGGAGATTCAAGAGACATTCTTCACATACTGAAAAGTGGTACGTAGATGCAAGAGAAGACCGCCGACAATCTTCTTTCTACTATTATTTGTTGGGCTTGTGAAACTTGATTTGATTTGGGTAACACTTCCTTCGCTGACTATTCGAGGTTCAACCTAGATAGTATTAATATTATGGTAATTGGTGATGTAAGCCTTAGCTTATGGAGTAATGACTAATGACTATTTAAGGTTCAACCTTACGGCAATTGGTGATGCAAGCCTTGGCTTATAAATATTTGTTATACGCAGTAGCCGATATAACTAGTACACTCTCTTCATTGAATATTATATAGTGAAACTTATGTGATGTGCAAAAGTAATCAACTACACAATCAGGAACCGCGTAAAAATCTTTGCGTTTTGTGTTTTCTTGTTTTACGTTCTTGATTATTCTGAATGTTACCATTGCGTGTTTGTTGGTTGGCCAAATACTCAGAACAATTTTTTCCTCCCCTTCCAACTTTTCTTACAAGAAGAGTACCAAGATAAAAATAAAATGGAAACGTCATGGGAAGCATCCATTGCATGGATGTGCAGGGGTTTAATTGATAGCCATTGAATTTATCCAAGTTTTTGTTGTTCAGAAAAAAGAAAAAAAATCGTTCGGAACTAGGAACGTATATCCATTTCACAGGGAAAGCACTCTGCGCAGAGAAATTGAACATACAGATAGCTCATCCATGTCTCTACATTACGAAAACACTCCACAAGGAGATAGTAAGCTTTAAGAATAACCATAAGAGGCGAAAGCACACACTTATGCCACTTCAAACCAATTAAACGATACAGGCATCGTATCAAATGAACAAAAAAGGGCACAACCAGACATATATACAGACCATTTATTGACAACCTTGACCAAAAAGAAGACACCGTGAGGTGAACTGACAATAGAACCGACTGTTCATCTTACCCTCGCAACATTCCATCGAACAAATAAGAGTCAACGTGTGCATCATCCGCAATTTGGAGTGAGGCAACAGCTTGTGCTGCGATATGATCTGCAGAGATTTCTCTCGTCTCCCAACCTCTCTCATCAGAATATGGCGTGTAAAGATCACCCACGAAAGGCCCCGGTGAAACTGACAAGTGACCGTTCTCCCACTCATTCCACTTGATTCCATCCAAAGCATGTTTTGAGAGATCCTGATGGGGAAAAATCACTCTCCTTGCACCCATGAAGAGGTCAATACTGCTAGTACATTCCCAAGGGATAAACCCCTCATCATTGTTCATCATTATCTTGTGTGGATCCTCTGAGTCCTCGCCAAGTAAAACATTCAGAGCAACAGCTTCAGCAATTGCAGCACCCTCTTCGTCAAGCCTCTGCTGTTCTTCTTTCTTTTTCTGTTTTTTCTTTTCTAGCTCAGACCGGATGGCCGCTGAAGTAGCTAGTGCTTTCTCCAGTCGTCTCTTTTTCTTCTCAGCCTGTTTGAGGCGATCCAACTCATCCTTTACAGGCTTCTTCTTCCCTTTCCTAACGGCAGATGGCACTTCGAGGCACTCCATGATTCCAATATCAACAAACTTATCTACGATGTATCTAATAACCGTTTATTTTATTTCTCTTCCCTTTACTTGGTTTCTATACTACTGAATACTAATTATTTCACAACTTGGAAACCAGTTTGACTCTAGACGAACACCTACACCCACTCTGGTCTGCAGGAATACCTCATCTTACGAACAACACAGTCCCAAACAGAAACAACAGGAGATAGAAGAAGAGAACAGTAGTACACTTTGGCATATCCATCCCTCAGCACCATTCTTCCTGTATTACCACAACCCTTGCATTTACTCATGTTCTGCACGCTAAAGTAGAACAAAGAAGCCAAACGGAAATGAAAACGTAACACTTTCAGTCCAGGTCAAACAAATTACATGGCCTTCCCCCTGCAGTAAAGAAAATATTATATCTTAGACATTGACATCGGACAGGGAAAAGACCCCAATAAAATGACACCAAGAGACAATATAATTGACTACTTGTCCAACATCCGATTACTACACGTAGGGAATTCTCATGTGTTCATTCAATACACTTGTATCAGGTTCTAAAACCTAGCCTCGTCCTAGTTACGGATAGGGAAACATAGAAAGACAACAAACCCAACTCTTTTTCTCGAAAACTTTACAATGTGCAGTCACTCTTTTTTTTTTAATAAGTAATATTAAGAAGGCATCAAGGCGATGCCACCCATGCATGGAAGAAATCGAGGAATAAAAAGAGAAAAGTCCAAACATATCCAACATCAAAGAATTGACTCAAAGGAGGATTGCAATCCCTCGACTCCTGCCTAAAACAAAAATATAGAGATCAAAAGACTCTTAATTCTGAACAATGGCCTTTCCTCCCCCTCAAAATATATACAATTTCTCTCTCCAGATTAACCACATCATGCACAACGGAATCATAATCCACAACTACCGTATTCTTCTTCCCAACCTAGCCCCATACCATTCTTGGATAAGCTCTATCACCGTCGAAGGAAAAACCCATGTCATGCCCCACAAAACAAGAACTGCATTTCAAAGCTCCTTGGCGACCAGACAAATGAATAAAGAACTGCAACACTCTCTTTCCATCCCTCAAGCACATACAAGTATACAACACCAGTTCACCATAACCATTCGAAGCCCCGTAATATTACCTATAGTGAGGACCTTATCTTTTACCGCACACCAAGCAAAAAAAGGAACCTTAGTAATGGCTTAAACAAGCACGTGTGATATGATTTAGTTCTATAGAATCAAGAATCAGCCTCCTATGAGATAGGTATTTGCAATACCATATTCCTAAAGTATTATACATCTCATGATGCTTAAGATAGGCTATCCAACAGATACTAAACTCTTGACCAATGTTTCGATTCAAATGCTCAAAATGATCTCCGGTTTCCAATTGAAATTGTAACCCAATTACCCAATCCCTTTTCTTAAGTGGTCAAACAAATGGATCCCCAACTCACCAGTCACCACTCTGTATGCAGAATTATACCTAATAGTTAGAAATTTATACTGGAGAAAAAGAAAGAGCTGCTGTCAGAAAAAGGTGACGCTTCATTATTAACCTAAATTAAGTAGAATTTAGTGATTTTTCTAATGTCATAATAGTGAATTTTGTTAATTTGCAAACCCTAATTGCTGATCAAAAAAAAAAAAAATGCAAACCCTAATTTAGGTATATAAGCATGAATTCTTCGAAAATAAAAAACAATCCCCTATGATGCATAAACCAAAATCTCAAAATTAGATCTCTTAAACCCAAACACAGTCGTAACGACGAGAATTCAGAGTCTTAACAAGTGATCCAGTGCAAGCAAACACACAATTATGCATAAAACACAATTACTACATCGTAAACATAAAGCAGCAGTAGATCGAAGCACCCATGAAGCTAAATTACCCCAAACAAAGTACAACCGCGTTCCCTAATCAGAAAATTAAAAACAAAAGGCAAAAAGCTGTGAACGTATCTAACCTTGTATGGACTCGAAGCTCGCAAAAAGAGAGTTGGAGATTTGTGTTGATCGCGTTTGGATCTGCAGAATTCCCTAATTTTAGAGAGAGAGAGAGAGAGAGAGAGAGGGGAAATATTTTATACTACTATAAGATGAGAAAGGAAATTGCCGGTCGAGTGACGGGGAGAAGTGGGAGAAGGAAGGGCAATAGTGTCAATTCGGAGTATTGGTTGGGACACGTGGCCGACGATTGGTTCGTGGGATGTGACTTTTCTTCCAAGGACAGGTAAACGGCGACGAGTAATTATTCAACGCTCCGAGAGTACCACGTGACAGGGCCAACTTGATACTCTCAACCATTTATATTGCGGCAAATTATCCGGTTCGAACATTTGTCGTTCAGTCTTAGGGTTGGTTCGGGTGAATTGAAAAAATTAGTTTTTTGGTTTTGTCCTTATTCAAATTTTTTTGTTGCATTTGTTGGTTTTCGGTCGATTTTTTGTGATTTCTTGGTTTGTCTCGACGAGAGTAATCTAAAGTATAAAGACGTTAGACAAACTTAAAATTTTGTGAATAAAGACGAAAAATAATCCAAAAAATGTCGAGACAAGCCAAGAAACCATAAAAAATCGACCGAAAATCAACAAATGCAATTTTTTTTTTGAATAAAGACAAAATCAAAAAAATAAAAAAACTACTCTCTCCGTCCCAATTTTATAGTCCCAATTGACACTTTTTGTTGTCCCAAAAAAATTGTCCCACTTCAAAACTAAATGAGTAATTGTTAAAGAATTTCCTCTTACACCCTTGTATTTTGAAATTAAAAATAATGAAAAAGTAAGAAAGTGTAATGATTGAAGGGTAAAATAGGAAAAATATATTTTTAAAAGTGCAGTGATTATGTTCCCTTATTAAGTTGAAATTCCCAAAATAGACCATAAAATTAAGACGGAGGGAGTAGTTTTTTCGGTTTACCCGGGTGGTTGGTTGATAAGCCGTGGTGATATTTTACTTGGAGTATCACATGGCATTCATTCAGGGAGTAGTCAATACCCCATAAAACAACGGCGACGGGGAGCACCACGATCTCTGCAGTTGGTTGATGACACTTGGCGACTCTTCCAAGCCCTTAAATTGTTTTCCTCTGGGTCCCACTCTTTGTCCGTGTGTACCTATTGGATATACGCCGTGTATGATTTAGTTAAGCCGTTGGATTGATTAGTTGAATGGTTCAAAACTTCAAATGTGAGATCTCAACATATTTTATTCCTTGACGATACAATAAATAATATATAAAAAAATAATAATAATTAATTGTTTGGTTGGGGATTTCAAACTGGGTTCAAGAACCCGACCCTTGTTCCGTTTTCCCAATCTGTCCTTTGCCTTCTTTTTTTTTTTTTTTTTCTCTTTCTAGGCTTAAAGTTGAGAAAAACCCAATACCAAATTTTAGGACCACTTTGAAACTATTTTCAAATTTAAGTTCCCAAAGCCAGGTTTTGAAAACTCAACCGAACAAGGTTTAAGTAATACTCCATGGAGTAGTAGTCGCATGTCCTCCGTTTGTTGGTGGGATAAAAGAGGAAAGGTTGATTTTAGCAAATTTTAGTTGAGATTTTCTAAAATCAATCATGATTTGAGGTCAATTTTAACAAATGGGTTGCTAAAATTATTTGTCAAACCCATCCTGAGGCTGAGTTTGCCATAAGATTTTATGAGATTTTTCATTTGAGAATAAGTTATTTCTGCCGGCGGTGGAAACAAATGTTTCCTTAAAATCAATCACAACAGTCCGCGTGGTTCTGTACTACACAATCACACGCACCGCTGTGATTGATTTGCAGAAAATATTTGTTTTTGCCGGTGATGGAAATAATGTTTTCTCTTTTCATTTTAGCATGTTGATTTTATAAGATCTCCTATAAAATCATGGGTCATTTAGCCAAAAATTCAAAACATTTGGCATTTTTAAAAAGGACAAAGAATTTTTGTAATCGAACATAAAAACAAAAAACATTTGTCATTTTTAAAAAGAAGTACAAGAAACTTTTGCAATCGAACATAAAGAGAAAAAAATTAGTGAAGTGTCACTAATTTATAAAAATTCAAATTATGAACATAAAATTTTAAAAAATCACCACTCTACCTCCGGGCGACCACCACCCCATCTTTGACTGACCACTTCCGGTGACCAAAAAAATTAGTGAAGCGTCACTAATTTTTAAAATTATATTTCGAACATAAAATTCAAAACAATCACCACCCTACCTCTGGCCAAGCACTTCCGGCGACCAAAAAAATTAGCGAAGTGTCGCTAATTTTTAAAAATTTAAATTTTGAACATAAAATTCAAAAAAATCAACATCCCACATCCGACCAACTACCACCCCACCCCTGGTCGAGTACTTTCAATGGGCGGTGCAGTGAGTCTATATAGCACTGCTAGCCCAATAGAGAATAATACAGTATGCTTTATTTTTCCTTGGATTTGAATTTATTGAAAAAAATTCCACTATTTTATCTTTCTGAAAGTAGAAATTTGGGAGGTAAACCAAATAAATGAACAAGTTATCCCCACTCCATATCAGACATCTCATATTTCAATTTTATATTTTTAGCTGCATGCAGCAATAAAGCTTTTGATATACTACAATTGGAATTCGGTTATTATTGCATATCGGGTTATGAAAAACCTTTAGTCTCGTTTGTTTGATCGGAGATAAATAGATGTAATATAAAATTCTTTGGATATGAGTAACATATAAAATCCTTTTGAGCTATAGATTATTTTAAATTGTGACAACCATAATGATAATAGTTTGTTCGGTTTTTCAGTTTTAGTTTTAGTTTTAATGACATTATTATTTTTCTTATTTATCTATTTATATCTCTTCACTTATTACATCTGATGACATCATCAAAACTAAACTAAATTATCTAACCAAACATAACCAACGTCTTGATTATAAAAAGTTTTTGAAGGAAAAGTCCATAGATTTACCACTCTATAAAGTTTTTTTTTTTAAAGAAGAAAAACTTTCCTGTTAAAAAAAATAAAAATAAAAAGAACAAACAGTTCAGTAGGAAATGAAAATAGCAAAAAAAATACTTCAGAATTCAAACAATTTCTAAACTTGCTGAATCTGCAGTTCACTTTCCTCAACAATCTCCAACTCCATGGTCTCAGATCTCTCTCCCTAGTCCACGCCAATCGCCATGTTCTTCATCCTCCACTCCTAATAGTCCCCTCTCTCTCTCTCTCTCTCTCTCTCTCTCTCAACAACAGCAATGATATCCTTACACCCATTCCCATTCCCATTCCCATTCCCAAACCCTAACCCCTCTTCCCTCTACTGTCCCACCTCACCCCCACCCTCCATTCCCACAACCCTAACACCCCTAAAACTCCACTATCCCAAACCAAAACACCCCACCTCAGTCCGTTCACTCCTCCAGTACAACCGCAAGCCCCAACTATCCGGCGAAACCCCGCGCGTCGTCGTCATCACCTCCGGCAAGGGCGGTGTGGGAAAGACCACCACCACCGCCAACGTGGGTCTCTCCCTCGCCCGGCTTGGGTTCTCCGTCGTGGCCATTGATGCCGACGTCGGCCTCCGCAACCTCGACCTCCTACTTGGCCTCGAGAACCGTGTTAATTATACTGTAGTAGAGGTCCTGAATGGGGATTGCAGGCTCGACCAAGCCCTAGTCCGGGATAAACGATGGTCTAACTTCGAATTGCTATGCATATCCAAACCCAGGTGCGTTAGTTGTTTGGTTCGTTGGTTAAATTGTGCTCACAGGAACTTCATTTGTATGTTTCTTGCAAAATTCAGAATTTGGCACGTGAACATTGGAATTGTAGCTCCATTGGTTTGGCAAAAGCTAATGTAGCTTAGGACCTTGGGCTGCATTAAAGCTATTTCAAATTATGGAAAGCCATTCCTTGTGCCAAATTTCAGAAAGCCATTTCTTGATTTTTTTCATCAAGTTACCAAACTAGCCACAATGGTACCATCAATGCGCCTTTGACACCTAAAACGCTTAGGAAATTGGTTGCTGAACCAAAGTAGCTTTGCCCCAAAATATTTTGCTAGTTTTTTATGTTCCAACACTGTAAAGTTTATAACTAGCTAGACAATTGCCTTGAACCAATAAAGTTTCTATTACTCGCCCACAGGAAAAGGAAAATTGCTGCCCAGCAATGTTTTCGGAGCTTATTTATAGTGAAAAGAAAAGACCAATGGCAAAGTACTTTTTCAGTGGTGGCTCAGAAATATCTCGGTGCTTTAACCGTTAGTGTTCTTTCAACAAAAATTGTGGTCCACTTTTTTAGCTGGAGAAATTTCTCATAGTGGCAATTTTTCTTTAGGGTCCTTGAAGATGCAAAATCTCATGGACTTACTCTGGGAATAAGCTCCGAAAGTTAAAGGAAGAAAACCAGTTCATTGTTTTTTGATGTGTCAAATATATGTTTACTTACCTACACAATAAATACCAGATCGAAACTCCCAATTGGATTCGGCGGGAAAGCCCTAGTTTGGCTTGTTGATGCCCTTAAAGACCGTCAAGAGGGCTGCCCTGATTTTATACTGATTGACTGTCCTGCTGGCATTGATGCTGGCTTCATCACAGCGATTACACCAGCCAACGAGGCTGTTTTAGTCACCACACCAGACATTACGGCCTTGCGGACGCCGGATAGGGTAACAGGTTTGCTTGAATGCGATGGAATTAAGGATATAAAGATGATAGTGAACCGGGTTCGGACTGATATGATCAAAGGGGAGGATATGATGTCAGTTCTTGATGTTCAGGAGATGTTGGGTTTGGCATTGTTGGGGGTGATACCGGAGGATTCTGAGGTCATTAGGAGCACAAATCGAGGGTTCCCCCTTGTGCTGAATAAGCCGCCTACATTAGCTGGTTTGGCATTTGAGCAGGCAGCTTGGAGGTTAGTTGAGCAGGACAGTATGCAGGCGGTGATGATGGAGGAGGAACCGAAAAAGCGTGGGTTCTTTTCGTTCTTTGGAGGGTAGTAATTAAGCCCGTTCTGAGTTTTTGTGCTATGGCCTGTGAGGATTACAATTCTTTGGTTGCTGTGATTCTGGAATACATTGTTTGCTTTCTGTTTTGGTAGAAGCTGCTTTTGGGGAGAAAAGGGGATATTGTCGGCCATGTACAGTGGGAAGGTAGGGGTTTTATTTTTCTCTTTTGTTTTTTCTTTTATTAGTGGAGGTCTAGTGTTTTAACCAGATTTGTTATTTTGTAGCTTGTTGGCTTATATCAGTGCAATTGTACTTGGTCATTTGATAGCGGTTTTGATAAGCGAAACAACTCTTGATCCCCACTCGTGTTTATTTGCTGATCTTTTTAGGGTCTGAGTCTACTACTTAATTCTTTGTATGTGGCTTTAGCGTAACGGCTCACAAGACTCTTAGCCCATGTAGTGCACGTGCAAGTAATAATAATGATTGTCCACAATCCACCACAGCTACTTTATGGGTAACACTACTTCCATGCTTGGGTGGCTGTCTATACGGGACGATGATACGATTTGGTATCTAGTAGTAGCCACTAGCCAGCATAGTTCTTGTCACTTTTTCAGTTCTTTGTCACTTCTAGTACGAATCTTAAAGTGCTTCTTGATGATGCACAATAAGTTTGGTTAAGTTTTAGGTGGATATTAAAAGTTAAACTACTGATCAGGCTTGAAAGCCATGATTCATGGGGGGTAGCATAGTGGATATATTTCCAGGAACAAATGGCAATTGTTTTGTCAGGTTGGATTAAACTCCTTGGCATCAGTCAGATTTTGTTGCTCATGAAGGTTAGCTTTGGATTGCAATTATTTTTGAAGGTTTGTTCACGCATTTTCAAACCTGTTATGACTAGTTAGCGACCTCGATATAATGTAGATTACATATGTTTAGTTAATTTCTTCAGTTTATGCTTGCAAGAGAACTTGTTCTAGCTAAGCTGTTGGCTTAAAGGTCATTTTTTTGTGTGTATATGAAGCAGCACATACCTGAGGCTTGACATTTTCTTTGTTTTATAACAATTGAATCAGTAGCAGATACTGCAAAGAAATGAAGTGGATTTTTTCCCATTATATCTCTTCGCTGCCTATTTTTATGTTAAAGGAAACACAGGTCACTTGGTTGCAACAGCCGTTGGTGACAGCATGACCTTGTTAAAACCTTGTATCTTGATGCAGCGTAAACTACAAATTTTGGTAACTAGCTTAACCATGATCTTTAATGGCTTAGAAGAAATTACTAGCATTGCATTGGTGTCCATTCCGCATCTTGCTGTTAATACTTGCTGAATCTAGTGTAGCTAGTCTCGTTCAGTTGATAAACTCAACCCTTCTGGCAGTGCTGATTTGAGTGATTTCTCCCTCCATTGAAGTGCAGCAGACAGATTCAACACAGTTGTTTTTGGATCCTCGATTTGTAGAGAGGCATGGAGGGAAAGGCAAATTAAATGATTAGTAGATGACGAAGTGAATAAGATAAATGTATTCATTTGATTTTTTCTTCAACTTTCATTTGTGAAATCCATCTTCAGCTCCTTAATCCAAACACAGCCTGAGAGCAATGATTTCTAGTCAATTTTAGCTGCTTTCATTTAGGTTGTGATTCTTATACAAAATGGTGCTAGATCTATTGCCATGCTGTGTCTCAAGTTTGAACTATTTCGGGTTCTCTCGCCTGAATTTGTTTTGTCTATCGTGCTTATGTCCTAAATATTTCTGGTATTTGCTATAATTGCCTTATATTACAACGCATCACTTGGACAAGTGCCAAACTGGGCCAATTAGTTTTGGAGACAATGACTTGTAAGAAAGTACGTAATTTGTATAATTGACTGAATTGAGGGTACCGGTATCTGATCAATTTTATGTTGTTGAATAGTTTGTATGCGAGTGTTGTATAATATACCGGGTCCAATTATCAAAGTGGAGCTTGTGGAGGACCCGTTGTGGACCTATCATCACAAACAGCACCCTTGATGATTCCCTGTCCCAAAGAAAGAAAGTAGTGGATGGTGAATGAGAGTTGGGGGAAAGGTAGACTTGTCCGGTGCAATAGCAGTTGATGGGTACAGAAACCAGTCCTATTTCAGTCCTGCTAAGAGTCCTTGATGCTTAAAGCGTCCAATATGATTCTCGACTTGAGACTTAGGTCACGTAATCTTTTAGTAAGATTCTATTTTTGATTGAGACTTTTAGTAAGATTCTATTTTTGTTCTCAATCGTTGTCTATGTTTCTATTCTCTTGCTCATGCTCATGCTCATAATGCGCATTACATGTTTCTATTCTAATGCTCATGCTCATCCCGCACATTATGTGATTTATTTTGCTTGAGCCTCATGATGGGCAAGCGCAGCCTAAAGGACTCCAAACCTGAAATTCCTATTTTGCTATTAATTAATTAAAGCAAATAAATAAGAATTGAAGAAAAACGATGAACACAAAGATATACATGAAAAAACCCTAAATGGGCAAAAATCATGGGAAGAAATCATACACTATAAAAATCATTGTGCGGTTACAAAATGACCTTACTCACAATTGAGACTCCTCACAATTGACCTAAGATCGGTTGGCGACTCCTCATTCACCACACTCAGTATTTGATTACCGTTGCCTCGAATCTAGGAGCCTTCCAAATGTTATTCTGGAAATTCACTGGAAAAAAAAAAACTTGTACTTGATTGTTGATGTAGAAACCTCTTGAAGCTTTGATTAATGATCCATGGATTAAATGCTTCAAGATTACTGTCAATACTCTAGGGTTTTAGGAGGTTGAAGAACAAAAGCCCTGATATCTCTTTTTCGGCCGACTCCCTTACCCTAGATCTTAAAAAGACGTGATATATTTATGAAGTTGCCAATTCGATCAATCGCATTGCAAGCCGATTGATCAAATCATTATAGATCCAAAATTTTTGGATCAACAACCCGATTGATCTTTGAATCAGTCGCTATGCTCTAAAAACGCACACCCCTGTGCAACCTTGCAACCTGTGATCAATTGGAGATACCCGACTAACAAACCAATCGATCCCATGATTCATCTTCTTGTTCTAAGTGCACTAAATTGGTCGGCAACTGAATGACTAAGAGACTCACTCTCAAATTACATAATAAAGAGATTCCTTCCACTCTAATCCTATACAGACTCCTACTTAGAAAATTACAACTCAATATCAGGTGTGTTTTTGTTACATGGAATTGCCAAAACAAGACAACTCCGAAAGTTGGTCTTTACAAAACCAACGTTGAACTAGGAAAATCTCTTCCCGACTCACTCTCAAATTACATAATAAAGAAATTCCTTCATCTCAAATTACATAATAAAGAGATTCCTTCCACTCTAATCCTATACAGACTCCTACTTAAAAAATTACAACTCAATATCAGTGTGTGTTTTGTTACATGGAATTGCCAAAACAAGACAACTCCGAAAGTTGGTCTTTACAAAACCGACGTTGAACTAGGAAAATCTCTTCCCGACTCGGGCCTCAGGAATCTGGACGGTTAGCATCGTTTAATGTAGCCAACTCTCGTACGCTGCAAGTGTTTTCTATGATGGCTTCTTTTATTTCTTTGCAAAGAAAGCAGAGGGTACACGATATGGTGTCTGCCAAATGTGCATCGGCTTGGGTGAAGGGGATGGGCCTAATACAAAAAAATAGCTTCATGTACCGGTGGTCCAAGTGGCTAAGGCAGCAGACTAGGAACCTTCCCCTCTCCCACTGGTGGTCTCGGGTTCAAAACTTGGGAACAGATGGTTGGTCGAGGGGCCTCATGTTTCACTTGTATTCATTTGGGTTCTGTTGTCTCAAGTTTCACTTGTATTCATTTGGGTTCTGTTGTCCCGCACCACAAGCGAAGAACAAATATTTTCTCCCTGGACAAGTCATCTATAGCTTGAATCCAAACATTTCACTGAGGGCATAGTGGGGTCAACTACATTGGTTGTCCCTGCCCACCCTTTCGGCTTAGGAAAAAAACAAAAAGTTAGTCCATCGTAAGAGATATGCAGTCTTCGCGGCGGCGGCCCATCAGCCTCACAATCATCTCGGGGCGACCCTGGCAGTTTTCATCGTACACACATCAAATTCCCATAATTGACCCTTTCTTCTCTTGGTAATACCTGTACCAAGCTTTCAGAATTTGTTTTCTTAATTCCCAATATAAAGGAAGCAAACCAAATGACAGAATCAAGAGTTCAAGAACCGTGGAGGGGACAGCTTGAATCGGACCACTAGGCATTTTACTCCACTACTGTTATTTTTGAATTTATTGTGCAACGCCAATGTTCTGGATGTTGAATGAAAGAAATATAGTAATGTGCACATAAATTAAAATGATTATTGGGTCTAGCCTCCCTGATGTCTTTTGGCTTTGATTTGAGAGTATGATTCCGCAGCAAAATCAACGGTATAGGGGGACCACTGTTTCAGTGGTATTCTGTGAGCAGCCACTTTGTGCATTTATTGCCAAAGGTTAGGTCTGTCTCAAATCGATCTATTTCAGTGGTATTATAGGAGCAGCCACTTTGTGCTTTTATTGTCAAAGGTTAGGTCAGTCTCATATACATCCCCCGCCCATACCTCCAATTATTGGGAACTAAATAAGTTATGTTATTGTTGTTGTTGTTGGTGATATTTTTGAACTTAATTTGGGTTGTTCCAAGTCATGAATTGGTTTAAGTCAATGTATCGTGAGAGAATAATCTGTCTTGTAAAGCGTCATAAATCATTTTTTAATTTAAGCCAAGAATTAGAACAAGGTCAGATTTGACTCATTGTCATGAAAAGTTTCGTACGGCTTATTAGAGGGGTGTTCCGACCTTCTGGGTCAGTTTGCGCATATTTCAGACTAATCTTACAGTTTCTTTAGAGTGTGTTTGGAACTTGAGGAAAGTGAGAGAAAAGAAAGGAAAATTTTCACCCTCATCTTGTTTGGTTTGGAGGGAAAGAAGAGAGAATAAAAATATTTAGTATTGTGAATAGTAAAATTTTTCTTAAACTTTTCACTCACTTTCCTCTCATTTTATTTTTTTTCACTTTCTCTTCCCTTAGTCTTTTTACATGCAAACGCATGCGGTGAGATGTCTCCAAAACCGATAAAGAAAATCAAACTTGTGACCTCAAAAAGAAGCAAATGCTACACCAATACTACTTAAAAGTGCCGTTAAAAAAAAAAAACACTTGGAAACGGAATATTGCCAAGGGAATGGCAATACTAACAACCTATTGGATTGTGAACAAGGGAGGAAAAGGATGGAAAATACAATTTCTAACTCACTTTTAACACTTTTTCAAGCACTTAACATATCAAAGAAAAATGTATTTTTTTGTCATCTTCATCACTTGGTGAAAAAGAGATTAGCTGATTTGCAGTCTTCGCGGCGGAAGCGAGATGGTGCAGCGCATATAACAACTGTCCATCTTGGCAATCAATAGTCTGGATTCACTAAAACTTTTTTACCGGTAATAAAGCATTTTGACTAGTAAGAAGTTTTTGCAAAATTGGACCATTAAAAATACTTTTGTATGATTGAGATGTTGCACTACACGATGTAGCACATTGTTGTAGGGTCCCTGGATCCCTTCGCGGCGGCCCATTATCTTCTCTTGGCTCTTTTATTTGCCCATCAGCTAGTTTTTTGAGCAACATAAACATATATTTGTAGATCGGCAATATAAATAAAGTACATCTGACGGATGCATACAAATGATAAAAGAACCCCTAGGCCCTAACCCAACCCAACAAACTAACAAAAAACTAGATTTGTTTAAACTCAAAAACTATTCTATTCCACTATCAAAAAACTAATTTTGTTTTAACTCAAAAACTACTCTATTCTACTAACAAAAAACTCTCCCGAAAAATCAACTACCCTTTATAATAAACTACAACTAAAAACCCAAAAAAGCACTTTAGTGGAACAAGTTGTAGATTTAAACTATAACTAAAAGTCTAAAAAACCAAAAAATCAAAAAATAAGTTAGTGGAACACCACCTAAAAGCCCAACACAGCAACCGAAGTAGAATAACCCCAATAAAGAAAGAAAAACCCCGATAAGGCTTTTAAAGGAACAAAACAACCAAACCCTCAACGCGGAAACACAAAACTTGCGAAACAAAGATTAGGCAGAAGACAACCGAACAGCTAGGTGTCTGCAGAGAAAATTGCATTTACGTGATTGTGCGGACAGCTAGCTTCATTTACCAAAGCTAGATTCACTACTACGTCACGCCATTTGATTTAGTATTAGGTACCACATTACGGAATAGTTATTGGGCCTAAGCTATATGGGCCAACAACGGAGTGAGTTATGAAAAGTTTTCATTGGTTCACCCAATTGAGATTTTGAATCCAAAGTTAATCTACGTGTTGAAAAGTGCTCCCACACATTAAACCCGGTACCCTTCTCTAACTTCTCTTCTCCCACCTCGCAAACTCACACCACCGCCGTCCATGGCGGCCGGAATTTCTGCCGCCACAAGACCCCATTCTTTCTTGAGCCGGAACGCATTTCTCCGGTCCAAACCCAATTCCATTACTACTCCCACGTACTTATTCTCCTTGCCAGTTCACCGATACGATGCAACGGTTCGGTCGAGGCGGAGGACAAAAACGACGGTCTGTTTCGTCGTTGCGGATGGGAAATTGAATAACGAGGATAACGAAATTACGATTGGAAGCGATGAAATGGAGGAAATCGAGAAGAGAATCACGGCCGCACGCGTGGCGGAGAGGCTGGATAGGAAGAAATCTGAGCGGTTCACTTACCTTATAGCGGCGGTTATGTCTAGTCTTGGGATTACGTCTATGGCTGTCATGGCTGTTTATTATCGCTTTTCCTGGCAAATGGCGGTATGGACTAAAATCTCTTTAGCTTCTCTATACGTGTTTGTTTGTTATTCTCTTTCAATTTTTTAAGCTCTCCTCTAAAATTTTCCAATAAATTGGGGTTGTTTTGGTTAGGGTGGAGAAATTCCCTTTTTGGAGATGTTTGGTACATTTGCTCTCTCTGTGGGTGCTGCGGTGAGTTCTATTTCCCTCCAACTTTGGATATTAAGCCTATTGTTTGGTTCATAGATTGGGAAAAATGAAACTGTCATTATTTTCTGTGTGTTAAAAATTCTGTAACGCCAAAACTAATTTCTTTATTCGACGTGCGCGCGCAAACTGTACTGTAAAAAGCGCAGCTCACTCAATTGTTGTTTATATTTTTGTAGTTCGATTGAATTGGGATTAATTGTTGAGTGAATTTCAGGTGGGAATGGAGTTTTGGGCGAGATGGGCTCACAGAGCGCTCTGGCACGCTTCCTTATGGCACATGCACGAGGTGAGGTTTGCTTTCTCACCTATTGGATTCTGTAAATAAAAAAAGAAAAGAAAAGAATTATATAATTATTTCTTTCTCTGCTAATTCCTTTGCCTTTGTTATTTTTATTTTTTATTATGATGTGTGTGGCTTTCAGTCTCATCATAAAGCCAGAGAAGGCCCGTTTGAGCTAAACGACGTTTTTGCGATTATAAACGCCGTTCCGGCCATTTCTCTCCTCAACTACGGTTTCTCCCACAAAGGCTTTTTTCCCGGTTTATGTTTCGGAGCCGTAAGTCCCTCTCTTTCATTCTTTTTTTTTCTTTTCTTTTTCTTACAGAGAGGGTCAGAAACATTTTGTCTCTACCATCCCTCGGATACATGAGTATTTCTCTCCAGTATTCTCTTCATTTTTCTTAATTCCTCCACGAGTCTTCAATTGGAATATATATATATATATCAGGTGGTACCTTGTGGCTTAGCCAACGTGGTGCGGTGCTTGAACTTGCATTCAAGCTATTTAAAAGTGTATTGAACGATCCACATTGAAACCCTATCCCTCCCCTTCCTCTCTCCATAAAACAGACCGTCCAAACCCAAAATGGACGGTCTTATGCGCCGCGCGCAAGTATTACGTGGTACCCGCTCGGCATTGAAATGCACAACTTTTTGCTTTGTAATAAACCTTCAAGTTTTGTTGACACTAGTTAAAGACATATTGTAGGGGTGAAAGAAAAACCGAAAAACCGAAAAAAAAAAAAAAAAAAACCGACCGATCGGTTCGGTTTTCAATCGGGGAAAAACTGTGTCGGTTGACTTCGGACCAAACCGAACCGAACCGAACCGAAAAATTATCGGTTCAGTCTCGGTTTCCTGGAAATTGGTTTGGACAGAACCGAATCGAACCGAAACCATGCCAATTTGGACCGAAATACTCCGAAATCATCCCTATTTGGACCGAAAACCGAAAGAAACGATCTTAACCCCCCAAAAATAACAAATCCTAACCGTCCATCTCAATTTTAACGCTGGACCGAAAGAACCGAAAAAAACTGAACCATCCCGAACTGATCGGTCCATTGTTTTTTTCGGTTGGGATCGGTTCCCAGTAAAACCATCCCGAACCGATAGATTCGGTTTAGGACACTCCGAAAATCGAACCGAACCGACCAATTTTCACCCCTACCATATTGGATAGAATTATTCAGTCTTATGGTCGTTTTTTATTTGCTTTTGGCAAAGTCCTCTTAAATATACTTTGATCATAAAAAGTCAAAAGAAACCAAAAAAAAGAAAGCAGGATGAAATACCATCTCTCTTTAGCATACATACATTATGCAAAAATAGAGTTGGATTAGTCATCGTGACGAAAATGTCCATGCACACTCATTGATTGATCCTACAATTTAGGGAAGCAGGGTCTTGGAATTACGGTGTTTGGGATAGCCTACATGTTCGTTCACGATGGTCTTGTCCATAAAAGATTCCAGGTGGGTCCCATTGCAGACGTCCCCTACTTTAGAAGAGTTGCTGCAGCTCACCAGGTAAAATTCCATTGACGTATACGCATCAATCTTGGGATCTTTACATATATGTTTCTTACATTATCGGATCCCGTCAGTTTATATCTTGACCGTTTATTTGTTGCAATTAAGGATTTGAATTAGCTCAGAAACTCTTATCGATACTTGTGCAAGAGTTTTTGGTCCCGGTTAGGACTGTCTCATCCAATCTAAAATTTGTACTTGAGGTGATTGGAACCCATTTCTTATAGGAATGACAATTTTTCCAAACCCGATGGATACCCGTCCCACCTCCGGCTATTTGGAGGCGGATATTATTTAATTTTTCATCCAATAGAAGTGGCGATGTATGATAGAATTAAAGAATCCCTGGTTGAAAATGGGAAATTTATGATTTTTTGTAATACCCGCCTCCTAATAATTCGCATTCACTCGCTTTCAAATTGTATACATACTTTTATAAATGTATATGCAGGCATATAGTATATAAATGTATATGTATGTGTGTATATATATATAAGAAAGATCCACACCTAGCTTAACCAAAATGGATAACCGAAAGTTCTTACACATACGCTTTGGTTATCCATTTTAAAAGTTAAAGCTAAGAATGCCAAGTCCCACATTGGTGTTTTTTGTCCATAACAAAAAATAATGGACACCCTCCATCACTTATTCAAATGATAAACAAAACTTGCCACATTACTTTTTCAAACTACAAAAAATAGTTTTGAAATTTAAAAAAAAAAAAAATTTCTTTAAGTACAAAACGGTTTTAAAAAAAAAACAGTTTTTATAAATAAATTTTGAAAAAATAACAGTTTTTAAAAATAAATTTTGAAAAATAAACAGTTTTTAAAAATAAACTTCTGAAAAAAGCAGTTTTTAAAATGAACTTTTGAAAAAAAAACAGTTTTTTTAAAAAGAAATTTTGAAAAAAACAGTTTTTAATAGGAATTTTTGAAAAAAAAAACAGTTTTTTAAAATGAACTTTTGAAAAAAAAAAATTTTTAAAATAAACTTTTGAAAAAAACCAGTTTTTTAAAATTAAACTTTTGAAAAAGAAAAAAAGTTTTTTAAATTAAACTTTTGAAAACATTGTTGAGAGACGAGAGAGAAGGTTTTTGTCATTTTGTGTAATGGTGGGTGTACTTGATTGGGTAGATGTGGGGTCCATTAAATTTGGTTATTGACAAAAGGTTGCTAGTTTTGGTTATCCAAGTGACAAAATTTGGTTAGTTGCTAAGAGGTTGCTAAGTTTGGTTATTCCAATGTGAGCATTTTTTTAAACAAACATTGCTAACTTTAGCAACTTTTTGGTTTTGGTTATGCCAATGTGGATGCTCTAAGTATGCATATTGGTATAATTTATGTATATTGTTTCGAATTAAAACTATATATGGTTTAAGTAATAAAAAAAGTTTAATGATAGTAGTTTTTAAAATTATATATAAGCTTGGTAGACTATTATTTCTTCGCAACTTTCTATTCTATTTTGTTTTAAATGATTTTTGTTAGTATATGACACATAAATTAGATCTTATCATCACTCTTTTTCTTTTCTTTTTTCCCAACTAGTTTGGTATAGATTTACCCGAATATACCGGATCCCCAATAGGAGGCGGGTATGATGAATTGCCCACTATCCCTTTTGGATATGAAGGTGGGGATGGGGAAGAACTTCACAATTGGGAATCGGAGATAGAATAGAGTCCTCCGATCCATACTCTATCCGTTGTCATCCCCAATTTCTTAACAATCTGTTATCTCTACTAGTTGTTTTGTAAAGGTGAAGATAATCTGTAATTTTGATGTGTGGTTATTACAGCTCCACCACTCAGACAAGTTTAAAGGAGTCCCATATGGGCTGTTCTTGGGACCTAAGGTGGGTGGTCCCCCTCTTTTCCTTTTTATTTTATTTGGGTAAATAACTTTGTACTTAAATCTTCATTTTATGTAAATTGCCATAATTTTTGGTACGTAATTGTTTCTGGGGAAGAGACTGAATAATACGCTGTGGTTTGGTGCAGGAACTTGAGGAAGTAGGAGGGAACGATGAGTTGGAAAAGGAGATTAATCGGAGAATTAAACTGTCCAATGGTTCATGATCGATCTACCATATTTTTCACAATTTTTGTTCATTGTTATCGCAAAAAATTACAAGTTCAATTAATAAATCAAATGGTTTCGCGTTAATCTTTTGAACCATGAAAGGAGAGAATGAATTTTATGGTTGCAAGTAGCAACATCTCCATTTTTTTTTTAATCTCTCTTTATATCTTTAAAGGAAAGAGAGAGATATTACAGCATTTTTTGGACAAATGAAAAGCATTGCGGTTCTAGCATATCATTGTAAGTTGTAACATGATCAGGATTTTGATGCATTTTGTATCTCATGTGACTCTCAAGTCTCCACCAATCACATGGACTCTATCTCGGTTTAAAAACTACTAATTCGAATTATACATTTTATTGAGTTAAAAATACGTGTAGAACTTGAGGTGATTTGATATCGATATCAACATGAACCAAAAACTAGTTTTATTCTCACGAATATGATATTTTATGTTGTTACATGTCTTAAATTTCAACAAGCATTACTTTTGATAAGCTAAAATGAAATTAACGATTTAAATCACTTCTTCTGATCCGAAATGAGACCAATGCGAATAGCACATAACGAGAAAGAGACGAACTCTTTTCTTTCCTAAAACTGCATACTTTACGTTACTTGTGTCGGAATCACGTTGGAGCGTTGACTCCCGCATGAATAATCTAATAGGAAACGTGTACGTTTTGCTTTGGCAGATCAAATTCCAACTTAAATTGTCCATTATGGTTTGCTACAAGCCTACAACATAGATTACTTGTCACGCAACAAAGAAATAAAACATCCGACATACTATCACTTGTCAGCAGGCCCCACCATCCCGAGGGACGGCAGGGTCCTTAAGTTCGGATTACTTGCACCGCCTTAAAAGTTCGCCCCAAGATTGTAGTATAGTTTGGAATATGATGCATTTGTATGAAAAATAAAAGAATGAGACTAGTTTAGTAAGGAGGGTGATTTTCGCACTCTCCTTTTTACCATTTACTCTCTTTTTTTTTTCACATAAGATTACCATTTTACCGCTTCATTAATTTGTTTTTTCATATATTTAGAGACAATGTAGTAAATTCACTAGAATAAAAATAAAAAGAGTGTGAATAGTAAATAGAGAAGCGGGAATGTAAATAGACCACCAACCTTAGAAAGATTTGAGAGTTGGATATGATTCAAACATATACATACAGAAATTCTAAATGCATAGTAATAGTTACAGTATCCTCCCTTGCAAAATTAATTCTCCTTAGCCAATGATAGTCTTTAGCCCCTTACTTCGCCCAGCAACCAAACTCGTGTGAATCTAGAAAAAGAATTTAATTACGTAAAGCGAAAACTCAACATTGCTACCACAAGAATTGCCAAACCTTATAGAAACACTATTATAATTAAAGCATAGAGTTCCATTTTGAAAAGCAATGAAAAGGGATATCGAAAACGAAAAAAGCAAAGATAAAAAGTGACAAATGAAAGACCAAAATGGCTGAAAAATACTAGTATTAGAAACAAACGGCAGCAAATGGTGTGGACCAACGTTGATGATCATATCCCGAAAATGGAGAAGATGAACAATTACAAAATCAAGCCAATCCCATTGTTAGATTAATCTCAATAAACTCTCTTCTATTTTCCATCTGTAGCATTTTGTACAACGTACATCAGGCTATGTTCTTCTTCCTAATAGCTCAGACTGTTCATCCCCATATCTTTTAGACTGTGATGAAAAAAATGGATCGTAGCCCTCAAACTGATCTCTTTTCTTGTCTACCAGTTGAGATTTACAATGACAACACAAACCCCAACATTTCTACTCTAAAATTGTCTGACCAGGCTCCACAGTTTTGACGGGCATATCTGATCTATTGTCTCCCGAACTGAACTGGCTTTCGAATGCACATTCGCTCAATGACCCCATCGGATGGCTTCTCCCTCACTGGATGCAACTTGATCTCATAAAGCTTTGGCCATAATTTTCCTGTCACTGCAATGATAATTATACTTTCAATAATTAAAAAAACAGGTAAATCCGTTAAAGTTTGTTGCGGAATCATTTATCTTTGGTTATAACATAACAAAGGGGGAAAATTCTTAAAGATTAACTATAGACTAGACCAATTTTCCCACATGAGAGACATGATCTTTTCAATTGTACATGGTATTTTGCTCAAGGGTTTTCATATAAGGACCCCACTTTGTCTTCAAGCATTTGCGAGTTTCGTTTTACATGAAAAATGACGATTACGATTGATCAGTATTAAATAATTGACAAAGTGCTAGAACTTACCAAAAAGGCGGTTCCTATCACTATCCCATGCTATGCCGTTCAAAACATCAAGGTTCTGTGAGGTCATAAAAAGCACACACATAAAAAAATTTTAAAAAAAAACAGATTTAAAGAAAATCACATTATCAAGTGCAAAATGAAGCCATATGTGGACAGTTTCTTGTCTTGTGCATTACTGAGCTCTGGATTTTGAATGAAGGAAGCTGAGGTACAAAGCAAAATGTCCCTCGAGTTCCTCGAGTTTTGTAGGTATTGGGGGTCACTATTGCAGGGGTAAACCTTTATCCTCTTTGTGCATATATTGCCCAAGGTTACATCCGGTCTCCCCCCTCCCCCCCCCCAATAAGGCCATAACCCCATCGATTAGCTATTACATGGGTACTGTTATTGTTGTTGTCGTGTTCTTGTCCCAAAAATAATAGGAATATAAGCTTTACTCTTATTCCTAAAAGTTAACTCCAGTCCTGCCCTGCCCTGCCCATAAGGCCATAACCCCATCCATTAACTATTACTACATGGATACTGTGATTGTTGTTTTTGTGTTCTTGTCCCAAAAAGAATAAGAATATAAAGAAGAAAGCTTACTCTTCTTCCAGCTTTTAGCAGTCCTTGCCTACGAATCACCGAGAAATCATTTCATGAATTCAATTGTCAAGCAACCTTTCCAAAAAATTACTAACTTAAGAATAAATAGCATCGTATAGAAATAAAACCAAAATGCAGAACCTTAGACTGGGAAGCAGAATCCACCCAAGCACGACACCATTTTCATGTGAGATTCTAGCAATGCAGTCAGTCTGAATGACGAAAACAAAAATTATACTGCAACCCCAATTGGAGACAAGTTGAAGTACTTAAAATAAATTTATTGCCCTTGACAGATAACAAGGTAAAGAAAAAAAGCTATCCCAGCATGTCCATTGTTCAATGGGCTGGGAAGTCTTCTAGACTAAAGGATACTGTAATACCCAATTATAGAGGCCTTTCACAAAGCACAAGATTACACGGTTAACAATGCTATGGAAGCACCAAAGTTTCAAACGTGGGTCTAACCAAATCAGAGAGGCCTTTTATATGGAAGCACCAAAGTTTCAAACTTATCACACACACAAAAGCAGAGAGCAGTAACGAGAATTTGCCAGTAGCTGTCGCGAGTCAGATTAAGAGGCAGGTCCTCAATTTCAGTAAACAAAACGTACAAGACATACCTCCCAAACATTGGCCCAAATTTCACCATTGACATACTCCAGTTCATTGAGGTTGGGTACTTCATGATCTTTATACTTGACATTTTGTTTTTGAATGACTGCATCATGGAACAAATTTTATATAAAATGAAAATGCCAACAGGAGAAAACACAGAGACATCAAGATAAGGAAAGAATGTGCCAGAAGCCATCATTGTCAATCATGCAGAGGGAAACAGTTGTTCCCAAAGGCGCTTCAGTCGCATAATTGCTTTCCCAAGAGACTCAGTCTGAGTCTCCTTATTTATAAAACAATTCAAAGTGTTGGTTTTCAAACAATTCAACTCCGTATTGGTAAATGGAAAGACACCCATTTGAAGTGAAAACAGACAAAATGATATGGGAATGATTTCACTTTTGTATAACAGGAACCTTTCAAAGTTTGAGGGTCAATCTGATACAATGTTGATGTTCCATCACTTCCATAGAGAACTTTCCCATCAGTTGCCATCCCCCAACCATCTTGCATCTGATGAGTAAATTTTTCAAACTGCACCAAATGTTAAGCATCGAAATCAGCACAGATCAGATCCAAAAAAGAATCGCAAATTAAAAATCCAACTTATTCGAAGAACAATATCTAAGGACTAGCAACGTGTGAACACTCCTTTATGGTGTATTCGGAAGGTGATTCTAATCTAACATTACTGAAGTGAGGTGCTAGAATTCAACATCAATTACCAGGAAACATGGACCTTTGTAATTCACAGTTAAGAATATTAGAAGGAAAGTAGTATGCATACAGAATTCTTACAGAAAAAATTCATACATACGACCTTGGCTTTTATGAGCCACAATAGTGGATGTTCTGGTTTGAAACGAATGAGCTGCTAAAGGTCATACGTTTTCTGGAAGAAAAAAAAAATGCAGCACAAAAAATCTGTCTCCATAGTCTGAATTCAGGAAAGATGTATCATATAAGCACAAAAGCAACTATTTTCCATTCAGTATTTGAAGAGATAGGAATAGAGTTTGTAGTCCCTGGCCCCCTGTTCAATTCTGGTCTTAGTTACATCCCCACTAAGTCATCCTAAACGTTAAGAGCCTTGTATTTCTTGAAGGCATCATATCCCTAACATGTCAACCTTTACAATTCCATCTTCAACTTTCAGTTCTAAATAAACTCTTCCTCTCCTCGGGAGGACCATATCAGTAATTGACGATTCCACGTTTTCCAAGGCTAATCACACCCACAGTTTCAAATGCATCCAGCTAATTAGAGTATAAATGTATAATATGTTGCTTAAGTACAATTCATATCTTCATCAGGGTATAGGGAGCGAAAAATACATATACTTCTTCGGTCAGTTAGTCCTGGTGATTCTTACTTATCACTAACCAGAAGTGAGAAAAGATGCAAACATTTTGCACAGGGACGAGAGATAATCGGTCCATATGACACCTGTGTCCAAGAACTCTTGTTAAAAAAGAATGTGGGTTCATTTCCCGACTAATTGGACTCAATCTTCGGCCACTTTTGCCACATTTGACTTATACTTTTCTAACTTGGTTCATTGTTAGGTTTATGCCAAGATTGGACTTCCGCCGCTGCAAAGGAACTACTGAAAGGAGAATTCAAAGTACGACCGATTTTGAACAACGGCTATGAACTAAGTTCAAGTTGTTTGCCTCAGACATGAGAAAAAATCATAATGATTTCGTACAGAATGTGAAACTTCAAGATGACAGATAAGAAAACACAACAGAATTAAAGCAACTATTGTCACTTGTCAATGTTTGCCATGCTAAGCTTATTTATGAAAACTACATGAGAAACATGACAAAGAAGCACAAATTGCGAAGGGAAAGATGAAGCACAAACTTTGCTAAAATTATTTCTGTCGTATATGAAACCAATGTTCTCCAACCAAGTTACTTGGAACAACCTACAAAATGCATGGATTACCAAATCAGAACCGGGGACTCGTTGGAAGAATAACTCCATTACATTAGAGATGTATCCATGGAAATGGAATGAGCAATAAAATCAAGGCATACTGGACGAGAAAGACATTCAATTGAATTGAGTTATTGTATGTGTAAGAATCAATAAATACCATAAAATAATTATGGAAAAACAATATTCTAGGGTAAATTTTGTTAACTTCAGAATGACAAATTCGGAACAATGTAATTACTTGGGGTGCTGGGAAGAGAATCATTTCGATCTCAACCAGGCTAACAAGAGATAAATCTCTATAAACTGTATACAATGTCATAAGACACAATGTTACTTCTAAACTACTTTCATCACGTAAATAGGGAAAGATTAGTCTGCTGAATTACATTGTTTGTACTTTCCAGAGGCAATGTAACATGGTTGGAGGAAAAAGAAAATTTGCGTACACATATACACGTATGGTCAGCACCATGTGCTATTAGAAGCAATTTACTGAATTTACTGACAGAAGTCATATAACTTCAATCAGTTTTGGTTCACTTTATGTATGTATTAAACAACTTCTCGATCTACATATAACAGAGCCTTTCTCTGTTTTTTTTGTTTTTGTTTTTATTTTTATGTAACAGCATATGTCATAAAGGAGCCAATTGAGCAGGACAGGATTTTAGTTGTAGACAGGCACAACCATGACCAAACACTGGTCAAAATCGTCAAAAATACTTGCACCAAGAAGACAGGGTGCAAATTCAGCTGTAAACTGATTTTATTTGTGAGATAAAGCAAGAAACATGTTTCAAGAAGTATAATGTCCTTGAGAACATTCATTCACACACCAGAAACATATCAATAGCAAATACTGAAACATGGAAACTGGTGCCAGTAACATCTACCCATTAAAAAAAAAGCAACAAGGAAAATCGTGGTTTCCTAAATATTGGGAGATTGGGTCTCATATCTTCAACTTATCAAAAGAAGAACCAAATGGATATTCAGTATTCAATGAGTTAGATACATGTTTCCGTACAAACCTTTCACCAAGAAGAGTTAAACCCTCTCCAAAGTATGAATCATCCATCTTGTGCAAAGCCAGAATCTGTAAAAACAACATACCGAATTAATGTTATTTTTGATAGCTAGGCCAGTGAATTATCATGTCCCTGTCTTTCTCTATACTTTCTTTTTTTGGATAACTTTTTTCTCTATACTTTCACTTGTGCCTGATATTAATTATAAGCTTGTCTTCTTCGAATGTCAGGCGAAATCCAGTATTGTTTTGTAAGAGCTATACTGGTATATGCATAATGTCAAAGGGACAATTGCATGTGCATTGCGAATGGGACTTTATTAGGAATTTGGGAACATATCAAGAATGTCACATAAATACATAACCAGTGCTGAAGGTATAGAATTTGGGAACACATCAAGAATGTCACATAATCAGTGCTGAAGACTTTATACCTTCCCAGTCTGAAGAGCCACTTTCCGGATTGATGACTGAAACAATAAATACAGGAAATGTCAACTGGTGAATTATCTGGCAATCAATGTTAATTGCATCAACGCCATGTAATCTTGACAAAATTTCTTTCAAGAAAGAAATGTAAAAAGTGAAAATGCGAAGTTGGAATGTTTGTGAAGTTGGAATTTCTACAAAATTAATACCAGAAAAAACTGTTAGATTGAGAGTCCTGAATACAGATGTATGCATTCATTGATGCAATCATAGTACTCAAGCAAGGAAGGAGGAAGAGACAGGGAGCAAGAATTCAAACTCACCTGACCTCGAAGGCCAGTTGATTCAAATAAGGTGTCATTTCCTCCATACAGAAGCCCCTGGAAGCAAGAATGGGAATTGTACACCAATAGAAACATGTCATGAATCCAACAAGATGGGATTAACACACTCCACATTCTACACCTTAATTCTTAGTCACAGTCAGCCAAAATATCTCTCTTGGTATGTTGCCTACCCTCATAATCATGCCCTTTTCACTGAAAACTAAACATTCTCCAATATAGTTTGGGAAATGAAAACACCTCCAAAACTAAGATGACAACTGCCTCTCGTATACTTCGTTATTAGCTCCAACAATGAGAGTGATGAATTTCTGGGTTGGGCTTTTTAAGCTCCACTCTCTTATAAATACAGTCCAAAATTTGGAACACAAACATTAAAAGACAAATTTCCGCGTGCATTTATAAGAAAGCAGAGTTGTCAAAAATGATCTTGCTAATTTTTAGACGTCAAACAACTCTTAATCCCCCAAACTAAAAGTAAATAGAAGCCAAGCTATGGAGGTCGATCGTAGCAGATTATCTTAACAAATAAATCCATCAAATTTCATCAAAGCATCAAGATTGACAACAATTTGAACAAAATCAGTACCCCTCTCGCGATTGATCTAATCACACATAACCAACTAAAAACATTACAATTGAAACGCCATCCGTATAGCTTAAACCCAGAACAGGATTGACAGACCTGAGTGAATGCCGTGGGGTCGTGTGGAAACTCGTTGACTACTTCAATGGAGTAAACCTGATCCAAACGGGCATCGGACCCCAACCCAATCCACATGTTCGGCGAAATGCACAGAACAATCACAACCCAGAAGAACAAAAAAACCATGGCGAATAAAGAGATCTTTCTGTAATTAGAACGAGAAGAAGAAGAACCAGATGGCATTAGGGGTTGGGCCTCCTTAGGGCTCGATCGCTTGTGGGGTTTCTTCCTAAGCGATCCACCCGCCATTAACAACTACGCGTTCTCATGTGATGGGAAGGAGACTGGTGAAGGGTCGTTGGGTTCTCTTTCAGTCGATGACCAGTGCTAAAATGCGCCAAGCGTTTGTGGGTCCCAGTCAAACTGTGGGCTGCTAACTTGATACGGTGACGTTCTTGAAAAGGAAGGGATCCTTCTCTTTGGAATTGGCCGCAGACTTAAAACCTTGTCATTACTTATCCAAAAAAAAAAAAACACCTTGTGGCCGCCATGTTATGCTTTTGGGTCATAAATTGGATTTTTAAATTGGCCTTTTTGGGCGTGAGTAGTGCTATATAATTTGTTAAGAGGGATATGTATATGAGGAAAAAGAGGGATATAATAAGATGGAGATATAGAGGTAAATATGGTTGGGAGAGTATTTATTTTAGAAGGTAAATGTTGTGGAAGGGTATATAACATGTTGGATAATGTAAAATGCATTTTCTGCCCTAAATAAACAAAGTAAAAAAGAAAAAGAAAAAGTAGTGGTCATCATCATTTTTCACTCCCCCTCTTTCTCCTCCAGCACCTTTTGTTTACTCTCCCTCTCTCATCTCGGCCACGCCAGACAGGCTGATGGAAAATGGGAGAGCAGCTGGGTAAACAAAGCCCGATTATAATTTAGGAGGGAGGGGGTGCCCAAATTTTATCCCCTTGCAAGGGGATATAAATATTCCAGCTAAAAAATGTCCGGCCTTTCAAGACTAAACAAATAAGAGATGTAAAATATCCGGATATGCATATTCAGCCATATTTTATATCCATCACTTATATATTGCAAACAAATAAGGCGTAAGAGTACAAAAATAAATAAATAAATAAATAATTATGTTCGATTTAGGAATGCAAATTTCTCATTGTAACTGCAACTGAGTTGTCGCATGAGACAAAATATTGGATTCTGGGTCAGCTTAAGTGGTAAGATGAGAGCAGAACTTAGGGGGAATGCTCATTCTTAATAGAAATGTCTCATGTTCAAAACCTTTCTTTGATCTTTTCAGGTTGTTTACAGTAACTTAGATGTATGAATTTGTGGCGTCAATTAATTATAGAGAAGGCTGATTGTTGTGAAATTTTAAAGTATTCGCAAGCGCACGAATCGTACCAAAATACAGTTATGCAATAGCGAGGTCGAACCCACAGAGACTTGAGTTTTTTTTATAGGAAAACTAAATAAATTTAAATTGATCTAAACCCTAACCTAGTTCCCAAAAGTTGTGGTTGATTTGAAAACTAAAAATTAATAAAATAATGACAAAACAAATAACTAAACTAGCACGCAAAAATAGTGGAGATTAACGGTTGAAAAAATAACTAAGGTTTCGGAATCTACACCCATAAACATTTATCAATTAATCTCATGCAATGATTTTTGTTATGATTCTACACAATGATATTAGAAGCTAATCTTAACCACAGTGGATAATATTATAATACACACATTTTCTTTTTAACAAAAATATGTTCTCGCTCTACTTTAAAAGTTTAAGCCAAAGTCATCAATTGTATCCGTGAAAACAAATCACAATGGATACCCCGTACTTAAATATCAACTTTAATACACCAAGCAATTCGATGATTATGCAGATATCAAATCATGGAAAAAAACCCATACATACCGATTGAATCTATATCCGAGTTTCATGCATAATAATTAATTGAGTCGTGAACAATAGACAATTAAACGTGAGTAGGAAAAATTATGTGCATAAAATCAATTAATAATATTTGTGAGGTTTCATCCTCAACCCTAGTTTTAAAAGTTTAGCCTAGCATAAATAAAAATAAAAGCATCGCAAAATCCTCCTTTGCTCATCTTGTTCTCCAGCCGTGAACCACCCAAGATGTTTTCCCCTTGAGATGTTGCTGCTGCGTTATCCCTCAAGCTGTGCTTCTCCCCCGTGATATAAGTGATGTCCCCCTTATATAGGAATTGCCGAAAATCTTCATTATAAGAAAGAGAAGATCCTTTTCCTATTAAATTCCTTATTCGGTGGTCGCATTGCCTTATGAGTGCCAATTACTTACATTGCCTAATTTGCCACCCTTTCTCACTTTGGAATTTCAATCACGTGCAAATCCACATTCATTTCATAGACCAATTCTTTTTACAGGTAATTGAAATCAAATCCTTAGTCATCAATTATCAATGGACCCACTTATTTTGACTGGTCATGCACTGTACATTTTAGTAACACGCAACCTTCTGAATCAAACTCTAGTGCAAATCGGATCCAACGGCTGAAATATTTATCGATGTCATTTTTTTCCTGCAAATTTATAATTCAAAGTGAATGATAAAAACACAATAATAATATCCAATTAAACACAATAAAATGACTAATAATATAAAATATAGGGATTGCTAAATGTCAATATTTTGTGCTCATCACTGATCACTCATGCGAAACTAGAATGGAAAATATTAACAAGGAAAAAATTTGTGTCCGTCAAGAAAAAAAAAAGCCTATCAGAGAATGGAAAATGTTAAAAAAATAGAACATAAAATAACCAATTTTTTTTTTTTTTTTGTGTCCAGATCGAGAATGGAAAATGTTAACGAAAAATAAAAATTTGTCTCTGCCAGTTAGCAACTAGGCCAATGGGTCAAATCAATTGAGATTGACCAATTGAATGGAAAATGTTAAAAAAATAGAACATAAAATAACCATTTTTTTTTTTTTTGTGTCCATCAGATCGAGAATGGAAAATGTTAACGAAAAATAAAAACTTGCGTCTACCAGGTAGCAACCAGGCCAATGGGATTGAGATTGACCAATTGTTTCATCATGTAGACTTAGGGCGAGTTAAACGATGGAGGGACCATGATCACGTAAACGCATTGCGAAACATCAAATATGCTAACCTGGTGAACATCCTCTTGTGGCCGTCGAGCGCTGGTGGGTGAGTTAATAAAAGGCAACAAAATGGACGATGCATAGCCGATGTGGGATCCGTTTCAAGAATTACAACAGCAATACAACAGCAAGAGCTCGCTCTGTTCTCCCTCCCCCCACCCCAGCGTCCCTCTCGCTCACGGCTCCAACACGTAACGAGAGATAGATCCAAGTGTGTTAACGGGGTTATCGGATCTCCCACCCCCTTAAATCTGATTCTAATTTCTAAATTGATTTGTATCGTTTCGATGAAAATCAGGAGAGATATCAATGCAATTCTTCGGAGGGTCGGAGATCAGTCCGTCACCGCCTTTACCAACGGCGTTGGGAAACACTGGCCACATGATGTACGTTTTCAATTGGAACGGAATATGTCTGTTTTACAAGGAATATTGGAATCGCCCACTGCACACCCTGAATGCCCAGCAGGATCACAAGCTCATGTTTGGTCTCCTTTTCTCCCTTAAATCCTTGACTGCAAAAATGGATCCCACTAGGTTTGCATTTCTTATCGGCGTGAAATTATGTTTGTTTCCTGGGGTACTTTTATGTTCGATTTAGGAATGCAAATTTCTCGTTGTAACTGCAACTGAGTTGTTGCATGAGACAAAATATTGGATTCTGGGTTAGCTTAAGTGGTAAGATGGGAGCAGAACTTACGGGGATGCTCATTCTTAATAGAAAGGTTTCATTTTCAATATCTCGCATGTGCTATCAACTCCATAGGGGCCAATCCATACGGGGCATTTGCTCTCGCTTCAATGGGCGCTCCTGCTTGTGGATGGTGAGATTAGATTGGTTTATCTAGATTAGTGGATGTGCACGAAAGCTGGTCTAGACATTTGAGTTATCAAAAAGGAAGGAAGTGGAACTCTCTAGTTCGACTCCCACTAAAGACAAAATCCTTTGAGCCACCCTTCCCGCAGGCAAAAGCTTGTGCGAAATGGATGTCGTTGGGTGCCCCGGTTTATGGTGTCGCAATGCGACCTAAGGTTGCAGTTGGCATGACTCAGGTTTGTAATGAAAGAATTGGATGGGGTGCATGGATTAAAATATCTGGATTCATTACCATAGATGACACTCAAAAGGCACAAATTGATAGAATGGTATTGGGCATAGTGCACTTGGTTCTAATGCCTAGCGTGGTATGTAAGATCCCTTTCTGTAACAGAAAGTTGAATGTTTCATGGAAGCCCAAACTATGTCTTCGTCATTTGATGACATAGGTTGATCTATATCTGTACTTCAAATTTCAAGCACTCTATGCATGAGCACATCGTTTGGACTTTGGACGCATTTCGTGACGTTGGCCTAGTTGCTAGATTAGGAGTGAAGTCTCATACTCCAGTAGTTATCACAACTTGTTAGGATCTCGAGCCTTTTCTTTATTGATAGCACATTGCTGTGCCAGTCCTGTTGTTAATGATCTAGGGTTGTTCGGTGTCCAAGTTAATTGTTCGATGATCAGTGTGTATTCTTTTGGCAGTGTGGACAAAAGAAATCTTGGGGTGCCTCAGTTACCTGGACAAGGGTGTTCGTTTTACAGTTTTCGTACCAATACTTACAAACTTAGTTTCATGGAGAGTCCATCTGGGATAAAGGTCAGTGAGTTTCATTTGGATTATGATTTACTATTGTCTTGCTAGTTGCTACCACGGACGTGGAAAGTTAGAATCTAAAGTTTCAGTCTTTGAATTTGTGCTCCTACGACACATTATGTAATCTACTCAGTGCAATGGGAGCCTGGTAGCCAGGATACCTTAGACACTTTCTTAATGGTATAAAGGCTTAAGCCCATTCAGATATCTTGGCTGGACATGACAAGTTAATCCGTGTCCAACAGAGTCCCTCTTCTGAATTTTAGCAGTAAAATTAGAATTTCGATAGCTTTTAGACCCTGTCAGAGCACTATGCCAAATGATCTACGTCACTTCAGGCTTTCATTATTTATGCGGTACTTGTTCCTTTTAAATTTTCAGTTGTTTGGCTTTATTTCTATCTTCCCCAGGCATTGCACCATAAGAGAAGTGAAGAAATGAGAGCGACTTTTAGTCTGTTGTTTATAAAATGGTGATATAGTAGTTTTTATTGACCATATGATCTGGATTTCAGATTGCTAAGGTTCTGATTATAATTATCTCTTCCACTTATAAATCTTGTAAGACTGATTTCTTACTTCTTAGTAGTTTTTTAGGTGAGGAACCACTGAACTATAATGATTGACTTAAGGACCTAAGGTTAACTCATGGAGTGCGTATTGCTTCCCTAACGAAAATGTTTAACGTCCCAAACGAACTTCAGTTTTTTCATAAGAGACCAGCTGCTAAAATAGATAATGAGTAAAGACTATGGGAAGAAGAGAAAGCAAGGGTCACAATGACTGCAACTTTAGTTTATTATAACAAAATAGGAAGACTGTTGAAATTAACCCAGTCTCTCCCCTTTCACCTTTTATCAAACATATTTGAGGCTTTACTGGAACAAATTGCCTCCAACTGAGAACGATTGAATATTGAAGTCAGCCTATCAAGTAGAAGAAGATGAGCTCTGTTCGCCCTAATGGCACTTTCTACAATGACCTAAAGTTCAATATCGAACCTGCATATGTTCAATATGTATTTTTTTGGTAAAAAAATGTTAGTTTATATGTTGATTTAGTCAAAGCTAATGTTTTGGGATCACGAGCACATCTATTTTTGTGTTTGGTGTGGACGAGCGTGAAGAGTTTAATGGCACAGTTTTATCAGTAATGTTTGTGTGATTAGATCATTCAAATGTGTAAAAATGCAGGACAGTGGATTCATTACTTACTTCACCACAAAGCCTTCCTTTACGTGTTCGTTTAAATTGTCTGCAGATAATCCTTTTTACTCATCCGAGAACTGATGATCTAAGGGAATCGTTGAAGTACATTTACAATCTCTATGTTGAATATGTTGTCAAGAATCCACTCTATACTCCAGGAACTCCGATCAGGTGAGTAAATAATAAATACTGGTATTTCCCCCATTGAGAAACTCTACATGATGAACTTATTTTCTAAGGATTTAGATGGCTTCTTGCACTTTGGAGATTTTCTATGCAAAACAAATTACGGTTTTATTGGTGAATACAACCAAGTACATAAATCGTTCAGAAGGATTCAGTTTTTTATTTAAGCAAGATTTTACTTGCTGGCGCAGATGTGATCTATTTGATTCAACATTGGACCAGTACGTAAGAGGCCTTGGATAAGGTGTCAAGGTATTGTTCAGTTACTATTCTGGTTTATATGCTATCAGTTCTCTTTTGGAAAATCACACTCACTCTGGCCTTCATAACATTTGTTTCAAGTAAAGGCGGTCGAATCTACTTGTCAAATTCATTCCGCTTGTTGATTTTGTTTGTGAATTGGGGCTTATATTCTACCTCAGGCTGTATCTGTTGGAAACTCAACTAGTAGAAAATCATGGGTGTTTTGATATGCAGAGAGACTTCATTCGGTACTTCTCGTTTACATATATCCCATTATGGTGTAGTGGATCTCTCCCTCTCTCTCTCTCTCTCTGAGAGTGTGTGTGAGTGGTGGTGGTGGTGGCGTGTGCGTGTCTCTTGCTGTCTAAGGCAATCAATACAAAAAAAAGGGTTTCTGTTTTCCTGGGTTCTTAAACCGAAAACTGAAAGTCACCACCGCTGCTTTTCTAGGGAAATCTATCTTGTGACAAGTGCTCTAAACTAACAGTCAACAAAAGCACTACATACAAGATCTCAGGGACAGAAAGAGCAAGGTAGACCTGCTGTTTATATCTCACCTGATTACAACCATTCTGAAAACTGAAATTTGAGTTATTTCAAATAGGAAAGTTGAACACCTGCCTGTATTGGTTTATTTAGCCAATTCTGGCATTTTGGAGTCTTTTTTTTTTATTATTTAAATTTAGCTATTGAATATTAGATACCATGGAAACTGTTTTGTATTTGGAAACTCAGTTCCCTTGCAGTAAGGACATGGCTCCAATGCAATAGGAAAAAAAAATCACTGGCCCTCGTCCATGTATCCTTGTTCTCTAACCAACCCCATTCCCATTTGTAGAACTCTATGTGATAGATGTTGTGCAGTTCTATTCTTTCAACCTTAATCGCGTGATCAACCATCCATGCTTACGGAACAGAGCTTGCATACTTGCATCGGGTTTGAAGTTGCTGTTTCAGTTAATATGTTATGTTATTTTGGTTGTTTCTGCAGGCCCTCGGAAAATGTTATTTTTGATGGTTCTGCAGGTGCCTGTAGGATCTAGAATCCAGAGACAATTTTGCTGATACTATTTCTTGTTCTTCCTTCTACATTTATTATTAGACTTTAGTTCTTCTAGTCATTTACGAAGCAACGAATGAAGTTTTACAGGATCGGATATTAGACATTAGTTCTTCTAGTCATTTTCAATGGATGAAATTTTACAGTATGGGAAACGTATGCATAGTCACTGTGTTTATTTGACGTCTGAAACATGCATGACAAAGTCATTCTTTAACTGCATGACTAATTCATGACGCCTGCTTTGGCTGGATGTGTCTCTAGTTTGGTCTGTTTTTACAGTTTATGCCGAGCTTTTAGTCAAAAGTTCTGGTAGTTGTAACTTATTCCTGATTTTATTTTTTTTTTGGTGTAATCATTATACGCCTTCAGGTGTTGTTTAGCCTTCAGGCTCTTGATATACAAGAGATCGACGTCTGTTAAAAAAAAAGACATTCTTTAACTAGTATATTTGTATAGGTATTTGGGTGGTAAATCGTAGAAGAAGTTTTCGTACTTCAAAAATTGCAGAGCTCCGTTGGAAGACCTGGCTTTGGGCGTTCGGAGGTGAGGCTATGGTGCACCACTACCTAGTTGAAGCCTTTCTTGAGTCCATTATTTTTTCCAATTCCTTCTTTTGGCGGATGGAACTTCGAAACTTGTTGGGCAGCCGAATGTTGATTTTATTATCGGCTTAAAAATCGTGATACATATCCAATTTTCATTTCTCTTCACTTTAGAAATGTCTTCCAATGTCACTGCAAGGCTGTTTGTTTTCTCTTATTCCGGAATCCTATTGGGTTAAATGGCATTCCTTCGTTTGGCCATCCAAGTCATGCAATTTAGATATTTTTTTTTTGTTAATCTGAATTTAGATATTTGGATTTGTCAGCTGCTTGTGTGAATAAATCATCAGGATCATTAACCATTTCATAAAATCATCTAGAAATTTGCGTAGTCGTCTTGTTTCTTTTAAAGTTGTAGTAGTTTTCGTCTTGAAGAAGCCCCAGAAAACACTTCTGCACTTTCCCAAGTTATTTTAGGGTAAGATCGATGCAACGTCGCTCCAAGAGTGCAGAAGTTCTTGCCCGGTAAAACTATGGTGGCTAATAATAATAGACCCGTCATTGCAGAAAAGTGAAGTAAGCGATAGCTATCACCCCCAACACGAAAAGCTTCATCAGGAAAAAAGGCTGATTCCTGTGGCGTGCGCAATCTTTCGATAGAACAATTCATTGGATCAAGCAAATCAAAAAGCTCCTCTCTCCTCTCTGTTTTTGCTTTTGTTTTTGTTTTCGTTTTCTTATAAAATGGCAAGAATATATCTTTTTATTTACTTCCTATTTGAGCAATGCTACATGCACTAAATAGTATACCAACTATTCACTAAATGCACACATGGCATTACCACATCAATGTATTATTCAATGCATGGATAGTTTCCTCCACTAAAAGAGTGCCACATGGACAGTGTAATAGTTGATAAATTAGTTAGTGCTTTCCCTTCCTATTTTGTTAATGTTCGATTGCAAGAATAGTAGCTGCAAAAATATAGTAATAGCTTATTCCCATGAGAACAATGCCTTCGTTTTTCGTAAATTACATATACGTATTCCAATTTCTATGGTTACCAAAAAGCTACGTAATATTAGGTTATGCTCAAGAAATCTATTCATTTTCTTCCAAATTTCCAGCCCAAGCAAAAAAAATAAATAAATGCAACTTCACTTCCTTTTTTCTCCTATTTATTTTCTCTCCTTGAATCCAACGTCTAAAACATCGCTCCATGAGGCTTGTTCTCTTCCAGACTATCTGAATTATTATTATTTTTTTTTGAACTGCTTCCCAGACTCTCTCTGGTTGTTGCCGGGGTTTATGAGCAGATTAAACCTTTTGAACGTCACACTGAGAAAGGAGAGCAGGGGGGAGCGAGAAACATCAAAGAGCATTGCTACCATCATCAAAACGTGGAGATAAAATACAAAAAAAAAAAAAACAGAGTAAGCCGCAACAGATTTTCAGACCAAACTAAACTTGAACGCATACTATACAGTGTCACAGACCAATCGTCAGAGCTGTGGAGATCTTGAATTTACAATTTGCCATTCCCCGATTATGATTATTTCGATCGCTCTTTCTTTCTTCCTTTGTCAGGTTATAAGTTACAGAAAGGCAGTTGCTGAACAATGAATTGTGTAGTCAAAGATGTAGCAGAATGGACTGGCACTTACACTCCAAGAAACAAATGGATGTTAGCATTTCACAGCTACAGCTCACTCGCCAATGTCCTGGCAATATGAACGCTTACTCGTATTTTCCTGCAGCATCAAATTGATTTTCATGGGGGGTTCTTGTTCACACCAGAGATATCTTTCAACGGGTCAGCTTCAGATGATGAAAGCAACCTCCTCTGCATGACATAATAGTTATTAAGACTAGAGTATCATGATGCATTTTCTACTACTTTCTTTTTCGAATGGTATTAGGACCCTTGATGAGAATACTCACATGGAAACCAAGTTTACGAGGATTTTGGTGAATTTGGTACAGTAGACAATTTTAATAATTATGCAGATGAAAAAAACATATAACTGCCACAGTGCTGGGCCAGAAACACAGAAAGCACAAGGCAATATATGGAACCTTAAGGAACAACCGAACAACTAAAGGAAAGGGCACTTACATGTTCCTCAAAGTAAGGGCTACTCAAGTTGATGGAGAGGTTTCGCATCAACAGAAGCACCTGGAAAGAGTAAAAAAGAAGTTATACATAGCAAGTTTTGTTTCCATTCATTGAACCGGATAAAAGAAGTGTTCCTCAAAGTCAGGACAATAGAGATAGTATGGCCTAGAAAGCGTACCGTTTCAACATCAATTGGATCCATCTTCTTTAGTTCTTGCAAGTGACCAGCACTGTTAGGGTCAAAAACACTGCCAATAAAGCCGTATACTAGAGCAAAGTCGGGCAGAACTGCATAAAAAAATTAGGAAGCTATGAATCCTAGTAACAGTACCGGGAGAATCCCATAAAGATGATAAGAGTTCTGCATGGAGCACAAAATGAAGGATGCAGACTCAAAAGTAAGTGGAAGAACAATTATCAACAATGACAATATTCAACTAAAGTATCCAAAGGATACAAGAGTTTCCGATGCAAAAGTATGCATCTAGTCCATGAAAGGGTTATTTTTCTTGATTGGCCTCCTTACAAGATTATGACCTTAATTGGACGGTGACCTTCAGAATACACATTTGAGGTCAGAAATGAGCCTAATTTCATGCCAAACCATTTAGAAGATGGTGGCACATTTTCAACCTTCATGACGATGTGCAAGACAAATCTCTATAGTCTATCTATGGGCTTAAATGACATGTTAATGGATATCATGTCAAACTGGTAAGGACTTCTGCTAAGAAGTCAGGATTACAAAGCCAATACTTATTCAATGGAGAACATTTTTTCAGTTGACTGAAATTAAATGAGCTAGTCAAGAGAGAATAAATTGTAAGCCATTAGCAATGAAAGTAGAGATACCTCTCAATGAATGGCCACGATTCCCTTGTTCAGTCATTTCATATGCTGGTTGTATTCTTGGAGTGCTCTCACTGCTACTGCAGCAGTTATTTGCCAATGGTTCCCCAACAGATCTCATATCAGCTGTAACCACACACAAAATAAGAATATGAACCAGATGACCATGGAACTTAAAACTGATCACAGCATGTCAATGAACGTTGAAGGCAAGAGGATAATAAAACCTTCAATTGTGTACGATAAATTGACTGCTTTTTCAGAGTTTTCAGTCCAGGGATCTACAGAAACACTATTAACTGGATTCCTAAGAATTGTAGAAGAATCAGGCATTCTCCTAAATACAGGTTCTGCTAGCACAGGCAAAGTTTGAAATGATTCCGGCACTTGTGAGAGAACTGGAGCTGCCAAAATGAGCCAGATTTACATTAAATTTGCCTTCAAAAGTCTTTACAAATAGGTAAAAATGCAAATTACAAATTACCATTTTTAGGGGCTTTTTGAGGATACGGGTGAGCAGCTTTCCTTTTTGGGCGGGGTGGAGGTACATGTTCATTGGTCCCACTCTTTTCGACCTTCAAAAAGTACTTTTGTGCATGGCTACGTATCTGCAGAAGATATTCTCACCAATTTATCTCTGTACTTTCGGATAAATATAACACATGACTATATGAATTGGAAAGTTTAATATGTCGACATCATATCAATCTGCAGTATTCATTAAGCTATTGTTGTCATTGTCATAGCACAAACCAAAACATGACAAGCAGGTGAAGATTAAGAAACTTCCATTTTAGGAGTTGAGCATATCAAGTTCATTGAAAATTCGTAAAAGCTATCCGCACAACGTTACCTGGATGACAGTCTTTGAGCCAACAAAAGCTTTGATCTTTTTCCAGTCACGGTCAAATCTAGACAGATCAACACAAGAAAACCATAATCAGTTCGTAGGAATCTCCGGTAACAATCGCGAAAGTAAACAACAAAAGGATGTTCCATTATAACTTCCAGACCATAAGAACCTTAACATGCCTAACAGTCGTGCATTCATGGTGATATGCACGTAGTTTTGCTCACCCAAACAAATAAATTTTCATGTTAATATAAGGTAAAAAAGAAGCAATTTTCAGCAGCCCTTCGTACAAACCACATCTTCAAAGATACGTACTTACCTAATAATAGACATCTCTGTTCATTGAATTGTTCTTAAGGCCAATTTGTTAAAGTGTGGCCCAACTTCATTCGATCCTCAAGGGTGGCCTAATTGTATCACCGAAAAAACCTATAGCCATAAGTTTATTCTACACAAGTTTTTGTCTTTGTACAGCAGGGTGCCAACATGTCATCATGATAGCCAGCGAACTTTGAATTGCAATTTGCGATCTATCTGAACAACGGAACTGGTTCCCAGCAGCGTTGTAGTGCCCAATCTGAGTCATTTGTTCGGCAATCAATGATCTAGATTATTTTACATGTAGGATAATATTTGAAATCTGAACCACTGAGACCACTTTTGGACGGCACATAATGGGCACTACAGGGGTGTAGTGCCTTTGGCCAATATAGGAACTCCTGGTTCCTCAAGAACACAGCAATCCATTCAACCAGCCTTCTTTTTTTTCCGATAACCGGATGTCCAAGCCATAATGAGGCCATCCAACAAACTTGCTCACAAAATTCATCATCTACATACGGCATTATTATTTAGTACCTTTACTATTTCTTCTCCAATCCGCACAAAAACTTGAGAAAAAAACTCCAACTAGCTTTGAAACCACAAAAAAAAACTAACCCAATTCAATACACGAATCGAAAATACACACAATACCCATAGATGAATTCGGAGTCCAACCTCTAAAATCACACATTACATGTAGCTAAAAAACATAAAATTCACACCGTAGAAACAAAATCCAAACCCAATTCGAAGCTGAAAAATCAATTCCCACTGAAAACGAAAATCATTTCGAGAGAGTAAACGAGGAACTCACAGTTGGAGGGCTTCGAGGAACTTGTCGTGCTCGGGTTCGGACCAGCTCTCTCTGGACTTGGTAATGGTGTAGGGTTTCCGGACCTTCATGTTCGGATCGTCCTCGTACGACATCGCAGCGGCGGCGGCGGGTAGAACCATTCGGGTAGGGTCCGAGAAGAACCCTTCGGTTGGGTTTGGATTCACAGACACCATTTGCGCTCTGTTTTTCTTTGTGGAGCTTCGTTTCAGAATCATCTGGTTCAGAGTTTAAAGATTTAAATATTCGAAAGACTTTTGGTGGCCGAATCCTGTCCAGTAGTTTTTACAGTTACCGTGAAGAGGTTGGATGGGCCAGTAATGTGTTGCCACGCATACAAATGGTTGGTGGTTAAGTAGGACAACTATCAATAATGCTATAGCAACACAAAAAATACACACAAAATGCACACCGGTAATGTGGTGGATGGGAGAGAAGTCCAAGGTAGAGCCCACCCAAAAAGATAAGTGGCTCCTCATCCGCAATATCACCTAGCGTACATTTGGTGTGCATTATTGGACAACAATTATGTGTGCTCAGTGTCGCATTGACTATTTTTTATGGAAAAAGTTTATTTATATTCAGACTGTTAAAAACATTTTTCGGCGGTTCAAATCTGGCAAGCACGGTGCAGCGCATTTAAAGCGTTGCACCATCCCACTTCCACTTCATGTAGCCTACAACAATATGTGGTGCATAAGGTTGTCGGAGCACCGCCACGTGATGTTCGAATGCCGCTCAATAATTTTTTTCTCTCATGTTATTTTTCGGACTCACTTTGATCAAAGTTATTTAATTTTTAGATTTTGTTAAAAAATCATCAGTGCTCAAGATTATTGTAATCATGAAAAAGGAGATGTCATCCTTATTCTAGAGTAAGGTCATGAGTTACTAACTTCTTTTTTTAACTTGGTGTTTGGGCCAGATATAGGTTAGTTAAGTTTAGTACCAACAAAAATTTCCTTTCAGAAAAGTTGATGCAAGTGTATTGTGTATTGCTGGTTAACTCTTGATGTAAGGGTGTAAGTTAAAAAATACAGAGGTATTGAACTTTTTCTTTTTTATACCACCAAGATGAAAATTTTTTAAAATTTAAACCAGGCAAAGAAAGAGAAGAAGAGAAAAAAGAATATTCATGCAAATTGCAGCTTATCAGCAAAGGTTTGCGCCATCAGGGATGGTGTGTAATTGGCAAAAGTGCATAACATTTCCCATCTAGAATTGAAACTGAGGCCTGGCTGCCATTTCTCTCTTTCAGGATCGGTCCAACATGAAATCACTCTTTGAGAAATTTTCAGGATGATTGCAGGTACTTTCTTCAATCCTTTGAGAGGATACAGACATGTATATCTACCGAGAGGCAAACAAGTGCGTAGATGCTTTGGCAAATGATAGCATGGTTGTTTATATTCCAAAATGTACTATATCCTTATTAGACTTGGGTTTGGAAGGGGTCAAGACGTCAAGTACCCAACATTAATTTGTATACGCTTAATTTCTAGTTATGACTTTAGCTGTGTTATGTTGAAAGAATCTGCATGAATTGAGTATGATGTAACATAGAGATTTTGCTGCTTTTGCTTTTGTTTATGACAAATAGCAAAAAGCCATGAAAAGAGTATCAACTATTGGAATTCAAAGCAAGAAAACTAGAGTCGTTATCAAGTCAAGCCAAGTAATCGGTTGTTTAGGCTAGATTTGGGAACTGGGTGATTTTTGAAATTTTTTTTTAGGTTTGTTCATCAAGTGGTTTGATGATGAGGCAGATGAGCCGAGCTTGATCAGTAAATTGGTTTTTTTTTTTTTTTAAATAAGATAAGCTTAACAAGCTGAATAATGAATTATTCAAGCTAAACTTAGCGAGCTCTAATAATATTCACACTCTGAAACTTGTTAATTCTTAGTAACATCTAGTGGACAAGTTGAGGAAGCTGTACCACGAATTTGGGGGCTTTGCTGTGCACTAGGTGGACGGTACCGTGCCATGCACCCATCTGGCCAACCATTGTAAAAATGCACGACTCGGATCAAATTCAAAATTGTTGCAATCAGAACAGGAAAAGAACTTGAAAAGAAGTAGCCTATGAGCCCAAAAAAGCAGATGATATGAAGGATCCAAAAGATGATTGGGCTCAATGGGCTGAGTTTATGAATTAGCACCAAGCTTATTATCAAGCCCATCTCCCTTTTCAGACACACCACTATTGTAGAAGTGCAGAAGAAGACGATACAAATTCAATTCTTGTGCTATTTGCTGTACGAAAGAGGTTTGCAGAGAGAATTTTCATAGAATTAGTAAACGCGTCCCCAAAAATCACGAGTTTTCCATTGCTAGCAAACTCTTGGTACCATTGACGGTTATGTCCGGTCGTTGCCTCCAGGACCCCAGAATTAGTTAAGGTGCATATAAGCCGGCCCGGACATCCGGTTATAAAAAAAATTACAGCAAGTCTAGTTTGGGGTCTTCGACTCGAAGTTTTTTGCCACATTGAAAATTTCTCTTCTTGATTTTCATGACGTGCCTTTTTCCAAAACCGAAGGCCAAGAAAGAGGGGGCCTCTCAATTTAGTGTTTGGCCATTTTTGTCCAATTTGGACAATTTTACCCCTCGATTGGAAATTTTTGCTTCTGAATTGGCTGTAATTAGGCATTTTGTACGTGGGCAATTGGGTCATTTGGCGTTTGCTAATACCCCTTTCCAACTTTCCTTTTATTTCCCTCTGTGTCCCCTCCTCAATTTTTACACGATAGAGAGAGAGAGACAGAGACAGAGAGGCGATAATGGAGATCGATAATGGGTCATCATCCTGGTTGTCGCATGGCTTTAGGCCTCCCCACGGGGGATTGGGGAAGTAGAATCCGTGGACATCGATGTCGATTTGCTCCTCTGAAACTCGTCAAGAACTGAGAAAGCGAAGACGACGACTGAGGCTCAAATGTCCCCTCCTCCCTTTTTACGAGAAGAGAGAGAGAGAAAGATGGAGGCGATCGCGAAATCACTACCCTCCACCACCGGCGTCGACCACAAACAGGCTGGAATCCGCTTCAACGAGGCTTGCAAGAATGAACACGAACCAAATAACCCATTCTGAGAGTCTTCAAACGAGGTATGTAGATCGATTAGGCTGTTTTTTAGATTTTCGAACACTGTTTGGAGATTTTCAGGGGTTTAGGGATCTCGTTTTAGGGTTTTGAAGGCACATTTTCTCGCACTGAAATGGCATGTTCAACCTCTCGCCTCACTTGAGAGATCGGTGTTTGGGGAGAAATTTAGGGCATTTCATGGGTTGCCACTTGTTGGAGTTTTTTACTTGATGGGGGTCGAGGAGGCTAAAAGTTGTTAAAACTTTCCAGTTCTTTGAAGTTGCGTTTCCTTCATCATTCAGTTTTGTTCTCCGGTGGTGGTTTGTGTTTGTTATTATGCTCGTTTGCTATTTTTGATTGGAGGGAAGAGCTATGTTATGCTCTGTTTTTTCTGGTACTTTGCATATGTGCATTTTTATTTGTCGATCAACAAACTGATCCGGTGGCTGTTGATAAATGGCTTCCGACAAGTATAGAGGGAAACAATCACTTGATTTCTCTACTTTCTTTGGGTTTTCTTCACTAGGTTTTCTTTTTACCTATTCTTTGTACTTCTGACTCTCAAATTCTTACGATTTTGAGGTTCTTGGTTTATGAATCTGGTATGTATTGGTTTAGCTCGTGTCATTTGATATTTTGGTGGTTTCTGTTTCGATCAGGTCTTGAACGAAAGAGGAGGTGGATTTGTTCTCGTATAAGTTCATGGAATTTTCATGGGTAATTTAGTCTTTGCAATCACCGACTTTGTATTATTTTAGTTGTAATTCCTCCTGCTTTTGCCGAATGTGTTTTGGTTTATGTGGCCATTTGTGTTTCAGAAGATTGTCTTTTGATTTTTTTACCTTTCATTTTCTGAAGATATTGCTAGCAAGCGAAAGCCCTCCAAACTCGTTCTTGTACAACACTTGATATGCGTATTTGTGGAAGGAAATATAGTACAATGGGTAATTCCCGAAAAGCTTGGACAGGTAGTTTGGCAATCGGAAGAATCCCCCGCTTAATATCTTCGCTCCTTGTATTATTAAAAAAAGGCCAAAAACTATGGCATAAGTTTCATTATAAATTTGTAAACTACACGATTAAAACTAAAATAATAGACATAATTTTGTGTCTTGTCTTATGGATTATAAACTTAAAAGATTAGAACTAAATCGATAGACATAATTTTGTGTCGTGTCGTGTGGTGCTCGACAGCTCGAGTAGTGTCATTAAGCTAAATAGGTCGACACGAAAAACTAAACGACTATTCGTGCCTTCCTCGGGTTACACGAGTTCAACCCCTTAATTTCACAGGGAGAGAAAATACAATCAGTATTTGTTAAATTTACAGGAGTTTGAAAATTGACTTTGAAGGAAGAGGTTGATTATATTTCATGGTATAACTCATTGTTCTGGACAGACTGTGATCTGCAAGTAATTGGGAATTCTCTTATTGTTCTAGATACTAATGAACTTTTTTAAAGCTTTTCTGGATCATTTGTGTTTAGTGGTAATTACATATTTACATTAGGAAAATAATCAAATGTGAGGGGTAAAAGGTATAACTAAACTCTGACAAGTTCTGACAAGTTTTGTCTTAACTCTGACAAGTTCTGTCTTGTAATGTGGTCGAAATATACTTTACAACACAAACTTAACTTTCTTAAATACCTTCATTTGTAGATTTAGCTTAACTTCACTCTTTGGGAAATTTACATTCACACGTCCACCTTCAAAGTGTGGTTATATTTGAGAATGGATCCTTAATATGTGCAAATGGAAGCAGGGAAACGCGGAAGTAGCATAAAGAGGAGTATTTACAGAAGGAACCTTACATTGGGAAGCTTGTGAAAACGTCTTCGAGTTTGGTTGCTCATCCGGATGTTAAGGATGGTAAAGAGAAAAATATCAATCTCGACCAGTAAGTCTCATACTCTGTTCTCATTTTATAAGATTCTGATTATGCATGTGAAGTTTTCATTGGGAAACAAATGGAAAGTGAGAGTGGTAGAAAATGATTTCACATAATGGAAAAAGCACGGGATTTGTGTAAAAGTTCGGGAAAACTTTCATTCTACAAGTTTAAATTGTCTTATCCCACTATGAAATTGAATGTGTGTTTCTTAATTTCTTCTTCTTTGATCATGAGTTTATATAATGAGATTCTAGGTTTTAGCTTGGTGCTTTATTATGTTTTCAGTTAACTTGCATCTGTTTCTTTCTTCTTAGGTTTTAACTTGGTGGACTTTGGCTTCATTTTATAATGCACTTCAAGGAGATGACACAAAATATTGTACAGTGTCTTTTAAAATAGTGTTCTCTTATCTAAGAGCTAGCGAATGGTTCCTGATGACCACTGGAGTCTACCCTCAACAATGCCTGAACCATAGCCAAGGTATCAAATGGGCCCTGGGCTCTGCAGTCTGCACATCAAAATGAGCATTATCAACTATCTTGCTATACTTGTTAGCTGTTTTGAGTATATTGGGTAAGTGGAATCTCAAAGCTGCCAAAGAATTAAAAGGAAACAATTGAAAAATCATTGAATGTTTCTGTTTGTTAAGTATATGTTGAGATCTTGTAGTAGTTTTATTATTTAAGCAAGTAAGATTATAGGGTAATGAAACCCATAACTTTTTCTTCTAGATCAAGTCGATGCGTTGATTATTCATATAGATATATAGGAGTTGGGAGGGGCGGCATTGGATCCTTTCTTTTGCAAAACTAAATAGGATCTACAATTTTGTAATATGTTTGGTGGTCCCATGTTTAAATCTTGTTTTCATGTTCTCTCTTACTTTTTGGATTTTCCAGAAACCTGTGCTTATTAGCTATTATTGATTTTTTTGTTTGCTTTGTTGCTTAGGACATGATGAATGCTTCGGATCACTTTGACAACTCAGACGATGAAGATGAGTCTGCTGATTCCAAGGATGAAGATGAGGATACACCTACTCCTCTTGAAGCAAGATGAGAAAACCGAAAGTTTTGTTGTTGATATGGAGAAGCTTTCAATGTTGAATGAATTCATTTGAGTAAACACCCAAAAACAGGCATAAAACTCGTGTTGGGCACAAGCGCCTGAAACTAGCTATCATAAAATGGAGAAGAAGAGCGGGCTAAGGAAGAAAAAAGAAACGAAGAAGAAAAGAAGTTAACAAATGAAGAAGAAATAAGTTAACGCCGATTCCTACAAAATTTTAACTCTCTGTTAGGTTTTTTTTTTTTTATCAAAACAACGCTTGTTTTGATTTAAAAATAAGAAAGGGGATTGTGAGCCATTGGATTTTCTTTTTGGTGTGTTGTCAAACTCACAATAAAACCCTCACAAGATCCTTGCAGGGAAATCCTCAAATTAGAAGCTGTAAAATTTTTTTTTCAAGCCTGTCGTGTCAATGTGACACTTTCGAATTTGACACCATGTCAAATTTCAAAATACATCACTAAAGTTTCCCGAAAGAGAAAATCTAACTCTTGATTTTATCAAATGAGAGGAAGACGTGTGATTATATCAAAGCAAAAAGACACTTGATTTTGCTTTAATTTAATCACATGTCTTTCTTATTTGATAAAATTAACTGTAGATTTTATCTTTTGGGAAACTTGGCAAACACTTAACTTTTGAATTTCAAAAAGCCAAGAGTCAAATTACGAAAAATAGCGTGGAGCCATATCCAATTAGAATCAGATAAAAGAATCCACGTAGGATTTGGTATCATCAAGATTGGATCAAATGAGGATGAAAAAAGTTTCCGTTCCTAAATAACTTTTTTTTTTTGGATTAATAATTTGTATCGGTGAGAGGAATTAGAAAAATATAAAAATGTAGGCCGAAATTGAAAAAAGTTCATAAGACGACACTTTAGACAAAAATACAACCGTTTGGTACTTTTTCGTCTTTAGTGTTTCTTTTTCTTTTTCTTTTTTTTTTTTTTACTTTTGATCATAATTTTTTTTACTTTTAAACTCCTCTCATTGAAACGGATGATTAAATTCAAAAAATATTAAGCGAATTGAACAAAATCAAATAATAAAAAAACCACCTAGGATTGGTATCGTCAAGATTGGTTCAAAAGAGAATGACAAAAGTAACTATTTCTAAATGATTTTTTCTTTTACTTTTTGTAATTTTTTATTTAGCTTTTCATCGTAATTTTTTGGATTAATCATTCGTATCGACGAGAGGAATTAGTAAAGTATAAATATGTGGACGGAAGTTGAAAAAAATTCATACCTGACAACATTTTAGATAAAAAGAGAGTTGCATGGTACTCTCTTCGTCTTTAATGATTTTTGTTTTACTTTTGATCATGATTTTTTACTTTTAAACTTCTCTTGCTGAAACAGATGATTAAACCAAAAAATATAACGTGAATCTAGCAGAATCAGATAATAAAAAATCCACGTAGGATTTGGTATCATCAAGATTGGATCAAAGGAGAATGACAAAAGTAACTGTTTCTAAATGATTTTTTTTTTTTACTTTTTGTAATTTAGCTTTTAGTCCGTAATTTTTTAAATTAATCATTTGTATCGACGAGTTAGAAAAGTATTAAAATGCGAACCAAAGTTGAAAAAAGTTCATATCAGACAACAGTTTTGTTAAAAAGACAGTTATTTGGTAGTTCTTTCATCTTTGGAGATTATTTATTTATTTTGGTAATAATATTTTACTTATAGAATTTTTTGTTGAAACGGATGATTAACCCAAAAAAATATTATGTGAATCTAAAAAAACAAAAAAATTGGAAGGACAAAAAGACCCTAGGTGGAGAATGGAGCCTAAAACACAACCATGTTCTGGAAGAAAGCACCCCAACAATTAGAGATGGACTCAGAAGAGGGCTAGTAAGAAGCGAGCAACATCATCTCCGAAATCGCTACTGTGCTAATGCCATATGAATTGACGTAGTCACGTAGAGAGGGAATAACATTTTCTGGTACGATGCCACCTTGCTGGGACATGAAAAGCTCGGGGAGCGAATAACGCCTTCTCGGAAGGCGCCACTGTGCTAACGCCATATGCATTGACGCTAGGGAAGCGAGTAACGTCTTCTCGGAAGGCGCTACTTTGCTAACGTCATAGGAATTGACGCTAGGGGAGTGAGTAACGTTTTCTCTCTCTTTCTCTCTCTCTCTCTCTCTCTCTCTCTCATCTCCATAACCACCAGCCTACGCTCAGACCCACCCACACAACAATCGACCCCTTCCCCAAGAAAACCGACCGGTCGGCAAACATTGTCAGCCGTCCCCACAAACACCGGCCATTCCGATCATTTACGCCGTCGCCGCCTCTCTCTCTCGCCGTTGACGCTTATCCCACCGGCTATGCCTTTCTCTTGCCGCCCCACCGCATCGCCAGAGTTCCGCGTGAGAAAAACCTAGCCAGTTTGTTCTCATTTTTTTAAACCCCCAAATCTGATTTAGGGCTTGTGAAAAAAAGTTCCTTCTTGTTGTTGTGGTTATTGAAGAATATTAGTTACAAGAATTGGTAATTAAAAGTAAAAAGATTAGGGCTCGTTCCTGCAAGATTTGCTTCAATATTAGGACTTTTACAAGATTTGGGCTCATTTGTCAAAAGCATTAGGGCTGATATTAGGGCTATAAAAGCATTCTTCAAAAGATTTGGTTGAGTATTCTTCAAAATTCCAAATACAATATTTGGGGGATTAAAAAAATTCCTTCATGTTACAGTCCTAGGTTTTCTCGTTGAACTCCTGAATGAGTGTGTTACTTAGAATAGGTAATTGAAAGTAAAAAGCATTTGTTAGGTAATAGACAAAGTGATTGATTATAATAGGAGGGAGTACATAGAGCTTTAGAACTGCATAATGGACAAAGATTTGATCTTTTAAGAGTAGATTAGGCCTCCGTTGTTACTAAGACTGTTGTCACATTCTATTTCATTTTCTTGTTCAGTTTCCTTTGTTAAAGTTGTGAAGCTGAAGCTGGCATTGATGCTTTTATTGGAAGATATGATTAATTTTCTTGTTTAATAGGGCTTGAAGTTCGAGTTTTTGTTCTGGATGGCTTATTTGGTTTTGTGCATTTAAGTTGATTTGAGGCTCTCCTTACCAAATGTGATGCTTGGGTTTGGCTATTCCAAAGTTTCTTTTGCTACATCAATGGTTGTGTCTACATCCTCTCTTCGGGATGATTGGTGAGGGGCGCTATGCGTTATTATGCGCTTTCTTGTGCATTTAGCTTTGATAAGTTCTCTCTTTTGCCTTTTTCATGCAGGTTTTATTTTACCGTGATGATCAAGCCATATTGTGACTTTGTAAACACAGTAGCTCTTCCCAATCTTGGAAAGAAAAGAAAGTCATTCTCCAAAGCTAATGCATCAAATGAGACCGAGAGTTGTGGCTGTACCATTCGTCGCCAAGCTCTCCCTGTGACTTAATGCATTGGGTTCAGCTTCACTTTAGGTAGCAGCTCCTTCTCTATTATCTACTGCGTTACAAGTTTCTTAGCTCCATCTTGTGCCTCTGTTTTGTTTGATTTTCTTTGTTTAAATGCAGCAAATCTGGGATGAGGTTTGTGAGAGTGATGAGGAACGGGACAAGATGCTTTTTCAAGTAGAGCAAGAGTGCTTGGATGTTTACAAGAGGAAGGTTGACTTAGCAAATGGGATATGCAGAACTTATTCTCACCTTGGCAGATGCTTTTTCAGTTAGTGAATGCTTAAGCAAATGGGATATGTAGAGCCGTCTTAGAGCGGCCATCCTAGAAAGGCAAAACGAGATGCTAGCCGAAACTTAGGAGTTCTTTTTTCTTTTTTTGCTTGTATCCAACACGCTAGAGTCCCTAAGTGAAATTGAGACGTTTGCCAATTTTTGGACCAATTTTTCCAATTGAGTCCCTCAATTCGCGGCCTTCTCGTTCGCGCCTTTGGGGTAAACTTGACATTTCGACTGGGGTATTTTGTCTGGTGAACACGGAGACACGTAGCGCCTTGAAAAAGGCAGTAAGAGATTACTCCTATTTACTATCCCCACCTAACTATCGTCTACCTGCCTCTCTCTCTCTCTATCTCTCCGCTCTCTACTACTCTGCACAGCCTCCATTCCAGCGATCTCCTTCTCCTTCTCTCTCCACGAGCTCGTGAAGACTGATTTCGCCGGAGATCGAACAGGTGAGTTCGTTGTTATCTCCTCCGGTCTCGATTTCTAGGTTTTCGTCTTTCAAACCTTAGACTACAGTTTACTTTTTTAATAGAGATTTTATATTCTTTCGCCATCATCGGTGGGTTTTTGTTCTTCAATGGGATGCCTTATTTTGGAACTTTGATTAGTGTGTGGGAAAGGTTTCTGATGAATGGATCTTGCCATTATATGGGTTAAGGTACATTTTTTGAAAGCAAATAGACGAAACAAAGTGACTCGAAAAAAGGCAAGGACACCAAGGAAAATGGCTCTCAAGAGAAAATGGTTGCCCGGCTTCAGGTATGTGTTTCCTTGGTCTACATGTGTTTCCAGCTCTTAAAATTCTTTTGCACTTAGTTGGTTCAATTCTTGCCTCTAAGTGCTGAAACTTCAATAAATCAATGATTGGTTGATTGCACAAAATGCTTGGTCCTCTTACGCCGTCGGCCAGTCGATCAAGGAGGGAGGGAGGGATCGAGGAGGCGGGCTCCTATGCGGCCGAGTCTGGACGAGGATGAGTTCATAAACTTGCCGAGGTGAGAATGGGAGTTGATCCGTTGGTTTGCGCTGTGTTTTTCTGTGATGAGCATTACGAAGTAGTTGATTTGATGATGTTTATTTAACTTTCTTTTGATTTTTTTTTTTTTTGTAGATAAGATCTGGAACGGCGAAGCGCATGCGGAGATCAAGGCATTGAGGTTATTAGAATGCCTTAGAGATAAAGCAGTCGAAGAGGTTATATATGTGTATCTACTAAATCAATTTAGCTTATTATTTGGATTTAATAGTGTTAGGCGACTAGGAAAGCGCACAAGAGTCTTACGAAGAAAACAAATCAATTACGAGAATTTGCAGACAAAGGCTGCGAGGTGATTGGCCCTAACCACCGGCGGAGTGAAGAATCCCCATCGTTACCGCCCTGGAACCGTTGTCCTTCGGTAATTCCCCTTCTTCCGCCTTCGAGAAATCAATTTCCCGTCTTTTGCACTTGGTCATTATTTAGCTACGGGGTCGGAGCTACTTTGCTCAGCCTCCATTCCAACGATTTGTTTCGCTCCCTCGATGATTTTGCCTGAGATGGAACTAGGTGAGTTCGTTGTTCTCTCTCCTCCGGCCCGAGGGGGCCGTAGGGATTTGTCCGAAGTTTCTTGTAAAGTTCGCCCAAGACGCCCTCCATTGCCCAAAAAACAAAAAAGAAAAATTTAATCGTTGATTTGATTTGAGTTATATGTGTGTTATTTCAGAAGAGGAAGATTTGGCTTTTGATTGGCCAGAAAATTGTGTTGCGTTAGGCAAAACTGCAGAAAGGAAGGTTAGCACTTTTAGTTTGAGACTTGTATTATTTGTCTATAATTTTGAACTCGACTTGAAGGAGTAAGAACTGCAATCAAAGCTCAAATCGTGAAGTTAAGTATGGATTCACTTGATCGATTGATATCAATACAAGAACTTACAACATCAAGTTGCTTGATGGTGGCACTCTGAGCTTTTCCTCAATATCTAGATTGTCTTCTTTGTCTTCGAAAAAATAGGGGAAAGGCACTTGTGATGTGAGATTTGCAATGCTTTTATTTTCCTGTTTTCTATTTAAGCGCGTGGCCTTTACCTTGCAGTTAGCGTGTGATTTCCATATCAACTTCATGGCGTGGATTGAGTTGGAATAATTTCCATCGTTTGTACGCAATTAGGATCTCATTGTTTTTTTCTCCCTAAGTGCTTCCTTATAGGAACAAATACAAATTCAATCACAGCTTGAGGTACTAAGAGGTAAGATTTGAATAGAGTCTACTACTTTTTATTGCCGACTTCTAATTCGAATATGCATGTACCCTAAAAAATCATTTGTTGCTCGTATAGTTGTATATAGTAATGAAGATGTAGTTAGTACGGATCTTTTATTGCCTCAAAGCTTGTTTTTCCTTATTCAGAATATGGATATGCCTCTTGTGTTGATACTCGTGAACTTGGTCTCAGAACAAAGACAACTATTGTGTTTAACAGGGCACGTATGTAAATGGAGTTATCATTCATTTTGCAACTGTAAGATGTAGAAATCAGTTGGAAAATTAGATGGAATCGTAGTGTTTTATGGACTATAATTGTGTAGTTTCATTTCCAAAAGCCTTAGAAGACTAAGAACGCTAAAATTGATTGCTTCAGCACTACAACAAATGTGACCTTTTATAGCATAATTTTATATAGGGGTGAAAGAAAAACCGAAAAACCGAAAAAACCGAAAAAAACCGACCGATCGGTTCGGTCTCGGTTTCCTGGAAATTGGACCGGACCGAACCGAACCGAAACCAAACCGAAAAATTATCGGTTCGGTCTCGGTTTCCTGGAAATTGGACCGAACCGAACCGAACCGAACCGAAACCATGCCAATTTGGACCGAAATACCCCGAAACCACCCCTATTTGCACCGAAAACCGAAAAAAATGATCTTAACCCCCAAAAAATAACAAATCCTAGCCGTCCATCTCAATTTTAACTCCGGACCGAAAAACCAAAAAAAACCACCCCAACCGACGGTCCATTGTTTTTTTTGGTCGAATTTGCCCGCCAAACTACCTGAACCGACGGTTCGGCCCCGTGACACCCCGAAAACCGAACCGAACCGACCGATTTTCACCCCTAATTTTATAGCATTTTTTTAAGAATGCTATAATAGAGTAGCAACTATAGCATTTTCTGAACTTAAAACATAGGAAAATTATGGAAGGGCTTAAATATAGCGTTCAATGCTATAATAGAGAAGCAACAATAGCATTTATCCCAAAACACAGGATTTCCCCCCAAAAACCATCCAAGCGCGCCCAAAATCACGCATCTGCCTCCAAAAATTTCTAACCTTTAACAATTAGCGCCAAATCAAATCAGATATCTCAATCTCCCTCTACGACCTCTCACTCGCAGCAAATCAGATATCTCAATCTCTCCTCTCTTTACGACCTCTCAATGCTCTCGCCCACTCCCTCTCCTCCCTCAACCGACTCCTGAACACCACAACCCGCCAACAGGCCCAGTCCCCTCATCGTACTCGGCGCTGCCCAAATGTTGATTAACGGCCTTTCTCGAACCATTGATGCAAAGAGAACCCCAACTGGTGCTAGGGTTTGCTCCTTTTTCCTTGATTCTTGCCCAAATATAAGGCTAGGGTTTTACTCTTCGCTGATCGCGCTCAAGGTACTAGTATATGTTTACCGCTTTATGTCGATCTTTTCTTATTGAGTTCAAAAATGTCTTCTTCCTATATTTTTTTTTCGTGGCACTAAATTGAATCCAAACTATACTTGTGCAGCAATGGATACGTCTGAACCTGTAGCTCTAAACCCACCTCTCATTGGTCCCAACAGGTCAGTGTCAATTAAGTTCATTACAATTAGGTGAACCTAAAAAATTTAAATGGGAGGAGAATATTTTTTTTAAAAAGTATAATAGTAGAAAATTATCCCTTATAGCGTACATTGAACTCATGAATCTGTACCTTTAAACCATGGGAATGCATACATTGAACACGATAACAAAAAAAAAAAAAGAAAGAGCCCATTTCCCAGGAATTTCTGGGTCTGAAGGGATTCTTAGCTCTCTGTACAAGGATTAAGGTTGCAATTTAGGATTTTGTGCATATGTTTGGTGCCATTTTGAGTCAAGCAGATTGGCTAGAAATGGGGAAAATGGCCAGCTTGTGTTAGAATAGTGTGTGGTACTTAGTGATGTTCTGAGGGTGGTCTCATGGTCAAGCATTGCGAAGAAAAGAGTGATACTTGTGGGTCCTTCCACTACAACAAATGGGGGCTTTTATAGCATTAGTTTATAGAGTTTTTTCAAAAATGCTATGGACGTGTGGTTGTTGAAGTAAATGATTTAGTAAATGGAGGGAGACAGAACAAGACAGCTATTCAGTTTTTTGTTCTTAAATTTATTATTTTCCTCTGGCTTATTTGGCTTTGATCATACCCATTTTTGTTTTTGATCAATTAATCTCATGTTCCGTACTAATTGCTCAACTACAATTTTTTGCTCTCTCGTTCCGTAGTTGAAGAAGAGTCAATGCTGTATTTAGACATATTACACAAGTAGAGGCAAAGAGTCATTGTTCAGAAAGTCCTCACCAGGTTTGATATAATTTTTCCCCTTGATTCTTTCCCAAGTACAAGCTAGGGTTTTAATCTTCATTTAGTAGCTTGTGATAATCATTCAAGGATTTGCACAGATTATTTACTTGGAGGGGTTGAATTTCCTTTAATCGGGGTGTGAGTTTTCATTCGGATAAGATTTTGGGCCTTTTGTAGTGTTTCATTCCAAACTTTGGATTGTTAGTCTTAAAATTCTATTGTTGGAACTGGTAGGATGTGTTAAATTGAGCTTATGGGTTACAAAATTTAGATGTTAGTGCTCTAAGCTTCAGTTGGAATTGGTTTAGATGTTCTATACAAGTAAATCCTTCATGCAAATTGTGTGAAACTTGGAATATATGCCTATGATGATTCTATTATTGCATTTTCTCCTCCAAAGAACAGATTATGTTAATTCCTTCAAAAGGTCTCATTGTCAACTCATTTAATCTAATGGGAATGGTGACTTGTCTGTAACTTCATAAGGTATATTGATAATAAGGAGGCTTATCTAGAACAGCGCACAATGGCTGCATTTGTATGTTGAAGAAGCTTTTGGAACAACTGTTTGATGGCCTACTAACAAATACTATTATCCTTTGGCCCTAATGTCAGAGGAGTTTGTGAGGATACATATTGCTGTGCTCTGAAAATTCTTACTGAAGTTGGGACTCAGTTTCCCAAGATGCTGGTGATGTTTATGTTCTTTGTTAGTGCTGCCATCGATGTTTATCTGATTTCAATATCCATAAAGATCTGATGGATCAAAGTGCTTATGGGTATGGAGATAGGAAGAGAGAGAACAATATTGGGGTTGGAGAGAGAACAATATTGGGGTCGATGTTAATAGAATGTTCCTAAAGTGTTTTCCATTCTTCAGATTTATTTTTATGGATTCCCTGCATGCTCATGTGTTGTCATGTAGCTTTTGTGGTGGATGTCTTCATATTTGTTTTGTACTTGAGAAAATGAATGGCTTCTTCCTTGAATATGCTGCTTTCTATTTTCTGAAAATATCCATAGAGGACTCAACCTTATTTGCGTAATAGAAGCTTGTCTGTTGTTTTACTTTCTGTCATATGTATTCCCCTGACTTAAAAGAAGAAGATGCTTTTAAAACTTAGGTGAAGGGATTTGTCAGTAAAATGGAAGAATGCATTGGAGCATGCGATTGCATAATTACAAAGGTACATATCTCATTGGACTATTTCAGTTATGTTACCTTCCGTCGTCATCATGTGATTCCTGGAAATTCTTGTGGATCGTATTGCCTGTCTTGTGCTTTTATATTCATTTACTTGTTTGCTTTTGTAGGCTGGTCCAGGAACCATTGCTGAAGCTATGATCCGAGGATTGCCCATAATCCTCAATGATTACATTGCTGGCCAGGTGTATTTTCTACTTTTGATATTAACAGCTCCATAGTAATTAATAAGTGAGAAATTAAGAAGGAAAAGAAATAAGCCTATATCTCCTGTTTTATCATTTATGGTCTCGTCAAGATTTCTCACTGAAATATATTGTCTGTGTTGAGCCAACAAAAGCTTGAAACATAGATTTCTCTCTTGAAACCTATTAGTGGAACTTCGCCTGTAATAGCCAAATGCAACGGTGGGAGATCGTCTCGCTGAAATCTTCTCATTCCTTTTTCTGACTAATTTCTTACTTTGGTTTCAAATGCAATCTGGCAACGGTGGGAGATCATCTCATTCATTTTTTCCTCTTCTCCCCATTTCTTTCATTCCGTTCTGCCATTGCTTTCTAATTGCTTTCCAAGCATCAGTTTCTCGCAGGAACCACTGGCTACATTGTAGGGTGTTGCCCTTGTACGGTTTTTCATTGATGTAACTCCTAGCATATTTGATTTTGGTTACACTAGCAGCTGTCATTGCACTCTTCCTTTTCATTCAAGAATGAAGTGAATATAGTAAAAGCTGGTGCGAGCTAGGAACATTCCCAATCTTGCCACGTGAAGCTGTGTCGTGTTTTTTTCTTGTTATTGATTGTGCTTGATTCTATTTTCTCAACCCAAAACATTGAGGTGCAGAGAATAAGGTTTTTTTTTTCTTTTCCCCCCTGATCAAATGGAGAATTTGAACAAATAGAGAATTAGCTCTGGGGTTGGTACACTGGAGACCTTGGGTTTAAACATCATTTGGTTCTTACATAAATTTGTTGGCAAGCACTTACTGCTTAGAAAATGTGGTTAAGAGTCACATTTTAGCATTTGTTTTAGTTTAACTTTGGTTCTAAGAAGAAACTCTGAAACTGTAGTGTTTCAAGTTTTATCTGTAATCTCTAGACTTTTGTGTGAGTTATTTTTTTAATTCACCTACAGCTAGAAGGTTGTATCTTTAATGAGTAGTATTAATTGCAATTTTCAGTGTTCAATGGTTGCTAACTTAGATGTACCTGTTTCAGCGAACAGGATGAGCCACGAAAAAAGGAGTTCATGAACAGCATTCTGCCCCCGAAGAAGGCGTAGTTTTAGAGAAAATGAATGGGGTTCCTGCTAGTAGTTCCGAAATTAACCCAATGGGAATCGATAAACTGTTGACAAGCTGGAAGATGATGGAATCAGTGACCCATCTACAATAGCAGTGCCAGACAAACCAATTGCTCTTGCCCAAACTAATGGTTTGATTGCCTCTAAGGTAGGACCTAATTGTGAGTATGCTAATACATTCATTTTGGCATCCTGATTCATATTCTTTAAATGCTTCGAAGCTGATCTTGCATCTTTAGGATCTTAAGGGTATGTTTTTGTCTAATAAAGAACTTACCTCTGTTTTTCAGGTGGGCCTCTACATGCTCTAGGATTTACTTAAGGCTGCTACTCGTTTGAAGAATTCATGTGGCATCAACAAAGTGGTTGTTAGGCATTTGTTGATTCCTCTGTAACTATACCTGTGCATGTAGTACAAGTGTTTGTTGATTAACACCTACTTCTATATGTAAATTACAACAGCTACAAAATGCCTCATTTTAATTGCGACCAACAGGCATGATCCTTAATGTTGAGATTTTATGGATATATTGATCATCAATGGATATTCATGTTTGTATTAGCTTGGTTAGAATGAGATTATGGTTATTGAAATTGTTTGAGACAGGTTGCAACATGTAATGATTACAAAATTAAAATGTTATTTAAAAAACCCCTAAAACACAACATTTGTCATTCATAGCATTCAAAAAATGTTATTGCAAATTTTATCAAACGTAGCTGGCCGAAAATGCAATAAAAAACAGTGCCTAACATGGCATGCCGAGAATGCTATAAAAAAGGATACTAAAAATTGCATTCAAGAAATGTTATGGAAAGCACCTCAACGATAGCAGTCAAAAAAGGCTATAAATGTAGACAAAATAGCAAGCGAAAAATGCTATGAAAAGTCTCATACTTTTTATAGCACCGGCTAATACAACATTTTCTAAAATGCTATATATACCTTTCTATAATGCTATAGTGCAGCCTCCCAACTTTGCCAATTTTTTCCAATTGAGCCCCTCTAATTGGAAGACTCGCGTTCCGATTGCAGGGGTAGTTCAGTCTTTTCATTCAGTGGCATTTGTTGTAATTTAGGTTACATCGAGTACTATTTATGTGCCGGTGATTATTAAATTAGAAGGAATTTATGTGTAGGTGATTACTATTTTGTTTTGTTTTCGGTGCAATGTGAAATCATATAATGTAAAGAAGATAGAAAGAGTTGGCATCACTTAAACTTGGTAGCATTATAATACGCCAAGTGTACAATATACAGGAATGGAGGATATTGGTATTGATATAAAAGAAGTGACAAGTTAAAAGTAGGCTTGGGGCAATGATAAGGGCTTCTGGATTTATTTTTTTCAGTAGGTTTGGCGAAGAGGAAAGATGTAAAGTTCGAAGATTTATTGATTAGGCAATAACATATAGGTTATACGTACCAAAAAATGAAACTGTAGACACCCCAATCCGGACCCTCAGGATTCCAGAGCTTCCCCGATGATGAAAATGCTTGATGAGGACGCCCAAGGTTTGATCAAAAACTTGAAAAACCTCTCCATTAACCTCACATCAAATCACCAAAATATCCCTGAGAGCTCCGGAATGTCCCAAAAACTTTGAAATACATGCACCTGGATTGGCCATTTAGGCACCTGGATTGGTCAAGTCCAGGCGCCTGGAAGGGGTTCAGGCACTTGGATCACTTGGTTCAGGCGCCTGGATTCAGTTCAGGCGCCTGGAGATGCACAATCCAGGCGCCTGGATATCAGTCCAGGTTGAGTGTGTTTTAAGTTTGCTAGTGGGCGGGAACGAAATCTTGGGGGATTTTGCTGCAGAAATCAGTTAGAGAGAATATGAGGGAGATCATTGCACCTATTCCTTACCCCCTAGGTGAACCCTTACCCTTTTGAAAGGCTCAAGTGGCCCTCTTTGGACCCTTGTTGGCCTATAAATAGAGCCCTTCACTCACATTTGCAAGGGGCTGAAAAATCCCACATTACTCTACTGTTACTTTGCTCAAATTCCTCCAGAAAATCCAATCCATCCTTTACCCTTCAAACACAACCCATTTCAACTCCAAAAATCACTCCTTTGCTCCAAAAATCCAACTCATACCTACTTCCTTCAACTGAACTCCACTAATTTATCCATAAACCATCAGTTTAGTTCCATATATTTCAGTACCACAAACCACATTCTCAAAACCCATTCCAAAGATCCATTTCAAGCCTTTGATCAAGCTAAAAAGGTAGTTATTCTACCAAGTGGTCCAAGTAGGCCCTGAGGGGGACTTTTTCAGGCTCTTTCTGGTCATCTATACCAGTAGAGAGCTTGAGAGAGGTTTGAAAATCATCAAAACAAGAAAGCATTTTGGATATCAGGATCTGGTCCAGGCGCCTGAACCATAGCCTTCCAGGCGCCTGGAACCCCTCCATGCAGGCGCCTGGATCTCAGTTTTCTTTGTCATGCATTCTGATTTCTCTTACATTCTGATCATCTTTGCTACACCACATGCATTTCTGGATTCACATTTCTTTGAATCTTATGTTTGAATCATCATCACATAAATGCTCATTTAAGTTTTCTATTCAAGTTTACATTCTTACTTTAAATTGGGGGATTTCTTAAAAGAAAAAGTCATTTAAAGTAGGCTTAAGCATTATTCTTGAGTTCTTTCCAGCGGATCTAAGGCTTTGATGTGTGTTTTCTTATGAAACATCAAAATAATCTCTCATGAAAGCCTAAAATGAGCATTATAATGTTGATTATAAATGCATTTTGAGTATTATTTCATTGGATGATGAGTTACATGTGAGCTTTAACTTTGTTACTGAGTTATCACAACATTTTCAGAATGCATGAGAGTGGATTAGCACACTGCATTAGTTGGATTCTGCTAGATATGTGATTTTAAGGTTTCTGTCTGGATAGTGATCCAGGCGCCTGGATTCATCATCTCCAGGCGCCTGGACCCTATTCTGATGCACATTCTATGATGAATTTCTGAGACAGTTTAAGGCATTATTGTGGGGTTTTAGTGTAAATCCAGACTTTTCAGCACATAAATCACTCATTCACAGCACCTTGCATAATTATGTGTTCATATTTCATAGGCATTTTTATTGTATTCAATGTGCTCTCACATGAATTTGCATCAAAAGTCCATCTAAACAACATTTTCAAGATCTTTTAAATATTTAGTAGAGACCGGTGAATATGCCGGGCGTGTGGGGTGCTTTGAATTCCTTCCCCTCACGTAACCTAGCTTCCGGACTCGAGGAATCTCATTTTAAAGACTGGTAAAGCATTTTCTATTTTAAGGGCAAAAGAGTCATTTTTCAAATGGTTTCTCGGGTAAAGTCCTTAAATCCGGGTGGCGACTCAATTTAACCAATCAAATCATTTTTCGAAATCAAACTTCAATTTTCGTGGACATAACGCGCTCCGCGGGGTGTCCACAGAAACAAAAGTGGTATGAAAACTTGAATTCCAAAAGTGGCGTAGTAAATGGTGGGGAGAGGGAGAAACAAATTACCATTGATTTATGTGGCCTTTTTCAATCTTTTAGGGCAATTGATAGATTTTATGTAGATATTCTTCTAGGACTGGAGAACCATTGATTTGTGTGGCCTTTTTTCAATCATTATGAGTAATTGATAGATTTTATGTAGATACTCTTTTGGGATTGGAGAACCAAGAAGCAAATTGCATGCTTGGAGGAATCGCATATGGATGATGTTACTCAGGTGCTTATTGAATCTTCTATGGGTTCCTGAAGTAGTAGTTCCCTATGAATTGTTGGGGTTTTTTTCAAAATAAATAAGTCATTATTTTGGGTATGTTTTTAAATATTCCTATTCCTTTTGAAAGACACATTTTACATGTGGAGTTGCAACTTTTATGCCTAATAGTTGTGTTGATTATTTTTGTGGGGAGAAAAGTTGTATCTATTAGTTTTACACTAATTAGATGTTGTTGGATTAAAACCAAAAGGTGTTAGTCATAGGTACTTTGTATTTTTGTACCCGAAAGGTTACCTTCAGTTATTATAATTAACATTGAATGGGTACACTTGTTCAAAAAGATGCTTTGGTATCATATGTAAAGGCACCATTTGGGTGCTTTGGCTGAAGACATTGTTTTAGGTTAATAGCACCGAAAAGGTGCAATGTTAAGTGATAAGATTAATTAAATCAAGGTGCCTTATCTTAAGGGTGGCAATTTTTTGTTTATGGGTTGCACCTGTTGCATCCAACGTGATGCTTGAAGGTTGTATATAGACCTTGGATCTATTCCGTAAAAATAGAACATTACTTAGAACTCTCACAAAACTTCTCCTGTAAAACAGTTTGTCTTTCTTATTGTGTTTTGTTGCCTTGCAAGAAATAAAACACAGTGGTTCTTGATTTTCTTATATACACAGCGGATATTTTGTCTGTTTTCGTTTGTGCAAACGCAGACAGAAAAGAACTTCGAGTTCGGTTTCGTTGTATCTTGAAGGCGGATTTGCTGTAACCCGGTGCACACCAATTGGTGGGGGCAAATACTGTCTTTAGGAAAGCGTTGTTACAACGCGCCTCGAATTGTTTTTGCAGAGCAAATTGAGTAGAAGAGACGTTGCTATCATCACCAAATTTTGAAGACTAATTTTTTTTTCCAACATGAATTGGCTATGATGATACATAGTGGTTCCTGCAGTTCTCTGTGGTGATTATGGTATTTGATAAAATGTTTCTTCTAGGTGCTTCGACATTTTAATTATAATGCCTGTTCATAAGATGATCTTTTTTTGAGAGCTAAAAAAGTGACTTGCCAATTTTTAATAGGTTCAGTTTGTCCCCAACCATCAAAACAAGCTTCTTTCTGCTTCTGTTGACGGGCTATGTGTATCTTTGATGCCCGTGGAAGTATCAACGACAATGATCACCTGGAGTCAGTAATGTCTTCTTCCCTTGTCCACTTTTCTTCTAATTTGATCATTCTGATCCTTTAACTTTTGTTGTAAATCTTAACCAACGGTACTTTCGGAAGTTAACGGTAATTGTTTACTCGTCATTTAAGTTTAGGTTGAGCAATGTGCTTTATTGCTCCCAATAGCTCTATTATGATAAATTTTGAGGGAAAAACTTTTAGATGCCTTTTATACTTTAGCATAAAAGGTAATTTTGATGGAAAAACTTTTATGGTAACTCATCTAATCTCAGATGTCGTATATGTATATGTCTGTTACAGAGACCAATGATTCAAGGCCAGTGGAAGCATGGAATGATGTAGAATGAAAAGGAGGTAAAATCTACCTGCAAGACAAAGAGATTTTCTTCCTTCTGATCCATTCCATTCCCCTAAACTTTTTGTCGAATGACTTTTTTCAGTATTCTTTCACTTGTCGTAATTATTTGTTTACCTTTTTAACATTTGTTTTTTGGCAGAAGATCAAACAAGTATTGCAGCCATGAGTAATTAGTTTGTCACCCAGAATTTGCAAGAAACAAAAGACACAGAAATGAGCAATGAACCATAGTAGTAGTGTTAAAATGAGCATAGGAGTGTCAGTATATGAGGTTGCGAGGAAGATATATCAAGAAACAATAGAGATATCAAAAGTTCATAATACACTGGCATAAATTTTGGGCCATATGATAGTTTGTGATTTTTGTTTTTTGGATTGAATCATTTCCACTTGGCCTATTCATATGTCATAGATTTTATTGGTATTACTATTGTAGTAGTTGATAACTTAAACAGATGATAGACAGCTGCTGTTTATATGGATACATTGGGTTCTAATTCATTCTTCCCATTATGCTTAGTTAAAAGCTTCCTTTTGTGACCTCTTGATCCTAATGAAATGCAGATGTATCTGAGTACCATATGGAAGATGGATGTGGTGCCTTATATAGGATTGCAAGTGGTGTCATGATATGGGTCGGGAGCAAGCTGCCAATAAACCTCTTTTGAAAACAATATTTCAGGTACTGCCCTTGCAAAGTTTTTCCTGTTGTTAACAATGTTATAGCTGGTTTTAGTCGTGTCATTGTATTTTTTCTCATGCAGTTTATGACGTGATTATTTAGTCCTTGCAAAGCCACACTTCTCTTCATAATATGTGATAAAACCAAGGTAGGTATTTTTCTGACCTCTTTATTTCTTCCTTTCCTCTCTCCAAAAGATTCATTTGTGGTCAATGACCTGTTGCGTGTGTTCTAATGTGCCTTTCTTCTTTATCATTAATTTCACTTTCCCTCGACATTTTTCGAGAAAGTTTTATGTCTTCGTACTACTCTTGTTTAAAAAAAGTCAAAACTCTTGTCAATGGCCGATTCCAAATTTCAAATAAAAGGTCATTCGATGATTTTGCTACTGGACGGCTTAAATTGTCGTCTCTACTTATCAATATTAAATTAAGCTGATTTTTTTTAAGGTGTTGGCAGCCAAGATATCAGCTCCTATAATAGGTTCATATGTTGCCCAGTCGGTTGATGACCTGGCTTACAAATGCTTGTGGCAGCCAGTATATCGTCTTACGTTCTGGGTTTAAATCGCTATTTAAGGTAACGGTGGTTTTAAATGAGCATGAATATTAGTCAGGCAATTGAGGGCTATTTAGGTGCACACTTGATCGCTTGTTACTTTACTTTATGTTGGGCACGGCATCACATAGCAACACAAAAAATTGGTTGAGGACCAAGATAATTTACTATTACTTTCTCCCCCACGTCACCTCTTTATAGAGCAAATATTGTGCCCCAAGGAGCATTAGTTGCTGCCAGCATTCCATGTCAAATCCAGCTGCTACATTAATTAATTAGCACATTTGTTGGCCAAGTGGTTAGTCTTTTGAATAAATCTCGACTTGTGGTTAAGCCTTCACAGCTTACTGCTGTTTGAGACCCAAACTTTGTTCCACATCAGCTCATTTCATACTTACTTTCTTTCCCAGAGTTATCAGCTGATCAACCATATGGTAAGTTCAAGAAACTCTAAAATCTTGGGCAAGCCTTTCAGTTTATATGTCATTGTAACAAACACTTACGTGTATATTATCACTGATAGTCATAGATTTTGCAAATGACAAAGGTATTACATTAGAGTTTCTTCACGCAAAAGACAGAGAACAAGATATGACCATTGATAAGCTCTTACTTAGTTTTAAGCAAGCTCAAACATCCTAGCCAATGCTTTGAGTTTAGGTGTCTTCGTTATGTGTTGGAGCCTAAAGACTAACATGCATGTTGCTCATAGAATTTTATGTATGACAAAAAGAACTAGCGCTACATATTTTCGTGCTGCAATTAGAGAAAACATACAACACTCACACAATTATTTAGGTAAACAAATTGGTGATTTCTATAGTGTAGCAAGAGAGGCGCTTATAAGAGCCGAAACAAAATACCACATGAAGACAAACTATTTGGCCTAGCAATGTGTAATTACGCCTACCCAGGAATTAACTTTGAGAGACAAGAGCATAGGTTCCCTGTATCCGAGGATGTTTCGTTGGTTGGCTTTGCTCAGCTAGATAATGAAATTGACAATATTACATGCACCTTAGACAATACTTCTGGAATTTTTCCAGCAAACGAAGTGCCGTCGAAATATATACGTCCAGTTGTTAGCTTTACAATTTGTATTGCATATCGAATAGCTATCACTCTCTTCTTCTTCTACACTTAGTAAGAGCTGCAGTTTTATTTGGGTAACTAATGTTTAACATTTCATTATATGCAGAATTTCTGTTCAATTTCGCAGAACAAGCAACCTCCATACTCTGAATGCTCACAGGAAGAGAAAGATAAGAAAAAAACAAAATGGAGAGAAACAGCTCTTAAAAAAAAAAACAGGCTAAGGAGGAGTTGGTTCCAGTTTTGGTTCAGTAACACGAGGGTTCCAAAAAGTTTCCTGCATTCAAAATACATGGAAAAATTGAATCTGATCAACATGGAATCAATGTTAGCTTCTCAAACATAGGCTTGGTAGCCAATGTGGTTTCCATGGGAAAACATGTTTATATTCATGGTACTTAAAGGCTTTGCAAACACATTTATTATAGCATATTATGTTTTATTAATTGCTCATGCATTTCCACACAATTGGATTGCAGGCGTAGTGTCTGGTACCGTTATGCCTCTTCCAAAGTTTGACATGCAGACTATGCCATGTAAGGCCTATGTGTTGCCAGAAGTACCTTCATGCCATTTTTGCTTGGCAAAAAGATTTCCTGATGAACCTTTGGGCTTCTGCTGCGCAAGGGAGATGTATCTTTGTATCCAGTGGCTGTTTCTGATCAGCTACAAGAATTGTTCGCATATTCAACTCCAGAATCTGCACATTTTAGGCAGTTTATTACGCCATTTAACGATGCTTTTGCTTTCACGTCGTTGAAAGTGATTCTTGATAAGAAGTATGCAAAAAAGACTAGTGGCGTGTTCACATGTCAGGCCCAAGGACCAGTGTGAGCCATTATATTCATAACCATTGTATCATTTGAAGAATTAATGAATGATGTGTGAGGGCTTATCAAACCGTTTGTTTATTTACTTACAATCTTGTTTATTGTACACTAGGCCAGGTCATTTTTGAAGACTTTAAGTAGTGCTATCTTAATAGCGCTGTTAACGAAAATTTATTATGGTTAGCGGGCTAACATTAACGGGTTAACACATACGTGCATAGCACGTAGTTTGCCCACCTAGTAAGTATGAATGTAAAGGCTTTCTAACAACTAAACAAATTCACAGAATAATTACATCTAATGTGGTACATAAGATAGCAAATTAGATACTCCCTCCGTCCCAATTTCTTAGTTCTTCTTTCCATTTTGAAATGTCCTAAAATATTTGTCCCACTTCTTAAAACATCTATCAAAATTGGGTCACTTTCCAATTTTACCCTTTAAAAGTCTTTTCTCATCTTAATTGGCTAGTCTATTATCTTTTATTTTATAACGGTTTTTATGATTTTGAAAATTTTGTATAATAAAACTAATTGATATCTATCAAACAAGATCCATATTGAATATGTTTTGACTTTCATATAATAAATTAGCCTCACAAATTTGGTCACAGTAATATTGACTAGATTTAGGGGCAAAATAGAAAAGTCAATACAAAATTTTCACACTCCTTAAAAACTCACTTTTCCAAAAGGGGCCAAGAAATTGGGACGGAGGGAGTATGAATTTGATGAGGGCAAAATTGTCAAAAAAATTCTTATTTGCATTTCATCTCCTCCCAAAATAGAGATCCTGGATTTGCCCTCTCTAAGCAAATTGGACCTCTTATTGAAGTTTATCCACATCTTATTCCATGCTTAACCATGGGATCAAATTCTACTACAAACTCATGGGTAGGAATCACACTTAATAACTAGCTTATAAGGAGAGAGTACTCAAGAGTTTATATACACAAGGTCAAACCCGTACTTAATCGATGTTGGATATTGGAATCTAACATACCACCATGCTCCGAAAGTGACATTTCACATCGGCCACTCTATCGACACTGACCTGATTGTAGCCATTTCTCTTTTTTGACGGCTCAATTCACCAATCAGTATTTAATACTTGGTAATTATTTTAATTTAGCCTATAAATTGGCCCCTCCGCAGGTTGAATTGCAAGATAAAGTTTTGCTAGCTTTAGTATCAAATGATACAACCTTATGGGAAGAACTCAACCTTAAAAATCGGCTTACAAGGAGAATATGCCCAGGATCGTACATGCATAGGAACAAAAATAGGAATTGGGAGCCTGTAGTGAGCAACTCACTACAAGTGTTTAGTGAGAATCTTGACTGTCTGTTCTTGTTATGGACGGTTTAGATTAAATAAATTATTCACGTGACCAATTTATTTAACATTTAGACCATCCAAAACTCTTTGGATGACCGAGATTTACTCACTACAAGATGTAATGACTACGTGCCCCCACTTTCCAAAAATGATAGACTCCCTAAAGTATGCTACGTGATTTCTTCTAGGCCGCGTCAAACCTTTGTTATCCACCCAAAAAATAATAATGTCACTGTCATTTAGGAAAAATTCGTTTTCGTTTGTCTTTTATTAAGTGCATCGACGAACTCATAAGCAGGTCTAAATAAAATAGTTATCCTAATTGTTTACGTGAAATCATGTTTGCTTTCTCGTAATTAAGTTCAAGATAAATTCTTTTTTATAGAGACTTCGATATCAGTGAGGTCATAGTTTCGTGGTTATCGATTTCGATTTTGTCTGCATGCCTATGGTTGTGGTCTACGACAATTTTTTTTGAACGGCAAAAAAAGGTGAGAGGGGACAATTAGCATAGCAACTCCCATTGAGTGTGATAATAGGAGCTCCCGATCCACTGTGGAATATCTAATCCGAGCCATAACTACTGTCCGGAAAGAAAAACCATCACCACATCACCACCTAGGTATTACATGGACAAAAGACCCTCTAAGATAGTCCTGCAGTTGGCGGGATTTGAATCTTGTCATCTAGGCTACCAACTTCGGTGGTGTGGTCCACGTCAGTTAATCACTAAAAACAAGTACTACACAATTTTATACTAATCTCTAATGCTTCGAGTCAAGTGTAAACAAATGAAAGATAAAAATGTCGGCCCGCCTAGTCTATTTATCTACTAGCGTTGGGTGCGAATGTGTAGTACTGAAATCACCTTATTTTAATTTGAAGGACCCAACAACATGCCAAAATATTCATATTTCCTTATATCATTTATTTTATTTTATTTTATGGAATAAAAAGTGCGTACATGATACGTTCAGACAAGTCATGGATAATGAAGGAGTTCATACGTCAACTCCGCATTCAACAATATAGTTGCACAACGAATGTCCAACTATATAGGTCGGATAGAGATAGTGTAACTTATCTGAATGTGAGTGTTCAGAACGACTACATGACATGTTTGGATGACTCATACAACATCGTAGGTCCGAATTCTTGAAGGTAAATGCAGATGAAAGTTACAGAGTGAAGTATTGTCCCACCATATTGTTCTTGATATGATTGACTTATATTGTTGAAAATAATAATCAATAGACGAATTACAATATTGTACAAGTGAAACATGCATAGCTCAAATTTGAAAAAGACCATCATGTCGAAAAGTGGAAACTCTTACTAATTAGTAGGCTGTTTCAGTTTCTCATATGGTTTCCTTGAGACCTACAGAAAACATCAATAAAAACATCATCAAATAAGGGTATTAATAAATGGTGGTTTTATCATATCAAATGTTGAATACTTGCTTGCTTCGTGAATTTAGATGTACCCGATGTGAAGATGGAGAGTTGCGAACGAGACCTAAAAATCCAGCTGATGGAGAACTCGATACTGATTTTCCAGGGGATGGACAGAGAGTTGGTCTTACAAGTGGTGACGGCATATATGGGGCAATCGGGGAACGCAGTACAGTCTGATGATAAGAAGCTGGTGTCGGATGACTAGAAGAAAGTGGAGATGCAGCAGGTGTTCGCCAGGTCAAATGAGATGGAGTTCTTGACAGTGAACGTATTGAAGGAGCCATGTTGATTTTGATTCTGAGAGAAAAACCAGTAAAATTAGTACATTTGATCCTTATAATCAATTATAACTCAGGGAGGTCGAATATACTTCAATGGGAATTTTCTAACTCACTTGTTGTGAACGTCTACGTACTCATCAGTTTCATCCAGTATTTCTTCCTGCAAAACAAGACACAGATGTTAGGTTCGATTCTCACAAGAAAATACTATGTTCAACGAGCTCGAGGTTTTACAATCCATGTGATATCCATTAACATTCTATTGTATTGTTCAGAAAACATCAAATTTGGATTATGCATCATATTTGGATTTAGTACGTCATACTCCTACATTAACGACTTCTGATATGGCTAACCTGTAATAGTTCCTCTAGTACATCTTCCATCGTAATGATACCAATAACTTCTTCCTCTTGTTCGGGAAGAGATTCCAAAACCTCCTTTCTCATAATGTCCTCTCCCCATTCATCGCGTCGTTCAAATCCGTCATGTAATGCTGGACTCTGTGTCTCCGTCTCACTAGAAGTTACAGATGAAGCATATCGTTGCATCCCTACATAATACCCCAGACCAAAATATAAACATAAGGTTCCTTTTGTTCCACCAGACTAAACTTTAACAAACGACAGAACCAAATTACCTTTTTCTGAATTTGCATTGATGTTGATCTCGAACATACCATTTACGGCTGTTGCATTCTCAGTGGAACCCTTAATATCTTGTTTACTCTTCACAACAACAGCCATGTGGCTGTGCCCCTTTTGAAACTGATTCAGAATCTCATAGAGTGGTAAACTATCCTGGACCCTTTGATGCATAAAATTACCACGAGAAAATAAGAATCATATTTATGAAACAAAAATTGGATGCATAAGAAGAGAGTGATGTTCCCCTTTTTGGTGCCACAGTTAAATAGGCTGGTGTAGTCCGATTATCATTTAAAAGAGAAATTACAAGCTAGTGAATTTGAAGCACACCTATAGACAAACTACTGTAATTTAAGGAAAAAAAGTCAAAATATAAACACAAGGATGCAAATTTTCACGTATTTTCTTACCTTGGAATTCTCCTGATGGTAAGATTTCTGATTGGAGTCTCATCTTCAGGATGGCATTTGATTAAGTTTTTAACCTAAAATCCCAGAGTATTCACAGTGGTAAAATGACATCAACTTGGCCAAGGATAGAAATTCAACAGAGAAGATGAACACAGTATATGCGAAAGCATTCTACAGTATTAGGCAATGTGTGTCTACCGTATTAGGTAAATTTACACAAATTAAAGAAAATTATGCATCAGACATTCACATCCTTGCCTTTTACATCTACTTCTTTAAGAAGTAGCACAGTATCTAGAATAAGGGTTGGTCAGGTACTAAACAAACAAAGATGGCTGAAATGTTACCCAATCAGTCAGCGAATCAAGATTCTATCACAAGCGTACTAATTTCCACTTTCATATTGTATTCAAGTTTCCTAAAACTTCACACCATAAACCTGAAACGACATTAGCAGGTTCCACTGTTCTTACCAAAATAAGGCCTATAATATTTGTAGGGCTTCCAGAATAGACAGGTACGCGACTATGCCCTTTGCTCATTAGCAAGTTCATTGTATCCCTGAGGACAGAAAAAAATAAAAATGACTTTCTAGGTAGTAGAACATGTTTTGAATCCCATGCGTAGGAAATCAAGTTTGCAGCATACTCATTCAGTTTAGAATTTAGATCAAGGGAAAATATTTTAGACATGGGTGTCATAGCATCTTTGGCAGTCTTCTGAGTTAAATCCAACGCTCCAGAGATGATGGTAGTTTCATCGTGTGTCAGCTCTCCACCTTTCCCTGCCTGATTTTTAACATAAAGATAGCTATTTTACAAGCAGAAGAAACCCCAAAATTAGCAACAAAATTTTCGAGGTACGAGAATTTGTTACTAACCTCATTGCCATGAAGGTCCACCAATGTCTTCAGTTCTGCTCGTCTTAGAAGTGCAGAATGCCCCTTTCCGAGGAGATAATCCAACAGCTGACACAATACAAACAGAACCCCCATCAAATAGATTGAAAATAACTCCGACGGACAATTTTCATTTACCATACATAGAAGCATGTTACCTTACTGATAGGGTAGGATATAGGGAAGAAGATTATAACAAGCACACGAACTACGGCTGATAGTTTTGCACCTACACTCAATCCATACCGAGAACACACGGCTTGAGGGATAATCTGTGCAGAAAAAAGGTAAACAAGAGCAAAAACAAAAACAGAAGGTACTGTTTATTAAGCTTTCAGCAATCAAACAAATTCCAAAAGATAGAATGTCCATCCAAGAAATTACCTCACCGAATGCAAGTATGAGGGTAACAGATATCAATATAGCACCCCAAGCTGGTAGCAGAGCATCAAGGAAAATGGGCAAAGCCTTGATGCAAAAAAGAAGAAGAGTAGATTAATCAAATTTTGAAACAACCAATTGCCATAGATTCAATTAAACTAACATACCTCCATTGCCATGGCATTGCATATGAGGAGGGTACACAGGAGCAAGTGTTGGTTCTTAACAATGGGCAGGATCTTCGCTGCCATAAAAAATACAAAAGATATATAAAGAGCAGATGATACTTAAAAGCAAATATATGAGATGAATCAATTGAAGTGAAGATCAAAGACCAAACCTGCATTTTTTCTGTCCTCGGGCTGACCGGCCTTAGTGAGGACCTCAAGATCAACAAGACTAAGGGACATGAGTCCCAAAGTGAGGCCAGACATGATACCAGCAAAAAGTACCAAGGCCGCAGAGATCATCAGATACACCCAGAACATGGTCTCACAACATGGCACGTCATTTGCTGCCATTGCTCTGTTATGAACTGAAATATGATTGGAGATGGAAATATGGGATGGAAAGCAAAAGAACAAGACGGAGCACCAATGCAGTTGGGTTTAAATAGACTGGACAGATATGGACAAAACACAGGACCTCTATCTTTTGATCAAGTTGCTTACCCAAAGAAAAAACAAAAGGAAAAGTAAGAAAAATGCAGAGTCATAAACATCAAAAAGTCCATTAAACCACTACCAATAGCCATCATTACGAAATTAAAGGGAGGTTATGTAAACAACTACAACAACAAAAAGAAAAGCATAACATCAAACCTTCAAGGCTACAATTGACTGAGACAAGGTGTACTCCTGCAGTCAATACATCACAATCTTCAAGTTATCAGCGTGCATTTCCCAGAGAGGAATCAGATCATCACATTCTACAATATTTTGGGGCGTACTGTTTTGGCCAGCCTCAAATTTGGTGCAACTCTCCTTTAGCCCTTTTGCTCCAATATTCTGAGGAGAGAAAATTATGCCCTTGGTGATGCTATTGGTGATGCTACATGAAACCCAAAGAGAATAGAATAATGAATGTGCGAGAGCAGTTGAAAATAAACAATACACGCACAAGAATGGAAGCTCAGTAGGAAGTTTCTCACTGGACTTACTCATAAATTACTCATAATAACAGTCAATTCAAGATGCATGACTGGCAAATGACAGTTAACATAATATTTTTTTCCAACCGCAAATATGCACGGTTTAAGACTTTTCTAGAGAAGAGTACTGGAGGGAAAAAAAATTAACTCTTTCAAATCCATTGAATAAAAAGCATTCAAAGCCAAGGTAACAAATTAAAAAGTTTCTGAAAGCAACATGGGTTTATTGTGTATTTAATTAATATAAGGGGAGTGATTTGCACACCCCCTCTTTGTCTTCTAGTGAAATTTTCATGTGTAAAAGTTTCACTAAAAGACAAAAAGGGGTGTGAACATCAATTACCTTTAATATTGGGCCCAATGTTGTGCTTTGTTGGGCCTGAAGGTGAATGCATCATTCTGCAACCCTGTTTTATACTTGTTTACTACATGTGGATGCACACCTCAGCAATGAGAGAAAGGTTAGGTAGACAATACCTACTAATTATCATATAATATTTCCTTTTGGGGAAGGGAACCAAGGATGTAAACAAATAACCTTCTGAACTCAACCCAAAACTTCTGTCAGAGCATTTCACTTAATGATGTTTTTTTTTCCCTTCTAATTTCCACAGATTCATCTGCTTTTACACGATCATATTGCATACAACAGTTTATCCACTCTTCTTATGGAAAAAGAGCACATCTAACTTGGATACTTGTGAACCAGTTATTCCAATGCAAATATGGGACAAAATCTTTAGACGCACTGATTTCAAGGGTCATCACCTGTGTTTACGAAACAGGGACGACCAACATAAAGTTTGTATGATCTACATACAGATTCATGGCCTATGGCAGCATATTTTGTTATGGTGATGCCATGCACAGTTAACAGCCCTAACAAGAATATTCACACAATGGCAGTAGAAATTTCGAGATTATTAAGTGAGAATTTCTTACAAATGTGCTCAGTACCTATCAAGCCAAAACTCTTAGGAAGAGTTCCGGGTGCAGTGATCAGTGTTTAAGCACAACAAAGTCGACATTACTGAAAGAACAGAAAGTTCCATAAAAGAGTACCAACCAATGGACACTCACTGTACAAAGTATTCATAAACCAGCCAAACATCTGATGGTCAAATACACGATTTACATATAGTTCTCCGATTCCAAGAGTAAGGCATGTGCAACTAATAGTGCAGACAATGTTATGGAAATGACCAACCCACTGTTAAATATGTCCAAAAATAGGCTCTTCATTTCTCATTGGCAAAATCACCAGTCGAATCTACAATAGTTCATTTTCTCTGATGTTGATCATATGCTTCATTTCACTTTCTGATGTCGATAATAACAGACCTATGCCAATGAGCTTGGATATCTTGGTTAGAAAACTAAGATTCTCAAGGGGCTTGAATGCTTGTAATGATGAATAGGCCACTGGTCAGGATGATTATAGCATATGATCGAAAATATAAGTGTATAACTCTTAGTTGTGCGAAGCGGGAGGGGGGCTAAAGAGGGAGTGGGGGTGGGGGAGTGGATTATCATAGAAGTGTGGGAGCGCTGATAGGATCGTTTAGGAAAAAAATTAACAAAAATTATATATATATATATATATATATATATATTTATAGTTTAAAGTTAAAAAAATATTATTCTACCATTAGATTGCAAAACATCCAAATTCACATAAAGGGATAACAATTTGGTTTCCACTTTTTTCAAAACCAAACCAAACCAAGCCTTATGTCCCAATCAATTGGAGTCGGCTACATGAATCGTTTTTCTCCATTGAGCTCTTTCAAGTGCTCAAAAAAAATTATTTTTTATCTCCTACTATATAACACAATTCACATTGATATATATTGTTTTGTATGCATAGATAGACAACAAATTCTAGCCTATATATTTGTCGCCGGATCGCCATCACCGGTCTAGCCTATTGTATTCACCTTTTTGAGTGCAAGTTCCCATATAGCTTAGGCACGAGTTCCCATCATTATTGGAACGTATTTCCTTCGAGTTTTGCCCTCCGAAACGAGGAAATGTGTCTCTTGCCGAGAAACGTTAGCTACCCCCAAGTTTCGTGCTACTAAGGCACAACAGTAAGAGTAGGGCTAGTTACTAGTCTTTGGAAAGATTAACAAAAGTATAGTAGTTCTCAGATTTCTAGTTTGTATCCTTTTTCAATCTTGCTTGTGCTTATTTGTGCTCTATTCAATTCCCAATCAGTTCTGAGGTAAGGCAAGGAACCATTCACAGTTGTCTGGTATATAAAGACCTTTCAACAAGTATGCTGTATGCAAGCCTGTGTTGGAGACAATCTTTGGCATATACCAATTGTAACATCATACTTGTTTTGACTAAGAATGAAAACAATGAAGAAGCAAACATTATATAATTTCTGGTATGATGGTTTATGTGGTGTGTGGCGCCCAACACGCTTGTGTGTATGTTATGTGGTTTATGATGTGCATGTAGTACTACTAATGGAATATTGGACCTTGTTTAATGAAGTTTTGATGCAACTGAGCAAACACAGTAATAAACAAATTAATGTAATGTTATTTCAGTATTTGATATTGCTAACATTGTTTCTAGGTTATTATGCAGTGCTTTTGATGGGTAATCCCTAATTCACCTATCCCTAAAAATTGACAACTTCGATTTTTATATAGCAGTTCTAAGCATTGAATGTGATGAAGAATTAGCTAGAATTCAAATTGCTTTAACCATAACATTAATCTAAGCATGTAATTTGTTAAAAAATCGTTAAAAATGGTGCTCAATTTCTTTTTGTTCTGAGAAATAAAGAAAACGCTAGCAATCAGGCATATGAAGTCAAGACTAATAAGGTGGTTGGATCTTGGACTTGCCCAAAGAAACAACATATACAAGAAATGAGTTCACTTATCCATTGCGTTTATGGGAAATGGAAAAATTGGATCTTCTTCAAATACCTTATCTGCATCTGATTTCCATAACATTGTAACATTTCTTGCTCACTTGAATTGTCCCTTTCCTTTCATTCAAGCGAGACCAAAACATCAAAGTACAACTGCCGCATGACAACTCAGTAAGTTCAAAAAGAGACAGAGTAATGAGTTGTATAGTATTTTCCTACGTACATACATAAACTCAATTGGGGAGTAAGACTCTATGAAGGTGGAAGGGAGCTCTACCAATATCACATAACACGCATTTGAAAACATAAAATTGGATTGACAGTTTTGGACTTTACGTTTCCATCAGACGCTTCTGTTTTGAATCCTTAATCAGAGTTTCGCATCTCCTCCGGTTTGTTTACAAGCAGCAGTAGGCATCATCACTTTGATGCAATTCAAACCAATTCAAGTACAGATTGATGCTGATGGAGGGTTGTGATTAATCTCCATTTTTGCAATCTTCTAACCTGATGCTACCACCGAAACTGTTGAAGCTGTAGTGCTAAACGGTGCCGCAATCAAACACACACAAACCACACACACAAGAACACAGAGTATTTACGTGGTTCCCCAAATTACAATGGAAGAGATACATAGATTATATACTCTCGTGTATCAACTCAACAATATTAGCCTCACTATATACTCTCGTGTATCTCTCTGTTTTTTTTCTAATTTCTGATACAATTACAATGGAAGAGATACATAGATTATATAGGAGAACATTCCACTATTACAACGCCAGACAACCCATTAATTGAGTTGGTTGAGGAGTTGAGCCAATTAGTCAAGAAACTACCAGTCAACAGAAGCTTCTGCCATCTTTTTGGCAAGAGTAAGAGCTTTTATCTTCTGCTTGGCTGCCTAGCCTTTCATATGGTTTTCTTGATACCTGTTTCACAAGTTGAATGAGGGAGTATTGAATCACTTGGCCAAAACGAATATGAATAGTTCGGAAAAAAAAAAAACTATGAATAGCAGTACTTGGGGCATGAATCATTACTCGATGGGACGATGGAGAGCTGAGAACAGGGCGCATATATCCAGAAGGAGAATTTGGAATGAATTTTCCAGGAGAAGCATATAGAGTTGGTCTAACAAGTGGTGGCTGAATGTAGGGGGAAAGTGGTGAACGAAGTATTGGAGTATATGAAGATAGTGGGGATGGCTCTGGAGTTCTCCAATGAATTCCAGTCGTTGAAGCTGCTCCAGGAGATCTTGATGATGACCTTCTTGAAGGTAGCAGATCAATTTTGATTCTGGAAGAAAAAAGTTCAACTAACATCATCTGTATCATGGTCTGAAATATGTATTCTAGAAAATCAGAATGGTTGTTACTCACCTGTTATGAACGTCAACATATTCATCGGTTTCATCCAATATTTCTTCCTGAAACAACAGAGAGTTACATTACATGGAACTACATATCCAAAATGCAAAATCAGAATATGCATTTAGATTCAATGCTAATTTCCACAAATTATGATGTAGGGAGAGACATAGATTCTCTTGACAATCTCATCAACCAGGATATTGATGAATGGGCTGGTCTAGGATGGACCAATTACCCTGCAGAGAAATATCTGTGCATCCACACAAACTGTATTCGTTTTTTTGTCATCTAATTTATCAAGAGTGAAAAAACTCAGACTACCAAGCATGAGAATCAGGTTTCTATATCCAAGCAGTCTTTATCTCCAGTCCTACTACTCCTTTTACGATATAAAATTGAGATACTCACCACTCAAGAGCCTTCCCAGTTCCCAGTCAAATGGGAAAAGAGTTCAAATGGCAAGGCAATACCTTATGCCAGTAGAAAGATGAATTGTTTCATACTTGAAATTTATTTCAGAAAAATGAATATTTTTTTTCCTAAGTACAAAAACATCCCAACTTGACACCATAGAACAGTATGACATTCATAAACAATTGATTAATTGGAATTCTTCAGTGCACCAGTTGAGATTGTTATCCTTCGTGATGGGGTTAATTGTAGGCAGCAGTTTTTTTCCTTTCCTTTTTGCATAAAGATTGCTGATTAACAATGCTTTATGTGGGAAATGTGCTTTTGAGCACATGAAAGGAGCGAGCACTAAGAAATCTAGGAGTAGGGTAGAATTTCAAATTGTGCAGATAGGCTCAGCAAATTATACATCAGGCAGAAATAGAATTTACTGATAAGCAGCAAATCTAAGAGCTGCTATTACTTAGGACACTACCTGTAGGAGCTCCTCCATAACATCCTCCATTGTTATTATGCCAATGACCTCTTCATCTGAATTATCTGGAAGAGATTCCAAGTCTTCACATGAAATACACTCTTCTCCTTGGTTCCACTTCTCCAACTGCCAATGCATATGACCATGCTCCATAATACTCTCTAATGCAGGACTTTCAATTTCATTATCAGTCGAATACAAAGAGGATGATGCATCTGTAGAGTGGCATATATGCTCTTTTTTCCCAAATGGTGAATGGATCACTGCAATACAAATCTACAAATCTTATGATCCAGATTGGGCTATAGATGGTGTTCACTGGACAATGGACACCATATTTTACCTTTTCTCCCTGTTTGCTTCGCTTTCAAGTATGATTTAATATCCATGTTCTGTTCAGCCTCTCTGGAAGATACACTGACACTCCTTTTAACAACAATGGCCATGTGAGTATGGCCCTTTTGGAATTGGTTCAGTATATCATAAAGTGGCCAGTTGTCATCTACCCTGCAAGAGATAAGAAATTCAGAAAGGACTGGTTGCAGAAACTTATTGGCCATCAAAATGATATTGCATGCACCGAAATTCATAAGCAGCCTCACGAATTCGCATTTGCACCATATGCTATTGCAAATACACTCGATTCAAAAACTTGAATTGGATGAGAAAATTTCATACCTAGGAATTCGCCTGATAGTCATGTCTTTTATTGGGGTTTCATCCTCAGGGCGACAGAATATCAAATTTTTGACCTACATCAAGAGGAAGATTTTGTGAATTTATCCACAATGCAGGTTTTGGGTAAAGTAACCTGATATGACACGAGCAACTACTTACCCTATCTTTACCAGCAACAAGTCAAGCAAAAGAACTTGGCATTTTTCAAAAACTAACAAGTCGGTGGGCATGAATAGAAAGAATGGTCATACTATTTGTGAATGTCAATGAGTATGAATCAAAAAAAGACTGATATACGCACTTTGTTGATATTATAGGTCATTAATATCGTTGAGCTCATGCCATAACACCTATAATACAACATTTGACTTACCAAAACTAGACCGATAATGTTTTGGGGGCTTCCACTGTAGATGGGAATTCGACTGTGGCCCTTGCTCATTATTAACCTCATTGTGTGCCTAAAACAAAGAAGGATCACGGTTTCAATAATGAAGAGGAAACAATCAGCTATATTGACACTTATTTCAAAGGAGGTACAAACATGTCAAGTTTAGAATTTATATCAAGGGAAAAGGTCTGAGATATGGGTGTCATAGAATCTTTAGCAGTCTTCTGTGTCATATCCAATGCTCCATTAATAATAGTAGTTTCATGATGCGACAGTTCCCCCCCTTTTCCTGCCTAAAAATTCAATAACAGTAGTTTTACTTTCTTGACCACCAGAAGCAATCACATTTAGCCAATATGAGATGACAGATATCATTTTATTTCAGAAACCGAATTGCAATAAGTTGAAGGTACAGCTAACCTCATTTCCGTGAAAATCAACCAATGTCTTCAACTCCGCTCGCCTTAGAAGTGGGGAATGGCCCTTCCCCATGAGCCAATCCAACAGCTAACACATCAGAAAGCACAAACCAACTGTAGTTTCACATCCATTCCAATGGTCTGGATATCTTGCTACTATTTTCTTTGGGTAAATACCTTACTTAAGTACTCCTTCCGCCCCATTTTGGTTAGTCAATTTTGGGAGTTCCAACATTTCAATGGAATGTGCTAATCACTCTACTTGAATTCAATTTTCAAAGCATTAATTCAACAGTGCCCTTTTGTTCTTTTTCAATGTTCTAAAGCTCGCTAGGCACTTCCAGGGCGGCCGGGAACCTTCTACTTCCAGGCTGAGTACTTGGTGCACCTAGTCAAGCTAGTCGGCGAGGGGCCTTCTAGTGCCACTACGACGAGTACTCAGCCTTCTAGACCTTCTTTTCAAATAGTATTCTTTTTTATTCAATTTTTAAAGATGACTTTGAGACATCTCAAAAAGAATAGAGGACTAACAATTAAGGACGGAGGGGCCGAGTAAAAAAAAAAAAACCAATGAATGATGGAGGGAGTACAGTTTTGATGCACAAGCTCAGTCCATTTAAGTTCAAAAGCATTTTTTCATATCAATAGAGTCATTCACGCGAGTGGGTTTGGTAGTAATAAAGTCATCCACAGTGGTACTCTGCTCATGCTTAATGAATAAGGTTCTGATTCAAACTTCAAACCCCACAATAAAAAATCTCCCATTCGATTTTGAGTGTATTCTCAATCTGTTCAGCAAACAATTGAAAGACATGGGGAGCCTTGCTCGATCAATCTTCAAAGCTGCTTATTAGTTGAAATATCTCTAAATGGGATCAGAAACTCTTCAATGTTGTGATTAGATGGTGACCGTATTCCCAAACAGTATTCTAATTGTTAGAGCTTGTCCCACATTGGGTAATTAAAACCTCCAAAAACTAGTATATGAGTTGGGTGGCCTCTTCACTCATTGCCAATTGGTTTTGAGTTGGATGTTTTAACATGGTATCAGAGCTAGGCTTTCGGAGGATTTTGGACAAGACTCTTTTGGTTATTTCCCCGTTGTTTGTGCCATAAGTGCCCCATGTTTCGTTATGATCCCGATGTCAAGGATCCGTTGTCTATCTCTCCGCGTGCGGGTGCAACGGGTTGCACGTGCAGGGGAGTGTTAGAACTTGTCCCACATTTGGTAATTAATACCTCCAAAAACTAGTATATGAGCCTCAGCGGCCTCTCTACTCATTTCCAATTGGTTTTGAGTTGGAAGCGATAACACTAATAAATCGACACTTAGTCCCCACAGGTGATATGGTAGGAGATCAAATCAGTTAAATTGATCGAGGAGAAAAAGTATAGGAGGCGCTAGAAACCACAAGCATACCTATATAACAGTTAATACAGTATCAAACATAAGCATTACCTTACTAAATGGATATGACACTGGCAAAAAGATGACCAAGAGGCAGCGAACTAAGACACAAAATTTTGCACCAAAACTTAATCCATACCGCGAACAGACAGCTTGAGGGATGATCTACAAAGTCAGGATACAAATTTTTAGATGAAAGACATTTTCTGTGTAAAAAGAAATCAAAATCTCAGTATTTTACCTCGGCAAATGCAAGAACCAGAGTAACTGACACGAGTATAGCAGCCCAAAAGGGGAGAATGGAATCCAGGAATATAGGAAGGGTCTTGAATACATAAAATAAAAATCTATAGTCAGCTACTTTAAAAGATATTAATTCCCGTAGGTGAAACTACATATATGAAACATACCTCCATTGCCAGTGTTTTTCCGACGAGGAGGGTACATAAGAGCAAATACTCATTCTTAACGATGGGCAGAATCTTTGCTGTCAATCAATAAAGAAGAGAACATCAACAGAACTCCAGAAAATTTGTTGAAGAAAATATTGAGATCGATAACCAAGTGACTTAAGGACTAAGGACTATGTTATGTGTGCCAACCAGCATTCTTCTGGTCTTGGGGTAGACCAGCTTTGACAAGGACTTCAAGATCAACTTGGGTGAAGGACAAGAGTCCAAGAGCAAGGCCTGACGTGAGACCAGCAAATGACACAAGGACCAAACATATGAATAGATACAGCCAGAATTTGGGCTCACAACATGGCGCATTGTCATCTCTCATTGTATTGTTTAGTTATTAATGTATGAGATGGAAGAATGATCGCAGTGGGGAATCTAATGGCAGGAGAAAATGAAGAAGTAAGGTTGTATATATAGAATTGAAGAGTTATGAATCGTTCGAAGGCAATGATATAATAAGGAATGGAGAAGGCCAAAGGTTGTTAGGCACAATAATCCAAGATGCCACTGCCACATACGTGGGCTATGGAACAAAGTTCTAGCAACAGACAGTAAGTAACCAATGTAGTAACTTTTTTGGTGGTTAGAAAATATTTGAAGATGGGTAAGGTTTCAAACATGAAACATATGCAATTTTACACGTCAAGAAGAAGCAAAGTAGGAAAAACAAAGAAATGCATGCCAGACATAACTTTTAACTGATGGTAGAGTAAGATGGTCCCACATGCCTTGATCTCAGTGAGACTGCACCAGATAGCTCCTGTCACAATAGGTTCATACGTATCTGGGGCTTGCCCATCTATATTTTAACCACGTTCTACCAACTGCCCAGATTCTTGCTCGAGATTATAGATACAGGCATTGCCGTGTAGCAAATCCACCTAGAGTTAAAAAAATTCAAAAAAAATTCAAAAAATGCTAACTCCAATACTGGAAGAACCAAAAAAATAAAAAATGAAATACATGTCAGAAAAACTTTTGACTGATAGTGATGGAGTGGTTCCAGCACCCGCATATAGGGAGCGGTTCCAGCACCCGAATATAGGCTAACTAAATGTTTTCAGGAAATCTACATCTGTCCAGTAAGGAACAATGCATATTCCCAAATGCCTTGATCCATGTAAAACTACACCAGATAGGTCTTGTCCTAAACAAGTTTATGTAACTGGGGTTTCCCATCTGTATTCTACTTAAATTCCAACCACCCCGGTAAGATACTCTTCTAGATTATGGGAATAAAACCACGTACCTAACTGTGATTCGTGAGCCACGAAAAGCTGCATTGCAGCTTGGAAATGGGGGTATTGAATGTAAAGAAAATCAGCAATCCAGTACCCGAAGAATCAAATTCCAGCATGATCTGTTGTCATAATTTTGGTTAAGTCAGAACTATGACATGGGGATTCAAACTCGGGACGACAACAGATTAAAAAAATAAAGAATTGTTATAGGCCCATTATAGCTTTTTATAAGACTTCTAGTCCACCTAATGTTTTCATAACATCTAATGTTTTCATAACATCTCTAATCCACTAAACCATTTTTTTTATTCTTTTAGGTTCATTCTATTTTTTTACTAGACAAATGTACCCTTACATTAAATTTAATACATAATATACATTTACCGGAAAAGTCGCTGGCGCCAGAAAGTCGCCGGGAAATTGGACTTCGCCGGAAATTGACTGGCGCAGATGTTGTTATCTAAACTATGTCATTTTTTAAAAAAATCCTACTTAGGATCGGATGTGGTTATCTTGACTCACAAGATGTGGTTATCTGTACTTATAAGATGTGGTTATTTGGACATATTTTTGTTTAAAAAACTTACTTTGATCAAGTCTTCAACCACCCAAGCACTACAAGGTAGCAGCACAAACCCTCTGCTTTTAACATAAAAATTTTACTGAAAATTGAAAAAAACAAAAAAAAAACACTTATGATTCAATCACTACTGTTGAATGGCGACAACCAGGTCAAGTGTTCCGGTTTAGTTTTTTTAAAGCTCACTAGGATCAGATGTGATTATCTAGAACTTTAAAAAGAAAAAGAAAAAGAGACTAGTTGAGATCAAATCCAAGAGGTGGTTATCTATATGAAAGAAAACGGTGATTCCATCAATCTTGTGCTACTCATCAATGGGGGAGTTTTCATTCCTTCAACCTCATGTCGACGACCTCATCAAACCCCTCAACTCCGTTCCCTATTGGCAATCTCGCCACCACTTAGATGCCTTGGATCCAACTCCACACTCTTTCTAATCTATCCTCATCCTCGTCCCCCGCTGCAACTGATCCAACTAAAAGAAAACGCAAGCTTCCCTCAAATAGCGAGTACGTTGACGTTTCGTTAACTCCATCTGGCCTAGCCCCACTCGCAGGAGTACTGACGACAACCACAACCGCCGCCGCCGCCGCCGTCACCACCAATTCACACTCTCAACAAAGGGGTCTTTTGGCTAATAATCCATAATCGGATTATTGGATTATTTGTTTTGTCTTTATTCAATTTTTTTTTGCATTTGTTAGTTTTGCGTCAAGATTTTGTGGTTTCTGGATTCCTCTTGACGACCAATAATCCAAGTATTTTGGCTTTATTCAAAAAAATATTTGGTTTGACCATAATTTGTATTTGTTAGATTCGTCTCGTCAAGAGGAATCCAGAAACCACAAAATCTTGACGCAAAACTAACAAATGCAAAAAAATTTGAATAAGGACAAAATGAATAATCCAATAATCCATAATCCGGTTTAGTTTTTTAAAGCTCACCGGATCCAGATGTGATTATCTAGAACTTAAAAAAAAAAAAGGACTAGTTGAGATCAAATCCAAGAGGTGGTTATCTATATGAAAGAAGACGGTGATTCCATCAATCCTATGCTACTCATCAATGGTGGAGTTTTCATTCCTTCAACCTCATTGAACCCCTCAACTCCGTTTTCCCTACTGGCAATCTCGCCACCACTTAGATGCCTTGGATCCAACTCCACACTCTTTCTAATCTGTCCTCGTCCCGCGCCGCAACCGACCAAACTAAAAGAAAATGCAAGCGCCCCTTAAATAGCGAGTACGTCGACATTTTGTTAACTCTATCCGGCCTGACCCCACTTGCAAGAGTACTGGCGACAACCACAACTGCTGCCGCCGTCACCACCAATTCACACCCTCAACAAACCCTAGTTCCCATGTGGGCCATACCCTCAAATTCAGCGCCAACATTCTGGATTGTTCCACCACAAATCCAATCCAACCAATTGCCACAAATCTAGACGACGCCGTTTGTGAACATATCGGCGAGGCCCATTTCGTCGTTCTCCATTCAACCAGCCATTAACATTACGACTGCGACAACACCGCCGCCGTTGGAGATCCAAGCCATAGGCGGCTCCACCCTTATTAAAGGGTGGTCACATGAACACCCTAAAAAAAAATTGTTTAGAAATACATGTAAAATTTTTAGCTTTAGTTTAGTATAGCCATTGTTGAACACTCTACTCACAAATATTTGAACACTCTACCCAAAAATATTGGAACACTTAACTCAACAAATCAAACCACAAATTAAGTTTCTATAAACAACTGACTAAAATCTAAAGTCTTCCCGTAGATGGTCGATATACACTCTAAAGCATTTTATATTTTATATTACATGTGATACATTTATATCGGGTTTTGTTTTAACATTTATACCACGAACACTTGTCAATCTGGTAATTCACAATAAAATTCCTAATACACCCGTTCAAAACAAAGGGCACACTCTTTACGACAAAAATTAAGAAAATCAAGAAAAAAGTATCTATTGTATTGGTATCATCCTATGACTTCTCTTTCAACAAAAATCAACTCTATGTGAGAAAATAAAAATCCGTGCGAACCTATTCAACACACAAATTTTAACAATAAATTATTTATCTCCTGCTTTAGTTTTATTTGACATAATAACATAGAATTCACTAAGAAAATTTGTGATATGAATTTTCATATCATTTGGCTTTATTATTCACACTAATATATGAAAAATATACTAGTTAGTAGAACTAGTAGAGTTAATGTTGAACTAGTAGAGTTAAGGTAAATTTTGAACACCCTGTTCAAATTTTCTAGAGCCGCCACTGATCCAAGCGTTGTCGTCTCCGACTACTACTACGAGCTCCACGGTTGGTGCAAAGATAGAGAAATTGGTTTCCACTATCGCACCGAGTAGTTCGAGCAGTGGTAAGAGTAAAACCCAGATGCTCAGAGATTTTTCCATAGAGGTTTACGACAAACAAGAGCTTCAATTGATGGGCTCCCACAAACAGTGAAGGTTCAATTGATGGAATTTCTTCGGGCATCGAGGAGGGTGAGCACGTGCGCACAAAGGGCAAGGGGTTTAGAGGTTCGCACATGTAGTTTGTTGCGTATAAGTGGGGGTAGTTGGGGCTTTTGTTATTCTAGTGGATCTTATGTCTTAGAGAATATTTGGGTGGACCTTAGACTCTAGGAAATTGATATAGTGAACCCTATACCAACTCTCCCGTGACTTGGGTCTACGTGTTTGATGTCCTGAAATGCAGCGGTGATCGTAGTCTAAACCATAGAACTTGGTGAGTTCAATATTAAAAAATTCATGGCAACTTATACTATGAATTTGTGAAGATTCAACCTGTTGTACTTGTATAACATTGTTTCTTGGTCTCCATCCACGTAGTATTGCAAAAAGTGTAACCTGGGGTAGGCACTGGAAATTGTGGTTAACTATGGTTGTACCTAACAGGTGCCATGTATGATGCATCAACGATTTGGACACAAGAGGTCAAACACGCATGATTCCGAATCAAACGTTAAGCGTGCATTGTAGCGACCGGATCCTTGGGGACAAGCAGAATCACTCTCCCGAAACTACAAGGAAGCTGAAAAGGTCCAACTATCTCAGAATCAGTAAAATTGAATGCAGTTTGTGTTGGAATTTTCACGAAATTCGGATGAATGAAACCGGGACGTTTCGGAGGGTCTGACGAGGCAACCAAACGGTCTATCCCGGATTCGATTTTCAGCAGTTTCGTATGGTTATTGCCCCTCATGAATTGAGGTTTATGATGCAATTCATTACAAGAGTTACAACAATTGAATTGCGTATTCAATTTCGTATTCATGGCTTGAGGTTTTTCATCAGCTATAAAAAGGCAGCTTTGGCCTTGTTTTTCGACACCAGAAATTCGAGAGTATTCGTTCTTGTGAGAGAGAGGCAGACAAGAGTTGCAGTTCGCCAAGGCTTCCAGCGGTGGTGTTCCGGTGGTTGTGGTTCAGCCGTTGTATCCTGGGACGAAGACGCCGATACAGTCTACAACACCCACGGTAGGCGGCGAATCTTTGTTAAGGAGACTGTGGTATCACAGGACTCGGCTCTTGTTTCCTAAACACTGTTTGTATCTTTTTCCCGTTTCTGTAATTTCTGTTTCAGTAATTTCCGTTTCAGTATTTACTTGTTGTACGTATTTGTGTTCATATGAATGGAAATTGTTTTCTGGAATTTTGCGATTGCCGCTGTATTTTTCCAACAGTTTGGTCCGCCTCGGTGGTGCCGAACGGATGGCACCCTCGGCGAGGAGCACATGTGCGTGGTTTTGGACGAATAAGGATTTGAATGATCTTTGCCGAGCGAGAGGCGCCCAAGGTGTGGCCTCCTCCTCTTGGCTCTCGGCAAACCCTTGAGACCTCCGCCGATCGCGCGTGCTGAGCGTCCTGGGGCTGGGTCACTCGAGTTCCGAGCCAGTCGACCACGGACAAGTGGGGGCTCGGAATGACACTTGGTTCGGGGGAAGCGTACCAAGCACGCCACACGTTTCCCACATGTTTCCCAAGGGAGCATTAAATGCGGCAATCACCTACTTTGTCACCGCCGCCTGCAGCAGCATGTGGGTTGTGGGGGATGTCTCGAGGTGATTTGACTACTCGATCCCACGTGCCGTGACGTCGACCGGGATATGGCGTCTGTGGCAGAGACAGAGGTCACGTCACCTGTCATTCCGAGCGCGAATGACAGGCGCGTGGGGGGAGCCGAGCGCGTGGGACGCGCGCTCCCTCTGCCTATAAATACCCACTCACAACTACCATTAAGGGGATCATCTATCTCTCTCTCCTCATTTACTACTCTCATAACTTCACTTCTTTCTGGAAATATATAGCATATTTCTTCCCTCCGGTGACTGACTTTATCATCGGAGTGCCTTCCCGGACCACCACCGTCCGGGCGAGGCATTAACGAGGTTGTCTACTTGTGCAGGTTCCCCTCCGGCGCGCTCCACACCATCCACCGCAGCCCATCCAACGTCCAGGAGGTTCAGAGGGTCCATTCCGGCAAAGACACTCCCACATGCATGTTAAACGTCAATCAAAGAAGCTTAGTAAATTGATTAACTCATCTTCCAAAACTTCCTGAATCAACTAGGGTAGAAATTACTTCATCCAAAACAACAGCAGATAATTTGAAGTATTTATACAAAATTACTATAAGCAATGAAACAATACACCGAGAGTCAACAACAGCAAAAGCAAACCTGAATTTTCATTCCAGTTAAACAAATGAATTACATTGGAATCGGGCCCATTAACCTATTTACGATTTTTTTAACTTTATTAAATAAAAAGTGTGTTTTTTTAACTTCATTCTCAAAGTACGTGAAAACGTGTTTGGTAAACACGCTTCTGGAAATTGTGTTTTCGTTTCACGCTTTCGCCGTGGATTAGGACGGATTAACTCAAAAAACTGCTTGTTTGGGAGACCTCTCGGAAAACCCATTCTGAGAAAATATATTCTCCATTTTTTAAGTTCCAAGCCAAAAGCTAAAAGTAGCTCCGGACCACCCTTTTTATTTTTACTTCTCATTCTGCACAAAGGTAATTCTAAAACGTGTTCACAAAACACACTTTCTAAAAACGTGATTTGTAAACACGCTCTTGGTGTTTTGTTCAGTTATGGAGCTCTGGCGCTGGAGATGAGGTACCTGGGTGCTTTTGAAGTTGGTACATCGAAAAGAAAGAAATACAGGGAAAGAAGAAGATATGATTAATTGTTATTGTTTCCTCTCTTGATCTTCTGTCTTTTCTTAATTTGTTCGTTCTTCACCTTACAGCTTCTTCTCCCCTCTCTTTAATTTTGATTACTTTCTACGTAACTTCTTTTCTCAATTCCTGAAAGATTGCATGAAGGGGTTGTATGAACCTTAAACCCCATTCCAGAAATTGGACTCCAATAACAATCGAAGACGGATTCAATTGATGTTTTGAAGGAAAGGAGCTGTGTGAGGGAGGAAGAACGAAACAGGTGTAATATACATAAAAGTTGTGCTGGTTTGGTTTTGAGTTTTAATTTTTGTAATGATTAGAGGGGGCAATAGGTATAATAATTATAAAATAGGTATTAATGATTGGAGAGAGATAAAGAGAAAAATAAAAATAAAAAATAAAAATAAGAGTAATAATTGAATAATAATTGAGAAAACCGGTTTTTGAAAACCAAACCAAACAAGACCAAAGCGTGGCTACGGTACCCCTTTGCAATTTAAGTACAAAGGCGTGTCTTCCAATGACGCTTTTTAAAAGCGTTCTTTGAAACCACACTTTCATGGTTAATTAAGATTACCTTTAGGCTATGTTTGGAAGTTAGGGAAAGAAAGAGAAAATAATTAAGAAGGAAATTAGAGAGAAAATTGAAGAGAAAATGGGAGGAAAGTTGAATAATTTTCCTCCCATTTGTAGAACCAAACAAAGGAAGAAATTTTTTTTAATTTTTTTCTCCCTTTCTCTTCCTTTCCTAAGGACCAAACAAAACCTTAATTATGGCATAATGAACAACAAAGACGTGTTTGCCAAACATGTTTTTTTGAAAGGGTGATTCTTGAGCACAATTTAACGTCCAAGTATTTGCACGTGTGAAAGGAAGTAGTAATTTTTTACTCTTTTGGGGAATTTTAAGAAATCCTAGATTAATAGGACCAGGGTGAAACCAAAATTTCAACAAAATAATGTACAGACGTGCTTTATTTTTTTTTTCCGAAAATTGGAGGTTTTTTGGGTAGTGGATTGTTTTTACATGTGGAAGGAGTAATTAGTATAAAAAATGTCCAAGTATTATAAGATTAATCATTCTAGTATCTGAAAGGATACATTTTAGAATATTTATTATCCATTAACATACTTAATACCCAATTACATATTTTTATCGATTAATCACTTATTAATGTGCTTAATACCAAAACAATATGTACATGTTTTCAAGAATAACAAAGTTCTTGCAATACAAAAATCTTTTTTTTTTTTAAGCCCCGGGAGTGACATGTGCCAACTCACCCCCTCTTACCTTCCGTCCGGAATTGGATACCTAAATTTCATTATGGCAGTGAATCAAACAAAAAAAAAAAATCATGACTTAGATAATTGTGTTAAAACTTGCTTTCAAACTTGAGGAATAAGAGAAAAGAAAAGAGGGGGAAATGGGAGGAAAATTTCACTCCTAATCACAAAATTTGGATTTATTATTTTCTTCACTCTTTCTCTCCGAACCAACAATAGGAGAGAAAATTATTTCCTACCTTGATTTTCTTTTGTTTTCCATAAGTTTCATATTTACCCTAAATTCTAAAACATGTTCTGCATGTCATTTTAGAAGGATGGAGGAAATTTTTTTATTTGTTAGAAAATTAAGATCGTCCATGAAACAAAGAAGAAAAAAACTACGAAGGAAATGGAAGTACTACTTTTTTGGGGGGTAAATTTACTTTTGAAAATGGAAGTACTCTGATTAGATGGAAAAAATAACCCTCCAAATCACCTTCTTCATTCACATAAAAAATAAAGGAAAATGCTAGAAACAATTCATTGAATGATCAGAAAAGAAAGATAAACATAACTCTTGTGTGAAAGAATTAAACTTTTACATGATAAACATAATCTTGTGTGAAAACATTAAACTCTTGCACGGACGGGAAATACATAACTTCATTAATTATTTTTCTAACCCCGTATATCTCTTTTACTACATTTTCTTATAAAAACTCATCTTCTTCACCTTCCACAAAATTAATTAAGAAATCAAACAACACATGAAGTTTTCTCCGACATTTATCAAGTGCCTTCGAACAGTTCCTATAAAATTTCCCAAGTTTCTGTGCGAGTACAATAATGAACGGTCCGCATTATCAAGTTTTTATTGATATTCAAATGAATTTATTTTTTTACAATCTAGTTTAAAAATAATACTTTGACTAAATTAAACAATTAAAATCATTAATATTGACCTTGAAATGATTCCCACACAAGAATGAGTGCATGTGGTTTACAGATCCGGAGTGGGTGCTATACGGTAGGTGTTGTGCGGCAAAACTACATTATTTTGCTTGATTTTTGTGCACACTACAAAGCTTCCAAGGGCCTTGTTTGGAGTAAGAAAAAACCATTACAAAATGCTTAAACCCAAAGTGCCTAAACCCTAAACCCTGAAGTGCCTAAATTCAAGTGTCTAAACCCACTATACCCTACCTCATAGAGCCTAAATCCCCTAAAATTAAACCCCAAAACAAAATCTCACACTTAACTCTCCAAACATGGCCCTTGGATAAGAAAATGAGCAAAACGACGTAGTTTTACCGCACAACATGACGCACAATACCTACCGTATAGCGCCTCCCTCGGATTCGTGGTTTACCCCCCGACATTGGACCAATAGTTGGAGTTTCATTTTTCATTTGTTTCACCCTATCTTTTTGGGTCTTGCTTATCGGGTGTACCATTGCACCCGTTACGAGTATAGAAAATACATTTATTGGGTCCTACTTATATTTTAAATTACACTTGTACGTTGTTGAAATACACTAAAAAATACTCCATGTTTTAAAGTAAAAGTGAGACCCACAAGTATACTGTTTTGTACTCTTAATGGGTACAACATTGCAGCCTTGAACATTTCCCATGTAAAAGTATAGGTTACCCCCAACAAGAAAAGGGTATTATTGTCCTCTAAATTCCCACCTCGTAATCTCGGTGACATTGCCTGAATATATTATCACTCCTGATTGAGGAGGAAGAAGAAGAGCGGCCATGCCAGAAAGACATGAATTAGGGTTTATGCTATCCCTCCTGATTGATGAAAGACAAAAAAAATGCTCTTTTTTGTTATTTACTTAAAATGCCCTATTTTGTTTTTTTTACTTAAAAGGCAAATATAGGAGTTGTATTTATGGAAACTTACAAAGAATTACTTGCCCCCATTATTTTCTATATTAGACATGAATACTCAATGTAAACATAGGAATTGTTTTTATGGAAATGATTTATGTTCTCAATGTGGTAATAACTAAATTTTAGAAAAGGGATAAATCTATGTAATATACTTATGTAAAACCTCAAAAGAAACGGGATAAAATCACAAAAGAAGTATGTAATTGACATGAATGTGCACTGCCATCCCCTGTTTTTATTAGCAATTGAATGAAATATTAGTTTAAGGTTTATATTTCCTTTATCTATATTCTCATGAGCCTGTGTATCTTTTTTTACCGTTGAATCATGTGATAGGTTTAAAAAAATCACCATCTTTAGACTACCAACCGGCATAGGTATTCTTGACATGAAAAATAAAATAAAATTATATAATTGAGCTAAAAATAAACATTTTTATGACTAATTTCATACATTAGACATTAGTTTGATGAACTGTGAAGTAAAAAAAGTAAAAATATAGCTGAAAGTAGGATTTTTTTTATGATAATACGAACGCGATACTACCCAAACATTACACGAAAAATTTGATGAGTTGAAAAATGTTGTGGAACACGAAATTATCTATTGCTCACCCGAGCTGGCAGTCCAAACTACAAAAATGGGCCAAGAATTTAGCCGGCCCAGTCCACTGCTTCTATAGTTCTATCAGTTATGTGACCAGAACGGATCCAAATCGATGGAAGCCGGCCCCACTAACGACCCACTCAGCTAACTGTAGAACTGACGGAAAAAACACTAGAGAGAGAGAGAGAGAGAGAGAGAGAGAATGCTTCTACGGCTGGTGGCGAGGCCGTTGATGGCGAAGGTGAAGGAGACGACGGGGATCGTAGGGCTAGAAGTGGTGCCTAACGCGAGGGAGGTACTGATAAGTCTTTACAGCAAAACCCTAAAGGAGATCCAGACGGTGCCCGAGGACGAAGGGTACCGGAAGGCCGTGGAGAGCTTCACGCGCCACCGCCTCAAGGTGTGCCAGGAGGACGAGAATTGGGAGACTATCGAGAAGCGCCTTGGTTGTGGCCAGGTTGAAGAGCTCATCGAAGAGGCCCAGGACGAGCTCCAGCTCATTGCCAAGATGATCGGTTTGTACATTCCGTCTGTGTGTGTGTGTGTGTCTGTCTTGTGTGTACTGCATATATACAAATGCGTGTGTAGATATTTATTTGGGCTGTCTTTGCTCTGAATTGAGGTAAATTCAGAATTTTTTTAGACAATGTAGGATAGCAATAAGAACAAGACTTGAGTCCTAGAGCATCTCCAACCCTTACTGAAATTTTGGCTCAAATTCAAGTGAAAGCTTCATTGGGTGCGGATCACTCCATTGGACAAACTCATCTAAGCACAAATTTGGGCCTCACTTAATTTGGCTAAAATTAAAGTAAAACTCTGTACAATATCAGTGTGAGTCAAACACTGAAGTGAATTTAGGGGGCTTTTACTAAGAATTTGGTTCTAAGTCAATTAAGAGGGTGAGGGCTAGATATGCACTTAGGGCTTGGTGGGGCAAGTTAAATTCAGCTTATTATGTTTTTGTCATTAGTTAACTAGTAGTTATTATTGCAAGTATGTCAATAAAATATTTACTGTAAAACAGAGCAGAATTTGAATCACCCAGTTATAGATATGTTAACTTTTTGTTCCCTATAATGGATTATGTAGCTCTATTTCTAGAAGAGAGAATCTTGAGAAATGCTCACAACTGAATAATGCACCATGAATAACTTTGATATAGGTGCGAAAAGCGCAAGTGTACAGAAATGTGCAAGTGTATATTGAAATGTGAGATGTATATTAAGTCAACTACTTTACACTTAATGCATACAACTTTTGTGACAAAGTACTCTGAGGTATCATGTAAGCATGTCATGTATGTTTCGTGGATGCTTCAATTGGTTTTACGTTCAATACCTGGAAGTGTGAGAACTTGGAGTTACTTCTATTACCCATTAGGTTCAGCCATCTGCAGAGTTACAGGTCTTTTATATGACTATTTTATTGGACAGCGGTCTAATTTCAGACACTTGATAAGATTGTCCTAGAAGTTTTGGTATCTCTTCAGATAACTACTTTTAGTTTATGTGATAGTTTGGTGTTTTGTACAGTTTTGCATTTTCCCTATGATAAGCAGTTCTCATAGGGAAATCATGTTTTTTTTATCTATTCCAAATCAGGAGAAGGTTCTTCAAGAACTTGATTCTTTTCCCCTGAATTTGGTTTTGCCGATTTCCTCTACCACAACCAGTTTATTGGAAGTTGAAGTGGTGGGAACAAAGAAGTGGGGTCGTGGCTTAATTTTATCCTAATATCCTACTTGTAGGTGCCAGCCATGATGCTTCACGGTGCCAATAGACTGTACTGCCTCACAGATGAGTTGGGGGTGTGGATGTGCCTCCACATGTTCATTTTAGTATGGCCGCACATGGTACTCCTCATGTATTGAAGCATGTTAACATAGACGTTGCCCAGATCTATGTAGCAAGGATATCCCAGCATGTTAACAAGGATTTGAAATTCTTTGCCCAAGTACTTGGAAAGTTGGTATAAGTTCTGCAGCTTCTGTTCTTCGGGTTGCCTTAGCATGTTGAAGTGTGTTCTATGGCACACTTTATTATATGGTCTTACAAAATCACCTTTATTATCAGCCCAAGAAAGAGTCCACCAGTTCTGAAGTAAAAATAGTGCATCTGCATAATGCATTTCGTCAACCTTTCCACTTCCAAATGTATTAAACTTTTTGTATCTTTGTGTTGGATGGCAGAGTGGGACCCATGGGGTGTGCCCGATGACTACGAATGTGAAGTAATCGAGGATGATTCACCAGTTCCAAAACATATTCCCCTGCACCGACCTGGCCCCCTCCCTGAGGAATTCTACAAGACGTTGGAGTCTGTTACCACGGGCACGCTGCAGGATATGATTGCACTCTCAAAAAAGGATGAACCTGCAATAACCTCTGGGGGTTCTCTACCAAAGTTGTAATACCAAACTTCGGCACTCATTTCATGTATTCATAAAAAGATGTCTACCTTGGAGGTGGTATGCTTCCTCCCCTTCTGTTTATGTTCCTCAAAAGTATTTGTTTCTTTGTTCTAAACAGAATTTCGATTGTTATGATCATGGCTCGAACCAGTGGTTAATAATCTTCTCTTGAGCTGCTTTTCGGAGAATTTCGTATTTATGTCTGTTTTCAGTTCTTGTGGAAATGAACAAAAGAGTATTAATGACTTCCTCGCCCCAATAATGATTTTTGTGTGTGGTGCATACACGGTTTTGCAGGCTGTCTTATTTACCACTCATGTACGTTTCGGTAACTTCTATTTGATCTGATCATTTTGCTTTTCGTGTCCCTAATATCCAAGTAGGCCAACCTCGGATGCGGTGTAATAGAGTTACATTTTGAGCAAAATTCAGGGGCCCTTATTGAGGACATTGTGTGTATCCGAGTGCAATTATTGGTTGCTCGTTTCAGTTCATTCTTTCAAGACTCGAATCACCAAACTTTTGTCTGATTACTTCGGCTCCCTGAACATATTTCGATCTACTTCGGATACTTACATAGTATAAATTGGTCTCGTTTCAGTTCATTGTTCTTGGTTCATTTGCTGTTCCATTGAGCTCAACGAGAATTCGTTTAGGGCTTGTTTGAGCCTATTAAAGTTTAAGCTTTTACGGCCAGGCCTGGACCGCAGGTTTGAATCCGATAAATATGTTATGCTATTGTAGCTTTTTTTGTTTGTTTGGAAATACTAATAAAATTGTTCACGTATTAGCAATCATTAACGTCATAAAGGCTACTGTCGGATTCTATTGTATTAATAAACAGAAAAAAAGACTAGAACAAGGTTAAGAACCGGTACTCGGTAGCCTAAAGATCCATAAAAGCCCAAAAAATTCTCAAATCTAGAGTTCTTTTATTTTTAATTTTTGCGCGCACGCGCGCGTTGATCTTAAATCTAAAGTCACGCGCGCTGATCTTAAATCTAAAGTCTTTTGTATTTGACTCTCCGAATCTCTTCTTTCTCTTCGAGATCCAACATGAAAGAAATAAAATGCCATATTCAACAAAACTTTCATATCATTCTACTAGTGTTACACTCCGTTTGGATTTTGTGAATATAAAATTAAAAAAATTTTCTCTTCCCTTAATTATTCTGAAAAAAAAGAGAAATGAAAAATACAACTTTTACCAACTATTTTTAAACTTTCCTCTTCATTTTCTTCTTAATGGAGTATTTTCCACTTTATTTCCTCAAGTTTCAAAAAGACTTACCACTTTCCAATTCTTTTAGTGTTCCGATTTCTGACTTATTCTCAAAACTCACTTTTATTGATTTATTACGCTTCACGAGACAAGTTATTCTCTCATAATGCATAAGGGGTGCCTTGGCAAAATAAACCAAATGGTTTTTTTTTTTTTTGTCTTTATTAAAAAAATAAACCAAATGGTTTATCTTTAATTTTGAGTTTTTTAGATTATTAATTCATTTCAACCAGAGGAATCTAAAAAATAAAAAAATATTAACTAAATTAAAATTTTGCGAATGAAGGAAAAAATAATATAATAATTCAAAAAAATTTGAATTATTATTTTTCTTTAGTGAACTTTATAAATATTTTATTAATTTATTTATTTTAACTATTTAGATTCTCACATCGCGACGAACTAATAATTTATTCTTAAAAAAAAAAAATCCCCACACAACTAGCAAGCAAATGCAAAATTTTTGAATAAAGGCTTTTGGTCCGTTGGGAAGACTTCTTAACAAAGTCTTCGAGTTACTATTTTTTAATAATCATATGAGCCCTAATCATTTCCCTTCTCGCTCTCTCAATACTATTCAAAGACTGTTCTTCAAAGTTCAATCAGTACAGAAGTCTAGAATTTTACTCCCTCTCTAATCAACGTTGAGCTCTCTCTCTCTCTCATGGCGTCCGATCTCGAAACTAAGGCGAAAGAGGCGTTCATTGACGACCACTTCGAACTGGCCGTTGACCTCTACTCTCAAGCCATTGCTATGGAACCTACGAACGCCGAGCTCTTCGCCGACCGTGCTCAGGCCAATCTCAAACTCAGAAACTTCACTGGTATCTATCCCTCCCTCTCAATTGCGTTTGTACTTGTTTTGTCCTCAAATTCACTAGCTTCAACTAACTTAACGGCAATCAGTTAAAAAAAAAACTAACTTAACGGCAACTCGTGGTAATTAGCTTAATTTAGTATTACATGATGATGTCGAAATCTGGTTCATCGGAGACACATTGGTGACTACGACAGACCCTGGAAGTTCTATCTCCAGCTCTCTTGAATTCACACTTCCACGCTTTTCAACCTTATGGGTTATCTAGAAGTATTGAGTTACGTTTTCATCTTGAATGATCTATGGTTCGTTATAAATAGGGGCGGGGTCTCCTTAGGAATGTAAGTAAGAAAAAGAGACTCAAGTCTAGAGTTTTTCCTAGAGTAAGTTGTGTACACGAGTTCATTTTAGCACTGTAGAAGCGTTTCGTAATCAATAAAGTTACATGTACTAGTTGTGTTCAACTCTTCACCTTCGATAATGAAATCAGGAAACATGGTAGAATTGGGATTTATAGAAAAGTTAAAGATTAAATACCCGAGTCTCTAACGTTATCCAAAGTCACCTTTGATCTCCAACCTTCATGCTCCCCATCTACTAGATGTGTTTGGTAAGTTACCTGGAAACCCAAAAGCTTAAGCTATTAGGAAATTGGCCCAAGAATCTATATCAAGCTATCCAACACCCTCTCTCATAGGCCACCTTGTCTTACATGTGGAGATGCAAATATTCATACATACTGCGAAAGAATGCAAAGAGAGAAACATAGTGCAAACAGGAACAAATGAGAGTAGAGAGATTTGAACCCAAGACCCCTTGCATACCATGTTAAGTTACTAGTAATCCCCAAAGCTTGAACTGTTAGAAAATGGGCCCAACAATGTATATCAAGCTATCTAACAGTGTCCTCCCAACATAGAAGTTATGCTGATGATTATTCGTGGGTGCTAATGTTTTCTACAAAGATTCCTTCCGAATCGGGTCAGGGGTCCCTGACGGTGGTTTACAGAGAATCTAGGCAGTAAGACCCTGGTTGTAGCCCCCACATCTGATTAGGACTCAGATGGCAGTTGTGAAGCCCACCTAAGGCTGGAGCAAGGGCCCGAGCTAACAAGAGAGGCTTGGGGGCTCCTTCCCCTACTAGGTCAGGTCTGGCTAGGGTTGGCCCATTCTTGGTCCATCATAATCTAAGAGTGTAGTTTTCTACATGATCCAAGCCTCCATTTTTTTTTTTCCGTGGAGAGCACAAACTGTAGTAATCATTCCATTAATACTTTACAGACTCTACCATTCGGCCGGTATTGATCCTGCTGGTCATAGGTTGGACATTAGATTTCTTTTTGTGGTCTAAATTGTAACCATTCCTCTACTGTAAAAGGAAATGTTTCAAGATTTCGAAAATATTGTTTTCCTTTATTACGTGTCTGGACCGAGTAGTACAAGGTTGACATCAGAAGTGATGAACAATGTTATCTATAATTGCAAAATACATTTTTCATCGTCTTTGACATCATATTTTCGAAATTTTGAACCATTCATTTTACATTGGAGGAATTGTTAAATGATCAGAAAGAAATGTAGTGTCTAACTAACATATTAACAGTGGGTGTTGGAACATTTACTGCAGAGAGTATGGGTAACCTTGATTCTGCAAACTGAACGAAAATACTGGAGTGAATATGGCTTCTGTTTAGGGATGAGTTGCGGACTAGGATGTGAGACGAAGGTTACAAGGAAGCTTTGAAAAAGTTCCAAACTCGTGCTTTTAAAATACACATCCCTAACAGTGGGGTCAACATTGGTCGAATGATAGGGTCTGTAAAGTATTACGAGGAATTATTGTCGTGTATATATATATATATATATATATATATATATATATATATATATATATATATATATATATATATATATATATATATCGGAAAGCTTCTTATCCACACCTCCCGGAAATAAGAAAAAACTGGTTTTTTTTGTGTTGCAAATTTTTTTTTGAAAATCCGATCCGTCTGATGTGTTCACAAGGTGTTTTCAAAGGCCACGCAGAAAATAATAAAAAAAAAAAATACCAGAAAGGGCTTGATCCAAGCAGTTTTAAGATGTTTTCGCACCGCTTGGATCAAGCCCTTCCCGGTATTTTTTTTTTTGAAGATTTTCATTTTTGAAGATTTTCTGCGAGGACCCTTGAAAACACCTTTTGAACACATTGGATGGATCGGGTCGTAAAAAAAAATTTGGACAAAAAGTCTGGAATCAAAAGTCTGGATAAGAAGTGGAACCTCTATATATATTTTAAGGAGGCTTGGCTCATGTAGAAACTAAGCTCATAGATTGTGATGGACCAAGAATAGTCCATAACTTAGTAAAGGGGAAGGAGCCCCTAAGCCTGTCCTGTGAGCTCAGTTTCTTGCGCAAACCTTGGGCTGGTTTGAGACCTGCCATCTGAGTTCTTATTGGATGTGGGGGCCACACCCAGATTCTTCCCATGGTACAATCCGACTTTGGCCGTGGCCTATTTGTAAGGAATCACCATACATAATGTTAATACCCATGAATAAGCATTGCCATAATTTCTGTGTCTTGAGAAGGACTCATGGCAGATGGGCACTAGGATAGTAGGGGACCAAGGTTACGTTGGATGATGTTAGGTTAGGTTTTGTGTTAATTCAAAATTTTACACGCGTGTCCCATATTGTTGGATGACTCACAATCTCACTCTCCCTCCCTCCCTCTCCATCTATATACATCCATATCTATATATATGTATGTACTGGTATATATTTGATGTATCTATCTCCATAGTTGTGTATGCATATATCTTACATGTATATGTGTGCGTATATACTAGCACATAACAATGTAAATGTCTTACATATCAAAAGAAGTGTATATATATGTATATAAGTTGTTACTGCATACATATATAATACTTTTCCTTTATTTATTTTTTCGGTGTCCCCCGCCTTGTCCGTGTCCATTTTTTTAGAATTTTTGTGTCCGTATCTGTGGTGGTTTCTGTGCTACATTGTTGAAGAGCCATCCTTAGCAAAATCTTCTAGAAAGCTTTCCTTCACTTCAAATATCTTCTTGCCAAGATTACCTTGTAATTGGGAGTTCGATTTAGCATTAGTTGGAAAAATGGTTTGATAAGGCTTTTGGTTACAATTAGAGTTTTTTCGATATGTCTGATGAACACCTATGTATGGTGTCTTATAGCTTCTCGAGCGGCTAGCTAAATGGCATGCTATTGCTAAAATTTGGCATGGAGCTTTCTAAGTTCTCTAATGGCTTGATGAATTCACTTATTGCCTAGCCCTATATCCTCTTCCAAATTTTGGCGCATGATTTTGTAATACTAGCAAGATCTCTCTCTGATCGTGCGTGTGTCAGAGCATATATGGGGCCTACAAATGGCCGTTCATTTGACATTTTGTGAAGAAAATTGAAGAATAGCACCTTCACCATTGGAGCAACATTGCTAAATTTTAACAAATTGTCACTATTTAATTTTGTTAAATTATAGCTTTAATTAGTCATCTAGTCATCAAGAGGAAAAATGAAAACCTGTTTGATGTCTTGTGTTGTATTTTATGTTTTGGCCTCTTGGGTTGGATTGAGGATTTAGTACTGTGATGTGGGTTTTTACTTTTAGCTTAACCAGCAGATATGAAATTTTCAGAAATTCTTTTCAGCAGGTTTAAGATTTTGTTTTCCTACTTTTTCACATTTTAGTGTTCCTGTTTCTATTTGTCCTCTTTTCATTGTGCTTGTTAGATTTTGAAATATTTGACGCACGTTTTCTTTTGGGTGTCGTTATTGTCATTTTTGTGTGTGTGATACTTGTATATTTTCCTAAGCTGGTGATTAATCGATACACTTTATGAGCAGAGGCTGTTGCTGATGCAAACAAAGCAATTGAGTTGGACCCTTCAATGGCCAAAGCATATTTGCGTAAGGGGTGAGTCAGATGCAAAGTAGAACTTTTCGTTATGCCGAGATGGGATCTGTCCGCATCTGCTGCCATTCCTCTTGCCCGGAAAAAACATATGGAACTGTTGATGTATGCATTGGCTTGTATCCAAGGCCAAATGTGGGATTCTGGTCAAAGCTTTTGCTGGCTGCACATGCCACTGTGGAGCCCAACTGTTGTTAGCCTCTTTAGTATATTATTTGACATAATACACATGCCACCCTTCATTTCATTGCCTTATTGAGAGTTATGAGTTATGACCCACATTTATCGGTTGCTTATCTAAACTAGACCTAATATTTACTGTACTTAACTTATTGATTCTGCTTTGGATCAAAACAGTGCTGACTTACTCTGTCTGTTTTTATATTTTCCTCCTTTAATAATTCCCTGGTTTCATTGTACAGCATTGCATGTATCAAGCTTGAAGAATATCAGACCACTAAGGCTGCCCTGGAAGTTGGTGCTTCTTTAGCTCCAGGAGATGCAAGATTTACGAACTTGATAAAAGAATGTGACGAGCTCATTGCAGGTTCTTCTCCTATCGCTAAATGATACTGCTGTCATGTGGAACATTTAGTCAAAGACTTTTCCGCTGAAACCCATGTACAAGTTGTGGTTAAATGCAAAATGGCAATAAAAAAGTCGTCCAATAATTGAATGTTACGATCTCATACACCTGATAAGCGCCTTTAGAAAACTAGTTCATAACCTCTTAATTATTAGAAAATTTGGATGCTTGAAAACCAGTGGCTGTAGTATATACTTTTGAAACTTTTGGAGGTTACATATATAATTCTTATATATAAGAGACGGAAGATCTCAAAAAATTAGAAGAGACAGGACAATTCAGTTATTGCTATTGCTTCTAATTCAACTTTCTTGTCTAATTGGTGGATTTTCGTGCTAAAATCAGAGGAAAAGGCCGAGCCACCCAAGCAGTCCTTGGAAAAAATTTCGACTGATGTTGCAATTCCTCCTGCTTCTGAATTGATGGATAAAACTCTTGAAATTAGGAAAGATGCTGAGGCAGTGGTTTCAGCTACTAAACCACCAAAATACAGGTAATGGCTTCTTGTTTTGTTTACTTGATGTGCAAAATGTGTAATTAACGCTAGAAACTGCTTGGTTACTTCTTCTTTTGCTTTTTGGTAATTTTCTAGGATTTCAGTGCCGTTCATACTTTAGCAATGTTTGTAATGCATTCAATCTTACTCCAAACTTTTAAGCTCCTTTTTAACCGTAGGATTGTCTTAACAAATGTTACGACACAGTTATGTTCTGCCCTTGATAAATATTATTTTCATCCAATAATCAACCTTTCTGCAGGCATGAATTTTACCAGAAACTGGAGGAGGTGGTTGTTACTATATTTGCAAAGGGTGTAAAACCTACAAGTGTTTCAGTTGACTTTGGTGAACAAATTGTACGTTGTCATAGTCGATATATTTCTTTAATATATATTCAGTTAATAGTATCATATGTACTCTAAGGTATATATTTGTACAATTCTTCTTTTTTCTATTTACTGATCTTCTCTTTGGCGGTTCCCAGCTGAGTGTCTCGGTTGATGTCCCTGGTGAAGAAGCATACAATTTTGTACCTCGGTTATTTGGAAAGGTAATCCACAACTTATATGTTGTTACTCCTTGGTGAATGTGGGGACTGTTAATCAATGTGTGCTCAATGAATAAAGTTTGCATGCTTAGATGCAAGTAACAATGAGACAGTAAATTCTGCAAATGTCAGTCCATATTCTGTTTTGTGACTTGTCAAACTTAGAGTAACTTATTCCCCTCCTTGTTGACAATGGTGTTCCAGCAAATACCTTTTCATTTCATCCGTTGGCAGAAGTTGCACTCTTAATGACAGCCTTGTGTTTTGTTGAGCAGATAATACCTTCAAAGTGCAAATATGAAGTCTTGTCTACAAAGATTGAAATCCGTCTTGCAAAAGCTGAACCTATACAATGGACTTCTCTCGAATTCAGCAAGGACAATACTGTTTTACAGAAGATAAATGTATCCACGGGTATCTTAGCTTTACTTGCATATCTGATAATCTCATCCCTGGACGAGTGTTTGAATTAGAAGACGATTTCTAATTGATATGACCTTGAGAGTCTGTTTATTTGACCGGACTAATATTGAAAGAATATCTAATCAAAAGGATGTACTACCAAGGTATTGAATGTCCCGCATCTTGTATTTGCATTTGTTGTATATGTAAGTCTGACGACAGAAGTTTTAACAAGAAACATAGGGTATGTGGCCGCAAGATTTAGAGCCCAACTCTGATTTTCAAATGCAGGTAACAAAAGGGTGTCTGAGGATATGAAGTTGTCCGTATTGGTACATTGGAATTCTTGCTAAAAGTTCTCCGTCATGGATTGCTAATAATTTACTTTTCTCATAGGCTTGTTATGCCTGAGCTATGTTATTGCTGAGTTGGCCAGAGAAATAACCAAATAAGAAGTCTAGGATACTATCTGTTTAGTTCTAAAAGCATAGAGTCTAAGATGTCTTCTTTAGCTCTTCAACTCAATGTCTTGGTCGTGGTTAAGAACTATATCACTTGCTTCAATTTTGTTATTCTTGAGAAGATGGACATCTGATATGTTCCCTTCTGTACTATTTGCTTTCTGTATTCTTAAACGGTCATGCGTTTTTTATGTTCCTGCTCTGTCTTCAACAGCAGAATTGCCTGTATCATTTATGTGCCTTTTGTTAGCTTTTCTCACATTGCCTGCCTGTGCATTTTTATAGCCACTCAAAGACCTTATTATCCTTCCTCAAAGCCAAGAAAAGTAGATTGGGATACATTGGAAGCTCAAGTTAAAAAAGAGGTACGCCCAGAACCTCTTTGTCTTCTCTTGCAGATGTTGAAATCCATCAATAGTAAGAACTTCCACTTTGGGCATGGCTCACTGGTAATTTTCATGACAGGAGAAAGAAGAGAAGTTAGATGGTGATGCAGCTTTGAATAAATTTTTCAGGGGCATATATCAAGATGCCGATGAGGACACTAGAAGAGCCATGCAAAAATCTTTTGTAAGACCTCTAATTTACTTTACATCAGAATCATGTTGTTAGATTGTTGGTGAAGTTCCTTAACGTGCCGCTCAAATAATTTAAAAAAACGAAATAAGAGCAAAAAGAAATTAGGAAAGATGAAATTGTTAATCCTTGAGTGTTACTTTTGCAGAGCATATGTCAAATACCTTGTTTGATTGACAGTCCCTGAGCTTGTTTTCTGAATTTAGCTTTGGAAAGAACCAATTTTTCAGAGCACATTGGACATATGTAACCTACTTTTTACAGACTATTTCCATTAAAAAGTAGGACGCAAAATAGTGATGTTTTCATCTTCAAAAGCAGATTGGCCAAGTGTTCTGCACAATTGATTTTGTAAAAAAAGCAACAAAATGAAACAATTTTTTTCTTTTTTGGTTGTGGATTCACAGACCGAGTTTTTTCAATTTATGTTTGTCCGATTTGGTTATTGGACAGGTTGAGTCAAATGGAACTGTTTTGTCCACAAACTGGCAAGAAGTGGGATCCAAGAAGGTGGAAGGAAGCCCTCCAGAAGGAATGGAGGTGAAGAAATGGGAGTACTAAACTCTCTTTCCAGTTGAATGCACTGTAATCTTGGGGTGGGATATTTTGTTTTGCTTTTCACATTGCTTATAATTTTGGTGAATCTCAACTGGAGACCTCTATTATTTATTCAAATTCATCAAGGCTTTGTTGAGACCTCTCCTGTGTGTGTGTGAACAGTTCTTGTTTTTTCCTTATTAATCCAATTATTAGCAATGTGATCTCTCTCTCCCCTTTTGCGTGCGATTTACTTGAATTCCTTTATTTGGCCCCCATTCTTGGATACTTTCTTATTCTGCTTTAATATGATTTCTCGGTTTTTCTTTTTATGAAAAAAAATCTAAAGATGATAATAGGAAATAAAACTTCCCATTGAGTGGTTACGCATTATTTGCATTTCGAAATGATTATACTCCTAACCCAAAACAAGTATAATAGTATTGCAAGAGGAACAAAAAATTGCAAAAGTTGTCAGTTGGCAGGGTGATAAACGAGCCGAACAAGTAGTTAGTTTTTCAAGTACTCACTCCAAAAAAAAAGAAAAAAAAGGCCAGTTGTTCAAGTATAGTTGGAAACTTAACAACCTTCAAAACTTGTTCAACTTCAGCTTCTTTATGAGACAAACTAATATTAAACGAGTTTCAATAGAGTTGAACGCGAGTCGATCTTATGTAGCTTGCTTTTTTTTACACTACATTATAAACTGAATGAGGTGACTAATAGCTTGTTTGAGCTCGCTATAAAAGCTTAACAAACTTAAAAGAAATGTTGCGGCCGTGCTGAGTCACACCTCGGTGGGCTGGTTTGCGACTCACTGCGGGTGGAGCTCGGTTCAGGAAGCGGTGCGTGGAGGCGTGCCCATGTTGGCGTGGCCGTTATTCGCGGAGCAAAGGCTGAATAGGGTGGTCATGGTGGAGGAAAGAAGTTGGCTCTGGTGTTGGACGGGTCGGAAGATGGGTTTGTGAGGTCAACCGAGTTAGAGAAGCGAGTGAGAGAGTTAATGGACTCGGATAAAGCCAGAGAGGTGAGAGGGCAGGTTATGGTGATGAGAGAAGCCTTAATGGCCGCAGTTGGAGAGAATGGGTCGTCTCGCCTTGCTTTGGCCAAGTTAGTCGAGTCGTGGAAACGAGGAAGGAACTGAGTCTGACTTGATCACGACACGCAAGGTATTATCATAAATCCATCAGTGTCCGCGCATTTAACCCAGCGTGTAGGTCCTGATTTCGTAAGGCATTATCCCAGATCATGCCATTAGTCGTTTAATGCGTCTTCGTATAGGTCTAGATCTAAATAATGTTAGGTTGATCACATGTTACGATACTGTAGGGACAGTGAAGAACATGCGTGTAAGCCTAAGGTTTTGTTTGGTAAGTTAGCTGAAAAAGGGGTTCAGCTTGGTTGTATTTCTCATAATGTTTCCTGTGATTTTTGGCCTCGTTCTGGCATTTTTTGATACTCCGTACCCTCTCCTCTCTTCTTTGTTGTCGTCATCGTTTTCATTTTTGAATGACATTAGACTCGCCGGCGAAGCGAATTACTTATACCTAATTCCCTTCTTGATCGTTATTTTGATTGGAAGTCGGGATGTGCATATTCTAATCCTTTTATTCGTTTCCCGTTAGTTTTCGTCTTTTTTATTCCAAGTCACAATCATTGTCATTAAAATAGTAGATCTAAATAATCAAATTACAGAGATCAGGACATTAAGAACACCGAAACAAACTCCTGAAAAACAGCACTGACATTTACAAAAAATAAAAACTACCCACAACACTGAAACACAATGAACAAAATCAGCAGATGCCTGCTATACATAGCGATTGGAGTCATCCTCGACACAGCAATCATTCTCATCTTCGTCCTGACTTTCATGCACGTCCGGACCCCAAAATTCCAATTTGGCTCGGTTTCTGTCCAAACTCTCACCACCAACTACTCCACCCCTCCTTATTTCACCATGAAGTTAAACGCCCAAGTCACCATCAAAAATACTAATTTCGGTACATTCGAGTTCGACAACTCCACTGCTACCGTGTCTTTCGGAGGACTTCCTGTTGGTAGAGCTGTTATTGGTAAAGGGAAAGTGAAGGCTCGATCGACGAAGAGAGTGGATGTTAGTGTGAGTTTGAGTTCGAAAAACTTACTAGCGGAGAATATTGACCTGAGATATAATTTTGACTTGGGGAAATTGAAGTTGACTAGTCAGGGTACGTTGAAAGGGAAGGTGTATTTGTTGAAGGTGATTAAGAGGAAGAAATCTGCAGAAATGAATTGTTTTATGGATGTTAATATCAAGACCAAGAAGATTGAGAATTTGCATTGCGGCAAGTGTATTGATGATCCTTATAATGGTGTATGTTTGGTTGAGGTTTGATTTCATGTTGAGTAGGCTTTTTTTCATGTGTGTTTTATAATTTCATTGCAACATCATACTTTGTACTCTTTGGATCTTATGTTTGGTGTTCAAGTTTACTTTCTTCTTCTTTTTCATTTTTATTTCTGATCTAGGTGTTCAGGTTTTACTTCGACTAGACTCTTGATCGTATGTAGTTCACCCGTCCTCTATAATTTTACTAGTAATTTATTGGGGCGAGTTTCCGGATCCTTTCAAGCCCATTTCACCACTTCACCTGTCTATAATTTTACTACTATTTTACTATTCAAGTTTTACTTCGAATACTCTCGACTATATGTAGTTCACTCGTCCTTTATAATTTTACTAGTAATTTAGTGAGGTGGCTTGCGGATCCTTTTGAGGCCATTTTGGTAATTTAAACTGTTATATACTTCCCCCGTCTCTTTTTAAATGTGTTGCTTCGTAAATCCAACTTATTAAAAAACATCATCATTATACCTTTCACATTAAATTTTTCCTCCACTTTATACTTTTCACATCAACTTTTACCTCTACTTTCCTAAATTATCCTCTACTTTTTATCCATTAACTCTTTACCCCCTAACTTTTCAAAAGGGCAAAATGATAATTGTACAACCTTTTATCTATTAACTTTTCAAATCACACACTTATTTAGGAACAGTCCAAAATAGAAAGTTAAACACTTAAAAAGGGACGGAAGGAGTATAATTCATATTTCTACCGTCCCAAATGATAATTCCCTACCAAAAAAAAAAAGCAATTCCGCTCATAATTTTTTGAATTTTTTTACACCAAATTAAATAAATAATTTTTTTTAGTAAAGTGAGCTAAAAAAGGAAAATGTGAAGACCATACCCACTAGCTGCATTTTGAAATCCTCCCAATTGTGAAATCCTTATGATCACGCATCCTTTTTCTTATTCCACATGATTATATGCTTGAGAGGAAGAGTCTTAAGGGTTCCTTTTTTTGTCTTGCTTGAGTTTACATAATCTTATTTTGTCAAGAAGTGAAAGAGAACCATCCTACAAGCAGGAGTGGACTGTGGGTACCTTTTTCCTTTTCAACGAAAGCATTGGACTGGATACCGTCGAATGGAATTGGATCTTGTTCTGTCTTTAATTTGGACTAGAACAGTTCAAATCTAAATCGCTCATTTGCTTCAGTTAATGATCTAGAGTTGCTCAATACTCCTAACGATAAATAATTAGTTACACCAATGTGTAATTTAGATTTGAATTGTCTCATCGGTCTAATTTGTGAACAATCCCAACTCCTTTCCAAATGACAAATTAATGAATAAAGGCCCTACCTGGAGATAATGCACGGGTTCCACAGAAGGTTCGACTGGGTCCATTGTCAATTTTTACTCAAATAATAAAACGCGCATCAAAATTTTGCTATGACCTTCTAGAATCACACGTCTCCATATATTCGTTTGTGTATAAAATAAACACACTGCCATCTTCACAACTCAAACATGCAACTCCTTCAAGTTCTAAACAATTCATCAAGCAAAACTCTTCTTCTTCTTCTCTATCTCTCTCTCTCTCTCTCTATAGATGGCAGAGAACGATCAACAAGTCCACCCGATGCCACCGCAATCTTCCAAACACGAGGTAGAGACTGCCATCACAACCGAGCAGTCCAAAGAGCTCTGCCGCCAAAAGCAAAAAGAAATGGCTACTCTACAGCGTAACCTTCGTCATTTTCCAGACCGGAATCATACTCCTCTTCTCCATGACAGTTATGAAAGTCCGGAACCCCAAGTTCCACGTCAGGTCCGCTGCCTTCGACAACTTTGACATCCCAGCAGCAGCCAACACTGCCTTCACCCTGCAAACCAACGTTACCCTCGGGATCAAGAACACCAATTTTGGGCCCTACAAATACGACAGCAGCACCATCTATTTTTACTCTGGCGAAACACAAGTTGGAAGCGCTATTATTCCCAAGTCGAAAGCTCAATTCCGTAGAACCAAAAAGTTTGTCGTTCCAGTGGACCTTGCCTTTCATTGCAAATTCAAATAGTTCTGGGATTATTCCTCTGAGCAGCCAATTGAAATCGGCTGGGAAAGTGGAGCTGATGTTGATTTTGAAGAAGAAGAAGGCTGTCGACATGGATTGTACTATGGAGATAAATACCACCACAAAATCACTCCAGAATATTGTGTGCAAGTGATAGAGTCTGTTTCTGACATTTTATTTGTAGGTTTATGTATTTAGTTTTTGGGTTGGGAAATTAAAATAAACACAGCCCAATAAATTCTCAACTAGAATAAATATATCTATGTTATACAAACCGTGCTCTGCAAAATTTCTTTCAGTTTTATTACCACTGAACTATAATCATGGAGTCACTCCAGCAAAGATTTGGGATCACTAAACATATGACATTGTTAGATGGTCTTATTCTATCTATCCTTATTCCATGACCAACCAAACACAAAGGAAGTTGGTTTGGACCTGAAATAAGATTGCGAAGTACACTTTGGCAAGAAGTCCTAAATTTGTCATCCCAACTTATAAGTTTATTGTAGAACAACTCTTCCAACAGAGGAAAAGATCAATTTAAAATAAGAATCATTAATGGCTGTGTTGATACAGACAATAATAATTGAGATTTACATGCCAAGAAGTCCTAAATTTATCATCCCAACTTTCTCATTGTTAACTTAATTTCTATCCGGAAAAGAACAGATATTTTACAGATTATTTAACCTCGAATCCTTTTGGTAAAACACACAGATTTCCATAGAGACCACTGTTAAAGTGGTCGACCCTATATAAAAATGCGGTGTTAGAATGTTTTGGACCACCACGTAACTATTCTCCGAAACTATTGAATAATTATTCATTTCATCTAGTATTAAGGAAAATGTTAAGTACGAATAAAATTTACCTAAAAAATTACCCATATTTTGAAACCAGTGGCTTAATTTGTTCAGTGTGCATGCATGGATTGTGTTTTGTAGGCTTATGGGTTTTGGAATAGACCAGCTAGCTACCACATTAATCTGTAAATATCTTTTCTTGGCATGCGAATCTCAAATATGGTCTGTATCAACACAACCATCAATTATTCTGATTTTAAAACGATCTTTTCCGCTTTTGGAAGAGTTGTTATACAATAAACTTATCAACTAATGCCATTTAGCACTTTCATAGAAATTACGAAAAAAATAATTTAGAAGAGAAAAGAAGAAATGAATATAGTGAAAATCATGAAATTTTCATTTACCTATGAAATTTGTCATATTTTGATAGGCCATTTTTTTTCTCTCTTAATTTGCATGACCTTACATAGCGAGCTTCCTTTGCCTTTTCCTTGGGTTAATTTTGAATCGATCGATCATATTCAAGTATCGCTCTTTCCCTACGGGACCGATAGACATAGAATTTTTGTTCTCACGATCCATCTTATATTACATAACAAACCACAATCGTGAAAAACAGAGAAGAAGAATTGCGGGGGGGAACATATTGCGAAGTAGGAAAAACAACATAGAGTGCATGGTGAATAAGAGAACACAATTATTTTGGGTGCTACATGAGTGATCCGAACCATTCATTATTCTTAGAATATTTTTTCAAGGGGTGCTACAAAATTTCAGCTCAATCAGACAATTTTTTTGGGATAATTTCAATTGGACAATTATAAGTGCTTGAATCAAAGTCCTAACGTTTCCATCAAATTTTTTCTATTTGAAACGGTGAGATTTTGGTTCAAGCACTTATAACCGTCTGATTGAGCGATGAAATTTTGTGAGGTCCCTTAGAAAAATGTTCTAAGAATAATGAACGATTTGGATCACTCGTATATGATTCAAAAGTGAGTTCCCAAGAGAGCTTTATACGTTTTCTCTGGACATGTTCTTTTGTACCCATAGTTTTTCTCAAAGTATGAAAGGGAATAGTTTTTCTCGAAGTATGAAAGGGGAAGACCTTCTTCTTCACATAAGACATTCTCTGTGAAGAAATTCTTTCCAGTACTCTGTGTGAAGAAATTTGGCCAAAATCATGTCCATTTTTTTTTTTATCAACAGAAGAATATATATTAGAAAAACTTGAATGGGTACATCGAGAATATATATTAGAAAAACTCGAATGGGTACATCGAGGGGCATCCAACCGATGTTGAATAAGAGGAAAAGAAGAGAGAAAAAGAACAAAGAACAAAGAAAACAAGAAAGCCAGCCAAATGAAAACCACCCAAAAGAGCCAAACCCAAACTAAAAACCACTGCAAAAGACTCCTGAATATCATGTCCATTGCAACGACATCCCCACTCCTCCTCCTCCTCCTCCTCCTCCTCCCCACGATTGCATCCTTGCGCCACCTCCCATCATCCCCCATAGTCGCCTCCCACCTCCACCACCTACCTCCCATGGCCACCAACCATCCCCACCCCCAGGTCCCCCACCCCCACCCACAAAGTCAATCTCACTCCCACCCTCAATCTCAATTTCGATTCCGATTCCCCAAATAAGCATAAAGCCGCGCCGACTTCACACGCCGAGGAAAGCTTCATTGCAGCCGTCATTTGCGTGGCAATTTTCTTGGTAATGAGATATCATTGGTGCCCGGGATTGCTGTTAAATCCCCTAACGATTCTCACCGCTATCATCTCCGGGGCTCTCGCTCGCCTGGCCGCTGCGAATAACCTCATTCAACGCCGCTTCCGCCAAGAACAACCTCCCTCCCATTATTCCTCGGACAGCAACAAGTAGTCAGCCTCCCATTGGCTATTCCGCCAACGCCGCCTCAAGTAACCGCCGCTACCCGCCAGCAGCCCCTCCCCGCCACAATGCTACCCCATCGGTGACTCCTTAACTTTCCTGGGCTACCATGGCCCCGCCTAATTCCTCCCTCTCATTCCTGGCTGTCAGCTTCTAATTTCTCCCTGATCCGGACCGGGTCCGGTAGTCGCGGTGCCCTGTGCTCCAGGTGTCAAACGTACAACCGGGACGCGTCGCGCCACTTTTGCCGCTAACCGCGGTTCTCGCGTCAGTATCGCGTCGCCCATTTACTAATTGTGCCGCGGGCGCGTGCGTTTTAATCGTGTGTCGCGGCGTTTTTTTATCGTGCCGTGCCGTGCCAAATTTCTTTATTCGTGTCGTGTCATGCCGTGCCATTTTGTGACCATGTCGTGCCGTGCTGGCCCATTTATTTAATCGTGTCGTGCCGTGCTGGCCCACTTAATTAATCGTGTGACTCGTGTCGTGCCGTGCTATGCCATTTTTTAATCGGGTCGTGCCGTTCTAGTCCGCTCGCTTAATCTTATCGTGCCGTGCCAACCCGCTTTTCTAAATTGTGTCGTGTCATGCCGACCCGCTAATTTACACAAGTAGTGCACACTAAGGTCCTTGTTTCCAAGTTCAAACGAGTAAGGTAACATGTCATTTTATTCAATTGAATCAATTACTTAAATCTCATATTGGTTCACTACTAGTTTAAATGGTCAATGAAAGCAATACGAATGACTCCGTCACTCGACTCACTCCGGCTCAAGTTACAACTTCCAAGTCTTACATTACTAGTTATTTGATACAATGCAAATATACTAGGAAATTTTGAAACAAGACAAGTTACAAGTTTCCTATCTCTACTGACTACTTGGCTCCGTTGCACGTATCAGCATCGCCGCATCGGTGACCAAAAATTTCAACGACTCCAGAAATCTGCCAAATGCCCACAAATCTGCATAAGCAAAGGCCCAGAAAACTAAACAAACCAAATCTCCAGAAATTAATGACCAATGCTCAGAAATTGAATGACCAAATGCCCACAAAAGTGAATACCTAATGCCCAGAAAACTAAATAACCAAATGTCCAGAAAACTGAATAAATGGCGGCCCAGAAAACTAATTAACGAATCAATCGAGAAAAGCAATATAACCAAATGCACAGGGCCACGATAATCGCCTTAAAAATGTAATAATAAGCCCCCAAAAACTTGATAACCAAATGCACAGAAAACTGAACCACCAATTGCACAGAAAATTGATGAACTATGCACAGAAAACTGATAAAACACACATGGGCTTAGATCTATATAGGACACTAGCACATGGATGTAACTCTATGTTGCCATCAAAGCCTTCATAAGTAGCCACCCAATTCACTTAGTTTATTTTATCATCATAGATTCATAGCCGAAACGAAAAAACTAAATAACCAAATGTCCAGAAAACTGAATAACTGCCCAGAAAACTAGATAACCAAATGCACAGAAAACTGAACCACCAATTGCACAGAAAACTGATGAACTATGCACATAAAACTGATAAAACACACATGGGCTCAGATCTATATAGGACACTAGCACATGGATGTAACTTTATGTTGCCATCAAAGCCTTCATAAGTTGCCACCCAGTTCACTTAGTTTATTTTATCATCATAGCCGAAACGAAAAACTGAATAACCAAATGCCCAGAAAACTGAATAACCAATGGATGCTTGCAATACACAGTCACACCACCACAACACACACACACTCACACTACACACAGTTACACACTTGCACTTGCCAAACAAGTGGCAACTTTATGTTGCCTTAGCCCTTAGGGCCTAAGCCATCATAAGTTGCCCAATTGCTTGAGCTTGAATCACTTGATTCTTCAATAATTTAATTTTCAGTTTTCTGGGCATTTGGTTACACAATTACACACTTGCACTTGCCAAACAAGTGGCAACTTTATGTTGCCTTAGCCCTTAGGGCTTAAGCCTTCATAAGTTGTCCAGTTGCTTGAACTTGATTCTTTAACTTCAATAATTCAATATTCAGTTTTCTGGGCATTTGGTTACATTACTACACACATAGAGCAGTCATAATTTGCACTTTTCCACACCAACTAAACACAAACATGCCAGCATGCAAGGCAACAAGAGTAGTAACAGAAAACAGAACCAACTGCCCAATAGGCAGCAGCACAAGTGCACAACAAAAGCACCAACAAGGATAGATAGCACCTGGATCATGCAACATTAAGTTGCCAGCAGTAATCATCATTTATGTCTGCGTTCTCAAAATAATCTCTGAATTCTTCTCTAGGATGGCACCTTTTAATTCCAAGACGTGCACCCTCCCAATCCTTTAAACAAATTAGACAATCCAAAATATCCGAAGATAATCTGCTTCTCCTCTCATCCAACACCCTTTTACCAGCACTAAAAGCTGATTCAGATGCAACTGAAGACACGGGAGGTGTTAGTAAATCACGTGCCATGACTGAAAGAATAGGAAATGCCGTTTCATTTTTTTTTCCACCACGCTAAGATATCAAACTTCTCAGCGTCTTGAGTGGTAAGATAATCTCCATCTAAATAAATAGAAAGTTCAGTCCGTGAAGCTACACTTCTTCCTCTATTTGAAAGTAGAGACCAAGATGGGTCACTGCTAATGGCAGAAGGTGCTAATGGAGCAGAAGTAGAAGTGTGGCTTCCAAATTTAGACAAATATGAAGCATATATAGAATTCAACAGTTTTGAAACTTCAAAAGGAGAAGGTAACGTGATCCCTAAATTATCACCAATCCCTTCTAAGAGCAATTCAACGCTCTTAACTTAATCCTTGGGTCCATTACTGCAGCTACAATAAATACCTTTGGCATGACCTCAAAATATTTTTTGAATTTCTCTTCCATAACATCACATGCTTGTACAAAATTTGGTTTAGTTCTATGATTACGAAAGTTTACACTGATATTATACAAGTGATTAAGCACAAGACAAGAAGTAGGATAATAAACACCCGAACAAGCTAAAGTAGCAGCATAAAATACTTTCAAGAAATTCATAAACTCAAAAGCAATGTACCAATCAGCAGGAGTTAAAGAAACATCACCATACCTAGAATTAACAAAAGCTATAATTACGTTTCTATGATTCCTACAAGATTTTAACATAAGAAAGGTCGAATTCCAACGATTTTTTATATCTGTTTTCATTTGCCTTGGTTTAACGTGATAACTTGCACATAAAACTTCAAATTCTTGTTGCCTAGCTGGTGAAGTACCTATAAAAAGAATTGCTTCTCTAATTTTGTGAATCTGTGGTGCTATATGTTTCAAACCATCTTGCACAACTAAGTTAATAATATGGCACACACATCGCATATGAAAAAACTGTCCAGCATGAGGAGTAGACAAGTTTCGTTTGAACAAATCAATAGCAGCAGTATTAGCAGTGTGATTATCAAATGTAATACTAAAAACTTTGTCAGCAATTTCAAACTCCCTGAAAATACCATTTATGCATTGAAAAATGTGATTAGCATTATGAGGATACTCCATCAAACGGAAAGCAATAATTCTTTTATTCAAAATCCAATTAGCATCTATATAATGAGCAGTCAAAGCAATGTAACCAAGGTTATTTCGACCAGTCCACAAATCAGAAGTAAAAGAGATTGTACTACCAAGTTGTGCAATTTTAGTTACCAAATTTCTTCGGGCTTCAGTAAAAGCTTTCAAACAATCACTTTTGGTTGTATTTCTAGAAACCTTAGAAAAACAAGGATTTAGATAAGTTTGGACAAAATATTCAAATCGAATATCATCACCAAAAGTAAATGGCTGCTCTGCAGCAGCTACATAAAGGGCCAATCCGTGTCTCATTTTAGGTGCAGAATATACGAAATTAGATAAACCAGTTACACTATCAGTATCACCACTGTCTGACCCAACTTCCGATTTATGTTTGTTATTGAGATGTCTCGTAATTTGTCCCATGTCACTGTTACTAACGCAACTATAATCATTTTCACAATAATTACACACACCTCTTTCTCCTACATTAACCCCCTGTTTATTAATGAAATCTTTAACTATAGCACAGTGTTTCCATACCCATGAAGTCTGGCGCCTTTTCCCACCAACATGTTCTTCTTTCGAGGTGGTCCAACAACGCTTGAACCAGCTTTCACCCGCAGAGTCTATTCCGGACCATGTACCAAAGGGTGAAGGTGATGCTATAAATTGTGCTTGTGGTGATTCATCATCAGAGCCAGAGTGTGAGTTATGGCGTGAACCCCCACAACCAAAGTTAAAATTTTGATTATCCATGATAAACAGTGACAAATAAGCACGTGAATCACAAATAAACACAAATTATAACACTGTTAACACAGAAACTCTAGGGTTTTATACTTTTATGTAATAGATGACAAATAAACACGAAAATCACAAATAAACACGGATAATCACTAATAAACACAGATAATCACTAATAAACACAGATAATCACAGATAATCACTAATAAACACAGATAATCACTAATAAACACAGATAATCACTAACAAAAAATAGATCTAGGGTTTAGGAGACCGCCGAGTGGTGGTGAGTGTGGATTGCGCTGTACTGCCGTAGTGTGGATTAACCAAGAGCCCAGCCGCACGCACAGGACCAACACTAGAAATGAGAGAACCAACACCAGAAATGAGAAAACCAAGAGCCCAGTCGATTTAGGGTTTGATTTGTGGTTTCGATTTAGGGTTTCAGTAATCGATTTATGTGGGGTTCGAGTGGTGAGTGGTGGTGCGGTAGTGGTGTGGGGTTTCGGTGGTGTGGGGGTTCGGTGGTGCGTGGTTAGGGTTTGAGTGGTGAGTGGTGGACCGGTGGTGGTGTGGGGTTTTGGTGGTGTGGGGGTTCGGTGGTGAGTAGACAGAGTGGTTAGGGTTTGAGTGGTAACTGGTGAGTGGTGGTACGGTGCTGGTGCCGTGGTGAGTCTGATCGGAGCCAGAGGGAGAGAGAGAGATCGATCGGTGGATTGTGGAAGAAGAGAGAGAGAGAGAGTCAGATGAGAGAGCCGTTGTAGGGTTATGGGCTTATAGCCCTATAACAACATATTTATACTAAGTACAGGATTGGGTGCATATGTCACATGTCTCATCTATGCACCCAATGATAAAAATTGCCGTAAAATTGTACTACGCGAGGGTTGTCAGAGTATTTTTCTTCGAATCGGAACCGTCTACGTTTTACGTGGGACTGATTATATCCTCTGTGCAAAAAAACAAGTAAATTAATTATCATTAGGTACCTAATCGAATGAGACGAAATTTTGGTTTACAATAAATTAATCGGGCTGATAAAAAGGCTTTGAATACCCGATAGACTTCAAAATTGGCGAGAGTGATTAAAACAGTAATACAAACAATGTGAACGGTTTGGATCGTCATAATTATGTTGAGATCGCGTGGCTAGCGTACATTACCATATAACATAACATCTTAGTTCATAACCAAGTTAGTTCGAAGTATATGATCAAAAGGTAGGTGTAGACTCGATTTCTCGAATGTTCGATCTAAACCGTTACGATTTCATATCTTATCAATTGTATCATTTTCGCCAAAAACGGTGGCTATCAAATGTCGGCAAGCATCTGATCGGATCAAATTTGGTACATTGAAGAACAATAATGTCCTATAATGCATGACTCGACGACCATCAGAGCAGTTTTTTCGTATCGCAACCGTCTACATTGCAAGTGGGAGTGATTATATCCTCCATGCAAAAAATGAAGTGATTTAACTATTGTTACGTATTTGATCGAAGGACACAAATTGTCGATTGATAATAAATCAATGTCCCTGATGAACGGGCTTTCAATACCCGATGGACTTCAAATTTGGCGAGGGTGATTAAAATAGCAAAACAAACAAAGTGAACGGTGTGGATTGTTATAAATGTGTTGCGATCGTGTGGCTAATGCATAATATAATCAAAATTTTATACAAAACAATATAACATATTAATAATTTAACATATTATGAAATTATAAAAAATCAAATTTGACCTACCAATTCAAAAATCAAATATTTCATTTTAATTATTAAAAATTTATTTTTCCTTTTTTCTTCATTTTCAAATAAAATTTAATTAATGTTATAAATATTTTATTTCACCCCTAAGTTTTTTCATTTATGTTATTCAAAAATTCAATTTTAATTTCCCTCATTTTTTCCTTATTATGCCATTTGTCAACTTAATTAATTTAATAAAATTACATTTCCTATTTATTATGTATTTATTTATTTTTGCGAAGTCCATTTATTTAATTAAAATTTATTCAAATATTTCATTTTTTCCCCAATTTTCCCCCCAAATTTTTCCCCTAAAAAAATTCATTTTAATTATTAAAAATTTATTTTTCATTTTTTCCTCACTTTCAAATAAAATTTAATTTATTTTATAATTTTTTTCAAAATTTATATCATTATATGTTTGTTATCAAAATTTAATTTTTATTTTACCCCTAAGTTTTCATTTATGTTATTTAATTTTAATTTCCCTCATTTTTCGTTTTTATGGCAAGTCCATTTATTAAATTGTAATTATTATTCATAAATTCATTTTTTATTTCCATCTTTTTTTCTCATTATTATGGCATTTGGCAACTTCATTTATTTAATAAAAATGTATTTTTTATTTATTATGTATTTATTTATTTTTCTAAAGTCCATTTATTTGATGAAAACTTATCCAAAATTCAACTCTCTCTCTCTCTCTCTCTCTCTCTCTCTCTCTCTCTCTCTCTCTCTCTCTCTCTCTCTCTCTCTCTCTCTCTCTCCGTGACATATTGTGTAATTAAAAAAAATTATTTTTCACCTATCAATTCATAAATCAAAATTTTCAATTTTATTATTCAAAAATTCATTTTTTATTTTTCCTCATTTTTTGAAATAAAATAAAATTTATTTTCCTTATTTTATTTTTATTTTCCTAATTCTTTTTGTTATTATACCATGCCTTGCCCTTTACACTTCCGCGTCGCGGGTGCGCGTGCGCGTGCGGACTAAAACCGCGTGCGTGCCCGTGTAGGTGCCGATTAAGTCCGTGTGCGTCGTGGGTGCCCGCGCCAAAGCCATCTCATCGCGGCCGCGTCTACGTGCCGGCTTAGGCGCTTAATCCGTAATAGGTAAATCTTGCGGCCGTGCCACCATCTTGCCGCGCCCACCCTTTTCCGTGCCCCCCGCCCCGCGTGCCGTGCCGCCGCATCGGACCGTGCGTCGCGTGTCTAGTTTAGACCATGCCCAACTTCGTGCGCGCGGAGTTTAACGTGCGTACGCGTGCAAGTACGTTGACCCATTTGACACCTCCACTCAGGCCGGCCCTTGTCGGGTATTTTGGCAGACAGGGTGGTATGAAATTTGAAGATTACTAAAATAGTGCTTAACGGTGTGAATAAACGTTTAATTTAAACGTGGTTGCATAGTAGTTATTACCGGTGTTAATTGAAGGTTGTAATTAAAAGGCCACTGTACAAAAAGGTTATTGCTTGGGGTGGGATGACGTTCAATATTAAAGGATTGTTTATTTTACAGTATTTCCCAAGTATTACTTTCACTGAATGAATTTGAATTGGTCTAATTTTATTTTTTCGAATTTTTTTTACCGGCAATTGGAGAACGTTTTGTTAACTAGCTCACAAAATTTAGGCTCGGCTCGATTGTGTAGGCTTGGCTCGTTTAAGGATAGACAGTAGATCCCAAGTATTACTTTCCTTGTTTTCTTTTCGAGTGCTAATTAGAACGGTAACTACATATTTTGAAAATCAACTTTGTAATACCAAAATCCATGAGCTCTCGATCAGCTTTTGAAACAGCCGGTTCTCGTGACAACAGTTTTTTTAGGAGTTCGACAGACAGTAGATCCGATTAACTTGGAGAGCCAGATCCGTTAGTGACACATCTCATTTAATTTCTACTGAGAGCCCCAGGACCCACGCATCCACGTAATCTGCAAGTTTTCCACTGCAAAGCTTTTCCGCCAATTTCCTAGCTTATTCCAATCTACCCAGTTCAATGAAAAAGGAAATATGTTGGCAAGCAAGATCTTCGGTAATGCAACCCAAGCTCTCTGCCCTTTCATATACCATCAAAGCATGAGAAATAAGATCTAGAAGAGAATCAAAATTGCTGAAGAGCCCCGAACTTTGTGTTTCTCCACTTCTATGACCAATAACGTTCCTCAAAAACCTCATATACAAGCCATGCTCCCGGAACAAATCTATTATTTCTCCTCGGATCGCCCAGTTTGGACATCCAAGGCCTCCTCATTGTTCTCCTCTTTTGTCCTCAAAATAATTCCTTGTTTTCATCTCTCCATTGATTGGATCTTCTCATAAATGGTCAGCCTAGGGTCTCAGCCGTTGGATTCAAGGGACTATTCTAGACCATTAGATTTACACATAAGATTAAAAAACTGAGCTCATTTATTATCAGCGCCCTACAATTCTGAAACAATCCTAACTGATATCGGAATTTGCGGTTTGAAATCATCTTTATAGGACCCATAATAGACTCCGGGAAAAACAAAAAAATCATTGATTTCTTGCCAATTTAATGGGTACCAAATATGGCCTATGAATTCTGAAACAACTTTATCGATATTGGATTGGACTAATTCATTTTTAAGAACCCATAATGGATCCTACAAAATAAAAAATAAAAAAAATATCAATTTCTTTCCCATTCAATGAGTACCAAAAAAGGCGCTTACAATAGGACTCGCAGATGGTGCACGGCCTGTTTGGTACCCATTAAATGGGCAAAAATTTGACCATTTTAAGATTTTTGTGGGGGTCCCTTACAGATCCTACAAATATGATTCAAAGCGCAAGGTACTCTCCAAATTTATTTTATGGATTAATGAAAAAAAATTAGCTCAATCTGATATTGATAAGGGCTATTTCGATAGGATTGAAAAATTGTTTGTTCCATATTTGCTAATTCAAGTTAAACAGGTCAATGAATATGCCTGGGTTATCGTTTTTCACATAGTTTGATTGGGCAGGGATTGATATATTGCACGCGAGTCCAGTATTTATTTGTGTGTGCCAAGCACGGGCATTGCTAGTTGCTTGGGTTATTGTTTTTCATATTGTTTGATTTAGCAGGGATTGATGTATTGCACGCGAGTCTAGTATTTATTTGTGTGTGCTAATTGTTTGAGCCATGCCTTCAGGCACAGACATTGCTAGTTAGGGCTGCACAAAAAAATCGGTGAACCGTGAATCCGGTTCGGACCAAACCGATCCGTGCGTTTTGGATTTTAACCGTGGATTAATGGTCCGGACACGGATTGAAAAAATAGTAAACCGTGACTCGCGGTCCGGACACGGATTTTGATTTCGAAACCGTGGATTAACCGATCCGGACCGTGAGATTTTTATTATATATAATTTTTTTAAATATATATATATCTATATATACACACATAATTTTACACAAACTTCTACTACACAGACTAGGGGGTAAACTGTGATCTCTTTCAAAACTTGGATGTGTATTTTTATTGATGACCCATTAGTGTGAGATTCCAACGAAGACATCTTCTCTAATTAGTTACGGGAGCTCTTTACTTTGATTTCCTATTTTTTCAAGTTGATGTGTTAGTTTCAAAATAGGAATTAGCTGTAACGAACTACTGTGTTTGTGAACTTGTGGTGTCCTCAGTATTTATAGAATTTGAATAATGTACTTTGGGATGCTTCTTGATTTATTTTTATGCCAGATTACAACTACCGTAATAATAATGTCTTATATAACATGTAATCCGTGGATAAAACTGGAACCGATCCGTGACTCGCGGATCGGATTGGAACCGAACCGTGAGACTTTTGGTCCGGACATGGATTGTATTTTCTAAAAACCGTGACTCGCGGATTAGGATTAGATTCATGCCAATCCGATCCGGACCGTGTACACCCCTATTGCTAGTACATTATTGTAGAACAACCTTTTGTGAGAATAGGTGTAAGAGCGACACATGACGCTAGTTATTTTTAGATATTTTTGTTCTTATTAGATCAAAAATGGCAAGTAGCCACTGATATTTCCAATTGGAAATGTTTTTCAACTCGTGTCTAACCATGATTTACGTTGAGAAAATATTCCCAAAAGCAATCATATATTTTTACCATCAATTAGGAAGAAAATAAGATCTTCCATATTCTTTGCCATTGGGAACCCAATAAAGCATCTTTCGTATATTGATTTGACAGAGAGAGAGAGAGAGAGGGACGATTGACAGGATCTTCCTATAAATGATCAGTCTTAGGGTCTCAGACCTTCGATTTAAGGGACTACTTTAGACCATTAGATTTATACATAAGATTCAAAAATTGAGCTCAATTCCCTTCGTCCCATAAAATTTGATTACTACGAAATTACGTGTAATTTTCAAGCTAAAAAATAATGTGTTTACGAAAATAATTTTTTATTCAATATTGATTTTATTTGATAAATCTCATCGAGAACTTTTATACGGTGCAAAAAAGAATTCAAAAAATATTTTGATAAATACATTATTTTTTAATTTGAAAATTGCACGTAATTTCGTAGTGATCAAACTTTATGGGACGGAGGGAGTACTATATAGATTCCCTCAATCTTTTTTTAAATTTCAAAATGCCAGATATATATTTTGGTATTCCGCAAAATCTTCTTATTTTCCAGAATGGACCAATCATCTTTATTATCTCCGTCTATCAATATGTGCATATCTAAAGCAAAATATTTTTGGATTGAAAACGTAAACAAAAGTTTCCAATATTTTATAAGTAAAAGAAATATAATTATACTATCCAAATGGCAAGTTTACCATATTAATCTTGACTCTTCAATAGGAAACTTTATCAAATAATTCAAAATTCAAAATTTGGACTATTTTAGTTCTGTCAAAAAGTTCAAACTCTAAAATTAAAATACATATAGGAGTTGCAACACAAGAAGAGTCTTGGATACTATTCAAAGCTCTTTTTATGTTTATTTATTTATTTTTTTCCCTTTCCGATTGTATTGATTTCATCTTTTATCTTTCTCGTGTGAAATTCTTTTTCCTTTTTTTTTTCTTCATCACGACACAACTTGGGATTTCTCCAAGGTTTCCATTAAGTAATACTCATGCTTCTTAATTTACTCCATGAGAGGATGATTTTCATGTACATACAAGTTTACTTTCCACGGACTATTTGAAGGAATAAAAAGCATTTCATCCTGGACATAGATACCCCTTGTCTAAAGTGCATGGATTTTAATGAGATAGAATATGGGAGAAATAGGAAAGCCTGGTATGTATTTTGATAACATTACTAGTTGTGGAGTTAATAGTGGTGAGGAAAGCAGGCATTTGTTCATTTTGAAATGCTTATAAGCCCATTGTGATGACCCTATCCCACATCGGAAGTTGCATCGGCGATCTTGAGCAAATAATAAATCATATAAGATATATACTAGTACTATGGTACCTTGAAATTAAGTATTTTAGGTCACGTGATGTGGCTTGTGAATCAAAATCAAAATACTGAACCAATGATCTACATGGGGCATTATGTAGGCCACCATTATTTTGTGCTCTAAGCAATAGTACGTCATTGTGAATATGTGAAGTAAACGATGCTAAAAAACAGTAAACAAATAAATAATTTTGGAAAATTAACAACGACGACGAGAAAAAATATAAATCGTAAAAATAGCAAACTGAAAAACAAGCTAAGGCCTGTGTTTCACATGGTTTCCTTAAAGCAAATTTGCTGCCTACGAGTGTTTGAGGGGTTGATCAACGTTTGCCACCTAGAATACAGTGACTGAAAACAATCAATTGGTAACACTTACCAGATTACTCTATCGAACGAACTATGTCTGAGCTCTCTCTTGGAAAACTGAATAAAGAACAATTGATAAGAAGACTGATTTTTCGATGTGTTGAAACAATAGCCGAGACTACCATTTTATAGGTGAAGAGAGGAGCCTCTCATTCACTGGGGCATTAACAAGCAATAAACTTTGCAATTAAATTTGCCAAAAACTGATATCCAATTGAATTTGCAAAAAACCAATATGCCATCAGTGCAATTCAAATTCCTTCATAAAGCTAGCAATCGAATTTGAAAAATGATTGCAATATTCATGACACGTTGATTCTGTCATAATGCAGACATTAAACGTATGGGTAATTACTTTGGGTGTTATCCCAATATTCATTTCACCATTAGCCGATTGCATAGTGCGATCTTCTGGGGTTTGAAAATAATTATGATGGAACTTAGGCCCAAACCCTTTTAATTGCCTAACTAGCCAGCCAAACCCAAGTCCAGACTAGGGCCCATGGACCTTGATTCTACAGTCTTGGTCACGGTCCGGTCTAGGCGGCCTCCAGGTGGCAGCGGCATGTGTGTGTGGCTTATGGGTTGAAGCCCAAAGCCCACAAAGCGTGTGTGCTTACTCTTTCGAAAGATTTAGGCCAATCTTAAGGCCTATAACTCCACTTTGAGAGACAATTTCTCATTTATCTCTAATTGAAATTTGCTCATTTCTATACCAAATTAAACTCCTAACATAGGAGTATCTATTGCTGCTAAGGGTGGGTCCCACTTTAATTTTAGGGTCAAAACCCATAAATATTTAATGAAAAAAATCCATTTTTATCAACATTTGAATTATTTCTCAATTCATTCATATTCAGAATTTATTTGAACGTCGTGATTAGTTGCATAAGAGTTGTTCTAGTCATGCATGCACGATTGCCAGATTTTTAAATATACATACTTGAGAAGCATCTTCAAAAATTACTTTAGGTAGAGATATACAAAATATTATCGAGATCGGTGAAAATATGATACTGAGGTGCTTTTCTTTGAGTTCGAAAAAATTCTTTTAGGTTCAATTTTTTCCAACATTTTGTTGATATCCTGAGAAACCGTGGTTTGGAATAACGACCGGGTACTATGGTGGAGGGTTGGGGCAATCATGAATGAGTGTAGAAAGAAATCTAAAGATGGATTTTGAAAATAGATAAGGAAAAGTAATGAGAATGGGAAGGAAAAAAAAGAAGAAGAATTGAGACAAAAATATTCATTTGAGTTCAAATAAAATCAACCAAATACATATTACAAACATTGTCGACGGTAGGGGTGCACACCAGCCTGGTGGCCCGCCCAGTCTGATTTTTTTAGAGTTTGAGATATATATTTAGACTTATAGGGTTGGGCCGAATTGATATGTTAAGCCTGATTAGTTATTGGGATGGGTTTGAGAAAATCTTCAAGGCCCAACCCGAATATAATATTATTCATGTCGAGCTTTATGAATGTTGAAGAGTTTAGGGATAGAAACGGGGAGGATTGGGGCAGATTGGGATATGAACCGAACCGAACCATGACACCAAGACACTACCCCAATAACCGAATGGGTTGAGGAAATTTGTTGTATTTCCCGAACCGAACGGAACCCAGATTGAAGGAAATCCAATTTTTGAGAGCACATTGGACATATGTAACCTACTTTTTACAGACTATTTCCATTAAAAAGTACGACACAAACTAGTGATGTTTTCATCTTCAAAAGCAGATTGGCCAAATGTTCTGCACAATTGATTTTGAAAAAAAAGCAACGAAATAAAACAATTTTTTTCTTTTTTGGTTGTGGATTCACAGACCGAGTTTTTTCAATTTATGTTTGTCCGATTTGGTTATTGGACAGGTTGAGTCAAATGGAACTGTTTTGTCCACAAACTGGCAAGAAGTGGGATCCAAGAAGGTGGAAGGAAGCCCTCCAGAAGGAATGGAGGTGAAGAAATGGGAGTACTAAACTCTCTTTCCAGTTGAATGCACTGTAATCTTGGGGTGGGATATTTTGTTTTGCTTTTCACATTGCTTATAATTTTGGTGAATCTCAACTGGAGACCTCTATTATTTATTCAAATTCATCAAGGCTTTGTTGAGACCTCTCCTGTGTGTGTGTGAACAGTTCTTGTTTTTTCTTTATTAATCCAATGTGATCTCTCTCTCTCTCTCTCTCTCTCTCTCTCTCTCTCTCTCCTTTTGCGTGCGATTTACTTGAACCCCATTCTTGGATACTGTTACTTTCTTATTCTGCTTTAATATGATTTCTCGGTTTTTCTTTTTTATGAAAAAAAATCTAAAGATACTAAAAAAGCTATATCGAAAGCCAAGATAATAGGAAATAAAACTTCCCATTATTGTTTGCATTTCGAAATGATTATACTCCTAACCCAAAACAAGTATAATAGTATTGCAAGAGGAACAAAAAATTTGCAAAAAAGTTGTCTGCTGGCAGGGTAATAAAAAGCCGAACAAGTAAAGTAGTTAATTTTTCAAGTACTCACTCACAAAAAAAAAAAAGGCTAGTTGTTCAAGTTTAGTTTGAAACTTAACAACCTTCAAAACATGTTTAATTTTAGCTTCTTTATGAGACAAACTAATATTAAACGAGTTTCAATAGAGTTGAACGCAAGCCGATCTTATGTCGGTTGCTTTTTTTACGCTACATTATAAATTGAATGAGGTGAATAATAGCTTGTTTGAGCTCACTATAAAAGGTTAACAAACTTAAAAGAAATGTTGAAGCTTCATTTGTTTACATAACAAATTGATCTTAAACAAACTTTTAACAAACAAACAAGAACTCAAACTTGATTAGCTTGGATATTTTATTAACCTTAAATTATTGCTGGTAGTCGATCTCAGATTTTTTTCATACCCACCAAACTTGAAGGAAAACTCACAAATCCCTATAAGCCCAACCCCACTAATAGCCTTGTTAAGGGGAGAAATAATCTAACAACAAGGGGAATAACACTCACGCAGAGAGTCAGATTTTTAAGACAGAAGAATCACCCCCCAAAAAAGGAAAGTAGTGTTGTTCGAAAAGGCGCTAGGAGAGAGAGAGAGAGAGATTATTTCACAGTTTTTGAAATTCGTGTCATTTCTAAATCGTTTGTCTTTTAGTATATAATTTTTTCACGATTTTTAAAACTTTGTATAAAATTAATAATTACTTTAAATCTATCAAACAAGATTTATATTGCATATTATTTTAGATCCATATTGAAAGATTTAAACAATTTAAAGTCACCCAGTTTTGAAGGATAATTTTGCAACTCTTATACAATAATTTTGTCTCATTAAAAAGTGGATTTCCCAATAGGGACGAGCAATTTGGGATGGATGGAGTAACATTTTGTGAACAAAATATACTAGCTAATGGTAGGGATTTTAAATTAGAGGGAGGCCTAGGCCCCATAAGCCCACTCATATTTCCATCCCCGACTATACTTTATATTTTTTCTTAAATGGCACATTAACTTCATCCATTTAAAATTTACGTTTATTCCAATGGTATAAATTATTGACAATACAAGAACAAAAGCTCCAACTTGGAATGATGGTACCTGCAAATTATGAACTGGGCAAACGAGAATAGAGCAAAACATGTTTATATTTTAATGATACGTCGTCGGACAAGCTCGTCAAAAGTACGTTGCGTGTTCTTGTATAACGCTACTTAGTTGCCTAATGACTTTGCATATAGCACTAGTGACATTGTGTTTTTTTCTTTTTTCTTTTCTGAAAATGCGTTCTCATACAATGCTTGGTTACCTAGAGATTTTCCATAGCACTAGTGACCTCTTTTATTTTCACCCGGGAAACATGTTCCCACTTCCCACACAACACTACCTAGTCACCTAGCGACTTTCTATATAGCGCTAGCAAGAGAGTAGGAGTGCTCATGGTCCGGATCGGTTTGGATTGGTATGAATCCAATCCTAATCTTTGAGTCACGGTTTTTTGAAAATACAATCCATGTCTGATTCAAAAGTCTCACGGTTCGGTTCCAATCCGAACCGCGAGTCACGGATCGGTTCTAGATTAATCTGCAGATTATTAACATATTCGGAAAAAACAACAAATAAAGGTAGTAAGACAACAGAGAGAGTGTAGGACAAACAAATAGGAACTAAGGAAGTATTATATTCATCACCGCACAGGTTTAACTTTTCAAAAACTGAAAAAGTTCCCACCACTGCTTTTCAAGGGAAATCTTTCTTGTGACATCTGACAATGGCTCTAAACTAACAGTCAACAAGAGCTCTTACTGTAACGACTCGGATTTTTCGTAAATAAAAATTTCGCTTAATATTTTAATTATTTATTTTAATTTTCGGTTTATCGGAATATTTTTCTATTAAAATATTATTTTATTCTTTTAAATCGAATAATTAGAATTCTAGCCATGTATACGCGCGCACGAGACCGAGTAACGCATCCGTTACACTACCGTAGCACCCGGGAACCGAGCTTAATACCCAAAACTAGTTAGAATAAGCCTTACTAGTTTAGGAGTAACCTTTGCATACCCACACAATACATGCATTTGAGCACAAACTACACAAACTAGACTTAGTTATCTTGACCTTGCACCCCAAGTTTCCTAGAAACATGCATCCATGTTTTAAGGAGGGAATATTCCCCCTACTTATAGCTTGTTAAGGCTACTCCATAGCTATTAAATGGTTTCACATGCACATTAGGTGTATCTAGTCTTAAAAACACCCCGTAACAAAGATAACCATGCGAAAACCTACACAGCGAGAGGCATTATTTTCCCCCACCATTGTTTCCTACGTAAGTTTCCATACATTCCCCCATGCTTACTTAGTTCACAAGTAATTTGTACAAAGATTCCTAGCTAGGACCTAATCTAGCCTAGAGTTCCACCTAAGGTACCTTCCATGTGCCACCTTAGCTCAACATTTACTCCCATACATGCACCAATTGGAATTTTTAGGTAGAGAGGAGAGAGAGAGGGCCGAAAGTTTTGAGGGGGGAGAGGGAGGCTCCCATTTACCTATAAATAGCACCCCTTTGTGTGCTATTGAACCCCATGTACCCTACTTTCTTTGTTTATCTCCTAAAATCCCACAAACCAACTACTTTAACCAACATAGTTAGATTCTAATTAGCCACTTACTAGGCTAATTAGTGGGGAGTTAAGTTAGTTTAAGAGTTTTTCTACACCAACGGAGTGCTAATGAAACTTCGGTTACACCCGGAAACTAAGGTAGTTTACTAAACTACTCTTCTAATTAGTTATTTCTAGTTTAATTAGGTTGTTCTAATTTAATTTTTAAGCATGATTTTAGAGTTTGAGTAAGTTAGTTTATGCATGTGTTAAGTTGCTAAGTATGTTTCTTAGTAATTTAGAAAGAATATTTTTATTTAGAAAGTTTAACAAGCATGTTTATGAGGTTCTAATTAGAATAGTTCTTCATGAAATTAGAAGTGGATTAGCAAGATTAGAAGTAATTAGAAGGTGATTAGAGGTAATTAGAAGATGATTAGAAGTGATTAGAAGGTAATTAGAAGATGATTAGTAGTTGATTAGAAGTGAATAGAGGTTAATTAGAAGATATGTATTTTTCTAGAAAAGATTCTATGATTATTATGTTAAGATTTCTTGGAAGTATTAATTAATTAATGTTGATTAAATCATGGTTATTGTTCAAATGATATATTTTTATAAGTAGAAAGAGTTATCTTGTGTAGTAAAGGATTTATTTTTACTAATATGAAAGATCTATTATTTAATTTAATTTTTTTGTAAATTAGTGTAATGATTTTTACTAAATAAATGAAAAGAGAGATTTTAGAAAAATGTTTTTGAAGAAATATTTTACTAAATAATTAGTGAGTATCTTATGGATTTTTGTGGAGAAAAAGAAGAGAATGGTTTATTTTGGAAAGATGGTTGTGATTTTACTACGTATGAAAATATTGTTTTTACACAAGATTATTAGAGAGTGAGTTTTTCTAGAAATATAAAGTGTACATATTTTTGGAGAGATGAATATTTTTCTAGAAAACTCAAAATTTGTGAGTTGATATATTTTATTGAGCAAGAAATTCTAGAAAAAGAAATTTGGAGTATTTATTGTTGAGAAAGAGATTGTTGATTAATTTATTTCTTAGAGATAAAAAAAATGATTTTATAAGAGAAAAGGAAGAAATGAGACTTTTGATGAGAAATAAAGATTTAGAGAAATTGGGAAATATTATTGGAAGAGTTAGTGCATTTGAGTGCATAATTTTTATGTGAATAAATTTTTGGAGAAATATTAATTTCATGATTTTATGTGAGAAGATTTTCTAGTGGGAAATATCATTTTTAGAAAGTTGATGTATAAAAAGGGTATGATTTTATGTGGAAAAATGTTATTGGGAAAATATGAAAATTTTTGAAAGAAAGATTATGAAATATTGCATGGGCATTTTTATTTTTATTTTTTTTTGCATGTGGCATTGAGCACATACGCGATACGTCACGACACGAGAAATGAGAAAATTTGAATAACTGTTGATGAGAAAATAGAGATGAGAATGAAAATATGTTTTGAAATGAGAAATGAAATTTTTTTGAGAAATGAAATGAAATGAAATGAAATGTGATAAGATAAATAGATGCCACCTCAAGTTCCGCGAGGAGAACTTGGAGGATTGGAATTAATACGGTAATGCAGTCTTAACGCCGCCTATCATGTGAGTGTGCGCCATGATGAGGTTGAGGTTAAGTAATCTGGTAGTGCTGTGAGGCACCGCCCCATTTTAGATGGAGTGAACTTGGTGGTAAGGGCTAAGCGTGCACAACACATAGTGAAACGGGCCTTGAAACATACCGTGGGGATGATGAAGAGGCGAGGAGCCGGGACTATGTCGCGGTGAGTCGCTGAGGCGGGCGGACCGTGCAAAGAGAGACTGGTTAGGTTCAGGTGATGCACCCACACCGGGTCTCGAAAGGGGAAGGTTGGTGCCGTCAGCTGAAAGGAGGCGTAAGCGGACCAATAACTTTCAGAGTGGTGTGAGATATTGACATGATTGAAATTTGAAGAAGAATGCTGAAAGAGGCACTATACGAGTAAAACGATTTGAGACATTTGATGAGTTATCGAAATGAGTTATTGTTTTGAAAGCGACACGTGACACTGTTTTGAGATGCTAAGAGAAATATTGTTTTTTCAAGCAAGATGTTTACTCACGATCCGCATGGACACACATGATGCATGATATGATTACTGTACATAAGTTATATATGTTGTTCATGAATATATTGTTCTAGAATTGCTACTTAGAAGCTTAGCGTAGTAAACTATTGAGCTTGGCTCACGGTGTTACACTTGTGTAACCCTGGTATAATACCACGATGTTGCTCTGCGACTCTGACGTATTATGCTAGACTATAGAGATGGACAGGAGGAGAGAACTATGGTTGGAAGGCCTACGGAGCAGAGCAGGATACCGCTGGAATAGACAGAAGTGCGATGGAGTAGAGAAACCTAGTCAACCCTGTAGAGAATAATTGTATTTGGCAGGAGGAATTATGTAATTTCTTATGGGTTACTGTTGTAAAACCCCAGTTATTGTATATGTATTTCCTTATTAACAAACCCAAATTTTGGGGGCGTTACACTTACATATAAGATCTCAGGGACAAAAAGAGCAAGGTAGATCTGCTGTTTGTATCTCACTTCTCATCTCTAACATATAGTAATATGGAAGTGTTTACATATAAATTAACCAATCCAATGATTAATTGACACATAATCAAAAGTGTCAAACATTGGCAATTACTCGTCAATGAAAATACACTGGATTAATAAGATATAATGCACCAAATATGATGTCGTATTTCTTCTTAATTTAGAAAGGTAGTTATTGGCGGTTACAAGCCATTACTAAAATAGAGATTGGCCTCGAAGCCATGATATCGACTGCTGAACGCACAAGCTTCACGTGTAAACTTAAGAAACAAGGCGATTTGGCAATTAGAACACGTGGAATATTTCTGGAAAGCAGTTATTTCTCTAAACGCGTTATCAGTTGAGTTTATTAAGCCAACGTGCAGATTCAAAGCTTCCGGGAGAAGGGAGAATTCAAATTCAGACGTGGAAGGAAAATAACTGCCAACTATCAAAGTGGAGGTTGGAGTTCGAAGCAAGCTAGATGGAGCGGGAAATTCGAACTACAAGCAACATCTATAAATACAAGAAATTGAAGAGTTAAAAACCCCGGACAAATCTTCAACAAACAACTATCAAAAAATTGATGCTTGGTTTGTTCATTGACAAAGTAGTTTAGGATTTCGAACTCAGTTCGAAGTAGATTAGGGAGTAGATTAGGATTTAGACTAGGATTTATCTCGATTGTTCTTGTAACAATCACCCCTATCCCGATTGTTCTTGCAACAATCACTTGTTCGAAGTTCTGTTACTCTGTATTTGAAGTTGGAGACAATTCTGAAGTAAGTTTATCTTTGATTTATTAATCGAAGTGTCTTGTTTCTTTGTTGTTCTTTGATTTCCTAAGTTTATTGGTTTGCATTTCTTCACTTATTAAGAAAAATCCTCTTAATTGAGGTAATTGAACCAACAAAATACAATCGCCTGATTAGGTTTGGTTTTCCAAAGTTAATCTGAGGGAGGAGATTGAAACTCTCTCTGGCACGCCCGCACACAATTATTTTCCATTACAAAGAAGTAAAAAGAACCAAACACATTTTTTGGCATGCCCGGTGGGACACTAGAAAGTGTTAAATGGCTCCAAAACTTAGGAAGCAAGTGGATGATTCTCAGACTGGCCAAACACCAGAAGATGAGAACAATGGTAATTCTAAAGAGAATGAACAAATCGAAGGCCTTCAAGTAGGACCCGTAGATTTGTCTTTGGTCAAGACTTAAATATGGGGATTGGTCAGACTTCTCGAATGAATACCAGAAAAAACAAAATTGTGCAAGGTGATGACCCAAAAAATCCAGAGATTGGAGGGAATGTGTCATCTAGCCACTTTATTGAAATGATTGCTACATTTAAAGAATTGGCTCAAACCCAAAAGCTTATATTGCTAAAATTAGAAGAGCAATCAGGGCTTAAAGGTAATCTTTTGCCCTCATTTGAGAAGGATAAAGGAGAGGCTAGCACAAGTAAATTCAGGTCGAGGCCTGGTAAAGAACCCATAAATGTAGAAGACGTACCAGAATCTTGGTATGAACCTGCAAAAAATCATGATTATCAAGTCCCTAAACCTAGGAAAGTGTTCAAGCAGAACACTAATATCTCATTCGAACCTAATATTGATGGTGAACATGAGGAGAAAGGTTTCAGAAATTATGATTATGGATTTGATGAGTATATGTATATCCCTAGAAATCATTTTAATGAAAAAGATAGGACTAGTGCAAAAAGGCCTAATCCAGAGGTTGGAATTCCTAAGTATTCAGGAATACCAGAAATGGGAAGGGTACATTCGAACTATCTTTATGAACCTTTTGCAAAGCAGGAAGGAGGTTTCAAGTAACCTAGGCCTTTTGATGATCCTTATCAAAGGATTCCAGAAGACCACATGCCTAGAAATGTCACTTGGGAACCACTTGTTAGTTCAAAGGTACCTTTAGGGGAACATCCAACCCTTCGAGATGAAATATTGGGTCTTATGCAAGAAGTTTATGGACCTTCGAACCGGGGGGTACAAACTCAAATTTATAAAAAACCCTATCCAGAATGGATAGATAAACAGTTCGAAGTCCCTAGGGGATTTAAAATCCTAGATTTCACTCTATTCCATGGAGATGGAAAACAATCCACAACTGAGCACATTGCTAGATTCACCGCTTTCGATTAACTAGAAACTAGGCAATAATGGGTTCATTAAGTTAAAATTATTTTCTAATTCTTTAACAGGGACGGCCTTCGAATGGTATTCTAACTTGACACCAGAGTCAGCTCCAAATTGGCAAAGGATGGAAGAATTATTCCATGCACAATTTTATCAAACTGAACCTGAAGTTACTATGGCTGATTTAGCAAGATTAAAGCGAGGCCCCATGAGAAGGTCGCTTTCAATTTATTGCTAGGTTTAAAAGGGCCAGAAATAAGTGTAAACTTCAATTACCAGAGGTTGAGTTTGTAAGGATATCACAAGATGGTTTAAGTAGAGAACTTAGAAAGAAGTTCGATTCTACTGAATTTAGAGATTTGGTTGATTTAACTTACAAAGCATCAAGATATGAGTCCTTGTTAGAAGAGGATGTTGATAGAAACAACTCTTCTTACTCAACCTACTATAAAGAACCCATTTATGAGGTTGATGCTGCTGAAATCATTGAGCATGAGCCTTGTGTGTGTGACTGTCTAGTTCGAAAGGAGTCTTCTATAGTACCAAGAACTAATAAGAAAGCAAATCGAAGAAGGTTTATTCATTTGATATTTCAAAGGCAGATGAAATTTTTGATTACCTTTTAAAGAAAAAGTTTATCAAACTCCCTGAAAATGTTAAACTTCCAACCTTGGAAGAAATAAAAGGGAAAAGTTATTGCAAATGGCATGCTTCTTGGTCTCATTCCACTAAAAATTGTAATGTTTTCCGTGATTAGATTCAAGAGCAGATCAAGAAAGGAAGGATCATGTTTCCACAAAAAGCTATGTGAATTGATACTGATCCATTTCCAAAAATTGAAGAAGTGACTGCCAACACTAATGTGCCAACATCTCTGGCTAAAACTGTCAAGGAAATGTGGCAGAACAAGCAGGTGCAAGTGGAAATGAACTCAGTGCAGTTTAGCAAAGGAAAGCCAAGAGTTGGCCAACCTCGAAATAGTGATGGGAAGACCTACCGTCAGAATATTTCACCAGGAAGTTCTTCTAGCAAGGGCTTTAAGCAGTCCCACCTTCCCATGCTTGAGGCATCTTTCTTGGAATGTTTGTGCATGGAATGCAGAGCCAACTATTTGATCTTCAAGGATTTGGATAGATAGGGGGTTGATTTCTTTCCAAAAAGGATGGAAAGAAAAGCCTTGGATCAAAACAATGAAAGAAAGCCTTGGATTAATCCAAATCATGGAAGAAATGAGAGGCCCTGGTCTGTTTCAAAGAGAAATGTGCCTTCTAGTTCAGTCCCACCAGCTTCGAAGAGGGATTATCCTCCTTCGAAGAAGGTTAACACTGGGAAGGCCCCAATGGGTCAAAGAAATGGAGTAGAAAAAGAACAATTCACTTTGGTAAAAGGAGTTCCCGATTGGTTTCTAAAGAAGGTTACAGAACTTTTCCAGGAATATAAAACTCCTCCTAAGGTGGGAAACAAGATGGTTAAACCTCCAAATACTCCTACTGGTCAATGGGTTGTGATTAGAGATCCAAAGACCAAGTCACCTCAAATGATTCCTATGCTGACTCGAACTCAGAAGAGGAAATTGCAAATGAGGTATACTAGCTTCCAAATGGAGGAATATGCTTCTAAAGAAAATCATAATGGGGGTGATAAGTTTAACCCAAGGTTTAACAGACTTCGAAGAGAAGATTCTGAGGAATCTCTTCAAAAAGGGTTTACTCAATCAGAAAGAGAAGCACTGGAAAGTCTGGCTGCAAGGATGGATAGTGAAGTACCTCGAAACAGTCCAGCGTCACCAGATTCCTTAGCAAGCTATCAATCTGGCTTATTAGAGGCCATGATAGTGGAACAGGAAGAAGGTGGAAGAATGAATTCGTCTCCTATTGAAACGTTGTCCCCTATGGAAACTTCTGCAGTGGAGTTTCCTGAAAAGATGGACACAATAGAGGATAGATCAGAGTTACCGACGCAGGAAAAGAAGACCATTCAGTTTGGAACTTTGCCTGAAGTTCAAATTAACATGGTTTCTCCGTCATTCGATTTTGGACCTTTTGGACCAGATTGTTCTCCAGTTCAAAGGGCATTACAACCATCAGTTGCTCCTATGGAGGTTATAGATGTATCAACTGATGAGGAATATAATCTCACTTATGACAATGGTTGGAATGATAATTGGAGAGCCTTGATTTCCAAAATTCAAAAGGAAGAAGAAGAGGAGGATTTCATGATTATGGTAAATACAACAGAAGAACCAGAAGTAACCTCCAAAGAGAAGGCAATCTTCATTCCAGAAACTGAAAATGACTCCAAGTATCCTTTGATTGTTGATTTAGATTGTGCTGATCTTTCGTATCCTTTCAAATCACCTTCGAATGATATGAGGCATCATTTAAAACCATTATACATATCTGCTTTGTTTGATGGCATTCTGTGAAACAGAATTTTGGTTGATAATGGTGCAGCAGTGAACATTTTGCCTTCTAGGACTCTTAAGAAGTTGGGAAAGAAAATGTTCGACTGATCCCAACAAGCACATCCATTGCTGGGTTCACTGGTGAAAGTAAGAATCCCAGAGGAATTGTTTCTATACGCCTGAAAGTTGGCCAAGTAGAAACCCGATCATGACTTTCTTTGTGGTGGACACTTTTACAAGTAAGTATAATGCTTTACTTGGTAGGGATTGGATTCATGTCAATGGTTGCATTCCATCCTTAATGCACCAAGCCCTGATGATTGTGAAATATGAAAATGGGAAAGAAGTGGGGGTCGAAGAGGTGAAAGCAGACCCACACCCCTTTAGTACTTCAGCAAATTGTGTAGAGGCAGAGATGTATAAGCCAGAAATCATCCCTCTAAGTGAAATTGCACAAACTGCCACCCCTCCATCCAATGTATTGGAAATGGGAGAATTGGCAGAACTGAAATCCAAACTCAAACAAGCAGTTGATTATGAATCAGACAATCCACCAGATGAAGCTGTTTGGATGTGAGTCCAAGACAGAGTTCGAAGAGGCCAACTCTTTGGCTTTAGTTAAGTTTATGGCTCTTGAAATAGAGCAGAGATTACAAGAAACAAACGATTGGGAGGAATCATTGGCTGATAAATCTGACTGGGGGTTGAAGCCAGTTGAGTTCGAAGAGGCCTTTATAGGTCATGTCGAATCCCAAGATCCTATTACACAAAGGAAACTGAGCATCTACTGGTGGTGAAGCAACTGTTGGAGTAAGGATGATTTGGAAATAATGAGGAAAACTCCAAGTCACTAAGGCATGGAATCTTGCCCAAGTAAAATTGAAAAACTCTTTTTCCATCATCCTAGCTTTATTTTCTTCATCAATTTTGAGCTTCTTCTCAATCAATGGCCTGATTTTCAAGACCAGAGTCTTGGCTTTGACTTCGAACTTGGCCAATTTGAGAGCATTTCTTTTCATGTGACTTTTAAACCTCCTTCGAAGCCTCTTAAAAACATTAGTGGGCGTTTCGAAGGAACGCCCTTTCAGGTTTTTCACCTTTTTATGAAGTTTGGAGATCTGATCATGAAGCACTTCGTAGTCATGAAGGTCTTGATTAAACTCAAACGAAGCAGTGTTATTCTTCATCCACATTCAAAGCAGAGGAAGCTGACTCAGAAAAGAGTGAAAGAAAGGGCTAGTTTGAATGCTACATTGGAGAGTTTCGCAAGCCCATAAAAAGTTCTTAAAAGGTATGTCCTCTTCAAGAATACCTACATCCAAAAAGGCAAAAGCAGCCAATAGCTCTTTGGCTTTGAGGGAATCAGAATGAGGATAAAGAGAATAAGAAAGGTTAGCATGATAATGAGTAGGGTTGAACTTAATATTCTTTAGTTCTTCGAACCAATCCGTATTCTCGGGAAGGTCTCGAAGGGAAAGATTGGCAGGATCAATGAAGTCCCTTTCGAAATGGGGCCTTCGAACCTCATGCAACCAGTATATAAATTGAGTACTGGCCTTCTGCTTAAGTTCTCCATACCCAGCAAAGCCTGACCTTTCATCTTCATGGACTTTAAAGAAGCCAGGAGTTAAACAAGTGGCAATGAGGCTGTCAAGCAGCATTATGTTGGGATCTCGTCTGATGAAAGGGGATAAATATTTGCTCATAGCTAATGAGCGATAGTGGCTCCAGCCTTTATAGCCAGCAGGGTCATCCATTCTTACCACCACTATCTCAGATGGTAAACCCCATAGAAAGGGTCTATAAGCAGGAGGAGATGGAGGATCCCATGGGTCAATAGGCTCAGAAGTTTCTCCTTGAGCCACTGTATAAGATTGATCCCTTCGAATCTCACCAACAATTGGTGTCACAATATTTCTAGTGTCAATAGGAATTGGGTCATTAAGAGCCAAGTTTTCGAAGGCATTTTGAGTGTTAGAAATATCAGCCATGGTTGAATTTGGACGAAGATCCGGTTCCAAATTGGTAATTGATTTTACCAGTGATTAAGTCTTTTTATAAGCAGAATTTTAGTTTGAAACTATTCGAATTCTAAAAAATGGAGAATGTGGGTATTAACTGCCCACTATCCATGAATCTCTCATAAGAACGAAGAGATTTATTGATAACTGCATCGTAGGATGTGATTGAAACTGCCAATAACTTTTGCTTTGGAAACTTACAGGAATTCGAAGCGGCAGAAGGCACATTAACACTTATTCGAAGGGGAAAGGCCCAAGCTCTAAAGAGACATGGTGGTGGAATGACGAGGTTCAAACCATGGTAAAAGCCAATAAGGATTGCTTTAAAAAGTGGCAAAAGGACCGGAATGTGGACAATTTCCAGAGGTACAAGCAGGCTAACAGGGAAGCTAAGAAGGCCGTTAGTGAGGCTAAGTTGAGAGCTTACAATGATTTTTATGCTAGACTTGATAGTAAGGATGGAGAAAAGAATATATATAAACTCGCCAAACTAAGGGAAAGGAAAGCTAGAGACTTCTCTCAAGTTAAGTGTATAAAAGGTAGTGATTCGGAGGTGTTGGTGAAAGATGAGGAGATCAAGGATAGATGGAAGATGTATTTTGAGAAGTTGTTGAATGAGAAACATGAAGGAACCTTTGGTGAGGAGGAAGTTGTTGTCCCTAGCGAGAAAATAGAATACGAGTTCTATCGGAGGATACAAAAGTTCGAAGTGGCCAAGGCTTTGAAGAGGATGAAACTGGGTAAGGCCTTAGGACCTGATGGTATCCCCATTGAAGTATGGAGAAGCCTAGGTGACTTGGGGGTGACTTGGTTGACAAAATTGTTCAACAAGATTATTTTATCTAGGAGGATGCCCGAATGGAGGAGGAGCACCTTAGTACCTATCTACAAGAATAAAGGAGATATACAAAGTTGCAAACAACTATAGAGGTATTAAGTTGATGAGTCATCATGATGAAGTTGTGGGAAAGAGTTATCGAGCATCGATTGAGGATGGTGACTACGGTGTCGGAGAAACAGTTTGGGTTCATGCCTGGGAGATCAACTATGGAAGCTATTTACCTACTAAGGAGATTGGTAGAAAGACATAGATCAACGAGGAAGGATCTCTATATGATTTTTATAGACTTGGAAAAGGCTTATGATAGGGTGCCTAGAGACATTATATGGTGGGTTCTGGAGAAGAAGGGAGTGACCCGGAGGCTATATTGACGTGGTCGAGACATGTATGAAGGTGCGATCCACGCCATTAGATCACCAAAGCCAGGAGAAACGAAAGTGAATTTCCCATCACGGTAGGATTGCACCAAGGGTCGGTCACCTTGAGCCCGCACCTTTTCGCATTAGTTATGGATGAATTGACTAGGCATATTCAGGAGGATATCCCATGGTGTATGTTGTTTGCAGATGATATTGTCCTTGTAGATGAAACGGCTAGTGGTGTTAAGACTAAATTAGAAGTTTGGCGGGAAGCATTAGAGTCTAAGGGCTTTCGGATAAGTAGGAGTAAAACTGAGTATATGGTCTGCAAGTTTAGTGATACCGTATGAGTATGAGGAAAGAGTGATGATCCAAGATCAGGAGATACCAAAGAGGGACCATTTTAGGTATTTAGGCTCTATTATTAGCCAAGATGGAGAGATTGAAGATGATGTGACGCATAGGATCCAAGTGGGGTGGCTTAAGTGGAGAAGCGCTACTGGTGTACTGTGTGACAAGAGGGTACCAACAAAATTGAAAGGAAAATTTTATAGAACTGCCATAAGACCAGTGATGCTTTACGGGACAGAATGTTGGCCTATTAAGAAGCAACAAGTGAATAAGATAAGTGTAGCAGAAATGAGAATGTTGAGGTGGATGTGTGGTAAGACTAGACGTGATAGGATTAGAAATGAAACAATTCGCGAGATGGTGGGTGTAGCACCTATAGAGGAGAAGTTAAGGGAAAATAGGTTAAGGTGGTTTGGGCATGTCTATCGTAGGCCAGCGGATGCAGTAGTTAAGAGAGTGGATATGATAGCTTTGGGTAGAAACGCACAAGGGAGGAGAAGACCCAAATTGACTTTGGATGCGATAGTACGCAAAGATCTAAGTATACTGGGTTTAAGCGATGAAGTAGCATTTGACAGAGCTCAATGGAGAAAAAGGATTCATGTAGCTGACCCCAATTGATTGGGACATAAGGCTTGGTTTGGTTTGGTTTGGAATGATTAATTGACACGTAATCAAAAGTGCCAAACATTGGCAGTTACTCGTCAATGAAAATACACTGGATTAATAAGATATAACGCACCAAATACGATGTCGTATTGCTTCTTAATTTAGAAAGGTAGTTATTGACAGTTACAAGCCATTTTGAAGCCATGATATCAACTGCTGAACGCACAAGCTTCACGTGTAAACTTAAGAAACAAGGCGATTTGGCAGTTAGAACACGTGGAATACTTCTGGAAAGCAGTTATTTCTCTAAACGCGTTATCAGTTGAGTTTATTAAGCCAACGTGCAGATTCAAAGCTTCCGGGAGAAGGGAGAATTCAAATTCAGACGTGGAAGGAAAACAACTGCCAACTATCAAAGTGGAGGTTGGAGTTCGAAGCAAGCTAGATGGAGCGGAAAATTCGAACTACAAGCAACATCTATAAATAGAAGAAATTGAAGAGTTAAAAACCCCGGACAAATCTTCAACAAACAGCTATCAAAAAACTGATGCTTGGTTTGTTCATTGGCAAAGTAGTTTAGGATTTCGAACTCAGTTCGAAGTAGATTAGGAAGTAGATTAGGATTTAGACTAGGATTTATCTCGATTGTTCTTGTAACAATCACCCCTATCTCGATTGTTCTTGCAACAATCACTTGTTCGAAGTTCTGTTACTCTGTATTTGAAGTTGGAGACAATTTTGAAGTAAGTTTATCTTTGATTTATTAATCGAAGTGTCTTGTTTCTTTGTTGTTCTTTGATTTCCTAAATTTATTGGTTTGCATTTCTTCACTTATTAAGAAAAATCCTCTTAATTGAGGTAATTGAACCAACAAAATACAATCGCCTGATTAGGTTTGGTTTTCCAAAGTTAATCTGAGGGAGAAGATTGAAACTCTCTCTGGCACGCCCGCACACAATTATTTTTCATTACAAAGAAGTAAAAAGAACCAAACAGGAAGACACAGTTGTTTTCTATCCCAGTTTAGGAGTGAGCCACCTGATTCCCCTGGTGGAGCTAGCCAAACTCACAGTCACGCACCACCCTTCCTTTTCTGTTGTAATTCTCATCACCACCACCACCAAACTAGATAACTCCACCGCCACACACATCAGTCGCGTCTGGTCCACCACTCCTGCCATCACCTTCCACCACCTCCCTCCCGTCACTCTACCATCTGACTCCTCTTCTCAGTTCGAAGATCTCGCATTCCTAGTCCCTCGACTCAACAACCGTTATCTCCATCATGCCCTTCAAACCCTCTCCCAAAATAGAAGTCTCCGGGCTCTTGTCATCGACTTCTTTTGCACGGTTGCCGTCAAAGTCTCTTCTAGCCTTAACATATCCGCATACTTCTTCTATGCATTGAACGCATGTAGTCTCTCTCAATTCCTGTATTTCGCAACCATTCATGAAACCACTACCAAAAGCATAAAAGATCTGGAAGTCACCCATATAGAGTTCCCTGGTGTACCGCCTATCCCTATCTCTGACATCCCTAAAACTCATTTGGATCGGAACACTAGGGTGTATAGAAACTTTCTAAATGCTGGGATCGATCCAGATGGCTAAATCGTCAGGTATAATCGTGAACTCGTTTGAAGCCATTCGCTCTAGAGTCATTCAAGTGATATTAGATGGACTCTGCGTCCCAAATGGTCGTACTCCTCCTGTTTATTGTTGGCCTTTAATTGTTGATGGTGGTGGTGGTGGTGGTCATGATGACAAGTGTTAGAGCTGGCTTGACTCACAGCCAAGTCGAAGCGTTGTGTTTCTCTGCTTTGGTAGCAGGGGGTTGTTTAAAGCAGAGCAGTTCAAGGAGATTGCAATTGGGTTAGAGAATAGTGGCTACAGGTTTTTATGGGTAGTGCGCAATCTGCCCGTGGAGGACCATACTAAGCGTCTTTTAGCCCCATCGAAGCCAGACTTGGATGCTCTGCTGCTAGAAGGTTTCATGGACAGAATCAAAGATAGGGGTCTCGTGGTGAAGTCATGGTGTCCACAAGGGGCCGTGCTGAGTCACACCTCGGTGGGCTGGTTTGTGACTCACTGCGGGGGGAGCTCGATTCAGGAAGCGATGCGTGGAGGCGTGCCGTGTTGGCATGGCCGTTGTTCGCGAAGCAAAGGCTGAATAGGGTGGTCATGGTGGAGAAAATGATGTTGGCTCTAGTGTTGGACGGGTGGGAAGATGGGTTTGCGAGGTCAACCGAGTTAGAGAAGCGAGTGAGAGAGTTAATGGACTCGGAAAAAGCCAGAGCGGTGATAGAGCAGGTCATGGTGATGAGAGACGCCTTAATGGCCGCGGTTGGAGAGAATGGGTCGTCTCTTCTTGCTCATGCCCTCACACTTAAAGATAATAGAAGCTTCTAATTCTTTTATTCGTTTCACGTTAGTTTTCTTCTGTTTTATTCCAAGTCACAATCACTGTCATTAAATAGTAGATCTAGATGATCAAATTACAAAGATCAGGACATTAAGAGCAAACTCCCGAAAAACCGCACTGAAATTTACACAACAAAAAATACCACCGACTACTATGAAAGCGGCTTGTCTTCCAAACGATAAATTCTACGAGCCGTTAAGAGAATGTTTGTATTTCACTTTAGTTTAAAGTCCAAAATCATCAATTTAAGGATCTTTTAATCTGGGCCGTCCGTAACATTTATAGAATACGCAAGCGAACACCATGTGGTATCCGCTTGGCGTTGAATTTTTTTTTCCCCTCATTGCCCTTCTTAATTTTGGCAAGTGGGCTAAAAAGGAGCACTAGATGATAGTAAAAAATTATCACGAGTCTCCTATCTAGTAGGGTCCTTCCTACACAAACCTCTTTCTCTCCCCCTCCACTCTCCTCCCCATTCTGCTTCTCTGATAACTACCCACAACACTGAAACACAATGAACAAAATCAGCAGATGCCTGCTATACATAGCGATCGGAGTCATTCTCCACATAGCAATCGTTCTCATCTTCGTCCTGACTTTCATGCGCGTCCGGACCCCAAAATTCCAATTTGGCTCGGTTTCTGTCCAAACTCTCACCACCAACTACTCCACCCCTCCTTATTTCACCATGAAGTTAAACGCCCAAGTCACCATAAAAAATACCAATTTCGGTAAATTCGAGTTCGACAACTCCACTGCTACCGTATCTTTCGGAGGACTTCCTGTTGGTAGAGCTGTTGTTGGTAAAGGGAAAGTGAAGGCTCGCTCGATCGACGAAGAGAGTGGATGTTAGTGTGAGTTTGAGTACCAAAAACGTACTACCGGAGAATTATGACCTGAGATATAATTTTGACTTGGGGAAATTGAAGTTGACTAGTCAGGGTATGTTGAAAGGGAAGGTGTATTTGTTGAAGGTGATTAAAAGGAAGAAATCTGCAGAAATGAATTGTTGCATTGCGGCAAGTGTGCTTATGGATGTTAATATAATGGTGTGTGTTTGTTTGAGGTTTGATTTCATATTGAGTAGGCTCTTCTTTTTTTCTTTTTTTTTAATATGTGTGTTTCATAATTTCATTGCAACATCTTACTTTTGTACTCTTTTATGCTATGTTTGGAGTTCAAGTTTACTTTCTTCTTGTTTTTTTTTTTTTTATTTTTGATCTCAGTGTTCAGATTTTACTTTGACTAGACGCTCGATTGTATGTAGTTCACCAGTTTTCTATAATTTTACCAGTTATTTACTGGGGCAACTTGCCGGATCCTTTGGAGTCTATTTCACCACTTCACCCGTCCTCTATAATTTTACTAGTAATTTACGGTTCAGGTTTTGCTTTGACGGGACTATCAGCTATATGTATTTTACTCTTCCTTTACAATTTTACTAGTAATTTACTAGGGGTGGCTTGGCGAATCTTTTCGAGGCCATTTTGGTAATTTAAACTGTTTATATAACTGATACTTCTTCCGTCCCAAAGGATAATACCCCTACCCAAAAACATGTAATTTTCGGAAAAAAAGTACTTCCGTTAAAAAAATTTATGCCAAATTAAAGTAATTTTTTTTTTTAAAGTGAGCGAAAAAGGAAAATGTGAAGACCATACTCACTGCCATTTTTAATCCTCCGAATTGCGAACTCCTCATGATCACGCAACCCTTTTTCTTTATCCACATGATATATGCTTGAGCAAGGAGAGTCCAATTTACTTTTGGGGTTCTTTTTGTTTGTTCCTTTTGGTTTGTTTGTCTTGCTTGCGTTTAGATAATCTTATTTTGTCAAGAAGTGGAAGATAACCATCCTATAAGCAGCAGTGGAAACCTTTTTCCTTTTGAACGAAAGCACTAAATAACTTCAAAAGAATTGGATCCTTAGCGGTCTTTAATTTGGACTAGACAGGATAGTTCAAGTTTAGATCGTTGCTATAAAAATTGTCCGGAGTTGCTTAATACTCCTAACGATAAGAGATTGATTAAATCTAGGGGTACATAAAGAAGGCTACAAAAAATATACACAGTGCATTTGGGGACCCACTTTTGGGTTTGACATGAGTGATCTAAATTATTTATTGTTCTTAAAATATTTTTCCGAGAAACGGTGGGACTTTGGTTCAATCATTTCTAACCGTCCGATTGAGCTAATTTTTTGTGGGCATCCTCAGAAAAATATTTTAAGAACAATGAACGATTCGAATCACTCGTATGAGACCCAAAAGTGAATCCCCGAACGTGCAATGTACATTTTCTGTACCCTTCTTTCTGTACGGGTAGCAGCGTCCATGTTTAGTCTAGATTTGAATTGTTTCGTCCCGTACAAGTTTTGGACAATCCAAACCCCTTTCCACATAGATGGTACAATCCAGGAAAAGAAACCAAGAAAGAAAGAAAAGAAAACCCGAATGAATCTCTACCGTCCGATGCACTTTTTTTCTTTTTCTTGATTTTTTAAACTGCGCACTAAACAAATCTCAGCCGTTCGATTCACTTTCGTGTTTTTTTCTTGGCTTCTTTTCTTGTTTCCTACACTTTTCTTCTTCGAAATGACAAATTGACGAATAGAGGCCCCACCTGAGGTAATGCACAGGGGTCCCACAGAAGGTTCGAATTGGTCAATGTCAATTTTTACTCAAATAAACGCGTATCAAAATTATTTCGGTACCACCCAACCCACCCAGAGTGCTTTATAATTTATATGATCTTCTAGAATCACACGTCTCCATATATTCGTTTGTGTATAAAATAAACACACTGCCATCTTCTCAAGTACTTCACAACTCAAACATCCGTCTCCCAAGTACTAAAACAATTCATCAAGCAAAACTCTTTCTTCTCCCTCTCTCTCTCTCTCTCTCTAGATGGCAGAGAACGATCAACAAGTCCACCCGATGCCACCGCAATCTTCCAATCCCCGGTCCAAACACGACGTAGAGACTGCCACCACAACCGAGCAGTCCAAACAGCTCCGCCGCCAAAAGCACAAGAAGTGGCTACTCTACGGCGTAGCCTTCATTATTTTCCAGACCGGAATCATACTCCTCTTCTCCATGACAGTTATGAAAGTCCGGAACCCCAAGTTCCGCGTCAGGTCGGCTGCCTTCGACAACTTTGACATCCCAGCAGCAGCCAACACTTCCTTCAGCCTGCAAACCAACGTTACCCTCGGGATCAAGAACGCCAATTTCGGACCCTACAAATACGACGGCGCCACCATCTATTTCTACTCCGGCGAAACACCAGTTGGAAGCGCTATTATTCCCAAATCGAAAGCCCAATTCCGTAGAACCAAAAAGTTTGTCGTTCCAGTAGACCTTGCCTTTCCTGCAAATTCATACAGTTCTGGGATTATTACTCTAAGCAGCCAATCGAAATTGGCTGGAAAAGTGGAGCTGATGTTGATTTTCAAGAAAAAGAAGGCTGTCGGCATGGATTGCGCTATGGAGATAAATACCACCACAAAATCACTCCAGAATATTGTGTGCAAGTGATAGAGTCTGTTTCTGACATTTTGTTTGTAGGAGTTATGTATTTAGTTTTTGGTTGGGACGGGATTTTCATAGTCCCATATGCTATGCCTATATATTCTTTAATTCTTGATTTACATTGATGTATTTATGCACATTTTCTCTCCTGCTACTTTTTTTTTTTTTTTTTTTTTTGGGGCATTTCGTCCAATCTATAACAACACTTTTAGTAGGAATGAGACTCGATCTATCATGTGTTTTCCTGATGCAATATTGGAAGTTCATGCTTCTAAAACATGCAATTAGATTTCCCATCCCACCCTCTATTTACAGAACACCAATTTTGTTAGATAAAAGTCTTGAATCTTGATATCATGGCATATTTTGATTGCGATTAATAGAGTTGCAGGGGCCGATGCACGAAGGGCTGAGGGGTTCAAGTGAATTTTTACATGAAATTTAATTTTTATTTAATATTGTCGGCACTGAATTATTCATAACATAATTAAAAGAGAAAATTTCTCTTATATCCCTTCGACTTTATGCGAAAGTTCAGTCTTGTCCTTCATGTTTCAATTTGGACAAATTAAACCTTCCACTTTGAGATTGGTTTCAAGGTCAACCCTCAGTTGTATTCCGTTAACAATTTGGACAGAAAATCAACATGTGTTGGGCACATGATCACTTCTGAGGGGTATTTATGTCCATTCAACTCTCTTTCTTCACCCCCCAAACTCTTCTCTCTATCCTCTCCAAAATTGCGTCACCCACATCTCCACCACCTCCACTAGTCCACCACCACTAACCAAAACAACCACCCAACCCTAACCCACCTCAAACCTAATGGATTTCCCTCATCTAAGATCAAAACCCACCAGTATTGCACAACTCAATCTCACAATTTCAATACCCTTGTGGACCCACAACCCCCATTGCCTCAAATTTCCTCAAGACAAAACGATAAAAAAGAAACCACAAGCACTAGCAGAGGAAGACAAAATTGCCGAAGAGTGGAATTTTTGGGTGATGAAAATTGGAGAGGAGAGAGGGAGAGGGTTTGGGGTTGAGGGGAGAAGCCATAGAGGTAAATGGACATAAATAGCCCTAAAAGTGATCATGTGCTAGGCACATGTCGATTTTCCGTCCAAATTGTTGATGGAATGCAACTGAGGGTTGACATTGAAACCAATCTCAAAGTGGAAGGTTTGATTTGTCTAAATTAAAACATGAAGGACCAGACTGAACTTTCGCGTAAAGTCGAGGGGATATAAGAGAAATTTTTCCTAATTAAAATGAATGGAAATTCAGTTAAATTTGTGAGTGAATAGATTATATAGCTCAACAAATTAAAATAAACACAACCAAAACAAATATATTTATGTTATATAGACCGTGCTCTGCAAAATTTCTTTCAGTTTTGTTACCGTTGAACTATAATCATGGAGTCAATCCTGCAAAGACTTGGGATCACTAAACATATGACATTGTTAGATGAAACGTCAGGTCTATTCTAGGGCAGCACAAAAAAACCGGTGAACCGTGAATCCGGTCCGGACTGAACCGATCCGTGCGTTTTGGATATAAACCGTGGATTAATGGTCCGGACACAGATTGAAAAAATAGTAAACCGTGACTCGCGGTCCGGACACGGGTTTTGATTTCGAAACCGTGGATTAACCGATCCGGACCGTGAGATTTTTATTATATATAATTTATATATATATATACACACACACACACACATAATTTTACACAAACTTCTACTACAGATACTAGGGGGTAAACTGTGATCTCTTTTAATACTTGGATGTGTATTTTTATTGATGACCCATTAGTGTGAGATTCCAACAAAGACATCTTCTCTAATTAGCTACGGGAACTCTTTACTTTGATTTCTTATTGTTTCAAGTTGATGTGTTAGTTTCAAAATAGGAATTAGCTGTTACGAACTTTTGTGTTTGTGAACCTATGGTGTCCTTTGTATTTATAGAATTTGAATAATGTATTTTGGTATGCTTCTTGATTTATTTTTATACCAGATTATGACTACCGTAAATAATAATGTCTTATATAACATGTAATCTGTGGATAAAATCGGAACCGATCTGTGACTCGCGGATTGGATTGGAACCGAACCGTGAGATTTTTGGTCCGGACACGAATTGTATTTTCTAAAAACCGTGACTCGCGGATTAGGATTAGATTCATGCCAATCCGATCCGATCCGTACCGTGTACACCACTAGTCTATTCCATATTCCATGACCAACCAAACAGTAAGGAAGTTGATTTGGACCTAAAAATAAGATTGCGAAGTACACTTTGGTTTTATAGTACATTGATCAGAATGCACTTTGTTAGCCTAATTACTCGTCGCATTTTGGAGGGACAAATTTATGGTCGTAGGACATTGTAGGTCTTTTGTTTTGTATTTTTTATGACGATTTATGGTCTTTTATTTTTTATACCATATAAAATAGAAGTGGGAGGCGTACTTTTTAAAATCTTTCGCAGTAAAAGAAAATGTCAAATTTTAATTAAATTCAACCGTGAAGACATAACATGATATAATGCAAAAAATCTTAATAGCCTTAATGATGTTGATCTCGGAGGCCCCACAACAGTAAACAATGCAAATGGAGTTCGATACTACGGCTTGGTTTGGCTAAATCCAAAAAATTGGTTTTTTGGTTTTTTCCGTTTTGTTCTTATTTAAAAAAAAAAATTGCATTTGTTAGTTTTTTGTCGATTCTTTGTGGTTTCTTAGCTTGTCTCGATGAGAGAAATTTAAAAAGTATAAAATTATTAGCCAAACTTAAAGTTTTGTGAATAAAGACGAAAAGTATAGTCAAAAAACCACAAGTCAAGAAACCACAAAAAATCGACTGAAAACTAACAAATGCAAAAAAAAAATTGAATAAAAACAAAACGAAAAAAAACCAAAAAACTAGTTTTTTGGATTTAGCCAAACCAAACCTACGTCATGTAGACCCATAAAATGTACTTCTACTCAATTAGCATTTAAATAACCATAGGCTCGCCGGGCTCATGACATCCAAATATGAAAGCAATAATGCATTTTATAAAAAAAACAATACAGGTACTTAGCACGTGCACGAGGCTAGTCTTTAGTATTATTATAAGCATATGTCGTTAAAGGTATATTAATTGGGGCTCACATTAGTGAAAGGTAGAATTGGTCAATCAAATTAATTAAGGTGTATTTAAATTGATTCAAGAAAAAGCAATGATAAAAAAAGAGTGGGAGAGACCAAGAAAGTGTATAAATGGCATCTAAACATCTAGAAGGCCAATTTCAAACGGATACATAAGATGCTTCTATTGGTATTAAACAGACAAAACTCAAAAGTCATAAGTAAACACTTGAAGGTGCATCAAAATTGACAAAGATAGAGACCTTCATATTTTCCACACGCTACTGATTCATGGGACGCATTGGACAACTTTGGACTTTCACTTTTTATTTTTATAGTATTTTCATAAGTTATTACTAAGATGTGCGACCAGCTTATATGTACCGCGACTAATTTTGGAAGTCTAATTCGACTGCCAACTTGTAGGGAGCCTTATTAAAATTCTGCTCTATATGAATAGGCCAAAAGGGGTTGATAGCTCTTGAAAGGTTTTGAACCTGAGACGTTTGGGGTTAGGGACATAACATGTTTGTATATGTAGACAATACTAGTATTTAGTACGAGTATGAAGGTAGTCATTAATAAAATAATAAGCAACGGTTGGAGACTGTATTAATCGGGGTAAACTTTCTTGCACATATAATTTTTATTAATCGTGGCATCTAAATATCTAGAAGGCAGAAAGATTTGACAATCTCAAAGGATACAGGATACTAGTACTAAAATGGTCAACAATTAAAACCTAAACATTAAAGGCGAATCAAAATTGACATTATTATATTTTCCACACGGCACTGATTCACAGGACGCGTTAGACAACTTGGACTTCCATGGCACACTCAATTCATATTTCCGTCGTTACTACAAACATAACTTCTGTCTAATTATTTAATGTTCGTGAAGCATGGGCACGTGGTGCTTAGAGACATTTCAATACCGTAGATTTCCACGGAGACCACAATTAAGCGATCGACCCTACGTAAATACGTGGTGTTAGAATGTTTCGGAACACCACGTAGCTGTGTCCCGAAACTATTGAATAATTACTCCCTTCATATCGTAATAAAGAAAATGATAAATACCCATAAAATTTATCCAAAAAATTACTCCTAATTTGAAATCAGGGGCGCTGATCCTGAGCACCGTGGTTGTATTAATCATATTCTAGAATCTCACTATCAAATCTTATTTTTATACTTTTTCCCCCCTTATATAAAACCCCATAGGTGTCTGCTCTCAACTTCACAGCACCAATACCATCTCCTTCACATACTTTTGCAATTCAATCATTTCTCTCTCTTCTTGAATTTTGTCAAGAACCCATTAGAGAGATATGGCAGAGAAAGATCAGCAGATACACCCAGACCTACCTCAATCTTATAATCCTCAATCCAAACACGACGTAGAGACTGCTACGACGGAGCAATCCAAAGTGCTCCGTCGCCAAAAACAGAAGAAATGGCTGCTCTACGGTATAGCCTTCGTCATTTTCCAGACCGGAATCATAGCCCTCTTCTCCATGACAGTTATGAAGGTCCGTAATCCCAAATTCCGTGTTAGATACGCCACGTTCGACACCTTTGATGTTGTCCAAACAACCAACCCTTCATTCAATCTTACAACCAATGTTGCACTTGGGATAAAAAACACGAATTTCGGACCTTACAAATACGATGACAGCACGATTTACTTCTACTACGGCGCGACAGAGGTTGGAAGCGCGGTTATCCCGAAATCAAAAGCCCAATTCAGAAGGACCAAAAAGTTGACAATTGCAGTGGATCTTGATTCGACCATCCTAGCTGGGAATTCGCAATTGTCGAGTGCTATAAGCTCTGGAATTGTGCCTCTAAGCAGCCGATCGAAATTGAACGGGAAAGTGGAGCTCATGTTGATTTTCAAGAAGAAAAAGTCAGTTGACATGGATTGCACCATGGAAATAAATATTGCTAAACAGGCCCTCCAGAATGTCAAGTGCAAGTGATAGATTTTTCTGTTCAGGGTGTATGCATGGATTGTGTTTTGTAGGGTTTATGGGTTTTATATGTGGTAGTTAGCTAGGGACTGTCTATGGTTATAACATATATGGTCCCCTTTGTCTTGCCTATTCTTTTATTTATTTCTCAAATTTTGTGAGGAATTATCTAATTTACTTCTTTTACTAGTTAAAGTATCTATTCCAAATTTATGTTCTTTCAAAAACTCTTAAGAATATTCCCCCGAGCACCCTTCTCCTTTTCTTTCAATGTCTCTGATAGTTGAAAAAATGTCAGCGCGATCGTGCTGTAACCACACAACACGGTGTTGTTCCCCCTTTAGTCCATAACTTAGGCCTATAACTTAAAGTGATATCATTTATAATCAGGTCGGGTGCAATGACAGGTCAATTTTTTGTACACCAGATTCAAAAGTTAATTGAGGGCAAAAATATTGTTATTTCATAAAATGAAAGTCATACGGTAAAGTTGTAGAAATGAAAGATTCATAAATGGTTGCATGAAATGAAAAATTTTTAGAGCACACCAGTAACCTCCAGGAGTTGTAATCAATCTCCATATTAAACTCCTTTCAATTTTTTCCCCAGAAGCGAAGAAGTGTACAAGATCGATTTTTTTTTTAGTTGTTTTTTGTAAAAGAAGAAATAGTACCTTCCGAGTCTTATGTTTAAAAAAATAAAAATAAAACACCATAATGCCTTCTTCGTTTTTATATTAGACTTAATTATTATACTTTCCATTGAAATCAGTACAGGTGGCACTACAGACGAAAGAAAAAAGCGAAATATTTGACCAAAACTTTGGAAAATTTCCATCTAGAAGCCTAGAAGGCCAAAAGAGTAGTGACTCAATCTCCCTGACTTTGAGACCAAGTGGAGTGTGACATGTGAGGACCTATTGGACAAACTCGCAAACCTTTTTTGTTTCGCGGCAACCATTTTTAAAGTGAAATTTGAAGTACCAGACCGCACACAAATGTGTAATTTTGGAGGGGTACGAAAGACTATATGTTGGTGCTATCGGATTATTGAAGGCGTGATTGCTCGTGTTTTACGTTGACTATTTTCACATAGTAGGTTTCCACAACAATGATAATTTTTAAAGCTTACATCTTATGAAGTGATTATGATAATTAGGGTAATGCTAAATCAGTATAAACCCATTAGCTTACATTCTTTATGGACGCGTTTGGCAACCATAAAAAAATTTTCCTACCCTGTTTCCCCTGTTTTCACTCTTTTCCGAGGGAGCTGATTTCATCTTGAAACTCCACTGTACATAAGCCACTGCTCCCAAACCCTTTCCACTAAAACCAACAATATTCTCCTTCGCTATAATAACAAATTTCTCATTCCCTTTAGAACTTTCTCATATCAAGTTATTCAACACAATTAAGAAAAAAACCCATCTCCAAAACAAGTCATATAGCAGAGGAAAACAAAGCAGGCTATCCCTTGGCACCCGCCAACGGTTACTCACGGAGCGACAAAGAGGCGGGCGGAGCTGCCACTTCCACCGAGCACTGTCGCCAGAAGCGCAAGAAATGCTTGCAGACGGGAATAATCTTACTCTTCACAACGACGGTTATGAAAGTCTGAACTCCCAAATACCGGCTTCAATCTGCCACATTTGATGCTTTTAATATCCAAACAAACACCAAACCTTCATACAATCTGACCGTGATAAACATGAACACTGTACTTGGGGTCAAGAACAACAAATTTTGGCCCTCATAAGTACGATCACACCGCCATCTATTTTTTACCACAGGGGAATTCAAGTCGGGAGTGCGTTAATTCCCAAATCGAATGGAAAAGTGGAGCTAATTTTTGTATTCAAAAAGTCGAACGCTATTAACTTGAATTGGACCATGAATGTCATTATATCATCACACCAGCTCCAGATTGTCCCATGAAATTGATATTTGGACTTGTGTTTCTAGAAATTATTACGGGTTTTGCAATTATAGTACATAGACTGATATTTGATAGTTGGTAATCTTTTAAATTTCGTTATTACAATATCAAAAAATAAAATAAAATACTACTAAGGATAGAAAATACTTCAAAAAGAGCTGGATTGAGTTATTCCAAACAAAGCCATGTCTCTATTTTATTTTATTTTTCCCTTTGACAAGAGTTTTTCACTTTCAACCAAGGTTCTAAATACCTATTGGCTCGAGTACTAGTTTTCCTATTGGTACGGTACGGTACCGGTACCGGTCGATACCAGGTACCGTATCGGATTTGCCGCAACTATATATATATACATAATATTAAGAGAGAGGGTTCAAGAGACATAAAATTTGTCACAGAATATGACATTTTCAATCCCATTTTCTTAAAAACCGAGATACCCCCTTAAAACCACTTAATCAATTTATACTTCGTACATACTTGTTGTATTTGATGTTTGGTAGTGATAGCAGTTGAACCAATGCATCACAAACCCTTTTAAAAAACATACCCTGTTTTTTTTTATAATCTTCCCATTCAGGAATCATAGTTTTTGGGTCACACCGATACCAAATTAGAAAAAGTGTGTAGCCACAATGTTGTAGATCTTGAAATTCTCTAAAATTTTTATATATAACTTACCTTGATCGGAGTTCGGAGTAAAAAGTTATGGCTGGAATACGGTGACAGTTCTGTTCTGTCTGATATTTGCCCGGTATTTTCAGGTACCGGCCGGTATTCCTGATATTTGCCGGTACGGCCGGTACCTCCCGGTATTGAACACAATACGGTATTGAGGGTCCTAGGTACCATTTTTATACAAAAACCGGTACGTACCAGCCGATACGGCACGATATTCATAACCTTGCTTTCAACCCACTTAATTTTTTGTTAGTATATGTTTTTAGTCTTGCTAACCAAGCCCAGCCCTAATGTTGAGTCAACCAAGCTCGACCACAAACTTGGTTGCCCACTTAATAATAAATCATAAGAAGAAAAAAAATAAAGTTACATACTGCTTTTAGCTTGAATTACATCAAAATCAAAATGCAATCTTGGTTATAGTGCCTGATGATTAAAATAGTCCTATATCCAAAGAAAACTTCTCCTTAAATTTTTTGAAGCAAATTCTTCTTGGTATTTACCATATCTGAGAATGGTACGTTTCCCCTTCTCTTGATAATCAATTCTTTTCAAGTATGTCAGGAGACTCAGGACATCGGCCGATTTCACATTCTTGAACCAAAAAATAAAGGTTGGGACTGAAGAGCCCAAGGAATCAAGAAAATTACCACCGTTTCACTAAAAAAGATGGCCAACTACGGGACAGAGGACCAAGCGCGGCCCTGACGTTGGGGTTGCCCAAACCCGACTCAACTTTGGTTGCCCACTTAGTGCCACTTACTATCAAGTAAAAAAAAATGTCAATAAGTTAGGGAAAAAAAATCAAGAAAAATCACTATGAAAATGTAACCTAAACCTCTATGATTAGTACGATTCGATTCAAACAAATATAAGACAATTTGCTTCATCTTTTAAATATGATTTGTGTAACCTCCGCCTCCTTTATGATTAGTACGTTAGCTTGTTCCTTTTTTAAAAAAATTTCTAAAATTAAATGTAAGAACATATCGCTTCTACATTATTGTTGTGTTTGTTAAATGTAAAATTTCTAAAAAAGTAATTGAGTAGGGTGATTTTCATAAAATTGTAGATTAGGAGGGGGAAAAATGAGCCATATAAAACAACAATAGAGAGAGAAGAAGAAAAAAAGGCAAAGAGGCTTTGAATAGTGTGATTTTGGTAAAATTGTGGATGGAGAGAAAAAAGAAGAGGCGTAAAAACAACTAGAACGATACAGAGAAGAAATGCAAAAAGCTTTGAATTAAAAAAGAAGGAAGAAAAGCAAAAATGATTTAGATAAAGAAAAAGCGTGGGAATCAAATGCTAATCATCAAGACCCAAAGACTATCTACACTTCAGTGACCACTGAACCAGGTAGGAGTTCTATGCTCCTTACGGAAACTTTTTAAGATTTATATGTAGTCTCTGATTATTGTTTTTTTGTTGTTCCGGCCCGGGGGTTTGCCCAAGCCCGGAGGCTTGCAAGGCTTACCCTGCGGCCGGTTCTGTAGAGGACCTGATATTTGAAAGGCTTAAAGTGAATTTAAAAAATAGGGCCTTAGTTTTTGTTAACCAAATTCAATTATATGCCTAATATATGGTAAACAGATTATGGTTTCGAGATTCAAAGATAAGGAGTGAAAAGACCAGGACAACTATGTCTACATTTCTAATGATAAAGCTCAGCAACTTATGAATAAATAAAAGTGATAAAACTAGGTTGAATGAATATTATATGTAATAGTACTAGTATATTTTTGTGGAATTGAGACGCCAGTCCATCAGCGTCACATAGAAGTCAAGCTTCAAACCCTTCAGACTATTTTGGCAACCTTAAAATATTTCCCCCTCACCATTACCCTTCCCTATTTCCCCTGTTAAAACCTCACTTTCAATTCAAAGATGGCGTTTTCCATCTGAAAATTACCCTCTTTATAAACCACTGTTCCCAAACCCTTGTCACTACCACAACCAACACATTCCTCGCATTCAACCCAAAAAAAAAAAAACCCAGTTCCCTAACAAGTCCTATGGCAGAGGAGTACAAAGCAGGGTATCCCTTGGCACCCGCCAATGGTTATTACCGGAGCGACGAAGAGGCTGCTGACAGTGCAACCTCATCCAGGCTCCGAAGCCAGAAACGAAAGAAATGGTTATTGTATGGTGTGGCCTTTGTGATTTTCCAAACCGGAATCATCGTACTCTTCTCAATGACGGTTATGAAAGTCCGAACTCCCCATTTCCTGGTTAGGTCCGCCACTTTTGGTGCTTTCAATGTCCGAACAACAACCCCTTCGTTCAACCTGATGATGAACACTGCCCTTGGCGTCAAGAACACAAATTTTGGGCCGTATAAATACGAAAACTCCACAATCAACTTCTTCTATAGGGGTACGCCGGTTGGAAGTGCCCAAATCCAAAATTCAAAAGCTAGCTTCCGATCTACCAAAAAAATAAACGTTGAAGTAAACCTGGTTGACCAATCTGGGAACACCGAGCTGGGTAACGATTTGAATTCAGGGATTTTGCCTCTGACTAGCCAATCGACTTTGAACGGAAAGGTGACTCTCATGTTCATTTTTAAGAAGAAGAAAGCTATTAATTTGGATTGCACCATGGATGTCAACATTGCGACGAAAGAACTCCAGAATGTCCAGTGCAATTGATGCTGGTGTTAAATTTTTTTTGCATCTAAATACCGATTATATGCACTATTTTGTTTTCCAGGGGAATACTACATGTGTGGTACTATTACTAGCTCCCCGCCCTTCTTTTTTTCGATCGGCTGCTGTAGCCTCTGTCATGGTCACTTATGGATGGTCTTTCAATTGTGTAATATCAGCATCAATTCCACTTTCCCACTCAATTTCGATCGGCTGCTCAATTGAGAATTCGCTGCTACGTTACCCGAAGCAGTGAGGTCAATTGTAACGGTAAACTTTTTGGTTCGTCGAAATTGGGCTTTCGATTCGGGAATAATAGAACTACCAACCTCAATTTCGCGGTAGTATGGGTCCTGATCCTGTTGTAGGATGGGTCCCAAACGCGTGGGGAATTGAAGGGTGTGATTTCTAGAACAAGGGTATGTTTGGTAAAAGAGATTCAACGCGTCAATAGCATTAGTAGCAGATGCTTCCATTGGAAAGCGAGCATCCCTCCGTCCCAAATTACTCGAACTTTTTACCTGATCGTGTATTTTTTGCCCAAAAGACTAAGTATTTAGAAGAAATTAGTGTAATTTTTTTCGTAAATTAATTATTAACATAAATGTAAAAGCGTTTTTTTTTTTAACAAGGCAAGAAATCTACTCTATTCTATTCTAAGAAATTGGGGATGGGGTGAGTGAGGTTTAAACCTTCACCAAATGTATACTTAGAGCATCCTTATCAGGTTAGGTAAAACCCACTTTAAGATAAATTGGAGAGGGAAATCCTCAAAAACCACTTAAAATCAGGCTCGCTTACTTCATCGTCATTTTGTAAGTTCTTCAACTTCACTACAGTTCCTCGCCTCAACAAGGGTGGCACTATTCATTGGTTTGTTGATATTTTAATACTCCTATTATTTTACTGTGAGTTGCCCCACTTCTTTTTTCTTTTCTTTTTTTCGGCGGAACCTATTTGTAATTGTGTCTGCGGAAATGCGAAATTAGTTTTACTGATGCTTGCCTTTTTAATCCAATTCTTCCTTAACTTTATGGTAGTATTAATCTCATTTTTATTAAATTTTCATTAAATTAATATATTGCATGGGTGATATAATTTTTTTTTGCCGAGCAAAATATAGCCGTTTGTAAAGCATTAAAAAAAAATTCCTTTGTTTGAAAGTAGTACAAAAATATTTTTAAAAAATAGAAAGATATTGGAAAGAAAAGTATAAATAAAAAGAAATAATAGTTTAATAGAGTGAAGTTAGAATAAAGAGTCTGATTTTGTTAGTTATGAAAAAAGTAACCAGCTAAAGTATAAAATGTGTTTTTGAGATTAAATTTGATCCAAAATTTGCTGAGCCTGATAAAGATGCTCTAAGGGGGTGTTTGACTAAGGTAGCTTATTGGCATTTTTATTTTTCACAACTTTTTATGTGATGTATTGTTAGAAACTGGCTGCCTTGATTTTGAAATAAATGGGTTTATTGACTTTTTTGAGTTAGTGTAAGGGACCTTAATATAATGTGCTAATATAAGTTACCACTCCACTCACAAATGCGTGTTGAAAACCTAAAATAAATGTCTTTCGAACATTTTTTTCATAGATTAATTATTATTTGGGCGCGCAATGCACAATTACTTAAAAGGTCAAGCAATTTGGTACGGATGGAATATCGCCTTTTGATACGTTACCATAACATAAATGTAAATCGTGTTTTTTTTTTTTTTTTTTTTGACAAGGAACGATATCTACTCTATTCTACTGGAAGAAATTGGGGATGGGGGAAGTAAGGTATGAACCTTCACCAAATGTATACTATAAGGGGATGTTCCACTAAGGTAGATTATTGGCATTTTGGTTTTTCATAAATTTTTATGTGATGTATTAAGAGAAAGTGACCGCATTAATTTTTGACATAAGCTGACTTTTAAATTTTTTTGAGTTAGTGATATAGGGCCTTAATAGTGCTAAGTTCCGACTCCACTCACAAATGCGTTTTGAAAACCTAAAATAAACGTCTTTCAGAACACAGATCGATTTACATGAGATAGTCAAACTCAGTTGACCTAGTTTCATTCCCGAAAAAAAAGAGAGTGCTTTTTTGGATCCATGATTTTTTTCTTAATGCTTTTGTCGGAGATTATTTACTCCTAACAAGCCCAACCGTGACAACATGGGTTGAAACATGGACCAAGGAAGCTTCTATGGTCAAAAAAGCACATCAACTTCTTGTGCTGTCTAAAAACGAATCTTATTCTTATAAAACCCTTTTAAAGTCAAAGATGTTAGATACTCTTAGAATTTGTGGCTAATATGAAGAGATGTTAAGTAGTTCGAATGAAAGACTAGATGTCGGAGTAGAATAGAGCCGAACAACGACATTTGGCCTATCGCGGGTCCAACTGTTGTCACGAGTGGCCCGTTAGGCCGAATAATTGGGGGAGTGCAGGGGGCAAAGCCCCCGCGGTACGGTACGGTACGGAATTATTAGGGTTGGAATAGATTAAGGCTATATATACTCTCTATTGTAAAAACCTTAGCCGATTTTGATCTTAATATACAGACTCGCTCATCATGGAGATATCCGATCTTGGGGAACCACATCAATTCCTGTGTTGATTTCCTTTACTATTTTCGTATTCTGTTGTGTGCGTGTGGTAATTATTCTAACAGATCGTCAGATATATTTTACATTATTGGGTCAAATTCCTAACGGCTTAAACTTTTGAGGTTAAGGAGAACATGGTATCAGAAAGCTCAAGCCTCTATTTACTTTTGTTTCCCGATTGCATTCTTTAAAAATAATTACATTTTACTAATGTAATTGTTGAAGTCTGATTGACATATTTGCAGGGAAGTAGTATTGTTCGACGAACATAAGTGAAAATCTCTCAAAGAGTTAATTTAATGCGAAATCCACCTTTAAAAGCGGTAAAGATATGAGTACCGATCCCATGGTTCTGAAATTGTACAAATCGGAGTGCGGGACCTACTTTTGGATCCCACGTGAATGATCTGAACCGTTCAATAATTTTAAAATATTTTTTCGAGTGTCATTGCAAAAAAAAAAAAAAACCAATTCAATTGGATATGCTAAAGTGGGAGATCCAATATTTCACCTTTTCATTCAGAAATTAGGATCCTAAATTCTGAATGAAAAATTTGAAGTTTAGACAAGCACTTACACATATATAATTAAATTGGAGAATTTTTTTGCAGGGACACTGAAAATTATTTTAAACTATGCAGATCATTCGTGTGTGACTCAAAACGGGTCCCTGTTTACCAATTTAAGACAGCTCTTATCAATAAGAATTTTTAGTGACTGGTCGTGCTGGAAATGTGGTTTGTGAAAGTGGAGCTTGGTTCCTTGCTATATTTCAGGACTTCTCTGGAAGCAAATGAAAGAATTGAAGACTACAAAGTAGAACTTTATTAAACTTCAAAGAGGGTTACAAATCAATCAATCTCAAAGTTACAATTGATAAGTGAATTATGTAGCTCCAACTCCTAAAAAGTGTTGTTAAGTACAAAAAAGTAAAAGGATAAAAAGAAAGTCTTTGTGGTGGTTGATCTTGGATCCTTCAAACTCTTGTAGATGACTAGTACTTATAGGCTTCCTCTTGTTCCTTTGAATTTCAAATCTTCAAACATTTTCCCTTTTGATCTCGAATTAAGCGGTTATCTTCTTGAGTCAATGGTCTTGTTACTTTGATCAAAACCTCTGTTTAAAATATAACTGCTCCTGTCTTGATCTAAACAAATAACTGCCTTTGTCTTAATCCAAATCTATGCATTTCCATTGTTTATTGGCTACCATGTATTTAACATATCGGTAATTAAAGATTAAATAACAAATTAACATAAAATGGGTGCCTTTTAATTATTGGGTGCCACGTATTAGCCTTATCGATAAATAACTATGTTAATTTTTACAGTGTAAATAGTCCCTTGTGCCGATTTGTACAATTTCGGTGGTATGCAGTTCGGTACCCCTAGCAGCCAAAATAAATAACTTATCGAGGGGGCTAAAGAATCGATTTTTTTGCAGCATGCTCTAAATAAAGTATGGTTCACCAGGGCGTAGAAATTGTCAGGATTGGGTTTTCTGCGCTTCTAGACCCTATCAATTACATTTGTGCAAGTTATTCAAAGTTTGTATGAAAACAAAATTAGCCGTTGATCGCTTTTACTTGTAAATGAGAAGTTAATTTCCCGACTAAGGAACGGACCCAAAAGGCCCACATGATGCCTAAACCCGAACGAAATACCAATCATAAGTACATGTTACAGTAAAAGGTAGGCAAGGTTACTTTGGTAGTATTTTCTAGAAATGAAAATTGTTATTTACGTTTGATAGTGTCAAGCCCATCATATTCAAGTAGAAGCCCCAAATTGCAAATGTTTAAAAAACATAGCCAACGACGGAAAAAGTCGTCATTCCCTCCTCCAGCTGAATTTGGTACCTTCGATATCCAAACAACTTCGTTCAATCTGAGTACCAACGTCACACTTGGGATCAAGAACACCAACTTCGGCCCTTACAAGTACGACAACAGCACCGTTAACTTTTACTACCGCGGAACAGAGGTTGGAAGTGCTATTATCCCCAAATCGAAGGCCCAATTCCGAAGAACCAAGAAGTTTACCGTTCCAGTGGACCTTGCTTCAACCAGCGTATTGCTGAGTGATATAACTTCTGGGATTATTCCATTGAGCAGCCGATCGACGTTGAATGGGAAAGTGGAGCTGATGTTGATTTTCAAGAAGAGGAAGACCGTCAACATGGATTGCACTACGGAAATAAATACCAACACAAAATCGCTCCAGAATGTTGTGTGCCAGTGATCGACACATTTTTTTTTCGTGTTATGTGTTTTTAGAGTTGAGATTACTTATTTGATGTACCCTGTTTTGATTATACTTCATTTTGTTACATACGTTATTGAACATTTGTTTGAAGTGATTAATAAGATATCATTGTTTCTTTATCAGAAAATCAGCTTATACTTTTCTAGTGTGCGTTTGTGAACTTGAAGTCTTGAACGTGTATAAATAGCTCGGTTATTGTAAAATTAAGGATACGCTTAGCACCAGAGATCCTCTGTAACCATCGAAATTTTGGTGTACCCATGTACTGAGTGATTTTCATTCACAGGACATTATGTCCTCTGGTTAAAATCAATTGGTACATGGGACGATATACCAAAATTTCGGTAGAATAGATCTTGAGTCGTAAAAACGGGACGGGCTTATTTGAAACTTTGGTAAGCAAAGACCGAATTGGAGAAACCTAGCTATTAAGAGAAACAGTGGTTGTTGTCGTGAAACTTAGGGCTTTGCAACCATTTAAGGTCTCAGGTTCGATTTCTTTTACCAGTAATCTCTTTGGGCCACTGGGAGTTATGCCTAGTCGGTACCTCCAGGGCCCTAAAATTAGTCGAGGTGGCTCGGACATTTGGTTATCAAAAACAAAATGGTTCCACTTTTACATACTTTTTTTTTCACTTCTTTTTTCTTTTTCCTTTTTTGGGTTTTATCAAACTTAATTTCTAGACCCTAGAGGGGGAAGAAAAAAAAAAATTACCCGTTCACAGTAAGGCTTTATATCATTTTTCGTAACTAATTTTTTTCTTAGTGGTTAGAGAATAAAATTTAAAGAGTTACAGCAACAAAATACTATATCAATCATGTGAAGTTCACAAAAAATTAAATTAAGCTCAATATATAATAGTAATAGTAATAGGAGTACTACTAATAAATAACCCATACGAAAAAGAATCCTCGTATGAAAAGGAAATAAACGGACAACGGAAGAAGAACTAACAACAGATTTTTGCCTCCAACATTATTTAACTCATTGGTCAGTCAGTAGAGAGTTTACACTACTTTGCAGGGTTGAGACAAAGGCTAACCCCGGTTTGTTTTTTGAACAAATAGAATAATAACATGGGTTTGAATTTTTCTTATAGTGTGGGAAGAAAACAAAAGCGTTCACATACATGCGGGGTACACATTGACATAAACTTAAAATACGACAATTACCCTGAATCAATATGGAAAATATAGTGAACGCTCCATTTTTACAATCACTTGTAAGTTAACTTGTTTGCTTTAAATAAGTTGTCAAATTTGTTTTTATAAGCTAAATGTCTAAATTGTCCTTGAAACTTGAGTTAGAAAAACTTATTCACTTTAGGATTCATTTGCCCATATGTTTTAACAACTTAAAAAAAGGAACAAAAGAAGCTTCAGGAGCTTAAAATAATCCAGCTTCTTTGGATCAAATAAGCTTATAAAGCTGAATAAGTGATTATTTGTAATTGTTAATGAACACCTCTCATTAGATTTTTTAAAGCAAATACACGAAACAAGTTAGATTAACGTTTTAGCAAACGGGGTGAAACTAGAAGATGGGTCAATTCATATTCAGGGTGGATAACGAAAATTGAGTGGGTGAGGTCACTATTTCAATTAAAAAGGTTAGATAAATTTCTTTAAGAAAGTAAATGTCATGAATATTTGTTAATAGCATATGACTTTTGACTTATAGAAGATCCCAACGGGACTTCTGTATTTCAAAAACGATGCACTTGATTACTATTAAAAAAGATGGTTTAGTCAATACATACATACAAGTACTCTTAAAAAAAGTTGCAATTTTGAGGGTAAGGAGATACAGTTTTTCCAATATTGAAGGAGTTTGGACCACCGAGGTGGTAGCCCAGTTGGCCTGGGTATGGGACATAGGTTCTCTCCTCCTTGTGCACTCAAGTTCGAGTCCCCCCAGCGCAATACTTGTCTGTGTTGGGGGGTTGCAAGGAGGGCCCATGCCAGCTGTGCACTTCGGTGGTGCTGTGGTGACGGCCTATTTTTCCGGACAGTAGCTATGGCTCAAACCGGACATTTTCACAGCGGGTAGAGAGCCCCTATGGTCACGCCCAAGGGGGGTTGCTACGCTGGTAGCCCCCTCTCACCCTTTTTGGTGATCAAAAAAAAAAAAAGGAGTTTGGGACAATTTCATAATTTTTTATAGGGTGTTTGGACAATACTAAAATTTTGTAGGATCGCATTTGTTAAATGAATCTATTGGAAGCCTACAACGAGGCCTCCCTTTTATTAGTCAAATATTAATAATCTCATAACAAGTCGTTAAGTTGAAGACCGCCCACCTCTAACGGCTTTTACCCTTATTTGGACTAAATTAAGTAATTACTTTTTCAAACAATGACTTATTTTCCTTGATGGTAGATTTTTTACAGATCTCAGTAAAAAATACTTGATTTTCCAATTCATTTTAAAATTCGTTAAGATAATTTGGTCAATATATACAAGCGAGTACTATTAATAGTAAATAGAAAAACAATTGGTTTGGTAAATCTATTTTTCTTTTTGGTGCAACGAAAATTCATAAGTTAACTAAACAGGAACGAGGCCGGATCGCTCGTATTATTCAAATATTATTAAGTTGAGGCGGCCCTCCTCTACCTATTTTAACCCTTATTTGGATTACATTTATTTTCTTTGATTGTGATTTTTTTTTCCCAGATCTTACTGAAAATATTTGAATTTTCCGATTCATTATGAGAAGAATAAAAAGACAGAAATAATCTAAAAGGTTTTGGCTTTTTCAAATTATTCTTATTCTTAACATTTTTTTTTTAATTTTCTGATGCTTAAACTTTTCTCGTGTCAAACGAATGAGAAATCCTTTAGATTAAAGATTCAAGATATAGGTTCTAGAAATTAGGGAGGGTCCAAGTGGATGTTTGGTAACACATATTCAAAACATGTTGTGGGGCCAGGCTAGGCCTACCCCAATTGCAAGTCAAGGTATAAACAATATTGTACAGGTTAGGCGAGAGGTTAATTTCGGGGAAAATGATTCAGTTTTGACAATTTCATCAAATAGTTATAGAAGCATCCAAAACTATTGGAATATAGACTATTATTGAAGCAAAATATCCTGCCACCATCCATCCAAAATATTGAAGCAAATATCCATGCCTTGGAACTTTGAGTTCGCTCTCGATCACTTAAGATTTTAGGTTTGATTTGTCTTGCCAGCAAATTCTTGGGGCTACTGGGGGTGGGGTTATGTCGGCCGGTCGTTTCTTTCAAGGCCCCAAAAGTAGTTTAAGTGCACATAAGCTGACACGAACATCCGATTATCGAAAAATAAAAATATCCTGCCACTAGGGCAGTGACCTTATCCAAGAAGAACCTACTACGTTATTGGTAGTATTGCTTATACTCCGTATTTTTAGTTAATAAAAAGCTCGTCACGCGTTGGCAAATATAAGAGGACGAGAAAAGTCCAAGCTTTTCGTTGTATTGTACCTGTCCATGAGATCAAACTTGGCGTTCTAACCCTTGTTTTCAAGTTCACATAATCCATTATATATATCCCATCATTTCTCATCCTCAAATCACCACCTTCAAACCTCCATCCCATAGTCAAGCAAATCTCTCTCTCTCTCTCTCTCTCTCTCTCCCAATCCTCCCGTCAACATGTATGACAAGGAGCAGCGTCGCGAAAAGCACAAGAAATGGTGCTTGTACGGTTTAGCCTTCATCATTTTCCAAACCGCAATCATAGTCCTCTTCACCCTCACTGTTATGAAGGTCCGCAACCCCAAATTCCGCGTCAGGTCCGCCGAATTTGGCACCTCCGATAGCCAAACAACTTCGTTCAATCTGAGCACCAACGTCGAACTCGGGATCAAGAACACAAATTTCGGCCCTTACAAGTACGACAGCAGCACCATTAACTTCTTCTACGGCGAAACAGAGGTTGGAAGTGCTATTATCCCCAAATCGAAGGCCCAATTCCGAAGAACCAAGAAGTTTACCGTTCCAGTGAACCTTGCTTCAACCAGCGTAGCTGCAAATTTGCTATCTTCTGGGATTATTCCATTGAGAAGCCGATCAACGTTGAATGGGAAAGTGGAGCTGATGTTGATTTTCAAGAAGAAGAAGGCCGTCAACATGGATTGCACCATGGAAATAAATACCAACACAAAATCCCTCCAGAACGTTGTGTGCGCGTGATTAATTCGTGATATGTGTTTTTTCAATTTCGATTGTTGAAGAGTGGAGATTGTTTCATACTACCATGTCGCTGTTATGTAAAATATTCTTTTTATTTTTTTAGATTTTTAGATTTGTACTCTAGTTTAAAAACATTTGTCTTGCTGATTAATAAGATCGTTAGTTGTTTATCACAAAATCTTTTTTTTTTTTTGCGGGGTTGGTATGAGTGTTTATGTGTCCGAAAATGAACTTAGGGAAATGGTTACAATATACACCCCTTATTTGGGTGTACCATATGTATCTATTATATGATTCAGATGTGTCACCTCATCAACAATTGTAATATTTTTTAGTTTTTCGTAACTTTTCAGCAATATGATTTGTAACATTTCTATGATTTGTAACATTTTGGTGTGTCTTTTAACTTTTACAAAAAAAATTCGTAACCTTTCACAAAAAATTCGTAACTTTTCGCAAAAAATTGTAACTTTTACAGGGGTGTGTATGATACACACCCAAATAAGGGTTGTGTATTATAGCCTTTTCCTGAACTTAGATAAATAATTCGATTGTGCTGGAATGTTTCACTGAAAAGCACTCACACACTGAATCTGGAGATCGAGTCTCATTCTCCTCTCCCCACGTAAATAAAGAATGATGAATGACAAAAGAAAAAAAAAACACTCACGGTTTGACGAATACAATTGGCCAATTTATATTTTGTGGATTTTATATATTATTTCCTCTTCAACGGTCCATTGATTCTCCCATTTTTTATTCTAGATTATGATGTGAATTTGACTTTAATGGTGTGCGCAGGAAAATAAAAAAGAATGGAGAATTTTGGAAATTCAGTGTTCATAGGGCTTGAAAGTTCATGCGGTAAAGCTATTGGATACTCAATGCTTCATTTTGGAATCAAACTTCATTCTCCCCTTCCGCATGTAATAGATTAGGAATGACGAATGACGTAAAAAATAGATCTTTCATTTATGGGTAGAAATCCCTGAATTCCATTTGAGGACGCTCTTGTTATGCAAACACAGAATTACTATTCAACTAGGTATGCCATGTACTATTCAACTAGGTATGCCACGTACCACGTCATTAGCTTGTACTTTGAATATGCGCGTAAGCTGGTCCGGACACTCTTGACTGTCAAATAGAAAGGAAAGAAGATAAAGTGGCACTCGAATATGGGATCAAACTTCTCAATAAGCAAAAGCTATGGTAAAAAACAAACGCTTGGAGAAAAATACTAGTGCTCAAATTTTCATAAAGTTTCTGATTCTAACTGCCAACATTTTGGCGTCTCTTTTGAAAAGTTCAGTAAAGTAAAATCAAAATGGGTAAATTACACTGACCTCCCCTGAGGTTTTTGACTTGTACACTGACCACCCCTATTTTATCTGAAATAGCACTGACCTCCCCTGAATTTTATATTTTAGTATCAAAAGCACCTTTCTATTACTTGGCCGTCGGTGACAATAACAGGAATTGATGAGGTAAGTCATTAACCTTTGTTGAATTTCCAAAATAGCCTTTGACACTAGTTACAATCTAAATGCAAAAGGCTCTCTTTTTTTTTCTAAATAATGATCATGCATGAATACTTAGAATATAATTTATTGGTGGGCAATTTGTATAAAGAAAAATGAAACGTATTCCCCGTTTGACTTTTGCTATTAAAAAAATGCCGTTCAAAAAAAAAAGAAAAAGAAAAAGAAAAATGAAACCAAGATAACAAAACATGGGAATGCTACCAAATATACATGTCTTTTAATTCAATTTTTTGTTTAACAAATGGATGTGTCCTAGTTCATTAAATACATCAAATAAGAGTATAAGTAAGTCATTTTCAGTTGCTTTGCATTACTTGGGTATTGAATTTTCTACTAATACAGTAGAAAATTTGTGACGTATAAAATTTTGCTACTTATGGTGTTGTGATGTACAAAATGGCAAATTTTCCACTGAGAGTGTAATCCAAAATTAGTGTCAAAGGCTATTTTGGAAATTCAACAAAGATTAATGGTTTACCTCATCAATTCCCGATACTGTCACTAACGGCCAAGTAACAGAAGGGTGCTTCGATACTAAAATATAAAACTCAATGGGGGATCAGTGCTATTTTAGTAACAAAAGGGTGTTTTTGATACTAAAATATAAAACTCACGGGAGGTCAGTGCTATTTCAGATAAAGTAAGGGTAATCATTGTACAAATCAAAAACCTCAGGGGAGGTCAGTGTAATTTACCCAATCAAAATTGAAGGTCAAGCTTCATTGACAAATTTTAATGTAACCAACAATTAAGTACTGTACTAGATTTATTAGAGAAGTCATCGTTTTACACGTACTTTAATTGGTTACATACACCATTCATAGTTTGTTTTTTTTGATCCGACCATTCATAGTTTGTTTCAAACAGAAAGTAAAATCCAGTTGCAATAACTTTTTCATCTTTGTCAACAAATGTAAACCCCATGAGGGTGTCCTGTGTATGCTGTGTGCAACACTATATGGCCTACCAGGGTTTCGTTGTTTGATTTGAATCATTCATTTTATTTGTCTCGTTGATTATGTATACCACAAAAAAATTCATGTTGATTGAACATTGGTAACTATTTGATCGATGATTATTTAACTTAAAGTTTCGTGATAAAAAATATCACCTACAATAGTTTCTTTAACTATTTTGTTTTCATGAAAAATAGAGTCTGAAAACATAGTTGCCAATGTCAAGACATATTTAATTTTAAATACTTGTCGCATTGACTAAAGTAATTTTGGTATAAAATGCAAATTATCATGACACTAAGTTCTGAAATATAATAAGGGCATTTCACGTAAAAATGTCTCTTAGGACAAAAGTTCTAGTTCAACAGCCTTTTAACTTTTTTAGATATTATATGCAAAAAAGAACGATCTCTTTCATAAAACGTAATCAACCAAAAAATCAATAATACCGTGAAACGGAGCCTGAATATCGAACTACAAGCAATTCTACATGGACGAGGCTTATTTGGAAAAGGACAGTTAGATGTGATTCATATTTGACCAATTCTAGTCATCTTTTCAAATAGAAGCATCTAAATTCAAAATTTATTGCAATAAATATCCGGGAAATATCTTGGCAGTCGGACCCCCAACTTGCCCAATCTGGGGTGGCTATTGTTTCCCAAGTCACAGAATCCTTATTATGCCCTCAGAAGGAATTTATCATAAATTCATTTTGATGATCGAAATCGTATGACTCATAGCACTTAACAAGAAGATCATTTTGGATTAAAATCGAGTTAATCAAATAACGATAACAGCATAATCGTGTGATACAGGTTTTAATAAAATGAAGGGCGGATTTGAATTTTGGTATGAGTACGCCCTTTTTTAAAGACAAAGTTTGTGCATTCCTATAGTTTCTAATGTCCGGTCAATTTAAATGTTTGAAAAGACTTGTTTTTTAGCAAGCTCTACAAGCTAAATGGTTTGAATAGTAGCAACTAGTGCTGAACAAAGGAATCGGAAGAACCGAACCGGCTAACCGGTGTGAACCGGTTTTTTATTTTATTTTTTGATGTATTCCAGTTCGGTCCGGTTCTTGGAGATTTAAATTTTTGAAAACCGGATCAAACCGAACCGAACCGGTTATATATGTATATATATATATATATTAATAGATACTATTTTAAGGATATGATTGTGCCTAGCGTACAAGATACCAATCACACAGAGTAATATACTCCCTCCGTCCTTAAACTTTTAACACATTTTGGACAGTGTATCATTTTTAAATGTTTATATCTTTCAATGTAAATGTCAAAAAATATGCAATATGGATCTTATTTGATAAATTTTAATTAGTTCTACTAAACAAAGTTTTCAAAATCACATAAAACTTTATAAATAAAAAATATAAGCAATTTAAAATGACATATAATCCCAAAAAGGTTAAAAGTTTAGAGATGGAAGGAGTATTCAATAAGCCCGGACAAGTAATATATTCAGTAATCCAGGACAACAGTCACATGGTGTTCCCAATTTTACCAACACCACATTTATGAATGATTAATACACTTAGTTATGAAACCCACGAGAATGTTACATTTTTTAGAGCACCACCTGACCTGTTCCGAAAGAGCTGAATAACCGGACAACCACACATAGGACTATAAATGAGCTGAAGCAAGCCGAGCTTTAGAATATTCAGGTTCGTTCATTAAGTTTTTAAATAAACTCGATCCAAGCTCGAATTCAATGAAAATTTGACATGCCGAGCTCGAGCCGAGCTTGCCGAGGTTTGGATTGAACTCAAACTTATTCATGAGTCTTAACGAATGAAAAATATTAGATATATATGCTCTCATAAAAGTCTAAAACTTCAAATAAATTTTTTATTTGGTTCATAAAGAAGTCTATACATGTAGAAAATTATAAACACATGTTAAAATTTAAGTTTATAATACTTTTTTTTAAGTTCACACATGTACAAATTGTAAAATTTTCATTCTATATATGAAAGTTCATACATGTTCAAGATTATATATGAAATTCTTACGAGATATTCATATATATTCGAAATTCACGAGCCTAATCGAGCCGAATATTGTCAAGTTCAAGTTCGGCTCGTTTATTAAACAAGCCTAAAATTGAGGTTCAAGTTTAATTCGTTTAGTATTCAAATCAAACTCAAACGAATATTTACCGAATCGAGTCTCGAATAATTCGCAAAGTGCTCGGTTCATTTACAATTCTAGCCACACGGCCCACACTCCCCAAAAGTCATGAAATAACAAACGTCACAAAAAGTCATGAAATTTACTCGGGTCGTCACGCGTTCGGAACCATCTGATGACGGAAAAGTCCTCCTCCTCCTGCTCCAGTCCTTGTCCTAATAAAAAAACTTTATTCAAACTAGGCGTTCCCACATCAGAAAAAAAAAAACTATGCGTTCCAATTTTTTTCCGACTTCGTGGCCTTCAATCATCACGTTATATATACCTCAGTTTCACCACTGCCACCGCCATCACTTCCTTCAATCTCTCCCCTGTAAAGTGTAAACAACCAAATACAAATACATCTCTCTCTCTCTCTCTCTCTCTCTCTCTCTAAATTTCTCTAAAATGGCAGAGAAGGACCAACAGGCCTATCACCCGGCGACAACCAACGGCTACACCCGAAGCGGCGACGAAGAATCCGCAACAGCCCAAGCCAAAAAAATCCGACGCCAAAAGATCAAAAAGTGGCTAATTTACGGTGTAGCCTTCGCCGTCTTCCAGACCTTAATCATAGTCCTCTTCACCCTGACAATCATGAAAGTCCGGAACCCCAAGTTCCGTGTCAGGTCCGCTGCCTTCGACAACTCTACCATCCCAGCAGCCAACACTCCCTTCACCCTGCAAACCAACGTTGCACTCGGGATCAAGAACACCAATTTCGGACCCTACAAGTACGACAGCACCACCATCGATTTCTACTCCGGCGAAACACAAGTTGGAACCGCTACTATTCCCAAATCGAAAGCCCAGTTCCGTCGAACCAAAAAGTTTGTCGTTCCAGTGAAGCTTGCCTTTCCTGCAAATTCACACAGTTCTGGTATTATCGCTCTGAGAAGCCAATCGATATTGAATGGGAAAGTGGAGCTGATGTTCATTTTCAAGAAGAAGAAAGCTGTCAATATGCATTGCACCATGGAAGTGCATACCGCAACGCAAACACTCCGGAACATCCAGTGCAAATGATGGATCGATGGAATATACGATACCGTTTTATATCATATGGTTGGAATTTAGTTTTCCACAGAGAGATATTATGTATGTGTATGTATTTTTTTGTTTTCAGAGGGAGGCCAGGCAGGATGTGTTAGAACTGTAGACCTCGATCGTACGCCTATTCTTTCTTATGAATTGATGTTTGTTTGTTTTTACTTCTGTTATTAAGAGTGATCCATATCAGTTTTTTTCTTTTTTCTTTTTTTTCTTTTCTCTTGATCTGCTATTTGTTTCAATTTGATGTAAAACATATTCCATCCATCTCAAAAAGTTAGTCGAGTACGAAAAGATATGCAATTTTAGAAGGAAAAAGAAACAAAATACTTTTGTTCATCATTCTAAAAAAATTTGCACCGGGTTGAAGAAATAGTTGAGATATTTGATTTAGTGCTAAGAAAAATTAAAAATTATGTATGGAAGTACGTTATTTTTTTTATCCAAAAATTTAAAGTGTTTCCTTATGGACTTACTTTTTGGTAGGGCTACAATGAGCCGAGCTGCTTGTGAGCAGTTCGTGACTTGGCTCGTTAAGGCTCAGCTCGGCTCGGATCGACTCATTTACTAATCGAGCCAAACTCAAACTCGAGTTTTGGGCACGTTTACTAAACGAGCCGAGCTTAGCTTGCAAAAGCTCGGCTCGGTTAGCAAAAGCTTGCCTCGTTTTATTGGTTCAACTCATTTAAAGAGGTTTGTTAAATAAATTAATCTAGCTCGACTAGTTTACAACTTAACCGAGCTCGAACTCGAGTTTAGTGCTCATTAAGCAAATGAGCTGAACTTGAGCACTACAAAACTTGACTCGGCTCGTTTGCAACCCTACTTTTGTGGCATGGAGTGAGTTATATGAGTTCAGTCGATTTGGAGTTCAGTTTCTTTGATATAGTATTAAAGATATGGAAAATCTTTATCCATGATATATAAAATAGTCCGAATACATCCGTGGGTTAAACTGTCATGAATTAGTGACCGAAAGGTTTGCCCCAAGTATACGGCGTAGAATTAATTAAGGAGGGTCACTAGTCAATTTGTGTAAAAATGTCGTGAATAATGGGGGATGTTAAAGTATTATTATCATGTGACCAGTCAAAGCCCCAAGTTTTCCCGACCACCCAATTTGGAAAAGGACTTGACTGGCTTTTGTAGTGCAAGAAGGCTGTTTTCATTGCAATGCTAGCCTTGTATTTCAGTTCTTTTCTATTTTTGTCACTCGACTGGGGGCGGTGTTTGTGTCAGTTTAAGTGTACATCAACCATTTTCCTCGTTGATCCGGTCAAATTTATCTACACCAAGATTAAAGATCATAAGAAACTACGTTCTCCTTATCCGATCACAAGAATCGAACCATGTTTAATTGAGTAAGGAACAAACCCACCAACTAACCTGACTAATGTTGGAGCTTTGTATCTTATTTTTGGTTGGTTTGCATGCTGGATTCAGCTGATGCTGCTATTGCTAACAAATTTCAACTCGATGAATTTTGGAATCTCAAACATATTCGGTGAGAACCTAGGAGTTTATTTTCTGAAGAGAGTACAGATCAAGACTATTAGCTTAGAAAGTTAGTGAAGTAATGATAAAATCAACTCATTTGCTAAAATCATCTATAGCAAATGGATTCCTCATTTATTAAAATTTTGGTTGATTCTAGCAAAAATATTGAATTTATCATTTGGCAAACTCAAGATAATGTTATATTAGTCACGCGAATCTATAGCAAAAACGGAAACATCATCAAATAGACTGTTATTAGTAGACGATAAGATTGATTTTCCAAAAATTAGTTGGAGTGAAGTTAAACTGGCCTGAATACTTAAGTTACTAGAGGTAAAAGAGCAAGTCTAGTGAGCTCTTCAACTTGATGGAAGGGAAAACACTTCGATTTATGTGAGTGCCCCAACTCCCAAGGGTTGAAAGTGCCCCAACTCCCAAGGGTTGAACCACAGCTGGTTCCTCTGTAGTGTGCAAAAGAACTTCATTAATGGGTCTGTTTTTCCCAGCCCGCCCGTTATAATTAAACAACTGGCCCAACACAGTGGATTTTTTCATAAGCTATTCCGCAATTATGGTTCGTTTGAGAAAGAATATATCCCCTGTTTGTTTTATGTTTTCAGGTCATCAAGCATATATTAAAGGTGACTCTGATTCATGAAAAAATTGTGGGTCTCAACACAAACTCACTCCATTATTATTATTATCATAAAAAAATGTGTAATAATCTCGTGAACCCTACACAATTTCCGCCAATCAGAATGAAGATCAATGGCGGAGCAACCATAGGGCCATCACAATTTGTGGGCATGTCCCTCACTGATTTTTATTATTTTTTTAAATTTGGTAGTTTTAGTTTTACTTGAATCAAACAATTACAGTATGTTTTTAATGTAGTTCAATCAACTAGCTCGCACAACTACGCGGACATTTTGTTTGAAAAATAAGGTGAATATTATCTAATTTATATAGTATCTATATATATATATTATATACTAGGTTCCACTTCAATATTCAAAATCATTTTTTAACGTCTTAACCTTTTAATTATTTTTGAAAAATTAATATCTCAACTGGATAACCATAAGTGCTTAATCTAACTATCTAATTTAAAGGAAAACTAATGTTATTTGATTAAATACTTATGAAAATAAGATTAAGGGCTCAATGATAGATGTTATGTGATTCGATTAAAAAAAAACTTATGAAAATAGATGATAAAAAAATTACTTATGAAAATAAGAATGACTTGGTTGAATTGTTAAAAAATAAGCGTCAATGTTTCTGATCATTCTATTGAGTATGAACAATGAGTAATGCTTATCCATTGCTTAGGTAGGTGAACAAAATAGTACTCCAAAGACTGAAAACTCTCATTTGTTTCTCACAGTGTAACAACCAGTATGCAAAACAATGTGCATTGCCAACAACCTTCAAGTCGAGTGTCGGAGGATGGTTGTCGGGGTTTGGTTGTCATTGGATTTTTTTATTTTTATAGTGCCCCCAATGACATGTACATTGTAGAGGCCGGGTTCATAAGGGTTAGCAAAGACCCTTCTCCACATTACGAAGAGCAAAAAGGTCAACATCTCAAAATCCACGAAATTGAATGCAGATCGATGTATCTCGCCCCCGCCGAACGTATGGTTCCCTCGGTGTTCGGCATTAGTGTCCAGGTTGGAACGAATATAGATTTGAATGATGCTTGCCGAACGCGGAGGTGCCGAGGACAAGGCATTCTTCGCTTGGCTCTCGGGATGCTCTCGAGATCTCCTCCAAGCGAAGTGCTGAGTGCCTGAGAGGCCAGACCACTCGCATACCGAGTCAGTTGACTTCAGCCACGCGGGGGGGCTCAGGTGAACTTGATTTTGCGGTGGCGTATCAGGTATGCTACACACTCCACGATGGAACATTAAATGCGGTAGTCACCTACTCTGTCACCGCCACCTGCAGGAGCACGTGGATGATGAAGAATGTCTTGAGGTAATTTGACTGTTCGAACCCACGTGCCGTGATGTCAGCCAAGACATGGCGTCTGTGGTAGAGGTAGAAGTCACATCAGTTGTCACTCTAAGCACGAATGACAGGCGCGTGAGGGCACTGAGCGAGTAAAACACACGCCCCCTCTGTCTATAAATACCCAACTACAACTACCACAATGGGTATCCCTCTCTCCTCATTTATTATCCTCATAACTCCACTTCTTTCTCTGAGTTCCCAGTGAACCTCTTTTCCTTTGGTGACTGACTTTACCATCGGAGTGCCTTCCCGGACTACCACCGTCCGAGCGAGGCACTAACGTGGTTGTCTTAAGTCGTGTGTCACCATCTCTAGCGCGATAGCAGAGCTCAGCGCTGCTCCATCCGTCCCCATTCTCCTCGAAGTTCCTGGCGAACCTCTTTTCCTCTAGTGACTGACTTTACCATCGGAGTGCCTTCCCGGACCACCACCGTCCGAGCGAGGCACTAACGTGGTTGCTCTTGCGTGCAGGTCACCATCTCCGGCGTATAGCAAGAGCTCAGGCGTGTTCCATCCGTCCCATCACTATTCATTCCACTTCAGAAGGTTCAAAAGCTCATTCCAACAAGAAGCACTACCACATATTCCTAGCTACGCCACTAGGTGAAGATAACGCTCACCTTCTTTAAACAAGGGTGAACAAAATCAGCCTCTATCAAAGTTTTATTTGGTCAGAACTGTGTAGCCTGCAATGGAGTTATGAGGAAACCAACGTCATTTTGCAGATAGTGCGCCGCTCCACGTCCACGTCTGCGATGGGACGCATAAGGCGTCCAAAATAAACTTGTCTCGGCGTCTCTCGTCATGATGGTGGTGATGATAATTTACCCTATTTGCTGCCTGTGCAAATATTGTCCCCTGGTCATTTAAGAGCAGGCGCCTGTTGTCTTTGAAAGCTCACCTGTTTTCTTGTGAAATATTCAAACCCATTAATTTCTCGTTAAAGTTGTAATGATCCTTGCTTTTGTTGGAAGAAAAAATTAACAACTCTGTCTTTAGCTTACTCGTGTGTGTAAATGTTGCTCACAAGTCATAAATGATGGACAGGTCTAATATTTGAGAGCCTAGATGAGAATAAATTATGGATCAATGCTCCCAAAATTTTTACAGATAAAGGAATGAATTACATCTGAAATCGTGTGTAAATGCATGGACCTATAGCAAGTTGCACTATTTGGCGTACACCAAATGCACATGAGGTTGTGTAGGTATCCTTTTCGGGATTCCACACAAATTATCGGAGGAGCTAAATTTGTTTAAAACAATTTTTTAAGAATTTCAGTAAAAAAATCAGCTCAGTCATGTTCTAAGAATTTCAATAAACTTTTTTTAAAAAATCAGCTCATTTTTTAAGAATTTCAATAAAGATTTTTTAAGAATATGATGGAGCTGCACTACTTGATATTTTTCCATGCGGAGACCTGCAGTCTCTAAATAACCTGCTCAAAGGGCAATACGAGGTGTAGGGTTGTCCGCGGATTTGTTTTGGACGGGTCGGGTTGCTTCCCAAACCGATCTGTTCATTGCAGATTGTCGTATTCTCCATCCGCACTAGTCCGTAAGTGAGCTACGGTTGGTTGAGGATTGGGAGGATCAAGCGGATTGGGCAGATCGAATTAGAACTGAATCCGCCAAAACTAGAATATTAGGATCCGAACTGAATTTGCCAAAACTAGAATATTATGATCCGCATCTATCCATAACATAGCTTGGATAGGTTCGCGGATAGTTCGGTTTGGTCGGTATATTGAAGTGGGCAAATCAGTTGACACATTGGGCACCCTAAGTGTTAAGAATGGTACATAAGTGGATGGCAGTAACAGGATCTCCAATGGGTTCTCTTGCGCTAATATATATTAATTCATAAAATACATTATAAGTGAGACATGTTTATGCGTGTTAGTAAGATTAGTCTGGAGATGCAATAAGTATCACAATGGTGTAATTCGATACTTCTGCTAAAGAGAATTAGGCCTATTTTGGCTAATATTCCGAATTATAAATTATTAGATTATTTGTTTTATCTTTATTTAATTTTTTTCGCATTTGTTAGTTTTGCGTCAATATTTTGTGATTTCTGGATTTCTCTTGATGAGACGAATCTAACAAGTACAAAATTATAATCAAACCAAATATTTTTTGGATAAAGTCGAAGTACTTAGATTATTGGTCAATAATTCAAGTATTTTGGTTTTATTCAAAAAAAATTGAGTTTTTGACCATAATTTTGTACTTGTTAGATTTGTCTCGTCGAGAGGAATCCAGAAACCACAAAATCTTGACGCAAAACTAACGAATACAAAAAAAAAATTGAATAAAAACAAAACAAATAATCTAATAATCTATAATTGGATTATTACCAAAAACAGGCCTTACATTAAAACATTTGTATATATCTAGTTATAATCTTCTCTATCTCTCTCTCTCTCTCTCTCTCTCTCTCTCCCCCCTTGGGGAAAACTAGTATTCCCTCATAGCACAACATTGTTTCCTCTTTTCTTTTTTAGTTGTCCCAAAATAAAGAGTTAATTTTAAAAGGCTAACCAAGATATAATAATGTTCATAACAAGTTGGATTCAAGAAACATGAGGAACAATTTGGGACGATGGAGTGCTAAACAAAATAATCGGTATTCACTGAGCAAAAAACAAAGAAATTACACTAATCAGTGGTCTTCCTCTCAAACATCGACCATAGCCCTGCACTCTCTCTCTCTCTCTCTCTCTCTCTCTCTCTCTCTCTCTCTCTCTCTCCCCTATTCTTTCTTTCTTTCACAACACAAATCAACCATTACACATGGAAAAACATACATAAACATTAGTACTCCATCTTCACACAAAACAGAATCATTACTAGACCTAACATTTTCCCGCATTTTGTCAATATTAATTGAAGAAAACAGAGCTTCTTCATAATTCATATACTATTTCTTGTCTTCACATCCTCTGTGGAATTTCTGCAACGATTATTCACTGAGACCCCGTCCGAAGGCTCACTCCTCGCTGATCGTGACAGCACGTAAAACCCTGGAAAAACCCAAATTTACGAGAAAAACAATTAAGATTTAAATCATTTTAGACCAATAATTACGAACTAAAAAGGAATAATTAAGATAAATTGATCAATGTACCTGAGGAGGAGTTATAGGATCTCTTGCAGTGAAGAATGGCGCTCTGGATCCCATCATCCTGCAGCAGCAGCGAATCATCTCTCCTCCCCGGCGCTGCTCTCACGGCTGACGACGCCGACCGGCTCTTCCCCAAACGGTTTCCCGCCACAGTACCTACACGAATCCCCTGTTTCTCCTCCTGCTGCACTTGCTTTCTCGGAGATGAAAAGGGAGTCATTTTCGAAATCTCATCCGTTTGATCAGTGTGCCTCTTGGAAGCCCTGGAGTAATAAAATGGATTGATCAGCTTTAGGTACTTCTGGATCACCACCATTTGAAAACGCCTCTGTTTCTGTAATTTGCTCGTCGTTGGAGTACAGTTTCCTATAGTACTATTAAGCACTGAGAAAATTTGAATCTCTTTATCGGCATCTGGATTCTTCAACAGCATGTGGAGTCGAAGCTTTGGTGGTGGAGGAGAGTCAGCTGGGTTGGGCAAGAGTTTTCGCGGTAAAACGTCGTCGTGCTGCTTGGACAAATTCTTTTTGAGGGGGACTGTGAAGTCCAAATCGAAGAAGGAATCGTCGTCGTCGGTTTCTTCGATGGCGTGACGTTCCTTTTTGTCTTTGATTGTGGTAGTGGTGGTGGCGGATTCGAGTGAAGTTAAGGTGATGTTGGTGGGGGAATCTCTGATGGCGGCGGGGTTTTTACCGGAGGGAATGTGCCAGAATTGGAGTAAGCGTAGAGGTTCCATGGTAGGAATAGACAGAGATGGAGTTGTTTGATTTAAGAGAGAGAGAGAGAGAGAGAGAGAGCGCAAATGTGCGGAGAGGGCGGGCAAAGGCAAGGGGTATAAATAAAGCTCTCGTACCCGTTGGGCACTGAAAATTACTCTCTATTTTTAGAAAAAGTGGAGGAGAGAGATGATGTTGTGGTTTAGTTGACTGACTGTAAAATCACAGTTTTTAATTGTTTAATCAAATATTAATCACAATTAAAGTAGGATTAAAGCAATTAAAGCCCGCGTCTTTATCTTTCTCTTTCTCTAGCTCACGCACACACACGCAGAAACAATGACGGGTCTTTTCACCGTTCACGGGTACAGTGTGGAGTGTTAAAGGCTTTAAAGCACCGTAGACTATAACAGTAGGATAAATTGCATTAAATTCCCCAAAACTCTCACTTATTTTTACTTGCACGCCCCGTCAAAAAAATTAACCTCTAATCCAATGTCAAACATGGATATTCATTTCCGAGCAATGACCATAACACCAAAAAAATGGTAAGAGCAAAAGGGTTGTCAAAATTATGTAGTTTTGAAGCACAGGAGGCTAGGCACCAATGTTGTTAATCATGTACCGTACTAGTAATAAAACAGTACATGTATATTAGTGTGTTGTACCGAACAAAATATCAGCTTGTACCGATCGATATCACCTGCATACCTAAACACCCAAATAATCCCTCCAAGCCATTTATTAGGGGTGCACACGGTCCGGATTGGACCGGTTCCCTAGAAATCAAGTAACCGGACCATTCCGACCGGTTCTAGAAAATTAAGAACTAAAACCTAACCAATACACATATAAAACCTGTCCAAATCCAAACCGCAAGACTGGACCGGTTTTGATTCGGTTCCGGTTCTATCCGATTAGAGAGAGAGAGAGAGCAACTAAGAATACAACCCATTAAATAGTTTTAAGGTTGTAGGAGATTAAGAGATACTATTGTGAAGAAATAGGAAAGGAAGAAAAAATTAGGAAGCAGATCGAGATTAAAGAATAAGAAAATTGGGTTTTCCTTTGAGTAGCAATCGTGAAATTAAGGTCTGACAAAAGAAAATTGAAACTGGTAATTTGGTATTACTAGATTTATATAGTAATATATTAAAAACTTTTTAACAAAATAAATGTTATTCTAAAAAGACAAAAAAGAATACCTTACTAGGAAAAAAAACCAAATCAAGATAAATAATTTTGTACATGTATAAATATATTAGTAATATCTATATAATATGAATGTTATACAGTCTGATTCGGTTCTAACCGTGATTCTTAAATTGAGAACCAGTAACCAAACCATAATTACTAGTTCTTTGTTTTCTTGAACCATAACCAGACCAATAAACTGTAGAACCTAACCAAATAGACCTGTTTGGTCTAGATCGGATCGGTTTGACGATTATATCGGTTTTCTTGTGCACCCCTACCGTTTACTCCCACCTAAATCTTGCAGATTAATTCTACTAGCCACTTAATCGACCAATTAATCCAGCCTAGTGGCTAACTAATCGTCCTGGTGTCTAATTCAATGCCTATACTACTAATCGAGACGGCCAAGTACCACCTAGCGTCTAGGCAACCAACTTTTAATACATTGATTAAAAATCATTCATTCACTCCTCACATCTCAGTCGTCTTCAAGAATCTAGTTTAACACTTCAGATTTTGTTTACAACCTGTTGATCTAATACATGCAAGATTCAAACTGTACTCTATATGTTGAATACCGAAAATTTACAATCACTGTAAACCCACTTATTTAACAATTTATGAATGTCCATAAAATTTACTAGTAAAAATTTGGTAACTTATGCAGTCGTACAATTGTATATTTGTGAGATGGGGGCGAGATTTTTGGAACAATATAATAGTAACAGGGGGTTATTGCCAAGAAACTTCCAAAAAGAGAAGAGAAGAAAAGGAAAAGGGTAAAGAGCCAAAAAGAAAAGACTTTGATTTTTGTTTTTTTCGAAAGTAGGAAAGACTTTGTTTAGGATTTTTCAGTTTGCTTTTGCCTCAGTCTTTTATTGAAAATTGAAAAAATGAGAGCATTGGGTTCTCTTTACGACTTTGGTCCAAATGGGTCACGCATGTTGTCTTTACAGACCTAGCCCTTAAAAAGGGCCCTGTGAGTCACAACTTTAAAGGTTTGACTTCCAAAGCTGGATGGAAGCCTTCTTTATGGCTCCTTGCTCATCCATATCACCTTGTAAAAGCAAGGAAAAGAAGAGGAAAAGAAGTGCTAAGGAAAGGAAATAGGGGGGAAAAATGCAAGGAAGGTGAGCCTTCTTTAATATATCTTCTAGGGTGCAAAGGCAGTGGTAAGGTTAAGGTCAACCCAATTAGGCTTTAGGCTTACTATGCTAAACACTTTGTAATTATTTATTAGAAGTTACTTTAACTAGGTCACATGAACACTCAACCCCATTAGTCTAATGGAGAGGAAATAGAAAATTAGAACTGCAAAATAGTTGAGCCGTGAATTATTAATATTGGTCAAGCTTTAGGTATTGGACATTTGAGGGTAACTCAAAGTAGTTTGATTTTTTAAATATTTTGTTGTTGAAGTTTTGTTTAGAATTTAATGAACTTTAGAAAACTTGATCATATTATACATTTGTAATCCTTTGAAATGCATATTCACAAGTAATCAAAAGTCGAACACCAATTAACCTAGCTTAGCTTACGTAACACGTTTAAGGACCGATCGAACGTGGAGAAAGATATATAAATGAGGTATATTGAGGGAAAAAAAGGATCGAATTGATATCGATCTTCACTAAATTCACACTTCCACTACTATTTTTTTCTTACGAGGTAGGTCTGACTAATTACCCATGTATATGTAAATCTCACATAGATAGTGACAAAATTATATATATATATATATATATATATATATATATATATATATATATATATATATATATAGGGGGCGGATCCATAGACACACACTTTGCACACATATTTTGACACTCCATCTCAGCCATTGAGATGGAGGGCTGAGATCTAATTTTAAACATGACCCGTTCTCCAACCTTTTAATGCTGACCTGTTGACCCGCCCTCCACTCTCTCTCTCTCATACGTTCTCCCCAAATCCCTAAACCTCTGGACGCTACCTCTCCCTCCAGTCCCGACGATGAGCCGACGCCGTTGACGAAACGTTCCTCCTCCAACTCCGACGGCAATCGCCAACTCCCTCACTCTCTGGTCGTCCTCACTCTCTCACGGTCGTCACGACGGTACTCCGGCAGCCATTCTCAGGTAAGCTCTGTCTCTCAATCCCTTGTAAACATCTCTCTCTCTCTCTCTCTCTCTCTCTCGCTTGATTGGAATTCCTACAGATTTTAGTTTTGGATTTCAAGGGTTTTAATACATTATTTCTTTTAACGTGTACGGCATTTATATGAAGAATCGACCACTGTACCTACAAATGTTTCTTTTATTTGTTTGGTTTAAGAAAATCATATCCTGGGATAGCTACAGATGGTGTTTTATGCCCACATACTGTTTGATAATTGGCTTAGGATACAGATTGGCTTGAAATGTTTGTGCTAGTACCTCTGAAAATCTCTACTAATATGAAAAAACATGTGCTAGTACCTCTGAAAATCTCTACTAATATGAAAAAACTTGTGGTTTGTGTGTAGGTGAACGATGGAAGAAATTTTTGAATCAGATTTTGTTGAAGTAAATGATACCGAGACTCCAAATCATGTTGTGGAAGGGTTAAAAACACCGATAATTGGGATGTGTTTTGAGACATTTGAAGAAGCACGAAAATACTATGAAGGTTATGGTCGAGAAAAGGGTTTTTGGATTCGTACTCGGGCTTCAAGCAAAGGACGAAGCTGGTCGGATGAAGTGACTACTATGCTATTTGTTTGTGCAAAAGAGGGAAAGTATGTTGCGAATGCGAATACTCAGAAGGAGGGTGTCGTGGAGGGAAATGATGAGAGAGAGGAAGATGAGAAAGTCATAACAAAGAAAAAAGCTAGAAGTTGTTCAACCGTTAGATGTGGATGCAAGGCTAATATGCGGATTGTGCTTGACAAATGGAGTTGCAAATGGAAAGTAACAGTCTTCGACGATAATCACAACCACCAATTAGTGACTCCATGTAAGAGGATGAAAATGAAGTCAAATCGGCACATGCCGAAAGCAATTAAGGATTTGACTGAAGCATTTCATAGAGAAAATATGGAAATTTCTAAAGTTCCTTCTATTTTTGGTGGTGAATACATTGGCTTTGATAATAGAGATTGCTATAATCACTTAAGGAATGTTAGGCATAGAGACCTAGATGGCGGGGATGCACAATCAGTCCTTGACTACTTTAGGAACAAACAAGCACAGAATCCACAATTTTTTTATGCAATTCAATGTGATGAAAGTGGGAGAGCAGTTAATTTTTTTTGGGTGGATTCTCGGTCTCGCATGGCGTATCATTATTTTGGAGATGTGGTAACATTTGACACAACATATCGAACAAACAAGTATGAAATGCCTTTTGCACCATTTACAGGAGTAAACCATCACATGCAGTCAATACAATATGGATGTGCACTTTTACAAGATGAGACAGAGAGGACATTTTTATGGTTGTTTCAGACATGGCTTGAAGCAATGGGAGGACGCCCTCCAACTTGCATCATCACTGACCAAGACTTGGGAATGAAAGGAGCTATTGCCAAAGTCTTCCCCAACACCCGTCATCGTCTATGCCTTTGGCATATTAAGAAGAAATTTGTTGAAAAGTTGTCGCAAGTGTACTACAAGAAATCAAAATTCAAGAAGGATATGAAAAAATGTATCAAGGGGACATACAAGAAAGAGGATTTTGAAGAGAGATGGATGGTATTGATGAAGGAATATGGGTTAGAAAGCAATGAATGGCTTCAACAATTGTTTGATATTCGTGAATCATGGGTACCCGTTTATAATCGTGGCACATTCTCCGTGGGTATGAATACTACTGGACGTAGTGAGAGTATCAATTCCTTTTTTGATGGTTTTGTGACTCCGACAACAAATCTCAAAGAATTCGTTGTCAAGTATGACAAAGCCTTGAAGAGGATTGTGAAAAGGGAAAATGATGAAGACTTTGAGTCCGAACACAAGTTTCGGATTGTTAATGACAATGATTTTTTGTTGAAGCATGCGGCAAAAGTTTATACTAGAAATGTCTTCAACAAGTTCAAGAGCCAAATGAATGAAGCCTTTCGTTACAAAGTTGAAGAGGTGGGAAATGCCAATCGATTCCAATCGTTCAAAGTGATGTCAAAAGATGATAAAGTTGAAACGTTCAACGTGACATTGGATTCACAAACCTATGAAGGTATGTGTGAATGCCAACATTTTGAGTTTGCTGGGATATTGTGTGCACACATTTTGAAAGTGTTTTTCCGACTAGACGTTGATGAAATACCGGACCATTTCATTATTCCACGATGGAGGCAAAAGGCCAACAAATTTAGAGTAATTGATTCCGAAGGATTGGTGCATGACGATGGCAAGGAAGAATCCGAGGCATTAAGGCTTAGCCATATGTGTCAAGAATCTACAAAATTGGCTTGTATGGCTGCCCCATCATATGAGGCGTACAGAATTTTCATTGAAGCTATGAATGATTTATTCGGAAAAATCCAAAAGGTTTCTTATGTGCCTCCAATTGATGTTTGTGAACAAACTAATTTACATTCTATCGAGCCATCTCAGATATTGCTTTCGGATCCAAACATCTCACAAACCAAAGGTAGGAAAAAAGATGTCAAGGGAAAAGCTGCTAGTGTACACTCCGGAAGATTGAAAAGTGGTATTGAGATGTCTTTAAATAAGAAGAAAAGAATGTGTCACATGTGCAAGCAGTTCGGACATGATAAAAGAACTTGTCCTTTAAATCCAATGAGTAAAACAAAAAAAGGTAACCTTAATTTTTTCTAATTGTCAATTTTATTACATAGTTAGATGTTCTTATTTACTAATCTTATTTTTTCGTAATTGTCAAATTTATTCAGCAGTCATGGAAGCAGAAGTGGAATATTCTGATAGTGACGAAGAGGTGACTTAGTGAGAAGATGATAATTCAAAACTTTTTTGATGGTTATTTGAACATTGTTTTGACTTCTATTCTAACATGCAGGCAAATGAGGAGAATGAAGAGTGGGAGGATGACTTTTGGGCATGATGGATGAGCTTTTGGGCATGACGTTAGAGACCTAGCAAGATGATGAATGAACATATTTAGATATGTAGATTTTTGGATATGTAGATGACTGACTTTTTGGCATGACATGTAGATCAATGATGCATTTTGTATATCTTAGTTATGTTTATGAACCGCTGGTTTGTTTAGTTGGGGTTTGAACTTTGCATTTTGGATAATAATTTAGTTATGTTTATGAACCACTCTCTCTCTCTTTCTCTCTCTCTCTCTCTCTCTCTCTCTCTCTCTCGCGCGCGCGTTTAATGGCATCGTTGTTGTATGATATGGATATATGATTTTGTGGTTCTTTTGCATTTTGGTAATAATTTTTTGCATAAAAAGGACTTTGAACTTTGCATTTTAGTACCTTAGATTGGTTTGAAACTCACTTGGGAAAATTATGAAGGGTTTGAAACTGGTTTGGAGTGATCCTACTGCCATAGGGCAAGTTGAAACTGGCTTAGTGCCCAGGTATTTAAGTTTGGTTTGTAATTCTGGAGAAGTTATGGGAAAATTTTGATAGGATTCATTTGCATTATGGCCTAGCCCGACGCCTCGCGTCTCAAACAAATAACAACAACAAATAGCAGAAACAACAAGTATATATGAGCCCATGCTGGGCATTTTTCATCCCACATTAGCATTCACAATCCAAGAACATATATTTTGGTAAACCAAGAACATTTTATAAGAGGAAACTAGGAGACATACAAAGTTTTGGTGTATTCAACCCCATTTAGGTCTCGCAAATTTGCGAATTGATACAAACCGGAACAACATCAAAAATACAAAATACAAAATTCTAAACTTGATGGTTCCCCATTTGAGAACTCCAATTCAGGGATTGCCTTGTGGTGGAGTTCAACTTGGAATACTTCAGAAAACTCCTTGACCAACGACTTGTGAGTGATATCAATTGCGATACTCGTATCCTGATAGCTGCTAATTTCTGGTCACCTGAAAGAATTCCAATTTATTAGTCTCCTAAAGTTTAGGTTATTTTCATTTAATCAAAATCACAAAAAGGAACAGCATGGAATGTACTACATTATGGAGACTACTATTATGGCATTACAGGGAAAACCCCATCATCAGAGAGAGACCCATAAACTCACTAAAAAAACAAATTAGTTGCCCAGTGATTCACTGGCTTGAGCAAAAAAACTAGTGAGTGTTTGAGATTACCGCAAGTGAAGTGCCCGTTGAAAACGAACTAACTATTATCATCAATGGGTTTCAAACACCAAAAACCTAGAAATTATTCGATGTACAAAAAAACCGAAACCAGACGGGGGGAGAGAGAGAGAGACCTTGGTTGTTCTTCATAAATGGGGTTTCAAAGCAAAAACCTAGAAATTGTTCAATGTACAGAAAAACCGAAACCAGATGGGGGGAGAGAGAGAGAGACCTTGGTTGTTCTTCATCAATGGGGTTTCAAAGCAAAAACCTAGAAATTGTTTGATGTACAGAAAAACCGAAACCAAACGGGGAGAGTGGGTTTTTGGATGTACAGAAAAATTGAAACCAGAAGGGGAGAGAGAGAGAGAGACCTTAGTTGTGCTTCGATTTCCTCTTCTTCTCCTTCTTCCATTTGTTCGACGTTCTCTTCTGGTGGAGATTTTGAGCGTGGGTTTAGGGATTTGGGGAGAACGTATGAGAGAGAGAGTGGAGGGCGGGTCAACAGGTCAGCATTAAAAGGTTGGAGAAGGGGTCATGTTTAAAATTAGATCTCAGCCCTCCATCTCAATGGCTGAGATGGAGTGTCAAAATATGTGTGCAAAGTGTGTGTCTATGGATCCGCATATATATATAAGGCATTAGTCTAGTGCTCTTAAAATTTGAACCCCAGATGGTCTAATAGAAATCTCAAAGTATAGTTACTTAAACCCCAACGCAAAAACTGAAATTGCTCTTTATTATCTCGGAATAATACATGAGGAGGTTTTTTGTTTTTTTTTTGTTTTTGTTTTTGTTTTTTCCCATTCGATATACATCAGTAAAGTCAACGGTTAGATTTTGGTAAACCACAAGAGTTGACTTCCTCTCTATAGGAGTCGAACCCAGAACCTCACCCCTATAGAAGCGGTTACACTACCATGCTGGACTAACTGTTGTGGTCACATTAGGAGGTTGGCTGTCTAACAAGAAATTCTTAGGCACTACTCAATGTCTTTTAGTTCATAGAGTGTTTTTGTCAACAAATTATAGTAGTAGCTCTTATCATTATTACCCGGCAATTGAGCTTATGCCCACAACATTAATCGGTTACTATTCAACATTATTTACTGTATTGTCCCTTTGGTTTTTTGTATCATCGCAGAGAGAACTGAGACATCATGTCCTAGAAGGTGACCGAGTGGCGTGGGTTAGGATTTGGTGAAGGGGATGATACTTTTCTTTTCGATGGAAGTCTAATAATAGTTGTTTGTAAAGTCACAAAGGGAAAGTGTACCGTAAAATCCAATTTTGTCTTGAGTTGTTTGTTTTTGATAAAAAGTGCAAAGACTTTATTTAACTATCTCGTAGTCTTTGAACGAAAGATTGTGATATTATTCCTTCCAAACCGTTTATTTTTTTCAATTGCGATTTTTTAATTTTTTCTGTAAAAAATCAAATTGTTCGAGTATAGATAAGTACCAAATCGACTTCGATTGACGTCAAATAATTTTATTTTTGGAACCAAGAGTGACATGTGTCACTTCCACCCCATATACCTCCGCCCCTGTGTCCTAGTTAAGTTAGACCCCACCAAGCACTTTCAGAATGTTCTATTGAATCTATTCTATAGAAAACCCAATTACTATAAATATACAGAAAACTTATCGGTACCGATCCATATGTCCAAAAAATATACAGAGTATGCTTGGGGATCCACTTTTGCATCTCACACGTGTAATCCGAAATGTTCATTATTCTCTTAACATTTTTCTGAGGGGACTCACAAAATTTTAGCTCAATCGGACGGTTAAAAGTGTTTGAACCAAAGTCCCACCGTTTCAATCAAATTTTGGATCACTCACGTGGGACCCAAAAATGGGTCCCCGAACATTCTTTGTACGTTTTTTGTACACTTCGGTCGGTACATGTAGCAAGGTCCATTATCCATAAATATATCTCAAGAGGAGTTTGCTTGCAAGTGAAGCGCTAGTCAAATAGAGTGGCCTTACGGCCCTTATCCTCCCATGCACTCTTACCACAAATACTTTCCATACTGGTGTTTCCCATTTGCTAAAATGAAATTTCCCATAAAAGTTGAATCTTGTGCTAAAATCACTTTTATTTTCAATTAGATAAAAGCTAAGTTAGTAAAAGTCAATTGCTTGGGACCTTAGATTGTGTCGTAGAAAATGTTGCCCCAAGCGTAGGGCTAGGTCGTCGGTAGCATAATAACCGGTAAGACCGGGTCGAATCTACAGGGACCGAACGCACCCGGCGTGAGAGTTGTCTTGCAAGTGTAGGTTTTAGCCTTAAAGAGGCAAACTTGGCTTTTGGAGTTTGATTAGTGGAATTCTCTCTCTACCTCTAACGCGATTGAAAATGAAGATATAAACTATAAATTAAAGATGGCAAGGCCTAGAGGTTCATACCACCCATGACTAAGGATATTCAATGGCTCTCAACTATAACTCAAGTGAGAGACAAAGTCACTTGCTCTCACTCGGAAGATTTAACAATGAAGATCATTTTGACTCTAGAAAGTGGGTTTAACAATGGGATAAGTTCTTTGAGGCACTTTGACAAACACTTTGAATGCCATAGCTCTAAGCATCATGTGTGGCAAGTAGTCAAGCCCTTGCCTACACAAGATCAAATAGGTTAACAAGACTAAGTTTTGATACATAAAATTGAACTTACCCAATGAAAACCAATCTTAATCACAAGAATGAGGTTTGTAAATGGAAAGACACCCTCTTAGACATTTTGTCGAACACCCAAAGTGACATAGCTCAAAGCATTGTGTGTGCCAAAGGAGTTGTCTACACCCAATCAAAGAGGTTAACAACTCTAAGTTTAGACCGAAAATAGGGTGATCAATCCATTCACAAACCCACAATAAGCATATAAACATGAGAAACCATTGAAACACCGAAGTCATGGAGTGATCTTCACCCCATGACCAAGCCTAAACTACTACTCAAACATGATCAAGCAAAACATTAAAGGAAATATAAAGGAAATACAAAACATGATGAAAATGAAAATAAACTACTTAATTTATAAAGATTAGAGAAGTGCTTACAACATTAATGAAGGAGAAAACCTTGGTTCTTGAAGATTGAAACCTAAAAACTAGAGAGAAGGTGGAGCTAATTTAGACTAAAAAGAAAATAAAATGAAAGTGTAGGAGATATATGAGAGATAGAGAGAGGGAGAGATATATACACATAACCCTTCTCTCTCACAAAAATATCCAAAATACAACTAAAAGTAGTAAGTTTTCATAAGTGGAAAGTCTAACAAGTGGATTAAACACTTTTTTCGGGTTGCCGTGTATTGATACCTATCAATACCGGTATCAATACCGCATTAACAATGCTATTCGAGAAGCCCGGGTATTGATACCAATTTTGGGGTATATCAATACCCACTGCCTCATCCCATTTTGTCCCTCGAGGTATTGATACCTATCAATACTGGTATCAATACCTGCATTTATACTTAGGCATTTGAGGTTTCCTCTTCTTTCTTTGCCATCCATTGGCCTTGTGTGCTACCGGGCATCCTCCAAAACACTTCCAAACATCGTGTGAGCTTCGGGAAGAGGGACACTTGGTCTCGTGAGTGCTTGTTCACTCCCGGACACCACCGGGATGGCTTTGTGGCTTTTCGACTTCCCGGGCCTTAGCCGAGTCTTCATTTCTTGGCTTTTGAGGCCCGATGGTGGCATGCCATGGGGCAACTTGGCACTCGGTAACTTGGGACGGCTTCCAATGCGCTCCAAAACGTGCTTATTCACGTGTTTTACCTATAACTAACAAAAACAACTCTACGCGCATATCAAACATATAAAGCACAAAATTGCGTGTGTGTGTGAACATAAATGAGCTAGATAAGCCCGGATTATATACAACATTTGGGGCTTATCATCAATTTTCTTTCACACACTCATTTTATTAAGAACAAATTGCTAAAATCATAATATGCTTTAAGCACATGAGAATCGGGGGTGCTAATGTTAGATTATTTCCTTATATGGCCCAGATTACGTAATCGGCACATATGGTAATTACATATTGACGAGATTATGAACCATATTTTTCTCCCCTAATTAATTGGTCAAAATGATGGAGAGATTTTTTAAAATCATACTTTGATGGAAAGTAGAATAATTGTTTATAAAGATATAGGTCATCTCTCTAATTATACAAGCGCATATAGTCTCCCATCATATTTATGTTATTAAACTGCTAGAAAGAGAGGCAAGAGAGAGAAACCCGTTTTCCTCCTAGGGCGTGATGCTCTTTGTAAAATTACCAGTGCATGTTTGTGCCTGTGCCTGAAGGCACGTCTTAAGTAATCGACGCATGTGCCCGTACCCGTATCCATTCTTTATGGTGCTTCGAATTTTAGATAGGGGGAAGGAGAGGAGGTAGTGAAAGAAAATGTGGTTTGAATTTTGAAAAGTAGAAGGAAGGGGAGAGAGGGAGGGAGAGAGAGAGAGAGAGAGAGAGAGAGAGAGAGAGAGAGAGAGAGAGAGAGAATTTGGTTTGAAATTTTGGGTTGGTGAGCTGGTGGAGGAAAAGGGTAGAGAGAGAGAGAAAGGGAGTGAGTTGGTAGAGAAAGAGATTAAATGTAATAGGATGATTGAGACAAAAATATGATTGGGACAAAAATCGCTCTTCGTTATAATATAGATGGTTGCAGGTTGCTTCAATAAACTATTGGATCGCTCTAGTTCCGCATCAATGGATCATGTCTTTCTTTTTCTTCTCTTTTTGTTTTTATCTCATATGGACTATTTGGCTGGCATGTCTTTCTCTCTGGCTCAAAAAACAAAAATAATTATGACACAAACTTTGAGCCACAACCAACCACAAACCCCACTCACATGGGGTGTGAGTCCCATATGAGCCTCACATGCAGGCCCCACACCCTATGTGAGTGGGGTTGTGCCACAAAGTTTGTGTACGTATCATTATTCCTCAAAAAAATTGCCGGTTGTTTACAGCATCAACATCAATAAATTTGAAACAAACCCTTTAACAAGCTTGTTGTGTTGGGAAAATTACATAATTTCAGGGATATCACAGAGAAATCACCGGACAACAAAAAAGATCGAAGGGAAGAACTTCGTGTGCGTGTGTGTATTCATCATCCTCTAGGCAAAGATCAAAGGCATAGAACACAACAATACTCCTTCCGATGGTTATTCCTATTTTAACGATGGAATATTCAAGAACGTAAGTCCCATTTTGTATGACCATAAATAAAATAACAATATGGGACAGCCTCTTCACAAGCGCCATGTGTCTCCTTTCTGTCATGGCAACAAAGAAATCAATGGTTGAAATTTGATCTCACCAAATATTACTGGGGAACCACTATATATCCAATAGGAAAAATTCATGTTGCCAAGTAGATCACCAATATTGACTAGCATGACCTAATCTTCTCACTCGAGTATAATAATAATAACACTGCAATCCAATTTTAATTTTTTTTTTAAAAAACAACAAAATAGCGCATAGCCGGGTGTCATTGAAAATAAATGGTAAAGATTAAATTTTTCCAACACGTTTAGCTTAATTTTATGTTATTTATTCTATTTTCAAGAGTAAATTATATAGACGACGAAGAACTAAAACAAGGAATAAACTACACTAAATCACAGCCAAAACAACAATACTATTTTATTTTTATTTTTTCTGAATAAGTTGTAAAAAAAAAAAAAAAGAAAAACCAAAGCATATTCCCCCAGGCTGTTCTGTATTCTACGTAACCACCACCAAGGGAAGGATATTCTCTAAAATGTCCCGTTTTTATGCTTCAATTGCTTGAGACGACTTATCTCTCTGGTTCTTCAAAGTTGAAAGTGAAGCTCACAATTGGTTTCTACTAATAAGAGATTGGAAGACTTCTACTCAATATATCCAGGACTGCAATTTGCTCCAATGGAGAATTCAATCACAGTGAGTCTTCTCTTAACTCCTCTCTCTCTCTCTCTCTCTCTCTCTCTAATCTTTATTTACGATACGGCGATTAATTATCAAACATTAGCAAGGCGAATCAACAGCATGTGGAAAGCTTTCCCTTATTCTTGCTTGTCTTTTGATTTATACTAGGCTGTTGCCTAGTTTCTTTGAGCCAAATTTGCTGATGAATTTGGGGTTCCAATTCTTCTTTGGATCATATACTGCAATAGAAGATTTGTGTTATTCAAGGTCTGGATTTAGAGAAAAACCTAGGCTATCGTGTAGGTTATGGCCACGTGGTGCCCGACCACGAGTCTCGGTCGTCGTTTGTTAATTTCACATTATAAGTGTTTTGGATGGCCGAAATACATGGTCGGGCACCACGTGACCATACCCTACACCCACCCAATTTTTTTCTCCTCGATTAGACTTGAGAGCGCATTTAGAATAATGTGATACTGTACCGGGCCATTAAGTCCGTGAGTTTGCACTTAAATTCTTTGTGCATCACGATTGTAGAGTTGATGGAGGGTTCAGGTCGCACAACTCTCCTTAGGAGCATCAAATAACTTACCAGGTATATTAGCAAACAAAGATTTTGTGTAACACGATGTCTCATGTGCTTTTTTTAACATTGACCAAAGGATCATATCTTAGGTTTGCAAGGATAAATTTTGCTAGCCGTGCTACTAGATATTGCATTCCTATATAGAATATAAAGTGCAAGAAAATTTTCAATGGAATGTAACGTTTAATGCGCCAACCATCTTGCTCGTTAAGAGCAGAACAAGCTAATGACTTGATCGTATCTGTTGACCACCTCTTTCACTGAGGGAATTCCTAATCAGGTATAGCCTAAACATTCGGTAGGTTGACTTTCTGTTGTTATTTTATTGAATTTATTTCCTTTTAGTTTAATGGCAATTTTTTTTTTTTTTTGTCATTCGTCATTCGTAATCTATTAGTGGCACTTGATCATGGATTGCAATGTGAAAAATTCAAAAGTTCTACCGCATAGCCACCACTTGCAGTTTAATGCCAGATTTTAGACCGACTTGTATGAATTTCCGAAAAACCCTTGGGCCTTTAAGGCAAGGCCCACGATAGTGACAAAAAGTCAAGCCTAGGATTTGTCAACTGATGGATCCAGTTCAAAGGCAAGGCCCACGATTAGTGATGGATCCAGTTAGGCCATCGTCTTGATTCCTACAATTTGGGCCAATGCGGTTAAACGGGTAACAACTGTTGACACGTGGTTTGGAAGGACAGGTGTGGGAACGTAGAAATACACAGAGAAATGACGCCGTCTGGCTTTCCTTCCAAACGTAGACAAACGCCGTCCGACCCTATCATCTCCGTTAGTCCTCGAAAGAAGCAACGAGAGAGAGAGAGAGAGAGAGAGAGAGAGATTACTGTTATCTTCTCCTCCATTGGTTTCCTCCCTCAATTATCCCGAACCACGCGGCTCGGAAACTCGAACCTGAGGGTCGGGCTCGCTCCACTTTAATCGCCCAGTACTTTTTGTGTGTACCACACTCAGCCTGAACCCCCCAACTCTCTCTCCCTCTCTCTCTAACTCGAAGACGAGATAACCGGCGGCAGTGGGTTCTGTTGGATCGGATTTGGATGGCGGATCACATTGATGAGCAGCAGAAAGAATCAATGGGGGATTCTTCGTTGACGGATAAGATCACCGAGAAATTCCACGACGAAGATTCTTCGTCGTCGTCTTCTGATTCCGACAACGAGAAGCCTTCGTCCAAGGACAAGATCTTTCGTCTCTTCGGCAGGGAGAAGCCCCTGCACAAAGTATTTGGCGGTGGAAAACGTACGGGAAATTTCTCTCTCTCTCTCTCTCTCTCTCCGTGTATTAATGGCGTAATCTACGCGTATTTCCTTTAATGATTAGGGTTGCAGGATAATTTGATAGGCGTTTCATACTATTTCGTTTGGGATCGCATCATTTAGCTATGGGGTGTGATGTTTGTAGGATTGAGTTTATTGACCTAGCTAATTCTTTAATCTCTTCACTAATTGCACCTGTGATGTGTGCATTTTATGTTTTCATATCTTGTATTTTTATTACAAGGCGTGAGGTTGTACAGATATCTCAATTAAATCAAATGGGACTGAAGCCCACGATTATACGAAGCCAACTAATACCCTATTATGGTAATGAAAAAAATACTAAATAAATAACAGCCATTCAGGGGAGGAAAATAGTCAATCTTTGAGAATCTTTGCTCCCGGTAAGGATTGACCCCTGATATCACTTATGGAAGTGTACAACTTACAAGGGTTGCCAAGTGAGCTAATCCTAGTTGGTTATGTTTCCATTTTTGGTTGGGATTGTAATTGCTGAATATCGTTTTTATTCTTTTGAGACTCGCTTTTAGTACCAGCAATTGGATGAGGTTGGATAGCCTTAGGTTAGGACAACCAACTAAATTGAGAGCATGTCCTGATATTGGGGATGTTATTGCTTAATTGGCTTGCTCTGTTTCTAAATCATGTTGCATTGAAAGAATTTAACGACTGCATCACCTGATTCTAAATACTATTCATTAATTTCTATTTCAAAATCATTTGCTTTTAAAGAATTTACTTTGAGCATGACCCTATTCTAAATACCTATGTATAAAACTCTATTGCAAATACTATTTTGATTTTAAAGACTTTACTGACAGCATGACCTGGTTCCGAATAGGCATGTATAAAACTTTATTTCGCAATCAATTTGGTTTTGAAGAATTTACAAGCAGCATGACCCGATTCTAAATACCTGTATATAAAACATAAAACTCAGTTTTCGAAATCATTTTCTTTTAAAGAATTTGCTGACAGCATTATTTGATTCTAAATACGTATGTATCATCCATTCTCTATGCGGTGCAAAGGTAAGTTCCATATGTCATGGTGCAGTAATTTAGAACCTTGCCTAAGACTTTTTTACCTGAAGGGCGTCATTTGTTATGCTTGTTATCCTCACTGAAACCATTGGTACCTAACTCAACTCCATGTACATGAAAATTCTCCAAGGACTATTGCCTCAATAGACATAATAATACCAAAAACCATCCAAACAAAACCCAAACAAATTTCTTATTTCCCATTCATGTCTAAAAATGTGGGAAGGAAAAATTGCTTTAGTTTCACATAGCCATCATGGACCATTGGACCTTCTTTGATGGATACTTATGAAAAGTGAAAACTGATATCCATGGCTGAGCTATTTGAACCATTTGAATAAGTGGGGTAGGTCATCGTGCGATACCATGATGCAGTGGTAATTCTCCATATTTTTTATTTTGGCAGGCGTTGTGAATGTTTGGTTCCTATCATTTGGAAGTTTCATGCACCCCTTGTTTCATGTTTTGCTGTTTGCAGTTTAGGACAACGCGAAGTAAGATTGACAAATTAGGGTGGGATGTGTGTGTTTTAAGAGAATGGATGATATAGATCTTTAGCAGGAGGATTTGTTAAAACTGATTGGAGTAGTTTTTTCTCTTAATAGTTGATATCTTCACCTTTAGGTTCCTGGAGAATGCAGGGATATCCTAGGATACATATTGCTTGGAGTTTTTTAATCAGCTTACTTTGGGATACGGAAAACTTCATTATGTTCATATGTACCTTGGTTGAAAAAGTATTCCTTATCAAGAGTACGAAACAACAACAACAACAACAACAATAATAGTGAAAACTCTTGTTCTAAAAGTGTACTAAAATGGAAAGGTAGGAAAACTTTTCTTTTCTGGTCTAATAAATTCGATATGTTGAACACCCCTAAAGGTGGCAAACATGCGGGTTTGAGCAGGTTAAATATGGCTCATGGATTGAACATGGGTCAATAATAAGCAGGTTGAATATAGACAGGTCAAATATGGGTCAAGTAATATCCGACCCGACCCGTTTTCTTTTTCTTTTTCTTTTTCTTTTTTTCTTTCTTTTTTCTTCCGTTTTCCCCTTTGTTTTGGCTGAACCCTGTGATGGGATAAATTACTAATGGACAAAAGGAAATTGAATTACGTCCCAGAACGACATGTGGTTGGGGGTTGAATACTTCATTGCAGTACTGCGGAATTTGCGGGTAACAAACTACAAAAATAGAAGTTTGGGGCAAACATCAACACCCCTAGGGCGGCTGGACGCCTTCTAGCTTCCAGACCGATTACTGGGCACCTAGTCGGGCACTAGTTGGGCTAGTTGGCGAGAGGCCTTCTAGCGTACTCGTCATGCAGACCTTCTTTTCGAACACTGAGTCAGATCACGAGTCTTTCGTTGTTGAATTGATTTGCTTATTTTCCTTGAGCTATTGTTGCCCACCCATAGTCTAACCCGTTTTGAATCCACCTAAACGGCTAAACCCATGCATACATGGGTTAATGTAGTTTTACCCATTTATGAACCCCTGTAATACAATATGGGGGGATATGGGGGAGTTCATGGGTCTAGTTGAAAATTGCCACCTCTAGCCGCTGCCGCCACCACCAATCCCAAAAATGACAACTGGCTGTTTCTTTGAGAAGTTAAGAACAATTACAGAGGGTTTTATTCTAAACTGAAATGTTAATGTTCAATTTTTTCTCTGTATTTCATCTCTATCGAAAGAAGAAATTAGTATGAAATAATTGCTTTCATGATAGCTCACATTCTTTCCAACAGCCTACCGGATGCTAATGCTACTTCGGGAATTACGTTTCCCTTATTGTGCCTAGTTGCTGGATTAAATGATGTTTGTGTTCGTACTTATGCCTATTTGTTTCTACTATCTAATGACTATCTTTCTTTGGCAGCTGCTGATGTATTCCTGTGGAGGAACAAGAAAATTTCTGGTGGCCTGCTTGGTGTTGCCACTGCAATATGGGTGCTTTTTGAATTGGTTGAGTACCACTTGCTTACTCTTGTGTGTCACCTCCTGATATTTACTCTGGCAATCCTTTTCCTGTGGTCCAATGCATCCACCTTTATCAAGAAGTAAGCAATTTAATATTTTTCCTCTCCATTTCCCAAATTTCTGCTTATCTGATTTGAGTTTTAGTTGCCTCTTGACTTCATTTTTGTATATACATACTTAGGTCTCCTCCTGAAATTCCGGACGTTGAAATATCTAACGATGTTGTCCTGGGAATAGCTTCTGCTTTGACAACTGAAATCAACCGAGCTCTTTCTGTACTCCGAGATATTACGGCTGGGAGAGATTTGAAGAAATTTCTTGCGGTATGTTATCCTTCTCCTTTGTAGATTTTAATCTACGAAACTTGACTTTCTTTTTTGCTAGCAACACTCGCTGATGTACATTGTACATACTTGGGGACAAAATAAAAAGACAAATGAAACCTACACAAGACATGGTTTATTGATCCCAGTAAAATTGAACTTGTGATACTTATCAGTTAATTTAATCATAGTGTGTGACCGTAGTGCTATATTGGCCTGCTGTGAAAAATGAAATCATCTTTTTCTGTTTTTAATTCTCAGGTTATCGCTGGATTGTGGGTTTTTTCATGTGTGGGGAGTTGGTGTAACTTCTTAACCTTGTTCTACATATGTAAGGAATCTATTCAGTTGCAAATTCATTTGCTTTTATCTGCCTGATATTTGCTGAAGAAGTTCATACTTGTATGCACTTAACAACATATTTCGCTTTCTTCCCGACAGCTTTTGTATTGCTGCACACTGTGCCTGTTCTTTATGAGAAACATGAAGACCGTGTCGACCCACTTGCTGAGAAGGCATTGGCAGAGTTTAAGAAGCAGTATGCTGTGTTTGATGCCAAGGTTCTAAGTAAGATTCCTAGAGGTCCATTGAGAGAGAAGAAGGTGGCTTAAGGACACACTTATATGGTGTCACTTGATTTATATTGGCATGCAGCTTCTTATGTTTTTGTTTGTTTTGAAAGATTTTGTGACCTATTTATCTGTTAGAAGTTAGAACCCATGTGGTTTTGCTTCTGATATGGTTGGTTGAATAGTTAAATTAACCATGGTATTTTGTAATGAAGTTTGAATTGGTTGATGTTTACTGTTTTCAGTGTTCATGCATAAACACGATTTGTTTAATGAGAGAAGAGAAAAATATGATGACATCTTTATGTTTTGTAGAATTGGCCTTGTTCAATATCTTTAAGAGGACAGTGCGACATCCTGAGGTTTTTTCTTGGAAGACAATTGGTGATTAGATCAAGTACTTGACAATCTCCAATTCAGATTTTTTTTTGCCATTAGCTCCAGTACTTGACAATCTCCGATTGAGATTATTTTTGTAGTGGACAAACTTCGAACCGAGTCCTGCAACGTCCATATAGGCGCGCTTGGACGGCACACTGCCGAGAAGCAGTGACCAATTGCATATAAGTTGGTTTGGAAGTTCCTAGTAATAAGTTGGTTTGGTCCGACTGGTAATGAAGTGAAATAAGGACCACTTTATAACTAGCAACATTTTTTTTTCTGCTGGATCTGCTATATAGGAATGGTATGATGTACAACTTAAATAATTTTACATATGCTTTACAACTTAATACTTCCGCCATTTCTACCGTTTTTTGGATTCTTTCACGCGCAAACCCATAAGAAGTATGTATAGTTCTAGATCTTTCCAGTTTGCACTACCAGTCTACCACCATCGCCGGAACCCATCCTATGAGCACATTTATTTTCAATCCATTTAAATTTAACGGGTTTTTGGAGAAGTAGATATAATTTCATTAAAACAAATCAATCGTACAAGAATCAAAAAAAAAAAAAAAAACTAGAAATAACAAAAAAACAAAAACAACTAGAGACCTCTTTCCTCATTTTCTTTTTTTAAGAAAAGTGATAGGTGTATAACAATTGTCTCTAATATGGTTTTAACACACTCACATGGTGTGTGGATTTTACACACAGTGTACCCTTAAGTGTTTGTGGAAACTTCGAGGGGCTGATAATATTTACTTCTTCTTTAGCCGGAGCACATCTGGTAACTTGGCTTGGGGGTGTCCTCTTCACGGTTCTTACTGGAGCATGCTGAAATGAAGAAACCAATTTAGTCTCCAACATAAAATTCAACAAATGCACCTTCACCAACAACTAAAGATCAGACCTCTTTTCATTGATGCCTCAAATTTATTGATAATGTCTATTAGATGATAATCAGTGATAGGTTATGCAGATGGTGAGAGAGAGATTCTCCAAATTAATTGATTGAGCATTGCAGAAAATAGATTGTAATTAAAGTTGCGTGCTTTTTTTATAGTACCAAGGAGTGAAATTGTATCTACCAAAGAGTTAGAAACAAACAAACAAACTCGCAGGCTTACCAAAACATAATTTTGAGGAAGTATATCAAAAAAAAATGAAGATTAAGGTAGTTAAATAGGCTGCAACAAGTATGGTAACCATAAGCCACATTTGTTAGCCCGCTGGTCATTAATATTTAGGGATTTTCACCAGATTAGGCCAAGACTTGTTAATAGGGTCAATTTTGATAAGAGAATATTTTATTTACGGAGGTTTCATAAAAGGGAGATTTGCACCGAGAAAATTTTCGCTGTCCATCCTGAGATTCAACGACTCAGAGCCCTGCATAGTTTTTTTTTTTTTTACATCTGTAGTGCATTTAAGGAGGAGAGACAGTGTGCACGGCTCTGAGCCGTTAGATCTTGGGATAGACGACTGAGATTTGCTCGACGCAAATTAATCCCCCTTTTACAGAACCTCTGTAAATAAAATAGTCTCTTTTGATAAGGCCTCCTTTCCTTTGGCTACAAAAAGAGAAACTGATTTTTTGTTTTGTTTTTATTCAATTTTTTTTTTTGGCATTTGTTAAATACGAGTAAAAAACCCGAACTTTGCTGCGAGTACAGAGGATTTGGTACAGAAAAATATACCAAGCCCTCTCAGGGATCCACTTTTGGGTCCCACACAAGTGATCCGAACCGTTCATTGCTCTTAGAATATTTTTCCGAAGGGCCCCACAAAATTTCAGATCAATCGGACGGTTAGAATTGCTTGAACCAAAGTCTCACTGTTTCAATCGAATTTTTTTTGTTTGAAACGGTATAACTTTGGTTCAAATACTTCTAACCATCCGATTGACCTAAAATTTTGTGGAGCCCTTCAGAAAAATGTTCTAAGAATAATGAATGGTTTGAATCACTCGTATAGGACCCAAAAATGGGTTCCCAAGAGGGCTCGGTACATTTTCTGTACCAAACGCTCTGTACCCGTAGCTTTATCCAAAAACCCACAACCCACTGCAGTACGCTCTAAAGTTTCTCCCACACAAATTGCTGTTTCTACTCTCTCTCTCTACACCACAGGTCAAAAACACAGTTCTCTCTCTTCCTCCTACTCTCTCTACATCCCTTGCACCAACTGATAAAGCTCCTAACTAGGGCTAATTGTCGGGGGCAAGCAGCTCGAGCAGCTCCTTTTTTTTATGCGGTTACTCTCTCTCTCTCTCTCTCTCACACACACACACACACACACACACGTTTATGTTTATATGCATTGTTCTTTTCATGAACTTGAACTCGTTTGGGGTTGTAGACTAATGGGTGTGTGTGGGTTTTAGGGTCTTATTTGGGGCTGATGCCTTTGGTCTTTGTTTTGGTTTGGACTTTGGAGCTAATGATTGTGGTTTGGGCTATGGTGTTCCTCTTCTCCTTTTTGGTTTCACCTCCTTACATTTGTGTTTTTTTTTCTATATATATATATGTTGGGAATTTTATAATTTCGGTATGAATTAAAATGGGCACGCGGAGGGTCTTTCGAGGCAACCGATGTGTTCCATTACGTGTACATTGTATGAGGACGAATGAGAAGGAAGTCTTGCAGAACATTCCCCCTTATGGTGAGATTCAATGACTTCATTAATTTGGTGACTCCTATTCCACATACTTTCCTTGCAAGCCAAGGCTATGGACTTTCCTTGCAAGCCAAGGCAATAGACTTGCAAGCCAAGGCAAGGACTAGTGTGGACGGCCCACGGAGATTGTGTCGCGTCGCGCACGAAAAAGGTTGTGATTTGTTAGAGTCGCCACCCAGATTTGAGGTCCGAATCCGAGAAACCGATAAAAATATGACTCGTTTGCCAATTGAAAATATTCCACTGATCACTACGAAACCAGAATTTTCTCGGATTCGGGGGTTTGGTTACGAGAGGGGAAAGGTTTTATGGCATCCCTCTCGCCCGGTCCGTGAACCGGTCTCTACTCAATATTTCATGGGATTTTGAAAATGTTTTGAAGTTCAATTTAATCACGAAAATGGGAATTAGGGATGGGAACCATGTAAACAATAAAACATAATGAATAATGCAAATTTAACATGGATGCTTGTGCACATGATTTACATGAAAATGGGGGGTAATAATAAAGAAAAATTACAACAAATATTTACAGAAATTGTACCACAATTCCAGAAATCATGAACATGAGACTTATTAAACTGGCTTATAGTCTGGATTTCAACACAAAGCGGTCGAAGCTTCAATGGTCGTGGCTTGGAAAACAATCTTCGAGAATCGCCAGTTAAACTAATGACCATAGATTGGCCTTTCAAACCCATTTCGGATATTTGTGATCCCCACCCATCCATCACTTCTTTAATCACTATCTATAAGATCAAACGTTAAAAGAGTGTTTTCATAGAAATTGAGGATGAAAATAATCGATTGATCTTACAAATAATGATAAAAAGGAAGAAAACCACCTTGTTTTAACAAAGAAAACATTTGAGAGAAAGGAATCCGTTTATAATCACAATGTAATAAAACCCTCACATATCTCAACTTAAATGAATCATGATCCATCATTGAGACAAACAAGAATCCATAAACCTGTTCAAGAACGAAATTGAAGGCCAATTGGTTGGCTTTGAGCTCAAGCCATCAAGTGATTTTCTTCGATTTTCATTAAGAAAGAAGGATTACGGATGATTCTCGGGACCACAAATGCAGGTATAAAAATCCGAGAAGTATCACGACCAATCGCTCCATACTTGAAGATGAGATTTTTAAAGATTTTAGGACTTGATTGTCATAAAATAGTTAATTTGAGCTCTTGCAAGAGGTTTTAAAGTAAAAAGATTATATGAGCATAAATTAAGCATTAAATGATGATCAAAATCCCAAATAAAGCTCAAAGTTCGGAAAATAGAAATCGTCTCGATTGCGATTGAGCTCAAGGCTCGAGGCTTGCGGCGCTCAATCCCTTCTACAATCGCAAAATTTCGGCGGTGTTTAAAAACAACTTTTAGACCTTTGTGAGTTCAATTCAAGTATAAAGAACTTGATTGAACTCACTCATTAGTCCTCTCGATGAACCAAAACGGCAAAAACAGCTTGTTTTACTACCTTTTTACACTTGATTGAAAGCTTGAACCGGATTGTGGGTTTGGAAGTGTAAGATTGTTGAGATTTTGGTCAATTTATGGACTGGATTGTGTAGAGTATGAGGTTGATTGTTGAACACAGGTTGAATTTAGTGTTTCTGGTGATTTTTCGTGGGGGTCTTATGGGAGAAAAATGGGTTTGTAGAGAGAGAGATTGGACGAAATTGGGAAGGGTTCTGGAACTGAACCTATGTACCCTTGAATAAGGGGTAGTGGGGGGTATATATAGAGTGGATGGAGGGAAGGCAGTAGAGAGAGAGGAAGTGGGTTTGTAGTCTAGGTGTAGCTTAGGTGTAGTTTAGGTGTAGTTTTAGGTGTAGTGGAGGGTATTATACGTGTATAGAGTTTGTTAGACGCTCCACTTTGCATGAAATCTCATGATGAGATACTCTGCAGATTCCTGACTGGTTCAGAGTTGAGCGCTCAAAGCCATGGGCTTGAGCGCTCAAGGTGCTCTGATTGGCCTTGAGAGGTCTAAGGCTTGGCTTCAAGGTGCTTGTGGCGGTTGCTTGGCTTAACTTAGTTCAACAAGGCTTGGTTTTTCTTGGGTTATTTGGAGGTGTTTGGTTGATTTTGATCACATTCAAGCTATCTTCACAAGTTTCGGGCAGTTATGATTGGTTCGTTCTCATCATTGGGAATACTCGAGTGTATCCTAGGTTCAAAATCGGGGTGTCTACAACTAGACTTGGGTGGACTTGGCCATTGGTTGCCTATAAATAGGTCCATTTTCTCCTTGCTTAGACAAGTCCTTTGTACTCGATAACTCACTTCCAAAAATCCATTTCTTTGAGAGAGTGAAAGGCAGACGCAAGTAAGTTCGCCAAGCCGGTCGACGGTGGTGTTTTGTCGGCTCGTGGTTTAGCCGTTTTATCCTGGGAGGAAGACGCCGGCAGAGTCTACAACACCCTAAGGTAGACGGCGAATCTTCTTTAAGGAGACTGTGGTATCACACAGGACTCAGCTCGGTTTATAATTAATTTTGTATTCCGTTCTTGTAATTTGTAACATCAAGTTTTATTATCAATAAGAATTGTTTTGTGGAATGCTTCTATTGCCAAGTATCCAAAACATTTTTCCCAACAATATATATATATATATATATATATATATATATATATATATATCTTGTGTGTATTTTTTCTGTCTTTATATATATATGTGTGTGTGTGTGTGTGTAAATGTATACATCTTGCTTAAGGTTTTTGATTTTTTGTTTTTTATGAACTGCTCTTAAGGTTTTTGTTGATCTGGGTTTTGGTTTTGAGTCTGTAGAGTTTATGGTTTTGGAGGGGAGGAGTGAATGGTGCTTGGGTTTTGGAGGTAAGAATAAAGAATACTAATGTATGTAATAGATTAGAAAAAAAAAAAAAAAAACCTTATCCACTTTTATTTTTGAGAGTTCTTTTGATGAAGGTTTTTTTTTTTTTTGAGAAATAGAGAGAAATATTGTTAGGTCATGCAGCCAAAATATTAACAAGAGTATCTGAAACACAACAAAAGATAACACGATAAAATAGACAAAAACAACAGATAAAAAAACAATATCAATGTTTTGGTGAAGACTTGTACTTCTTATTATTCAATTGATGATGTTGAATATCAATGTTTTGGAAGAAGTTATCACGGTAAATAGAAACTATTCGCCTCCCCCTCTCTCTAGCCTCCATCTTCCAGATCTGCCACTTTGGGGGGTGGCTCCTAACATATTAAATTAACTAATCCAATGATTAATTGACACGTAATCAAAAGTGCAAAACGTTGGCAATTACTCGTCAACGAAGACACGCTGGATTAATAAGATAAAATTGACTAAATACGATGTCGTATTACTTCTCAACTTAGAAAGGCAGTTATTGGCAGTTACGAGCCATTACTAAATAAAGATTGGCCTCGAAGCCATGGTATCAACTGCTAAACGCATAAGCTCCACGTGTAAACTTGAGAAACAAGGTGATTGGCAGTTAGAACACGTGGAATACTTCTGGGAAGCAGTTATTTCCCTAAACACGTTATCATTTGAGTTTGTTAAGCCAACGTGCAGATTTAAAGCTTCTAGGAGAAGAGAGAATTCAAGATCAGACGTGGAGGAAGAGTAACTGCCAACTATCAGAGTGGAAGTTAGAGTTCGAAGCAAGCTAGATTCAAATTCATGGAGCGGGAAGTTCAAACTTCAAACAACGTCTATAAATAGAAGAAATTGAAGAGTAAAAGCCCCTGGACAAATCTTCAACAAACAGCTATCAAAAAATTGATGCTTGGTTTGTTGATTGGCAAAGTAGTTTAGGATTTCGAACGCAGTTCGAAGTAGATTAGGAAGTAGATTAGGAATTAGATTAGGATTTATCTCGATTGTTCTGGTAACAATCACCCCTATCTCGGTTGTTCTTGCAACAATCACCTGTTCGAAGTTCTGTTACTCTGTACTTGAAGTTAGAGACAATTTCGAAGTAAGTTTGTCTTTGATTCATTAATTGAAGTGTCTTGTTTCTTTATTGTTCTTTGATTTTCCTAAGTTTATTGGTTTGCATTTCTTCACTTATTAAGAAAAATCCTCTTAATTGAGGTAATTGAACCAACAAAACACAATCGCCTGATTAGGTTTGGTTTTCCAAAGTTAATCTGAGGGAGGAGATTGAAACTCTTTCTGGCACGCTCGCACACAATTATTTTCCATTGCAAAGAAGTAAAAAGAACCAAACACATGCCCCACTTGTTTCTCCTACCTTTTTGGTCCTCATTTCTCCTCCCTGCTTTCCATGGTCTCCAACCACTGTCGGTTACATCACCTGGAGTCTCCGATATGCTTAACGGTGTGGCTGGTTGGATTTATGGTTTGCTTGGTCGGATTGCCTCCCACCGATCCACTCTTGAGTGTTTCGGCTCTGCCTAACCGCGTGGTTGCGCTATGTTGTCGTGGTTTGTGGCTCGTTGGTGGCGGTGGTTGTTGGTTTCTCTGCGGTGGCTCTTCGTCGAGTTTGGTGTCCTAGTTCCGGCTACCTGGACTATCTTTTATGGGGATTAATCGCGATCCTTAGTGGTTTTGGGTTTCCGGAATGTGTGGGATGCACAACGGCGTGGGTTTCATTTGGTTTCCGACAGCGTTCATGGCTTGTGCTTGTTTTGGTGGTTGGCGGCATTTGCATGGTGGCTGGATCAACGGGTCAAATTCAGTTTGGTGTTTGGGTTTCACTTTTTAGTTTTGGGCTTTCATTGTTTGATCTGGTTTCTTAGACCGTTTGGATGTTTAGGCTTTGCCCTTAGATGTTTTGTGCTTGTACTGTTATATTCGGGCATTCTAGGCCGTTAGATGACTTGTGCTTGTATTGTTTTATTCGGGCACTTTAGGCCCTCGAATTGGGCTTCGTCCCGCGATCCAACCTTGGTTGGATTCCCCCTCCCCCTCCCTTTTCCCCCTTACTTGATGTGCCCCTATCAAGTTAATAAATCTTATTTTTCCGATTAAAAAAAATATCATTGTTTTGATAAATTTGGAAATATCGGCCATAGGCCGGTTCATGTTGGAATTTTGAGAATCGCACAAAAACTAGTTCCATCGAATCCGTTTCAGAAGTATCCGCGGAGCGGAAAAAAAGAAACCCATAAACCCAGTTGGAACGGGGGGGAGACTATGAAATCTGTTCTGAGGGGTCTCACTAATTTTTTAAAAAAACTCACTAGTTTTCTCTGTCTTTCGAGGGTCGTGTTCATTCACCACAAAATCAATAGACATGACTGGTTGGGATCAACGAATCACCATCCATGGACCAGCCCACACATCATCCAACCCTGATTATACCCTTGAATTTCATGTATTATGCCATCCACTGAGGCCAGACCAACCCCTTAACAATCAACAATGAATCAGCTGCTACAAACGAGCATATAATGCACCACATGGTTTTGTTTTCTATGAGGGGAACTTAGAGTAGCACTTGCACAATCATGTTAGTAACTATTATCTTCTTTTATGTCTCTTTTTTCATGTCCATTTTGTGAATGCGGTGCATTAAGGCTTACTCTTTTCATGGACCACATTCACAAAATGGACATGAAAAAAGAGACATAAAAGAAGATGATAGTTACTAACATGATTGTGCAAGTGCTCTTCTAAGTTCCTCTCACAGGAAACAAAACCATGTGGTGCATTATATGCTCGTTTGTGGTAGCTGATTCATTGTTGATTGTTAAAGGGTTGGTTAAGGTTTTGGTCTGGCCTCAGGGGATGGCATAATACATGAAATTCAGGGGTATAATCAGGGTTGGATGATGTGCAGGTTGTTCCATGGATGGTAATTCGCGGATCCCAACTAGTCATGTCTATTGGTTTTGTGGGGAATGAACACAACCCTCAAAAGGCAATTTTATTTCTGTTACGGATATTGGCGACCTTGTGCTTGAAGGCCAATCTCTCCTCACTATCAAACAACATTGACGTGTTGTAGATAAAGAAGCAGCAGTCCTTGTACATCCTCATCAATATCAATAAGGAAAAGAAAAATAGGAAAATCTCATCAACTGTTCTACCAAAATTACCTCATCTGATGGGCTTGGGGATTGGTGATGAACAACTCCCTATAAAGTTTATGGAACAAGTCGATAGCTTGTGGTTTTTGTTGTCCAGAGTGGATGTTATGGTTTACAATCCTTTCCACCATCGTAGAGAAATCATTCATATCCATTTCAATTTTGGTTGAAAGATTGTATATAGAAATCCAAGAGCCCTAATGAGTTCGAAACAAGATGGAGAGAGGTAGTAACAAAAGCGAACTTGGACAGCAATGAATGGTTGCGTGACATGTATGAAATTCTAGACAGACGGATTCCCGCATTTGTGAGACACATTTTCTCAACCCACATGACTAGCAGTGCTCGCGCAAAAGGATGTCATTCATTCTTCAAGAAGTTTGTGTCAGTTGAGAATTCTTTGATTGAGTTTGTGAAACGCTTTGATCGGGCACTTGCACACATGTGGCATAACGAATTGGATTTGGATCATAAAGATGAGAATGAGAAGGCCATTCCGAAGACCCCCTAGGCAGTGGAGTTGTCAATGAATGAAATTTATACACAGACTATATTTTACAAGTTTCAAGATGAAGTGTGTCAGAAGGATGTGTATGTGATCACGAGGACATATAAAGATGATCGTGTCTGTACGTACAATGTTCAGAGGGGAGGGAGTGATTCAAGGGGTCGTGAGCTTTCATTTGTTAAGTCATTGAATTAGCTTAGTTGCAATTGTAAGACGTTTGAATGTGATGGCATTATGTGCAGGCACATGTTGCACTACTTTAGTTTTAAAATGGTTCAAAACTTCCCCGATCAATACATATTGCAAAGGTGGATTAAATCCGTAAAAGCTAGGAGAGTGTTCGATGACTTGGCTAGTGGGTTGAATGATACATGTGACTCTTCTATGTTGGAGGTGAGAAATAGCCTCTCTGAACTCTCTTCCACTGTAATTGATGAGGCGTTACTAATTGAAGGTGGGAGTGATGTTGTCTGTAAGGACCCGTAAATTTGCATAATTTTTTTTCTGGAATAATGTTGGGTAAATGTGAGGAATTGAGTTTTGACTAAGATGGGTCAATGTAATAGTGGTAGAATGCATTGGGTGTGTTTAAAGTACATTTGGAAGTCTAGGGGTGAAAGTGTAAAAGGGTGGGGGTATATATGCACATTGTATGCTTGCATTTTACAAAAAAAATCAGCCATCTTCTTCTCTTTTCCAGCCATACTCCTCTCTCTCTCTCATTTCCTCCATTGTTGCTTGCTCCAAGCTCAAGAATTCACCAAAACCTCAAGTCCCCTTCATAAACCCTACCTAAATTCACCTCCTCTACGCGTTTTGAAGCTTGTAGTGCACTCGTTTCGCACCAAGAACCCACATTTCGGGTTGGAGCTCATTGGAGGCTAGGGCTTTCATCTTCTCACTCATTTCAAGCTCAAATCTTGAGGTAGGAAGACAAATTCTACTCCCTCTAGTTGTATCTATGTGATGTGTATCATATCTCTTGCTCTTGTTGTTCAATTCCATTAAAATCATGATTTTCTCCATAAGTAGGTTTGTTTGAGCTCAATTTTATGATCTATGATTTGAGCATTTGTTTGATGCAATTGATGCTTGATTTGCACTCCTTTGAAGTCCATTTGATGTTCTACATATCCACTTTTTGACCTAAAACTTCATATATGCTATTGGGTTGAAGTTTCATGTTTTGAGAGAAACCCCGCCAGAAATTCGGGTTTTCCCCAACCGGTCGTGCAAAAACTTCCAACCCCGGTTGGGCGGTTCTAAAGTGTCCACTTGAATCGCCCTTACCCAACCCGGTTGGGCAAAAACCACCAACCGGTTGGGCTTTTCTCAAAACTTGTATTCGTCTCTGTTTTAGTCCAACCAGGTTGGGCAAAAACCTCCAACCGTTGGAAAAACGCTAAAATATCATATTTTCATCTTTGATCCTTCCCTTGAATATTTGACACATCGTACATCCTCAAAACCATATTTTGGCATCGTTTGGATAATGTAAAATGTTGGTTTGACTTTTCATGCAAATGATAAATTTTGGGACAAATTGTAAAGTTTTGAGATGAGTTTTAAATCAAAAATATTTTATGGATAAATGTGAACTCTAGGGATCACCCGTTTGGTGTCCCCGCCATGGGTGCACGGAGCCCGAAATTGGCCAGGGTGCACGGAGTCCGCCAAATCCGGGCGGGGTGCACCGGAGCCCAAGGAAATCCAAAGAGGGTGCCGGAGCCCATGAAATCCGGTAGGGGTGCACGGAGCCCAAGGAAATCCGGCGAGGGGGTGCACGAAGCCCATGAAATCCGGCCCGGGGTGCACTTCGGAGCCCAAGGAAATCCCGCGAGGGTGCACGGAGCCCACGAAATCCGCAAGGAGGGATACTTCCCTATTAAAATTGATGATTGTTTTCTTATGAAATATCGGGTTAGTTGAATTTGGATTAATTTGGAGTATATGACGAAAATTGGCTTTTGACATGCGAAAATGAGGATTTTGGTTACAACTTGGATTTTGGTGGAATACTTTAAATTGTTTTGGAGCACTTTGGCATATTTTGGGCACCTTGACACATTTTGGACACTTGGACACGTTTTTGGACACTTGGACACGTTTTTGGACATTTGGACACCCTTTTGTTACTTCATGGTCGAGTTTAGCCTTCCGTTCATCCTAATCTTGTACCTTGGCCGTGTCCATCATATTATACACATTCATTATGCATGCATTATGTTTATACACCTAGCGTTGGTAGAATAGTTTTCCTACTGGGCTAGTGAGCTCAACCTATCAATTTTCAGGTACACGGCATGGAGCATGAAGTTGGATGCTTGTGGAGTGATATTTATTTGGAGCTCAAACATGCATGAAGTTATTTTCCCATCCTTGTAATATATTTTTGGAAAGATGGTTTTATAACTTCGATAGTTCATCTTTTTGATCATTCGGCAATGTAATAACTTTTAAACCTTGTACTTATGCATTCGGGTTTTGGTCGATAGCGGATAGAACTCGTTTCTTCGAAATGGTGAGATTGTATTTTGTTGATTTTGACTATTTAAAGGGAAATCGTGAGACTTTGACTTGTTCCACGTGGATTTTATTTACTTTTGGATTATTAAATTTGAGGGCGTGACATTGTCAAGGAATGTTTGTTACTTGCTCAGAAGAAACTTGGATTGATGAAGAGTCCTCACGTAGATAGTGAAGGAAGTACTGTGCAAATGAGTATCGAAACATCTATTACTCGTACAAGCCAAGCTACTTTGAAAGAACCATTCCCAGCGAGGGCAAAAGGATGTGGGAAACGTCTAAAAAGAGGGAAGGAGAAGGCGATGGTGAAGAAGGGTAGGCGTTGTAACGGTTGTGGTAAAATCAGGGTGTCACATGACAAAAAAAATTGTCCAGTGCTTCTAAACAGGTAGCTCGGTCTAACTATGTTTAACATGTAACTGATTAATTGTAAGTCAATATGTTGCAATTGTTTAAATTTGACTTGTGTTATTTTTTGTATTTCTCAGGTTGTCGCAAGATGATAGGTTGAATGAAAGGATGAGGACGACAATGACGACGAGGACGATATGGAAGTTGATTTTGCAAGTGGGAATTGAAATATATAAGTGTGTTTTTAATGAATGTTCTGCCTTGTTGATTGAACTCTTACTTATATGGAATTGGGAATTCATACTATTAATTATATGCGATTTGTTAGAACTATTATGATATTAGAAGTTTTGTTTCCCGGGTAATATTACTGGGATTTGCTGCAATACTGTTACCGTTTATTGTTAGAGTTTATCAACCTCAGTTTTTGTTCTTCTTGACAGTTTGTATAGAGGCCTAAAGGGGTAGTCACTGCATCCTTAAAGAATGAATCTTTTGAGCTTTTTGTTTTTTTGTTGCTTCTCTGTAGTTTGTCATGAGACATATGGAAAGGACAGTTTATGAATTGCAAATGGTAATTGTGCAGGTATCGAGGAATGTCATACTTGTTGCTGTAATTGATGAACTTATATCTAACGTTGGGATTCACAAGGTTCTGGCTGATTTAATACAAGCACATCATCACCTGAGGAAGCAAGTAAAGAAATTGTCCAGCTCTCAATCTCCTTATTGTCGATTTTGGCTTGCTGCTGAAATATTATGCATATGGAAATCGCATGGTGGCAGTGGTTTGAACTCTTTCTTACCTTTACTGAATACATGTGGCAGGAGTGGGAATTACCTCCATAAAGAAAGCTTGTTGGACTCTATTGCTAACATTTTACTTGATGGCGCTATTTTTTATGGACTCCATTGTTACCAACATATTGGGGGTTGTTCATACCAGCAAAAGAAAGTGCAATGTTCTTCATTTTGAAAATAAAACAAATGAAAAAGTTATGGTTCATTATAAAAAAGCAAAGAATCTCCAAAAAATCATACCATGTAGTTCGAACACCCAAAGAATCTCCGCCCTGGGTTTTGTTTGGATTTTAACATACATAGTGGGGCTATTTCTCCACAAAAGCACATCATCCCAACATCAATCTCATCTCCGCAATAGCTTCCTTCCAATTCCATCTGATTTGAGAGATATTACACAATTACAAATGTGATATTCATTACCAGTGAGTTGCTCATTAGACTCAGGCACGAGTGACACAACACATCCTTTCAAACAAGTGTAGATATTTTAATCATGAACAAGATTAAACATTGAGAATCATTCTACTGGTTATTCAACAAGCCAATATTGAGTCAAAAATAATAACAAGCCTAAATAGTGGGTTTTCAAATGCTGAGTCTGTGTTTCTCAAATCTGAAAACATGTGGAAGTCATAAATTCGCAAAGGAAAGTGACTTTCAAATGCTCTGTCAATGCTCACATATCCACAATATATCAAGATGTGAAACATCATAATGCATACATCCTCAACAAAAATAATCAGCAAACTGGTATTTCCCAAACTGGAATTATAAGCAAGAAAACGCAGTGAATGCTTTAGGCCATGGTTTTTCCATAACCCATTTGTCAATTTACAGGATTTAAAACATCACAAAGGACTAATTGGCTTTTCAAGTGTGCACAATTGATGACTGGGACAAAAGATGTCTACACGAACAGATCATCAAAGGAATCAGAAAAGAGTGAAAACATCATTTAAAAAAAGGCAGGGCAGAAATTGCTCCAGCCTGAGGCAAAAAAAGAACTCAGCTAGCCACATCCTCTGTGACACTATACCCAATTCCGTTTTTAGACTCCTTGCATTAACCAATTCAATTCACAAACATGCTCTTGGTCCAATGTGACCATCTCAAAAATTAAGAAAGAGAAAATGCATGGATAAAATAACTTCATACTTTTACTAAATGTAGAAGATAAAACCACACTTGAAAAAGCAGACCTTTTTGCCATAATAGCAAAATCTAAGACTCTCGTTTCTTACCTTTTCCAGTCTTAACACACACAGATCCACACACACACTTGCAAACATGTTTAAATCCCGATGTGCGCATTTTCTATAGCCTAAACAAGTGAACCAAAAAAGGAACAAAATTTGAAGACAAGTACCAAAAAAAAAATTTGAAAACAAACTTTATACCTAGAGCCATGAAAAAAACAATTTTCATCGTTCAATGCACAAAAAAAGGTTACCTTTTTGTCATAATTGCAAGTCCCAAGTCTTAAACATTTTACTAATGTACGAAACTAGAAGCTAAGCTATATTTCAAAAAGGCGACTTTTTCTATAATTGTATGAGCTTCTTTTCTTTCCTTTGCCACTCTTACTACCTAGAAATACATAAATTCGTATCATTTTTTTGTCGGTATATAAATACATAAATACTTTAGAAACCCTAACTTTTCAGATCGAAACCACAAATCAATGTTATTAGAAGCTTCATACGTTGGGTACGCAGCTGAGGAGAGAGTGAACCGAGGTGGTGGGTCGCAGTGGGTGTCGAGGTGGGTCGCGGTTTAGGGCTCCAGTGTTGGGTTCTTCTTCTTGATCGTGGGTCGTCTTCTTCTTCTTGTTAGAGTTGATTTACACCTCCATTGGACTCAATTTACGCCTCAATGTTCTTCGTTGGTGTTTCTCCCTCCAGTCTCAGATCGCCTCTCTCTCTCTTCTCTCCAGAGGGGAACGTGAAATGAGGGATTGTTTTGAGTTAGGGATTTTGTTTGGGTGGCCCTTGACCCTTAAAGGGTCCAACTTAATGAGTCGGGGGTCAAGTGTAGCCGTGAGTCAGCCTGGGCCATTGGATTGAATCCAACGGCTGAGATTGTTAGGTCCGGATACTGTTCAAAGACGGGGTCCTGAGGTGAAGCGCCAGCATGAAGACAAATTGCCCTACGTTAGAAACAAAAAGAGAGAGAATGACAGTTAAAAAAACATTAAGGAAGGAGCCAAAGTCAAAAAATTAGGGTGCGGGGTGGGGTTTCCAACCCTACCCTCCTTCAGGGAAGACGGGCAGTTACCAAGCGGCTGCCATGCAACATTTGGTGAAATGTTTTGAAATTTATATATATCTTCCGTAAATTTTTCCTTTTGGTTGTCCATTTCTAGGGGTTGTCCAAGCTCGAGGACTTGCAGGACTTACTCCAGGGTTGGCCCTGGTTAAATGTCTACATGATGGTCTGTGTTTTACAATCTGCACATATCAAGAATTTGATAGACCATTTGGGAAAATTAAATTTCCGTCAATAGAAGTAAATTCTCCCCAATCTGGGTCTTCTGCATGTTTAACCAATTTTGCTCTCGTAAAAGTGCGAAAGTGCCACAGGAGATGCTCCCATTTTGCTCCTTCAGTATAAAAGTGCAAAACTTTAAGGTTAACATGCATTCACAATTCCAAAACTCCTTATCACTATCTATTCGGCTATTTTGACTCTCCTTTTTCTTTTTAGGGGCTTTCCCTCTCCTCCTTTGTATTCCAAAATTGAAAATGGATGGGTATTATGATTGCAAACGTAAGTGAAACGGATACTTCTATAATACAAGCATATATTTGGGTATTTTTGGGCGGGTTTAGGGTGGCTTTGGCCGGTGTGTTCAGCCGGTGAGGCGTGCTCTTGACCTATTATCTTTTTGCCGAGGAAAAAAAAATACAAGCCTTCTAGTGATTATATCCATGATCATTCCTACTCGTAGAAGATAAAAATAGTCTAGGCCTTCTTTGTTCAAAGTTACGTTACCCTAATAATCTGTGATGAGAAAATTTTTTCTTTATTCCTTGTCTGTTTCGTCATTCAAGGGATGAAAAGACACAAGTAAAAAAACAGCCCTGTAGATTAAAGAGGATGAAGAGCTCCGCTGAATTGCAGAAATTGAGACAACTAATTACAATAAAGTCAATCCTTAAACAAGACCCAATGTACAACAATATGCCCATCGAATGAAGTTTCTGTCCATGTAATACACAAATTTGAGCAACTTCCATACGAATTTCTACCTGTTACTGAAACCCATTTGCATTACCAATCTCCCAACCACCACACACTACATATAAATACAGCAGATACACAGGTATTGACGTGGATTCTAGAATTGCCTATTGAATGCCGACAACACCTCCATCTTCAAGCCTGAAATACGGGTGCCAAAAAAATCATTCATGAAACATGTACCCCACGATGGTTCAAGCTTTTCCCGATCTGTCATGATTTTTGATCTTGACGTGAGGACTAGGCAATCTAGCTCTCTGATGCAGTGTATTTGGTTTCAATTAGAAGCCTTTTGGATTCCAAAGCTTCATCACGCAGTATCACAAAGAATGATGCTAAAGAGCGTGCAATGACAGGAGTCTAAAATCTAGAGGAAGTAAGTTAACTGCTGCTTCTTCCTTGAACCACCTTCGCCATACAAATCATTCCATTGCTTTAGTTCACTCATTATAGATCCTTCCGCAGCAAAACTCGCAGCAACCTGTGGTAAAGAAAACATATTATTGAGCTTTCTAATCTATATATACGTTATGTATTTTGTCAGCATGCTTGTGGTAGCTTTTGGGCTGCCGAATGCCCTCTATACAAGATACTCTAGGCCCAGGTCTTATCTTTTACGATTCTATTAAGGAAAAACCCCAAGTAAATCAAAAAACTAAAGTTTGTTTTTGTCAAAAGATTAATCCTTAATTTAGAGATGTCCCCAGGGCATTATTAGAGGTATAGGAAGGGAGGAAATGATTCAGGTGAGGTTACCTGATTCTTTGCCTGTCTCATGTCTTCCATATTTAAGGGCCTCAGAGTAATTACTCTTTCCTCTTTATCTTCTTCTTTCACATCTGAATCATCCTCGTTGCTCTGCCCTTCTTCGTCTTTTTTCTTCTTTTTCTACATAGAGAATTAATTTAAAGGAGAAATTAGTAATGTATATCGCGGGAAACAATTGAAACCAAGTACAGGAAATGAAAGATTTTGGAGGGGGATTAGATCTTAGAATAGAAGAGAATACCAGATCCTTTAGTCTCTCCTGTTGTAGTAGCTCCCTAACAGGTCGATATGCTGCTGTGATGCACAGATTCTGCTTTCAATAGAGTAATACAAACTTTAATACATGATGTTTGCTGTAGAAATTCAAACCAATAATGCCATTTCAAAGGTATAAAGTATAAACCTTTAGATCACTTCCACTATATCCTTCTGTCATGCTTGCAAGCTCCTTAAAATCAAGATTTTCAGCTTTTTCTTTCCCCAAAAGAGTTTTCAAGATCATTTCCCTGCTCTCCACAGATGGCAGACCGACCATAATTCTGTTGGCCAGAAAATGCAAAGCTCGGTAAAATTTCCATCAATTCTGCATTGTTCTGAAAGTTGCTTATTATTTTACGACCTAAAACACCTGGGGAGTCTGGCTAACAAATTCTTGTTGGTGTGGACCGCTAGAATAAAAGAGTTAATTTGATGTGAATTTAAGACTTTTGTAATTAATTTATAACCTAATTCTGACAAATAATGCATATACATACCTGCGCTCAAACCGCCGAATAATCGCTTCGTCAAGGTCAAACGGCCTATTTGTGGCAGCAAGAACAAGGATGCGCTCACCCGGTTTTGTCAATAGCCCGTCCCAATGTGCCATGAACTCATTCTTAATCTTCCGCATGGCCTCATGCTCCCCAACTCTTGTGCGCTGTCCTAACATGCTATCAACCTCATCTACAAAAATAATAGTCGGAGAAACTTTTGCCGCAAGTGTGAACAAAGCTCGGACATTCTTTTCGTCTTCTCCAAACCATTTTGAAGTGATGGTTGACATTGAGACGTTGATGAAGCTTGCTCCTGCTTCATTGGCAATGGCCTTTGCCAACATTGTTTTCCCAGTGCCAGGGGGACCGAAAAGTAGTATGCCTCGACAGGGTTTAAGAAGGCCACCTTTAAAGAGGTCTGGTCTTCGAAGAGGGAGCATGACCAGCTCCTGAAGTGATTCTTTGATCTCATCCAAAGCACCAATATCTGCAAATGTTACTCGATCTCGTTTGAAAGGAATTACCTCTGGCCTTATTCGTTTTTCAAATTCATTGTCAGGAGGAACTTCCTGTTGGAAAGTCAAAATGTTAAGACGTTGGAGAAATGAAATGGAAGAACGGTACTTCAAGGAAGATATCCAACCTGAATTTCAAGCTCAAGAATTAATGGAACACACTCACACGATAGCACGCCAAATGTCGATTGTGTATGATTTCAAAACATGAATTATGCAACCACAAGTTGGTTATGTACAAAATATATCAGCATGTTCGACGTGCTAAGAATGCTTTCTGTGGTCATTCTTATCATTCTTACTTCACTTTGTCTCCACAGCCCTTTCCAATTGAATATTCTCAAAGTTAGCCTTACCGGTGCTTTAGATGGAGTTTGACTCTCCCCATCTTTCTTTGCGGAAGGTACCGTTTTCTCTGTCTCAGTTTTGTTTTCAGATGAAAGGGTCTCAGATTTCCCTTCAGGCTTTGATCCAACTATCTCGTCCCCCTCGGTGTCCTAGAGAATTAATTCATACACAAATGCAGCACATTTCAGTCCTATGTAAAATATTTAGCCAATTCCAAATCTCAGATTAGTAGAAAGAGAAATATTGAGATAGAGAAAACAAACCTTGGAAGATTCACCATTTGTCTCTAGTTTGAGAGTTTCTTTCCCACACATCTTTCCATCCTGGAAGATACTCAATCCGTGGGACAAACTGTTCGACACCACAATAAAACTCCATGAAATTTGTCTAAAAAACAAATTCAACAGGTACTAAAATATCATAGCTACGAAAAACTTGCACCTACCTCTTAGACGATATAACAAGCTTCCCATTTCGGTAGTCTGGATCCTTGTTATTCATCAAATGGTAAGATATAGCTGAAACTACAATCTCTTCTATGTAGTTACTGAGAACCATTGTGTCTGCATGACAGATGGAACCTAAATCCTCACATTCCAGATCATTTGCCGATAGTACCTCGGCAATGTGATTTTTGTTATCCTGAAACTGGATCGACTTCATGTCCTCTTCCAGTTGGGCTTTCCAGCTAACAAGATGAGTCTCATCTTCAGGAGGTTTTATCTCAATGTTATAGGGAAATAAAAGACCAAGTCTTTCGTCCACTTCCCCACAGTCATTTTCTGGGTCCAACATCCGGGAACCAAGAATTAAAATTGATCCAGATAATTTCTTCAACATCCTATCAAACAATTGGTATAGCCTTTGGGATTGGAGCAGAAGCCTCTCAACGTCTCTTATGTACAGAATGATGGAACAAGTTTCAGAGACGGCAACCAAAACCTGCAAGAATCCCGTCTTTCATTACCTCTAGCTAAATTATGAGTGCAAGTCGTATTTGAGTAAGTGAAAGTTAAGAAACCATAAAACTAAGACACCATAAAACACACAAGCAACTCCTCCAGGTTTACAATACCTTGAAAAGTGACTGTAAGAAGATTTTCTCATCAAAAGACCAGCTGGTCATGCGCTTGAGAGGAGCTAAAAACCAAAAAATTCCAACATCAGTCAAGAATGGCCAAGTTAAATAATTGACCACTCACTTAAGAGTAACTTTATGCAACCATCCGCATACAACTAAATATCAAGTCGGTAGTAGATGATGCCCAAGGAATGAGAAATTAAATGACCAAATCATCTAAGATAACATGGAATGGGAAAATTTCCCAGTACTTGGTTGAAAACCACAAATCTTTTACCAAGAGGAATGCACAGAACTGTATAAACGTACTAGTCTTGCAATTTTTAGCCTGGCATGTATCATCTTTTCAGATCAATTAGCAAAACACATGGTTTGCAGTATAACCTGTACTACAAGAAGAGCACTGAGAACTGATGCTGCTCATGTCGGAAGACATAGATGCATGTCTACGATGCCTCGGGGGGTCATCAGCATCTTCCATAGACCTGAAAGGTAAGGTATATAAATCACATTAAGGGAAGTAAACTAAGGGTTCAACTCTTTTTCTTCTTCCTAGTTGTAACAACTTATCGACCGTACCTTGTTCTTACATCCAAGCCACTACCTCGACTGCTTAATTTTCCTGTAGAAATTATTGTAACATGACCAAGGGTAAAACATGTCACAAAAAATATACAAAAATGATATGTAAGTGGGCTGAAGATTTGTGAGAACGGCAAAACACCTTGTTCAACTACAATAATATGTGCAAGTATTACAAACGAGAAATTAAATCCCCGTCAAAAACATTCAAACCAATAAAAAGGACGAGAAAGAAGTTTGTTAAAAAGGTGTAAGATCTCCAGTTGTGTAATGCATCCACCTCACAATGGTGAGTTTTTTCATGCCAAGGGAGTAGTTCTTCCTTCTTGCTTTGCTTACGGATGTATTTCACACTTTCACATGGGAGAAGAATTTCAAACTGTGTTCTTTCTTGGCACAAAATTATCTCATATGGCTTTTACATTGATGTACTATTAGCATTTGACTCATTCTCTACTTTAATCCCCAACAGCAAACTAATATAAGGGGGAATTCAATCCATCAACTAAAACTTATAGATGGTGATTCATATCATCAAATTGAAAGATATTTAATCATCCATTTTTAAATCTCCGGACCAAATCACTGCAAGGAGTGAGACATAATCCCCGAAGGTGGACAAAAAAAAAAGCAAAATAGTCTAGCAATTAAATGCAGAGAGTGAATAGAATTAACATATTGCAAGGGCTTCCAATAAGAATGATCACAAAGCAGCCAATAGACATCATAAAGTTGCAATCAATGACATGAATGTCATTCTGATGGAATGTAAAGAAAATGTACATTATTTATGACATACCTCTGGCACTGTCCCTCGGTGGAAGGATTGAGATGGAACCAAGCAAACTAGACATTCGCCCCAAGGTAGCCTCTGAGATGGACCTCTTGAAAGTCTAATCAAAGAATGCAGAAATCAAGGGAAAAAAGAAATGTTTACACACTCGTAAAATCGAGTTACCAAATAAAAATCTCTTTCAAAGGGATGATGTAGATAATAAGATGCAGACATTGGTGCTAATGGTTATTTGTAACCATCCGTCCCATTTACAAACTAAGATTAAAAAGAGCTAATCAATGGAGAACAGTTTGAATCTAGGACAAAATGATGATGTTAAAATGTTAAAGACTTACAGGATCTTTTTTGGCACTCCCATACTTGCTCTGCATCTGAGAAAATCAAGCACGAGAAAAGTTAGAGTGACGAATAACAAGTATTAAAATTAACAACGATTGAATCACTCTATGATACCTTTTGAGAAAAGTCATTAACATCTAGCAATAACAACTTCGCTTCAAAGTGATGTGCAAGAGCTTTTGCAAGCATTTGCTGGTAAAGTTCTTCAAAATATAAAAGAAGAATAAGAAAGAATGTCAGGCCACAGAAATGGGTGAAAAGACGCAATGTATTGGTGAAAGAAGTAGAACAGATAACTTACCGGCAGGCCCTGAGAGCAATATAGCCCTACTTGCTGGCGAAAGATTTCTGGTGTATTTAGAAACTTCAAGATGCTTCAAATGAACATATGCAGCACTAGTCAATAACACCCGTGTTCGCTCACTGTCATTCATATCAAAGAGCGAGAAAATCAGAACAATTATAAAATGGCACGGAGGGAATATACTTTCTTTGATCACTATCCAATATCCATTTTATAAGACATCATAATTTCTACTACGAAAGATATGTATAGATTATAGAAAGCTTCAAGATCTAAAAAGGTATAAATCGAATCCACAAGACAAAAGAGACCACAAATATATTCTTCAATTACAAAAGAAGAAAGAAACTCTCCTCGTTATCACCTTCCGAGTTAGCCTTAACGGTATATCCACAAATTTCAGAAGCAGGAAAACACAAAATTACTTTCCTGATTCAAATCCCATAATCAGAAAACAAAAGAAGAATATTTCAAGGAAGAAAATGGATACACACAACAATAAAGAAAACAAATCCCTAGGTCTCAGGACAATGTGAAGGTGATGTTCACCATCGCAGGCTAGAATCCGGCTCTTGTAACATAATTATCAAAACAAATTGTCACCAATAATTTCTCGTGGAATATAGCACATCATTCTATAAAAGGTGACTCAAAGTTGCACTATAGCACAATAAGTACCTAATGATCGTATGTCACACTGAAAAGATGTGAACTATGACGGAAAGAACAAATGTGATACTGAGCTCATAGCTATTCACTGAGCCAGAAAAAAATATTGTGCAGGTGAATCTGGTTGGGACATAAGGCATCGAGAATATAAAACCTTCTTTGGAAATCCAGCCCCCATTTTTTGGGCAATCTTATGCACGCCTGACTATTCATGAAGGAGTAATTTCATTGTCCACTAGCAATGGCCCAATTAAAACTGGGGCTGAGCTTCATACGACTAACCAAAAGTAATTGATAGCACCTTTGAATCTAAGTCTCGGGCCTTGATCCAAAGTCCCTATTTGGTCAAAATTTCAGAATCACTTCGGCAAACACATCTCAGAAACAGAATTTGAGAACAAAATAGTCATATTTATGACACATCGATCGATTGTGAGCTGATTCCTCACCGAACATGAAAAAAAACTTTCGAATGTTTTCTAAAAAATGGAGTCTTTTCGCAAAATACTCAGAAAACATGTTTCGAAAACAAATCCAAACGAAATTGGGTGTCGCTAACCTTCCACTTTAGGCGGGAGAAAATATACATATAATACCAAACAAGTTAGAATTTCATTATAGATTTCGCGGAGATCTAAAAACATTCTCCTCCCCCCGATATTGATACACTTTTTACGCATAATCACCACTGTAAGGTTGTGTTAGCATTTCGCCATTTTCCAGCGGAATTCGATAGTTTACCTGAGGAAATAAGGGAACTCGTCAAACGTGACCTTGCTTTCTTTTCCGTCGACGACGAGTCTCGAAATTTCCACCTCAATCTGCTCAGCCGTAATCCCCTCGGAAGAAGAAGAGCTATTATACCCGGCCCATTTGCTTAGCCCTACCCCGACCCCGACCCCTACGCTCAATGCCGAGAGCAGCATGTGTTTCTGTTCCATCTCCCCTGTATTCCTGTTCCAAAATCCCCCAATTTCTGTAAAAATTCACCACAAAACAGTCATTCATATCTACGATGAATGCAAAAAAAAAAATACAAAAACAATCCATCAAATTACGAAATTACGTACGGAATTATGAATGAAAAGATTAGGAAAATCAGGAAGAAGTTAATCACACGAAACCCGTGGTGTAATCCGTCCAAATGGAGATTACTGCTATAATTGTGTGAGTGCAGTAAATTGGAAGAGAAGGACGGAACCGTACGAAAAAATGGCAGGGAATCGTCGAGGGAAATCGGAATATTGAAACAACAAAGTTGGGGGGGAGTTTTCAGACACGAAAAATGCGTATCTCCGAATAAGACGCTGGTCGATTCTCTTCGTTGACAGGCGAATTCTCTCTCTCTCTATCTCTCTCTCTCTCTCCTCTTTCTCTCTGTCTTCGCTCTCTGTCTCTGTCTCACATAGGGCCCTGGATATAGGCGTGTGTGTGTATTTATAATGGTGGACAGAAAAAGCGGAGGAAAGGAAATTGCCCACTGCCAAAATGTGCGTTTTGATTTTTCTCTTTCGATGCTTTTTACTGTGAATCAGTTTTTTGGAATAGACAGCCGGTTCGAGTGTTCGAGTAAATTTACAAGTATTTCAATTAATTTTTTTTTTTGGGTTTGATAAAAGGCTAAAAAATATTAATCAACTAATGGGGTGCGGCTCCACTTTTTGGCTTTTTGATATTTTTAATTAATATATGTGAAGAGAACAACATTTTCGGTAAAGTGTAAAAAACACCCAATTGGTTTTCTTTCTTCTACATTGCCTTTTTTTTGGCTTTCATTCAGTCGGTTTACAGGTAAAGTTGCGTTCCCGCTTTTTCTTGTCCTTCTCGGTTTACTTTACTAGAGCTTTTCCTTCAAGTTTCTGGTAATGCCATTTCCATCCTTTGAAGTTTCTAAAAAGCCGTAAAGGTTTGGTGAAGGTTTCATCTTTCTCTTCCTAATTTTCTACTACTAGAAAAATAGAAGCTTTCGTGAGAAATTGTCATGGGTTAAATTAGAGGAACTATTTAACTATTTGAATCAACTGACTTGCTAGCACTTAATTTAAGTACATGACCAACCCTCTATCTTGTAAAGTTGGTTCTTTATTTCATTTTGTGATGTCCTAAAACACTAGTCCTATTTGAAAAGTCGAGAAAAAAATTTGTGTAAATTTTCAAAATTAATCCTCGTAAATAATTTAAAATAACTTTATAAGTGGACTTCAAGGTTATAAATAGAAATCAATGGTTATTTTAAAAGGAAACATGAATTTAAGTTGGAATCCCCAAAAAGAACCAATTTTGTGGGATAGAGGGAGTAACTCGAGTTAAGAGTAACTAGCTATTGGGTATTACCTTTCTTACTCCCTTTGTCCCATATTATATATATTTCAATATATAATGTTTTTTATTATTTTCAAAACTTTGTATTTTATAACTAATCGATAACTATTAAACAATATCCATGTTATATATTTTTAAAATTTCATATTAAAATATATAAGCGATTGACTGAAAACACGATCTTCGCAAGTCGATAAACAAATTGGGACGGATGGAGTAACTCGAGTTAAGAGTAGCAAGCTACAGGGTATTACCTTTCATACTCCCTCTGTCCCATATTATATGTCTTTCAATCTATAATGTTTTTTATGATTTTCAAAACTTTGTATTTTATAACTAATAACTATCAAACAATATCTATATTGTATATTTTTTAAATTTCATACTAAAATATATAAGTGATTGACTGATGACATGATCTTCACAAATCGACAAATAAAATGGGACGGATGGAATATTTGTTAAGGCTTCTTTATTTAACAAAAGAGATATCACAAGGTATTTTTACTTGATAGGAACCTTAAGGAAATGTTCTGTTATTTACCATAGCTTAAAATTACCAAAGGGCTCGAGCATTCAAGGATTTGTCAAAGAATTACTTTCACGGCATTGAATGTATTAGCTCAAAATTGTTTGAATACAACAGAGATTTTCATTGAGATGATCATTAAAAAAAACTTTTCACAACACATGTTACATTTTGATATCATACAATGAACTCAAGTTTGATCGTGAATAGCCCGTCTCTAACCAAATTGATGGAGAATTAATTGAGCTGTATATAAACTCATATTTTAGCATGGTGTGACCATATTATTACCAAGCCTAAACGTTATGTCTTTATATCAATAATGAAATTTTGATGCCATTGAACTTCACACTACACATAGGGAATTCACATTTATTAGCTACTTATTTCCAAATTCAAAACCCGTCGAATTAGAATCACCAAGTCCTTATAATGGAGTTGGTTGGTTGATCAATATCAAAGTCACTTTCAAACACTATGATAGGAAGCCTCTCAACGGAAACACAAAGTCTCCAACAACAATGATTAAAGAATTTAAGATATAGAATGATACTCTTTCCGTCTCAAAAAATTTCAAAAAAATAATTCATCTTTTTAAATTTATAAAATTTTAAATTTTAAATATGAATCTTATTTGATAGACCTCAACTTTATCTATTGAATAAAGTTTTTAAAATCATAAAAACATTATAGATCAAATAATATGAGTAATTTAAAAAAGACATGTATGTCGAAAAATAGACAAAATTTGGACGGATAGAGTATTACTCTATCTATATCTTAAATGAGCAATAGCACACCTAATTCCGAACGAATTAGTACACTAAATATACACATAACAACATCATATTAACGTATTTTGTGATACATGGGTAAACTCATTCATTAAAAGACTATTGCATGCACATTTAGTACATTGGTTAATTAGTATAACTTATTCAGTGTCTCTAGGCTTTTTCTTTTTTGAGATGCCCACAATAATAAAAGTGGACAATAAATTTGGGTCGGGGAGTAATTGTTTCAGATTCAAAAGTTTTAATTTGTCCAAAAACTTACCTAGCCATTTTCATGTCATCTTTACCCATTTCATCCATAATTTCAAGAATTGGGAACAGTAAAGGATTTTTTTTTTGTTTTTTGGGAACCATAGCAAAGGAAAATTGAATAAAGCCAAGAGTGAAGAGTTCAAGATGAGTGGACGAATTTTTTAGACTGGAATCTGGATGCAGTACTGTACGGCTCACGGAGGTGATTCCAATAATTGATCGTTGTTGATATTAAGGGTTCGTTTGATTCACTTGTTTAATCTCCAACTATTAAACTATCAATAATGAATGCAAAAAATGGGTTATCCGAATTATTTTGGCGTACTTTTATCGAATTGGATCTTTTGATGGATGAATTAAGTACTTTGGATCACGTACTAAGACAGTAACAATCTCCTTCGATATAGTGATCCTACAAGATTTGAGTATCACTCTCAATTCCGGAACGCAAAAGCTTCAAATCATTCTTTAATGGTAGAGAGTTTTCTTAAACTCAAAGATTGATAATCTTGTATTTCCATATTATGCATATTCAAAAGGGAACATCCTGATGCTTTAAGAAGTCATAAAATCCTAATAGAATAAGATAAGATAGGACTTTATAATAAATGGGTCACTGAATCATGCCCACATGAGCGACCCAATTTGGTCTCAAGCCAAGACCCAAGTTCCAACACTACCGAAAAGAGTGTTTAACAATTCTTGCACGCTGAATAAATGAAAAGAAAATAAAATAAGCAACAAAATAGTCGAATGATTGTATTTATTCTTATTTTTATCATCAATCGGTAAAAAAAAATTAAGCAAATAAGATAGGAAGTGTTTGTGCCTAATTTAATTTCTTTAAAATAGTGATTTACTGTTGTAAGCAGTGAATTTTTCTTTAATCTTTTGGTTAAAACATTAAGATAAATATTCATCGCAACCATAAATAATCAAAAAGTACGAAAATGTAGATAGAAAATTACTGTGTATTATCACAAATTTTGATTTTTAAAATTTCTCTCTTGATGGATCTAAAAACAGTACTGCAAAATTAATACTCCTACAATTTTGGAAAAAAAGATTAAAAGGACAATTTACTAAATCTTTTCTCCTTATGAAGACAATTACATTGACGCAACAATAGGCCACTGGAAAAAGAAATAAAGGCTTGCAAGAAATTAATTTTCTTCCAAGCCGATCATTCCCCGAATTGCAATTTTTATAGTATTTGTAAAAAGTAGTATTAGGTTTTTTGCACACCCATAAATATCTAATCGAACCACTGTACTCTCTAAAAAATTGTGTGCTTAGAAGTGCTAGTGTCACCAATCCCATCCCCCTCTATGTGGCTTTGCTTAGTACCAAGGATGGATCGAGGGACAAATGAGTCTGGACGACTGCTCTATCTACGTTTTAAATTTGTATGATTGGTATCACCGTATCGCCTTTCACACGTTATAATTGGGAATCGAAGCACGTCAAAGTCACAGCGCATGTCAAAGTTATTGTCATCTTTCTATCTTTTCATGTGGCTAAGTGAGATTGAAGCACTTTGTGCAAGGATTTTGTTAAAGATCGACTTCCTCCGTTCCCATTTATTTTTTCCTTTTGGAAGTTCATGTCACTTTTTAATTGATTATATCTCGTAATTTATATTGTTTTACGTGATTTTAAAAATATTGTCTTATAGATTTAATTGAGATCTATCAAACAAGATCGATATTGAATATAAAATTCATTACCGATTTAAAGTTATAACTAGTTCTTTATCTAACTAAAATAGAACGAGAGAACAAAATTTAAGGACGGAGGGAGTAACTTTTAGACGATTCATATGCAACATTTGGGTACCACGTAGGTTTGGTCACGTGGTACCCATTCCGTACCCAAAAAAAATTCCTGTAAAAGGAGGACAAGGAGAAGAGACGGTACTCCTATTTTACTGTAATCATAAAATACTAGTAGAAGCCGTAATTTGTTTTTAATTCTATCCTTACATGATATATTATTTAATTAGTGGAGCCGTAATTTGTTTTTATTTCGCTCCCTGCATGATTAGAAGTTAATTAGGCTTTGGCTTCATTTTAGCTTTACATGGACGGCGAAAAGGTCTTATCGCACGTGTTCTCAACTTATTTATTTAACTTTTTACTCTTTACACGCCATTCACATCTTCAAACCACTCTCCCCCACTCAATCAAAAAAGAGACGCCGGCGGTTCAACATATATAAATACCATGCGTACATAAATACTAAGGCTTGGTTTGGGTGAATTGAGAAAATTAGTTTTTTGGTTTTTTAAATTGTCTTTATTCAAAAAAAATTGCATTTGTTAGTTTTCGGTCGATTTTTTGTGGTTTCTTGGCTTGTCTCGACGAGAGCAATCTAAAAAGTATAAAATTATTAGCCAAACTTAATTTTTTTGTAAATAAAGGCGAAAAATAATCCAAAAAACCAGTTTTTTCAATTCACCCAATCCAACCCTAAGCGACATTTATAAACGACATTTGCCTTAATTAAATTAGTTATTGTTTTTAAAAAAATACTCCCTCGATCTATCCCATTTTGATAGTCTAGTTCAATCTCCAATGTTACTTTTAAATTGTTAATAACTTTCAATCTATAATGAATTTTATGTGCAATACAAATCTCATATGATAGATCTCAATTAGTTCTATCATACAATTTTTTTTAGGGCCACTTAGCCAAAAATCCAAAACATTTGACATTTTTAAAGGGAAGGACAATGAACTTTTTGAAATCGAACATAAAAACAAAAAACATTTGACATTTTTAAATGGAAGGACAATGAACTTTTGCAATCAAACATAAAGGAAAAAAAATTAGTAAAATGTTACTAATTTTTAAAAGTTCTAATTTCGAATATAAAATTAAAAAAATCACTACCCAATCTTCGGCTGACCACCATCTCATCTACGGCCGACCACTTCCGGCAACCAAAAAAAATTATTGAGTTGTCACGAATTTTTAAAAATTCTAATTTTGAACATGAAATTAGAAAAATCACCACCCAACCTCTAGCCGACCACCACCCCACATCTTGGCCAACTACTTCCGGTGACCAAAAAAATTAGTGAGATGTTACTAATTTTTAAAAATTCTAATTTAGAACTTATAATTCAAAAAAATCACCACCCCACATCCGGCCAGCCAACACCCCACCTCCGGCCAACCACTTTCGGTGACCAAAAAAATTAGTAAGATGCCACTAATTTTTAAAAATTTAATTTTGAACATAAAATTCAGAAAAATCACCATCCAACCTCTGGTTGGCCACCACCCCACCTTTTGGCAGACCACTTCTGGCAACTAAAAAAATTAGTGAGATGTCACTAATTTTAAAAAATTCTAATTTCAAACATATAATTCAAAAAAATCACCACTCGACATTTGGCCGACCACCACCCCACCTCTAGTCGTCCATTTCCGGTGACCAAAAGAATTAGTGAGATGTCACTCATTTTTAAAAACTCTAATTTCGAACATAAAATTCAGAAAAATCACCACTCAACCTCCGCCAACCACCACCTCACCTCTTTGGTCGATTTGGTGGATCTACTTTTGCCAACCAAAAAAATTAGTAAAAAAATTAGTGAGATCTCACTAATTTTTAAAACTTGTAATTTCGAACATAAAATTCAAAAAAATCACCACCCCACCTCTTGGCCAACCACTTTTGGCAACCAAAAAAAATTAGTGAGATGATAAAAATTAAAGATAATTTCAAATTAATCTTGAAACAAATTATAAAAATTAAAGGAAGCAAGATGCATCATAGTGGAGCAAAAGCAAACCAAAAGAACTGGCCCCCACTTTCTGAAGTTCATATACCGCTGGGACGCAAAGAGGAAATAACAAGGTGAGATGGTGAAGGTGCCAACCAAAACACCGAAAAAATCATTCCTTCCATCCGAACCAAACAAAAAAAAAAAACTATGACCTTGGCAACCTCCAAAATAGACAAACCCAAAGATCCGACACCCGAAACAAGAAAAATTTTCACCGGCAAAGATATTTATGTGTGTAGCATATGATTCCCGAGACTTTAGTTCATATATAATTCAGTGGTGAATGCAAGGTTAAGAGTAACACACTTTTTGGGAATTAACCAAATGTTATGGCCATGAATTTTTAAAATCCTCATATCATAAAATGCTATAAGAGCAACTGAATTCTTTCACAGCGGTATTAAACTATTAGTCTTACTACCGTGAAACTCCGGGCGGGAAGGATCGATAATGGACATTGAAAATCAAGTGAGACACGCGTATGTAATTTTCACTCTCACTGATATATCTAATTACTGTATGAAAATGAGCCCGGCCAACAATATGTAAAGGTTTTACATACGTTAAACCTCAAACAATTAATCGTGTCTGAAATTTAATTGATGGTATTGAAATGTAGGGAAACAGCATCATGGAGTGGTGATGGTACCAATGGCTCTCCGAGGGATGACAAGATAAAAGAAGTGGAAAATGCGATGGAGTTTGGCCGGTAATTTTATGTTCAAATTATCTTTGAAATCAAGTGATTTTGATTTTCAAGATAATTTGAATTGGGACGGTCTTATATATATTTTCAAATTTCTAATTCTGAATGCACGTACAAAGATAATTTGAAAATCAAATTATCAACCACCCAATTCAAATGACAGAGTTACATGACGTTCTTTTATTCGAGAACCTGTATGATAGCACATGAGAGTATGCTATCATGCTATTTTAGGTGGGGAGGAGATATTTTGCCTATTCTATAGAATAAAAGAACGTCGCCCGCAATTTTAGATTATGACTTTTATGGTGATAGCACGATAGATTTTATATTTTGCATTTAAAATAGTTACAGATGCACATTATGCATTTACGTAATTATATACTACGGAGTACTATCATAGTTTTATAATTGCATGTATCAGTTGATCAAAAAGTATAGTACACGTACATGATAACCCTTTTGATCGTATTTTGCAATTTATAATGACATAATTAATAGTGCCACTTATTGTGTCTTTGTGTTTGATTGCAAATGTTCCTTGTCTTTATGTTTGATTGCAAATGTTCTTTGTCTTTATGTTTGATTGCAAATGTTCCTTGTCCTTCCCTTTAAATAGGCAAAAATATTGTGTTTTTAGGTTTGATTGTAAATGTTCCTTGTCTTTATGTTTGATTGCAAATGTTCATTGTCCTTCCTTTTAAATAGGCAAAATATTGTGCATTTATGACTAATTATTCCTTTTTTTTTAAATCTTTAAAAATGTTGTAGATTGAAACATATTAACAATTTAAAAATTGTATTGAAGACCGAATTGAACTATCAAAATGGGACAGAGGGAGTAGATTAAACAATTATGTTGATGATTGAACTTTTAAAAGTAAAAACTCGCGAGTATAAGTAAAAATAAAAATCACTAAAAACCGATAACTTGATCATAAAAACTGGAAAAATATCACTAAATGTCAAGAGTTTAAATTATTTCACACCTCCCTTTTTGATGATTGCACTCCATTTTTTATTTTTTAAGTAACTAAAAAACAATAAGTGGAGTGCATTCAATAAAAATGGAGTGAAAATCATTTCTTTAATAGGGTACGGTCATCGTTTCTCGAATAATGTAGTTCAAACTCAGCCTAACTCCTGTCCATATTTCTCAAACTTTAACGTTTTGTCAAGAAGACTTGCAATGAGAGTGATACCACCATAACCGAGATGACAAAATGGTCTTATCTTGAGGTTTAGAAGTTTGCTCCATTTAAAGTCTCGGGTTCGATTTCCTTTCCCAACAAACTTTTGGGGCTATTGGAGGTTATGCCCACTCGTTGCTCCCAGGACCCCAAAATTAGTTGAAGTACGAGCAAAGTCGGGACATTTGGTTATAAAAAAAAAAAATTAGAGTCTCATACCATTAACCAACCACATCTTGTAGCCTAATTGTCAAATTTCTTTTGATATTGAGCAATGACAGATGTCAATATGTGCAAATTAAGCTACTACTGTTGGGGTTGTGTATTTTTTCAAAAGAGTTCTTCAAAATCACTTGTCCCACATTGGCTAGTTAGGACACATTTGTGTTCCTTATATGTGGGGAGGCTCTATGAACTTTTTATGAACTAGGTCCAAGAGAGGTATCACGTGCACACGGGTTGGGCCAACGTGTAAGCCAATTCCGGAAAAATGATCCGGAAACCAATTAATCGGGTGTTCATTGTGAACCTTGCGCAAATCCCTGAATTTGGAGCTAGCCTTGTGCACAAACGAAATTAGCCGCCCCATGTTTTCCAAAAATTATTTACAGAAAGATTTTTTTCCTTTTGACCAATTCATTCATTTTGGAAATGAATTTTTGCCCGTTACATTATAGATTCAGAAAAGAAAAAAAAACGTGTTGTTAATCAGTGCAAGGAGTTGTTGCTAAAATGTGAAAAATATGTGCATGATCGGTGCACAAATTTTGGGGGGTTAATTGAATCAATCACAGAATTCTTGATTGATCCTAATTCCAAAACTGAATCTTTTCGTCGCCTATAAAAGGAGCTCTACTCCAGTATTTTAAAACACATCGAAAAAAACTTTTCACTACAGAAATTCAAAGAGCAAGAAAAAGGTCGATTGTGTTTTGCATTTTCCGATCTTTTTCCGTGCAAAAAAGGTCGAGACAGAGGCTTATTCTGGATTGTTTTATCTTAAAGGAGACATGGTTGATACTCAACTGACAAAAGGAGGAAATGAGTGAAATGCCTTAAAGATAGCGGCCTACCCAATCATGACTCAACCCAAAACATCGGCCAATTTCCTGTGATATTTCTGTTCACTTTCAGATTCTGTGGTATGTCTTTGGAATTAGGATCAATCAAGAATTTTGTGATTGATTCAATTAACCCCCCAAAATTTGTGCACTGATTAAGCACATATTTTTCTCTTTTTCGCAATAGCTCCTTGCACTGATAAAAAAATACGTTTTTCTTTTCTTTTCTGAATCTGTAATGTAACGGGCAAAAATCATTTCCAAAATGAACGGATTGATCAAAAGGAAAAAAATCTTTTCGTAAATAATTTTTGCAAAACGTAGGGCTAACTTTGTATGGGCAAGAGGCTGGCTCCAAATTTGGGGATTTGCACCCCCCTACGCACGAGGTTAGCAACGCGCACCTAGATCGTTCTCCCCAAATTGGCTTAGACGGCGCCCACTACAGGCTAGACACAACGCTTCTTGGCTTCAAATTTCATCAATAGCTCACGCAGTTCTACACATATTAAGGAACACAAATATGTTCTAACTAGCCAATGTGAAACAAATTATTTTGAAGAACTCTTTTGAAAAAATACACAACCCCAACAACTACTATTAGCTTTTTCCACTAAAAGGTAAAAACAAGGAGAGACTATTAAGATGTTAAGATGGAAGCAGCAGGAAAAAAGCTTGGCAAGATTTTGGGCATCAGTAACTTTGGAGAAAGAAAAGCATCCAGTCAAAAGTACAGCTCCAAAAAGATTCATGGAAGTTCTGTTTGTTGAAAGCCCACAGGAAAGGGAGAAAGTAATCAGCTTAGTCACATTATCTTTTAGTAGGGCCTCCCCGCTCGCTTTAGCTCATGTACGCGCGTTGTGACAGTCGCATTGTCTTTTAGTAGGGCTATCCGCTCGTGTTAGCTCATGTACGTGCGTTGTGACAGTCGCATTATCTTTTAGTAGGGCTATCCGCTCGTGTTAGCTCATGTAATGCGCTGACAAATGATTGTCTTTTAGTAGGGCTATCCGCCGTGTTAGCTCATGTGCGCAAGGCTGACAAATGCCGATTATCTTTTAGTAGGGCTATCCGCCGTGTTAGCTCATGTATGCGCGATTGTGACTTAGGTGATGACGCAAACTATCCACAAAGAAAACTACTTAAGGGCTATCATTGGGCTCAAACAAAGAATAGCCCCGAATCCACGGCGCTTGAATCCACAAAGAGAAAGAGATATAACTCGAATTATATTTGATTAAAAGTTCTGCTATAAATAAGAGGTTACATGCCTTTTATAGGAAAAACTAAAGAAACCCTAAAGAAAACTTACCTAAAAATTAAAGTATCCCGAAAATTGGGGAAACTCCCAAAATTGAAAACTAGAAAGAAAAATAAGATAGTCCCAATCGGAAACAACGTAAACGGAATTACACGCTAAGAGTAATTCGTAATCTAATTATTACCTAAAATAGCAAAATTACTAAATTGAAGGCCTAAACGAATGAATTTGGCCAAAATCCACCATCAGTCACAATTAGGGTGTTGAGTATTGATCGTAGAGTGATTTTACTTCAAATTTCACCAAGCTTCCTATTCCCGAACATCGATAAATTGCCAATTTGGCAATTTTCAATTAAGAAATTTGCTTCTGCTTCTTTCAAATTCTGGCCCAACTGATCATTGACCGTAAATTGGCCACTTTGCTTCTGCATTAGGTGACGACTCTAGTATTGGAGCTTTTTGAATAATACTTCTTTTTCGATCAGCTTTCTTGGTTGGGTTAGTGGGGGTCTATGCATTGCATCCCCAAATGTTAGAATTTGAAGTGATTTTGGGTCCAGTATAGAAAGATAATTGTACGAAATAACTAAAAAGTTGTGGCTTTAAAATAAGGCTTTTGAGGGTGACACAGTTCACCCAAAAGTAAAGCAAGGGTTGGTATGCAAGTTTTTTCATAATAATGCGGTGTCCCGACCAACTTGCACACCCTTTGGACTCTCAACTCTCCTATAGTCTTTTTGCACTTATAAGAGTGGGTTGACTTGAAATGGCACAAAAAATTACTGACAAAGACAGTTGAACAACAAACCTTAAAAAGGAGCAAACTGTAAGTCTCAGAACTCATCGCTTGGCAATCAACCCCTCGGCATTAAGTTACAATAGAAATACCAAAGCTTTGAAGTCCCTTGTGGTGGCATCCATGTGACTTTTTGGTGAGTTCGAATGGTATAGATTAAAAAAAATTATTGAGCGACGGGGTCAATTGTCAAAAAGCTTAGAGTTGAACGTAATATATCGTGTCAGATTTACTACAAAATTTTACAAAATTATAAGTTGGCGATGAATTTGATGAATTTTAACAGTTAGAGATGTTTTGGTGTGAGATTGTAAACTTAGGGGCCAAGTTAGAAGATGTTTTGGTGCTAGACGGGGTCAATTGTCAAAAAGCTTAGAGTTGAACGTAATATATCGTGTGAAATTTACTACAAAATTTAACAAAATTATAAGTTGGCGATGAATTTTAACACTTAGAGATGTTTTGGTGTGAGATTGTAAACTTAGGGGCCAAGTTAGAAGATGTTATGGTGCTAGCTAGTTTTGCGCGCTACTTCACTAATTTTTAAGGAACTAATGTTTTGTTCGTTGTAAGGAGTCTAATTAAAGTCGGAACAAAAATTTCGAAATAAAATTCTGTCTGAACTAATTCCTCAAAAATCGATAACACTTGAAAGGTTTAATGTCTAAGCTCAGACAATTTAAGTAGAAACGTAGTACAAATCCTACTCAGCATCTACGCATTATGAGTTCGAAACTTGAAAGGTTTTCAAAACTTGGGCCAAAAGCTTAGTGAAATTGAAATGACGGAGATACCTTTGGGTATCTACGCATCTTCCTCGTCCCTGTGGACCCCTTTTCCAGCTCAGCATCACATGCTCTGTTTTTTCTAATGTTTCCGCAGCATTATGATTTGTGGGTTACACGCAATGCCCACTATATTTATTTTTCCATAGGCTATCACCAGCCACATTTTAAAGTTTTTTTTTTTTACACAGTCACGGATGTCTGGATCAACATACGAGCACCTCGACTAATACTCTCTATAGTCTAGTTAAGCCAGATCATTCATGCCAGGATTAGGGGTTCACGAAAAAATATTTTCTTGGGGCATGACCCCAAAAATTGAACCTTAATAAATTGTATAGGGACAAACCCACCAACTAATTGAACTAAGGTTGAGTTTAAAGAACAGACCAGACTATAAATGCAGAGTGCAACACACATAGAATGCATAGATCGAGCTCAAGGACCCACTTTTGGGTCCTACACGAACAATTTGAATCGTTCATTAATCTTAAAATGAAATTCCAAAGGTCCTTGAGAAAAATCAACCCAATCGGACATCTTTAGATACATGATCTAAGAGCCCCCAGTTTCAGTAAAAACAAAATTAATTGAAAACGGGGGACTCTTAGATCAAGCACCTACAGACGTCCGATTGAGCTGATTTTTCATGTGGCCCTTTGAAATTTCATTTTAAGATGAATGAACAGTTCGGATTATTCGTGTGGGATCCAAAAGTGGGTCCCCAAGCTCGATCTGTGCATTTTCTGTGTGTGAGTCTTTACCCACATGATTATTGTTAAAGAACTAATGCCCAATTGGTACCTATTAATGGGTGTATTAAGGTTAAGTTTTCATTATGATAGTATTTTCTACGGTATTTTTTTACAAGTCATTTTCTTTATAAAACTAACATTTAAGAGAAATAATACTAATTATTTTCACTATAGTGAAAATACGGTATTTTTGTGAAAATCAACCTAACTATCGGAGCTAAATGCCCCCAAGAAAGCTCTTATTAACTGTAAAATGTAAATGCAAAATTTATAATTCAATACTCCAAGAAGTCTTGCTAGGAGAAGGGTGCACGTGGTCCTCGTCGAGACAGAGTCACAGACATTCTTTCCCTTTCTTTTCCTGCAGTTTTTGTACATAGGAGTGTACGTATCTCTGTTGGATTTACTTGCCACTGGGTCACTATTGTTTATTTGAGAAATTGATGGGTTGAATTTTAAATAATTTTTTCGTATGAATAATTTATTTAAAATTTGGAATATCGAAAACACTTTTCACCGCATACGGAATTGGGGGATGGTGATGTCTCCCAATCTGGGCTGTCCGTATTTGGCAATGGACGGCTTGAATTTGTTTGGTAGCAGACTGTTCGGATGTGTTTGTACAAGATGTGATCTGAGTTATTCATCACCGAGCACGAACGACCCAGATCAGACAACATACATGCTGTCCCTTTGCGACATGCATCTAAGGGGTGCCCGGACCTGCACAACTTAGAAAACCATAGAACTGCAATCACACGCCAGCATTTGTGTTTTACACAACTGCTGCTTATCCTAAATTGAGACAGCACACATGGCATTCCGTATGCCAACCATGTTCAGACCCAAAAGCATAGGTGCCCATATGTGGATTAAATTAATTGAAAAAGCCTATGGTGCTTGTCCCTGTTGAGGCAAACACATATAGATTCACTATAATAACATTTTGTTGGATGAATACACAGAAAATTTTATTCCCACTGTGATATTGCCGATACATTAGGGTAAAACTCCAACTATGGGCAAAGGCCTAACGAAGCTTAGTTGTCACTACCAGGCTTCAGACTACAGAAGAGAAGCAAACACAAAGAAACTATGATATTATCTATGATAATGGCCGTAAAACAAGGGCCTAAGGACGCCATCGACAAGCTATGGCCAACAAATGCCAAAGGAACAGAACATAGTGTCCGGCAAAACATAAAACAACAACATTTTGTTATAATATTTTATTTTTGTCCTCCTTTTTTGTTTACCTCATGCTCATAATTTGTGTCCTTTAAAGAATGATTTAAACCTAATTGGGTCCCTGTCATTGATTCTCATTTGCTCTCACGTAAACAGAATTAAATTAGGTTTACGTTTGGCTATGGATAGTGGCCCCTGAAAGCGAACTTTACATATCAATGTGACTCACATGGTGGGCAGAAACGCCACACCCCCAAAATTTTCATAACCGTTAGAGAGTAAAACCAGCAACTTTCTCTATATTCTCCTCTTTTGCACATCTTCTTCTTTATAATTTATACTACATGATTTTTTTTTTCCAGCCAAAATGGATATATTCTGATTTTCACGTAAAGGTTATTAATTCAGGCCGAGTTTCCCGCTTTTAACACCAATTTCTAAAATCTAATTTTTCATAAAAGTGCTAAAAGCTAGTAAGTTGCTAAAAGTTAATTTTCTCTCGCTTACTCTTTTTACTAAAAGCAAATAAAAGTTAGGAGTGCTAAAGCTTTTAACAAACGAGAAAGTCACCCTCGGTGTGAACATGACAGTTTATGAATTAGTACCAACTTGCCAACTAACCAAAAGAAAAGAAGAAAGAGAAAAGTTTGGTAAAGCATGTAAATTTTCTTTTTGGGTTTGACTGATGCATTGTATGCCTTTCCATTGGCATGGGGCTATGAACCTTTGGAGTACTTTTGACATAAATTAACCACTTAACCACAATAGCCAATAATTTAAGACCTTTTAACTGCTCCATCTAATTCCGAGACTTCACTAAATTCTAGCATTTCATGGAATATCAGAGCCATCGATTCAACTGGAAGTGAAGTTGAAAATGCATTTTACGCATGCATATGCATTTATATATGTAGATTTTATATATATATATATATATATATATATATATATATATATATATATATATATATATATACAAAAAACTTCCAATCCAAACTCCCGGATTTTAAAACATCCGGACCTCCACCTTCCGAATTTTTTTTTGAAAATCCGAACCGTTAGATGTGTTTAAAACGTGATTTTAAGGTCCAACGCGAGGATTTGGCAAAAAAAATACCTGGAAGGGCTTGATCGATCGCGCTTTTGTGCGTTTTTTGTGAAAAATGTCCCGATCAAGCCCTTCCTTATTTTTTTGCCAAATCCTCGCTTTGGACCTTAAAATTATGTTTTAAACACATCTAACGGTTCGGATTTTCAAAAAAAATTCGGAAGGTGGAGGTCCGGACGTTAGGTCCGTAAATAGGGGTTTGGATGTGAAGGGGTTACATATATACAAAAAACTTCCAATCCAAACTCCCGGATTTTAAAACGTCCGGACCTCCACCTTCCAAATTTTTTTTTGAAAATCCGAACCGCTAGATGTGTTTAAAACGTGATTTTAAGGTCCAACGCGAAGATTTGGAAAAAACAAATACTCGGAAGGGCTTGATCGGGGCAGTTTTTCACAAAAACGCAAATATAGCGTTTTTGTCAAAAAAATTCCCCGATCAAGCCCTTCCGGGTATTTTTTTTTACCAAATCTTCGTGTTGGACCTTAAAATCACGTTTTAAACACATCTAACGGTTCGGATTTTCAAAAAAAATTCGGAAGGTGGAGGTCCGGACGTTAGGTCCGTAAATAGGGGTTTGGATGTGAAGGGGTTCATATATATATATATATATATATATATATATATATATATATATATATATATATGAGTAGTGTTCTAGTCCGGGAGTCCCGGATCCGGGACTCCATGTTCCCGATATTTTTTTGATTTATCGAAAGCCAGTCATCGTGTGTTCAAAAGGTGTTTTCAAGTGCCGCCATGAAAATCTTCAAAAAAATACCGGAAGGGCTTGATCCAAAGCGGTTTTTATAAAAACTTTATATTTACAGTTTTTGCGAAAAACTACTTGGATCAAGCCCTTCCCGGTATTTTTTTTTAAAGATTTCTCGCGGAGACCTTGGAAAATACCTTTTGAACACAATGGACGGCTCGGATTTCCCAAAAACAATGTTTAAAAGCATCAAAACACCGAAAAATGCTCCAGTCCGGGAAATCCGGGATCCCGGACTGGATCACCGGTGTATATATATATATATATATATATATATATATATATATATATATATATATATATTGGCTTGTAAGAGCTTTTGACAAACCCCATGAGGTTAATTGCTGGTCTTGGTCAAAGCGGACAATACTTCTGTATAGGAATTAAGTGACACATCAAGAAAAATAGAGGTTTGGTTGAAACTTGAAACTTAATTCTAAGAACTAACTATGATATTAAAAAAAAAAATGCATAGATGTTTACATAATGGTTGCACAAACTGAATTTGTGTGACTTAAGTCGGTTTTTAAGTCGATGAATTATAAGACAATGACTTCTCTCGTAAAGCACAATAAGTCAATTTTGAGTTTAAGCTAAGAATTAGAACAATAGCCATTTGAGACATTATCTTTTCTTACTATTGTTGGGGATGCAGACAAGTTTAAGCAAATAACACGGGGTGAACGTGGTAGAGCCCCCTCGGAAAAGAGTCCCGCAATCCGTCTACGATTTTAGAAGCACAAACAATTGCAGTGAAAACAGAATTTTGGGTTATGGTAGGGGCAATTTCGGCATTTGGGCCTTGACTATTTATATTGCAGTTGCTTTGTAAATTACGATTAGAGTATTTCATTCTAAACCTGAGAGGAGGAGAAAGAAAACACTTTTGAGAGAGGAGAGAGAAGACTTGTGCTTCTTATTATTCGATTATAATGGACTAGTATGGCTCCTGTAGTTTTTTCTGGTATTAATTTTTTCCACGTATATATGTGTGTTCTTTCCTGTTTATGTTATTTACGCACTCTTTTCTACTTTGCATTTTCTGTGATTAATTGTAGTTACCAAAATCTGTAGGGGCATTGTGGGTTTAACGTACACGTTGTTCGATTCATTACAACCATTTTTGCTTTTTGGAAAAAACTTGTAACTAATAATTCTCTTTCTATGTCACTTTTCCTACCTTTTTACTTGAGAGGAGGGTCTTATAGAGAAGTCCTCAGCTCATAAGCAGAATACGATTTCGAGTTTGGGTCCTACGTGTGATTCTTAAGGGATTTGCCGACTTGCTTAATTTGCAACAACTCTGTTGATAGTGGAGTTGGAGTTGGTCTTTACTTGAGAAAAAAAAAATTAAATTAAAAAAAAAAAAGAAAGAAAAGAAAAGAGAGGTCCCGTTCTTTTCTTTTTTTTGTTTCTGTTTATGATTTTGATTTTGAAATTACAGAGGTCCCATTCAAGTAGGTCAAAAGCGAAGCAACAAATATTATAAACAATTAAACTTAGTTTATGGAAGAAAAAAAAATAGTGGTCTAAAAGCTAATTTTACCATCAACTCCTAAAAGTTGTAAAGGGATCGACTTTAAGACCCAGAATTTTGAATTAACAATGAATTCGCATTCTTCACCACTAAGATATACTCCCTCCCGTCTCAAATTGTTTGCCCCTTTTGGGAAAACATGCATTTTGGATGCAAAAAATGATGGGTTTACGAAAATTATTTTTCAAAAAAATTTACACCATTTTTTTCTGCTCAATGAGATCTTTAAATTGGTGTAAAAATTTTTGAAAAGAAAAGAATGCTTATACATCATTTTTTGGGTGCAAAATACACAGATTTTCAAAAAGTGCGAATAATTTGGGACGGAGGGAGTATGTAGAATTCATTATGTACGAGTTAGCTTACGCGTATTTGTACTTTGATTGTTTTTCCTAAACAAAATTTACCGTTTGCTAAACGGAAGACTCAATTAAAATTGAACTAGCCTTAAAAGAGTTGATAACACTAAAGATGCCGCAAACTTAATTGGACGGGACGAACCCCTAATTCTCAGGCATTCACCATTAGACAAATTATTGAGATTCAAGATATTTTAAAACTTTTACGAGGAAAAATAAAAAATTGTGATATGATAACTGTGTTTTTGAATTTTCTTATGAGTTTGAGTCAGACAATTGGGCTAAAAAGGGGCTCGAAAAGAAACGTAGCTAATTGGTTTAGGAAAAGGAAAATGCTAAACTCCACGTACGGCGGAGGATTAATGTGTAAAAATGTATTTATATTCAATAAATGTGTATTAATATCCGTAAAAGTATATCCGTAAAATTTATATTGAAATCCAAACTCATTTGTCTTTATAACGATATTACATTCTTTAGTGAACAGAGGTTGGTAAGACACTTAAAGAATATTATACTACCAAAAATGTGTACAATGGCATGAGTTGGTGGCATGGACTCACTCTTTGAATTTGATCTAGGATTTGGAGAATAATACTGTAATAGCTGTTACTGCTATGAAAGGACTAAAGGAAATAATTTCTCCCCATGACAACACATGGCTGTGTTTGGTTTAGAGTTTTAGTTTAGTTTTGATAATGTAAGCAGGTGTAATAAGTGGAGAGAGATAGAGAGAGAAATGAGAAAAATAATGATGTCATCAAAACCAAAACTGGCTCAAAACTTGTAAACGAACATGGCCAATTTATTGCCCAGTTCACTTGAAAAATCACATACCTGTGGGAGGGGTAGGATCGATAAAACTTGAATAATGAAGTATGAGGAAATCTCTTAATATACATGCTAGCGAGTCATGTAAGTTTCATTGGTCGTTAATGGTCTTCCAAGAAATTTGGCACTCATGAAAACCTTTGGAATTTTGTTATTTGCCTGGCTTTGCTATCTTCTTGGAGTATCATGTTGTGTAGATGTTGGATTTAGCAATTTTAAATGTAACACATTACGTAGGGGTAGGATTTTTTTATCACAGCTACGGGATCGTTGGGACATTGAAAACCTAGAGATGCTAGAGGGACAAATATTTGTAGATTGGTACGTATATTGGGAGATAACTTTTTAGATCAACGTGATTTAGTGAACGAGTTAACCTATCCAATCTTCCTTTTTCTCAGCTTACTATGCTGGTTGGTTGTAGAGAAATATAATCAATCCTTTTCAAAGGAAAAAAGAAGAGAGATGATCAATCCAGATAACTGCTTCTGTTCTTAAGTATTGTTACGGGTTTTATTTACAGGGGCTTTGACTGAATAAATCTCCGAACCATACCTTGATATCTTTTTTCCCTTTTGAGGAAAGAGAGGCAAAATCGTAACATCCCATCATATACAAAGAGTGCAACAGTGTGCAAGAGAAATACTACAAAATAAGCTAGCTCGTAGACAAAAGAAAGATGCAAGTTGATTGATCCTCTCCCTGGCAACTTCCTTAAAAAACTGCTGTCACCTTGGAAAAAAAAAGCAGCAAAGCTCGCTTAGCTAACTCAAAATGATAGAATTGATACTTCATTTGAAAGTTTCTGCAACAAAACTTTGTCCATTTAGTGAGCCTCAGACCTCCCTCCAATCTGCAATACGACACCAAGACAATAAGAGTAGCTCTATGCATTAAAATTATGAACAATAGACCATTGAACAGCTAATTAAGTAAAGAGTCATGATCTCAGTTTGGAAGGTGATTGGTGCTAAAGCTGCAACAAGAGCAAGCAAATAGCCAATACCAGAACCATCCGGAGGACAAGGAAACATGCCCATTCCACTCCAGGAACCATACATTGCTTAATATCTGTTTACTAGTATAAAGTTTCTTTATGCCTCCATTGCATCAGATTAAAAGGAATTTCTATAATCACGTCTATTCTTTTAACAGTGAAATGAATCTCACAATAGTGGAGGACATGGGGAGCCTGATTTATACAAGTAGCATGGTGGCAGCATTGTAGGAGGAAGGCAGAGAAGTTGTTGGGTGAAGAAGAAGATCGGTTGCAGGATGCTATGGCAAATGAGGTTGGAACTTTAACAAGTCTTGGGGCTACCATATATACGTCCAGGTTTTCTGCCAACGCACTACGTGCCCTACGTCGCAATCGTGCACCCAATCCCAAATTACCACTTAGGCTCCCGGTTTTACTTCTCAAAAAGCCATCAGAGCCTGATTTTACTGCCGAGGAACATTGAAATTCTCAAAAAACATTTCTCTTAGAGTACTCAGCAAGATGGTCTTGCTCTAAGAAGTACTCTATTTACTTCCCATCAATTATTTACGTACTTCCGAATAGAAACCTCACAATAGTTGGGTGTAAATATCACGTTTTCATACCTATCACAGAAAAGTATAAACTACAGGCTTTTGTTTAGCATGTTCATCAAAAGAGTTCCTTATACACGCAGTCCTACCTGGATCAATAATACAATCTCACCACTTCTCTTCGGAGAACTTTTGCACACATCTGTGATTCTGTTTGTTTGATAAGTTGTAATAGCCCGTGACAAGACTCGCATTTGCTTTAGTCAGTAACTTCGATGGCCTAAACTGAAAGACATCTCATTCAGGCAAATGCACGATAAGTTAGAACAGGGATAGCAACATCGTATCGTTGGCATTTTCGTACATCATCTTACCAGAGAGAGATATGCGCTGATGTTTACGTTTGATTCTCTGAGATTTCATTGTTGGGATTGTGAACAGTGTTTTAGTCTCTCTGTACTTTTTGGCTTAGACGTTTCCTTTTCTTTGCATGATTTGGTGACTCTTGGGGGGGAGTTGTTTATGATTGTACAAATATAGTATAATTGTGTGTCCAAAGCTGCATTATTCTTTTACAACAGAAAGATCACTATTCATCCAAACTTATCATTGTCTAGGTAAGAAGTAGAATACGTCCCAGCAGGAAAAATAATAACCCAGAGCCTATACAGTTGATTTAACGCCTCTGCATCATCAGATTTCTTCCTTCACGCTTTTGTACATTTTGTCGAAGACATTCTGCAATAAACAGTCTTCGGTCAGCATACTGATTCAATTCCAAGCATTGTCGAGGCAGCTTACCATTGTCTAGTGTTAACCATAAAATTGATTATTATCTATATCTGGATTTAATTATATTTGCTAAAGTGGCTGAAATATATATTTGGGTACATATAAGAACTTCCATGCTAAGTTTTGAAAAGCCATATTTATGCAACTCAGTTTTCCCTGTTGTTTTAGAGTGTCGAAAACTTTGTCTCGACTAGTTCTCACGTGCGTACATGTAGTATAAGTTTCCACTAAAAATAACATCTTTCCACTTTAGTAAAAGTTGTATGTTTTTTTTGCTAAATGTCAAATCAATTGATGTATGTGAGAAGAATAACTTGTCGAAGAATGCAAAAATATTTCTGAAAATGACGAAAATACCATTAGTGGGAACTTAACCGTTCTCTCTTGTTGCACATATACTGGACAATTAGTGGACTTCAAATTTAAGGCTGGCCTCAAAAGGAGATAAAAACAGAGTACTCCTACATTCAACAAGTGATCAAAGAATCAAGGGGCCAAGAAGACTTCTTCTCACAAGTTATAGGGGTGTAGCCTTGAACTTCAAATTCTCCAAAAAGTGTTTTGGAAGAGTTTCATCTTAAATCTTGACCATTGATTGCTAGAATGGACGGCTAAAATGGACGCTACACCCCTGTAGCACTGAAGGGGCGCTACGGGGACCCCGGACTCTCAAAGAATCCTTTTTAAGTTTTGAATTCATAACTCTCATATTTGAGTCATAAACTGAAACCAAGGCAAATGGTTGACATGTCTTTTTAACAGACAGTGACTAGTGAATGGAGAAACAGTAGAGCATGTAGGAGTAGGACAGTATATATGAGGTTCTGCCGCCCCCCCAATGGCCCAACGATAAGTTGATAGAGCAGCAAGAGGACAAATTTATGAGGGGTGCAATTTGGGTTGTGTTTTATTCTGCAAAAAAGACGAGGAAAATGTAGCAAAGAAGACAGAGAGAGGTACAAAAACATGAATGCAATAGTTATCAACCTCTGGGAATTTTCTACTAACACTTCTTGTTATTGTCTCCGCAGTCCTACATGTTCACATGTGACCTCAACTTTTCACACTCTCAAACTTTGGGGGTATGATGGATACATGCATATACATGTTGTAAAAAAAACCCCTCGTATTTAGATAGGAGTAGTTATTTTAAAGATAATCACAAAACAACAGGTATCTACATACACGGGTTCTTCATGTACGGATCCAAAATTTGAGAGTCGTTGGTGGATATGCAAATAGGCCATACTTGTCATTTTCTGCGATGTTAGATAAATAAAAGCAATCTTTTTGAATAATTTAGTATGGAACAAGTTATAGCAGCCCAAGTAAGTTGCCATCTACTTGTGCAATATATGCATCAAATCTTGTTGTCGCCATCTGATAATTTAGCAAACATCTAAGGTCATGTAGGGCCAGAAAGCCCAGAACTAAGCAAAAATAAGGAGAGGGAAAGAAACTGCAAGGATAAGGATTCCCATGATGTGATTGACCACGTGATCCCCTCGTGGTGGACCCAGCAATCACAATTTACCTACACAGCAAGTCCAGAACCTATACCACCATGAGCTCAATTTTATACTCTTCCAATCCTTGAACCTTTCTAAAAGGTTGGTATGAGTGAAAATGTTCAGTCATAGAGCTGTTAGTAGGTCAGGAGAAACTAGCAAAATCAAATAAAACAAAAACAAAAACAAAAGAACACAAACACAGAAAAAAGATTGGCCAATTCCTGTTCCATCCAATTGGGTGCCAGAGCTCTTGATTGATTTTGAATCTATTCTCACCAGTACATGTAATGCATCATAGAATCTGCTACAAGCATATCTTGTTTTTTTCCCCCTCTGTTTGAAGAGAGATACAAGCTATGAAGCACCAACACTTTTAGAGATCGGTGAGTCCCCTGTCCGACACGGGGACACGCAGGGGATACTGCAAAATACATATGGTACATGCCACGTGGCGTGTCCATTATATTTAAGTAATTTTTTAAGGGGAGTCGGGGGACATGGCGAGGACACGACAGAGGCTAAATATGAATTTTTTTAAAAGATATTGGGGGTAAGACCGTAAGAGTCTATCTTCAAATATTTTGGATTAAAAATGTAATAATCAACATGTATGATGCTTCTTTCTGTATATTTATGCTTACACTAGTATAATATAAATTTTATTTATTTATTTTTACCGTATCCCCTACCATGTCCACTTCCCCATCTTTTGGTTTTTAGAAATCCGGGTCCCGTATCTGTGTCCCTGTCTGGGCTACATACACTACAAGCATATCTTCTAAGACTCTAAATCACAGCACAACAAGATTTTCTTTATATCACAATTCTCATGTTCCAATATTATGCTAGAGACTAACATCTGCTTGGATATATGTAAAACAGAAATGAATGAAATAATTTTCATTTCATTGCATGACAACTTCACAAGGAGGGAGATTTATGGAAAAGAAATATTGAGATACTAGTAGTTATCTTCTCCCTCTTTCCCAAATGCAAGAAGTTTAATGTCTTGCCATGTATAGAGCTTCTACTTCCCATGAAAGACGACCATTCATTATCATCGGGAGGAAGAGAAGCAAGAACAACAGATGCGCTATACCACATAATTATCATCTTCAGACCTCTCATTTATTCTCTTTGCATTTAGACCTCTTTTCCTTCCTTTTTTCTCACAATAGCCTCGTTTATTGACCTGAAAATATCAGAGATTTTAGAATACTGTCAAAACATGATACGCCCCAAAGGTATTGATAACGTAAAAAACATGGAGGAATCTAGCATACCAATTGATCTTTTGCAGTGGAGGACTGCTTCGTATATTGAGCTATCAGAATCACAAGACCGGTACCAGTTATCAATGGAGAAAGCCACAGTTGAATCAACAGCTTCATTTCTGGAGCAAGATCTTCGGCCTCGTAATTTCCCACACATTGGCCTAATAAAATCCAAGTATTTCTCAAATATTCGCTTTGACAAACTACGACACCTACTCAATGATGAACAATGAATTTTTCTAGCTGAATGCAGAGTTTTCTGTGCACGTGAAGAAGTTGGTGTTGTCGGATGAGAATATGATTCATTACGTGCTTCCACTTTCAACGGGTTGACAAAAAAGGGCATGAGGAAGCCATTGGAGATGAGCTCATCGGCATGAACAACAGATAGGGGAGACTGTGATACAGGAAAATCAAAGTTCAAGTCTTGAGAATGAGTGAAAAATTGCTTTGAGGCTGGTGATTGTAGGTCCATCTCGATGAAGTAAGCTTCATCCGATGCATCGAGGGAGAATCTACGCGAGTCATCAATGGTTTCAGAAGGTGGCTTTAGGTTTACTAACCAACTGTATGAGAAACTTTCAATGGAGAGAGGTTGGGAAGTGTCCATGGGAGGGTATGGAAATTAAGAATGAGATGGGAAAACAAATATGTATTCTTCAAGTTATGCAAGGTGGGTTCAGCAGAGGTCTTCCTACGATGCCCATATGTCTAGCTTACATGTATATATAGATACATACACTACCTTACCATCCTATCCATAACAATGGCATTTGTGGTTGTCTTGACTACAGACAATTGCAAATGAGGAAAGAAACAGAATTGTGAGCCCTACAAGGCTACAACCATCCATAGGTATATTGAACCGGAGATGAGTATCGGATTGGGCTATATATCCAAGGGTACCACAAAACTGGTATTTAGTTAAAACATCTACGACCTGAATTCAATACATAACGAATATATATTTTAGCATTAAGATGATAGAATACTTATCATTAAGGCAAATTTAGGAAGCCAGTATTGCCCTACATAATAAAATTATCGGACCTATATCCATGTGATGTCCTACCAGACTACCACAATATTGGTTCACAATTTCTTATGACATGATAGATGATCTGTTGAACGGATCACTACTAGTAACAAATTCCTTTTTTCAGTTCCAACATCATAATAAAATTGCTAGACAGAAATTTCTACTTTCAATATTGGAAAAAAAAGGGGAATGAATATCTATATTGTAGTCCTAGAACCAGTAAAACAGATGTGTCCTAATTCCTAAATTTGAGAACGACTCGGGTTCTTGTAGCGGCCCCATCCGCGTTGCGCGGTGTAGCGCCCCCATCCCAACCATCCATCCCGGCAATCGATTGTTCAGATTAGAAACACTCTTACCAGTGAGAGTAAACTCTCAGAGGTAACTCTTACTGGTGATTAGCAAAAGAACTCTTACCGGTAAGAGTTAACTCTTAAGGTATGAACCATTGATTGCCGAGATGGACGGCTGGGACGGGGGCGCTACAGGGACCATGATTTTGTTTGGGGAGAGAAAAAATATCACCAAGTTCTCTAGGTAATGAAATCTCAGGCTTTCACATCCACTAACGTCTGTGTGGTGGTGATCAGTTTGGCTTTTATGAGTTTAAGTGCTATAGAAAGTTGCTTACATTTCCAATAATAGAACTGTTTTCTTTGTAAACAATTCAAGTAAACTAAAAAAGAATTAAACCAAATAAAAGCAGACAATGGTCCCAAGGATTGTCGGATAAAGAGATGGATGTCAGCAACTGATCTATGAACAAAAACCAGAAAGAGAAGGTGACTTGAAACCAGTTGGTCCCCCCCGATGTTATCCTCCAAGACAAAGGCACTTGCTAAACTGCCAAACCTATCAAACTCCAAAGAGAATGTCTTTTTTAATAGTGCAAAGCTTAATAAAAAAATTACTCAGTTTTCCAACAGAAAACATTCAATTACCAGAACTTTTTCCATGGGGAACTAGATAGTTTTCACTCTTTTCCTGCTTTTGTTGCCAGCAAGTGAAATAGGATTTACAGATAGCAACCTATGTAGATAACTAGAACTATCATCCAAAATTCAGAAGAATGACAATATGAGACTTGTACTGTAGGAACCAGGCGTCTCCCCCTTCAAAACTATGGGATGTGTTGGCAATTCATATGTGATGCCCAACCGACCTGCCTATCTCGAACGTGCTACGAGATTAACAATCCATCTCTAAGGCAATCTTTAAGGCGGAGAAACAGGAGTTTAGCTAGCCTGATAGTTAAGAGAGAGTTCTCCGTGGCTTAAACAGCTTTTATTTTTGTGGAGATCCTCAAGGGTGGAGCACTGACAGCTTAAACGGTTCATTTTTTACTAGGTAGGGGCTCATTTGAGAGGCTAGGGTAAAACCATGCCTATAAAAGTCATAAACCCTGGGCCTTTTAAAGTGCTGGCTCAATATAGTCTAGTTGAAATCCCTATTTGCCTCCAACTAAAGTTCCTCACTCAAATCCTTACGCCAAAGAAAGGAAACAAAAAGGACTTTTGGATGTAAAGACCCGCTGCCAGTTCACTTTACTACTCGCTTGGTGACTAACCTACCAAACCTACCCAATCGTACGCAGCTCCTTCGTATTAGAAAATGTAATTTTTTTCCAGTCGAGAACATTATGTGTGCTAGAGTTTAGGGATTTGCTATACTTTGTCACAAAAACAGACCTCAAGAAGAAGTAATGTTCACTACATCCTTTACAAGATAAACCAACTCTCTTAGACTAAATCTTTCTATTGTCAGTCATCTCTGTTAGTGAGGTCATAATCTTGAGATTTGTGCAAGGGGCAGCGGATAGATAGTAGATTCTGATGCTCTGAAAGTTTGTCCACATAAAAGACATACAATTTTCCAGTTCCATGCTGTGGTACACAGTCTTCGAAACATATCATTTACATGAGAAGGACACTTGGACAATTTGATAAGGATATGGTTATAACTTATATGTGCATGTCTAACATCTACCAAACTTACCCGACAACATAATTAGCAAATTAGCAATTCAAGTTTATCTTATCACTATGCACAAAACTCCAATAGTATGGATGAAATGGTCTTTGACAATTTAACATCGTGCACACAATTTTACCCATACGTTAAAGGACTTCCATTGAGAGATTGGAATATTTTAGTGTGTCTAGGAAGTGTCCTAGGAATGCAAATTAGAACAATCCTTTATCCATCCTATAGACCAAACTATAAGTGTACACAGAAGTATGGAAAATAACCTGTAAATAAGTATGAAATGCCTAACAAGGACATCATATCATAAGATCTAGGAAAGCAAAAGCATGGATGCCAACTGGTTTCTTGACAGTTAAAAGATACAGGTAACAAGTTTGCCACCCACATGAAATAATTCAGCAAATTGGAATGTGCCAAGGCAAAAGCTGCTGAACTCACAAGAATTGAACATCATGCAGGCAGAGTATCTGGTCAAAGAAGGGAGAAGATAGACACCGAAGACGATCTGCCGCCACGATAGCATATAGGGCTAAAGAATATGGATCTCCTATGGCATTCATTCCTCAACACCTGAGACTGACAAGAGAAGAGGGGTGTGAATGGACAACAAAATTAGGTTGACTTGTGGGAGCTGGTTGACCAGGGTCCATGAGGTGGATCGAATAGCGGAAGAGTACATGGAAACCCGGTCCCGTCGGAAGGCTCTTTTGGAGAAGAATTCCCAGTTTTAGGCATTTGGTGGTTTAGGGAATAATTTCTCTTTTAGCAATATTTCCTTATTTCTTCTTATTCAAGGCGTCATCCAAGCCTCTGATTTGTTTTTTGTTTTTTTTTTTAGTTTATTTCCATCTTTTTGTTTAGGATTCGATTTGAGTTTCCTTTTTCCAATTCTAGGGTATTAGGCAGGGTTTTTTTTTTTCTTTTTTTTTTTTTGAAAGGCAAAAACTTCATTAATCTTGAAAGGGGTACAAGACTAATAGTGGCAAGGAAGAGGAACAAGCACAAGTCGCCCAAACTGAGACCCAAAGCCAAAACAAACTATTGGCAAGGAACCAATCGAGAACCCCATGGGGACAAAGCCCGCCAAAGAGGGCCGAAGCCCGAACACCCATGGGTCAAAACCCAGATTATATGATAAGCACAAAAGCCTAAATGGACCAAGGCCCAAACCCAGGTTAGGAAGGTTTTCTTTATACTATATAAGCAGCACTCGGTAATCATTTATTTATTTTTTTGATAAGTAAGTAATTATATTAAAAAGAGCATAAGGGATGCTTCCCATTTACAAAAAAAGAGAAGGAGGCCACTGACAAAAAGGCCCTATACGCCACCACGTGGAAGTAAAAGCTCAAACCAGTCAAAAAATTAGTCAAGAGAAGGATAACTATCTCTCTTGTCCCAACTATACAAACTATTCACCAAAAAACTAATGATTCTGAACAAGGGTTTCTCCACTCCTTCAAAACATCTCTGATTTCTCTCTTGCCAAATTATCCACATCACACAGAGAGGAATCATGTTCCAAACACACTTCCTTCTCATACCCACTCTTCCACCTCTCCAAGCAATAAGAAGTTCCATGACATTTCTTGACATTACCCACTGAATACCAAACCAAGACAACACTGTTGTCCATAACTCCCATGCCAGTGGGCAATCATTTATGGGGATTTGGATTAATAAAGTTTCATTGAGAGTTATGACCTCTTATCTTCCCAAATTCTTTGGTATTCCGCTGGATTCAACAAAGTTTTTGATGCCTTTAATCCTTGTGTTCTTCGACTAAACAAGTTTAGAGAAGGATTTTGATCTCCGGGTACTCATTATGACTCAACGGACTTTAAACTCGTTTAATAGGTTTTATTCCTAATTAGCTTCTGCTACATCAGTCCAGGGGAAACATGAGCCAACAAACAAACATCAATATCTTTTTCTCTTTTTTTTAAAGCAAAAAAAAAAGTGTTAATCTTCAAAATTGTTACAAAGACTAATAGGAGCAAAGAGAACGGCATCATATTTCTAAGCGAAGCTAAGAACAATCCTGCACCCAGTCTCAGACCCAATCCCTCCATTGGCAAGAAGCCAACCAAGGAAAACACCCATTGGGGCAAAGCCCAAAACAAACAAACATCAATTGCCACTTACCCTCAAGTCTAAACCTGAAGCAATCACATGCTAGAGGCATTGATGGAGAAGTGTGATCCTTCATCCCAGCAAGAACTTCTTCCATGTAAAAAAGGCTGTATAAAGCTTGTCCTAAGTATGTCAAGGATTCTTTCTGAAACCTGCAGTTTGAGCCAAGAATGAGTTATCAAGGATCCTATAAAGCAGAAAGAGGCAATCCAAGTATTATCTGCACTACATAGAGTTTATCTTTGCTATTCTTTGTTTCAGATAATATCCATTCACTACTATATTGAACTCCAAGGAAAACATAATTGTTCACCATTTCACCAAGTTATCACTCATTGATAGCTACTAGCTCCACATTCCACCAGCATAGGTACAAATTTACTCACAGCTCTTCCAATATATTGTCATACACAAAACATTAACTACCCGAATATTCCGAATTTAACCCTTGGTAGTAAGATTAGATTCCGATATTTGATAAATGGTTGGAAAAACTGTTCAAAATTGAATTCCAACGATATCATGCTTGATGAATGATTTTCAAGCTTTAAGCTAAGCATGGGGTAAAAACTTGTCTACAGCCGTATTGTGAATTTCAAAAGGAAGCATAAATGTCAGCCTACGATTTGGAACAATAATTTCTTTCGATAAAAAACAATAACATTGTTTAGAATAAAATTGTTTTCTTTCGATAAAAAACAAAAAACATTGTTTCCATAATCCAAGAAGTAAAATGCCATCCCTAGCATTCAAATCTGGCGTTTTTCTTTAAGCCGTTCCACTTTCCGGACTTCATGGTTGTTAAAACCACCCGTATTCAACAAAAGCGATACTGTAAAAATGATGCATTGGTGCTGAGAACGTTTAGTAATTCTCACTATTTCAAGAAAACTTACTGTCCAATAAAAGAAAGCAAAAAGTAGGAGTACCTGATTAGGCTATAAACCCGATCCGATTTCCATCCGAATAATCGAATTCAGGGTTCACCAGTTTCTCGAGCAATTTATCCTTGACATCCTCAAGCTCAAGAACTGTAAAACATCAACACAGTTAATGTTTCAAGAGGACAGAGGCTAAATAATCCATAAAGGTACATGCTCTTTGTTGTTGTCAACAGCAAACCTCATTCTTAAGTACCAATTGCAATTTACAGAGTCTGACTACTAACTCCGCTCCAACTCCTAACTCCTACCAACGTTTACATTCATTACGAAAAGAATGCGAAGGAGATTCACATGCCAATTATATCAAAATTGTGTGTGTGTGTGTGTGTGTGTGTGTGTGTGTGTGTGTGTGTGTGAGAGAGAGAGAGAGAGAGAGAGAGAGAGAGAGATGGTGAGGGTTTTCAATTTAAGGACACATGGTGGGGGAGAAACTGGGGTTACTCAATTTAAGGGATGGCACAATACATTAAATTCTGGATTGATCCTTCATCATCCCCAGCAGCGAAGAAACGAAATAAAAGGTGGCCTTCCCTAGTAACCATGGCTTCTCTGGTCGGGAAAAATTCACTGTAAAAGCGTGGTTCCCAACCACGATTTCTTAAAGCGTGTTTTTTAACAACGCTTCTTGATTAGGATTTGATTAATCCTCCTCGCTAACTAACAACAAAAGCATACACGCTTTTAAAAAACGTGATTGTTGAACGCGATTTACCGTATTATGGGAATATAGTTTAAAAACACACATTTTAATTAATAAAGTTGAAAAAAAAAACATAAAACAATTAATCGGCCGACGAGCTCGTATTGAGGAACCCTTTCCTTTAAAAAGGAGTGACGGTGGTTTATTTCTTGCATTGCTGTGGCTCGAGCGCGAATGAGTGGCGCCCCGGACACACATGCACCCTACTGATCAATGTGCCTCAGGCGCGAAGGACCTGCGCTTCGGGCGCGTTGGGCGAGTACCAATAAAGTTAATGCACCTAGGAACCAATTTGGTTGTGCCCGGGGTGCATCCAGGTGAGTTGTGTACTGATTTCATGCAAAGCAACTACGAGAACGACTTAAAATATCACATGTATTGGCTGAGTTGGTTTTGGCCATGGCTTATACTGGATAATAATGAGATTTGTACATTGTTTAAGCCTAGCCCATCAATAATTGGTTTTTATTTAATATTTCTAAACACGGTTCTCTCACAGTTTCATTTCTCAAACCCATCTAACCTAGCCATTTATTTTTCTAAATTATAGTACCCCGACTATAAATTAATTATACATACAGTTATAAAATTGTATTTACAATCTAATAATAAGCAGCAGTTATTCAAAGGCCAAGAAATATATGTATATACTAATATATACATGCATTTAAAAAAAAGGTACTGTGTATATAAAAGTATGGTAGTGGCTTTTTATGATAGTATATCTAATGAACATCCTTATTTTTATTTTATAAGGGGTCAAACTTGATTTTAAAAGATATTCTAAAAGCCAACCAATTAACTAAACAGACTTAAAAACTCAACTCAACTCAACTCATATTCAGATGTGTGTAAATATATATTTCCAACCCTAAAAATATTGGACGGATTTGGGCTGACCGGTGTGCCCCCTACTAGTAATATAGTAAATGTATGTTGGGGGGCCTAAATGTGTACATTTTCACTTAGGTGCTGTTTAGGAGCCTCTTTTTAGCTTTTCATTTTCTAACTTTTTGGTTTTTTGAATTATGATACGAATGTATTCTGAATCTAGTTTGAGTGATTAAGGGAAATATGCAAAATACATTTTACAATAGGAGTAGAGTTTGACAGATATGTACATAGTACATTTGTAGGTTTTTTTGTTAATCAAAATAGAAAGATTATAAAAAGAGAAATGAAAAAGTTCCTCCCAACCTACTTTTATCTTCTCTTCTCTAATGTCAAATTTTGAGAATGTGTTTTAGATTTGGTCAACCAAACACTAAACACCAAACACCAAAAATTGAAAAATGAGAAATTGAAAATGGGAACACAAGTTGGCCAAACAGGCCCTGTAAGTGCATCTCATGTATCATATTTTCTACAGATACATCTGTATACTAAAAATAGCTTAGCATCTTAAGAGAATATTCTTTCTCTATAAATCTCAACCATTTGTTTTTACATTCAACTGTATGTTTTACATAAGCATAAATCCCAATTAATCGTATTTTGTGTGAATTGATCAATGGACCTCGTCTAATGACTAAAATAACTACTGCATAATTTTTTCCCCTGCTCCTTGCATTTTGCACGTTTCTTTTTTACCTCCCTACAAAACCTCTTTTAGTCCCACTAATGACGCAATCTCCCGATCTCCTCTTTGCCCCTTCATGTTTCCTTTACTCGCAAAGTCTAGTACTTTTTTTTTTTATTTGACGACGAATACTTGCACATTGTAAAATTTGAATTCGATTGACTATCGCAATCGTCTCTCTCATTGTCTCCCTTACATTCTCTCTCCCAAATTGTTTGTCGTTCTGGTTTCATGACTAGGTGAATTGGCACCCATCGTCAGCTTTACCATCCAGCAGCTCTCTTCATCTTTAGCGGTACCATTTCCTTAGACCATTGCAAGATATTGTCCCTCTGTATCAAAAGTCTCACACTTTTGATCTAGCCAAATTGCCCATAAAAAAAGTATTTGAATGCCACTATTATTGTTTTCATCGATGTTAGCTCTATTGACATATCCATCACAAAGGTTCGTTAGATAATCTATTCGGAATTAGAGACACCAGTGATTGTGTAGTTCTTTTTAATACGAACTTAATCCAAATTGATAGTCTTTTGTAGAGCTAGACAAGTAATGTCCGATAGATCAATCTAACCACTTTGAAAAATGAGTCTCGTGTTGTGAGCGAGGGACTATGCTCTCTTACACCAATACTTTACACTAACAATTGCATCAACTCTCTCATATGAAATACGTGAGATCCACATATGAGTGGTAAGTACCACATAATCTATATGATAGAGTTTGTGTAATTGTTGGTATAAGTGTTAATGCTTGTAGCAAACATTTTCTACTCTAATCATATATATACGCATGTCTTACTTAAAACCCCATACGATATCGCTCTTGGACCGTATTGGAGGGTGAATATTAGACCGGAACTTGGTCTTGATGGTCTGATTTAGTGATTTGCTCATTCCTCAAATCTCAAGTTTGAGAGATTTCAAGTGTTATCAATTTTTCTAGAGTCAATTAATATAGAAGTTTGCTTCCCCTTTAATTAGACTAAGTAATTTGGTTTAACATTTTCCAAGCGGTAAAACGAAAGGCACAGATGGGTCTCGGGGACCCACTTTTGGGTCTCACACGGCTGATCTGAGCCGTTCATTCATCTCAAAATCAAATTCCAAGGGGCCCACTCGGAGATCAAGTCGATCGGACGTCCCTAAGTGCTCGATCTAAAATCACCCCATTTCGTTCAAAACTTTTTGAACGAAATGGGGTGATTTTAGATCGAAAGACTTGCGACGCCCAATCGACTTCGATCTCCTCGAAATCCTCGAATTTGATTTTGAGATGAATGAATCCGGCCAGATTCGCCGCCATGACTCCAAAAGTGGGTCCCCGAGACTCATCTGTGCAGGTAGAAGGACTCTTTTCCAAGTGTACTATCTTGAAAACTACAGTAGAAAAGGGCTCGTGGTGTAGGTCCATCAAATCACGTCCAAAACAAATCAAATCAAATCAAATCAAATCAAAATTGGCCCATGTGTCTTCATCCTCACGAACGACGTCGTACTCTCACGAAAATCCAAAACAAAAACAGTTTTGAGCGAGGGCAAACAGACCTTCGCCTCTTCGATACAAACGAAGCTTCTCTTCCCTCTCCGCCAAATGTAGCTGCGATTTCTCCAAAGAAGAAAGAGAGCTCTCATTTTCAATCCAGTAGTTTACTGTATCACCCCCCCTCTCTCTCTCTAGAAACTTACGGCAATGGAGCAGGTGGTGTCCACTCGACCGATTCAAAGCTCCTTACTCTGCCCCAGCTCGCGATCTTTCCAAAACCAAGCCCAAAAGATCAAGCCTTATGGCTTCGCTTCCAATTTGATAACTCGCCGCAGGCAACGAAAGAGCCTCAGACTGACTCGCATTAACAGCACACCCATCGCCGCCAAGATTTCCGCACGTGCCGAGACTGAGGTCGTGCCTGTCTCCCCCGAAGATGTACCAAAGGTCTTATCTTTTTTTCACTACTTCGCCTTCAGTTGTATTGATTCTCTCATTTTTATTGCTTTGATCGACGTTAAATTGTTGTCACACTTTTCTCTTACTGTTGATTTTCATCGATGTCTCTGGCATGTTTCGTATCAGTTGTTTGGTGATGGTTAACTGATTGGTTGAATAGCAGTCGTAGACCTTCTGGTACATTACGCAATAGAGATGGTTCCGTGGGGTGGTGGGTGTGGGAGAAAAATCGAAGTAATGGAATTAGAGTATCATGTGTGTTCCTACATATATTCCATCAACAGATATTGTTATATGTTAGTTCAAATGAAGAGATTAGATTGTGTGTAGTGGCAGGTAATTTTATACTCGTGAACAAAAAATGGTTGATAAGTTGGAATTTTAAGAATTTTTTCCATATACATGGAGGAATTTTAAGAATTTTTTCGACCCACGGTAGTTGTAGGGGCCATTCCCATAGAATTTTTCGAAATTAACCTAAAAAACTAGTACTCTATGTGACAATATTTGGAGCGGTGCAGGGGCCAAGCACCCCCTGTGTCGACCTCTGGTACCATTGAGCTTGAGAGTATGTAATTGACATGAAATGGTAGTTGTCTAATTGTGAGTTACTTTGCAAAGCGTGTTTCCTTTAGAGTATGTAGATTCTAGAGAGTATTCTTTTAGCAGGGAATGCTTTGTGTGTTATGATTATTTGCACCTGTTGCTTGATGAGGGGGCTTCGTTTCGTGTTCGCTGTGTCCACTTGACCACTGCATGAAAGGTGAATCTATCAGCTAGAGATTATTCCAAACGACAAACTTGTTTGGTAGCATGTTATAAAGAGAACCGGAAGTAATCTTTGGTGCTGCTGAGTGCTGAAAAAGTTGTTAGTACCTTTTGTTTAGTCTATCTACTTACAATGTATTGTTCACCTTGTTTTGTGTTTCAACTAATTTATTACTGTAGGTAAGGAAAATGCATTGCAAACTGCAATTTATTAACTTTTAACTCTTTTTGATCAGATGGAAGAGAAAATTCAGTTCTTACGCGAGCAGCTTGGCGACAATTCCATGAGTGTGTGGTCTAAGCCTACAGTTAGACGCAAGACAAAGATTGTTTGCACAATTGGTCCTTCCACGAACACTAAGGAAATGATATGGAACCTTGCTGAGGCTGGGATGAATGTTGCTCGCCTGAATATGTCCCATGGAGATCATGCATCTCATCAAATAGTTATTGATTTGGTTAAAGAATATAACTCTCAAAACGAAAATAACGTCATTGCAATCATGCTTGACACTAAGGTTGGTTTTTCTTTTACTACTATTAAGCTCTGGCACCAGTCGTAATTGCACTTGATGTTTGATGAAGCTGAATGAATATTAATTGCTGATATACTAGGTCTGAGGTATAGTGTCCAATGACTCAAAATATGCTCCCGTTGATTTTTTAAATTTGAAGAATTTCCATAATTGTGCTGTCATTATCATATCGTTATGATACTTGATAGAAACCCAGATGGGAACATCTTTTTTTTCCTAAAATTTATAATAAATTATGGAGTAAATGTTTTGATTGAACTAATTTTGTTGTCAGATATTCACAATTTTCCAGTTTCTTATTTATATTGCTATTACAATGTTGGTCTGGTTTTTCTTGTTGCCAGGGCCCCGAGGTTAGGAGTGGCGACTTGCCTCAACCAATAATGTTAGCAAGTGGCCAAGAATTCACATTCACAATTAAGAGAGGTGTAGGCACGGCCAACACTGTTAGCGTGAACTATGATGATTTTGTCAATGATGTAGAAGTGGGTGACATGCTCCTTGTTGATGGTATGCTGCCAGGCTCTTCCTTCTTCCACTATGACAACTTTTGTTTGGTCTGGGTTTTTAGTGCTAATCCAACTTAAGTCCATCGTGAGAGTATGGCTTGCATGGGAACTTGCATTTGCACGTATCGGATCAAGTCACAGTTAGGGTATCTATTGACATAAATCACTGGAAAGTTAATGCTAGTATGGTCTGAGTTTTTCGTGCTAATTCAACTTAAGTCTATAATGAGATTATTGCTTGCATAGGAACTTGCAATTTCATGTATCAGATCTAGTTATGTCCACTCAAAGTCAAGTCACAGTTAAGTTGTCCATGGTACAATAGAAATCACCAGAATGAAATGGACAGACTACTATTGTGATGGTAAAAGGTCATGGTGAACTAGAGAATGAGATTTGCTTGTTCCGAATGCAAAGTTTAGACCATGTCTGGCAATTACAGTAGTTTAGAATTAATCGCAAGACAGAATCTTTCTGATATTGTACAATTACATCCATCATAGACAAAAGAAATGTGATTTCATCCCAGTGATCCGCAATGTCATAGCGGAGAAAATGTCTGACCATCATAATGGTTTCAATCCCTTGCTTCTTACTCTTGAGGTACTTAAGCGGAGACTACGCAGAAAGTTTTCACATTTTGTTCTAAAGTTTCTGCTGGATGTTATTTTTTGTCTTCAGAATTTTTTTAACCGGAAGCACTTTCAAGGAGATTCTCTGAACATAGACAACTTCTTATGCAAACTGAATATTGTTGCTGTGATTTTGAAGGACCATTTTACCCTTGATGTCTGTTGTAGGTGGTATGATGTCATTAGTCGTTAAATCCAAGACTGAAGATTCAGTAAAATGTGAGGTCGTGGATGGAGGGGAGCTTAAATCGAGACGGCATCTCAATGTTCGAGGAAAAAGTGCTACACTTCCATCCATAACTGGTGAGAACTCAACAATCGTCTCCTTCATGATGCCTGAAGGCTTTATGTGCCACATCCCTCTCCTGTCTTTCTTTTTACTTTATTTTTCCTTTCTGTGGAGGTACCAATATTGTTTTTGATAGAGCATATCCATTTACTTTGGCTTGATACAGATAAGGACTGGGATGACATCAAGTTTGGAGTGGACAATAAAGTTGACTTCTATGCTGTTTCCTTTGTTAAAGATGCTGCAGTGATCCATGAATTGAAGAATTACCTGCAAAGTATAGAAATGATACATTCAATTTTCATATAAGTAGAAAGTACATATCATCTGCTTCAGAGGTTTTCTGGCTCACATTTTAACTTCTCATTCTCATTTTTCTGACTATGTTTGATAGGTTGCGGTGCTGATATACATGTTATTCCAAAAATTGAAAGTGCAGACTCCATTCCGAATTTGCATTCCATAATCACGGCATCTGATGGAGTCAGACCTCTTTTTATCTCTTTATTCCTTTTTACTTTCTTTTCTTTCAAAGAAGACACTGAATTGTTGCCTTGGAGATAGTCTTGGATGATGTTCTTTCTGTTTGTCATTTTTCTTAGTAGTCCAGCTGTATTCGTTCTGCTTTGACATATGTAATGTATGTAAACTGTGGAAAGATATTCGAACATAATTTAGAAGGCAGGAACAAGCACCATTGTATTAGTCACATTTTTTCTTCATACTTCACTTAGTTTCATTTTGACCTTGAGTTTTTTTGGTGCGAGTTCCCAACCATAACTTCATTTGTGCTGCTTATCCATGACAATACCAAATGTTTGGTTAATCTCAGGCAATGGTTGCTAGAGGAGATCTTGGTGCAGAGCTTCCAATTGAGGAGGTTCCACTGTTACAGGTGGGTTTTGTTAACGGTGGAAGATTTATGAGGGGGATAGAATCAATTCCTTGGAGATAAATCTAAATCATTTTCTAAGAGACAATTGGTTGCATAAAAAGTGCAGGAAGAGATAATCAGGATGTGTCGTAGCATGGGGAAAGCTGTTATTGTAGCGACAAATATGCTGGAAAGCATGATTGTCCATCCAACACCAACTCGAGCTGAGGTTTCAGACATTGCCATTGCTGTTCGAGAGGGTGCTGATGCAGTTATGCTATCTGGAGAAACTGCTCATGGGAAGTAAGTCATAAATGGGCTTTGTTTGACTGCAGTTCTCAAAAATCTATTTGTTGGATTCATTTTATGAAAACTCAGAAAAGTAGTTTGCTGAATAGTTTTTTATACTTATTTTTGAGATATTATATAAAAGAACTATTGCTTCAGGAAACAGTGGAATTATGTTTCCGTCTAAGCAAACATACTAAATATGTATAAGATAGGAAAAACAATTTGTTTTTGTTTCCAAAAATTGTTTCTGAAAAGTGCTACGCAAGAAAATGCGGCATGCCTTGTGTTTACTTCTGATATGAAGGGGCTTCGACAATGGGCATAGGAATTCATGCAAATTGGGAAGTTCAGGAACTCTATAATAGCTGAGGTGAAGCGCTTCCTTCACAAAGTAGTAAAACTTGACTGGTCTCTCCTATACAGGTTTCCCTTGAAAGCTGTCAAGGTTATGCACACTGTAGCATTACGGACTGAAGCATCCTTAGTTGGCGGGGAAACACCTTCTAATCTTGGCCAGGCCTTCAAGGTACGTTTTCATTTTTATTTTTCATCCTTGGTTTGCCGGGAAATTTCCCTTTGATAAGGGAAGGAGATTGAATCCAGACCGTTAGATCCACTTACATTAAGTTCTCCTTTTCCTTTTCCTCCAAATCCTTATCTAAAACACCGCCTTAAGGCCACTAAGCTTTATAATGAAGTTTTGATTCTTGTATCATGCAGAATCACATGAGCGAGATGTTTGCGTTCCATGCAACAATGATGTCTAACACTCTTGGAACCTCAATTGTTGTCTTCACCAGAACTGGTTTCATGGCTATTCTGCTGAGCCATTATCGGCCTTCAGGCTCCATTTTTGCATTCACAAATGAGTGAGTTTGATATTACAACTGCATTCTATTCTGTTTGTTCTATTGTCTTTCACTCTTTTGTTCTGCCACTGGACTGTTGGGTAAGCATTTAAAAAAGTTCGGTCTCAAAATAATTTTTGACACTTCCAATACTGTAAACTAAAGTAGATAATGAAAGTAAATTGACTTCAGAGCTAGTACAAATATTTTAGTATTAGTAATTATTGACTGATAAATTTGCATGGTGGCTATGCAGGAAAACAGTTCAGCAAAGGCTGGCTTTATACCAAGGAGTTCGTCCAATTTACATGCAGTTCTCAGACGATGCTGAAGAGACCTTTGAAAATGCAGTGGATTTGTTGCAGGTAAGGTTTCACTTGCCCATTCAAGCTTAAATTTTTCTTCTGGGTAGTAATTGAGATCTAGCTTGCAGACTCATGTATGAGTCTTTGGTGTGGGTATTTGTCTGAGTGTCTGATTCATTGTAAGTTCTAGTTCATGGATACGGGGAACTTGCAAAATACTCGAATTCCTTAATATTTTGCTCTTATTTGTTTATGATAAACGACATCGACTAATTGTCTTAGGGCATTTCATGCCTGATATACAACTACTTCCGTTCACAATGGATATGTTTGCTTGGTGAATGGCCAACTAAGCATGTCAAACACGGACTAGTTGCCTTTACACATAACAGATGTTTCAGATCTTTTTTGCATTCCCTAACTAGAGATCACCCTATAGCACAGCTGGAATTAGATTCCTTTTTGTCAAAGTTTGTTCTGCATAGAAACGTCTGGAGGGATATTTCTAATAAGTAAACATGGTTTCAATGAACAGAAGCAAGGGATGGTGAAGGAAGGGGAGCACATAGCTCTTGTTCAGAGTGGAAGACAACCCATCTGGCGATTCCAGTCGACCCACAACATCCAGGTCAGGAAAGTTTAGATGACACATTCGACACCGAAAGCCCTCACAAGGAAAAGTAGTTTCCCTTCAGCAGGGAAAATCTCTCGACATTGGAATCCAGATATCTTTTCCAGTTGGAGTTGCCCGGGATTTTTAGTTTACCATACTTATTATGTTGCCACCCATGAGCGCCTCTTTAATTCTTTGCTTTTCCTTTACGTTGTGTTTGTTTTTGTCAACTTGTTAGCGTGAAAGACTATAATCTAAACCAGCCCAAGTCGGACCTCGGAATGACCGTATGTCAACTCCGGGCCGTGTTACTGAGCCATCCTCAACCTTTTGGTTTAGTCAAAGCTGCTTCCTACGGTAATCATAGTATATATTTGCTTGTAATATCTTGATGTACTCTTCTGTTCAAGTTAATAATACTCAATTCTTTTTCTGGTAAAAATAATCTTGTACTAAATTCTAAAACATTTCTTATTTTCTTTTCGTTGGGGTGCAGCCTTCCTAATGGTGTAGACTCCGGTGAAATAACCATTCAATGTTCATTCCTATCTAGTTCAGAAAGCAAGAAATAGTTCAAACCGACCAATGCACATATTCCTCTTAGGCTATTTTCAAATTGACTAACCGAAACAAAGACTTAGGGTGAGTTTCTCATTTGATAAAACTTGCTAAAATCAACATTTGCTAAAACTAGAAGTTGATTCTAGCGAACGAGGAAGTTGTCTTTAGGAAGCTCGTAGTATTGGTCCTAATAAATCCCAATTTATTGCTTCCTCTCCACCTGTTGGGCTTCTTCAAAGCCTTGTTGGACTTCTCCGAAGCCTATATTCCATATGACACACTTGGTAGATATCATATTTATGGAATACGATTTACTTTCAAGATGCCTTGGTGGTGAAATGGTAGACACGTGAGAGTCAAAATCTCAATCAGTCTTACTTAAGATGCTCAAAAAAATATTCAATTTAGTGATTGTTGACTTAGCAGCTAACTATACAGAAGGGAAGTTATTGAAAACGAAATGAAAATGAGAGAAGTAAAGGTTACACCCCCTTAGGTACTGATGAGAATTTTACTCCACGCGGAGTTGAACAAAAGTTGTTGAATTGGCCTACTTCTTACGTGTACCAATTGAAGTTTTTTGGGTAATATGAACTAAAGAATGATGTATATGCCATTATATAATAATCAACTAATGAGTTGTTTTATGGCAGTTTCATCTATCACCAATTATTTTATTATCTTTTAATTCAATCCCTCGATTGGATAGGAGGTCGAACTATAATTTTTAGCCCCGGAACTAATTTAAATGACGCTTAAGATTCGAAAGGATGTTTTGGTTGTGACAAAAAGAGTGGTCATTCTTACTCTTTATTTGTTACTAATAGACTACCAAGCCATTCTTTTATTAATATAATGAATCAACTACTCTCTCTCTTTGGCACCAACAATTAAGAACAACTTTCCACTACTTTCTAAATTAGAAAACAATCTGAGAATTCTTAAACATAATGTGATACGATGAGATAGAAGGCAATAAAAACAAAGACAGCGAAGGGGTTACCGACTCTCAACGGTCATTCAATTTTAGCATATATTGATTTTATCATTTGGGTTACACAATTTTGATCAAACGCTGATCAGAATGGTGGTACTATACCCATCTTGTACATCCCAAAACGCATTCCAAAGCATCACACCCCCATACTTTTTCGACGACTTCACCACCGGAAGTACCTGACTCTCCAACACGTTGGCCGGAATAAACCGGCTCGGAATAATGTCGGTTCCAGCATTGGGTCCGGGAGGCAGTGGCAGTGCCACCAAGCCCACGGAAAACAGCCGAGCTTTTACCGACTTGATCCATATGGCCCACGAATTCAACAAACTAGTAGTAGTATTGTACTGACAAGGATTGTTGTAAAACTGAATCCAAACAAAGTAAAAAAAGGCCTGTTTTAAGAGCATTCCCCAACAAAAAATCAGGGTACGGACACCGTGGGGCACCCGATAAGTAAACCTTCTTTCTGCTAAAATGATGTAGATTGCGGGCAAGATCATCCCAGTACAGTGAGGAGCCTTGCTCGATGTAGAAATCTATGCCGTCCAATACAGCGTCACCCAAAGGGCGATTCGATGATTTCCCAACTAAGAAGTTGTTCCAGAGATACCGGGAAACATTTTTTGCGTCGGCTTTGGAAGTGAGAAAGTAGTTTCCAACAAGTCCGCCGAGGGAGAGCATCACTTTGATGTGCTTCTCTTGGCAGTGCCTGTTTTGGGAATTTAAACATTGATCGGTCTTTACCAAACAAAAAAAGAAAAGGATTTTTTAATCCAAATAATCGTCAAATTTGTAATTTGCTTAACTAATTAATTCATATGAAACATAAAGTCAAACATAGTTTGTGAGAACGGTGGAAGACACGAATCCTTCAGCTTAAACTCATACCATTTGCGTGTTAATGATTGCGCAAATGCGTGGTTAGAGCATGCTCTAGGGGGGAGGCCGAGAAAGCAGACACTTTGGGGCCCCACTCCTAGGCGGGGCCCCAAATTTTTATTGGTAATGTCTTTGGTACAATTATTTTTCTAGTTACTATATTATCACTATTTATCACAGTTCAAAAACAGAAAACATGAAGCTTGGGTTCGAATCATTTTAAAGAGAAGTGAAGAGAAAACTTGAATCTGTTATTGACAAACAATACCGGATTTGGTCGCTAAAGATGGTGCAGCCGTTGGTGGCAGGGTTGCAGTGGCCGTCCAGGTTGATTAAAGGGGTTTGGCCGTTGCCAAATACGGCGAGGAATGCAATGTTAACGTAGGCGAATCTTCCAGTGTCGCAGAGTGCCGTGAGGTTTCCTTCGCCGACATTTTGGCCCCAGTATATGGCTATACCACCGCGGTGGTTTTTAGAAGAATTAGGAAGAGGAGGGACAGCAATCGAAAGAGAGGTGTGGCTTGAGTTTTTGTTGCCATGTTTTTCTTTCAGTGGGGGCTGCTTCAATGGGACTGCAGTTCCTCTGGTTTTACATGGGACAAGGTATTAAGGGAATGATAAATTACTCCCTCCATCCCATATTTCTTATTCACTTTCACTATCCATGATACCTTAAAAAATAGTAGTTCATATTTTTACTATATTCAATATGAACTTGTTTGATAGTTCTTGTAAAGTTCTAGTCCTATTAGATAAAGTTTTCAAAATTATAAAAAATATTATAGATTAAAAGATATAAACAATTGAAAATGACCCACATGTTAAAAAAAGAACAAGAAATTTTCTTCGGGACGGAGGTAGTAGTTGTTTAGTACTGCCTAAAGCCCTAATCAAATAGGAATAATTTTGTCAGCTCTCTATAGGCTAAACTAAGTGGTTTGGTTGAGTGGGCATGAGAAAACAAATGTCCATCATGAGGTTGCATGGTAGAATACCAGATCTGCCAAACATTCCGAACCTTCAACCACTAGAGAGTTTGCCCGATTGTTAATTTCAAAGGTCCGAAATCCGTCGAGGTGCGTGAAATCTGGCATGTACTCCCTCTGTCCCATTTTCTTTGTCTATTTTTTTTTTTCATCATTTTGGTATTTTTTTGTGTCTATTGTCTATCTCTCGTTCTATGATTTTTATTTATTTATTTTTTATGATTTTGAAAGCTTCGTATATATAGAACAAATTGAAATCTTTCAAAAAAAATATCCTTGAAGGCTAAAGCGACGAGCACTTGTGCAACGGTTCAGATTCACTAATGAATTCTTAGCACTCAAAGTTAATTATTACCGATAATAATTCATCTGCAAATCTGAACAATTGATTGTCTAAATGGACCACTCGGATGGATTGGCAGGACCTGCTCCCTAAGAGACAACGTAGTCCCCTTGGCTCACTTTCAACACTCTTGACCATTGATCTCCGTAATCGATGGTTCAGATTTGCCTGAGCACTCTTACGGGTAAAAGCATATTATTGGTAAAAAAATACAAGTATATCTAAACTATTAATTGCCGAAATGGACTACTCGAGTGTTCAATGCAAACCCCCAAATCCCTTGTGGAAATGCGTGGTGAAAGCGTCTAGATTAAGGTTAGATAGCTGGGCCGCGAAGGCAGGCATATATTGTGCGTTTTGGGCCGTGAACTTCGGTCCGTGGCTTGTGCTGCCCCTATGAGAACACTCTTTTTTAAATACAAAATGATATTTAAAGTAGTTTTTTTAAAGATTTGCTCCATTAACATTTAAACTCACAGAAAGGCTAGCATAGAAAGTGACAAAATGTGATATTGAAACATATCGGATAGAATTTGGTATTAGTTGATTTTAATTAATTTACACATGAAACATATTTTTTTTTTAATTTACACATAAATACTGTATCATATTGATTGTTGATTTTAATTTGCACATGAATATGCATTGATAGAAATTTTTATAATGAAGTGTTGATTCTTGTATCATGCAGATTTGCAGAATCATATGAGCTAGATGTTTGCATTCCATGCAACATTGAAACACTCTAGAGAACTGGTTTCGTTAGCCATTCTACTTAGTCGTTATCGGCCTTCAGGCACCATATTTGCATTCATAAACGAGTGAGTTTGATATTACAATTTGCCATGTTTGACTGCCATTTTTTGAGATAAATAATTGAGATGAAAAAGTTTTATGGGGTTGCGTATTTTTTCGTCTGTAGTCAAATTTTTAAACATTTTAACAAATTTTTTTAGGATTGCTTTTTAAATAGAGCTATGCCATATACATGTAAAAAGGTAAAAAAATTGCTAAAAAATCAATAAAGATGAAAAAACACGAATGATGATGCCGTGAAAGATTTTGGAGATAATTTTTTTTTTAGCGGGGAAAAGAACAAAACAACATATTTTATTCCTTATTTTCTTGTTTTTGCTATTTTGTTCTGCGGCTTGACTGGTGGATAAACATTTAAAAGAATTAGGTTGCAAATTATTTTATGATATGCTGTATACTAAAGGTGGTTATGAAACTAAGTTGACTTTAAAATTTGGCTGATATAATTTGTTGGTGGCTATGCAGGAAAACAGTTCAGCAAAGGCTGGCTTATAACAAGGATTTCGTCCAATTTACGTGAAGTTCTCTCACGATGTAGAAGAAACCTTTGAAAATGCAGTGGAATAATTTGTTGCAGGTAAGGTTTCACTTGCCCATTCAAGCTTAAATTTTTCTTGGGAGTGGTAATTGAGATCTACTTTAAATGGAATACTCATGTATGAGGGCCAGCGCTCTCTGAGTTATTGTCTAAGTGTCTCATTAATTGCAACTTCCATTTCACGGATATGGGAAAATTGCAAAATATACTCTAGTAAATGACATCGACTAATTGTCTTAGGGCATGCATTTCATGCATGATGTGACTTCTTCTACTCATAATGAATATGTTTGCTAGGTCAACTAGGAAGAGGAGGTGTTGGTGATCGGTCCCTGGTGATCAAATCCGAACCGTCCAAATGGATGATAGGCCCTGGGGAGCGCATCCGAGCCGTCCATGCCTCTTCCATCGAGTAATTGTCTTAGGGCATGCATTTCATGCATGATATGACTTCATTCTACTAAATACTAATAATGAATATGTTTGCTAGGTGAACTAAACATGTCAAAAAAGGAGTCAACAGATATTTCAGATCTTTTTAATTTGCATTCCCGAAGTAGAGATCACCTTATAGAATTAGATTCTCTTTTATCAAAGTTTGTTGCGCAATCCGCATAGAAACGTCTGGGTGGACATTTCTAACAAGTCAACAGTATGGGTTTCAATGAACAGAACTATAGAGGCCAGGAATGGTGAAGGAAGGGGAGCACGTAGCTCTTGTTCAGAGCGGAACCGTTGCGGAGTCAGAAATGAATAAATTCAGTTATTAATTCAAGTTTTTATGGGGCTATTTTGATAAATTGAAACATTAATCTCAAGTATTGTTGTTATCATACCATTTAACGAACACAATATTATTATCACACTGTATGATTTGTCATAATTTAATGTTTTCGGAATGAAAATTATTGTACATTTTAATTATTGTCAAATTTTTTAAATTTTTGAAGAATACCTACTAAAAAATATGCAAAATATACTCCAACATAGAAATTTAGGGACAACCCATATCTCTCGATTGCAGCCGACCCACAACATCCAGGTAAGGAGAGTATAGATGACACATTCGACACAGAAAGCCCCCATACGGAAAAGTCGTTTTCCTTCGAGGAAAAAATCTCCCGACATTGTAGTCCGAATATCTTTTCCGGTCAGAGTTGCCGGAGTTTTAGTTTACCGGACTTCTTATGTTACCATCCACGAGCAAACTCTTCAGTTGTTTGCTTTTCTTTTATGTTCGTGTTGTTTTGTTAACTTGTTTTCGTGAAAGAAGGGGAGCACGTAGCTCTTGCTCATAGCGAATGGAACAAGAGCCAGAGCTAGAAATTGAAATTGGTGGAGGTTGTATTATGAAAAAAATTGGTTGGAAGATTTTTTCACAAATAAATTCAGCATTCGAAGTTTTTATGGACTGGTTTTAATAAATTAAAAAATTAATCTCAAGATAGTTGTTATCATACCATTCGACGAATACAATATTATTATCGCACGGTATAATTAACCATAATTTAGTATTTTCGGAATGAAAATTAATTGTTGTACCATTTAACTATTGTCAAAATTTTATAATTTTTTAAAGAATACCTATAAAAAAATATGCAAAATATACTCCAAAATAAAAATGGGGGACAACCCATCTCTGGCGATTCCAGCCGACCCACAACATCCAGGTAAGGAAAGTTTAGATGACACATTCGACACAGAAGGCCCTCATACGGTCGTTTTCCTTCAGGGGAAAAATCTCTCAAGATTGGAGTCCGGATATCTTTTCCGGTCGGAGTTGCAGGAGTTTTTAGGTTACCGGACTTCCTATGTTACCATCCATGAGCGTCCTCTTTAGAATTCTTTGCTTTTCATTTATGTTGTGGTATTTTTGTTAACTTGTTTTCGTAAGATCTAATCTAATATTAAACCAAACCGAGCCAGGTCTGGGGACTAGGAATGACAATATGGTATGTATTTACTTGTACCTGTTTACATATAAAATTAATCAGTCCAATAATTAATTGACACGTAATCAAAAGTGTCAAACGTTGACAATTACTCGTCAGTGAAGATACACTGGATTAGTAAGATGAAGTTGATTAAATACGATGTCGTATTACTTCTCAATTTAGAGAGACAGTTATTGACAGTTACGAGCCATTACTAAAATAAAGATTGGCTTCGAGGCCATAATATCAACTGCTAAACACACAAGCTCCACGTGTAAACTTGTGAAACAAGGCAATTGGCAGTTAGAACACGTGGAATACTTTTCCTTAACATGTTAAGCAAACGTGCAGATTTAAAAGCTTCTGGAAAAAGAAAGGATTCAAATTCAGACGTGAAGAAAGAATAACTGCCAACTCTCAGAGTGAAAGTTAAAGTTCAAAGCAAGCCAGATTCAATTTCATGGAGCGGGAAGTTCAAACTACAAGTAACGTCTATAAATAGAAGAAATTGAAGAGTGAAGACCCCCGGACAAATCTTCAACAAACAGCTATCAAAAAACTGATGCTTGGTTTGTTCATTGGCAAAGTAGTTTAGGATTTCAAACCCATTTCGAAGTAGTTTAGGATTTCGAACTTAGTTCGAAGTAGATTAGGAATTAGATTAGGATTTATCTCGATTGTTCTTGTAACAATCACCCCTATCTCAGTTGTTCTTGTAACAATCACCGCTCAAGTTCTCATTACTCAGATTTGAAGTTGGAGACAATTTCGAAGTAAGTTTATCTTTGATTCATCAATCGAAGTGTCTTGTTTCTTTATTGTTCTTTAATTTCCTAAGTTTATTGGTTTGCATTTATTCACTTATTAAGAAAAATTCTCTTAATTGAGGTAATTGAACCAACAAAACACAATCGTCTGATTAGGTTTGGTTTTTTCAAAGTTAATCTGAGGGAGGAGATTGAAACTCTCTCTAGCACACTCGCACACAATCATTTTCCATTGTAAAGAAGTAAAAAGAACCAAACAGTACCTAATAACTTAATGTACTCTTCTATTCGAGTCTATTAATATTTTCTTTTTTTTTCGATAATAACAAAACTATTTTTGTTGTTAAACTCAAGTACATACAAAACTTGTATCATCTGAATGGTACAATACTTTTATGCACTACAATTTTGGTATTAACAAAAACAATTTGAGTACCATCACTCTCCATTGTAAATATTCCAAAGTTTCATTGGGGTGCAGCCCACCCAATGGAGTAATTATCCAGCACTGCCGGAGTACCATACAGTTTTTGTCAATATGATACTCCAAATCATTCACTTGGCAACAAATCATCCGGTAGGCACAATAACTATTCATTTTTGTTGAATGGTTGGAAGACAAGGATAAGTAACATAGCATGGTGGCGATTTTTTATTTGCAGGGAGTACCACATAGCAATGCCACATTATTTGAATACTCCGGGAGCATCCAATAAGTAGTCCCAAATGTAGTCAAATTGTGTGGACCTCCGAAATGGATCCCACATTATTGATTGGATTCATACAATTTGTTTACAACATTATTTTATGGGATTCATAAAAATACCATTTAAACAAGCTAGACGGCTCTAATAATTGATTTCAAAGTGAGTCCTAGACAATTGGATGTGTGCTATTTACCAATGGTGCCCATTATTTGTTCCTCTACTTTAAAAGTCGTCGACACAAATTGTTCTCTCTTCTTCAAAGCCCAATAATTACGGTAGATAAAAAAGGGTTGAATTAGTCAGGAGTCAGGACTTGCATTCATGCAAAGGTCCAAATTATTTTTTCTTTGAATAATGATAAGGAAGTTAGGAACACACCACTCTACCACATCACAAACCAGACAAGTTTACGAGGCACTACACAAGCTATTGGTTCTTCTATTACCAATCGTGCCATGCTATGTAGGCTTGTCCAGTGTATTCCTGCCATTATTGTTTTTTATTTTTCTATAATACCACAACAGGAATCACTTAGTAATTTGGAAAGAAGGAAAATTCAAAGTAAACCATGTCGACACATAATTTATGAAAACAAAAAAGAACATCCAATTTTATTAGTCTAGTCCACAACTGCTGAATTAAACAAATCAAGAACTAGTTCAAAAACCAAGAACTAGTCCAAACCGATCAATTCACACATTCCATGTAGCAATGGACTCCAAATTGGCTAAGCAAAAAACAAAAAAACCTTCAAATTTCAACACTGTTCAGAATGTTAGTACTATATCCACTCTGATCATCCCAATACTTGTTCCAAAGCATCACCCCACCATACTTAATCGACTTCCTTACCTCCGGAAGTACATCAGTTGTCAGCACGTCAACCGGAATAAACCCGCTTCCGGCCGCCTCTGAATCCGCCGGCAACCCCAAGAAAAACCCCCATGCTTTGACCTTTTTGGTCCACAGGGCCCAAGAATCCAACAAATTAGTGGTATTTCCATTAAGGTAGTCACAAGAGGGATTGTTATAAAACTGTACCCAAACAAAGTCAAAAAGGCCTGTTTTAAGAGCATTCCCTACGAAATAATCGGGATACGGACACTGTGGGGCAGCCGACAAGTGCACCTTCTTTCCTCCCAAATCACGTAGATAGCGGGCAAGATCATCCCAATGCAGTGGGGAACCTTGCTCGATGTCGAAATCTATTCCGTCCAATACAGCGTCACCCAAAGGACGATTCGATGATTCCCCACCTAAGAAGTTGTTCCAGAGATACCGGGAAACATTGTACGCGTCGGCTTTGGAAGCTAGCGAGTAATTTCCAACGCCGCCGCCGAGGGAGAGCATCACTTTGATGTTCTTCTTTTGGCAGCACCTGTTTTGCAAAAGTCAGAAATTTATTACACAGAAAGCAGTCTATATAACTCATAACAGTCTTTCTATTGTTAGCTCAGTGACGATAAGACACTCATGTAAGAGTTCAAATTCTATGCCCTTTAATGTCCGCCCATTGTGCTGATGACAGATTTTTCTAACTCATAATTCATAGAAAAAATTTTGATTTTTTTTCCTTATATAATATTAGAGGTTTTTTTTTTTTCTTGCAGGGACCATCACTGCAGGGAGAGAATCCCATCACATTTGCAAGCCTCAAGAAACCTTTCCAAAAAACTTCCACGCTGGGTTTGAATGATTTTAAAGAGAAAAAAAGAAACATGATTGTAATTCATTTGCAACCAGGGACGGAGCCAGAGATTTTGCGAAAGGGGACGGATTATATGTGGAAGGGGGACGGAGTTATATAATTTGATAATATATATATAGAGGGGTTACACTTCTAGTCCGGACTTCGGACCTCTGTGATTCGAATATTTTTTTTGACGATCCGATCCGTCCAATGTGTTCAGAAGGTGTTTTCAAGGGTCTATGCGAAAAATCTTCAAAAAAAATACCGGGAAAGGTTTCATCCAAGTAAATTTTTGCAAAATTATAAAAATATGTATTTTCAATGCAATAGGAAGGTTTTTTCGAATTGTAGTAGGGGTGACTGCATCTACTAGCCAATCCCTAGCTCCATCCCTATTTGCAACAATGGAAAATGTGAAGCTTTTAGTTTAGTTAAGAAACAATACTTGATTTGGTCGCTAAAGATGGTGCAGCCGTTGGAGGCAGGGTTGCAGTGGCCGGCGAGGTTGATGGAAGGGGTTTGGCCGTTGCCAAATGTGTTGAGGAATGCAATGTTGACATAGGCGAATCTTCCGGTGTCGCAGAGTGCGGTGAGGTTTCCTTCGAAGCCGTTTTGGCCCCAGTACACGGCTATGCCGGGGTGGTGGGGGACGGCGACCGAGGTCTTTAGAAGAGTTAGGAAGAGGAAGGAGAGGAGGAGAAAGACTATAGCTGTGGCTTGAGTTTTTGTTGCCATTGTTATTCTTTCAATGGGGGTGGAGGACTGTTTCAACGGGAACTGGAGTTCCTCTGGTTTTATAGGGATTTAAGGGAATGATATACTGTAAATAAATTATTTGTTTACTGCTGCCTAAGTAGAAAGCACTTTTTTTTTTTTTTAATGCTCATGACATCTCACGTCTCTCAATCCTCAATTTTCAGTTAAATATATGTTTCGGGTAATCGCAAGAGAAATTACCATAGAACTGAATGTCTTCAAGATAACTAGTGTTTCCACCAGAAATACCGTCTTTTCTTACTGTAATAAATTGTGAGTGTTGTTTCTGCTAAATTGTGTTTTTGACATTTTATGATGCATGTGGAGATAATGACTTGTGAAAAAATTTTGTCAAAAATATTGAAAATATTATAATGGAGTATAACAAAATATTATATTAGTGTACAATTAATCTTCATGAATATTGGAGTATAACAAAGTAAAAGTATTTCCATATTGATATTTAAATTAATACTAATTTGTTTCATCAAACCCTACTTAATGTATCACTTGATGGAAAAAAAAAAAACTGACAGAATTTGATCTCAGCATGTAAAGATTGCATCAAATACGTTTTTTTACTTCAATCAAATCATTAGGAAGTGCCATTTGGCCAAACGAAATTTTATTACTGCAAAAAAATAAGATAAGGTATCAATTTTTTGAGCTTTGAATTGTCCTTAAAATACCATTTTTCTTTATGAAATATTTACCCTCAGGAGATTACTATAAGCTTTTCGTATTTCCCACTTGGAAATTTGGTAACGAACTTGTATTCTTATAAAATGGTTTGGTAGGGACACGGGGTCCCTATAGTTCTTCTCGGGTGCTACAACATATATACAGAGCCCCTTTTTTATTGTCCATTTCGATAATGTATTATTCGGATTTAATCCAAACAATAAATTATTCAAATTTATAGAATTTTGAATTAAATTTGAACCATGCATTATCAAAATGAACGATAAAATAACAACCCCATACGGTGTAGTACTCAGGGGCATTGCAGAGTCCCCGAATTCTTTTTTAAGACATTCTTGTGCCTTTGGCAAGGCCAATGTCAACATACAGCTCGTCCACATGTGATTTAGCTAGGTTGCTGACCTTGCATACACATGAATATCACCTAGTAAGACCCATAAAGTAATTGGAATTATTTTAGTCAACTCTCTACTGTCAGCCCAATTATGATATCCCCAATATAATGTCCGGTAAGAGTCCACCGATTTGTTTATTAATTATGGTGTTGTTACCACTATCATTATTCAACTCCCGTTTATGGCGATCAAAGCTTATTAATTATGGCTTTGACTCGATCGAAATTCTCAAACCCTCTCGGTGGCCGGCCCTCCCAGGCTCCCACACCCTTCTTTGAAAAAGGAAATATTCACGTAGTATTCTAGAGCACTGCACAATCACGTAGTGTTCTAGATCACTTCAACATTATACATTTAAATACAAGTCTTCAAAAGAATATTTGGTATTGAAGTGATCTGAAGCACAACATGACGGTGCTCTGGCAGCACTTCATAAGTTGACTCTTTAAAGGATAAAGTTATGAAATGTGCATAGTAATACTACTAGTATGTTCTTTTGTAGGGCCGGCCTAACACTTTTGAGTGCCCAAGGCAAGTTCTAAATTTTGTGTCCTTTCAACTTAACAATTTTTACAAAAAAAAAAAAACTTCATCCTTGTTTGAGGGTGTCTATACAAGCAACTTGGGTTGATTAAAGAAATTGTATGACCATTTTCATTCTCAAAAATCAAAATTACAATTGCTCATAGTGAACCTAGGTGGAGATGAAATAGATATAACAATAAATATTTGTATCAGACAGTCTTGTTATCCAGACTCATTTTAACCAAAAAGAGAGGAGGACAACAAGACAAAGAAAAGCAAAATGCATATTGAAAAAGTTGGTGTAGGTGGCTCTTGTTAGTAGTATTAAGATTTGGAGTAGCCAAATACTAAGGAGTAGGAACAAGAAGGAAGGTCTGATCAAAGGGTCTGCCTTATCTTTGTCCCACATCGGAAATAAAAGGAGAAAGGTTAAGAGAATGGATATAAAAAGAAATGAAGGAGGGACTTAATTATTAGTGGCCTGTTATGGTAAATTTGTACTTCAAATCAAATGGGCCTTCTTTTATTTTTCATTTTGGGCTTTTTTTTTATATCGATAGTTGAAATTTGGCGCAACTTTGTAACTTATAATGGATTATTTTCGTTATTTGAATAAAAAAAAAGTGTTTCTACCTGCCCCATTTCTATAAAAATGTTTGTTGTCCCCAAACAAGATCTATTTTGGGGTGTCACCTAGACTTCGTGCCTTGGGAAATTGACCCTGGCCCCCGCTCTTTTGATATCCGTATGGACTACGTTGCAACTTGAATATTTCTTCAAAGGATCAAATGTTGTATTTTTGTAAGGGTCATACTAATCTTATTGGGTTATAAGACTCTTATAGAAAGATAAAAAAGACACTTTCATGAAATCCCACTGTACTTTGAAGTATACTTAAAGGTGTAGTTTAACGTACAAGTGTAATTTTTTATACTCTTAGGCCTTGTTCTTCAATATATTTTAGGTACATTTTGTGAAAATCTCATAAAATAAACATTTTATGAAAGGATGATACATGAAGTTGTTTTTCCAATTGATAAAATGTAGTGGTTTTCCTATAGATTTTATGAAACTCTCATAAAATTATTTTTACATTTTATGTGTTGAGATTGAAATTTCATATAAAATATGAGATTTTATGAAACAAAAATCTATCGAAGAACAAAGCCTTAATGACTGACTGTTACGAGTTCTTGTGCTGTGTAATTGCGTAAGCCACCAAAAGTTAATTCAATTGTGAGTTTTTTTTTTGTTTTTTTTTGTAGTGAGTTAGTTTTCCAAGCTGGGAATCCAGTGGGTATATCCGTTTAGGGGTGGACCCAACTCGAATGAATAAATTTATGGAGTTTTGCCTGAGACAAGTATGCAGTGAAAGAAATGGGGAAACTTATCGAGCCATGGGGAGTTATCGGTCTACTTCAGAGTCTCATAAAAATGTTCTAAGGTGTTCATCAACTTTAAAATAATTTTTTGATTGGCCTACAAGAAAATCAGCTCAATTTAAAAACTTTAAATAAACAACCAGTTTGGTTCGTTAAACCCAGTTGTCTTGCGAGATTAAAACGAGTCCTTAATTGACACTATTGATCTAGACAATGTCATTTTTTTTCGTTGAATCAAATTTATATGCAGCTAAGCAACCAGTTTGGTTCGTTAAACCCACTTGTCTTGCGAGATTAAAACGAGTCCTTAATTGACACTGTTGATCTAGACAATGTCATTTTTTTTCGTTGAATCAAATTTATATGCAGCTAAATTAATTCCGATACTCTAAAGTACTAGTAGCAGTTTGCCATCTTTGAATCAATTTATGTGCACGGTGCACCCGAGGTAATTCCGACAAGCTAAAGTAGCAGTCGGGTAAACCCAAGGAGTTTTAACTGGCAATGAGATTCCAACTTGCAAGATTGGAATATAAGCTCCCCAGGATGGGTAGGAGTTTCCTCTCAAACCATGTATTGTCACCCTTTGGAATAGTAGTGGGAAATAAAAAATACTGGATGGGCATAAGCCAGAAGGCTATAAAAAAATGCATTCAAAGGCAATGAGGATTAAGATTTAAGATACGAAGTACATGACATGCAGATTAAAGGGCTATCAAACATCAATTGTACAACTTTTACCTCTACTTTCCAATCTACTTCAGAATTTTCCATCGGCCCTCCAACCCAACTTCGAGATTAGTCTTCACTAGCCTATTTGCATTATAATATGCTTCAATGTGATTCTGCGGACTGATAATGAGACCAGTATTCCTTGACGAGCTGCCCAAACAGTGAACCTTCTCTCTCCATTAGATTCATCGGCTTATCATACTCCACCAATTTTCCTGCGAAAAAGAACCAAAGCATTTGCCTCACCTCAGCTTCAAAAATGGTTCAAGAAAAAGAGCTGTGCAAATCAGAAACACTGAAGGACACGATACGCCATTGACATGTAGACAATACATGTTTTAGACATTTTTACAAGGTAATTATTGAAGTATTACGTGCATATATAATCCAAAAAAAATATAACCGTGATTTATGTTCTACCCATTTTCTTTACCCATTTGAGAAAACAAGTTTCTAATCAATACAAATGTGAAAGATGAAAAATCATCTACACTAATGATCCGTAATGGCATTAAACATTAAAAAAAAAAAAGTCATAAATACAGATCCAAGCCATTCTCATTTCGTCATGGTTATGTTTTTTCAAACTTGTTCGTTGTTTTCATCTATGGGTAAGTGGATACACAGGCCCCCAAAGTATCCAAAGAGTATCAGCTTCTAAGAATATGTCTATAGTAAGACATGTCTGGGGGAGTTTCCAGTACAGCACTTGATCTTTTTGAAATGTCCATGGTTCTTAGACTGCAGGTTATAATAAGGTGAGGAGTTGAAATAACAAAAAAACTAACCATCACTGATGGCTAGAACCATTGTGCAATCCATCACGGTTGGTATCCTATGGGCCACTGTGATCACAGTGCAATCAGCGAATTCAGTCCTGATTGTTCTTTGAAGGATCAAGTCAGTTGCATTGTCGATTGATGCAGTTGCTTCATCAAGCACCAATATCTTGCTTTTCCTCAAAAGGGCACGGCCCAAACAGAGCAATTGCCGCTGTCCCATGCTCCAGTTTGAACCATCTTCCACAACTGAATTGCAAGAGAGCTCATAAATTAGTAGATCAATAAAGAAGGTAAATGGACCAATGACTCTGTTTTGTTCATAAATCTATGGACGGAAAGGAAAAGATAAGGGCATGATGAAGTGAGGAAGCCAACTTTATATCTTCATCTTCCCGTCATTTTCCACTGCCTTTTCTCTTCCCTCAATAAATTGATGATCCAAACACAACCTATGTAGCCAAAGGATTGCCTTCTTACCTAATGAGTCGAGGCCTAGTTCTTTCTCCTGAACAACATCTCTAAGCTGACACTTTCCAAGAACCTTTTGAAAATTTGAAACTTTATCATGTTGTTACAAATTGGACATTGATAAAATCATACAAAAACTCACGAAATGCATATATACACAGAAAAGGGTTTCACATATTACCTCCCATATTTCTTGGTCAGTATGTTGAGATAAAGGGTCCAAATTGTATCTCACAGTTCCATTGAAAAGAGTAGGATCCTGAGGTATAATCCCAAAACGAGACCTCAAATCATGAAGTCCAAGCATCGATATATCTATTCCATCTACTACAATCTTCCCACCTGAAGCCTCCACCAGACGGAATAAAGCACCTATCAGAGTAGTCTTCCCACTTCCAGTTCTTCCAACAATACCAATTTTGTGCCCTCCTTCAAATGTGCAACTTATCCCACGAAGAACAAGGGGTGCATCCGCCCTATACCTGATCTATTTAAACCTCATATTGTGTCACTTGCTAAGATAACCTTTCTTTTAGCGTAAATCTTGAAGTATATGAACTTTACCTGCAAACCTTTACAAAACAAATTTAAATACAATTTACTAGGAAATTTACCTGCAAATCTTGAATCTCCACTTTGCCTTCAATAGGCCAATTGAATGGGGGTTGGTTCTCTTCTATAACTTCAGGAGCTTCACTAGGTATGTGCATGTACTGGTTAAGCCTTTCTACTGAAATAATTTGATTTGCAAGTGTGCACTGGTTTCGAATGGAGTTGACAAGGGACACATTCAGTGAGAGACCATATGACAAAGCCATTCCAATAAATCCTGCCATAACACCAGCAGTCAAAAATCCCAAATCACAGAATAAAAGGTTGATTGTATTTCTATCAATTTAGTTCAAATTCTTTCTAGCTTTACAAAAGCAGTGCCACTATTTTCTTTCTAGTTTATTATCCACCACTTACCTTCACCAATTTCCTTCAACTACTTATTTCATATTTGTAGGTACATCAGTCCAAACCAACCACGTGGCAGCAAACAGTTGGACCTCTCCAAGAAAAATGGCGTCCCTTATGGCTCTACTTGGGCCTCTGGACCACATGCATCCTAGGCAAGAGGACACCTGGGACGTCACAAGACAGATGCCGATCGAAACACGACACCCTGAAAGTGACCTCCATGGGACACCCATCAGCATTGGGCTACAAGAAGGGTCTAAGTGTAAGAGAAATCTTTTTCAAACTTACCTGAACAGATCTATTTCATTCCTTAAAAGTTTGGAGGATACATAATACATATAGTACATATACACTATAAAGCATTTCATATTGTATCTCATCATCCATATCCAATGGCTTTTATGCTATAGTAGATGCTTTCTTCTTCTTTTTTCTTTTTTGCCGCTGGGGGGGTATTGACTTTGATCTATATTTTCAAGTGTTGAAAAGCATAAAATTTACAGAGTTTCACAACTGAAAGTTAAGCATTGCTTCTTTTGTCTGCAAGTTCGTTGAGATATAGTTTGAGTGTGTTGAGCAGCAGCCAGCTCTTGTAGGTGGGGAGGGATTTAGCAGCATGCAAAGTTTCCTTAAGATCATTGTATCGTGCAAGTGCTCTCCATTCAACCTGCTGCAGAAGGGGGCTTGTTTTCTATAAGGAGAAAAGAATTTCCGCGTACCTCGATCAATAAGTTTCGTTACTATTATTGTTATCTCCTATTATTGAGTTTACAGATATTCAAGGCTTATTACTAACACTAAGTACATTTGTGCCTGACCTTCAGACAATGTGTGGGTTGGAAACTAGACCTAGCTCTTTGACGCAAGGCAACCCCCTCCTTCATGAGGGTTACATGGCTTTGACCTTCCTTCAGAGAGAGGAAGCAAGACGACAACAAACAACCATTGTACTCTGTTATTGACACAGTTAGATATAGCTGCCCCGATCTGAGCCTTGCAGTGTGACCACCAAAGCACCTCAGCACGATGTCACCTCCATACAGCCACAAACCACAATTTTGACTGAATATCAGAGGCAAGTCGATTAACTACACTTTCCACTTCCCATACCCATACCCTGTATTGCCGCCCACAAGAGGAGCCACCTGTCCTCACAACAGCGGTAATCCCATCCTATTACCTGGTCTCTGTTTTTCCTCTCTCTTTCTGTTTCTCTCACACTCCCACACATTATGAAGCTCACACGCATACATAAATAAAGAACCAGCAACACTTAATCCATCGCCAAGGTGGTTGGGCTATTCTCAGTACACACCAACCTTGGAGGCTACTAATAGCATTGTAAATCAAGTTGAACATTTTCAACAGTATCAGCTTCTACGCCACCACAGTTCATGTGCTATCAAATGCCTGCGATCACCTTGTTCCAATGTTTATTGTCTAAAATATTTCAATTGGAACACAAGGACTCATATCGTCCCCCAAGGAACACCTACTGGATCCAGATGTACAGATCAAGTTTGAAGTGAACCGTTAAGTTGCTACTAGTCCATTAGCTTTATGTTGTCTTCCTCATCTTGAACTTCATTTCAAGAGATACAAGCAGTTTAAGTTCTACAGTATATTTTACAAAGCCCTGTTTGATCCTTCTGATTTTTAAAATTGCAGATAAGGATGCTCACATGTTCTCGAGACTCTTGAATCCTTAACAAACAAACCTCCATAGTCCATGACCTTGCTGGATTCTGCTCTACCATGATTCTCAGTCTATTATCCCCTCTATTTCGACCCTATGCTTCATAACTCAGTAGATACTTAGTAAACACTACTAATTTCATCTTCAAATGCATCGTAATCTATTTGGATGCTCAAATAATAACTGAAAGAACGATTAGAATACACCCACCAGAGCTGAAAGTTCCAGGAGGAAGCAAAACCATGCAGAGTGCTGATGAGGAGAGAACAACTGCACTCAGTACTCCAAGCCGCTGAATCAACCACTCATTTGCTGCAAAATTGTGGAAAAAGGGGCTAGCATTTATATCAATGAGGTCAAGATTCTTTACAAAGAATCTATCCTCCTCCTCAAATGCCCTAATTGTCACGGATCCTGCTATTGATTCAGCAAGATGATTTGCTACAAAAGACTTGGTCGTGCCATTAATCCTCATCAGCTCCTTTGCAGAAGCAAAGTAGTATCTCTGTTAAGGAGGAAACAATCATTTTCCACCAAAATAAGTTGTTGATCGTCACCAAATGATATATGAAGTTTTGCGCAACAGTAATCATATTCACTTTGTATTCTACTTTTTCCTTGATCCAGCAGAACTAGGGAGGTTCATAACCATTGCTGTGTAATACTCTTAACTTCTGTACCTTGAAATCACTCAACTAGGTGCTTCAATGGTACTTATAATTCAATAACAAACAATAGAATCATAAAAATAAAAATAAAAAAATTCTACACTTAAAGATGAATTTTTTTGAACTGGTTTAACTAGCAATGCAATGACATTCTGTGCTCTCATTTTCTTACAGACTCACGAGGACTTCCTTGACTCAATTGCTTTTCAATTTAATTCGAATAAAAAATAATATTTGTTAGAGCTTGTCCCACATTGGTTAATTATAACCTCTAAAAACTAGTACATTGCCAATTGGTTTTGAGTTGAATGCTTTAATAATATCTACTACCAAACAGTCCATTAATCACCAATATTATTCTAAATTATGCATGTTGCTGATTTAAGAACATATGTCAAACTATACCTCCTAAGAATTACCTGCAAGCGAATTGCCAGAAACATCATTAGAACGGAGACAAAGAGGACTTGCCAGGTAACAGTAGCTAATACTGTAAGATTAGCAACAGAATTTGTGGTAGCTCCAACACTGGAGATAAAGGTAAACGGAATATCGATATCAACAATACTCAAATCAACTGATACCTACATAAAAGTGGGAAACAATAAGGAAAGAGGAAAGGTTAGTTTCACAAACATTCATAACTCCAAAATAAAATGTAAACTACATTGGAGATACTTACCCTACTCAGTATCCTTCCCAAAGGCGTAGAGTCATAAAATGCCATGGGAGAGAGAAAGAGCGAGTTTAGGAGCTGTGAAAATAAAGATTTTGACGATTGCATACCCAAAGAAACTGTGGACAGAGATCGGCCAAGCAAAAAAATTGTTGACAAAAATCCAATCACCAAGTAACCAGTAATCAATCTCAATGTGCTAACATGAGGATTATCCACATTAGCAGCCATCCAAGAGTTCTGTAGTATCTGACCGATAGCAAATGTAAGGTGGCAGAGACTAGCCATTGAAAAAAGCAAGTAGCCTTTGTTCTGATTCAAGTACTGTATGTAAGGCTTGATACCAGTGTCTCCAACTTCTCTCTCTTCTAGTTTGATCAACTGATGAACTCCATAAGTTTTGGAATTCTTCTCTATATGAGCCTTCCTTATCTCTTTGACTGGAGTCTCACCCTTTTTTGGGGAAGGAGCTACATCTGCAAGCCTTTCAGTGCCGGCTGTCTCTTTGTGTGCATGGACTAGGTCCTGAAATTCTTGACTGGAAGCCAGTAGCTGATGATAAGATGCAGCGTGTAGAATTTCTCCATCCGACATTAACTATCAAGAAAAATGAAAAATGGAACAACTGTCTAAAAGCAATAGTTAACAACGTTATAATAGTAACCAACTTTGGCCAGAAAGAAAACTACAACTGTTAAAATGCAATATTAGGAGCCTGGAAGGCATTCATCAGAGTCATATAGAATTTTAAGTGCCAAGAGGAAACTCTCACTCACCAAAACAGAATGGAATGCAGGAAGAAAATCCACTTGGTGAGTTACAAGTAGGACCGACTTCGTTGAAAGTGCTCCCATAACATATTCCTGCCATAATCAAGTGAACTTGCACCATAAGGTAGTTGGCATCAAGAATAAACTGCAAGAACGCACAGTACCACTAAAAGAGAGTAGCTACATTGAATAGGCTCGTAGCAGTGTGCGCATCGACAGCACTGAATGGGTCATCCAAGAGATATATATCAGCATCCTGATACAGCGCACGAGCAAGTTGGATCCGCTGCTTCTGACCACCACTGAGATTAATTCCTCTTTCCCCTATTTCAGTGAGATCTCCGAAGGGAAGCAACTCAAGATCCTTCCCCAAGGAACACATGTCTAATGTTTCTTGATATCTCTCACTATCCAAGGCAGACCCAAACAATATATTATCACGTATACTTCCTCTCTGGATCCATGCTGATTGAGAAACATAGGCAATAGTCCCATATACTTGAATCTGTTTAAAATCATCAAAAAGAATTACTTGGCACTTTGGTCATTCATATCAAAATTCTCCTAATTTCTTGAAAGTGGGATCAGGATTATCTCCATAGATATCCACATCACTAAGAATTCGTGGTGCAGGATTAGCACAACAATTAATACCGTTATCATTAACTATGTAAAAAAGGAAGTAAGGAGCAAGTTACTCACAGTTCCCTGGGAATTTGGAACCTCACCAAGTATTGCAGCCAGAAGAGTTGATTTGCCCGATCCAACCTCTCCACATATAGCCAACTTTTCCCCAGGTCTAACTTCCAAATTAATATTTCTAAGTGTGGGCTTCGATGGATTCACTTCCCAAGAAAAATTAGCAGATTTAATAGAAATGGCGTAGCTTTTTTCTTCTATGTTTCTCTTTTGCCGGATTATATTTGCTTTCTCTAGCTCAGGTGCCTCAAGAAACTTCACAATCCTTGAGAATGCAACTTTTGCTTGAATAGTTGCCGCTATTACATCTGGAAAAGATCTCACAGGCTCCCGAACAAGACGTAAAGTTGCTACAAATGTGAAAACATTGCTAGCGTAAAGAGGTACTCCGAGAAAATAGCACGCCGCAAATGTGGCAGTTGAAACTAATATGGGAGATGACCAAAAGAGGAAGCTATTGTATGATCTACACGACTGAGCTGCTGATAAATATTTATATTCGACACTCCTAAGGTTTTCGATGACATTCTTGAAATGACTTTGCCACCCGTATAGTTTCAACACCTTCATGTTCACAAGAGACTCTTGACTGGCCTTCAGCCGCTCATCTTGGGCCACCATGAGCTTAGACTGGAATTTACGCTGTAATTTAGCAAGAGGAGCATTACAAAGCACTGTGAGAATTATGACCACCATGGATGCAATAGCAGCAAGCCCTACTGCATGGTATAGGATAACCAAAGCGAAACACAGCTGGAGGCTAGTTGTCCAAGTTTGATGAAACCAAAAAGGGAACTCTCCTACCCGATAAGCATCCACAGCAACATAGTTTGTTATCTCACCAGCTGAGCGCATCATCTTAGCAGCATTGGATAATTTTAATTGCTTCTTATAAATGGCTGCTGTTAATAAAGACCTCACTTTTAAACCCACAAGTCTGCTACGAAAGTACCACTGCCTTTGTGCTGATGACTCTATGCTCTTTGAAAAGAAAAGTGAGATGGCTAACACATAACCCTCATATTTAAAATATTCTTTTCCTTCAGCAACCTCAATAAAGAAATTTAGAAGCAGTGGACCAGCAGATAGAGTAACTATCGTTAGCAGAGCAAAGAATCCAGACACCAAAATCTCCTTCCAATGGCATAAAATAAGTGTCTTCAATATAGACGGTTGGGATGAGGGATTTTGTCGTTTTTGCTTATTGAATTGCTCCATGAATACCAGGTAACAAGCTTCGGCTCGGTCTTCCTCTCGCAATTTGGGTATATCTTCATCCTCAAGAGTTTTCTCCTTGCCCCTTGTCATCAATGGATTCAACCACCAAAAGGAGATTTTACTTAAAAAGTTAGCTTTTGAGAAAGGAGTAACGCTGACCACAAACTCAGCTCTACTGCTGCCATTGACCTCACCGTTCAATGGGGCATATAAAACATCATCAATTGGTTCATAGGTGTAGCCATTGTAAGTGCATAGCAACAACAAGCTTGCTCCAAGAAATGACAATACATCCAAAGCAACCTTAAAAGACACTTCGTGGATGCTTAAGGCAGAAGAGAGGGATAAACCACAAGCGATTCCAGCAAATAAGAAGGCCAGAATAGATAAAAGCTGCAATGAAGCTTTCGGAAAATGTTTTCCCCAAAGGCTTATGGTTAAGCCCACTGACAACCATGTTAAGCCCTGAAACAAAACTAGTAACCACCAATGCAAAGGCAAAACATTGTTAGTCAACCTTAACATCTTCACCAGCACCCAAATACTGAAGGACAAGTATATCACTCCCAAAACACCATTGAAAATGGCAGATATAATCTGCAAGCACGTGCTGCCATGAAAGTGGATTCGCATGTATCCAGATTTTGATGATTTTTTCTGAATTATGTTGAATAAGAACATGACCATGATCAGTATATCAAAACCAATAATCATCGCATGGTTCATACATGACGAAGGTTGTGTTATAAGCTTAAAGTCAGTGCTGCAAGGGCTTTCCAGACCAGCTGAACAATTCGATTCCCCGCAGAACACAGCCCATAGGCCCTCCATTTCTTTTCTATAGCCTCTCACCCAGCAAAGTCTTCACTGCATACAACAATTGATGTATAAGGCTAGCAATTACAAACAGCGGACAAGCAGAAAGTCTAAATAGAGTACAAATCTCCTAGCTAATTGCAAATTAGAGATGGTGTAAACTATCTCTGTGAGAAAAACTTAAAACGCAGCACTGATACCATGCCATCATGCACTGTTTGCCAACCAATAATAACTAGGGAAAATGACGAAAACATGGCAAAGGAGGACAAAAAGAATGATTTCATGGCCATAGTTTCGGAAATGACCAATACATGACACGAAGAAAAAAAATTCCACATACATGTCATTTTATCATTGCAATACCCAAAATATCCTGGAGTGACCCAAATCATGCGAAACCCTAAGTGCAATAGTTTTGAGATAAGGTGCAATGTTGGTTCATACAAGGTCTAGACATAATACAGTTATGGTGCAATGTTTCAAAAGCCTGTCCAAACAGTTTGATTTGACCAAAAAATGGCAAGACAAGTTGACCTAACCCAAATTTAATGAGTTTGAGCTAATCGAGAAGGAAAAAAAGAGCAATTTAGACTTCACAAAGCATGCCAGTTGTACTCACTTGAGTGCAATATAGTTCCAGCTGGAGTGCAATACATTTTGATTCATGATTCAATATATATAGTTTCATAAAAGGAGCAATTGTCAGTTTTTCCAAGATATAAAATTGGATTTAGACATTATACGGGCAACCCAATCTTCCTCATGGGGTGCAATGGTATTCTCAAAGGATACAATGTTAATTCACTGAGTTTGAGGAATGACTTTGACATAACCTAAGTGCAATGAGTTTGAGCTAAGGTACAATGTTAATTCATACCAGGTGCAAACCTTATTCAGTTACACTGCAATGGTTTTTCTCAAAACAAAAAGTTGGATTTAGACATCACCTTTACAATCCAATTGTCCTCATTTGGGTGCAATACTATTTTCAGAGGGTACAAAAATAATGCACTCAAGGTGCAATATTGTTTCATAAAAGGAGCAATGATTGTTTTCCAAGGGAAAAAATGGGATTAAGACACATTAGCAACCCAGTGGACCTTGTTCTGGACCTTATTCTGGTCCAATGTTATTGTCAAAGGGTGCCATGTTATTTCATTTACGGTGCAAAATTTGTTAATACAAGGAGCAAATACTGTTTTCCTAAAACAAAAGTAGAATTAAGATAGCACATTTGCAATCTGGTGCAATGTTATTCTTAAAGGGTGCCATATTATTTCACTTAAAGTGCAAAATTTGTTCATGCAAGGAGCAAGGAGTGTTTCTGAAAAAGAAAAAAAAAAGTGGGATTAACACTGCACATTGGCAACCCAATGGTCGTCATTTTGCTGCAATGTTATTGTTAAAGAGTGCCATGTTGTTTCACTTAAAGTGCAAAATTTGGTGATACAAGGTGCAAGAGTTACTAACCCAAACTAAAATATTGGATTAGGAAAATAAAAAAAATTAGTCATCATCGTTTAGGTTTTCATTCAGGTGCATTTAGAAACAAGCTTTAATATGAACACAGTAATCTTTTTTAGCCCATATCGAAACAAGCTTAATGCATTAAAAATAATCAGAAGCAGATACACATGAATCCCAATGAGATAGGACAAAACTAAGATTAACCCAGTAATCCATTAGACATAAACCTCCAGTAAAGTAGAAACCCACGTTCGAAATCAACTGAGTTAAAATACCCAAATCAGCAATAGTCGCCCAAAGTGGAAGAATCTTACATCGTTTTGACAAATCATCTACAGAGATTCAAGTAGGAATAAAAAAAATACAGGGAATTTTTGTGATTGGAGACCCAAAGAGGGACAACGAAGCTTTAGATTGATGCCGGCGTCAATTTGTGGAAGAGGGGTTGGGTGTATGGGTATAATTCACAAAGGGATATTTGACAGAAGTTATTTGGGGCTACCACTTTTGTGGAATTACTATTTTCCTTGTCATGCATCCAATCATTTCCAAAAACCTTCCCATGAGATTGTCATTTTTTACTTTTAATGACCACTGAATTGTCATTCTCCCCTAATAACTACCATGTTAGAACGGGAACCCACCTTTCAAATGTAACTAACTATCCATGTCAATCCACTAACTGCCAGTCTTTATCATGGGGTTCACTATGCAAGTATGCATAGACGGTAGATTTTTGTTGAAATTTTCTGTTGAGCATGAGAAAAGAGGAACACCAGAAGAGCACAACCACACTGTCAGAATGAGGAATATGAAGAAAAGCTCCAGAGAAGCTTTTATGGTGGACTAATAGCAAAATACTAGTAATATTTCTCTCCAAAAGGATTACATAAGAACTGCCATTAATGCAGAGTTCCACCTATGAAAGTATTAACAAATTCTACTTACAAAAGTAACAACAAATTAATAATGATGTCGAAGACAACACACCTCAAGTGCCAAATAGGAAGACCCCGCTCAAAACTGTTTTCCAGAGCCTTTTGGTGGAAAATGTTTCCTAAACTCCTGCAAAAGTGCCAAGAACAGTGACAAACAGTCGAACAAGCTCAAGTGCATACATATATTACATCCATGTTGCAGAGTCCAACACAAAATCCAATTAAGAAATATGATTTGAGTTTGCAGGTATCATATTCTAGATAGGAATATCTTTGCATATCTTTCCAAGTATATGAAGAGAAAGTAATCATGCACAGCAAGTTCAAGAGAGAATATTCTCAACTGATGAGATACCCGAAATAGTGGACCGTGCTTTTGTGTCCATTTGTAGGCTCTTCTCAGACCACTTTACTTATTTTTAGAGCTATCAACTGTCTTAAAATCATGTTGGCCAAGTAGCAATTAAAATACGATTAGAACACATTAATACAATTGAATTTCCATCCACTAATGTGTCCCAAAATGTATTTGATATACAATTAGTAAAAGATTTTGAACATGATTCCAAAAAGGCCTTGACAAATTGACATTGGATGTTATAGTGTCTCAGTGCGCAAAGATATGAATCTACCAAGTCTTAAGCGAACAAGTAGCCGACCCAGATTCATTGGCACATAAGGCTCGGTTTAGTTTGGTGTGAAAAAGGCCAACAAAAGCATTCAACTGGACAAACTAAAGGTACTGAAGAGGATTCTGGGAACACAATGGAAAAGAAGAAGATACAAATCTAAAGTTACCAAAACAAAAACAAGAACGAAACAAAGATCAAAGAAAGGTTTGGGAAAAAAGTAAATTTGAGTAACTCCACTCAAGCATACATCATTCTGAGAGCAGTACTGACCAGACAGAACCAAGAAACCCGTGCTCTTCGGTTTTTTGACAGTCTGGGAATGCGATCGTGTTTGATTGACAGATTTCCAAAATATGCAGGTGGGTTCGATGGAAGTAGAGAAGGATCATCGCGCATGCACAGAGTAAGTAGGAGGAGTATATACTTGTGGGCGAATCGAATGTTAGGTTGGAGGATGGAGACTGCATGTGGAATATCGTCATGGCTCACGTCTCTGTGTCTAAGAACAAGTATTTGTCGTCTTCCTCGTGAATTGACAAGGGCCGTTCATTTTTATTTTTATTGTCTTTTTCCATTCGAATATAGGATTAGCGGGGAGTCACTGAGTCTGGAAGCTATCCAATATCCATACTCCTAACCTCTAAACGTCTTGTCAAGGCTCAAATCCTGAATTCACTTGTGAAAAAATCAAGTGATAGCCACTAAACTACAAAATCCTTGGCCAAGGCCGTTCAGTTCAACTGTAGAATATGTGTTTGGGATCTCTGGATGATTTTTTATAATCTAATGACTGAAAGGATTTGTTTTCATTTTGGTTAAAAAGTTGTCGAAAGGTGACAAGTATAAGAAGATGAACGTTATGAAAGGCAAACAAAGAAAAGGAAAATAGGTAATTCTGCCAACACTCCTCTCAAACACATCACCAAACAGGGTAATTTTCATCACACATTTTGACAAGCGAATCATTCATTTTGTAGGTCTTGACACGAACAATATTTATTCCAAAACTCAAGTTGATTTGATTTGAGTCATCGGACATTAGAAAAGTCCAAAATAAAATTCATGCTTTATTTGTCCGTGTTTTAGGGACCAGGAAGGGTGATGTGTACCCCTTGACTATCCGATAATGTTTTAGACAACCCAGATGTGTTCGGAAATTTTAATTTAGTTTTGATTTATTTTTACAGATAAAAAATCAAAACACATCTGGGCCGTCTAAAACAAGATCGGATGGCTGAAGGGTGCACAGCACTCCTGGATTCGCGTTTTTTAGGCTCCCAAATGTTATAGCATGCCACAAAAGTCCGAAATAAAATTCTGCAGTGACTTCTTTGATTCTAGACTTACAGTACCTTTTTTTTTATTACATGTACATAAACTATGCATTGACTAATTTGGGTTAAAAAGGTTGTCAAAACCTAATCAACTCAAGAACATGACCCTAATCTGGAAAAGTTAACAAAATAAAAAAGCTAGAAACTAACATTTCATTCTTTATTTGTATTTTCGTCTGCAAAATTCAATTTAACTATGGCAAAAATATTTTTAGTTTCTGAATCGTTACCTTCTAATTGAACTGGATTATGACGTATGTTCAACTCAAAACAAAAATATAATCCAAACAGCTTACTAGTACATGCCTAAATATCGAAATTAAATTACGTGTGTTAGTCTCAAGAGGTAAGGAATGAAATTCTGAAGCATGGGTCCACTTCTTTTAAGTTTGAAATTTGCTGGAATTTTAGTGCAAAATCAAACCATGTAACCCTTCGGAATAGCAGTGGGAAATCAAAAAATATTGGAAGGGCGTAGGCGAAAAGGCTAAACAAAAATGCATTCAAAAGCAATGAGGACTAAGATACACATGACACATTATAGTGCTATTGCCTTCTGGTTCCCAATCTCTTCCGTTTCCATTGGGAGCCTGAAGTGTGTTATTCCAGAACACTAATAACATCCATCCCATCTTGCACAGCTTTTACCTCTCCTTATCCAATTCAGAAATTTCCATCTTGCGTCCAACCAAATTTCGAGATGGTTTCACTAGCCTATTTACCCTGCGAAAAATGGCACCGTTTGGCTTTACAAAATGCTTCAATGTGATTCTGCAGACTCAGAATGAGACCAGTACTCCTTAACGAGCTGCCCAAATAAAGAGTCTTCCCTCTTCATTAGATTCATCGGCTCATCATACTCCACCAATTTTCCTGCAAAAAGAACCAAAGCATTTGCTTCAGAAATTTGAAAAGGGTCCAAACAAAGAGCTGTAGGATAGTGACAGGACCCAGAGCCCAGGACACGGCACAGACACGACAACACACCAATTTGACAATGCATGTTTTATACTTTTTTTTTACTCCATCCGTCCCCAAATAATACTCTAGTATTTCATTTTGGGTTGTCCCTTAATAAGTACCCATTTTGAAAAGTTAATGGTAAAAGTTGTACAATTATTATTTTGTCTTTTGGAAAAGTTAATGGGGAAAATTTTGAAAAGTGGAATAAAAGTTGATGTGAAAGGTGTAACGACGATGTCTCTTTAATAAGTTGTAATTACGAAACTACACACTTAAAAAGGGTCGGAGGAGTACCTATTTTCATTGTAGCTAATTGAAAACATATAACCATGATTTCCATTTTACCAATTTTCTATACCCATTTGCTGAGCAAAATAAATAAATAAATTCTGTACCCATTGGAGAAAAACAAGATTCCCAGCAATACCAATGTTATGGAGATAAATCATCTACCATAATGTTCTATAAATGTGAAAAACAAGATCATTTTGGCTGTGTTCGGTTCATAGTTTTGAGGGAGTTTAGTTTTGATGATGTAAGCAGGTGTAATAAGTGGAGAGAGATAGAGAGAAAAGTGAGAAAAATGATGATGTCAGCAAAACCAAGAGTGGCCCAAAACTGGGCCAAAGTTGCCAACCAAACAAGGCCTTTATCATTGTATCCCTGTTATGTTTTTAGAACGTGTACTAGTTATAATCTATGGGCAAGTGATGGACACACGTTCACCCCAAGTATTGAAAGAGTATCGGCTTCCGAAAAGATACATATTCCTTTCGTCCCCATTTATTGGTCCCTTTTGGGATTCCAATTTTTTAAAGAAACATCATTAGATTCATTACACTTGTCATAACTTTATTTTCTCTTTTTACCCTTTAAAACATCATCATTGCCTTTTCTATTACTAGTAATTAATTAAAAAAGTGAAGGGCAAAAAAGTAAGCTCATCAACTTTTGCACGTTACTTTTGAACAGTGACAATCGTTTTGTGACAGCAAAAAGTGTCAAATGGGCAAAAGATTGGGGACGGAGGGAGTAAATTGTAAGAAATGTATGGGGGAGTGTCTGATACGACACTTGATTTTCTTAGAGTGTCCATGGTTCTTCGCTTGCAGGTTATTATAAAGTTAGGAGTAGAAGTAACAAAAACTAACCATCACTGATGGCTAGAACCATAGTGCAATCCATCACGGTAGGTATCCTATGGGCCACTGTGATCACGGTGCAATCAGCAAATTCAATCCTGATTGTTCTTTGAAGAATCAAGTCAGTTGCATTGTCGATTGATGCAGTTGCTTCATCAAGCACCAATATCTTGCTTCTCCTCAAAAGGGCACGGCCCAAACAGAACAGTTGCCTCTGTCCCATGCTCCAGTTTGAACCATCTTCCACAACTGAAATAACAAGAGGGCTCACCAATTACTAGCTCAGTAGAGAAGGTAAAATGGACCCTATGACTGCGTTTGGATCACAAATTTGTGGAGGGAAGGGAAAAGGCGATGGAAAATGATGGGAAGACAAAAACAAAGTTGGCTTCTTCACGCCATCATGTTCTTATCTTTTGCGCTAAGATTCTTCTCCCACCATAAATCAATGATCCAAACACAACATTTGTAACAAAAGAATTGCCTTCTTACCGAATGAGTCAAGGCCTAGATCTTTCTCCCGAACAACTTCTCGAAGCTGACACTTTCCAAGAACCTTTTGGAGAAATGATATAGCTCACGAAATTATTAATTGCAAACTCATATACAAGACAAGCATACACACATGCGCATTTTTATATACACACAGAAAAGGGTTCACATATTACCTCCCATATTTCTTTGTCGGTATGTTGAGATAAAGGATCCAAATTGTATCTCACAGTTCCATTAAAAAGAGTGGGATCTTGAGGTATAATACCAAAACGGGACCTCAAATCATGAAGTCCAAGCATCGATATGTCTATTCCATCAACTACAATCTTCCCACTTGATGGCTCCACTAGACGGAACAGAGCACCTATCAGAGTAGTCTTCCCACTTCCAGTTCTTCCAACAATACCAATTTTGTGCCCTCCTCCAAATGTACAACTTATCCCCCGAAGAACAAGTGGTGCATCCTGCCTATATCTGATCTGTTTTAACATCGTATTTTGTTAGTTGCTATGCTAACCTTTCTGTCAGTTTAAATGTTGATGGATATATGATTTTACCAGCAAATCTTGGAAAGTTAAAGTGAATACCATTGTGTACGATATTTACCTTCAAATCTTGAATCTCCACCTTGCCCTCAGTAGGCCAATTGACGGGAGGTCGATTCTCCTCTATTACTTCAGGAGCTTCACTTGGTATATGCATGTATTGGTTGAGCCTTTCTACTGAAATAATTTGATTTGCAAGTATGCACTGGTTTTGAATGGAGAAGACAAGGGACGTGTTCAATGAGAGACCATAGGATAAAGCCATTCCAATAAATCCTGCAATAACATTAGCTGTGAGATATCCCCATATGACACAAAAGAAGTTGATTACATGTCTGTCAATCTATTTGGTAATTATTATTAGCGTGCAAAAACAGCACCACTGTTTTCTCTCTTGTTGATTATCCAACTCTTATCTAGTTATCTTCACCATTGGTCTTTAACTACTTATTTGATAGTTGCAGGTATATCAGTCCAAATAAAATGTGGCAGCAACCAGTTGGACCCTACCACAGAGGCACAGAAGATATGTGGCTGCTCCCTATCTGAGCCTTGTAGCTTGACCTCCATAGCACCTTGTCCCATTGGCGCCTCTGTTTGGCCAAAACCCACAATCTCCACTGAATGTCAGAGACACGTCCATGACCAATGACTTCCACTGCTCGTACCCTCTAAGAACACCTACGAGAGACGCCACATGTCCTCACAAGAGCTGTCTTCCTATTAGTGCTCAACACATCTGTATACAAGAACTACACCCCCATACCGGACAAAGAACTATTCTGGGTTATATTCTCCATTGCTCAGTCTCTCGCTCCAGGTTTCTCCAACAGTCACCATCTCTACACCACTTTCATGTGCTATCCAGGGCATACCTCTCCTCCCACCCCCCCGCAGAAGACCTAGTGCGTCCAGATGTGCAAGGTCCAGTTTCAAGTGTCAACCGTTGAATTGCTACTTGCCTATTAGTTTTCGAATGTCGTCTTCATCTTGACCTTTCTATTTTGAGAGACAAATAGTTTAGTTTCTATATTTTAAGAAAGTTATGTTTGACCCCTTCTGCTTTTTAAGATGCAGATAAGGTTTACCTCACATGGTCTCGAGACTCAAATGTCAAAGACCATAAACCCCCACACTCCATGACCTCGTTGGTTTCTACTCTACCATGTTTCTCTCTCTATTTCTACCTTTCTTCCTCTTATTTATTTGACACTGTGTAATAACTCAGTATAAAATAAGACAGAAAACAATAATTATTTAATCTTCAAATGCACAATAAATTTGTTTGGGATGTCCAAATAAAACCTGAAAGAACAATTAGAACACCCACCAGAGCTGAAAGTTCCAGGAGGAAGCAAAACCATGCAGAGTGCTGATGAGGAGAAAACGATTGCACTCAGTATTCCAAGCCGCTGGATCAACCACTCATTTGCTGCAAAACCGTGGAAAAAGGGACTGGAATTTATATCAATGAGGTCAAGATTCTTTGCGAAGAATCGACCTTCCTCCTGAAATGCTCTAATCGTCATGCATCCTGCTATTGATTCAGCAAGATGATTGGCTACGAAAGACTTGGTTGTGCCATTTATGCGCATCAATTGTTTTGCAGAGGAAAAGTAGTATCTCTGTTGAAAAGAATTCCAGTTTCCAAAAGAATTAGTTGTCAATCACACCATATCTGTTAAAAGTTTTATGCAACGGTTATCATATTCAATTTGTTTCCTACTCTTACTTTGATCCAACAGGATTAACAAAACCTGTAACCAGTTTATGTAATACTCTATGACATTGGAATCACTCAAATAAGTACTGCAAATTCACAGAAGATATGCTATGCTAAAAAACATTAGATTCGTAAATAGTCACACCCTTGTGAAACTTCTTGAACTGCTTATGGAATGATGATCTATTCAGTTATGTTTTCTATTTATTTATTTTTTGCATCATAAGCAGCATTTATTACCAAACAATCCATAAATCTCCAACTTGTCAATGTGTGTGTACGAAGTTTCACAACAAGTTGATTTGTCAAATCATGTAATATTCATTGCATACTTTTAATTACGCATGTTGCTGAGTCAAGAATCTATATTTACATATACCTCTCAAGAATTACCTGTAAGCGAATTGCCAAAAACAGCATTGGAATAGAAACAAAGAGGACTTGCCATGTAACTACAGCTAACACTGTAAGGTTAGCATAAGAATTCATGGTAGCTCCAACACTGAAGATGAAGCTAAATGGAACATCAATATCCACAATACTCAAATCAGCTGACACCTACATAGTGGGATAAAAAAAAGGCAAACAAAGAGGAAAGGTTAGTTTCACTAACATTCTCAACTCCAATAGATGATACTATTTTTGAGATACGTACCCGACTCAGTATCCTTCCCAAAGGTGTAGAGTCATAAAATGACATGGGAGCTCGGAAAAGGGAGTTAAGGAGCTGTGAAAACAAAGATTTTGAGGACTGCATACCCAAAGAAACTGTGGACATAGATCGACCAAGCAAAAATATTGTTGATGAAAATCCAATCACTAAGTAAACAGTTATCAATCTCAATGTGCTGACATGAGGATTATCAACATTGGCAGCCATCCAAGAGTTCTGTAGTATTTGACCAACAACAAATGTAAGGTGACAGAGACAAGCCATGGCGAAAAACAAGTAGCCTTTGTTCTGATTCAAGTACTGTATGAAAGGCTTGATACCAATGTCTCCTACTTCTCTCTCTTCTAGTTTAATCAACTGATCACCTCCAGATGTTTTAGAATTATTTTCTCTCGGAGTGTTCCTTATCTCTTTGACTGGAGTTTCCCGCTTCTTTGAATGAGTTACCTCTGCAAGCTTTTCAGCCCCTGCTGTCTCTTTGTGTGCATTGACTAGGTCCTGAAATTCTCGACTCGAAGCTAGTAGCTGATGATAAGATGCAGCATGCAGAACTTCTCCATCTGACAATAACTATCAAGAAAAATGGAATATGTAAAAACAGTGTCTGAAGCAATGAATGCTAACAATGACATAAACGGAACTCTATTTGTAAGAAAAAGGAAACATTCAATTGGAATGAACGCAAAAAGACTTAAGTTCTCTAAATATGTGAATTGCAGTACCCATCCCTAGTCTCACACAGACCAGAATGCTAAAAATGGTTAAACAATGAACAGAATAGCTGCTCTTTTCCAAAGACTTTGTTGGTTAAAAAATGCAATATTTGGAGCCTTGATGCATTCATTTGAGTCATATAGAAGGTTTTGAAGTACTTCAAGAAAAGGAAATTAATGGTTCACTAAAATAGTAGATAGTAGGTGAACAAGTACGTGATCCATTTGGAGCTGCAACTAAGAAGCAAGACAATGTTGAAGTTGTTACAAGGTCTTGGTCAGAACTCAATCCTAAAAGCTAGCTCGTGAAGTGAGGGTACCCTCACGCTTATATACTTCATATTACTTTGGTACCTAGATGTGGGACTTCGCTTCACAGAAGTGTCCCCATTTCACAGAAAAGATCAGCAAGCAAGTAAACATCATCCTAAGGAAATGACGTACTGTTGTAATTGGATGATCCAATAGCATAAACCACAATATATTACAAGTTGCATGCAATTCACCAACCACAACATCCCAAATTTGTATAATAAACCACACTCAACTCCATCGACTAATGTGACTGCACCAAGAATTCAACGAAACAAAGTATAGAGGGGAAGCTACACATACCAAAACAGAATGGAACGCAGGAAGAAAATCCACTTGGTGAGTTACAAGTAAGACCGTCTTTGTTGAAAGTGCTCCCATAACATATTCCTGCCACAACCAAGTGAGCTTGCACCATAAGCTGCCAATAACAATAGTAAAATGCAATAATGCACAATAGCACAAAAAGAAATTAGTTACATTGAATAGGCTGCTTGCAGTGTGTGCATCCACGGCACTGAATGGGTCATCCAAGAGATATATATCAGCATCCTGATACAGTGCACGAGCAAGTTGGATCCGCTGCTTCTGACCTCCGCTGAGATTAACACCTCTTTCCCCTATTTCTGTGAGATCTCCAAAGGGTAGCAACTCAAGATCCTTCACCAAGGAACACTTCTCTAATGTTTCTTGGTATCTCTCATTATCCAAGGCAGACCCAAATAAAATATTATCTCGTATACTTCCTGTCTGGATCCATGCTGATTGAGAAACATAGGCAATAGTTCCATATACTCGAATCTGTTAATAAGTATGAATTAGAACCACTTTGGCCGTTGATATCCAAATTCTCCAAACTTCTTCAAAGTGGGGACAAAGGTTATCCCCAAACATATTCACACAACCATGAATTTAAAGAGCAGAATTAGAATAACAGGTAATACTATTGTTATGAAGTTAGGACGTACTCATTAGCTATAAAATAAAAAGAAAGTAAGCAGCAAGTTACTTACAGTTCCCTGGGTATTTGGAACCTCACCAAGGATTGCAGCCAGAAGAGTCGATTTGCCTGACCCAACCTCTCCACATATAGCCAACTTTTCGCCAGGTCTAACTTCTAAATTAATATTTCTTAGCGTGGGCTTCGCTGGATTTACTTCCCATGAGAAAAAAGCAGATCGGATGGAAATGGCAAGGTCTATGTTGCTTTTTTCCCGGATGTTTGCATTTTCTAGTTCAGGTGCCTCAAGAAACTTCACAATCCTAGAGAATGCAACTTTTGCTTGAATGGTCACCGCTATTACATCTGGTATACATCTCACAGGATCCTGAACAAGACGTAATGTTGCCACAAATGTGAAAACATTACTAGCATGTAAAGGAACTCCAAGATAGTAGCATGCTGCAAAAGTGGCTGTTGAGACCAATACCGGAGATGTCCAAAAGAGAAAGCCATTGTATGACTTACGCAACTGAACTGCTAATAACCATTTATATTCCACATTCCTCAAGTTTTCAATGACGTTCTTGAAATGACTTTCCCATGCATATAGTTTCAACACCTTCATGTTCACAAGAGCCTCTTGACTAGCCTTCAGCCGCTCATCTTGGGCCACCATGAGCTTAGACTGGAATTTATGCTGTAATTTAGCAAGAGGAGCATTGCAAAGCACTGTGAGAATTATCACCACCATAGAGGCAATTGTAGCCAGCCCTACTGCTTGGTATAAGATTATTAAGGCAAAACACAGCTGGAGGCTAGTTGTCCAAGTCTGATGAAACCAAAAAGGGAACTCTCCTATCCGATAAGCATCCACACTGACATAGTTTGTTATCTCACCAACTGAGTGCATCATCCTAGCAGCATTGGATAGTTTTAATTGCTTCTTATAAATGGCTGCTGTTAATAAAGACCTCACTTTCAGACCCACAAGTCTGCTACGGAAGTACCACTGCCTTTGTGCTAAGGACTCTAAACTCTTTGAAAAGAAAAGTGAGATGGCTAACACATAACCCTCATATTTAAAAGTTTCTTTTCCTTCAGCTACTTTAATAAAGGCATTAAGCAGCAGTGGACCAGTAGATAGAGTAACTATTGTTAGCAGCGCAAAGAATCCAGACACCAAAATCTCCTTCCAATGGCATAAAATAAGTGTCTTCAACACAGATGGTTGGGATGAGGGATTGAGTTGCTTTTGCTTGTTGAATTGCTCCATAAATAACAAGTAACAAGCTTCGGCTTGATCTTCCTCGCGCAATTTGGGTAAATCTTCATCCCCAAGAGTTTTCTCCCTGCCCCTTGTCATCAATGGGTTCAACCACCAAAAGGACATTTTACTGAAAAAGTTAGCTTTTGAGAAAGGAGAAATGGTGACAACAGACTCAGTTTTACTGCTGCTACTGACCTCACCATTCAATGGGGTATACAAAAAATTGTCAATTTCTTCATATTTCCAGCCCTTGTAAGTGCATAGCAACAATAAGCTTGCTCCAAAAAATGACAATATATCCAAAGCTACCTTAATGGACGCTTCTTGGATACTTATAGCAGAAAAGAGAGATAAACCACAAGAAATTCCAGCAAATAAGAATGCAACAATAGATAAAAGCTGAAATGAAGCTTTCGGAAAATATCTTCCCCTAAGGCTTACGGTTAAGCCCACTGACAACCATGTTAACCCCTGAACCAAAACAAGCAACAACCAATGCAAAGGCAAAATTGTATTGGTCAACCTTAACATCTTCACTAGCACCCAAATACCCAAGCACAAGTATATCACTCCCAAAACACCATTGAAAATGGCGGATATAATCTGCAAGCGCGTTCTGCCATGAAAGTGGGCTTGCATGCCTCCAGATTTTGATGATTTCTTTCGAATGATATTGAATAAGAACATGAACATGATCAATATGTCAAAACCAATAATCATCGCATGGTTCATACAAGACGAAGGTTCTGTTACAAGCTTGAAGTCAGTGCTGCAATGGCTTTCCATACCAGCTGAGCAATCAGATTCTGCGCAAAATATTGCCCATAGGACCTCCATTTCTTTTGTTAACCCTCTTGCACAGCACAAACTCGTCGCTGCATACAACAAATGATGTATAAGGCTAGCAATTACATACACTGGATAAGTAGAGAGTCTAGCTAGAGTAAGATGTGTCCTAGTTATTTGATTACCATTAACACTTTTACTTGTTTACTTACTTGATTGTTGTTAAGGGAGCCATGGCAACCACTCTTATTTTATTCTCATTTACTTCTTTAGGAAACTATTTTATTTGTTTACCCTAATTCACTAGGAAAGAGATATATAACCATACGAACTCTTGGTAGTGATCTCAACTAATTTTCTAATGAAAACGAGTCATAATGTGCATGTGAGCATAAACCGTTCTTACCCTTTTTTGTGACAAAATTAAAATGTGAGTTACTAATTTACTTTAATTCACTCAAATTTGAGTGACTAATTTATTATAACTGAATTTACTCAAATCTAATACCACGTTCACTTTTACTCAAACTAACAGAGACTTGAATTTTATAAATTTTGAAATGCAAGCAATTTTCGGTCTCAAATGAACACATAACACTAGTGAAGTTTTTACTCAAATTTAGATCTAAATTTTTACGCAAATTGCAAATGAGAGATGGTGAAATCAAACTCTTTACAAGAAAAAACAAAACGCATGTTGCTACCACGCCCTCGTGCTCTTATTGCAACCGAAGAATAACCAACCATGTTGGTAGGGAACCCGCCTTTTGAAGGTAATTAACTGTCCCACATCAGCCCACTAACTGTCATGTCTGCAGAGTTGGCTTCACTCTGCAGGGAAGGCAGTTTTGGGCTGAATGGTGATATTGCTTCTCAATGATGAAGAGGTATCACATCCAAGTTTTTTTTTCTTGTTTAAACCATTAGAAAAAAGAACACGAAATTTAAAATTAAAAAATTCATAATTAATGGTGAAGCCAATAAACCTTATGGACAAATAGGTAAGACCTTTGTTCCTCCACTCGAAGTTGTTTCCCAGGAGCCCAACTAAGAACAGCCAATACAAGCTGTAGATAATGCACAACATAATTCAATTAAAAATTATGACATGCGTGTGTGGTGATTGTTTGTGTTTAAAGATGCATATCTTCAATCAGGAAATCATGCAAAGCAAGTTCAACGTAAAGTATTCTGAATTAATAAGAAATTCGAAATGCTTTTGGGGAACATAATGCAAAAGAAGAAAAAGGAGACAAATGATTTGGGTAAAAAAAAAAATTACCGAGAAACTCAACCGTACATCATTCAGAGAGCAAAACTGACCAGAAAGAACCTCGAAACCAGTAATCGTCGTCAACCCAGAACGATTAACAGAAACCCATTTAGTCTGTGCTGGAATTAGAGCGTGTTTGATCGACAGATTTCCAAAATATTATTCGGGTGAGTAGAGGCGGTGTTTTGATACATTACGGAACGAGCGAGACTGTGTTCAACGGAGTGGAAAAAACATGGGCCAAAATTATTAATGCAAATGTTTCAAGTAGTTTAAATTCGGTGGGTGGATATATATAATGATGGACGATGGGTACAGGAGCGAATGGAGAAAGGAGATTGCAACTTGAAAATCGTCATGGCTCACGTCTATGTGGGAGAACTGCAAACGACAAATTGTTGTCGTCTTCCTCTGATTCTCTCCGTCACTAATTTCAGATTTGTAGTAGAAGTAGTGTTTTTTAAAAAGAGGATTATTATACCAAAAATTGTATTTATTTTTTCAGGTATATTCTTAACTTGTCGAATTTGATTGATTATTGTTACAGAGTTTCAATTATAAATTTGTGGACATGAATTTTTCAATGTCCCAAATGAAACATGAGACTATATGAGACGGATTACTAAAACATATTGGTAATTTTTAGTCTCAACAAATGATTACCAGTGGTTTTGGATTCCACGTATTTTTTAAAATGACACATCTATCTATTGAGGCTGATTTTTTAGATGAATTTGTGGAATTTTATTATTTCTTATTCTTTTTTGAAGTCGTGGATTGAAATTGGTTGGGTCAGCATGTGATTTTTTACATAATACTAATACTTTTAACTTGTGGACACAATAACATATCAGAAAATGATTCATGCTCTAGTAGCCACAAGTTATTAACATTTGATATTAGATCTCTTTGACTGTTTTCTTGTCATTGACCGTTGTAGGTTTTGAAGCCAATGGTTAACATCTAGTGGCGGTCCTGGCTGATTCACTTAGAACTTTGGTTTTTTTATATTTTAATAACTTAGGATGTTCTACCATTTTGTAAATCGCCGATTTACGAAGCTACTCTTATGAATAAACATGCTAACCCCAAATCCATCCAAATTTGTTTTGTGAGGAAATCAACTTAAGATCAGAGGTTGGAACAAACTCATATGTTCCAAGTCAAGACTACTTCGTCAACCTTTGAGGTTCACTTAGAACTTGGGTTGCTGTAGGGGCGGACATAGAATTTGTAAATAGCAAGCGTCAAACTGTTTGGTTCTTTTTACTTCTTCGCAATGAAAAATGATTGTGTGCGAGCGTGCCAGAGAGAGTTTTAATCTCCTCCCTCATATTAACTTTGAAAAAACCAAACCTAATCAGGCGATTATGTTTTGTTGGTTCAATTACCTCAATTAAGAGGATTTTTCTTAATAAGTGAAGAAATGCAAACCAATAAACTTAGGAAATCAAAGAACAATAAAGAAACAAGACACTTCGATTGATGAATCAAAGGTAAACTTACTTCGAAATTGTCTTCAACTTCAAATACGTAATATGTAATTTCGAACGGGTGATTATTCTGAAACAACCGAGATAAAAATGATTGCTTATGAAAACAATCGGTATAAATCTTAATCTAATTCCTAAACTACTTCCTAATCTACTTCGAACCTGATTCGAATCCTAAACTACTTGAAACCTGGGTTCAAATCCTAAACTACTTTCTTAATGAAACAAACCAAGATCGGGCTAACTTTAATATTTGCCACAAGATTTGTCCCAAGGGTTTTCACTCTTCAATTTCTTCTATTTATGAGGCGTTCTTTTGTAGTTTGAACTTCCCATCTATGAGCTTGAATGCGGATTGGTTTTGAACTCTAACTTCCACTCCAGAAAGTTGGCGGTTATTCTCACTCCGCGTATGAATTTGAATTCTTTCTTCTCCCGGAAGCTTTAAATCTGCCGTTTATTTACCAGCTTCGAATGATAGCGTGTTAAAGGGGAATAAGCTGCGCTTGGGAAGTATTCCATGTGTTACCGATTGCCTTGTTTTGAACTGCGTGGGGCTTGTGTCTTTCGGATTAACATTATGGGCGGCCCGTTACGTATTTAATAATGGCTTGTAACTATAGATACTTGAGTCATAAGCTGAGGAGTATCACGACATCATATTTAATCCACTTTACATCTTACTAATCCGTGTATCTCCCGTTGTGAGTAATTCTTGCGGCGTTTGTGAGCTTTTGATTCACGTGTCAATTAGTCACATTCGGGCCGTTAATTTTATATGTAAACACAAACCATATGTATTCCTACATTAATAACAAGTATATTTCATAATTTATATTGTTATATGTCATGTCAAAAGGAAGACATTAGATTATGTGTAGTGGGTAATTTTATACACATATTCAAAAAATGGATTTTTTTTCTTTTTGAACAGGATAATAAAAAAAAAATGGTTGATAACTTAAAACTTGAAAAAAAAAAACACACATATATATAGAGCTTTTTTTTTTTTTTTTTGCAATCATTGTAGGAGCCAATCCTGTAAAAAAAATACAAATTAACCTCAAAACTCGTACTATGTGTGACAATATTTGGAGCGGTTCAGGGGCGGACACCCCTCGGCACTTGTGTTCGCCCTTGGTTACTTGCCTACTTGGATTTTTTTCCTACACTTTAATTTATTTAGATATGTAGTACTCCATCTTTTATTATTTTCTCAAAAAGTTATATTAGTGCTCCAAGTCAAACCAAATCGAGCATTAAGTCCCAATAAATAAGAATTGACTACATAAGTTCATTTTTTTCATTTTGTTTTGTAGTTCCCAAACAATTAAAAGATCATCCCATCATCCACTTTCATTTGGTGTTAAAGTAATACTTAAAACAAACTTTTTTACCACAAGGTTTTCCAATAATGCTATGGATACACTAAAAGTGCACACCAAATACACACCAGGTGATATGGATGATGAGGAGCCACTTATCTTTTTGGGTGGGCTCTAAATTGGGTGGCTTTCCATCCGTTACATCACCTAATGTGTATTTGATGTACATTTTTTATATACCCATAGCATTATTCAAGATTTTCCGTCTTTAAAATCACATTCACATTTCCTCTCTTTCTTTCTTTATTTCAAATCATAGGACAAATGACGTATCGATTAATTTGAGATCCAAATGCAATGATTAAAAAACACGTTAGTCATCAATCGCATAATTAACAATGGAACGTATGTGGGACAGGTCTACTGTGAAAAACGACCAAGACCATTAATGGCCGCCATCCTATTATGTGCTCATTATGGGGGTTCTGAATCACGATAAAAATCATTTATCTACTCTATTAAAGAGGTGACTTTATATTCAATCCAAAATTAATTATTTATTTTGAAATGACGTTCTAATGAGCTTGACTCCTTTAAATTGGTGGAACTAGTTCTCAAGCTTAACATACTACGGCAGTTGAGAGCCCCTCTTCCTTGAGAGGGTTGCAACTCTAGTCTCCCCCTCCTAACATCTTACAAAGAGGAGGGAAAAAAAACCCAAATTTAATTGCCAGTAAGTGGAAACATTACTCATGTTTTGAGTTTTTCAAATGATAAAATGAGAATTCTCATTTTAGTTGAGTTTTATGGAGGGGTGATAAAATTACATTATATGTTCCAAAATGATACTCCCTCCGTCCGGATTTGTTAGTCCATTTTAGGAGTTCGTGTCATTTTTCAAATCATTACATCTTATAATTTATAATGTTTTATGTAATTTTAAAAATATTATCTTATAGAACTAATTAAGATCTATCAAACAAGATTCATATTGGACATATAATTACTTACTAATTTAAAGATATCACTAATTTTTCTTCCGGTTATAATAGAATGAGAGACAAATAAATATGGACGGAGGGAGTAAAACTTAATTTGATAAAATCTCCACCTAATGCATTATTTACAAATTATCTAATAAAATCTGGTATTGATAAAATCACTCCCTAACTTTTAGCATATAAGAAATGATTTTGATAAAAATATCCCATTTTATCCGATTTTATTATTTGAAAACATAGCTTAAGTTTCACAATCTTATTCATGATTAATTTCATGAACAGATGAACAGTATCTTTCTTTAATTTTTTCCACATACACTTTGTCAATCAAATGTAGCCTAAGAGTTACGGTAACAGAAGACTAGCGAAATAGATCTAATTGGACAGAGTTATTCCCATTCAAAAGAGGCTAATGTAATACGTCAAAAGGTTGGGGCACAGTGGCTGTGTTTGGTTAGATAGTTTAATTTAATTTTAATGATGTCATAAAGTGTAATGAGTGGAGAGAGATAAAGAAACAAATGAGAGAAATGATAATGTCATAAAATCTAAAACTAAAACTAAATAGGGAAACAAACAAGGCTACTATATTTTGCCGAAACCTCACGGGAGGTCGCGGTTCTAGTCTGGGATGCGGACTTCCATAAGCCGAGCATTTTTTTGACGATCGGAGCCGTCCAATGTGTTCAGAAGGTATTTTCAAAGTTTCACGCTTGAAATCTTCAACAACAAAAATACCGGAAAGGTATATATCTGGTATTTTTTTCACTTATTTTTCACGGAGACTTTTAAAAATACTTTTTAAACACATTGAATAACTCGAATCATGAAAATTTGATCAAAAAATAGGAGTCTCTTTATGGAAAGCCTATCAAAGAGTCCTGATAGAAAAAAGATGTGTTTTTGTCACTTTTTGGGTTCCAACACTTTTTCCTCTCTCCTTTCTTCTCCCCCTCTCTCTCTCTCTCCTTCCCCTATGGCGGCAGAGACTACCCACATTTTTCTTCTCTTTCTTCCGTCCTCTCTCTCTTCCTCCCTCTTCCTATGTGAAGTTGTCAAGACACCAGTTATTGTTTGCACCATTTCTTTCACCATTTTTTTTTTATGACACTAGCTCTACACTAACTTTACTATTGAAGCAAAATTAAGCACAAAAAATCCTCCCAACGTTCTAAAAAAATGGTTACTTTTAGGTAATTGTATCACTCAAATAATTATTTATATCTCATAATTTATAACATTTTTTTAATTTTAAAATTTTTGTTTGATAAAACTAATTGAGATCTATCAAACAAGATCCATATTAAATATAAAAAATAGTATAAATTAGAAGATATAGACATTTTTTTATATTCTAAACAAGGAAAGATAACCAACAATTTGGAACGGAAGGAGTAATTAATTGTGCTATTTATTCCATATCTCCTCTTTATTTTCATTTACTGGTAGGGTTGGCAATGGGGATGGGGTGGGGCCGGAGTCCACTATCCCCGTCCCCGATCCCCGAATCTCTCCCCCATCCCCATCCCCATCCCCGCCCCAATCCCCAATGGAGATCATTTTTCCCCCTCCATCCCCGCCCCAAACGGGGAACGGAGATCCAAACCAGGGATTCGGGGAAATTCTAAAATGGCTAGCTTGTTTTTTTTTTCCCGGTTACCTTTACAGTAACATGAAGGGACTAGAATCCACCATCAGCATCTCCAAAGTCAACCAAAATTCTTCCATCAAATGCAACAGAACCTTAAAGATTGAGCAAACCAAATTTGTTCAAAAAAAAAAAACGCATAGATCTATACACACTAGATGTACAATATACACCAAATAAATACGCATAAATCTATATACACACTAGATGTACAACATACACACCAGATTTACACATCAAAAACATCCCAATGGACCATATCTACATATTTACAACACCTATACATGCATATACATACACATGGAGAGAGAGAGAGAGAGAGAGAGAGAGAGATACCCATAGAAGTGAATAGATCTGTGAGAGGATGCTGATGACGATGATCCCATCTCGGTGTTACGATCGGTGTGTGTGTGTGTGAGAGAGAGAGGGAAAGAGAGCGGCAGCTTCTCTCTCTAAAGTCGGCTGTGAAAACTGAAAATGAAATGTTAAGGTTAAAAGATCTCCTTGGATAAGTATATATGGAGTACTGTGAATATTAGTTACGTATAGTAATAAATTATGTCCTTTCTCATTAAATGCACAAAGGAGTTGCCAGTTGGATGGGTGGGATGTTGGCATTCTACGTGTGAGGCTTGGGGTTCAAACCTTACCTCCAACATTTTTGCACGTATATTATATAAAACAGGGATTCGGGCGCGGAAATACACTACTACCCGTCCCCAATCCGATCCCCAAACTTTTTTAAAAAAAATCCCCAAATCCGACCTAATCTCTAAACAGATCTCCAAAAAGCCGATCCATTCGGATCGGGGGACCAGATCGGATTCGATCGGGTCAGGAGAAATTGCCATCCCTATTTACTAGAGATTCCCTTAGATAGGATAATTGTGATTTTTTTTTATCTCATCATCCACATAAAATCATCCACTCTAATTTACCTCTGAATTAATAAAACAGGTTTTAAATATATTTACTATGATATTTTCTCTCTTTAAAACCACCTCTCCTTTCTTCTTCTTCTCTTTAATGATAGACCAAATGACATATTGATTAATGTGATTTGTGCGAGATTTTATTCAACTATTCTTTTAACTTTTCTCATAGGGCTTTCATTAAGTATATGGAAGAAAAAAAAACCTTTTAATATATTTTTTACATTTTTTAATCTACTTTTATATAAATTTTACATATTTCAATATATTTTTTAAATCTTAACAGAAATCCTCTAGCTAGGCTTCTTTTAACATTTTCAATTATTCAAAGCTATGTTTTTTTGTGTTCGTCTTATTCGTGATCGATCGAATAATCAATAATGGAATCATTGGAACGAACGTGATGGGTCTACCGTGAAACAAGACCATTCAGGGCTGCCATCATGTCAGTGGGTGCATAGGGCTGTAAACGAGCTAAATCAAGCCGAGCTTTAGAATATTCAAATTCGCTTAGTAAGTTTTTAAACAAATTTGAGCCGAGTTTGAACTCAATGAAAATTTGACGAGCCGAACTCAAGCCGAGCTTGCCAAAGTTTGGATCGAACTTGAACTTGTTCACAAGCCTTAATGAATAGAAAATATTAGATATATATACTCTCATACAAGTCTAGAACTTCAAACAATTTTTTTATTTTGTTCATAAAGAAGTCTATACATATATAAAATTATAAACACATGTTAAAATTTAAGTTTATAATACTTTTTTTGAAATTCATACATGTACATATTATAAAATTTTTATTATGTATTTGAAAGTTTATACATTTTCAAGGTTATATATGAAATTCTTATGAGATATTCATATATATTCCAAATTCGCGAGCCTAATCGAACCGAATATTGTCAAGTTCATGTTCGGCTCATTCATTAAACGAGCTTAAAATTGAGGTTCAGGTTTAGTTCATTTAGTATTCAAACCGAACTCGAACGAACCTTTACCAAGTCGAGTCTCGAAGAGTTCGCGAACGGCTCAATTCATTTATAGCTCTATGACACCGTGAATGTGTCCGAATTATAGTGGGCCTGTTCGTTTTCTAGTTTAGTTTTAGTTTTGGTTTTGGTTTTGGTTTTGATGACATCATCATTTCCCTAATTTCGCTCTCTATCTCTCTTCACTCATTACATCTGCTAATATCATCAAAACTAAACTAAACTATTTAACCGAACACAGCCAGTGAAACTGTGGAAGCATCAAGCATCAAACCGACAGATTCAATTTTTTTTTCCTTTCTTTTTGAAACATCCAGTATATTAGGAAAAAACAAAGATACATGAAAAACAACTCGGTTCGTTCGAGTTCAGTCTGATGAGGACATGAAAAAACTTTACAGAACCGTTCTATATGTACTGACCGTTTGGTATCGGCCACGCATTAACGGCACCGGGGACTCCGTTTGGATCTCACACGGTCGATCCGAGCCGTTCATTCATTCCAGATTCGAATCCCGATATGGGCTTTGCAAGAATCACATCAATCGGACGCTCCTAAGTGCTCAATCCAAAATCACCCCATTTCGCACGGCTCGAATTGACTGTGTGGGTCCCAAAACGGGGTCTCCGGCACCGGTTAGTGCGTGGTCTGTACCAAGGGTCGGTACCCTTGGATTTTCCATACTTTATATTCAATTTAAATTATTATTTTTGTCCAAAAAATAAATAAATAAAAACTTTTGTCAATAGAAAGGTTCTTTATGTTGTCTCACAATCTATATGTGAATAGTTGAACTATATGCGACCACTTTTTAAGCCCAATAGCCCGAGCACTTTTTTGGTTGTCAATTTAATGCCAAAATACACATTTGTTTATATCCCTTTTCTATTGAGTTGTATTTTATTTTCATTATTATTTTAGAGTATTTGTATTAATCAAATGTATAATTAGAATCATATGGCTTTGTTTGGTTGAGAGTTTTGAGAAGAATTTTTTGAGAAATATTTTTGAGATAATGTTTGGATGAGTTTTTGAAAAAAATAATAATTAAAGAGATGTGTAATAATTAGAGAGAGATAGATAAAAAAAAATGGGAATAATGATTGGAAAGAGAGATATGAGTAGAGAGAGAAATGTGATTAATGATTAGAGAAATGAGAGATGGGAAAATAAATTTTTTGAATTTTTTTTAAGAAATGTGAAGTGAACACAATAATTGTGTCTTGTAATGAGTGAACAAGTGTCTGTTAGATGTTAGCCCGAGAGGTTCAAAATTCAAATGCACCTTTTTTTAGATTTCTGTTAGCCAAGAGGTTTTGTGCAAATTGAAACAGTTCGAAAGCAGCTCGAGTCAGTTTTGTGCAAATTGCAGAAATCTATAAATATACAAAATACATCAGTCATCAGCCCCCAATGTTCGAAGTGAGAGAAACCATTAGCGGCTTCGTGTCTTCGTCTCTTGGAGTGATAGAAAGATCGATTGATCAATATTTGTTCAAGTAATCTCCAAGAGGTTTAAATCAGATTCAATCTCTACGGTTGAGTTGCTTCCAATGGGTTTTTGCAAGCGTAGTTCAGAAAGCTTGAAGATTCAAGGTTGCGGTGGTCAATCACTTGGTGCAATAAAATAAGGAGTCAACTATCAGTCTTGAGTCAATTGTGAGAATTCTAATTTGTGTAGTAAGGTCGATTGTAACCGGATAATAATTTTCTATAATGCTTGAATCCTTAATTTTTTACTCATCTAGGGTATTTTACGTATATCTAGGCATGTATTTTCAGCGAATAACTCAGGACAATTGGACAACCATATGTTGTTAGAAATAATGAAAAAAAAAGCTATACAAATTCAAATGTATAAACCAAAAAACAGTAATCTCATGTTTCGGAAGCAAATGTTGATTATGAATGAGAAAGGCTAAAAACATCGGTGTTTGGAAGTGGTAGGACGTTTTTCACACCAAAAATATATTTATAAAAGCAAGGAATTAACCCTTGTTCAGAAGAATAGTGGTCAAGTCCAAAGTCGATCCGCAGAGACAATTTGGCTAAATTACGTTAACTTCAATTAATTTCTATTTTAATTCGGAAAAAGAGATTGATCGATCGATTTTGTGAATTACTAAGGTAAAAAGAGTAATAATAATGAAATTGAGTGAAATTAATGGAGAGAGAATCTAGGGTTCTGAATCCACCCCGACCTCGTAACTAAGTTATGCATATTTTAGAAATAATATTTCGAATCATAAAGGAATATCGCTAGGACTTGCAAACCCTATCGGTATTCGTCTAGAAAATAATTGTGTTGCCAATGGGCATGGACTATCTCATAGCACAAACCGTCTCGCTGGCACAACCTGTCTATTTCACAGGCTGTCTAGTGGCACAATTCGTCTTACGGGCATAACCTATCTCAATCACCTATTATATGTTTTTATTTATCTCTTACTCTTTGGTTGGTGATTGGTTAGGCTGGAAGTAGGTTTTCACACGCCATCTCTATTCACAATATCTTTCTTTAATTTCTCACCATATACACTTGTTTAATTTTCTTCATATACACTTTCTCAATCACATGTCCTAAGACTTGCACTGATATAATGCCATGTGTTTGCTCGAGTAGGTATATGAGACAGGAAACAAAGGGCATGCTGCTTAATTAAAATGTTACAATGTTGAAATTCATGAAGAACGAACATTCCAAATCTTGGGACGATTGGAAGTTTGTCCGGTTGGGAACTTCAAAGCCCCAAGAATTACGGTGCACAAACTAGCTCAAAGAACTTCAAAGTGCCGAGAATCAAGGTGTGCAAACTAGCCCAGACACCCGATTATCACGGAAAAAGAAGAAGAAGAGTATCTCTATTCTTGTGTGAAGCTCATGTCTAGTTATTAACCCGTTAAGCACCTTTAAGCCAAGAACAAATATAAAACCTGCACCAATTTAAGACCAAGGTTGGGCAAAATTAGCACAAATAATTATGAATTTATGCCATATCCCAAATGCAAAAATTATTTCACTTTTTTTTCGGTGCTGATGCAGAGATTGAGTAGTTAATAATTCACATCATATATGATACGGCTAATGATTTTCACACCTCTTTCCATTTTTGTCTTTATTCACTATGAAATTACCAAATTACCCTTAACTCACAAGTCATTTTTTCATATGAAGGATACTTTGTTACTTTCAAATCAGTAAAGATAAACAAAAAAAAAAAAAAGAAGTGTTTTTGGTAATAAAAGAGGGTGTGAAATTTTTTTCAATGAAATGGTGTGATTTTGGATTGAGCTTATACAGTTGTCCGATTGTCTTGATTTGCGCATGGCCCACTCGGAATTCAATTTTGAGAAGGATGAATGGCTCGGATCGATCGATTGAGACCCACAACGGCGTCCACGATGCCGTCGATATGGTGTCGGTGCACCCTTCGGTGCAGATAGAAGGGTTCTAAAAAAACAGTGCAGACTCAGTTGAGATTTGTACAAGCCGGAAATGTACCCATAATGGCGGTCACAGACTCCCAAATCCCAATAGATTTGTACTAGCTGAAGTACTTTTGCACAGTGACGGTTGAGATTGCACGGCCTATTCTCTACCGTCCAAATTTGGACGCGCTTAGGGACTCACTTTTAGGTCCCACACAAGTGATCTAAACCGTTCATTATTCTTAAAATATTTTTCCGAAGAAGAATGAAAGAAAAACAGCTCAATTGGACATTTAGGCTTGGTTTTTCATTTGCTAAAATGGACATTTGCTAAAATCAAGTCAGTGATTTTAGAAAATGATGTGGGGAGGTGATTTTATCTCCAATGAATCTGGACATATATCACCTCCCCACTTCATTTGCTAAAATCAACTTTTTGATTTTATGAGATTTCTATTTTAGCATATGGAAAACCAAGCCTTAGAAGTACTTGAACCAAAATCCCGCCTTTATTCATTATAGCTTTATTCACCTTTAGAAGGATGTGCTCACATTAAGAATCATAACTATTCATTTTGTCTATATTTATTTCTCAGGAGCCTAGGCGAAAATTGAGTTCAATCTAATATCAGTGAGTTCTTGATGTAAAAGTTCAATTTTTTTAGGCGATAATTTTAAACAAAAATAAATAAAACTCTAGATAAAGTAGTTACACAGTATATATGATTGGGCTAAATTTTTGCATGGCCTCCTAACAAGTGAATTTGGACATAATGAATAATTTCAATCATCGAATTAAGATACAGATTGAGTACACTCTCGTCGAAAGTGAACAAATTTTTTCTCCAGTTAATGTCACAATTTGGATGATTCAAAGGTGGATGAGAGTGTTACAAGTAGTAGTAGATGCTCTTTCATCAACTAGCAAAAAAAAAGTCTAGAGTGAGAAAGTCCCTCTTCTCTCTAGAAAACCCTAAAATCTTTTCAGCTTTGGGGGGTGGTTTGCCGCCGCCATAGCCACCTCCCCCACCCCTTTCTCGCTCCTCCCTGGCCTCACTACTTTGGCCTTCACCTTTTAATCTTATCCCGTCCGGCTTCCTCCCATTTCCTCCATCTCCATTTTCACTCTCCTTTCGTAGTTCGGACCCCACCCTTCTTCCAACCTTGTGCGTTCAAATCTAGTGTGGATTGGAGTTTTGGGGCTCAGTTTGGTGCTTCTCCGGCTAATAAGTCGCTAGAACTGGCAACGACGGCCATGGTGACTAGGTTTTCTAGCCGGAGGTCTTTTGGGGTCGTTCTTTTTATTATTATTATTTATCTCCCTTTTGGAGATCTGTTTATCCCCTTTGTGGGATTCATAGCCCTTTGCGAGGGTGCTTTTTTGGATTTCATCTATATTGTTTTGCTATGGTTTGAGCTGGGTGTCCGTTGGGATTCTCTACTACTAGATTGACGACGGACTCTACGCTGACCTTGTGTTGGTCTGCTTTGGCAATACGTGTCTTTGGGGCTGCGAGCCTGTGTGCTATGTTGCAGTGCTCATGTCGTAAATTTTGGTAGTTTTGGTTCAATTCTGTATTTTGAGATGAAATCTTTGCCTTGGAATGAATATCTTTAAAAAAAAAAAAACTAGCAAAAAAAGAATTGTGGAATATTATGGAAGTGAAAGCAATGTCGCCTACAGGGCTACAAATTGATGCTCGAATTAGGTTAACTCAACGCTTTACATTAGTTTGATTGTTGAGATACATACTGGAGTATATACTAATATAGTGGGTATGAGCTTTTCACGTCTCCTAATCCAATTTTTATTAATTAAATTATAAAACTATTCCTAATCTAATTTTTATTAATTAAATTATAAAACTATGAAATAGAGACGTAGCCTATACACTTTAGGGCAGATTCTACGAGCAATCATTTTTGTGCTCCATACAATCCAATTACAATATACAATCCAGAAGAGGTGGCAAAATCCCTTATTTTCTAAATGCCACAAAAAATCAGTTTAACTTCCAAAAAAGCCCTTACTCTATTTTTCTCCCACAAAGTTTCGAAAATCCCCTCTATCCTCACTCCCTCCCCTTCACAACACTATTCACTCAGCCCAAACCCTCTTGACCTCCACTCCCATTATCACCGACCTAAATTCACCGTCACAGGCACCAATTGAACAACACCACCGACCGGTTACTACCAATTCCACCCGGCAACCACCCACTAGCAGGTACCCTCTCTCTTATCTATGGGTACACCAAAAATATACCCCAAATGCTTGGCTGCAAAAGGATGATGACAAAATGAAGTTGCACTTATATTTTTTTGAAGAGAACACATTAGAACTTCTCCACCATCCACATCATCTTGTGTGCATTTGGGTGCATTTTTTTATATACCCGTAGCATTTTTGTTATTTTTCAGGGAGTTGTAGAAAATGATAAATTTGTATTAAAAACAAAAAAGGGTTGCCTATAGAATTTGCCTACGCTTCGCCTGTAGGAAATTGATTCCGCACAAGTAGCCAAATTGAACGAGGATTCTCTTCTTGGTTGTATGAAAGTGAAAGGAAAGTGTGGAACCCATGCGCGACAAGAATGGGGATTGATCATGACCAATATCCGATCGAGCTTCACGAATCACGGCACAAGACTAGTAGTAGTAATTTATTGGATCCCAATTTTTCAGAAAAAACCACGTGTGATTGACAGATTGAGACACAAGGTCCGATTATCTCAATTATAATTTAATTATTATTTTTATTTTTAAATTTTATTTTTATTTTTTTCTTTATCTCTTTCTAATTATTAATATCTATTTTATAATTATTTATCATATTTCTCTCTCTAATAATTAATATCTATTTTATAATTATTTATCATATTTCTCTCTCTAATAATTAATATCTATTTTATAATTATTCATCATATTTCTCTCTCCAATCATAAATATCTATTTTTTAATTATTTATCATATTTCTCTCTCCAATAATTAATACCTATTTTTTTAATTATTTATCATATTTATCTCTCTAATCATTACAAAAATCAAAACTCAAAAGTCAAACCAAACACAACCGACTAGTATCACCCCAGTTGATTCTTTTTTCTTTTTGCTTTAAGGTCTGAGTATCCGGATCAACTTACAATTATATTGACTATTTTCTTTCCCGATTTGATTAAAGACAAATCATCCATGCCAAGACTAAAAAATTCACAAGAAACTATTTTGTTTTACAGTTTGACTCTAAGAATCAAATCTTAATTAATTATAGTAAAGAGTAAACTCACTAATCAACTGAATTAACCCTGAGCTCAACCTAGTTGATTCAACTCCATACCCCTATGACATTAATGGATCCCCTTAGAAACAATAAAAAAAATTGTGACCACTCACTAATTTCTCACCGATAAAGAGGATGGATCGTCCCAACACACGACAAAACCAAGACCAATTTAGGCATTGTTTGGCTAAATTGAAAAAAATAGTTTTTTGGTTTTTTTGGTTTTGTCCTTATTCAAATTTATTTTGTATTCGTTGGTTTCGGTTGATTTTTTGAGGTTTCTTGGCTTGTCTCGACGAGAGGAATCTAAAAAGTATAAAATTATTAGCCAAATTTTAAATTTTGTGAATAAAGACGAAAAATAATCCAAAAAACCGATTTTTTCAATCATTTTTTGTCTTTATCCACAAAACTTAAAATTTGGCTAATAATTTTGTACTTTTTAGATTCCTCTCGTCGAGACAAGCCAAGAAACCTTAAAAAATCGACCGAAAACCAACAAATGCAAATTTTTTTTGAATAAGGACAAAACCAAAAAACTAAAAAACTAATTTTTTCAATTTAGCCAAACCAAGCCTTACTCTAGTCAAAATGATATGAGCAGACTACATGCAAACCAACACATTCTCACCGGTCAAAAGCATTTTTTGACGTTACAAATTTTAAACGAATTCTTGCTGGTCAAAATTAACTTTGAAAAGTAAAAATTCATTTCAAAATCTAGACTATTAATTCTTGAGATGGATGATCGGAATGTGTTGATGTGCGCATGTGTAGTGTACCCATAAACAAATTGATTATTTATTCACCAGTGTCATGAAATAATTACAGCGAAACTAGAGCCAGCTGTTAAAGGCATCTGCTAGTCATGGCTAGCAATGATCTCACTGGTTTTACTCTGTCAAGGCATTTGCTGATAAAAAATGATAGATATACACCCTTTCAACCACTTTCCACCACACCCTCTCTCACATATGTGATGGGCTCACCAGATGGGTCTCAGTGGGCTCCACCAAACATGTAAGAAAGGGTGTGGTGGGAAGTAGTTGAGAGGGTGTGTATCTATCATTATTCTTTGCTGATCATGACTAGCAATAGTCTCACTAGAAACCAGCCGAGGCTACATATATTTGTCTTCCTTCTTTTCATTATTTTTCGTGAAAATCTATTTTATTTTTCACTTGCTTATTTTTTGTACAATAAATAATTATCAATAATTCACATAAATATAAACAGAAAAAGAATTACGAATAGTAAAAATGAGTGCATGAAAATCAATTCTCTTGCAAGTATTAGTATTATGTTCGATAATTTTCATCATTCCCTGCGTCATCTGATCTGCTTCACCAACCCAAGTATTAATTACGTGATCTGGTAGCTAGTCTTTCATTTTCATGGCACTTTTTTTCTACTGTGAACATTATGGAATCAAAATGAATAACAAATAATGAAAGCTTATTAAACATTCATCAAATGTTTGAGCGAATGGTTGTCAGCTTAATTGGTTTACATAGTAACTAATTCGACTGAAAAAGAATCCCCTTCAATCCCTAGCCTAATGTAATAATAGTTATTCCCTCCATCCCAATTTATTTTGCTCAATACGAAACTACGTGTAATTTTCAAACTAAAAAATAATGTACTTATAAAAATAATTTTCTAATCAATATGGATTTTGTTTAATGGATCTCATTAAAATTTTTAATATGGTGCAAAAAAAATTAAAAATTATTTTGATAAATACATTATTTTTTAGTTTGAAAGTTACACGTATTTTCGTAGTGAGCAAACAAATTGGGACAGAGAGAGTAAGTGATAAAGTACAAAAAAAATGCAAGCTAACATAGTGGTAAAATTATTTATCTATATATATATATATATATATATTTGAAAATGTATATAATAAAAATCTCACGTTCCAAATCGGTTAATTCACGGTTTCAAAATCAAAATTCATGCCGGAACCGCAAGTCACGGTTTTTTATTTTTTGAAGCTATATCCAGACTATTAATTCACGGTTAAAATTCAAAAATGTGTGGATCAAATTGGTCCGGATCGGATTCACGGTTTACTGGATTTTTAAACAGCCCTAGAATTTGGGCACTCATTACGATTTGACAAAACCTCAAACAGTTCTCAATCAGCAAAGAAAAAGACAAGGAAAGGAACAAGAAAAATCGTTACACCCAATAATTGTTTGTTTCTGTGACAACTTTTGAAGACTTCTTCATCTGGGAGTTGTGTAGCTGTGATCCATATACTGTCACGTGTGGATCATGTGGTTGGAAAAAGTTTTCCAATTTTAAAATGGTGTTTGTTGACTGAAAAAGTTGATTTTTTGTTAAATTTGTGTTGTATCCATTCATTAGGTGGCCCAGTGCAGTTCGTCTGTGCTCTCAAAAGATGTTCATTTATTACTTGATCCGTGGACCATAATTGATTGGCAAACAAAAGATTAAATCGCAAATTGAAAGTACCACCTAATCATTTTTTATCCGCAATAAAATTTAGTGTATTAGGAAAAACTTGCCAAATAGTACATCAAGTTAAGTTCATTACGTTACTTGAGAAAGTAACAGAAACAAAAAAGAAACAGAATTTTGTTTCTCAATTCCCTTGAGTTTCAATTTGGTTATTAAAATCAGTTATGGGAAGTATGGAAAGACAGAGAAGTTCCTTTTCTTGGTTGGGTAAACTATATTAGAGTTACAAGTGGTGGCTAGCTCATGCAGTAGAGTTTTTGAATATCTTACACTGTATTTTGGGATCAAGACCCATTCTCCGTCCCCCATGTATACGCGCGCGCACGCACACACGCACACACACTAGAGTTTGCTAATTGAACTGAACAAGTCAAGCACAGTATGACGTAACTTGCTTCTTATTACATGTGTTCAAACTTGACTTGAGCTTGACAATTTTTGGAGAATAATTGTTCAAGTTTGGCATGAGCTTGAAGTTTTATGCTTGGCTTGGCTAGTTGGCTTAACTCGTGAAATATGCAAATCAATTTCAAGCTTTTAAGCCTATGCTTGGAATCGTGAAGTTTCAAGCTTTCAAAATTGAGCTTAGCTTAAGCTCAAGAACCTTCAAAATGAAATGAGCTAATGTAAAGCCATAAAGATGAACCAGACGAACTAACCTAGGACAAAACAAACTTACAACATAAAATTATGTTTACCAGTTATCATTCATTAAATTAAAAACCCTTAAAACTTGTCCCAAAACCATCTTATGCTAAAAAAAAAAAAAAAAAGAGAAGAAAACAAACTCTTCTTCTTTTTTTTTCGTTTTTTTTTTTCCAGCAATCAAAGTGCTCGGACTAGTTTATGCACACAAAACCTACTTTGGAGTATGTGTTTAGTTTTTTTTTTTTTTTTTTTTAAACTGCATTACATGTTTAGTTTGTAATCATAACTCCTTTGGGCCTGTGATTATTCATGGGCTAGAAATAAGCCCGGACCAAGTCGTTCCCTTTCCCCGCGTTTGGAACCCATTCCGTTCCTTATTTGTCTGGCCCAATATTATTTTATTTTCTGCTCGCCTCTTACTCTCTTTTTGGTGCAATTCTTTGTGCTCTTTTTTACGTTTTGGTTACCCGGCCCAAAAAATGGAGGCTGCGTTTCAAATTTATCCTTTTTTTTATCCGCACCATTTTTTTTTTGTTATGCACACCAAAAAAGAAAAATAGAAACTAAACTCTCTCAAAGGTCACTCCTCTCATATCCATCTCTAGAAGTGTGATAATATCATCAAGCGGGTAATATGCGACACTATTTTCTCAAACTTGGTCGACTCCCGTATTTGCAAGTTTATTCACAACTTTGTTCCGTACCCTCTCGAAAGTATGCTTCAAGTCCCAGATAATTCCAATGACGTTCACGGGGGCTTTGCACTCTTTGATCAGAGTGCCTAAGATAGTCTTCATCAATCAAAGCAATTGCAATTACAGAATCCGACTCAATCATCATTGCTTCCATTCCTTGATTTTGATTAAGCTCCAGTCCTCTGAATAACCTCCACAGTTCAACTTCTAAGTGTATAGTCGTGCTTCCCAGATACTTGAGAACCTAGTGGTATGTGTTCTCTGAAGACTCCCTCCATCGATCTTTTAAAAAATGTGAGTTTTTGATTAATAATTACTGTTTATAATTGAGAAAAATAAATGTGTTTCATATTTTAAAAAAACTAGTGATTTTCATTAAATAGATGAAGAATAAATAATTAGACTAAGTGGACATCAATTTAAAAAGTTCAATGGTTTGTTTGAACTTATGAAAAATAAAAATAAAAAATTTGTAGGAGTAATTTAGACAAACATTAAAAAGAACACGGTTTTGTTTACCAAATAGTCACTTGTAAAATATACCCGTTTGCTTCTTCTCCCCGTCTTCTTCTTCTTCTTCTTCTTCTTGTTTCTTTGATCGGGTTTTTCTTCTCAGATCAAAGAGAAGGAGATAAACGATGGACTACGATTTCAGAAACAGGGCAAACCCACCGTACGATTCCCATGTCCCTTCTTACAGGCCAACAACAACAACATCTTCATCATCAACAACCCATCCGACGTACGGACCGTCTTCTCTCTACCCGAGGGTGGGTCAATCCGGCCACTCCCTCAACCCTTCCGCCGCACGAGCCTCCAATTTTCATCACCCGTCTCCTTCCTCCTCGTCTTGTAAGCATCGTTATCCATTTTTGTCGGTATATCGTTACTGTCTGCAATTTGTTGGCAATTTGTGATCTTTATCCATTATTGCGAGTGTTCTGATTTAAGACATCTAATTATACTTATTGAATAATTTTGGCTTATGGGTATGTGGAAATTGTGTGTGTGGTGCTAAGATTGCTTTCTTTTGTTCTGAGGTTATTCCTTAGCAAAATTCGCAGCTGGATTAGGGTTATCCATTGTTGTCTGTATATCGTATTGGGGACGTCAGTTTTTTGCAATTGGTGGTATATTAAATTGGAAGACTTTTTCTTGCGAATATCTATTCTATTACAGGAAGGGGCTTCCATGTGGGTGTAAACGCTTTTATGAAGCCGCGCCACGAAAGTGATTTTCCTTCTTGTCCTTATAAAAGAAAAAAACTTCCAATTACCTTGAGCATAACATAAATTAATTGTTAGGGGCAAAGTGTGAAATCTTTCAGGCTCAACCTAACTGCTTGTACCGATTTAAAGGATCTAATTACATTTCTTGAACATGTTGGAATATGGATTTTTGTGAGTAGTGTATGTGATGATAAGATAGCTTTGTATTAATCTATTGTTATTTCCTTTGCAAATTCTGCAGCGGGATTAGGGATTAGGGTCGCTATAAAACCGGAATATCGGATCACACCACCCGTGAGTTCTCTATTTGATGTGGTTCTATTTTATTTACTTACATTTGCTGACGTGTCTTGATTATATGGTTCGCATAGTGGCTATAAATGTGGATGAATTAGATAGATGGATTTTGGTAAAGCTTGATTAATAGTGGATGCTGGTTGAGGGTTCTTTTTGTACTTGTAGTCTCTCATTCTATTGGTGATCAAAGTAACAATGTCATATATTTTGAGTTTATAAAGATATCTGGTGTCTTGCTTGCTTGGTTAATTAGTTGCATGCGGTAGGATTATATTTTATGGGGCTTCTAATCATATCCTGCATGTGTTCCGGTTATGTATGGCTGTTTTTTTACCCTCTTTGTATCTGGGTGGCATTATCTTTAGGCTTTTTCTAATGGAATTCTTGTTCTATGATTAATTAGTCTTTTAGGGTCCTAGGATATGATATCTAAGCATTTTTTTTTTTTTTTGTACATTTGGCGGCATCCCCTTGATGCCTTTTGAATAAACTTTATTACTCCCTCCGTTCCAAAATAAGTGTCCCTTACTCTCTCTCTTACCGTTTTTCAAATCAAAAAATTAAGACTTCCATGTATCGTGTTTCGAATTTTTTTGCACCGTATTAAAGTACTAAATGAGTACATTAATTCGGTGTAAAAAAGTTTGAAAAATGATAAATGGAAGTACTCAATTTTTTTATTTGAAAAATGGCACGACTTTTCAGAGGGGACACTTATTTTGGAACGGAGGGAGTACTTATCAAAAAAAAAAAAAAACTTTCAAAATCTTGGTGTGCTAAATTTGTGAACTGACACTGGTTATTTATGTGGCTATGATGGCTTGTAGATGCGTCTTTTTTGGCTTTTTTATGCATGTAAGGTTATGAGAAGTTTATGCCCTTAGCTTTGATCTTTAAGATGAAAATCTTTTCTCCATCTTGGGTTCATTGGTGTCAGCCATGTTTTGCCTATGTGATGACATACTTGATGCGATATTTTGTGCATGATAATTTAAGCTTAAGTAGTACGAGACAATTCATACCTTCCACTCATTTGTTTAACATCCTCTGTCCTATTCATTCTCTTATTTGTTGTGTAGCCTCAATTGTCCCCACAAGTTGGGGATATTCCCCGTAGCACTTTCCAGTTTGACTTTGAATTAGAAAGGAAGATACTAGCCGAAGCTGAGAAGGATAGCCTTAATTGGAGCAGGCTTGGGCTGGAAAACCTTCCTTCTAAAACTCCAGGATCCACATCTTCCTTGGTTTGTGCTATACCTCTTCTTCCTTTTTTTCTTTCTTTTTTTGTGTATTCCGTGATGTCAAATTCATTCAATTGTTGTGGCCAGCTATATGGTCTGGTCTGATATAAAGGAATGAGGCAAACTAATTCAATTTTGCTTATATGTTGCATTGTCTTTGGTGGTATTTCCATGCTTGTAACCCCCTAAATAGGCTCTATATTTTTCCATGGTGACTCCTATTCCTATCACTCTGGAACCCTTGATTGACTCCACCAAGTCTGTTATGGTGCATATGTAACACTTAATGATCCATGTGTTGTGGCAATTGGAGCATGTTAAGAGATTGTACTAGTTAATTCCTAAAGATATGATGGCCACAAATACATACTCAGGAACTTTTTCTTGGCCTGGTGCTGAACTGCTGATACTATGGTACTTGTATATTCATGGTAATTGGGGCTGTATGCCACTGAGCTCTGTGGTTCATTTTTTGTCGCATGTGATATCTTGACACCTGTTATAAGCCACTGAGTTCTGTGGTTCGTTTTGTCAAGTGTGATATCTTGACGCATTTTATTGACATGTTAAAGATTTCAAGAAACATCAGTGTGCACTTTACTTACATATGAATGGATTCTAGTGTTTTTTAGCAAGGCATATTTGGATGTTCTATTAGACTTGATTTCCTCTTACTATATTTTTTCCCACTTGGAAATTTAGTTCCATTTGTTGCATAAGGCATCAATTACCTTTTCATATCATTTATTCGTTTCTGACAGGTTTTATGTTTTCATACTTGTACTTCAAATATGACGTGATATTACTTGTAATTTTCATAAGTAGCTTACCACCTCTAAAGGTTGAAACAGACACCATTCCACTTCATTGCAGGGCTCTGCCACTGATCCTGTTGTTAGCAAATACATAGCATCGGGTCTCAGCAGAGAGGCTGTGCCTTTTGCAGTTGCAAATTATGGTGATAATCCGACCAAGGTATTTTTTCCCCTTTTGCCTATGTTTCGATGTCTGTAGTCCTAAGTGGGAGTGGGGTTTTGACTCTTTATTATTAGGTACTACTAAAGTAATTCAATGCCTGAAGTAATCCCATTCAAATGTTGGATTAGTTCCAGAATCTTATGCAATAGATTCTTTTCAGGATATTTTTTTCGATTCAAACAATTCTAATTTGACAGATTGGTACTGGAATATAAGATTACCATAGGGATGGTGGGGTTTAAATCCCTACTTAGTTTGGGAATTTGACTCCGCATAGGAAAGTTCATATTCTCGTCTATTTGAAACGTTAAATCAAGTTTCTCATCACTCCTTAATTTATCTGACATCCAAACTTGTGCCAGAGGTGTAGTACCATGGCTTCTCTATTGCACCATGGAGGTAATCCATGGGACTACCCTTGGCTGGTAGCTTTTTGTCATTTTGGACTTCTATACTCTATGAGGTTAAATTTCATTAAGATGATGGCATAACCGCCAAGCTTCTTGGTTTGCTGGTCCCCTAATACAGTGTTAATTGTTTCTTTCTATACTGCGAGCTTTGCATTTCATGTTTGAATATGTCGTAAGAAAATTGTTATTCATCGATATATATATTTTTTGCTTTTGTTAGGTGAGGGAATTCGTCAATGGCTACACCCTCTTGAGAGAAATGGGATTCTCATCAAACAACGTTTCAGAAGCATTGGTAATGTATGACAACGATACAGACAAGGCACTCGCCCACTTTCTCAACAGCTCGTCCTAAGGATTTTATGGACATGCATGCGCTATTTGACCATGGTGGCAATGATATTTTACACAAAGCTTGTAGAGTTTCTTGTAATATAGTCTGACGATTTACTCGGGTTTCATTGATTGTAAAAAGCATTCCAAGCCTCAGAATCCACAATGGCTCTCTTAATGTTTTCACAACTCCACTCTTCGCTTTCCAATTTGAATTTCATCTTTTACTATCAATTGAGCCTTGCTAGTATTTTGCTTAACGGTATGCATGAGGAGATCACATATTTTCTGTCGTGACTGAAAACCCCAGTTGGATGGTTTTTAGTTGTTTATGTTGCACCTTTGCACTCAATTCTTGATAGTATTTAAGTTCCTCAGGTATGTGTAAAAAAGAGACACGGCAGCATGCATTGTTAAAAATGATCAAGCTGAAGGAGAGACATCTAGAGAGATCATTGCAGAAACAAAAACAATGATGTTGAGATTTTGCTTCTTGCTTACAAATAGATAAATGTTTCTGCCTACACGTTTATAGTCCCGGAGGGCTGCAGGGAAGCTGGACCCTATATCTAAGGACTTAGGTAGGAGATCCGGTCCACATTACATTCATCTGCATAAAAGACTCTTTGTAGGAATTTTGATGAGGGGAATTGATCCTTATATCTCATAAAGCATTCCAACTTGCAAGGTCTTTCCAGGAGGGATTTCAAGAGTAGTAAGGGCAGACCGGCAATTCTTCTGGAAAAATCGATAGAGATAGTTTATTGTGAAGCAGGCGAGCCAGTTGTTGTTCTTGCTTGCTTTCAGTATAGTCCGACCCATCACAAACACAGTCCCCTTCTCCATCGTAGAATCCAATTTCTCTGTTTCCTCGGTAGTTATAGCAACCTCTCGCAATTTAGCCACTACAGAAGCAATAAAATCGTCTCCCGCCAAGCTAGGGAAATCCTTATAACCATACTGTACCAAACACCTATAAACACCGTCAAGCGCTAGTTTCCCCACTATGAATCTTTCCTCCTGGGGTACAGTTTTGATGGGTAGGGTTTTAACCGTCACAATCACCATAATTTCCCGTACCGAGTTGGTGTGCTGAATGTAATGTCGAATGATTGGTGGGATTCCATTGATGAGATCAGTGCAGAAGAGGCAGATACCAGATGGCCGAGACAGGGATGTGCTTGAGAGCATAGATTGCAATTCTCCTAAGCTCATCTTCCTCTCTGCTTCGTAGATACTCTTCTTGGTCCTCCCATATGTCCATGAAAGCATGATTGTCAGGAAGAAAAATGAAATGGCAAATGGTACCCACCCTCCTTGAGGTATTTTGTTGAGCAGAGATGTCATGTAAACCCCTTCGATTAAGAAGAAGCACGAGAAGAAGACAAGGATGAGGATGATATTCGTGTCCCAGATCACGAGCATCACTAATGTTAACAAGCATGTTGTGATCATCATCACCCACACCACCACCACACCTGTAAGTTAATTATATGAACGAAGCAGTCATTAGGGTTTGCTTGGTACAATTTTGAGGTGATAAAAAATCAACCGGCTTCTATGGTTTTTAGATTCAAACAGATTCATTGAACGTCCATAACTAAAGCAGTACAAAACTGCAACATAAATTTTCTTCTATTGTATAATGATCTGCCAAACTCTTTTGCTAGGTTTTCTTAGTTTTACAAGTTATAAAAAATAAAAAAAATAAAAAAAGTTTTTTTTTTTTATCACTTCAAGAAATTACTCATGAATGGGGGAAGATAGAAAAAGAAAGTGAAAGAAGGATCATTACCATAAGCATTTCCAATTTGAGGACCTTGTTTGAAAGCCAAAACAAGGGCAATGCAAATGAGCATAAGGGTATAGTTGATTTCAGGGGAGTAGACTTGACCCTCATGCTTAGAGGAAGTGTGCCGCATATTAACCCTAGGAAAGCAACCAAGAGCAAGAGATTGTTTCACAATAGAGAAGCTGGCAGATATCATGGACTGGCTTGCAACTATGGCTGCAGCTGTTGATATCACAAACATTGGCCAGTAAACTGGGCGAGGAATCGAACTGTAAAATGCTGTCCCCATTTGATCAGGGTGTTTGATCAAATAAGATGCTTCTCCGGCATAGGTGATCACCAACGACGGATATACGAATGAAGAGAAAGCAATCTGCAAAAAGACAGTGCTATAGGTATGGAATCTATCTTACTAGCTAGCATTTTACTAATGCACAGTAAGGAATTTTCTTGCAAATCATCACCCGCTTCACGTAGGCTCGTAAGGTCCTTTCCGGGCTCCTTTGGGACTGGACGGTCCTGTTTAAGCCCCTTGCAGGCTTACTTTGATGAATTAAAATGTTTATTTTTAGAGTTTGTTGAGAATACCAACTATTTCATTTCCATAATATCGATCAATCAGTTATCAGTTAGCATGCACGCGATTGCCAAAAAAAAAAAAAAAAAAAACTTGAGTAGCTTCATGTTATATTACCTGAATTGATCTCTGGTTGAAGTGCCCGAGATCAGCAAACATTGCTTCAGCCCCTGTTCCAAGAGTTTTAACATGTTCTCAGATTTTCAATTGTAAATTTCTCTACGTTTTTAGACTTAAACGCTGCTATTTCTTCGAGTCCTTCCCAAAAAAATATTCAAAAAATAAAATAAAATTGGATTGCACTGATAATGTAGCATGTGAGGAGTTTGAACCAATTTGATTTTTTTTATTTTATTATCCATACATTGAAATTTGATATAATAGATGATTCAAATTCTCAAATAATATGGTACTTGTGGTAGCCCGGAATATAAACAAAACTGATACTAATACTGTACACAAACGTATGATGAATGTATATAGAAGAAGAGACTACTTATGTTTGTGAGAGAGATACCGGTTACGCATAAGAATATTGCACCGAGGAGAGTCCAACCGGTCTTTCCATTTCTTTGGAAGAACACAACTATATAGTGTGGCGAAAGAGCCTTGAAAATGGAGGGTTCGTACTTAACGATATTGTACAACCCAATCCCAACGTTGGAAGCAAACCACATGACCATGATCGGAGAAAAAGAAAAGCTAACTCTGCTTGTACCAAATCTTTGGTACAAGAATAGGGCCGCAAGAAGCACAACTGTCATTAGAACAACTTTTCCTGCCACACACACACAGACACACAAAAAAATCTCATCATTTATGGAGATGATTTTCCACTAAACAAAAATTCTATCTACAAGTAATTATTTTCTTAAAACACCCTTAAACATGATATGCGTCGAGATGCATTAGTTCAACATTAGAGTAATCTGGTCTATAGAATTTGTCTTCTAGATACTTTTCATGCCATCTAAATGAATTTACTATTTTGGTCGTCTTAAATAGAGGAAATTTTATCGTTGAAATGGGACCACATTTTTCTAAAATGATGCAATGAAAAAGCCATTTTTTCTATTTTCGAGTAAATTTTGGGGATTTAGTAAACTCTTTTGAATATGGTCCATATTTTTGTTTTCCTAGTTAGTTATGAGCAAAAATGAAAAATTTTGGAATAAAAGGAAGAAAAAAATCTTCTTAGATGAAAAGGTTTCGAAATAAAATATAAAAGCTTACTATTGTACTTTGGTAAACGAAAATTCATAACTCATAAAATTTGGTACCAAAGTTCAAAATACTATTCCACCATTGCTCTCATTTAGGGGAAGGATGGAAGAAAAGAAGCTCACCTTGTGTTATCTTTGAAGAAAGTGATTGAATCCCAGAAAGGGCAGAGAGAACTTCAACAATAAAATAATCATGTCAATATGAATGAGTGGCAATACCGTATATATCAAGAAAAAATCAACGAGTGGCTCAGATTTAATTTCAATTGTGATTGATTTATCTAAAAAGGAAATCAGAGCCACTAGTTAATTTTTCTGTGCACTTGTTTTTGGGACTATATTTAGCCACTTACCACTAGTAGCTGGTGTTAAAGCTCCATCACCAATTACCATGCAAGTTCCAACCAACACAACAAACATCAAAACAGTTTGAGCACCAGGGCTTTTCTCCAGGAAATTCTTGGTCCTAGACTTGATCTTACTTCCCTGTGCATTATAATATCTCATTTCCGTGTCCGTGTCCGTGCCCGATCTCGTGTTCCGAACCACAAATTTATTCTGAAAATTAAGGTGGCGGCAGAGGAACGAATAAAGAGCGAAAGTCCCGCCTTCTCCATGGTCATCCGCGCGAAGAACTATGAACACGTATTTTAACAAACATATGGTAGTCAAGGTCCAGAAAATGAGACTGAGTATTCCTAGCAAATCTTGTTCTGCAGGGTTGTCAAGTCTAATGGAGGAGAAAACATATAATGGAGATGTTCCAATGTCTCCGTATACAATCCCTAGGGATTGGTATGCCAGCAGCAGTGTTTGGGCTCCTTGATAGTGCTGTTTGGACAAAGTAATAAAATCAAAAACAGAAAACACATGTTTAGTACCGGGCACAGATACGCGTTTTTTTTAAAACCGAATTGAAGAATAGGGAAGGTCGGAGGAGGGCAGAGATGGAGTCAGAATTTTATCGTGGAGAAGTTATACCTTAGGTGTCCTTATCCGAGGTAGATATAACTGAGAGAAACTTGCAAATCTTTCTCCCAAGCGACTGGTTTCAGCTTCTTCTTCATGATTAATGCCATTTTCGAGGTCTCCTGACTCTCTTCCTTCTTCTTCCCCATTAGAAGAGGATTTTGTGTCTTCCATGCTTTGGATTCTATTGGACATATGCTGTATTGGTGCTCTTTGTTTTCCAACGTTGCCAATTAAGTACTTATAGACATATGAAATGGTGCAGGGGCCAGGCACCCGTGTCGGCCCTGAGTATGACACATGGTCAAAGAGAATATTCTCGTCGGCTCCTACTTAGGACTTGGGATGGGAACGTGGGTGCAGCTTAGGTAGCTAGCATGTGGTGGCGATTTAGATGGTAAATCAACAACCGGGGACAATCGTGGAAACTGATATCTTTTGACCAATCACTATATTATTTGCTAAACAATGCAATTAAATAATTCTGAGATCTTTCATCCATCGGAGACTATATGCCAATAATTCAGTACATAACCAAGTTAATTGGTTTTATATCCAAACTATGTTTTTCCTTGATGGCAACTAATTCTCAATTATTGTGGTTGTGATAAAGAGTGACATAACTGTCCAACGACTTAAGGTGGCAATGAGAAACATATTTTTTTTCTTAAATAATGCAATTCAATAATTATGAGATTTTTCATCCATCAACGACTTAGTATAAGCCAATAATTCAGTATAAAAACACGTCTAATGGACTTATACTCAAACTATGCTTTTCCTTGATGGCTGTAATGGGTCGAAATAATTAGGCCTAATAGGACTTGGCCCAATCCAAATCAATAAGCTCGAAATGAGCCCATCGGTCACTCAAGGCCCGCATTCTTGAACATTTTCCAGGGCCGCCCGACCCGAGTCATCTCAGCCGTGCTAGACCTCACATTGGGATCACGATCGAAGAATAGAAGACCATTGGAGCAAGAAGGAAACAAAAGATTCCACTCTTTGCGGTAGCACCAATCCCCAACACGAATGTGATGGGGCTGTACCGAGCAACTTCAGTATAATCATTAGGTGCCGTATGGGGGCGAACATGTGGCACAAACCTCCTCAGGATGAGTGTCTATACCTTACGCCTTACCTCCATGTCGAGATCATCCCTAGTTTGGCTCATGGATCCTCATTTCACTATATCCGTGTCCCCGAAATCAGCCCGACCAACACATAGTACTTGCGCACCATCGTGCGCGGCGTTCGGTGAAGAAGTGGTGGTCGAGTGTTGATTGTCGGGGAGAAGATGTTGGCGACGTCACCCGTCACGAGGGTGGCACGCAGGATTCTAATCCTCAATGTGAATGCACTCCTATACATTCTACAATGATAAACCCTGACAGGTATACCATTCCTTCCTCCTCAAAGTTTTGACTATCCCTTCTCATTCAGGGACTAATTTAGCCATCAGAGTGTCTTCTAGTCAAAGTGCACTAACGTGGTTCTTGGTTTTATAGGGCCAGAGGAAGAGGGGTTTAGGCATAGTCAAAGTCATATCAGAAAATTCCAAGTTAAAGAGAGGGAAGTTGGGCATCACCCTCACAACAACTAAAGTTCAATTAATTATTGTGGTTGTGATGAAAAATGAAATAATTGTCTTGACTTTAATCAATTGAAAGTGTATTTGATCATATATACGCGGAGAAAATCTTGGGAAAGTGTATTTGATCATATATTTAAAAGGATAGCGTTGACAAGACCAACTGCATATTTAAATAATTTCTTTGATTTTATATAGGGTGTAAACCTGCATATGGAATTTAAATAACTTCTTTGTTTTTATATAGGGTATAAACCGGTATATGGAAGAAGTGAGAAAAAACAGCTATATGTGGTCATACGTAACAATTAAGCAGGCGAAAATCAACCACTCTAGTTTATGGTAATTGATTAAAAGAGTGAAGCTAATGAGTGAAAAGGTCATTAGTCATATCCATACATGAAATTGTGAATTTCACTCATTATTTAGTAGGTCATAGTTAAGGAACGGAGCGGAGTCTTTAAGGGAGTGAAGGTGGCACGGGCCACTCCTAAGTCTGCCTTTCTTCCTAATTACCGTGACTAGCCTTTAGTCAGCATTACCTACAAAAGCCCTTCTTCTTTTCTTTTCTTTTTTTTTTTTTTTTCCCGGTTCAACGGAAGTTCTCAAAAGTCCTTCTTCTAGACATTAGCCTCCTCCAAATGCAGTCCAAAGAGAAATAGGGACGGCACTGCACATTTGCAAACGTTTGCCATGTGGGTAAAGGATCAATAACCCTAACTGTCATGTCTTGAACGATAGTGGTTACGTGAATCATTATTTTTTATACTATTTTTTACTTATTGCGGATACTTGTTTTGGCCATATTATTTCTCTTGATGAATGATTAATCTATAAAAAAAAATGTATACTTTTCTTGTTATTGTGAATACATAATATTAGAATACTATTATTGTACATTTTAGTAATGTTATGGCGATCACATTTTGGTACCATATTTTAAAATACCAAGTGATGAGTCACATGGGGCATAGAGAATATAAAAAGGGTATGTTTTAGTGATGTGTCACACGGGTGATCACATTTTGGTACCATATTTTAAAATACCAAGTTATGGTGATCACATTTTGGAAAAGTATTAAAACAGAATACCGCACAATAAAGATAAACACAAATAAGTTTGAAATATAGATATTCTAATGTAGGCCAATCTCTTAACATTCTAGAAATCTATGAAGTTTAGATTTTTATTCCAAAATTAATATTTTATTAGATTTTTTTTTTTCATTTTAGCATAAATTTCCTAGAATATTAGGTTTACGGATTTATTAGGTTGATTCTATTTCATTTTATTATTTTTCTTCTTCTCCTATATTTAGATTTTTAGCTTTCCTTTATTTTATTTCATTTTTAGGAATTTAAGACTATCATTATAAGTAAGGATGCTTGACCTTAGGCCTAGTTTGGTTGTTTATGATTTGATTAATGAAAAATTGAGAGTTTTCTTAATATCGTTTGTTTATAAAGAAAGTATCTCTAGTTCAAACTTGTTCGTGATTTTTCTTGTTGCAATTTCTTATATTTCAACACATTTCCTTGTATTACCAAAACAAAAAACATGCTTCCACTCTACAAACAAATGTTATTGAGAAAACTCTCAATTTTGGCCCTTAAATCCAATTGGCCTTGCCAACAGATTTTTGAGCTCTCCAACACCAATAATGGCAATGTCTGCAACGGATCTGGTGGTGATCCTTTAGCCTGCAACTAGAACGAGCTTTAATGGATGCAGATTTGATCACTCCACCCTCCTTCACGAGTGTGTCTTGATGGATCCGACCTCTACGCTCTTGCACCTTTTTTTGTTTTATTTTCTTTTGTTATGTAGCTATAATTCCTCTTTTCTTAAGGTCTATGGGTCATATAGCTTGTGTACGATATAGCTGCATTTTCTTGTTCCTTACAAAAAAAAAAAAAAAAAAGCTTCGCAATCTCTGGGCCTATGGATTGGATTCTTTGAAGCTTTGTTTTGGGCTTCTACTTGCGAACAATTAAAAAGAGATTAAGGTCGATAATTTTAAGGCCCGTTTACTTTCCAGGCCGCGTCCATTGGAAAATCTTTTGTTATTGAGAAATGGGTTTCTTAATATGGAGCCCACATCGATGGACCCATTAAACTACAAGTTAATGTTGTCATTCCGAAAATGAAGGAAATAATGGAATCTCCCAAAGTAAAATTGTTTTTATTTTTCTTTATTTTAGGACAAGCAAAGTAAAATTGTTGAGAGAGAGAAGAGAAACTGTGGATCCTAACAATTTTTTTCTAAATTCCTTCAGATTCATTGATACGGTCTTTGTATATTTCTGGATTATCCCGTTCCACTAAAAAACAAAAAGTCAACTGAGTGAAACAAATTTAATTTTTTTTTCGTATTTTCACGTTATACGAGACATGTCATTCTTCTTATGTACATCAATTAAAAAAAAGCTAAAAAACCAAAAAATCAATTGAGTGAAACAAACTTAATTTGTTTTTATCTCAGCCTCAATTATAATGGAAAATTCGAAAAACTCACAACAGCCATTTCATTCAATTCATGAAGATTCGAATTTCCATAGAAAAACTGAATAAGCAACTCTGAGCCAATAACATGAGTGATCACAATTCGCTCACATAATGTATGGTTTGTACAGTGATTTATTTTTGTATTTTAACTCGATTGGTCTTTTTTTTTATCAGCAAAATAAAATTTTATTGATGGAACTCGATAACGGCTGCATTGAGAGGAGAAAAGAAGCGAGCAACAATGAAAGGAAAATTGTAAGTTCCTTATTTGTGATTGTCTAATTCCGTGACGTTTCCATGTAATTGAAATCCTATGCATATGGTAGTTAGTTGATGAAGTCAAAGATCAAAAAGCATTATGGGAAGATTGAGAAGATTAAAAAAATTGTGAAGATTTTACTTAGAAAGAATTATGGACTTATTGTATTTGGGAAAAGCAAGAATCTTGGAGGAAAGAAAATTAAGAATAAGGAAACAAAATATTTGGAGATGTGTAATTCGCACAATCAAGAAGCAACAGGTTCGCTTGAGCGAGTAGTTGAGCATCAGCAATTGGACTGGTTCTGCTCGAGCAAGTTAGTCGAGCAACAGTGGCGTTTTATTTCCTTTGTCTATAAATACAACCTCATTAGGGTTCAAAAAGTGTTCTAGCAGCCACAACGTGAATAGAGAGAGAAAAGTTCGTGAGAGCAAGAAAAAAACACTTGTGGATTATTTTCTTGAGAGATTGGATGAAGTATTGGAACTATACACTCGCATAATCTCTCTCAAGTTGATTTGTTAATCATTTACATCACTTGGAGTTCTTTGATGGAGTTCAAAGGCGTTTGGAGATTGGTCTAAAGGAGGAGTCCTGCGTAGATCAAAGATTTGAAGAGTCGAATCCGAAGGAGTATCTATTAGAGCGGTTCACGAGGAGTCAGCAAAGAAGTTCTTAGCCAATAATGAAGGAGTTCATAGTGTGGTTGTAAGAAACTTTGTCTCCGCGTTTTGCGTATAGTGCTCTCTTCTCTCCCGTGGTTTTTTCCCCACCTTGGGGTTTTTTCCACGTATATCTGTGTGTTATGCTTGTTGTTTATTTCTTGCGTTTATTATCTTGCATAATCACATAGATTAGGATTTAATTAAATTAATCACTTTAATTAATTTATTCACCGTAATAGTAAATCAAAAGGCGATCCGATTTCGGGTCTTACAAGTGGTATCAGAGCGGGTCGCTCATATTGATTTTGTGATTTTTTTTCACGAGTGGGTCCTTATTGCTTTTTGATTTACTGTTATGGAGATGAATATTTCCACTCCTCGTCCACCCATGCTTAATGGTGATAATTTTGACTATTGGAAAGCTAGAATGAGAGCTTTCTTAAAAGCTATTGATGGTGAAGTTTGGAATATTTGTCTCACAGGTTACACTGTACCCATGGTAATGGTTGAGGAGAAACAAGTCCCTAAATCTCTATCTTCATATACTGTCGCCGAAAGAACTGCTCGTTCTGCTAATGATAGAGCAATTAATGCTATATTTGCTGATGTTGATCTTAATGAATTTTCCCATATTTGTAATTGTGAAATTGCTAAAGAGGCTTGGGATATTTTGGTTACTACTCATGAGGGTACTAACACAGTTAAGCAATCAAAACTTCAAAGAGTAGTGATAGATTTTGAGTTAATTAGGATGGAGGAAGATGAATGCTTTAATGAGTTTTATGCTAGGCTTAACACCATTGTTAACACGAGTTTTACCCTGGGTGAGCCCATGTCTGATTTTAAAGTTGTTAAAAAGATTTTAAGATCCTTGCCTAAACGTTTTCGAATTAAAGTAACCATGCTTCAGGGTAAGAAAAAACTTCCTAACATGTCTGTTGAAGAAATTGTCGGACTACTTCAAACTTATGAAGCAGACATATTGCAGTATGACTTAGTGAAACAAAAAACTAAAAATTTAGTTAATCCAATTGCTTTTAAAAGTAATCACGTTTATGATTCTGATGACAAGATTGTTGAGTATGATACTAAAGCTATGGCTCTTTTTACAAAAAAATTTCAAAAGGCTTTTAAAAAGGGAAGTTTTACAAAAAGATTTTCTAGTAAAGAGTCAAAAGATAAAGATAGTGGAAAATATAAATCTGAATCTTCTAAAGATAAAAAGAAAAAGACAGGAAAAAGTCAATTTTTAGGTCCTCGATGTTATGAATGTCAAGGCTATGGTCATATTGCTTTAGATTGTGGAAACAAAAAGAACAAAAAGGTCTTGAATGTTCGGATGATCCCAAAGAGGATAGTAGTAGCGATGATGGGAATGTAGTTGCTTTTGTTGCCTCTCTTGAGTCTGAAATTTCTAACTCTGAAAATGAGAGTGAGGAAGAGGAGACGGATGGGAACTTTGATATTGAGACTTTGAAAGATAACTATAACAAGCTTTATTTCATAGTCCTATTTCGGCCAATCTAAGGCATTTGTCCTATATTATTTTATACTGCAAGACTTCCTTGCTTAAGAAGATTTTTTATCTTGTTTTTAGAAAAGAGATCAAAGAGATACAAAGTATATATTTTGTTATGGGAGTATGTTTAGACGTTGACTGCCTATGATCTTTTTTGGAGAGAATCAAAGAGATGTATATTTCTTTTAAGGGAAAATGTTTAGGCTTTCATCTAATTAACTATATATATCAGCTTTAGCCTTCATTAGTTCTATGCGCATTTTTCATGTAAGGAGAAAACCGAGAGACTACATTTTATTGTGCATTAGTATTTTGAAGCAACACCTTTCATATCATATTATTTGTTGTTTGTTTTTCGTGGTGCCGTATACTACTGTGGCTGAATCTTTTGGAAATTGATTCGGAGCTGGTTGAATTCGGAGATTGGGCGTGAAGTCTGTGGTTCATCTATTGAATCTTGAAGAAGATCTGGGAGCATCGGAGATTGGCGAGAATAGGTAAAGGGTTGGGGTAAGGTTTTTACTATTTCGCAATTTGTACTTTTTTTTATTAATAGAATAAAGTAGTAGTGTTATGCCGTGGTTTTGGCATAGGGTTATTTAGGACCCTTTGTTTTTCCACGTAAATCATGTGTTTATTGTCTCCATTTTATTTTCACTGCACTACTCGTGATTTGTTTGAATTGCATTAATCAAGATAATTAACTAGTTATTTTTTTAATAATTTTTTATTCAACTTATAAACTTGTAAATATTTGGGCTAACTTTCACACACCTCGACTAATTCTAAAAGATCAATCCCATCATCCACTAGCGGGGATTTTCTTAGACTCTTTACATGCATAATGAATCCCTTTTTTGATAAACCTCAATTAGTACTATTAAATTTGGTTTTTTGATTTATTGGATTATTTGGTTTTGTCCTTATTCAATTTTTTTTTTGCATTTGTTAGTTTTCGGTCGATTTTTTGAGGTTTCTTGGCATGTCTCGACGAGAGGAATCTAAAAAGTATAAAATTATTAGCCAAACTTAAAGTTTTGTGAATAAAGACAAAAATAAACCAAAAAACCAATAAACCAAATTGGTTTATTGGTTTTTGGTTTATTGGTTTTTTGGTTTATTTTTGTCTTTATTCACAAAACTTTAAGTTTGGCTAATAATTTTATACTTTTTAGATTTCTCTCGTCGAGACAAGCCAAGAAACCTCAAAAAATCGACCGAAAACTAACAAATGCAAAAAAAAAAATTGAATAAGGACAAAACCAAATAATCCAATAAACCAAAAAATCAAATTTAGCCAAACTAGGCCAAAGTGTACTTTAGTGAATAATTGGACTACAAATTGTCTTTTCCTCACTTTGAACTCGTCAATTATTGGGTTCGGGATTGGTGTTGATGTGCAATCTGAGTCGTCCACTCGGCAATTTATTGATCAGTTTCATCTTGCATAAACTAGACCCATAAACATGCACTTGAAATTTCCATGCAAGTCAAATTAAAGCTATACATTTTAAACTGGCAAGCATTTCCACTTAGGCATTATGTTTAGTTACAGAACAATTCAACAGCTAAAAGCCAAGCAGAGCCCAACTTTTAATTCTAACCTTTTGCCTTGAATGGCCTACAAATTATAAAACATGCATATGAAATATAAAATTTGAGTCATGCCGACTATATTAAGCTTCTAGGACTGCTAAAGCCAATCCTATTTAATATTACCCGGACCTTAAAAACTAGCTTCGTTTAAGTTTTGAGAAAAAAAAAAGAGCTACACTGAGCGATCTAAATGCACGACCTGGCATGTAAACCCTTATGCATGAGTGTCACCAAAGCATCCCTGAAATGTTTGTCTATTAGAAGGTGGACTCTATTTACAGGTTTATAAGCCATCCCCTCGAGCCTCAACTTTGTCCTCTGAATCTGATCATTACTATTGATGAGATCGTGTAATACAAGTACCAATATACTCCATGAAGAAGCTCAGAAAGTAAGAATTCATTAAAAAAAAAAAAATGCCTGGGAATCCAAAAATTAATTAATTATGGCCCTATAAAATAAAGTAGCGTTTATTTTCAAACCCCATTGAATTAAACTTTATGGGTGTCTCGGTTTAATTATTGTTAATTACAAGAGGCCAACATGGTGACCCATGTCGTGTGTTTGTCTAACATTGTTTACAAGTAAAATAATTATACACGTGTCAAATCCCTATCGAACCAAGAATCTGCTTTGAACACTAATGACCTCTAGCTAGCCAGATGTGGCTTATAGCCCATTGATATTTGATTGTACTTCTTGTCCGTTAAAAGGGATAAGTTTGGGATTCGAGTCTATGGAAAATCATAGAACCACTTTTCGTTATTTAATTCATTAATTAACTTCTTTACTAATTCCCGCTGATATATATTGTATGACCCAAAAAATATGGGTCGTGCCCATGAGTAGGTGGGGAGTGCAAGGATAAACAATACTCTCTTCCTTATTGGCTAAGAAAAGATAACGGGATCACTCTTTACCTAACCCATAAAATTTTGGAATAAAAGAAAGAAAAAAACTTCTTAGATGAAAAGGTTTCGAAATAAAATAAAAAAGCTTACTATTGTACTTTGGTAAACGAAAATTCATAACTCATAAGTAAAAATTTGTTACCAAAGTCCAAAATATTATTCCACCATTGCTCACCTCATTTAGCGGAAGGATAGAATAAAAACAGCTCACCTTTGTCTTATCTTTGAAGAAAGTAACTGAATTCCAGAAAGGGCAGAGAGAACTGCAACAATAAAATAATCATGACAATATATACGAGTGGCAATACCATATATATCAAGGAAAAATTAACGAGTGGCTCAGATTTAATTTCAATTGTCATTCAGACTTATCTGTAAAGAAATCAGAGCCACAAGTTAATTTTTCTGTTCGCTTGTTTTTGGGACTATATATAACCACTTACCACTGGTACGTAGCAGGTGATAAAGCTCCATCACCAATTACCATGCAAGTTCCAAGCAACACAACAAACATCAAAACAGTTTGAGCGCCAGGGCTTCCCTGTGCATTATAATATCTCATTTCCGTGTCCGTGTCCGTATCCGTGCCCGATCTCGTGTTCCGAATCGCAAATTTTTTCTGAAAATTAAGGCGGCAGAGGAACAAATAAAGAGCGAAAGTCCCGCCTTCTCCATGGTCGTCTGCGCAAAGAACTATGAACAAGTATTTGAACAAACATATGGTAGTCAAGGTCCAGAAAATGAGACTGAGGATTCCTAGCAAATCTTGTTCTGCAGGGTTATCAAGTCTAATAGAGGAGAAAACATATAATGAAGATGTTCCAATGTCTCCGTATACAATCCTTAGGGATTGGTATGCCAGCAGCTGTGTTTGGGCTCCTTGATAGTGCTGTTTGGACAAAGTAATAAAATCAAAAACAGAAAACACATGTTTAGTACCGTGCACAGCTACGCGTTTTTTAAAACCGAATTGAAGAATAGGGAAGGTCGGAGGAGGGCAGAGATGGAGTCAGAATTTTATCGTGGAGAAGTTATACCTTAGGTATCCTTATCCGAGGTAGATATAACTGAGAGAAATTTGCAAATCTTTCTCCCAAGCGACTGGTTTCAGCTTTTTCTTCATGGTTAATGCCATTTTCGAGGTCTCCTGACTCTCTTCCTTCTTCTTCCCCATTAGAAGAGGATTTTGTGTCTTCCATGCTTTGGATTCTATTGGACATATGCTGTATTGGTGCTCTTTGTTTTCCAACGTTGCCAATTAAGTACTTGTAGACAAATTAGTAGAAAATTAAGTAGTACTTTGTATAAAGTTGCGGCAGACTTTTGAATGTCTGTAGCCCAAAAGCATGGCCCACGACAGTAACATGGAGAAAGATCTAACATTTGCATCGGAAAAGCCGAAAAGGTAACCATTTTTTAAAACCTAGGTCAGTAACAATTTTGTGACAACATATCTAAGTACGTACCATCTGATATGTTATCGCACATGCATGTCACTAGTTAATCACCATTAGAAGAGGATTTTGGGACCCAGCTACGTGTACATAGTGTAGTGCACAGAAAATGCACAGATCGTGTTCAGGGACTCATTTTGAGTCCCACACGAGTGATTCGAATCGTTCATTATTCATAGAAATTTTTTCTGAGTGCGCTCACAATCAAGGACGAAGACACACTGGGGCATGGGGTCACGTGCCCCCCTCAATTTTAGAGTTTTTTTTTTTATAACCACGTCTAGATCCAACAAACTCACGCTCTTTTTAGATCTGAAGTGAAAGTAGGAGAAGGCTGCCGACTGCCGTTTAGTAGCTTGTTGTTCGCAGTTGCCGACACAATTGCTTTTGATGTTTGCCGGTACAACCCATCGCTGTTTGATGAGGTCTCTCACCTTCTGTTTCTCTGATCTATGAACCACCGTCGGAGGCTGAGAGGGTGCATCAATCCCTGCCATGGCAGAGATTGACAGAAACGAAGTGTTACAGAAAGAGGCATAAAGAAGGAAGAAGGTAGTGTGCCTTTGTTTTTTGGTTTTAAAAGTATTAAATAAGAGAGTTGGGTCCGGCTGTTAGGGGATTTATTAATTCTCTATGCCACCACACGTGAAATCACTTCTGGAATCAACGGTTACGATTGAGAATTGCATAATAATGGATTTTTGTATTATACTTTCTCCGTCCCAAAATAGATGTCCATTTTTTAAATCTGTGCCATTTTTCGATTGTTATATCTTTCAATTTATAATGTTTTTCGTAATTATGAACACTTTGTATTATAGAACTCGTCGAGAACTATCCAACCAGATCGATATTGAATATTTTTGTAGATTTATATTGAAAGATATACGCGATTGAAAATGGCATGAGTTTCAAAAATATACATCCATTTTGGGACGGGGACGGAGGGAGTAACCTGGTGGTTTGTTTCAATTATGTCTTGAGATTGTGTAAAATGTGACAAATTATGTCAAATAAGATTAAAAAATGTATATCATAAAAATTTATATGAGTTGCTAATGATTTAAAAAAATTCACTAACGCTACACCCGATTTCTGCGACGTATCGCTGATACGTCTCGATACTAATACACTGTTATCGTGACCGATGCCGATACATTGATATCGCCAATATGCTTTAACTTTGTGTTTAAGCTTAATAGAAATTAGTGGCTCCGCTATGGGAAATTCCTAGATCCGTCCCTGCTCACAATCACCTCTAAAATGGTTGACCAACATATTTTGAATATCGCATGAGGTCGAATGGTCGATTTGGCGTATGACCTGATACAACCATCAGTAATAATGTAAAAAGTCTTATGTGCTGTCAGGAAATAATTGGGCTATTTGGTAATATTGTACATATATACACCAATATACACATATAAGTCCGTGCCAACATCCAAACAATAACGGCCAGAAAATAAATATCAAATATTTATAATAAAGGCTCAGTTCTGTGAGTAGAAATATAGGTAAGTAATTTCCAATTCGGTTGTAACATACTTGTTTAGTTCATACCTCAAAGAGCTAGTTTTTTTTTTTTTCTTTCATTGTTCTGGTAGCATTGCATTCAAATGTGGTCTACATCCTGCATAAAAGTTAACAACTCGTTATATTAGTGTCAATTATAAGCGATGAAGAATTATGGATGGAAGACATTGGGGACTAGAGCATATTTACCTCCTTTTCCCCATTTGATGTAACTATTGAGGAATAACTTATTATCCTAAGATTTTAATTACAAAAACACAATTAATTTAATGCATATTCGAAGTAGTTATCACATATGCTTGAGGTAGCATGCGTGACCATGAAGTAAAATCATTTTGGATGACTTAACTTGCCTTACTCAACTACCAGTTACTATTTAAAAACTGTCTCTCGTTTTGGTTTTGTGCCCTTTAGGCAACAGAGGATACTCAAATCACCGAACTACTCCTATCCATTCATGATTCCTAATTTTCTGTGTCTTTTTGCCTTTTGTTCTTCTATTCTGCAATTTTCTTAGTTTCGCGTTATATTTTTAGGATTAATCATCAGCTTGACAAGAAGGAGCCTAAGAGGTTGAAACTTATGATTCTAAAAGGGAAAAATAGTTCATTAAAGGCCCAAGAAATACATAACCGTTGGTATTTTTGGTATGTTCGTCTTATATGTACTTTTCTTTAATCTCGGACCAGTTTTTTGAACTTTCGTAAAATTCTTTAAACACTAACCGGTGGAGGATTTTTTCAGCTAATTAAGATAAGATTATGGAACACTGAAATCTTTAGTATCAAATTACGCTCTTTTGATCACTCTGCTTGAATTGCATACTTCCGGATTTCTTCAAAGGAACTCAAATGGATTGTGTGACCCTTGGGGAAAAGTGATCCTTGGTCTTGTGAGTGCTTGTTCACTCTCGGACCCCACCGGGAGTTTCTGGGAGCATGAAGCGTGGCTTCAAAGGACCAACTTGAATTGTGACCTTCTGAATCCTCGAGCCTTTAGTCGAATCGTCGTTTCTTCTCTCTTGAGGCTCAGTGTTGACGTGTCATCTGGCACGCGGCCCTCAGTAATATGGCATGGATCTTAATGCACACTAAAAGCGCTCATTTTCCTTGTTTAACCTGTAACTTAACAAAAACATCACTACACGTATATCATCCAAATTAAGAGCAAATTCGCGCGTGTGTGTGGAATAAATGAGCGAGATAAGCCCAGTTACCTACAATATTGGGGGCTTATCATGGGGAAAAAAAGTTAACATCTACCATAATAAAGAGCTCTGAATGGTTGTCACTTGGTGACTATGTTATGCCCTATGCCGTATTGAATTAGTCGTAAATCGTAATGGTATTCTAATGTAAGATTGTTGTCAAGGCAATCATGAATTAAGGGCTACATTAGAAGTAAAGGAAGATGCATTGGTAGAGTTAGGGTATGAACCCAATACACGCACATAGTAGCGTTTAAGCACAGTTAGTCACTTGGGCAATTAATCAAACACCCTACGTGCAACGTGATGCTTTTAACAAACATAAGAATTAATGTTAATGGGAAAACTAGTCGGTGAAAGAAGGGGAAATTTAGCAGAGAAACAAAGGGGAACTTGTTACTGAAATAAAAGTACTCCCTCTATCCCAATTTCTTGGCCCCTTTTCGGGAAGCGAGTTTTTAAGGGGTGTGAAAATTTTGTATTGACTTTCCTATTTTGCTCCTAAATCCAATCAATATTATTGTGACCAAATTTTATAAGCTAATTTATTATATGAAAGTCAAAACATATTCAATATGGATCTTGTTTGATAGATATCAATTAGTTTTATTATACAAAATTTTCAAAATCATAAAAAACTGTTATAAAATAAAAGATAATAGACTAGCCAATTAAGATGAGAAAAATACTTTTTAAGGGTAAAATTGGAAAGTGATTCAGTTTTGATGAATGGTTTTAGAAATGGGACAAATATTTTGGAACATCCCAAAATGAAAAGAATGACCAAGAAATTGGGACGGAGAGAGTAGTACCTTAAGTTTTTGCGTGTGTCTCTATCGAAGTAGCAAGAGGTGGGCAACTTTGATTTGGGAGGCAGTGACAGTTGGCTACGGTCGATTGGATGCTTTGAGCTGACAGGGATGTGAGCACCAAGATCATGGCGGTGGTCACATGTGGTAAGGTGTGTTGGCGGTGAACACAACAATGTTGAGGTGGTGTTCTCTTTTCCGTGAGTTTTTTGGTCAAGGATTTTGTAGAGCGTAACTTGGGAAGCAGGGGGTATGTTTGTCTTTTCACTTCAGTTGGTTGGGAAAAACACAATTTCGATTTGGATAATTCTAACGTACAATGCACAAAAGACCTATATATATATATATATATATCTGTAGGGATCCGGTCGGGACTCGGGACCTAAGATAGGTCGGGACCTCCCTTTCCGGCCGTTTGGTAGGAATCAAACAGCAGATTGGATGTTTTTAAAATGTGTTTTTAAGGTTCCACGCGAGAAATGGGAAAAAAAAAATACCGGGAAGGGCTTCATCCGAGCATTTTTTGATAAAGCTAGCGATTTTCACGGTTTTATCGAAAATGCTTCGGATGAAGCCCTTCCCCTATTTTTTCCCATTTCGCGATGAACCTTAAAACTATTTTAAAAATCAACGATTTGAATCCCGGCAAATAAGGTCGAAAAATCGGACCTAAGATAGGTCAGGGAGTCTGGCCGGGCAGGACTCTATATATATATATATATATATATATATATATATATATATATATATAGGGTTTACTTCTAATCCGGACTTTTAATATCCAGACCTCATGATCAAAATATTTGTTTGACGATCCGTCAGATTCGATGTGTTGAAGGTGTTTTTTTCATTGCGTGAGAGAAATCTTCAAAAAAAAAAAAAATCTTAGGAAGGGCTTGGGATCGCCCTTCCGCGTATATTTTTTGAAGATTTCTTAATGTGGAACCATAAAAAACACCTTCAAACTGCGGGACGGATGGATTTTTCAAAATTTGCAACACAAAAAAACCCCATTTTTTCTTTAAATCCGGGAGTGTGGATAATAAATTTGAGCTATATATATATATGTTAAGCTTCTAATCCAGACTTTTAATTTTCGGACTTTTTATACAATTTTTTTGACAATCCGATCCGTCCAATGTGTTCAGAAGGTGTTTTCAAGGGTTTGAGCGAAAAAATCTTCAAAAAAAAAACACTGGGAAGGGCTTGATCCAAGCAGTTTTCGCAAAAATATATAAATACAGTTTTCGCGAAAATTACTTGGATCAAGCCCTTCTCGGTATTTGTTTTTGAAGATTTTCTGCGTGGACCCTTGAAAACACCTTCTGAACACATTGGACGGATCGGATTTTCCAAAAAAAAATTGCAACACAAAAAAAAAACCCTTTTTTTTTCTTATTTCCGGGAGTGTGGATAAGAAAATTTTCATATATATATATATGCTAGTGGCGGAGCTTGTACCCACGTTCGGGAGGCGGTGACAGTTGGCTGCGGCCAATTGGATGCTTTGAGCCGTCAAAGATGTGAGCACCGAGATCATGGCGGTGGTCGTATGCGGTAAGGTGTGTCGGCGGTGAACACAGCAAAGTTGAGGCGGTGCTCTTTTTTCCGTGAGTTTTTTGGTCAAGGATTTTGTTGAATGTAACTTGGGAAGCAGGGGGCATGTTTGTCTTTTTCACTTCAGCTGATTGGGCAAAACACAACTGCCTCTTTTATTATAGGTAGTAGATAAGCTGCATTTTCTTGTTCCTTAAAATGAAGAAGAAAAGCCTCGCAATCTCTGGGCTTATGGATTGGATCGTTTGAAGCTTTGTTTCGGGCTTTTACTTGCGAAACCAATTAAAAGAGATTAAGGTCGATAATATTAAGGCCCGTTTACTTACCAGGCCGCGCCCATTGGCAAATCTTTTGTTATTGAGCAATGGGTTTCTTACGATGAAGGAAATAATGGAATCTCTCAAAGTAAAATTGATTCAATTTTTTTGGACAAGCAAAGTAAAATTGTTGAGAGATAGAAGATAAGCTGTGGATCCTAACCATAAGGGACTATAAAATTGAGACGGAGGGAGTAGTAAGTATAAAGTGTACTTCAGTGAATAATTGGACTATAAATTGTCTTTTCCTCACTTTAAACTCGTTGATTATCGGGTTTGGGATTGGTGGTGCACAGGGGGTGTATAACACCCACGATGTGCAATCCGAGTCGTCCACTCGACAATCTATTGATCAGATTTCATCTTGCACAAACTAGACCCATAAACATGCACCTGAAATTTTCATGCAAGTGAAATTAAAGCTATGTACATTTTAAATTGGCAAGCATGTCCACTTAGGCATTATGTTTAGTTATAGAACAATTCAAAAGCTAAAAGCCAAGCAGAGCTCAACTTTTAGTTGTAACCTTTTGCGTTGAATGGCCTACAAATTATAAAACATGCGATATAAAATCGTATAAAATTTGATTCGTGTCGACTGTATTAAACTTCCAGAACTATTCAAAGCCAATCCTATTTATTAGCCGGATGCAAAAACTCACTTTGTTCAAATTTTAAGAAAAAAGCGAGCTAAATTGAGCGATCTGAATGCACAACTTGGCATGTACACCCTTAGTTAAAACAATACAAGAATTCCTACGCATGAGTGTTAACAAAGCATCCCTGGAATGTTTGTCTATTACAAGTGTGAATTCTATGTACAGGTTTCTAAGTCATCCCCTCGAGCCTCAACTATGTAATATAAGTTCCAATGTATCAAGAAGCTCAGAAAGTAAGAACTCATTTTAAAAAAATGCCTGGGAATCCAAAAAGAAATTAATTAATTATGGCCCCTAGTTCCCTAGCTGTAAAATAAAGAAGTGTTTATTTTCAAACCCCATTGAATTAAACTTTATGTGTGTCTCAGTATAATTGTTGTTAATTACTAACGGCCAAAAAAACATGGTGACCCATGTCGTGTGTTTGTCTAACATTGTTTACAAGTAAAATAATTACACGTGTCAAATCCCTATCTGCCCAAGAATCTGATTTGAACACTAATCACCTCTAGCTAGCCAGATGTGGCTTATAGCCCATTGATTGTACTTCAAGTCTGTTAAGGGATAGGTTTGAGACTCTAGTCTACGCGGGAGGCATCGAACAACCTTTCGCAATTTAACTCATTAACTAACTTCCGTACTAATTCTCGCTGAGATATATATATATATATATATATATATATATATACAAAAAACTTCTAATCCAAACTCCCGGATTTTAAAACGTCCAGACCTCCACCTTCCGAATTTTTTTTTGAAAATCCGAACCGTTAGATGTGTTTAAAACGTGATTTTAAGGTCCAACGCGAAGATTTGGCAAAAAAAATACCCGGAAGGGCTTGATCGGGGCAGTTTTCACAAAAACGCAAATATAGCGTTTTTGTCAAAAATACCCCGATCAAGCCCTTCGGGTATTTTTTTTTACCAAATCTTCGCGTTAATTTAAAAAATCACGTTTTAAACGTTCTAACATCTGGTTTTCGAAAAAAAAAAATCGGAAAAAGATCGGTCCGGACGTTAGGTCCGTAAATAGGGGTTTGGATGGGAAGGGGTTCCTATATATATATATATCGTATGATCCCCAAAAATAGGGGTCGTGCCCACGAGTAGGTGAGGAGTGCAAAGATAAGCAATTCCCTCTTTCTTATTGGCTAAGAGAAGATAATGGGATCACTCTTTACCCAACCCGTGTCAGTAAATGAAATTGCACTCCAATACGGAATGACCTACGCCTTCTCTCTCTCCCCCTTCAATTTCTCACTCTTTTCCTGAGTTCTCCAATTAATTTTATCAAACAATGATAAAATCAACCCCCTGATTTTATCCATTCATGAAGACGTGTGATAAAATCTATAGATTTTTGCATTAAAAAATCTACAGATTTTATCAAATATTTTCACAAATGGATAATCAAAATCTTAATAAAATTCATTAGAGAATTCACTGACAAGTACTTATTACTTTCACATGCTTAAGTAATAACTTAGCCAAACCTTTTGAGTTGTATCGCAAATGTTAATTGCAAAATGCAAGGCATATATTTTTATTTTTATTTTTTGCGAAACTATTGGGGTTTGGAAACTGAAAACTAACATGAGATGATGAGATATATATACTAAAAAGTGATCACAAAAATATAAAAAGGACCCCATTTCACTAGGTGAATTTTTGGATTTTTTTTTGCTTTGCACATTTTAAGGACAAATCATTCTCCTTTTATCTATCAACTAAAAAGTCCAAAACAACCAAGCTTAGTAGAATAATCCTGCCTTCTAAGAATGTGTCGTTACAAATAGTTAGACAACGTTAAAACGTAAAAGTCATTTTTCCTCTCAGTTTATGGGATTAAAATGTTTCATCTAATGATAGGATCGGAGAAAAAATACACGTATATCCATGAGTTGATACCCACCCACTTGTGTGGCTTTTGCGTTTGAAATTTGAAGTCTTAAAAAACGGACATTTCCACTTTCGTGGTCAATCAACCAGACAAGAAGAAGAAAACACACATTTTCTTCCACCAAAACCCCCTCACTCCGAGGCTTCACAACTCCATTCCCATGACTACTTTTTTTCTCATTTTCAGCCCACTTAGAATCACAGTTAAAAATTTCCCAAACAAAAACAATACTCCCTCTCGCATAAACATGTTTTTAATGTCTGACCCAATTTGCGCGCACTTCGACTAATTCTGGAACCCCAAAATTATCGAGGGGGGAAATTTTTTAGTGACCTTAAGGTATGTTTGACCTCCCGCTAGGGGTGACTCTAGCCTTTTTCTAATGCTATCAAGCAACATCGCTGAATTTAAAAAATACACTAATTTTTTTTATAGGCGTAAATTAAATTTTCTTTAGTATTGTCAGTTAGGTTACTCGTGTAAAGTTAAATAAATAAAAGTCTAACTAAATGTTATAGGACAACAATACAAAATAAGTCCGGCCCATCAAATTTATTGTTTATTCAATTAGAATCCACTATAATATTAAGAAAAGATCAATAAAATATTAGTAAAAGTTCAATAGATATGTTTATTTTGTATAGAGCATATCATCATAGATACTCTATGTACTTTTGTCATCGCTGGATGAGAATCCTAGAAACGCCCGCGCCTCTTGCATACATCTTTACACGACAATTGACAATAAATTCCAAAAACTTGAATGCGTTAAGGGCAAGAAACCCTTTTTCTTTGAAAATGGCAAAAAAACTTTTTCACACCGTTTTCAATATGATCCCCACTTTTTTCTCGTCCGTACGCAAGTGAACATATAAAACTCCATTATTTTGTTACATGTTAAAAAAGGACAATGAACAAAACGACAATTTTGTCTAAAGCAATGCTAGGCACCCAAAAATGGTACCCTGAAATTTTTTCTGGGAGTGAAACAAATTTACTTGAATATTTATCTAACCATTGTTCAATATTATATATACACATATACAGGGCCGGCCCTGAGTTTTGAGGGGCCTAAGACGAAATTTGAAAATGAAGGCCCTTAAAAATGCTAGCGAAACTAAATATAAAGTCGATAAACACCGCTTCAAAACTATATGCATGTATTTAACACGAAAAAAACCTAAAATGAGCCTACATACTTGGTGGTAAAAAATATTTGGAGGCCTTTTTTTTTCATTTTTCGTGGGGACTTAAGGCGCCGGCCTACTAAGCCTTAGCTTAGAGCCGGCCCTGTATACATATATATGTATATTTTACATAGAGTTTTTCATCATACATTTACAATGTATTTTTGTCATCACTGAATCAAAATCCTGGAGCCATCCTTGCCTCTCGCATACATCTTTACACGACAATTGACAATAAATTCCAAAAACTTGAGTGTATTCACAAAAATTAGATCAAGCTATTCACAAAACTATGATCCCCACTTTTTTCTCGTCCGTACGCAAGCGAACATACAGAACTCCATTATTTTGTTACATGTTAAAAAAGGGAAATGAACAAAACGATAATTTTGTCTACAGTAATTAAGGATGGCGAAGGTTGTGTTTGGTTTGGTTTTGGGTTTTGATTTTTGTAATGATTAGAGGGAGAAATAGGGGTAATAATTAAAAAATAGGTATTAATGATTAGAGAGAGATAGAGAAAAAAATAAGAATAATATTTAAAAATAAGAGTAATAATTGAATAATGATGTTGAAAACCGGTTCTTGAGAACCTTTCCAAACAAGGCCGAAATGTCCCGTGCCATCCCACCCCGATTAGGGCGGGTTTTTTTATCGAATTTTCGGGTACCGGGGCGGGTACAGGGGGAAATAGAAAAATCCGGTCAAGTTCAAGTCGGGCCGCCCCGAAATATATTTATATACAAAATTATACTTTTATTTTAATCTAATTATCATTATACTAAAGATATTATATTCTTTTCATAATTTTATTATCATTCTACTAAAAAACTTTCATTCTTACCTTGATATTTTAACAATTACACTAAAATATAACTTTATTTACATGTATTTAGTTTTATTTTGCTTTTAGATTAAATTTTAAAAAAAAATTTCTTATGAAGCGGGGCGGGGCGGGTAAACCCGTTCCCCGATCGAGACGGGAACAGGGGTACCCAAAAAATACCCGGCCGGGTTCGGGTTTATGTACTCCCTCCATTCCATAAAGTTTGATCACTATGACACTACGTGCAATTTTCAAGCTAAAAAATAACGTGCTTGCGAAAATAATTTTTTAGTCAATATGGATCTTGTTTGATACATCTCATCGAGAACTTTTATACGATGCAAAAAAAAATTCAAAAATTATTTTGGTAAATACAAGAATATTTTTTAGTTTGAAAATTGCATATAGTTTTGTAGTTATCAAACTTTATGGGATGGAGGGAGTAATAATTTTCTGGTCGGGGCCGAGTATGCCCAAAACCCGCCCGGCCCGGCCCCATTGCCATTCCTAACAGTAATGCTAGGTACCTAAAAATGGTACTCCGAAATTTTTTCTAAAAGTGAAATCAATGGTTCAGATTCACTTGAATATTTATCTAACTATTGTTCAATATTATATATATATAAGAAGTTTCCTGTGAGGGGTCCCTCACAAAAGAAGTGCGGGAAAACAGTTGTGGGCCATTGGATCATATGCACTTCACGCGATCCAACGGCTCATAACTTTTTACCCACACCTTTTTTTTTTGTGAAGGAGTCCTCATAGAAAACTTCTTTTATATATATATATAGTCCCCTTCTTATCCAATTACGGACCTCCATTTTTTGGACCAAATTTTGACGATCCGAACCGTTAGATGTGTTTAAAACGTGATTTTAAGGTCCAACGCGAGGATTTGGCAAAAAAAAAAATACCCGGAAGGGCTTGATCGGAGCCGTTTTTCATAAAAAAAACGTTATCGGGTATTTTTTTTTTGCCAAATCCTCGTGTTGGACAACAAAATCACGTTCTAAATATCTAACGATTCGAATTGATCGTCAAAATTTAATCGAAAAAGTGGAGGTCCGTGAATCAAAGTCAGGAAGTTTGGTGTGTGTGTGTATATATATATATATATATATATATATATATATATATATATATATATATAGAGTCCGGTTAAATCGGGACTCGGGACCTATCTTAGGTCGGAATTTTCACTTCCCGGCCATTTGGCGGGATCAAACAGTTGGATGTTTTTTAAAATGTGTTTTTAAAGGTTCCGCGAGAAATGGGAAAAAAAAAATGCGGGAAGGGGCTTCATCCGAGCATTTTTTTTCGATAAAACCGTAAAATCGCGGTTTTATCAAAAAATACTCCGGATGAAGCCCTTCCTCCATTTTTTCCCATTTCTCGCGGAACCTTAAAAACACATTTTAAAAACATCCAACGGTTTGATCCCGACCAAATGGCCGGAAAGGAGGGTCCGGACCTATCTTAGGTCCTGAGTCCCGACCGGGATCCTCGGCGTATATATATATATATATATATATATATATATATATATATATGTATATGTATGTTTTGCATAGAGTTTTTCATCATACATATAAAATGTATTTTTGTCATCACTGGATCAAAATACTGGAGCCATCCCTGCCTCTCGCATACATCTGTTTGGTTCTTTTACTTCTTTGCAATTGAAAATAATTGTGTCTTGGCGTCGCGGAGAGAGTTTCAATCTCCTCCCCGGATTAACTTTGGAAAAACCAAATCTAATCGAGGCGATTGTGTTTTATTGGTTCAATTACCTCAATTAAGAGGATTTTTTCAACAAGTGAAGAAATGTAAACCAAATGGCTTAGGAAATCGAAGAACAACAAAAAAACAAAACACTTCGACAATAAATCAAAGATAAACTTACTTGAAATTGTCTCCAACTTCAAATCGTAAGCTTGAGCGGTGATTGTTGCGGTAACAATCGGGATAGGGGTGATTGTTATAAGAACAATCGAGTTAAATCCTAGTCTAAATCCTAATCTACTTCGAACTGAGTTCGAAATCCTAAACTACTTTGTCAATGAACAAACCAAACATCCCAGTTTTTGATAAATATTTGTTTGTTGAAGATTTGTCCCGAACTTTTACTCTTTGAATTCTTCTATTTATAGATCTTTATTTTGTGATTCAACTTCCCATTTCAATGAATTTGAACATCGAACTTGGCTTTCAACTCTAACTTCCACTCGCAGGTTGGCGGTTCTTCCTTCCTCCACGTCTGAATTTGAATTCTTCGAAATCTTCCTAAAAAGCTTTGATTTTGAATATGTACAGTTGTTCAAACGAACTCAAATGATTAAGCGTTAAGATGAATAACTGCCTTTCTATAAGTATTCCACGTGTTATAACTGCCAATTTGCCTTATTTCCCAAATTCACACGTAGAACTTATATACTTAACAGTTGATCCCATAGCCTTGAGGTCAATTCTTTTCAATAATGATGGTTCGTAACTGCTAATAATCGTTTTTATATTTGAACACGATACGACATCGTATTTACTCAAATATGTTCTTTTAATCCAGTGTGTCTGTATTAACGAGTAATTGCCAACGTTTGGCACTCTTAATTACGTGTCAATTAATCATTGGATTGGTTGATTTTAGATGTAAACAACATCTTTACACGACAATTGACAATAAATTCCAAAAACTTGAATGCATTCACAAAACTTAGATCAAGCTGTTTGCACTCTCTTCAAAAAAAGAAAAAAAAATTTCCCACACCCTTTTTAATATGATCCCCACTTTTTTCTCACTTGATTTCACTTCCAGAAAAAATCACGAGCTCAGTCAATGTCCCGTCACTACGCAAGCGAACATATAGTACTCCATTATTTTGTTCCATGTTAAAAAAGGACAATGAACAAAACGACAATTTTGTTTACATCAATGCTAGACACCTAGAAACGGTATGCTGAAAATGCCTCTGAAAGAGAAATTAATGATTCAAATTCACTTAAATTTTTAACCATTGTTTTTACTTTCGGGGTACTTACTACACTTATTAGCATTTTTGTTTTGTCTATACACATAGAAGGACAAATAAAATAAAAGGAAGAAAGATACTACTCCTAGTAAGAAATAGAGTCCTACTGGGTCCTTGCCACCCTTACGTTGAGAACAACACGTGCCTTTATTTGCGTCGGTCTCCGCCGCAAACGTCGCCGGTTCACGCAAAACATGACATTGGGACCCCAAACGGTTGAGTCGGTCTCCTCTCTGTCTTCAAGTCTCAGGACAAATACTCCTCACGATCCGGCTGGTATTGTAGCTTTTCCAAACAAATTTGATCTCCCTCACCAAAAAAATCAAAAAAGAGGTTTGATTTGGCTTCAAACTTTCCTCCAGATTTTTTGCTAATTCTGTTTTGGTACTTTCGATCATCACTTCTGATTTTTTTTTTTTATTTTATATTTGCGTTATATTTTTAGATTAGTTATCTGTCACAACGACAGGAATAGTTTAGTGAAAAACATACCAAATACTAGTAGATAGTTTTCGTCCAAAGTGTGATCTTTTATGAATTTTTTTCAATTGCAGTCCACGTTTCTTATATTTTGTTAATTCATCTTGTAATTGAGACGAATGTTTAACCTTAAAAGTTAAGATGAAAAGCTAAATAAAAAATCACGAAAAGTAAAAATTGCCTGACAAAATTCAAGGAGAATATTGGACCAATTGATTTACTAGTTTTTAATTTTGATGCTTAACGATTATTTCTTCTTGTTTTGATTCTTGTGTTTAATCCTGTATCAATTGGTAAACAAACCTGAAAGGAAAATCATAAATGGAAGAGACATTTGTGGGGAGACTTGTTTTTTTTAGTCGACAAAACAAATGCGATTTGAGTTGTTATACAGTATTTTATAGCTTTATTGAATTCAGTAACCTTCTTTTAATTTTTCTCCCCTAGAAAACTGGGCTGGGCATGCGTTTATTCTTTGCCATCTCTCTTTCTCTTATGGGTCTTGCTAACGTGTGCCCAATAGACACACAATAAGCACACAAACAAACAAAACAACACACATTTTACACTTTTTAATACACTTTCACATATCCCTATACATTTTTCACACTTTTCCAACCTTAACGTGTGCCTATGAGGCACACGTTATCATTTTCCTTTTCTTATTAATTAAAACAACTTTTTATACGAATTTATCAAAATAACTTGAGAATCAACAAGCTACAAAAGCTATTTGGAGAGAAATTATTAGTGGTTAAAAAGTTTATTTCTATTTCTACTCAATTGTTTTCAATGGTTATGGCTCTGAATGATATATCCGAAACTTTCACTAAAGTTTGAGTATTAGATTCACTCACGCGTGTCTAATTGAGTTGATTTTTAAGTGGACCACTTGGAAAATCATTTTAAGATGAACGAACGGTTCAAATCATTTGTATGAGACCACTGAGGTCAATCAGTACATTTTCTGTACCAAGGAGTCGGTACCCCTCGACTTTCCGTAGACTCAAAACATAAAATATAAAAAATAAAAATGAGTAATATGGGGAATTAATAAAAATATACAACTACGCTAAAAGTAGAAGCGGTATGTACAAGCATTGATGCTCGAACGCTGAAATTCACAGAGATGGGTTCGGAGTCCGAAGTCTATGATGACTGTGGATACTGGGCTGAGATCACCTACGCCGGATTTCCTTTGTGCCTCTGTGCCGAGGAATTTCTGGCCGTTGGATCACTTTAAAAAAAAAACATACAATCTTGTGGTCCAAGCTCCCTTGGCACAGAGGCAAAGGGAGTTTGGCCACCATGTGATCTCACACCGTTGATACCACATGATGAATGAACTTGGAATCTACACACATCAAATGGTTGCATCCAAACATCTCTGTTTGTGCTAAAAATAGCTCATGCATGGTTCACAATGAGGAACATGAGATCAAAAAATATCAAGCACAGTTAGCGATGAAGTACTAATAAAAACTCAAGTATTAATCGTTGAATGAAAGAAAGGCCCCCTACAAAAGAGAGAGGAAAAGGTTGTTCGAATGCTCTCTGAAAAGTTGATAAGTAACATTTTTACAACAACAAAATCATAACTCATTTAGTCCCTAATAATTGACGATATGGACGGAGGATGGATAAGAGACAGACCTAACATTTGGCAATAAATGCACAAAGTGGCTGCTCCCAGAATACCACTGAAACAAATGGATTGGAGACAGACCGAACATTTGGCCATAAATGCACAAAGTGACTGATCACATAATACCACTGAAACAGTAGTTCCCCTATACCGTCGGGTCTGCTGCGGAATCATGCCCTCAAATCAAAGCCAAAAGGCATCAGAGAAGGTAGACCCAATAATCATTTTGATTTATGTACACATTACCATGTTTCTTTCATTTAGCGTCCAAAACATTCACATTGCACAAGGAGTAACATTTCTACTAGTGGATAAGTAGCATTTTTACTTTTTCAAAAATTTCAAATTATGCAAATCCAGACTTGATATGCACCAGCTATAAAAGTACAGGGAGAGTTATTTAGCTGGTTATATCACTCTAATCAAGGTCATATGGGGCTTGATGACAATTTATTAATTGATGATTAATGGGCCAAAGATCAAAGTAAATAAGGTTTTCTAAATTAAGAGCTCAGGGTACGTGGACCTAGGACTTGATGATCGTCATTTAGTAGGAGTATACTTAAAATAGCTCTAGGTAAAGTAACAAATACAATTACCAGGCCAAGTGCCCATGAGAAAGTAATAAGTGTTCATCGTCTATGGTGTTGCATGTTTGAAAATCCACGAGGCCAAACCTTGGGGCCAGTGCGGGGTTGTTAGCTTTACAGCTCCGATTTAGTGGAGCTGCATACAAGCTAGTCCGGACATCCAGTTATAAAAACAATACAACTACGAAAATGATAAAGCAAATCAAGTAGAGATTTATAAGTTTCCCAATGCATAGTACTCATATTGATCATGTGAATGTAGTATGTTTGATCGATAGCTCGAAATGCTAGGCGAGCTCGATGCATTTCATTCAGTAATTGTCTTTTTGGTTTTATGGTTCATCACTTGGCTCCATGGGGGTGGAGTCCAAGAGAGCTAGCTAGCACTCAACTTGAATATTATCCTTTGTAATCCACCTACAACTAACAGCCCTTTATTTTGGAGAGTGGTTTTTTTTTTTTTGCCAAGATGGTAGAATTAGCATGTTAGTAGAGTTAGATTCCTACGGCTGGTCAACGTCATTCCATTGAGTTGAACTTGAGATCTCACACGTTCTAACTTTAGTGTCCACTCACAACAGTTTGAGCTACAGGTCTAGGTATTTTGGAGAGTGATTGGGAAAGAAAAGAAATGGAAATCTCTTGGTTCATAACCCACGGATTGATTGCATGGGTTTCAAAATCCTTGGCCTTTCTTGATTAATGAGTGCTAATTAGGTTCATTGCTATATATTTGAACCCCAATGAAGCCACGGACATTGGTGGAAAATCTCTTTCAATCTTGTTGGTTCTAGACCGTGGATATGAGTGTAAAACTCTGGTAGTTTTACACACTATTGAGCTAGAGTCGTGGATAGTTTTCAAGTGAGCATTAGACACTCACAGTTTCGGCACTCACTCCGTCAGATATGTTTCCGATGTGCCAATTGACCCTTACACGTCCGTTGGAGAAGTTTTCCCACACCTAACTCGCGAATCTACAAACATCTAACGCAAAATATACCTTTAAAAATGTCTATTGCAAATGCTCATGAAGACATAATCCAGTGGCAACAAAATTCAGCATGTCAATTCAATGAAAAAGTACGTAACATGGATTTTCATATGTGATATATGGCTATTTCAAGCTTGAAAAAGCATTTACAAATGCATGTGAGGCGTACTTTTAGACCATTCGAGTCGAGGTGACTTTCACACATAACCAGCAGCTCCTCTCAGGGCTGGCCCAGGCCCACAAGGCCTGGGCCTAGGACACTCTAAAAATGGGTACTATTTGGAGCACCCCAACATTTTATAGAAATGAGCTTGAATAGAACACCTTTTTTTATCCAAATAACGAAAATAATCTATTATAAGTTACAAAAAAAGTCCAACCATTACAGCCCAATATTAAAAAAAGCCCAAAATGAAAAATAAAAGAAAGCCCATATGGTTTGAAGTATAAATTTTCTAGAACAGGCCACTAATAATTAAGTCCCTCCTTCATTTCTTTTTAGGAAAATGCTAACGTGTGCCTAATGGTTAAAAAAGTGTATTGAAATGTTGAAAAGTGTATAGAGATATATGAAAGTGTATTGAAAAGTGTAAAAAGTGTATTGGAGTGTGTTATTTTTGTTTGTTTATGTGCTTATTATATGCCTATTAGACACACGTTAGCAAAACCCATCTTTTTATATCCCTTTTCTTAACCTTTCTCCATCTTTTGTTTCCAATGTGGGACAAAGATAAGGCAAACCCTTTGACCAGACCTTCCTTCTTGTTCTTACTCCTTAGTATTTGGCTACTCCAGATCTTAATGCTACTGATAAGGGCCACCTACACCAACTCTTTCAATGTGCATTTTGTTTTTCTTTGTCTTGTTGTTGTCCTCCTCTCTTTTTGGTTAAAATGAGTCTAAATAACAGGACTGCCTGATAAAAATATTTATTGTTATATCTATTTCATCTCCACCTGGGTTCACTTTGAGGAATTGTAATTTTGGTTTTTGAGGATGGAAATGATCATACACTTTCTTTAATTAACCCCAGTTGTTGTTATAGACGCCCTCAAACAAGGATAGAGTTTTTTTTTTTTATGTAAAAATTGTTAAGTTTAAAGGGCACAAAATTTAGAATTTGCCTTGAGCACTCAAAAATGTTTGGCCGGCCCTGCTACTCTGTGATGGATAGAAACCTCGCATGTTTCTGTGTTTGGCTTCACTAGGAAGTTATTCACCTTTTGTATCAAACCAACCCATAATTTTAAATCATATATACACATCTACGCACAAACAGATTATAGGTAAGCCAAAATTTCGAGGCAATTAACACGTGATAAAAAAATATATATATACACAAACTCCGTAAATTAGGCAGTAGTACTGGGACATGCCATAAGTGTCATTGTCATACACTCGAGTGGGGCTTACTATCAAATCAAATGCATGGACTTTAGTGCCAAAGTAAAGCCATGTGATGCTTTAGATCACTCTTGCAACACATATTTATGTGGGATGCATATACTTTGTTGTCGACCTCTTGAGAAAATATGTCGTTAAAGTGTCCATGAATACCACGTAGTTGTGCTCGATCTGATAGCCCTGAATAATTAGACATTTCGTAGTGGTGAGAGTATTTGAAACATTGTACACGGTGAAGTTCGAACTTTGTAAATTATTCAGTGCTCTTGGGATGTGTCCTGACTCTCTTTGGTTTAGAACTAGAGTGCAAACGATATTCCAAGCCAAGCTTGTCTAGCTTGAGCTTGACTCCTATTTTGAATGCGCCCAAAATTCAGTTCGAGCACTACTCCTTAATGAAACAAGCCGAGTCGGGTCTCATATTGCTCACAAATAACTTTGTTCATTTGAAGTCCTGGAGCTTACTATCTAATCCATGGACTTGACACAAATATGTTAATGCGAGAAGGGGTTTAAAACATATGCCTCAAGAGCACTGAATAATTAGTGTACTAATTAAGGTAGGCTAGCTTGGTTGGTTACAGGACTAGGTTTAACTATTTAGCTCTTTTACAAATGTTTTTCCGAGAACCCCACTTGCCAATATGACTAATGAGATGAAATGTAGATAAAGGAGTGAATATAGTACCTTTTTTTCCCCGAACATTTTAACCTATTTGATGTTTTAGTTGCAGTCTTGTTCCAATTCTTAACATAAACTCAAATTTGATTTATTGCGTTATACGAGACAGGTTATTCTCTCGCAATACATCGACTTATAAACTGATTTAAACTAATTTCTTAATTGAGTTAGAAACAGAAACAAAGTCGATAATTCACCTTAAAGCAGTAAGGATGGTTCGAGACGCACTTGACGGTCACACAAAACTAAAAAAACTACATTTTCAAGTTCTCAACTTCAAGGGTGAGTTTGAATTGAGGACAATTTTAAGGGATTAAAGGGTTTCTGAAATAGGAGAAGAATTTGCATATGAAGAGGCCAAAGACACATAGTGGGGGCAAATTCACTTCCTCAAATTTAGGCCATCTAAAACATTTTGAAAGGCCCGGACAGGGTGTCGAGCACCACGTGTCCCTACCATCTCAGTATGCATGCTTGCATCATTGGATTGTTTATCAATGTGATTTCCCCAAGCGTAGGGTTCAGGTGACGCGCAACATAGTAACCGGAAGTCCGGGTCGAGTCCTCAGGGACCGAATGAGCTGAGCGTGAATATTTGTTTCGCGAATGAGGGTTTAGCCTTAAAGCGGCAAACTTGGCGTTTGGAGTTTGGAGGTGAAATTCTCTTAACTACGTGAATGACTCAAGATTAAAAAAAAACTATTTAAAAGTAAGGCTAAGTCAAGGGATTCAAAACACCCATGCCTTAGGCCGATTCATTCTCCTCTAAAATAACCGGCTCGGGGCGTCGTTAAACGACTCCAAACGGAAGATTTGGTACTTAAAACTCATTCAACTAGAAACAGTGTTCCTTAAAAAGTAGGATTCTTGTGCCATTTATACAAACATTTTGATTGCCATAGCCCGAAGCATCACACATGCCAAGTGGTCAAGCCCTTGGCTACGCGTGATCAACGGGATTAACAGATCGCAATTTTGATACATAAAATCAATCCATACTTTTTAATTAACAAGCAATGTTTGCATTAAGGCGAGGAGAGTGAATCACCTAAGCCACGGGGTGCTAATCACCCCATGACCGAGCCTAAACCGACTACTCATTCATTACTAAGGCAAACATGGCTGTTTTTATAAGGAAAATAAAGAACATAAGCAAGCAACTAAATAAACTTGATTTAAATGAAGATACTACCTTGGCCTATCACTTTATACTTGAAGAACTTAACAAACAACCTCTACAAACAAGTATTTCTTAAGGAAATGGCAAGAAGAACAAGTAAACTAAATACTAGATGGAATTGAAAATAAACTTGATTTCTAGCAAGATCTAACCAAGAGCTATAACATTTATAAACATGAAAATAACATAAGTCCAACACTTACATGAGAAAACTAGAGAGATAAAGCTTGGAAATAACTCTCATGGAAGAGAGAAGGAGGAGCAAATAAAATCTAAGTTAAAGTGTAGTTAGATGGGAGAGAGAGAGGGAGGGAGAGATATTATACAAGTAGTCTTTCTCTCACACAAAAATATCCTAAAAACACTAAAGGTGAAAGTTCCCATAAGTAAAAAGTCCAACAAGTGGTTAAAACACTTTTTCGGATTGCTAGGTATTGATACCTATCAATACTGGTATCAATACCTGCATTTAAACGGCTACCCGAAAGGCCTGGGTATTGATACCAAGGTTTGGGGGTATCAATACCCAAGGTTCTGTGAAGCTTCTTCTTCAAAGGTATTGATACCTATCAATATTGGTATCAATACCTGCATCAACTCTAAGGCATTTGAGGTTTCTTCTTCTTTCTTTGCCATCAATTGGCCTTGTGTGCTACCGGACATCTTACAAAACACTTTCGAACATCGTGCGAGCTTCGGGAAGGGGAGCACTTGGTCTCATGAGTGCTTAATCACTCCCGAATTATGCCTTTAACCTTCCAGCTTGATCTTGTGCCTTCTAAACTTCCCGAGCCTTAGCCAAATCTTTATTTCTTGGCTCTCGAGGCTCGATGGGGGAATGTCATGGGGCTCTTGGCCCTTGAATTATTGGGATGCTTCCCAAATGACTTCAAAACGCGCCTAATGCACTTGTTTTCCCTGAAACTACCAATACACTTCGCGCAACATCAATCAAATAAGGCATTAAAACGCTTGTGTGGGTGAACAAAATGAGCTAGATAAGCCCGGATATATACAACATTGGGGGCTTATCAATGCATTTTTTTCCTGCAATAGACCCAAACGTTTGTAGATTATGTACGCGTAACAAGTACAAAGAACTACTAAAGGAGTTGAACGCCACTTAAGACCCCGTTCCACGTAGGGAGTTTTTGGCTTTTCATGTTTCACGACACAAGTTATTCTTATTACATACATCAATGTTCTAAAAAAAAACCCCAAAGCCCAAAAGTCAATAAGTCGAAGTTAGTTGGACAAGCCGTGTGGTTAATTCTTTTTCTTTTTTTTTTTTCCGTCATAGGGAGAGGTCCTAAGTCAGAGTTTGCATGGAGGATATGCTTGTCTTCAATTTTAATCACGAATAACTCCTCACATCCGATTGTTGGCAAAAAAATCTATGAAAAGAGTTGAACCAAGAGTGTATACAGCAAGTGGTTTGATGTAGCCTTGGACAAGTAATGCCTCGAGAATAGGAACTAGAAAAACAGAGCAATACCCAGAGATATACAATGCCCGATTTATTAATTAATGGTGTTGCCCCCCACGTTAATCCTAGCAGTAAAAGTAAATTGAAGTAAATAAATTTGAAAATTGCTAAAATAAGACCAGTAAACTTATGCTAAGGTTTTAAAAGCATGTTGAAATGTTTGAAAAATGTATAAAAATAAGTATAAATGTATTGAAAAATATAAAAAATGTAATAAAGTACAGTGCATATTATTTTTGTTTTTTTCTATGCTGGGCTCACAATAATATCAAGACCCAATAAATTTTGTCTACAATTAAGCAAGTAGAGCCGGTTATCAACACAAAATAGTAGAAATTGGACTGTTTAAGTTGCTGTTGTTATAACATATACTTGAAATTCGTTCATGGTAAATATGAACATCTCATTATTAAGCTTAAAAAAATATACATTTACAAACACTCTCTCCTTCTCAATTTTTTTTTTACTTTTTTTGAGATTTTCAATTTTCCAAAAGTTAGTTTAAATTTCCATTATTATCTTTTAATAATCACTTTAAAATTATTTTAATTTTGAAAATCGAAACAACTTTTTTTCTTTGACTTCTGAAAAATGACTTGGCATTTTGAGACATCTGCCTTTGACATTAATATGTTGCCTTGAGATAGGATTGAAAGATAAATTGCCAAGGCCGAGACACGAATATATGCTTACAACTCTGTAAATTTATGTTAAATTCGAATAATTCATTACATAACTCGTTTTGGCTCATTTGCAACGAAAAAGCAACCGTCAATTGAGTGAAAGTATTAGCAGTAGAAATGAGGGATCTTTCCAATATGTCTTATTTCTACATTGACCAAACGTATCATGCAACCGTGCATTGTAGAGTGATCCTTATATATGAAAGATGGCCTAAAAATTTTGAACCAAACGAAATGGGTAAAAACAACACCCGAAAATGATTACATATCGGATTCAGGGCCGGTCCTGAGCTAAGGCTTGTAAGGCCGGCGCCTTAGGCCCCCATAAAAATGAAAAAAAAAGGCCTCCAAATATTTTTTACCACCAAGTATGTAGGCCCATTTTTGGGTTTTTTCCGTGTTAAATACATGCATATAGTTTTGAAACGGTGTTTATCGACTTTATATTTAGTTTTTTCCTTGTTAAGGGCCTTCATTTTCAAATTTCGTCTTAGGTCCCTCATTTGTCAGGGCCGGCCCTGATCGGATTTGATGTGTCCTGCTTTACTCCTTTGAAATGTTTAGAGGAAGAAACAGATGGGCCGACACAGGCGTTCCTCCGTCATAGTCCAGCTTTTTCCACCCTCTTTCTCTATCAAAAATATCGTAGTGAAAACTCAAAGGACTCCGCGATTTTAACAGCCACTAAGAGGGTACGTAATTAGGTAAGGTGGAATTCACGGTAAAAGTGAGATATGGACGGACATGAATTAACCCACTGCTGAAGTTGGTCAAAGTACTGAGCTTTGCATAAAGGGTTCGAAATTTGACCGACATATTTTAAACTGGGCCGAGCATCGTGGGCCTCACGTGACAGGCCACACAGAGTTCAAGATGAATCATGTGCTGACTCAGAAACCATTTGATTTTGACTAACAATAATGTTAGAGTCACACATTTTCAATCACACACAACCACACACCCTCTCACATGTGGTGGGGCCCACCACATGTGAGAGGGTGTGTGGTTGTGTGTGATTGAAAACCCCCACCACATATGAGAGGGTGTGTGGTTGTTTGTGATTGAAAATATGTGACTCTAGCACTATTGGTTAACTAATTGGATCAACATCTTCCACCCTCTTGCACACGCACGCCACGTGTCTTTATCTTACTCGCCCACTGAAATTTAAATAACGTTTCGGTTCCGAAATGGAAGTTGCTAAGTTAAAGTCAAAGTGGGACATTAGTGAACTTTTAGTGTAAATTTTGGAAATTAATTAGGGTAAAGTTTCTGAATTCAGAGCAAACGTTACAAGTCATAATTCGGTAAATTCAAACAAAATTAATGATACTCTCTCGGTCCCGTATTTGTTGTCCACTTTTAGTATTCACTACACCGCAAAAAATTGGTTATATTTTTCATTGTATAATGTTATATATACTCAATATAAATCTCGTTTGATAGTTCTCGATAAGTACTATATTAAACAAAGTTTTCAAAAAATCATAAAAAACATTATAACAAAGAGATATACGCAATTAAAAAATAACACACATACCTGTAAATGAACAACAAATTCAGGATAATGAGAGTATAAAAATAACCTGTGTAATGAAATTTAGTAGAAGTATCATTTATGTAGCTTTTCCAAAAATGGAGAATGTGCAAGTGCATGCACACTTGACATTACCCCTTGTTGAAGGTTGGATGAAATGAGGATATATTCACGTGTGACAATGTAAGTAGAAGGGAGCCGTTGCACAATATCGAGATAAAATTTGAATGGTAATTCATCTATATCATATTATCATTCATGAGTGTGAAGATCCTTTCTCTAGTTCATTTTTCTCTCTCATGGAGTACGCGTATGAACGTAGAGATTGTTGCGATACCTTTTAAAACAATACGTGTAATAATTCATACAATATATTATTATTCGATAACAAAACAGACAACCTTATTAACACTGATAGATTCACAAATATTAACGTCTACTTTGGTACTTGAGTTGTTATAAATCCTTGTTTCCTATTTCGCAAAAAACAAAAAGGTTATTTCTAACTTTTTCACACGACGCCAGCCACACGTGGTTATAACAGAATTAAGTAATAAGCAAGGACCCTCGATAATGTTGCCAAGCAAAAAAAAAAAAAAAAGGTCCAAGATTGAAAAAATACAGTGAAAACGATCTTTGTGTAACGTTTAACCATACAACTAATAAGATAATGTGAACCAACAGCTTTTCTCATCACATCTCACCAAAAGTCTAGAAAAGAATTTCGATTAGTTCCTCACTCACTCTAATTAATTTAATTTGGCCAAAATGTGATAATGTATTGAGTCCAAACTTTTGCCCTCTTGGACCCCTGGTGGTACGTTTGTTTTGGATCCCCAACGTGTTAGATTTCAATAGTCACCCAAAACAAAATTTAATTGAGAGGTCACTTCCTACTGTCTTTTTTCAGAAAAAAAAAAAAAAAACTTAATGCCAGATGAGTATCACGTGGAGGTACCCACCCGCGATCCAAACCATCCAAATGTGTTTTGAATAGTCCAGATTAATTCTCTCTCTCTCTACCCAACCACTCTATCTCCTCTTTATCCCTCTCTAAAATCCAAACCGTCGGATTACACTGTGGACGGTCGAAATCACTGAGCTGAAACACATATCCACCCGGCACTGGAAAAAAAATCCCTTTTTCTATCTAAAGAAAACAATTATTGTACTGTAATATCTACGACTATAAACGGAAAATAGACTGCGTGCACATTTGGATCTTCCGATTTCGGCTGTTGGATCCTATAAAAAAGCCATTTGTGCGTTCTCCACCTCTAGTAACTACTCTCTCTCTCTCTCTCTCTCTCTCTATGTCTCTATCTCCTTCACTCAGCCCCTTCCTCATATAGAGTGTGTCCAACTCTTCCTCCCAAAAAATTTCCCACGAAATCTCACCGAAACATTCCCGGAAAAAGTCCAAGCAAAGCAACAAGATTCGTGAATCTACACCATACCCACTTAAAAATCTTCTTTCCTTTATTGATTTGATATTAATCCCTCACTTATTTCCTTTCCCTCCTTGCCCTGATCTTCATACAGACTCTCTCTTTATTCTCCACCCCTTTTAATAACCCCTCTCTCTAACCTCTCGCTCTACAGAGTCCTCTTCTCTCTCCAGAAATCATTTTTGCAGTTTTCAATGTGAGTGATGGAAGACAGTATGAGTATGCTTTGTCCGATCAAATACACAGAGCACAAAACCTTTTCCAAGAAATTCACAAAGCCGAATAAACCCTCAGAGGATCGGAAAATACCGAGAGTTGTACGGATTCATGTAGCCGATCCTGATGCGACCGACTCGTCGAGCGGGGAAGAGGACAAGCTATTCGGCAGGCGGAGGGTGAAGAGATACGTGAACGAGATTAGCATCCAGACTGAACGAAGCAGACCTGCTGCTGCGTCGTCCAGTCTGGACGCTGCTCAGATGGTTTCACATGGCAGGAAAAAGAGGAGTGTTGGAAACAGAGACGGTCTGAAGGCGAAACGGAATAAGGTAAAGACGGCGGCGGTGGGAAGTGGGCCGAAGTACCGAGGCGTGCGGCAGCGGCCGTGGGGGAAGTTTGCGGCGGAGATTCGGGACCCGGCGAGGCGGGTGCGGCTGTGGTTGGGGACTTACGAGACGGCGGAGGAGGCGGCGATGGTGTACGATAGCGCCGCGATCAAGCTGCGTGGACCGGATGCCCTGACGAATTTCATTAAGCCGCCGGGCAGGGATAAACCGGAGGTTAACGTGACGTCAGTATCCGGTTACGAATCGGGAGAAGAGTCCAATAACGTGATATCTTCTCCTACTTCAGTGTTGCGATTCAGCAGGACTCATTCCAATGATGCTGAACCGGTTCAAGAAGCAACGACGAATGACGCTAAAGATCATCTACCGGTTCAAGGGGGCAATGACTGCAGACCGGTTGAGAAGTCCGAATCGAGCAGACAAACGGTTCAAGAAGTCGTTCAGTGCCACAGCGAAGCTAATTTATTACATAGTGAAGGCACTGATTTTGTTATTCCGATGGATATACCGTTCCTCGAAGATTTCTTCAATTTTGAACCACCCGAGCCCATACATTTCGACGACGAACCGGTTCTTACTGAAAGCCTTTTGAGTGAGGGCTTTGACATGTTAGTAGACCCGGTTCATGATTTTGGGTCGTTATCACCGTGGCAAGTCGACGGTTATTTTCAAGACATCGGCGGCGATTTTTTCACCGCAGATCCCGTTGTTGCACTTTGAGACTCGTCCTCTGCTTTACTTTTAAGCAGCTAATTTTGTAATACCGGCAGCCAAATATCGGCAAGTTTTTTGGAAAATTATTAAGTCGTTTTTAGTTATTTATCCACAGATTTCTTGCCATTAACGTAGAATGAGTGGAGTTTTGCTAGTTTTTGTTATGGTTTTTTTTTTTTTGTCATTTGTAACAGATGAGAATAAAATCTTGATATTTACAAAAATATATTTCCTTTTAGATGTTCGTGTTCCTACCTGGCTACCTTCATGTGAAATGATAAACGGTTCAATTAATTTAGTGACTCGGAGGTTAGTATGGTTGGTTGGTGGGTTTACTTTCCACGCAACTGACCAATGTTCGATTTCAAGATTCAAGCAGTATTTTTTGAAGAATCTTCTAGTACGATGTGATGGTCGAGTAGATTAATCGAGGTGCATAAAACCTGACCCGAATGTAAACTATAAATAAAAGGATGAATGTATGTAATTTAAGTTTACTAAGACTTTAGTAGCTTGAATTTAAAGGTATTTACAAGACACTTTACTTTTTTGGTGTTTAAACGGTGGTATAAATTTGAGAAATGCTACTCACACAGCAAGTCAACACAACAACTACACAACAAGGAGCTAAACGATGTCGTTTGGCTTAAAAATAAAAAAAAAGAAAAGAAAATTACAGTCCATACAAGAGAGAGAGACAAAGAAAACTTCTGGGAGCATCAAATATTCTGAAGAACCCAATTGAAGCTTCATCAGTTGAACACAAATTCTCCAAAAACATCTCTCTTGTGATAGCATTATACTCCCAAACCAAAACTAGCAGCCAATCGATCTACTCGGTGTCAACCAAAGGTAGGGTTTCTGAAATTGAAACCAACCTTTATCTTCTTCTATTGGGTTCAAAACTAAGAAAGAAGAAGACAAAGGTCAATCAGAAAATCCAATATACAGTTTATTGCAAAACTAGGTTTTTGAAATTGAACCCTAATTTTTCTACAAAACTAATTGAAACGAGTCAAGAGAGAGATCCAAGTTGAGAGAGAGACCATCGTTGTGTAAGGTTTGAATGTCGTCTGTGTGATTTGAAGCTCGCTGGAATTGAAGGAGGCCTCCTCCTTGCCGGAAGTGGAAGTGTCTCCTCGCCGGAAAAAGAAGTGTCTCCTCGCCGGAAGTGGTATGCGGTGGTGGCGAATCTTCGCTGTCTTCTTCTCACACCCCTATTCTTCGTATCCAACGAAAGGAGAGGGGAACGGGTTTTCAAATTTTACTATTTTAAGTTTTTTTTTTTTTTTAATCCAAACGGCGCCGTTTTTGCTCTTTATTGTGGGGTTGATGTGTGTAGTAGCGTTCTATAAATTTCCACGTTGTAATGCTTTATTAATGTTGGTGTTGACTGAGGAGCAATAGCCCTGGTACAGCCAACGTGGCATTCCTTTTGCCCCACACGAGCAGGCGTGATTTGCGGTTTGGCTCTTTTGACTGATTTGAGTCGGTTTGAATCGTACAAATCCGAGTCAAAATGTCAAATATTTAGTACTCCTCAGTATCTTCTCTTTTTTTTCCCTTGATAATTAAGGATCTCTGTTCTTGCTAAACACGTGAGTCCATTAATAAGGCTTTTGATACAGACAAATCATAGTACAGTCCTAGACTCCTCCTGTCCACCCATTTGGACAGATAATAAAAAAAAAGCGCGCTCTTACGAGTAAAATTATTTTCGGTCGGTTAAGACATCTCAGATTAATGAGACTCAATTTTGTTAATTTACCAGCGGAAATAAGTAGCAAATACTGTTAATGAATAATTGAGTTTTCTGCTTTAAATGTGATCTAAAACAACCTAATCATCGTCGGTGTCGGACAGGGTACATGGTCGAATATAAATTGACATCTATTTTCTCAAAAAGGCGAGCGCTATCTATATAATAACGTTTCAATTTGAAATGATACTACTTTATTGTACATACACATCAAGATTTTCTATTCTATCTCTTTTCCTCGTCGATGAAGGCAAGAAGTGAAAATTTTGAAAATAGGAAGCAATGAATATTACATACGGCCTCTTTTGGGTAATAATTCAATAATCTAGATTATTGGATTATTCGTTTATCCTTATTTAATTTTTTTTTTTGCATCCGTTAGTTTTACATTAAGATTTTGTGATTTCTGAATTCCTATCAACGAGACGAATCTAACAAGTATAAAATTATGGTCAGAACTCAATTTTTTTAATAAAGCCAAAATAGGTGGCTTATTTGGCCAATAATCTAAGTATTTCGGCTTTATTCAAAAAAATATTTGGTTTGACCATAATTTTTTACTAGTTAGATTCATCTCGTCGAGAGGAATCTAGAAACCACAAAAATCTTGACGCAAAACTAACAAATGCAAAAAAAAATTGAATAAAAGACAAAATGAATAATTCAATAATCCATAATTCGGATTATTACCTAAAGGAGGTCACATAAGCTCAAAATCGAATAATCTATTAGGAAAAGGTCGGGACTTATCAAATCCAAATCAGCCTCACATAAATTTCCACGCATGAAAATAAGCTCCAATGTGTAAATTCTGTTTTACTCTGCACTATTACACAGACAGGTCTACCGGCTTCAACTATCGTTGTGTTACTCACACACAACACAACCCCAGTTGATAAGTGTCGCTTAATTATTTCGTCATATATAATACACTTGTAGTCGTGAAAGTTGGAGAAGCACTAATTTCCCCCTTAAATCAAAATTCTCTGATAAGTAGTAATAAATTAACTACACATGGCTTGAAAAGTTCTTTTAAAATAGAGATTACCACGGCAATATCACGGCCCGGGAAAACCCGTTCTTTTGCGTAATGATTTCATTTTCTAATGTTGCACAAGCCAGAAAAATCCGTCGATTTGTCTATCTTCAATCGCCCTAAAAAACTATATTAGTCTGATCCCTGCAGTGGGATACGTAGGCAGCAGCTTGTCAAGTACGACCACGTGATTTTAATGTTTGGTTTTTGTGGCTAATCCTAACTGCCCATTTCAATTTGCACCCCACATTTTATGAGGGAAAGATAAAAGAAAACGGGGTTTCAAACCGATAGTGCATTGGTCATTTAGATATTAATTGAGTTCTTCAAGGATAAGATCATTATGTAATGATTGTTTGGAGCATTTTAATTTTGGTTTTTCATCAGTTTCATGATGTTCTTTCTTGTTGTCACGTGAGATTATTTATTTAAATATGTATTATTTCATTTTGAAATTCCTTCTCTCTCTCTCTCTCTTTTCTTTTTTTTTTTTGCAATAATGATTAAAGATTCAAGTGCATGTATATAACAAGCATTTACGGGTGGGTCAGACTACCATCATAAGGACGGATCATGCACTGACTTTTTGCAAGTGAAGGAAAAAAACTATAAATAAGTCACTATATATACAATGTATCTATATTATTCTGTATATAATATTTAATGTGAATGAACATACACTAATTATAACCTTCTCTAAGTGGGAAATTCATAACTTACACAATACTTCAAGTTGCACAAAGCCATTTAATTATTTGATCAAGAATTCAAAAGATAAGCACATTTCAGATAAAATGAATAGTGCAAAACTCATTTGAAGAATGTTCTTCATTTTTAAAGTGGTTCTTCATCCAGAATTGATTCTCCAAAATGAAGGAGAAAAATGAAGATTGGTTGGAGCCCCTTCATTCTTCAAAATGAAGGTATGTTCGAGATGCTCCGATGGTGTTTGAGTGCAAATCTCGACCGTTCTAAAACACTTTTGGATGATCTAGATTTAAAGAGAGAGTGAAATAAATTTGAACAATTCAAAATATTTTTAAACGGCCAAATGTTAGCATACGAACACCACGTGCTGCTCAGCATACAATTTTATTTTATTTTATTTTTTTCCATGGAAAGTGTTTTTATTGCCTGTGAAAGGCAAAAAGTAAAACCAGTCTGGAAAATCATCAGATTGAGATAAGGTCTAGGTCAGCCAAAAACAGAACACTATTATGTCATTTTCAGTCAATTCTGAAACTGAAAGGGAAGATTGTGCATTTAATCAATTACTCCTACTTGTCATTTTCTCAAACTGCTTTAGCTTTTAAAAATGAGCGAGAGCCTCTTACAAATTGCAGGCAAACTGCTATAAATTCTTTTGTCAGCCTCAGCCACACAAACTGCCCTTCCCAATAACAGAATTCCTAAAACCGAATGAAAAAAGAAAAAGAAAAAGAAAAAGTGTAAAATAAATTTATAAATCCGTACACACGTATTTAGCTAGGATTGTAATTTTACACCACATTCACTGTACTCCATTCATGAGACTTCATGTTACAGAGCAATAGTAATTAATTAATTATGTAGGCACACACTTCCTAGATGGTGTAAATGGCTTAAATGACCTTATTCCTCAATTGCAGGGATATATTATGAACCAAAATCTATATCTTCGATTCGGAAAATATTATTAATAAGAAGAGATATTTGCAGCTACACACAAATTTAATGAATTTCCCATGTATTTAATCTAGATATTGCCCTTTTACTATTAGATAAAATCTCATTCTAAAATTCATATAACAAATAAAAATGACAAAATTGAACAGATACGAAGAATTATCCAGTACACAAAAAACATTGGATAGTTGTGTGGCTTTTTAGGAAGAAGGGGGCAATTGATGTTGTTGCAGGTTTTTAACAGAAACAGAAAACGACTGAAAGGGACAGCTCAACAACAAAGATCTCACACTCGCTATTGTGCACAATCTCAGAAATTCAACTTCAAGAGATAAACAATCGAACACGGAGGTGAATACGGAGTTGCTACTTTGTATGGCTTGCTTGAATCCGAGAAATTCATTTTCTGTTTTTGATAGGAAAAAGTTGATTCGTTTTATATATTGTGTTGTTTGTGGGGAAGCATTGTTGATATTAAGAAAATTATTATTATTTTTTTGTATATAATGATGGTTTCTAGAGTTGGCATCATGACTCGAAGGTTTGCTCCGTCTTAATGTCTTGAGTTCAATTCTCCTCGTCAGTAATTTTTGTCTATCTCACCTCACATGTAAGCGTAGAAGTAATTGTAGGAGGGACTGTAGAAAATGCATAGGGACATTGTGGTTTGAACATGAGGTTCGATTCATGGCAATAGTATATATCATGGGAATGGCTTGTTTTTCTTTCTAAAATATTGAGTTTTTTTGATGAAATACAATTTAATGAAAAATGATAGTTGCCCCTACGGTATTTTGTCTACTATTTTTGTCCCTAAGTCCTCCATAAGAGCAGCTCCAACTCTTACCCTTTTTTGAACAAAATTCAAAATCTTAGTAAATCCTTCCAAAATCCTACTCCAGCCTTTGGATCAAAACCATATCGAATTGAGTTTTATCCCCTTTTTTTTCCCAAATCAATAGAGAACCAAAACCAAATGTGCAACAACTAGTTTTTGATGGTTGATAGTGGCGGAAGCTGGTGGTGGTAGATCTGGGTCGACCATAGCGGAGGAAGCATAGTGGTGTTGGTCAAGGGTGGTGGTAGATCTGAGTTACTGGTGGTCAACGAAAATGGTGGTGGTGGTGGTGATCGACCTGGTGTTGTTGCTACAATTTGAACATATGTTGGTGGTCAACGACGGCGATGGAGATAGGGCGACGGTGAAAAGGAGAAGAATGCGAGTAAAATGTTTATGAATTTTTTTTTAAAGCAAATCTGAATAATAATAAAAAGTTTGTGATTGGAATGCAACATACCAAATCAAGTTTTTTATCAATTTTTTTTTAAAAAAAAATAAATTTGTAATTGGAGTGCAACATACCAAATCAAGCATTTACTCAATTTTTTTTCTCAACTTTAAGGAGAGAAAAAAAGAGTTGGAGCTGGAGATGTTCCAACTACTTAGATCTTAGCCAAATTTACACTTCCACTTCCCATGCACGTGAGCTCTAATCAATGTATCAAACAAAACGATCAACATGCGTACAGCCCAACAAACAGTCGCATCATTTAAATTGAAGCTTGCGAATTTTATGCGTTGATTGTTGTTTGTCAACCAACAGCACTACAGTAGTACAAGATTTATATGTGCTAGTCCTCTATTATACAAAGTCTTACACATCCCAAAAATATACTCCATCCGTTTTAATTTGTTTGCTCGCTACGTTTATGTATGTCATTTTAAAACTTTTATAGTTTTCAATTTATAATGTATTTTATATGCATTACATATGGATCTTATTTGATTGATCTCAATTAGTTCTATAAAACAAAATTTTTAAAAACTTTAAAAACACTACAAACAAAAAGTTATAAAAGTTTTAAAATGACACAGATATTCAAAGTGAGCAAACAAATCGGGACAGAGGGAGTAATTGATGCAATATCTGTGTTTTTATATTTTCCTCCAAAGGCAAATGTTTGACAAAAGGCACATATTATACAGTGCGAAAGATATTGATCTAGTTTTTGACTTTTTGCTACCCATTTATGGAGGAAGATAAAGGGAAAATGGTGACTGGTGAAGTCGGGATTAAAATTTTCACCTATTTGTTGCAAAACTATTGGATGTTGTTTCACATAATTTATTTAAACTTAAAACATATGTATTGTGGTTTACAAGATATTTTCACCCTCTTACAATACATCAACTCAATTTCATTTAATAAGTCAGTTTACGGATCTCAGGATACTTCCAGGTAAGTGTACTCGCCACAAGGTCCACTTCAATAATTCAAGCGACTCATTTTTAAGTTCTTTGTATACAATTATTCAAGAAAATAGATTGTTGTTCGCATAAGCAAAACTTGTTATTCCGAATTTTCAGAATAGTTAATTATGATTAAAAAAAATTCCTGTAGGTAGAATCAAATCAATATGTTATAATGGCTATAACTATGTGAGCTCGTTGAAGGGTATAGATAGTTAAGAAAAAGAAATAAATAATATAAAAATGATAGGGCTATTGACGACGGGGATATAGAAATCGTACAAAAGGTGTGTGGATTCTTATGTTTCATTTAGAATTATTTGTATGTGACCCAAAAGTGAGTCATGCACACCGTTTGTACGATTTATGTACCCCTTTTTTTGTCGGAAGTCGGTTTCACCTTTACCGCCGTGTCGAGACTCTCTTTCAAAATTCTTTTACCATTAGAAAGGTCGGGCATGCTGATGTTGTTTATGAAAATGATGTAACCAAAGTGGTTTTTTTTTTTTAATTTTCTAAATCAAACCGACGTTGATTGTACTATTGTAGTTTAGAAAACATTGCAAAGCCTTTCTAAATTCTAACAAAAACAAAAAATCCATCCCGCCCATGTCAGATTCTCTGTGTCCAAAACTCCTATGCCGAGGAATTTTAAACTATTGAATTGTGATTTTTTTTTTTGTTATAATATTTTTGAGTGATTGAACAGCTGAAAAATTCTTGAGCACAAAGACGCATAAATTTTTCTGCGCAGAGAATCTGAGCTCGCCCGTCACAAACTCTTGTTAGCTCAACCATCTCATAGGGTTGACCGATCAAATCTATTGACAGCCTGGATTTGACACACGCTCCTCAATTGCGACGCTGCTCCCCGACCAATCCCATGCACCGAATCCACTTTGGATAACTACAAATCTAAAAAGCAATTACACTCCTTTTCCTTTTTTTCCATTTTCCCTAATTTTTTGGTCTAGGATTTCTTTTGGCATTTTTTTCCTTTTGTGAATTTTGGTTTGGGTTTTCATCGTAGTTTTTGAGGTCAATCATTCGTTTCAACAACAGTAGTCAGAAAAGTATAAAAATGTGAACTTAAATTAAAAATAGTTTATATAGGACGGCATTTTAAATGGAACAAAAAAAAATGGTTGCTTTGTATCTTTTATATGTAGTGAATTTTTAATTTTTTTCGCTTTTGGTTATTTATTTTTAAGACTCTTTTTGTCAAGACAAATGATGAATCCAAATAATATAACGTGAATTTAGAAAAATTCAAAAAAGACAAACAAAAATACTAAAAAAATTAGTGAAAATGAGTTTTAACTCTGTGTTAGTGCGTATTTTTTCCCTGCTTTTTTCATCAAAATTAAAGATTCTTAAAATAAATAGTGAAGTGTGAAAAACTGCAAAAGTTTAGTTGACAAATTATTTACGGCGAAAAAGTTTTTAGACAAGTGGGGAGGACTGGAGCGGAACGTGAATGGGCTTTCCCGTACCCATATTTAGTCTGGCAATTAACAGCTGTTATGGGTCCTACGTTTTAGTGGGTTGAAGCCCAGATGTAGGGCCCATAGCGTACCCCACCAACAAGTGCATGATGGGCCTAGTAGGTGGGAACAGTCCGCTTTGCAGCGATGGGGCAAAAAGCACACATTTGAAACTCTTGAGAAGATACCATAAGATCACCACCCCAAGCCATTCCACAATACTAATGGATTTTCTACGGATAATGATGTGGTGTGACGGGTCAATATTCCTTGGTTAAGATGACAAGAGTACCGTACATACACTTTCATCATGTTCACCAAAAAATAAATAAAACAGTAGTAATGGCTCCAACTTGAATGAAAGGAATCAGATTATATTGGTTATTTATTTGGACCAGACAGTCTAATTCAGGTGATTACGTAGATGATCCATCTTGATCTCACTTTGGTTGATGATCATAATCGTTTGTTTAAAGATGTGTAGATCGTTCATCAGAAAATGCAATACTATGGATCATTCATAGTCAAATGGTAAAATTAACTGTTATTCAAAACAAAACAAAAAATGGAAATAATTTCGATTGACTACTTTTGTAAGAGAAATGAGATGCAATCAGACAGTTTTTGACATCAAGTCATCTTGTTTTGTTTTAAAGTAATGAGATACGTAAACATAAATAAATAAAAAAATTATAAGATAAATGGTTTAATTTAGATTATTGACACGGAAACGGGTATGCATGGAAGTTTTTAGTTGGTCAGTTAGGCCAATCCAAATAAAGAACCAAAGACAATACAGTCCCCCGAGAAAAGAGCAATTGGCAAAACATGAATCCAATTTTGACTTCTGAATAGGGGACCCTTTTTTTCCCAAGTTCACAGACAGCCACCGTAACGAGTTCACATTTGCGCAAACATTGGAAGATTACATATCTTAAATCATGATTACAGAAACATTAAAAATGTGAGGACAGTATGAGAAAGATGTTTTGTTCTTTTCCCCCGGCCCCTTAAAAGTGGAATTCTAATTTGTGTTCGTTCACATGGGAATCACATTGGATCCAATAGGAACTCAAAAAGAAAAAGTTTAGCCCAACTGCAGCAAAATGGAAAAGGCAAAACTCCCCATTGTAGCAGCCCGGATGTGGGGTTGCTTTTGTGCAAGATTTAGGCCGTCCTTTATTTGGATGAACGACTCAAATTTTAAACAAAAAAAGAGAACTATTAGCGCGAATTTTTTGTTTTCATTCCAAATCGCCGAAAACACTTGTAGACAGCCCGGATTGTATGCAACAACTGCCCCTTATCCTCGGAACATTTTGAAGAAAGCAAAGTTAAAAAGGACACAAGACCAACACAGTAACAAAACTTTCCGACATTTTCCTTTAAACAAACAAAGGCTTTTGGGCGCTACGGGTTTGACATTTTCTAGCATGGCTTCTCAATCTTTATTAATGCCCCTATACCATATACGCCTCTAATTCAACCTTTTCAATTCCTTATCCCACAAATCCTTATTTGCACGATAAACGGGCCGTCAATAGCTTTCTTCCACCAATATTTGTACGAGTCATTGCATTCCGGTTGTTAACAAATTTTCTTGCTTCTGTGGGAGTTCTACTGAGAAGCAGTACTTGATTTGAACGCAGCAAGGTAACCATGCTGATTGCAACCTAAGCAGCATTCCTAATATTCCACCACCAATATCATTCAAACTTGAGGGATTTCTTAGCAAAGTCAGAAACCACATACCTGAGAGATCTGTGGGTCACTTCCCTCATGGGGTACAAACTTCTCTCTACATCAATAGATAACAAGCGAAAACGAAACGATTAGGAGGTGTTACAAAATTTCCCAAATGATTATGAGGATCAATGCAAGCATATTACTAATTAAGGCTCAGTTTTCCAAAAGATTTTAGCACCGAGGTGCCAAAATCATGATATTTCAAATCAAAAAATCGAAAAACGATACACGGAAACACTTCATTTTTTTTATTTGAAATATCATGATTTTAGCACCAATGTGCTAAAATCTTTTCAAAAATTGGGCCTAAAACTTTGCTCACTACTCCATTAGAGAGTATTATCGCGCTTTGATCATGTATTATGTTTTGAGAACCATGTTTTTCTTGGACTCTAGTAATAACTACTACTACTACTACTTTGACTTCAATCATTTTAGCTGTTTTTCTGCAAATTAATTTTTTCTTATTAAAATCAGATTCTTTTAATCAAATCTTTAAAATCTGATTGGATCCTCTCTCCTAAACCCACCTCTCCATGTGATTAAAAAAATAAATAAAGAAGACTTCCAAAGTGAATCAAACCATCCATGTAGACTTTCAAAGTGGGACTAACACTCTCTATCCCAAAATCTAGGGTATTACACATTCGGCACTACGTTACCCTTACCCGCTCAGCACTCAAATTCTCCTCCTACAAACTAGACAGATTTATGTACTGGTAGTTATGGACTCGGGGGCAATCCATATTGTCTAAACCATTTAACAATGTGCGACAAGTGTAATTTGTCCTGAATATCTCAACTTTTTTCATAGATTAAGAGGAACTCATTAATATCTAGTAATAAATTGTTGAAATTGTATTGAAATTTTCTTGAAAATCTCTATTGTGTTTTAAGTTCTCATTTTACAAACCCAAAAAATATTTTGAAACAAAAGGAGTAGGTAATAACACGATTACACCAGTAGGAGCAGCAATCATATTCCTTGAAAGGTCCTAACAGCCAAGAATAGGGAGTAAATTCCCTAGTACAATTACCAACCAAATCTTGCCCAATTGTGTGTGCCACCTTGTTCAAACCCCAAGTTCTCTGGGATTACTATGTTTGGCATAAATGAGAATAAATATACTGTTCCAACAATGGATACAAATAGTTGGCGAAAACTCAATAAAAGATTAGCAATGTATGAAATTACAACATCTAAAGAAGATCATCCACTACTACAGGAGAATCATCAACTTCTTGCATTGAGGGAAATTTCTTGGGCAAAGTGAACACAGGCTCATCACCACATAAGCCTTGAGCCGCCAAGGCTAGGGCATATCCTAATGCTCTCGAAACTGGTACAGCGACTGCATTCCCTACTTGGATGTACCTGCAGCATCCACAAAGTTTTAACTTAGATCACCCAAAAAACAATGTTAAATAAGCCAAGGACATTGGAGGGTGACATCTGGTTGTATGACCCAACGTTGGACTCCAAGGTTGTTAATGGTGCAGGAATGTTGTATGAAATGAGTTTGGATGGTACTTTCCTTCCGGATCTTGGATTGGCAAGTAAGTATGTTGGAAGAATGCTAGATCGAAAAACCTCATTTATGATAAAGAAACACATATAAACACAGATGAACACAAAAAAGAAAGTTTAGTGTGACCTAGTGTTCCTGATAAGGGAGTTGGATGAATCCAGCTCATCAACACCCAGCACTTATATCCGAGCCTTAAGAAGCACTGAAATGTCTACGGCCCCACATCTCCGTGTCCAACATGTGGCGGTGACTGACACGACACTCTTCGTACACGTTTCAGACATGTCTAAATACTTGTCCATTTTGTTTCTTATATTTAATTTACCGAGACACATTGTGGATACTCTAGGACAAGTTGGGGACACTCTTAGAATATGCTAAGGGCACATTAAAAGGTTTTTGATTTTCAAAGCTTGGCCTCGATGAAAATTTCCCCAAATGAAAAGTATGGGATTACAGTGATTCAGACATGGACAACAACAAAAGCCCAAACTGGTCGACCTCTAGCTGTGTCTTTGAATCTTTTATCATATCCTTCCCCATGCAACTCAGATAGAAGCATTGATAGCTGTTTTACTTAGTCAAAGAGTCAGCACTTGCATAAAACATTCATAGCGCTTTTTTCAGACTAGAAAGAGATTAAAGTACCAAACTTTTCATGATCATGTTCCCGTGCAGTTATGATCTATCTAATGCAAGGAAAGGCAATTGGGGAATTAGCTTCATAGCCCTCCATGATAGAGAATACCTTTCTTTAATAGAACCAAATAGTCTGTAGTAGTCTGGAAAACCCTGTAGTCTAGCGTTTTCACGCACTGTGAGAACCCTATCTTGTTCTGGATGCAATATGACCTGACAAAAAAATCAAGACAAGGTGTTGGGTGTGAAAAATTGAAAGCATTCCCATATATTTGTTGCCATGTTTGAAGCCAGGATTTGTGAGGAAATATAAATGCGAAAAAACAAAAGGAAAAGAAGGTGCGACTACAAGAACTTAAATATATTTTCACATGTTTGGCTTTGGAAGATGAAAATGAAATTAATGCGTATTTGTCCAAATTATCCGGTTTTAGTTCAGTTAATTTAGGGAAATGAAATCTGTTGCTTTCATATGCATATATTGTCCGTTCATTCAAACATGAGGTGTGGGGTTGTTTGTTTCAGGTACTGCATCATGAGATTGGGTTGACTTCCGAGAAGATAATTCTATGTTTGTTAGTGTTTTTTTTTTTTGGTAGTTTGGAGTTTGGACAAATAATCCCTCCTCATCCTCAAGACTATTGAGTTCCCAGGAGAGGTGGGAGTTCTAATCCTGGGATAGTGAGATGAATAAGGTTGCCATTGAAAGTCTTAAAGAAATTAGTTCGATGTTGAAAATGTAGCTACCATTAGTTTCTTTCTTTCTCTTCCTATCTTATTAGTTTTCTTTATTCTATAAATAAAGCAAGTAACAACATTAAACAGTTCAGTAATTTTTATTTTCTCTGATAGTTGGACTATCTTTCTCGAGTCCTTTTAAATCAAACGTGAGAATAAGTAAGATACAAGATTACACAAGACAAGGCCATCTATTTAATCCGATGAATTCCCAAATATACATTTTGAAAAGAGGAGGAAAGGGACCTGATTGTGAGGTTCTGCCCTAGTAACAACAGTTGGTACCGTCTCATCCCACCATAACCGGCCAAATGGTCTGCATGATTTCAGACAATGAATATTCAATAAACAAAAGGGAAAAAGCCTGGAAAATTAAATACAAACAACAATAAAGGAACCCTTACTTGGATGAATAACCTTTAATAAAAGTCATTGCATAATCAGGGACCTGTGAATACCATCAACACAGTCAAATCTTGGCAGCAACTAACCAAAATGTTAAGGATGACCAAAAATAGCAGTCCTACCAAAGGCTTTCCTGAAGATAGATACACCCTTTTAACATCAGGGTCCCATTCAACTTTATTATCACTGCATACCCTAACACCTTCTAAATCCCTGAAGTTTGCACCCTGAGACAACAAAGAAATGAACCGATATGACATTTCAAATGTTTTTGCATGATATGTATAACTAGAAAGAAATTTTGTATAGTTAGAAAACCTTCTTCTTTGGAACTTTACAGACGCGTTGGTGATCATCATCATTCAGTCTAAGAGGACAATGATCAAAGAGAATGCAATCAATTGGTTCTGACCGTGATGCTGAACAACTCAAAAGCTCTACGAAGGATAACAAGAAAAACCATGTAGATATAAGCAAGTAACAAAGAACGCATATCCAAGTATGGAATTGGCTCATGCAAATTTATATTAAGCAAAGTACGCTAAATAATAGAACTCCCCTTTGACCCTTTCCATAAGATGAATAACAGGTTATTGGCGCAGGTGCATTGAACCATCAGTAACTTAGTTGCACAAAATAGCAAACAGGAAAACAATGTTTGTACTACCTTGCAACTAAACCAGAGATACCAAGACAAACAGAAAGATTAGAAATGGCAACATATGGAGCGCTTCTCGTATGCTAATAAAAAACAACCAACGCGCACCTAAACCACAGATACCAAGACAATCAACTGAAAGATTAGAAATGGCAGCATATGAAGCGTTTTTACAAATGTCGTTCATGCTACTAGTATTTTTCAAAACCAAGATTGGGGGTGCATTTGTGACATGTGGGACAAAACATAGTTTCTAAAGCAATGCAAAATGTTATACAATGTTGGAAGCCTCAGCAATAATACATCCACATAACTAATTTCACAATACGTGAAAAGCACATAAAAAGAAGTTGCAAAATGTCACCATGTAATTCGAATTAATATCACCCACCTAATCGTTCTTCTGATGAATTTGTACACAGTAAGGAGATATCTTAGGCTTGACAAGACATAATATATAAAGGTTAAGTCAAGTAGTTTAAGGAAGTCCCTAAAAAAGTTTCCCAACCTTTAGGTCCCTTACACAGCAAGTATCTTCATAACAGTTGACACTTGCATAAACACTGATGGGAACCACTCTTAATTGACAGTAAGTTTTGCAGTTAAATTAATATTCAAAAGCATAGTTTAGCCAAAAGTTATGTTAGCTCACCATCCTTCCCCAATCTAATAAATCGCTGAAATTTCGTCATGGGTTCACTCTCATAAGACATTTCATCCCTCCCTTCATCATTTTCAACCTTCAGAACAAATTGAAGAAGAGAAATTAATTGCAAAGCCTAGGCCAAAACCAAAAAGGAAATAAAAGCAAGAAAAATATAATTGATTTGCTTGTATACAGGTGGGAGATCAGAAATGGCATCTTTAAGAAAAAGTTCCTTCTCAAGTTCAGCACATCGACCTTCTTCGTAAGCAACAACATTTCCCTATACATGGAAGGGTAAAAAAAAATTCAGAGAAATCGTCAGCATACATTCTGAAATTGCAGGACACATGGATATAGCAAAACCTACCTCAAATTCAGTTGGACCACCCCCCCTCAAAACAACATTGTGTGTGGGTAAGGGGTACTGAGGCAACTTCTGCACAACCAAACAAATATTAGTCAATCTAAAAGCAAAAAATGAGCAAAGGCATAATATGTTAGTGTCCTATTAAATCACCTCTGAAGAATGAGCACCCCACATGAAGACACGCATTCGAAATTGGGGAAGTCCATAAGCACCAGCTGCCATAATTCCTAATCGTGCTTGATAGTTCAAGCCAACAAGACGACCTAAAGCGTATCGTCCGAGAAATCCACCAGCAAACCTTAAAAGGTCAACTACGTTTTCCATCAAAACAAATCTTGGTTTCAAGAATTTTACAATGTCCATGAAAACACGAAGTTGTTCATTTTTCGGATCTTTTAAGGGATCTTCAGAATTCCTAAAACGATTAAATCCACTTATCCCTTGACATGGGGGACCTCCACAAATCACATCGACACCACCCTACATGACATTCCGGACAAAGAACAATTCAATATAAGAATCAACTTTAAACCATCAGAGATGGATACCAAGATTAATTAAGGCATTTAAAACTTACTGGTAACGGTAAAATCTTGGAGCGACACCCATTAATTACAAACTCTTTCATTGCCTCCTTACAAGTACTGGTGAAAACATTGATTGTAAGATGATAAAAAATACAAACACAAAAAAAGTACAGGTTTCTTTTGGTCATGGTGCCATACCCCAAACTATCTTGAGGTTCCCAACTGTCTTCATCTGAACCATAGCCCTTCCAGTGGATCTGCAAATGCAAAACCAAAATAGGATCAAGCAAACAACCAAAAAATTAAAAATGAAAAATAAAAAGAACTTATGAGTAAAATAACTTGAAAATGGAAACTACTTTTTCCAGGGACTCGTAAACTGATTATTTGCAAATTTCTTCGGCCCTATTCGTTTCCAAGTTTAGTTTTAGTTTTATTTTCGATGACATCATCATTTCCCTCATTTCTCTCTTTATCTCTCTCCACTCATTACATCTGATAACATCATCAAAACTAAACTAAACTATCTAACCAAACATAGCCTTCATATTTTGAAGTGTGACCTAATGAAGATTTTTGTGGATGATCATTTAAAAGCATCTAACTCATAACCAATTGGCATTGAGTGTAGAAGCCATCAAAGCTCATATACAGTTTTGAAGGTTATAATTAACAAAATTGGGACAAGCTTTAACATACCCTACACGAAGCTGCCACTGACCCACACATAGAGATGTAAACAAAGGATCAATAACATAAGGAACAAAACAAAACTAAGCGCAGTTAGGGTGCAAATCATGGGGCAATCAATCAAGAGAATCTATTCCAAAAGACTCCAAAAACCTAGCTTTGATAACAAGCTAAAGGATCCAACACAAAACAAATTGGCAATTACTAGAGAAGTTGCCTAGGCTTAGAAGGTTATAATTAACCTAAGGAAAATTTCTTAGTTATCATTGTTTTTAACGAGTTCGGAACACATAAGAAGTTGTATCTACATATTTCCAACACCTTTCGTATGGCTGGTACACAATCAAGCAAAGCATAACAAATTAACACAAATATTGACAACCTTTGTTCAATAGATGAAAGAATTTTAGTGCATTCTATGCAGAAATGCAAATGTGACTAATATTTTTTTGGTTAATGGTTTTTGAAAATGTACCTAATATTGGTCAGCTTACTACTCAGCTTACTATGACTTGTCAAATGCACTTCTGGAATAAAAAAAATGGCTTCTTTCTTCTTTTTCCTAAGTAGAGCTACTCGTATATGAGCCTAGGTTTTGAAATGAAAGTTCAATCACCTTAAAATGAAGTCCCTTCTCCTTACTCCCATTTGGTTTCCCATAACAAATTGCCAAAACTTTTTCAACTTCATATACTTGGGAATCATCAGGTTCATCCTCGCCATCACTTTGTTCTTCCTGAGAGTCGTCGTCTTCTTGATTCGAAGCCTCGTTTCCAATCAAGGAAAAAGAGTCACAAAGCTTTTTCCATTCCTTTATAAGACTCAAAAAATCTTCTGCATTCTCATTCCGCACCTGTGAAGGAACTATAATCAGTCCAGAAACAGCACTTCAAGTAATAAAAAGAAAAGACTAAAAATCATTTCATAGGGTTATACCTCAGTCTCGGGATGATTGTGTTTGAGGCTTTTACATGCATTTGAATTCTGATCTACTGCCCATTTCTACATAGAGAAATAAATCCAAAAAAGGTTGATAAACTGGAAAAACAAAACAAAATGTAGAAAGAAAGTAAATGATCCTTTGACATTATATGTGCATATCATGCACAAGGAGATCAACTTAAAACATATATTGCTAGCAAGACCAAAATGGGAAACAAACAGTCCAAGAGACAACAACAATTAACTTAAACTTACCGTAACAAGATTCACACCACCCATGTTGGCACCCAAGCAAAGTCCCGTTGACATGGCACCACATCCACAGTAGAGATCAAGAAGCGTCATCTCTACTTTTGTGATCTCATTATGATTGGAAATCTCTTGGGAATCAATCTTTGTTTCACCCCTTGCTGCAACTTCAGAGTCACTTGAAAGTGTTGAATCACTTTCACTCCCACTAGCGACATTCTCTGCAAAAGGAAAAGTTTTGGTCAACTTATACAACATAATGTGCTTCCAATCAAGAAAAAATTATTCATTGCCTATCTCTTTCTATAAGTTCTATTCTTACAAACTGATATAGGGTCTAAGTCCAAGTGTATGGACCCAACATCAACGGGGAGGAGAGGCGTTGGGCACTAAATAATCTATCTCAATCAAAGACAATTAGAACTATAATCTACTTTAAAATGAAGCCATAAACGTGCATTACCAATCGGCAAGTTAACAAATGAGGAATACGGCACTAGATACTTTGTGTCACAGTAATAGTCACAATCTGAAATTGCAACCTGCCTTGCCAGTAAATCCACCTGCAAAATGTACCCAACTATAGTTATCACATTTGCAGAGATCTAGAGAAAGATGAATGTAACTTTTCAAGTAGCCAAAGTGACACACATTTGAAGACAGCCTGGCAATCTTAAGCCTTTCAATAAGGCAATTTAAAGGGTTGTCATCCTTGATTTCAGAGAAGAATACACGTTTCTCATCAATTGCGTCAATAGGCTCTAAAGACATTAAACTGTTTTGAATAACCTGCAAAAAAAAAAAAGGTAGTGTCATAAGAACACCATTTAAATAAAATGGACCATACTATTGAGGCAAATCTCAATATTTTACCGTATCATACGCTCTATAGTACCATTGAGCAGCAAAATACTGCGATCCGTCAGTTCCTTCAAACATTTCTATAATCCGACAGATATAGTGTTCTTTCCCTTCATCAGCCTAAATAGCACAAGCCAATTAATCTCATATAAACCATATATTGGCAATCAACTACAGATTGCATATCTAGATATACCAAATGCCCAAAATCAAAATACAAATGGCCTCAAAATCAATGTCATGGTCAATAAAGAAAACTCTAGACAAGGATGAAGCTAGCATATTCAAAAACTCAAGGGATGTCCAGTGGGTGAATCATATATTACAAGTTATGCCATTCCGCCATCATGCTTAAGGATTTTATTTGCCTTAACTTCTAGAAATCACATTAAGACGAGGCTTCAATAGAGTAGTACAGTTGTTCAAAAGGCCAATGGATCATGTGGCCGGAGACAATTTAATCATGTGGCATTTGGTGCGTCATGCATAATGTCAATCTAAGGAGTGGTTAGGGCACTGTGCGTAGCACAAGCCAAGAGCCTAATCTAAGTCCATGTGTATAAAGTACAGTTTTAAACCCTGGAGAGTTGTGTTGCTCATACTCACCATGTGTACTTTCTCTTTTCAAGTGAGACATACTTATCAATCGGAGTACCTCCCAGTCATTTCTAGTCAGTTAGGCACTAACATTGGTTCTTGTCTTACACATCTACATAAGGCAGAAAGAGCTTTGTTCCGAATCCGAATAAAAGATCCATTGTATCATTATATCATGTTATCAATCAATTGACTATTGTCCTATTCTACTAAACATTAATACTTTTCTAAGGGCATCTTCAACACACCTCCATTCCTCCAAAATTATTTTGATTCTCCAAATATGGAGGACCAAATCTCATTTTGTTCTCCTTTCTCTATTTTTTAAAGGATGGGCCCCTCCTAAAAAGTACAAGAATTGAAGAAAAGTGGGCATTAATTACAAAATCTCCCTTCAATGTGTCACATCCAATAGTCAAAGTGTAATAATTATAGAGGTACAAAATAGATGGGCCATACAATGAAGTTGTGGAAAAGAGTTACTTGGCATTGCCTAAGAATGATGACATCACTATCAAAAAATAAGTTTGGGTTTATGCTTATAGATCAATTATGGAAGCAATCTATTTCTAAGGATATTAGTGCATAAGTAAACACATAAAATGAAGGATCTTCACATGGTTTCATAGACATAGAAAAAGTATATGATAAGGTGCCTCGAGACGAAGTTATATGGTGGGTCTTGGGATATAAAAAAAAAAAAAAAAAGTGACAAAAGGGTAAATTGATTTGATTAGGACATATATGAAAGTATTACAACTAGTACTAAATCTCCAATAGGGGAAACAAGGGAATTTCCGATGAAAGTAAGATTACACCAAGGATCCTGTTTGACTCATGGACGAATTGAATAATGATTATGCATATTCATGATAATAATTTGTATGTCATTGCAGATGATATTGTCTTAATAGATAAAATTGGAAGAGGTGTTAATGATGCATTAGAAACTTGGAGAGAAGCATAGAGTCAAAAGCATTTAGGATTTGGTACTTGCAATGCAGGTTTAAAGGTAGTGGAAGTGTGTTTACAGAGTAACCCTCCAAAATTAGGAATAACCAAAAATTGAGCATCTAAAGTATCTTGGCTCAATATTAAGTTCTTATTGAGAGATTGGAAATGATGTAATGCATGGAGTAACAGTTGGATGGATCAAGTGGTGGGGTGCTCCGGGAGTATTGTGTGATCACAAGATACCCACAACGCTGAAGGGAAAATTCTATCATTTTGCTACAAGGCTAGTCGTGCTATGCAACAAATCAACAATCATTGGGCTACTAAGAAAATATATACAAGTAAGAAGAGAGTAGCTAAAATGAAAATGTTGAAATAGCAACAAATGCGAATGTATAAGCCAACCCACAAGAACTATGAATTCCTAATGACTTCAACGCTGAATTGAAAAGCAAATTAGAAGTCAAAAGAAATTACTTTAACGTGGGCTTCATCCTCCAGGTTGAAAACTACCCGTCCATCAACTTCGGCCATTGTGTAATGGCATCTAGCTTGTATAATTTCTTCAGCACTGATATTTTTTAACCAAATAAATTCATAAAATAGAAAGGAAATAAGCAATCAAAATGAGAAGGACCAATAATAAAAGCCAAAAGTAGAAATAACATATTGACAAGTTAATGTGCATGCTTGTATTGAGTATAATGGAAACAATAGACTTACGGCTTTAAGCTTTTAGACGAAGCATTTTCCTTCCCCTTGCCCTGCAACATATCAAATTTATTACATGAACTACTCATGCATATAAATAACATTGCTCTACGCTCATTTCTAATATCAACAACGTGGTTTGTTTTTCATAGTTCATACAATATTAATTGGGATGACCACAATAAGCTCAATAAACATTCAATACACCTTAGAATGTCGAATGAAAATATCAATACACTTCTTATCCGGACTTTTGATCCAAATTTTTTGTTGACGATCCGAGCCGTCCAATGTGTTCAGAAGGTGTTTTCAAGAGTCTTCTTTATACAGTTTTTGCGAAAACTGCTTGGATCGAGCCCTTCCCGGTATTTTTTTTTTTTAAAGATTTTCCGCGTGGACCCTTGAAAACATCTTCTGAACACATTGGATGGACCGGATTTTCCAAAAATAATTTGCAACACAAAAAAAGCCAATTTTTTCTTATTTCCGGGAGGTGTGGATGTGAAGTTTTCCGTATATATATATATATATATATATATATATATATATATATATATATATATATATATATATATATAGATAGATAGATAGATAGATAGATAGAGAGAGAGATGGAACAAACAAGCCTCTAATACTATCAAACTATTATCTAACCAAGTCTACAAATTTGGTAGTATATAATCAGTAAAGTATCTCAACATAAGACATTGTGGCCATGTTCGTTTACAAGTTTTGAGCCAGTTTTGGTTTTGATGACATCATCATTTCTCTCATTTCTCTCTCTATCTCTCTCCACTCATTACACCTGCTTACATCATCAAAACTAAACTAAAACTTTAAACCAAACACAGCCTGTATCACTCACGCATCTCTATACTAATGATAATCTATCACACAAAAAGAGAAAAAGACCCCAACAAGTTTCCATAGTGTGTGTGTTGAAAGTGTCCATACTCTAGAGTTTAGAGAGTATCCTTAGAATGTCTTCATGCATTCTAGAGTGTTCTCGAAATGCACAACCGGAAATAAGTCGATAACATATAGGGTACTTCTTATTTAAGGATAGCCAAACCGACACATGTCCAAAGAGCATTGATGTCCATCACGTGTTCGACATCAATACCTGACCCCCGGCGAAGTGTCAGTGCTACGTAGAAAATTAGTAATCTGTTTATCGATTTAAGTGCATTACGAAAGCTTTTATAGCGAGATTCTGCACTTCCGTACTCCTACACCCTGTCAAATCCAATCTCATTTTGTGAAAGGCAGATTCACAGCTTATAACATGTTATTGATGCAAGAATTGGAGAGACCAACCAACCAAATATGCCATTGCAGTTGATAACACAAAGGACATTGATTATTTTACCGGGACTTCCAACCTCATGTAATAGAAACAATGGATTTTCCTCCTCAAAAATATACAGCAAGTCAGCAAGTAAGAGAATGTGATAGTGGTATAACTGCTCCTTCATTATTTTTCTAATTAATGAGTGAATCTATGAAAGGATACTTCAAAGGAGGGTTGAAGCAACGTGATCCTGTTTCATTAGACTTCGCCAAAACTAAACACAAGATGCCAATACATGTAGCAAGAAGGTTAATGCAGTTTTGCTATTGATCTAGCAAAACTTACACAAACAACCGATTTTTTCATAATTGACAGCTGTGCCACAGCTGGACAATAAATGCTTCCAAGCATTAAATAGGAAGGATATTCTCAAAAGCTCTAGCTCAGGTTGAAGTAAAATTCCAATATTTTTTCCTTTCAGTTGGGGTGGAAATTGAAACTTCATTACACAACCCAAACTAATATCTAACCCGTACCAATGGATTCCTAAACAAGGCAGTTTCTTACCCTATTTTACGACAGCAGGTTTGGATAAGGTCTTTAATTCGAAAAACCAGCAGCAAAATGACGGCTTAGGTGAAAGAAAGCCAGTCGAATTTGGGTTCGTTTATGGTAGCTAATTTCAGGTTTAGCAAAAACAAGGGCCAAACCGACCTAATGCCCTCATCCCTAACTGAAACTAAACCAAACAAAATAACCAAAACAAGTAGAAACGGGATGAGAACAATATATATGCATATCTATCAGTTTTCAAGCTGGCTGGCAGTTGTTTTTAATCCAAACTACTCCTTTAACTAAATAAAAGAAACTGCGAAGGGGAAGAAACCGTAACCTGAATTGCCAGATACAAGACATTTAGCAATGTACTTGGGGTTTATACTATCAGATCTAACCCCACACACACAGAAACAGAGTAACGAGATTATACCTTCTCAGTATACCGATGGGGCCACCTCCGCTGGGCTTCGTCGTCGGGGACCGGTTCACCAATGAACCGGCAGTCATCTTCTTCCGGTTTTACATCCGACGCTGAAGAATCAACCGTGTCCGGTTGGACTGGTTCGACAGTGGTTGAAGCTGTCTTGGCCTTCTTGTCTGCTCCTGAAGATGACCTCGACTTCCGCTTTCCCATTGTGGTGGAGAGAGAGAGAGAGCTAGAACAGGATAGGGTTTGCAGCGGCGTCTGGAGTAAACAAGAGAGAGAGAGAGAGAGAGAGAGAGAGAGGGATTGAGGAAGGGTTTTTGAAGCTGCGGAATTTGGGCGGGAAGCAGAACCTTTTAGATTTTGGGGGGCGTTTAATAGGAGTATTTTACTGAGCTGAATTTGATATTGGTCTTGACGTCCAGAATGTTTTCGGCCTTATTCGGTTGAGAGTTTTGAGGGAGTTTAGTTTAGTTTTGATGATGTAAGCAGGTGTAACAAGTGGAGAGAGATAGAGAGAAAAGTGAGAAAAATAATGATGTCAACGCAAAACAGAACTTGACAAAGCCAGAGCAAAGCTCCCAACCGAACATGGCCTTCTTTTTCCTAGATTGGGAGGTCTAATAAACGTTCTGAAATAAATAAACCTACGGGAACAACAGAAGGTTTGGTACGGAAAATGTAATGAGCCCTCTTGGGGATTCACTTTTGAGTCTCAACAGAAGGTTTGGTACAGAAAATGTAACGAGCCCTCTTGGGGATTCACTTTTGGGGATTCACTTTTGAACCGTTCATTATTTTTAGAGCATTTATTCGAAGGGCCCCACAAAATTTCAACTCAATTGGACGGTTAGAAGTACTTGAACCAAAGTCTTACAGTTTCAATCTAAATTTTTTTTGTTTGAAATAGTGGGACTTTGGTTCAAGAACTTCTAACTGTCCGATTGAGTTGAAATTTTGTGGGGCCCCTTGGAAAAATGTTCTAAAAATAATGAATGGTTCGCATCACTCGTGTGAGATCCAAAAATGGGTCTCCAAGAGAGCTTGGTACATTTTCTGTACCAAACCCTCCGAATACGTAGCAAAGTCCGTTCTGAAATACTCGTAGTAAAATATGAGTAATAAAAGTACTCAAAAAATACTCCGGCATGCGGAATTCAATTCTTCTGAACTTTTTGTTTACTAATAGTGATATTTTCCTAGGGTGTCCACGGATCGGATCCCGATCCAATCTGATCTTCTTAGAGCGGATTATGGTTTTTAAGATCCGGAACTGAACCGAATATTCACGGATCGGTTACAAATCGGATCAAAGTCGGATTGGACGGATTTGACATATTAAAGAAGGATTATTGAGCGGATTGAGTGGATCCGATCTAATCAGGATCCGTCAAATAAGAAATTCTCGATCCGGAACTGAATCAAACATTCACGGATGGATCAACGAATGGTTAGGATCAGTTTGGATTGGTCGGATTGGCGGATCGAATAATCCGCTGGACAACCCTGTATTTTCCGGTATAGTATTTTTTCACCTCGGGACAAAAAATATATGATCTAAAGGAGAATTTTATATGAGACAAAATTTCGTTAGAAACTCGGTTACAAAATTGATGGAAATAAACTATATATATATATATATATATAAACTTTAAATTATTAGATATCGCACCGAACCAATTTTAGTACACCAAATTTTGGTTATAGACGATTCGAATCAAGCCGAGTATTTGATACTTTGTCCGTAAAGCAAATTCACCCTCCACTACAGTACTGATTGAATACTCGGATGTATGCTTCCCAGGACTACTCGATTTTCACCGAATGGAAGTAGCACTCCAATCTGATCGATAGATTATTTTTATTTATTTATTTTTCCCATTTGAAATGGATCCGAAATAAAAAAAAAACCTGCCACTTTTGGCTAATAATCCAGATTATGGATTATTAGATTATTCATTCTGTCCTTATTCATTTTTTTTTTTTGCATTTGTTAGTTTTAAACCAAGATTTTGTGGTTTCTGGACTCCTCTCGACGAGACGAATCTAACAAGTACTAGATTATAGTCAAAACTCAATTTTTTTGAATAAAATCAAAATACGTGGATTATTGGCCAATAATCCAAGTAGGCTTTATTCAAAAAATATTTGCTTTGATCATAATTTTGTACTTATTAGATTGGTCTTGTCAAGAGAAATTCAACAACCACAAAATCTTGACACTAAACTAACAAATGCAAAAAAAATTTAAATAAAAACAAAATAAATAATTCAATAATCCATAATCGGATTATTAGCCAAAAGACAAGTTTTTCTCTCCCATAATTTCCTTTTGCATTTATTTTCATTTTGCTTCTTTTTGGAGAGATTTTGTTCCAAAAACCGCAACTGAATCAAATTTTCATCCAATTAGTCACACTTAGGGGTGCTTTGGCTAAATTTGGTTTTTTGGTTTATTGGATTATTTGATTTTGTCCTTATTCAATTTTTTTTTGCATTTGTTAGTTTTCGGTTGATTTTTTGAGGTTTTTTGGCTTGTTTCGACGAGAGGAATCTAAAAAGTATAAAATTATTTGCCAAATTTAAAGTTTTGTGAATAAAGACAAAAATAAACCAAAAAACCAATAAACCAATAATCCAATTTGGTTTATTTTTGTCTTTATTCACAAAACTTTAAGTTTGGCTAATAATTTTATACTTTTTAGATTCCTCTCGTCGAGACAAGCCAAGAAACCTCAAAAAATCAACCGAAAACTAATAAATGCAAATTTTTTTTGAATAAAGACAAAATCAAATAATCCAATAAACTAAAAAACCAAATTTAGCCAAACTCCCCCTTGCTCTCTTGTCCCAAGAAAAGAAAAGTTGATTTATTCCTGTTTGATTTCAGCTTGTATCTGTTACAGGTTGACTGACCTGTGATCTAGTTTTGGGCGCCGAGAGAGAGAAGGGTAAATTAGATATAGGATCAAATAAATGGTAGAAGAATCAGAGCATACCCAGAATCCATGGGTGAGTGTAGAGCAATCTTCAGACTCTGTATCATTGTCTCACATTTCCAACACAAGTTCTGATGCCCAATTGGGTTTACTGGAGCGAAGCTTTTCTGCCGCTGGTGCCGCCTTCCTCTCGGCAATCCTTGTCAACCCACTTGACGTTGTCAAGCTACTTGTCTCTTACACAATTCTGCGTAGTCAAGTTATGCAGATCATTTTCTTTTGTTTATTTTGCACATTCTTATGACCAAGCTATTTGGATTTATGGTTTTAAGCTATTTTAGGTAATTCTTCTTTCTTTCGCTTATTGTTTTGATTTCCTATTTGCTGGTGTCTTCCACCCTGTGGTTTGATGTACTATTGTGGGTTTCTTCCCATCTGTTCATAGATGCAGAATGTGCCTTCCATTGCTAGAAATTTGTGGTGGCATTTTTTGAAATTTGAAACATGCATTTTCAGTTTCTTTGTCGAAGGAAAAGATGACACCTTCCTCTATTCTTAATGTAATTTTACTCCTATGAATAGGAATAGTACTACATTTCGAAGTTATACTATACAGGTGTACCAGCGAAAAACCTGTGCTATGTACTGGACAAAGTATAGTTTTTTGTGGCTGGAAAATAAGGTAATGTATTTCATCATCTGGCTATTATCAAATCGACCAAATTGAACAAATGATAGATCAAAATCATGTTGGTCATTGGGAATTGAAGAGGGGAGCGAGCATTTTCGTAGATGAGCTCGAGTTAGCTCGGAACTCACGCAAAGCATACCTCGAAGGTGATCACAACTCACATAAGAGAAATGGTTCCACAAACGGTGCAGTATTCCACTTCCCCACGATTTTCTTGGTTCAAAATCAAGAGGCTAAGCATAATGGATATCCCAAGCAAGCAAAGCAAGTCTAAAGCATCCCTACATTTCCCTACCCTCTCTGTTTGGAAGAGCTCTAGCCATTCCCAACCAGATGAAATAGAGAAATATAACAAATGTGCCGTAGGGAGCCCTTAAATCACACGAAGGTTAGCACGGCCGGGTAGTCAGTTTACCGACTTGAATCTGAACTACGATTCAGATCAAGTCTTACCAAAATTGGATTTCCTTTTCGTGCCATATGCGCTTAGACTTTACTTTTTCCCCCTATTTGGTCATACACAATGCTAGGCTAGGTATCCCCCTAAAATGAAAATAAAGACAATAGTGGGCGGGTGCTGGAAAAGTGTTTATAAGTCGTTTTATGACCATAGAAGGTAATTTCAGAAAGCACAACAAGAAAAAAGCAACTGAAATACGCCGAAGTTGTAAATGACATAGCGTGTTCCTGATAGAAAATGATGAATCCTTCAGAAAAACAAAATTAATTAGTCCAGGGAAGCTCTTGAACATTCTGCCTCTTCCCTTTGCATACTCGTATGCCCTTTTCCCACTCCCCTCCCCCTTCTTTAGATATATGATTCAATATGCATCATAGTACTGGAGTTTGGTTGACCTCTTGCCATATGATTCAATATGAATCCTTTTTGTTGGAGTTTCGTTGACCTCTTGCCATCCATTCTCCCTTCAGGGTTGTGTGGCATATGATTGTCGAGAGTGTTGGGATGCTTCACTCTTATTGTGATGCCTTCACCTGTCTGGTTGTTCCCCTATATCCTGTGCTATTTATTTTGATTAATATAATTCTCTTTGCCTTTCAAAAATAAAACAAAATTTGAATCCTAGTACACGTGGTTAAGTTATCTATGTTACATCCACAAAAAGAAAACTATAATTGTAATTAGATCTCTTTATCTGTGTGCGTAATCCAAGACACATGGAAATTTCAATACGTGAACATCGGCTTAAAGTCTAAGATGAACTGATGAACTCCTAAGGGTACCCATGATTGATCTCCCGTAATACAAAATCTACTTCCTACATCCATTATAATCCCGATCAAATTCCAATCGTCAAGTTTAAGTAGAAATATGACATTCGAATTTTAATTTCCTATCATATACAGTCAGTCATGTCATGTCAAATTATTGTATACTTTGTGATGATTTACCTATAAAGTTGTATTTTTTTCCCCCTCCAGATTTTGAGATTCTAGCTTTTCAAAATTTGTTTAGAGTGTTGATTGGGGGATAAGAATAACATTATCAGATTTCTCTAGAAAGTCATAGCCGCCTCCCTCCCTCTCTCCCCCTAGGGTTTCACCACCTTTGTTGGGGTATAAACTAAAGTTGTGGCAATAATTATGCCTGTGGCAATTTTCAATGCCATGTAATTGTGGCAGTATCTCATCTAAATCTGTTAATCATACTGAAATACTCATCATTAATATCAAATTTACTAAAACCAATTTGTTTTTACGGAAAAAAGGGTTTGAGAGACAGTACGAATTTGAGACTACATATGGGCGATGCTAGATTCGTTGAAGACTTAGAGAAGAAGCATCACTTTAAATCCATAGCTCTCGAATACCATCTTCATTTTACATGGAGATGACGAAGATGACGATTTGCCTATTGGAGGTATTGTATGCGTGCCTTTTCCCCTCCCATGATTGAGAAGGAATGAACACATACCGGCCAAAGATGTTTCATGGGAATCAATAGCAAATTCCAAGCAAATAAAACTCGCATTGTCAATGACTCAATGCTCTTACAGTCTCAACGGATGAAAAGAAACAATATTGATGGGGTTTAGGATATAACTCACGAGGCTAGTTTTTCAAATATTTAAGTTCAAAATTTTGATTTTGAACTGAATTCGATTATGAGCGTTGAATCTTACATATAATTGTGTGAGGAGTGAGGACATACTTCACTAATCATGAAATCAAATATCTAATTATGTTAATCTCAATCTCCTATTACAGGCATGCAAAGAAGAAATTAAGGTAAATTTTGAATTACATAACTTATGTATGAATAAATTTTAGGAGTCGTAATAAGAATAAGTCACATGTGTTACTAATTACTAAAAATTCCGATGACAATCCAATGAAATAGTCCCACTTGTTGCATCCATGTTTCTCCTCACTAAAAGTCATTCTGCAATAATATATAGTAAGATACTTTGTGGCACTGTATCAGTTTACTAATTTGTCACATCTGTCAATCATGATAGACTATCTGCAGCGCTCAGTTCTACCCATAAGTTTTCTTTATGATTTATTCTACTTTGAGTGGGTTAACAGATTGCAAGTTACAAATGTAAGAAACGCTTTCCTGTATCCTGTTGTGCAGACAAGGTTGCAAGCACAGGCTGCCGGAGTTTCTTATACTCATCCGCTAAGTGATCTTACCAGTCGCATGGCCCTTTTTGGACCAAACATGGCATGTACTCGATGCATTTGGACCTCTGGTGGAGAAAAAACAGTGTTAATGTCAGATTAGGTGGTACTTTCGTAATTTATTTGCAAACATTTGCAAGGAAGAGACTAAGAAATGATAAAAAAAAAGCACTGTAATAGCAAAACTGCATGCCTTATGTTTTGCTCATATGGAATGGTTGCTTTGAGCCTTTGAGTCCTCATGCATTACTGATCTTCACATTGCATAAGTTCAAAATTCCTTCACCACTCTTTTCTTGTTTGGGAGTACTGGGACCTGCTGCAGTATTACATGCAATTAATTTACCTATGCCATATGTTCAACCAGATGTTTGCAGATCTAAGGTGCTCTCCTTCATGCGCCCATGCTGGAATTCAGGGCACCGTATCAATTTGTCCTCCTGATTGTTTCCGGTACAAAGGAACGCTAGACGTCTTCTGCAAAATCATCCGACAGGTCGGTGCATTATGAAGTCATTCTCAGCAGTTTAATATTGGGAAATTATAATGCCAAATCTGGGCCTTTGTCCACCACAAACGTTTTGGCATTATTAATCATATTTTCTTACATAGATGCTTGTAGGACAACTCATGTTGACTATTCATCCAAATCCGTGCTATTAGTCTTGCAATTTCTGTAACTGGACATGTTTCAGACATTTTGGACGACACATATCCAGTTCATAAACATATGATAGACATTGCAGGAATGATTTGGGTGTCAATGATCAAAATCAAAATAATGAGGATTTTTATGTATTTGTCTTTCATCCTTTAGGGCTCTGGGTCACAGAAACTTTGAATCCTAAAACTCCCAAATTTTTACATACATTTCTAAAACCGATATTAGGAACTTTTGGTTCATACTTGTTCTCCATTGTGTAGAATGCTTTTGCTTAATGTTTTAGAAATTATCTTTTTTCATACGCGATATGTGTGTCCTGTGCAGTGGCTGTGGGTTTTAGGGCTAACAGTAATAATTAGATAGTAAAAGGAGCCTTTGTGTTTTAAGTTTCGACGTTAAGGCTTCTTATGCTATTGGAGAGGCTAGGGTACCTTTGCGTGGTTTATCATCTATTTCCTTTATATTGCAGGAAGGATTTTTGAGGCTATGGAGAGGTACCACTGCAGGTCTAGCATTGGCTATACCAACTGTAAATTCTTTGGTGACCTAAGGTCCTGATTTGTTGCCAATACGTTATTCAAAGTCTTGTTGGGTGCATCATTTCCATCTCCACATTGGTCATTGTGTCACCTTATTAATGGTTAATCTGTCCATTAAACAGGTTGGGATCTACCTTCCTTGCTATGACATTTTCCACAACCAGTTGGAAAAATTCACGGCTGAAAATATTCCAAGTGTGGCACCGTATGCCCCTTTGGTGGCAGGGTCATTGGCCCGGTCATTTGCTTGCTACCCCATTGAGCTTGCTAGAACCCGCATGCAGGTACTAGTTATATCTTGTAATTTAAATTTGCTTAAAATAATGAGAATCTGATTCCAATTCATGGATATGCAAATTCTCAGCGTATATGTAAGATTTGATAATTTTATTTGGTTGCCTCGGCAGGCAATGTAGTACATATCTTTTAATTTTGATACCTGTTATAGGGAACTTCTCCCTTAGTCCATGCGGGTACTAGTTATATATTGTAATTTAAATTTGCTTAAAATAATGAGAATCTGATTCCAATTCGTGGATATGCAAATTCTTAGCATATATGTAAGCTTTGATAATTTATTTAGTTGCCTCGGCAGGCAATGCAGTACGTATCTTTTACTTTTGATTGTTATGGATAACTTCTCCCTTAGTCACTTTAGGTGAAAATCTCTCTCTCTCTCTCTCTCTCTCTCTCTCTCTCTCTCTCTCTCATAAATTGAGTCGCCTTCTGTGTTATTGGTTTATTCTTACTTAGATTTCAGACATCAATTTTACGGTTCCTGGCTGATTGTCTCTTGTGTTGTTTTCTGTGGTGGCTTCTAAGTCCCATCTTTAATTATAGGCATTTAAGGAGGTTCATGGAGGTAAGAAGCTTCCTGGCATCGGGAAAACTTTGCTCGAAGTTGTCTCTCATGTCAACAGCTCAAGTAACCTTCAGAACAACTGTAAGATGATTCTATTTTTGGTAACCTTTGTGGGCTTCATTCATGTTTACATTTTTCTTTTGGGTACTAAACATACTAATGAGAACCTACTAATAAATACTGAGCCATGTTTGTAGCAGGTACCTCAGAATTATAGTTGTACTTTCTTTTTTAGCCTTTTGTTTCCCAATGAGCCTGTCTGATTAGTATGTTTAGCTTTCTTTTTACCCTTTTCTTTCCCAATGAGCGATTGGATTACTGTTTAATCGGTTGTTGTGTATTGCTCATGCATTTGACAAACTTTTTCCCATGCAAATAAGAGCAGAATGTTATTCGGAATACCACTGTCCACAATCTGCTAGTCTGCATTGGTTCGAGCAAATGAGCGATGCCCGTGTACTTCTGCTATTTGGCATTGGTTCATGGATATTAAAAAGCTGAAACCTATGGTTGTGGTGGTGTGTGAATAACTACTCTGAAGTACCGAAGCAAATTAATTCATGCAAGGTTGTTGAAGTAAACTGCAGTTACAGTTTCTGTTTAATGTTGATACTGAGCCTAGTTAATCTAAAAGATGACAAATCCTCTCGGGTATGATCAGAAACACAGTATTATCATTGTTGTCGCACAATTTCTAGCTTACATATTTGCTTTGTGGGTGTGGATCTGAAGGCTTTCATTTGGATATCTTGACAAACTATTTAGAAGGGCATTTTTGTGCGTTGAGTAAAATCCTACTGAGTGCACAATCATGGATAAAAAAATGTGTGTGGTTGTGTGTGTGTGTGTGTGTGTGTGGGGGTTGAGGGACAATCACCTATTGTGGGGACACAGTAAGAAACAGAAAAACAATTATCTTTGTGAATCACTTTGTAATAAACCTGAACTTGTGAAATGAAATTGCTGTCAAGTGGCACCATACTCTTTGCAGTTTATTTGTGCATCGTAAATAATACGGCTGGCTAGACTTAATAACTGCAGCGTTAAGATAATTAAAACAAAATAGTACTCCTATATGTTTGTGAATTTGCGTTGGACTATACTATTTCAACATCTAGGAATTTTCAATCTGTGTTTAATAGTTACTCTTACAGTCTCTCAATTGAAATTAACCGAGTCTTTCTCATTGCAGTGCAGAACTCCGTGCCCTGTGGACGGGCCTTGGGGCACAGCTTGCTCGTGATGTTCCTTTCTCTGCAATCTGTTGGTCAACCCTTGAACCAGTAAGAATTTGTTCTTAAAATTGCTCCCATATCTTGTTTTTCGGCATGTTTGTTCTGAATTAGAAGTTGCCTAAAAAATTGGACAGATCAGAAGAAGACTCCTCGGTTTAACAGGCAAAGAATCCAATGCAGCTACTGTCCTTTGTGCAAATTTTTCTGCTGGTTTTGTTGCAGGAAGCTTTGCTTCTGCTGCTACATGACCATTGGATGTTGCCAAAACGCGAAGGCAGATAGAGGTTATTTTCACAGAACTGATGTCCAAAATTTTCTTTCTATAAGAGTTTACAACTCTTTAGAGTTGTAAATGTAACACAAACAAGCTGCAACATGTGGTTTAAACTTATTATGCTTTCCCTTTCCACTTCTCAGAAGGATCCTGCTAGGGCATTAAGAATGACAAGGCAGACGCTAAAGGAGGTGTGGAGGTATATCTTTAATTTGCGTAAACTCTTGCACTGTTGGTTTATACCACTCGATAATGTTTCCTGTGTTCGGAATGGAAAACATGAAGGTTTCATTCTTGTAGATTGCTTTCACTGATAACTACGAGTATGATGCATCAGCACCACTCAACTGCGTGATCAGTTCAGTGGCATTTCCCTCTATTTAATGGTGTTTGGATTTTATATTTTTGGATTATTTTTTAGGTAAAAGGGAGGAAATGAAATAAAGCAGAAGCTGCGTCTTTAATTTCCCCTCCTTTTTGGTTGCTTTAGGAACATGACAAGAAATTTAAAAAAAAATAAAACTAGAAATCCGTTTTGGACCACTAGGTCTTGTATACCGGTTCATCGTACGCAATGACATTATATATGTTCCAAAAATTCTTTTTAGCAAAGAAAAAAGCCGTTACACCCTATTCACTAGTACCTGAATAGAAGATTTTGTTTGATGCAGGGATGGTGGCATGAAGGGACTGTTTACAGGAGTTGGTCCCCGTGTTGCTCGTGCTGGCCCTTCCATTGGGATTGTTGTTTCATTTTATGAAGTCGTGACGTATGTTCTACATAATCGCCATGTAAATTCATGACAATTCTGGATTCTGGAAGTGCTGTTTTTCTCTCCAAGTTCTGTTTTTTACTCCTTGGAAACTTTTGATCCCCAACTTCATCTCTCTCACTCAATCATGTGTTCTTCCAATTTTGGCTCTTATATGTTCTATAACTCTTTGGCTTACTAGAATTAATTCATTGATCAGCCAATATGCAATTTTCTTGAAAGGGAAGCTTGATGGATGGTATTTTCCTGGTGTGTTTCATGTTGTAATCTGAGAAACAACTTTTGCCTTCAAAGTTTTTGCGTAATTCAGGAGGGTTGGCACTGATGGATGGTATTTTACTGGTGTGCTTCATGCTGTAAACTGATGGATGGTATTTTACTGGTGTTCGGTTTAGAGTTTAGTTTTGGTTTTGGTTTTGTTGACATCATCATTTTCCTCATTTTTCTCTCTATCTTTCTCTACTCATTACACTTGTTGACATAATTAAAACTAAACTGAACTATCTAACCAAACACAAATATAATTCAGGAGTGTTGTTACTAATGGATGGTATTTTACTGGTGTGCTTTGTGCTGTCAACTGAGAAACAACTTTTGCCTTCAAAGTTTTTGTAAAATTTAGGAGTGCTGTTATGAAAAACGAAATTAGACTTGCAAAAATGGATCACTTTATCGGAACGCTTGTGTGAAAATTCGGAACGTTTAAATTGATCTACCAACTTTCTCGAAGACTGAAAGAAAAAATAAAAAATAAAAGTAGATTCTATCTTCTACTCCCTCCGTTCCTTTTTAAATGACAACTTTCACTTTTTGACTTTTTTTTTAAATTCTCTATAACTTTCAATCTATAATATATTATGTACTTTTGAAAAAATTGTATTTTAAAACTCATTGATTTCTATAAAACAAGATCCATATTGCATATTTTATGTAACATAAATTGAAAATTATAAACAACTTTCGAATCCAGCTGGAATAGTAACATCATCACTTAAATAGGGACGGAGGGAGTACCTTTGAGGAAGCATTGATCATTTATATCTTGGTTGAATTCTGTCTTGTCTTTAATCTTCCAATTTTCCGGTCCATGTTTTAGACTAGAGGAGACAATCACAATCTGGTTTGGCCATTTGGTGAAATCACTGGTTTGGTTTGCTTATAAAACTCTTATTTATAAGCAAATCTAAACTATTGAATATGGCAATGGATAGCCGTGGTCTCATTCAATCCAAAACACAAGGGCCGGAGAGGATTCGGATCGGAAATTCCTCAAGATTAGAAGGACATCTAGATTATGCCAAAAAAAAAAAAAAAAACAGAGAACACAGACAACATTTGTCACCCACAGAAAGATTGCTATCAATTAAAAGAATGGTAAATGACAACAGCATTGACAAAAAGAAATCTTTACAAATAATCCACCCCCTCAATTATTTCAATGAAACATAAAAGATACCCTCATTGACAAAATTCTAGAAATTGGAAATTGAGATTTTTCTATTGCATTTGCTTGAAATTTACATCATCAATTTCTCTCTCCCCTCTCTCTTGTGTATCACTTGATCAATCATCAAAAGTTCAGTGAACCAGGTAAGTCACGGCCAAAGCCACCAACATTAGCACACATGCTATCCCTTGGTCTATTGCTGCTCCTGCACGCATCAAATTCTTGTCAATTCATCATAATAATTCACGTTCATAATAATAAATAATAATAAACCATAACAATTCAGCATCCTGCATATATTTGTATAGGTATGAATATGTAAACATAAGCATTTTTTGGGTAAAGTAAATGCAATAAAAAAAGAAATTTATCTTTGAAAGCATGAGAACAAATATTTTAGTAGCTTTCTCTAAAGAGATAAACTTATTCACGGAGCCTCTGTGAAGGGACTCTTTGCATCGATGCAATCTGGACTGCACGACCAAACATTTAACGGTTTAAATTTTCAGATACATTTTGACCGGTAAGAATACACACTTACCGGTTAAATGGGTTGTTTTTCCATCAAGAGCCCATTTTTACACTTGATTTCGATTTTCAAGAAATAGGAGTAAGTTTCAAAATCCGCCAAACAATTAGAATATTAACAGGACAAAAAAATCTCTTTTTTCTTGCACTTTCTTTGCAACCAAACAGGAGAGTGAGAGCGACGAACCATCACTGGTGGAAGCGGGAGCCGGAGCCGGAGCAGGAGAATGAGCCATGGCAGCAGGGAAAAAGACGGCAAAAATAAGAGTGACAATTGCCACCATCACCATTGAAGCCCTTGTAATCTCCATATCAAAATTATCCTTCTTAATTTCTCTCTCTGTCTCTCTCTCTCTAGCTTCTTCCCTCTCAGGGCCTGCACAGACTTTCAGAGAGAGAAAAGCTAGAGAGAGAATTAAATTAACCCTTTGCGCATGGCGATGTTGATGGAGATCCAGGGGTATATATAATGTGGGAGGGAGAAAACAATTGTGGGTCTAGCGCAAATTTGGGAATCCAAAGACACCCAGATGACCGTTATTTTGTTTCCATTTCTTTTGAGTGGTTCTGTGTTTAAGGTCTCCGTTGGATGCTTTCTGTCTTTTCCATAAATAACTGTGATTTCCCAGCTGTTGCCAACAGATATTCCTTTCATTTCTCTGACTGAAAATCAACCAATTGATTGATTGGATGAGTAGATTCCTTCATCCTTTTCTCTGCTGTCGCCAACTCAGTTAGTGCCTCAGTATTATTAATTCGGGCATGGCTCTTTAACAGTTGGACGCCTCTGCTTGATCTTCCTCCAAACAGAGCCTAAACAACCAATCATCGGCCATTTTTGGAAAATTTGGAAACAACATTATGTGTTTTTAACAGATTATACAATGAGAAGGTACCATTCTCCAACATGGTACGGACACTTCGCCAATATTAAGCTATTTGATTCCTCTGGTGAACCATTTTAAACACTCATGCAGTCTGATACAAATATTTATTGTTATATCTATTTTATCTTCACCTGGGTTCACTATGAGGAATTGTAATTTTGGTTTTTGAGGATGAAAATGGGCCTGCAATTCTCCATTGCTAGGTACACAGAAAATACACCCAGAAATTACTTAGAATTTGAAAAATCAATGGTTCAGACTCAGTTAGAGTAAATCTGGGCCGTTGATTTACAATTTCGGGATCAATTGGGGGTTGTTTTTCTGGGTCTATAGCATTATTGCCTGCAATTTGAGTCTTTTTCGGCAATTAACAAGATTTCTTTTTTTCAACATTCTTTTGTCACTTGATTTGTATTGTTTTGAAGTTAAATTATCGATGACTAATTAATGATGCGGATTCTACAATGACTGTGTAGGTAAAATGTGATAATCTGACGACATGCTTAAAAATTGAACAACTGCCTTCTGCATACTCACTTTCTGCAGCAAATAGGAAACTAACCAAGTTGCATCCAGTAGCGACCTTCCAAAACAATGGGAATCTTGCTGAAGACCAAGTGCCAAGCACCTAGGTAGAAAAGAATCTTGCTGAATGACGACACTTTTAATCCAGACCGTTGGTTGCATTATTGAACGGTCCGGATGTGCTAAGAGACGTGGTAACCTCCCCGTACCCAAAATTTTCTCGTCAAAAGGAGTCAACTATGTGTAAGACTAAATTTATAGTATTCAGCTGTTACGCTGCACATGTTTTATATATGACATGAATGATTTTGCGGGTTTAAAAATATTCTCCATATCTTTAGACCTGAGATATTATTCTATTGGTAAAATAGAGAAATTATTTCCTAAATTGATTTTTTACTTTAATGAGAAGTAAATATAATGACTTATAAGGAAACCGGTCCTCTCTCTGCCTATAAAAGAGTATTTAGGGTTCTATAAAATGATGAGACTAAATTGCTAGGAAATAAGATAAGATAGAGAAACCCATATTTCACCTAAAGTTTAATACTCTAGGTAAAATCATGGTTGTTTGACTAATGAGATGGATATCGAATCACTCAAGCTTCGCATTAACGAATTTGGATATAGCGTCCGTAGTTATTTAATTTCCGCTTAATGTTTATGTTCTGATTATCATGATAGTTCAAGATCTTGCCATAATTGTAGTTTGTTAATTATTTGACACCATTAAAATAATTTACATTATGGAAAATCGTCAATAGATTTAGTTGAGCAACGTATTCTCTTTAGAGTGTCTTAGGCATGGGTGATTCGCTAGTTCCTTATTCAAACGAAAATTATACCTGGCAATAATCGGCTTTCTTTTGAGGCTAGGAAGTGATGATTTGAATTAAATATAGTTAATTTGAAGGAAAGCATGTGACCAGCCTGTGGACACTCCTTTGAAGCCATGAGTCATTTGATTCAGAATCGCCATCCAATTTGAGGATTATCCTGAGGAATCGAATTTGAATGACTTCCATACCTTGTTTTTGGAAAAAGGTTTTATTACTGGTCCGTCGTTACCATAAAATCTTAGGTTCGAGAGCTAGGTTACGAGAGGAGAATAGTTTTATGGCACCCCTCTTGCCCAACCAGAGGATTGGTCATTACCCGGTGTTTATGGGGTTTTAAAATCCATATTTCTCAACTTTGTTCGGGTAGGGGACGGGGAAACAATTAAACGGGTGCTAAACCGGTGACACGTACTGTGTAGGCTTGTGCAAGGTGTACAAAGTGACTGTTTGTAATTATTTATGGCACGAAATGCATGAAACAAATGTTATTTACTGCATGTACAGAATAAGCAGAATACTAAACACAAAACGAAGTAAGATAATGACTCTATCTATCAAAATCCGATCTGTCTACTGACTCTGATATGAGCGCTCAACAGAAGGACTTGAGCGCTCAAGTAATCTACTTGAGCGCTCAAGTTATGCTTCCTTGCAACTCTGGTTTTTTGCTTATGAGATTTTTTGAAATGGTTCTGTGTTCATCTTATCTCAAGATATTATGTTAAAACACTTAGTTTTGATACCAGATCAAGCTTTTAAAACACTGTTTTACTCACTTTGGTGACAGACCGGAAACTAACTACACTTGTTTTTGAACAAAAATAATCAAATGGAATATAACGGATGGTTTAAAACTTGGTCTAAAAAAATAACTAGAAAAGCGTAAACCAAACTGACTTGAGCGATCAGATGGTTAACTCGAGTGCTCCGATCAGTTTTTGAGTTCCATTGGGGGTTGAACCCCTTTTGTGCCACAAAACGGTCAACTGGGCTCAAGACTAGTATAAGGAACTAGCATGGGCCTACTTACTTCCCTAAAGTACAAAATAGTATGTTATAAAAGGTATTTCTACTTTTACCTTGAAAGAAAGGCCTTTTGGGTTAAGGTTTTTGGAAACAGTGGGTAGGAGGGTGTTTTGGACTCGAAAACAAGCTATTAAGGTGGGTTGATGTATGAAGGTAATGTGATAGTGGAATGAACTTTGGTGGTGTTTTTCACTAAAACCTCAGGACTTTAGGTTTAGCAATGGGACATATGAATCTGATTTTTGGAGTTGTGGGATTTTTAGAATGTGTAAGTGAGCTCACTAAGCTGTGATGTTTGGTTTGCAATGGCCAGGCGTGAAGGGTGCATAAGGTCCCGAAAATGGAGGCATAGAAGGGTTTAAATAGATGAGGTTAGTGGGGTTAGGAGGGCTAGGGTAATGATTTGATCAAGGGTATGGGCCAATAGGCTTGGCGAAGAAGGTTTTTGGGGCCTGGAGGAAGCCTCTGCGTCATTGGCTGACGCAAGGGAATTCCATCATCGCTGTTGATTGACACACCTGAAAAAGATCTGGTGCGTGTAGGTGATTCGAGTGCTCAGATGGTGACTTGAGTGCTCAAGTTGAACATGAATCAATCGCTCAAGTTGTGTATTTACTTGAGCGCTGACCCATTTCATTCAAATGCTCAGGTGGTTTTGAGGTGTTTTGGGGTTGGTTTTAATGGTTAATAGTATTTTCCCAAGCTTTTGTGTACTATTTTGACTTGATTTTATTATTGGGTAACACCTAAGGACATTCACGGGTTAAAATTGGAGTGTTTACAGATGTGTATAAGGTAGTAGCAATAAGTAGTAAACATGAGTCAACCTAAGAGGTGTGGGGGGCTTGGTATTAGAAAAGCTGGTACTTCTAACTTGGCCTTTCTATTGAAACTGGGTTGGAGAATCACTGCCGAGGAAAAGCTTTTGTGGATCCAAGTCCTTAAACACAAATATCTCAAGATTCACAAGTTTAAAGATTGGCCTTCCAACAAGAAAGCCTCCCATACTTGGAGGAGTATTATAAAAATTAGAGACTTCACTGTCAAGAACATTAAGTGGATGGTAGGTAACGGGAAAGAGATTTACTTTTGGCATTATTAGTGGTGTGGTGACACCAGTCTTGGAGAAAGTAGGCCTATTACTAACTTTGAGCAGAGTAAAGTTAAAGATTTCATTACCGTGAAGAAAGTTTGGGATAGTCCTCTAATTGCTATTGCCTTAGGCTTAAATGATATTCAGGTGGTTACCAATATCCTCATTCTCAAGAGGGTCTTGGGACTGAGGTGGAAGACACTCCCTGCTGGGTTGCTTCAAGTAATGGAAAACTTTCGGTGAAATCTGCTTATAATTGCTTGGCGAATAACTCCATTGTGAACAATAGTTGGGGACTGAATTTGGCATCTCAAAGTCCTAGCTAAACTCCAAGGTTTCTTGTGCACTTGCATGCATGGCAAGTTACTCATAAATCAGCATTGCAAACTCAGAGGGTTAATAGATAATGAGTCTTGCCCCAGATGTGATTTTGGGACTGAGGATTTGAAACATCTCTTCTTCGATTGCTCCACTAGTGCTAACATTTGGTCTAGATTGCCTAACATATAGGTTCTAACCACGGGAGAACGTGAAGACTAGAGGAATTGGCTAAAGCTGAATACCAGACATTTTTGTGGATACTCAAGGAATTTCTCTTCTTCTGTTCTAACATTAGTTACGCTTTGGAATATCTGGATTATGAGAAATAAAAAAGTGTTTGATAACATATACCCTAATCCTGTGACTGTATATACGAAATGCCTTCAATTTGCTTTTGAAATTATTGAGCAATCTACTATTAAGTCTGGTCCAAGTTGTAGAATTACGAAACTCATTTCATGAATTTTCCAAGTATTGGCAAGTTGAAGTTGAACACGAACGGAAGCAGTCGTGGCAACCTAGCTGTGTATGGTGGAGTATTCAGAGAAGAAAGAGGATTTTGGGTGCTTGGTTTTTACGGGAAGTTGGAGGATTGCACAAGTCTTGAGGCTGAGCTCTGGGGAATTTTTAGGGGATTGGAGCTTGTGCAAAGCCAAGGAATGGAAGCGGTCGAGATTGATTCAGATTTGACAGCGGCTATTGCTTTGATCACGGAGGAGGCCCTAGCGCACTCACCTTACTCGGTTTTGATTCAAGAATGCAAGGCATTAATGGCTAGCACGGGGTGCTCCTAGAAGCATATATACCGGGAGGGCAACAAAGTAGCAGACAAGCTTGCCAACATAGGAGTCGAACAAGAGCACAAGTGGGTCTCCCACATTTCTCCGCCTGTGGATATCATCCCTCTCTTTGAAGCCGATATGAGGGGTGTAGCTTTTGAGAGGGTCTAGTTATGTTTTGATTTGCTTTCTTATGTACCAAAGTTAACATGAGTCAAGGGTTGGCACATAAGGCTTGGCTAATTCAGTAGGAGTGACATGTGTAGTAATTACTGCTTATTCGTTTGAGTCCTGCTTGCCCTTAATTGAAAGTCGTTTGTCTTTCATACCTTTCTTGCTTGCCTCGGCCCCGTAAACCCTTGCTTCCTCTGCCTTTTAATAAATCTTATCATTAACAAAAGCTTTTGAATGCGCAATTGCAGTCTAATTGTAGAGAAGCCTCTACTCATCCGTGTTTTATCTTTTTTTGAAGAGGTACTCCACTTTTACTCCATATTTTGAATCACTTTTAGTGGGTATATTAATCATTTTTTGGTAAGTTCTGAAGCTAACACCCATTGGCATCATTTGCTACCTGTTATAGGTTTTTTTTTTGGAAGTGTAAGAAATTCATTGTATAATGAAACAGTTTATCATATATAAACAACGCAAAGGAAATAAAGCTACACTGAAAACGAAACTCCTGTATTAGCTCCATACAAAAGGTGTTCGTCTCTAACTGGTTCTAGCGAGACAATGAGCGTAATGAGTGCCCTTGCGCTCAACTTTAGCAATCTTGTAGAAAGATAAATCGTAGATCTCGTGTCTTAGTTTACGCAACAAAATCAAAATGACACTCATTCTACAGCATTACAACATTTAAGCAATTAGTAATATTACTAGAAATATATGCGCAAGTGCATGTAATTGTGTTGAATAGACCATTTAAAAAGTACGAAGGACTGATAAGATTTCTGTTTGCAGACTGATAAGATTTCTGTTTGCAGAGGACTCAAATTATAGCAAGAACATGAATAATTTTGAGCCAAATAACCATCAGGGTGGCTCCCGGAGAAACCCAAACCACTCAAAAAGTTTCCCTCAGTCCAAGCTCAATCCACATGAAGATTAATCACTCTCTGTTGGGTAAATGAATGTGGAATATGGCTTGAGTCGCTTGACAATAAAGGAGGTGAATTTCCTACAAGAAGATGTCCCTTGAGTTGTGGCATTCCTAGAAGACCACATAGAGGTCTTTTTAAACCAGATAAATCTTTTTCCATTGCATGCACATCACGGGCAACAAAGCTGATGTTAGAGAAAACTTTCTAATTTATGTACTTCCAAATTGCCTAGACGATGACAAATTGACAATGAATTTGTAGAAAAGATTCTTATAAATAGTCATACATATAATAGAGTCAACTAGCCAGTCCTTAAAAACAAAATTAATTAGGATCGTCAAAGAATGAAGGGTATTGAGATTGGAATTGTTCCCATAAAGATGGATCGATGTTGTTCAGAACTTAGAACTTAGAACTTAGAAGTCAGAGATTTGGGTAGGGCTTAATAGATGCATTGTAGAGCGTTTATTCGACCCATAAAAACATGTATACAGTAGTATTTGAACGAGTGTGATGTTCAATAAAAAGCAGGAAAAAAAATCACTTAGAGAGGAAAATTACAAAATGATATTATAACAAAAAAAAAAGTATCACAAAATGTTATCCATGCTCTCTCCTAAGGTTTTAGGTTCGAAACTTTGTAGGTGCTATCAATTCCTCAATAAAGGGTTTTAGGGCATCCACAACGGATTCTATATATTTGACTCCTAAAATTACTCCTAAAGTTGACACATAAGCAAAGGTGGGGTCCAATTTTGTTTGTTAAGAACTTGCTAATTTAGGAGTATGAGAGCACTTCGATAGACTCTCCAAAATTGGCCGGAGACTATTGTTTGATAACCCTATTCAACACTTAAAACTAAATAGGTTAAGTAAAAATAAAATAAGTTGGTTTGGTAACCAAAATAAGGGGATTGAATGTTTTAAGAGCTAGGTAAAAGCAAGGAACAAAATATTAAGTAGTTCTCCCCCTAATTATTACTTATCACATAACACGCTTAGCACCCTCCCCTCTTTATTCCATACCTTGCCCACGCCTCTTATTCTAGATCTCATTCCAGATCGACACTAGTGATAAAAAACTGTGGAACTCTCTCCTCAGTCCTGTTAACATGGAATTCTCCAGGGACAGGAGAATTGCTAATGCCAACACTGAGTGGTGTTGCGAGTGTGTGGGCGTGCCAAGAGATAGGAGATCTCCAAAAGAAAATAAGGAAAAACGCCTAAGATCTGAAAAAAATTCTTATCAAGCAATAGTGATAACTTGATTAAGAAGAACTAAGTTACAATGGTTCAAGTGCCTTGAACAAGGACTTCAAAAACAAAAAGAAAAGAAGATTACATGGAAAAGGAGAAAAATGAGAAAGAAGAGAAAGAGAAAGAGAGGAGATAAGAAGAGAAAGACATGATAGAGAGGATAACAATCGACTAACTCGATGGTTAGGAAATCAATTACAATGCTGCTGTGAGCTTTTGGTGTGTCAACCTCTCTAATGTTGCACAATGACTTGTATTTATAGGCATCATTTGCCTATGAATGGTTCAGGAGATTTTGGATTCACTAAGCACATCTTCTGCCCATTTTCTTCAGAAATCTTCTCTAAAGCTGTTAAGTGTCCCTTTGACTCAGTTTGTAAGGACCCATATTTTTAAGTGATTTTCCGGAAATAATGTTGGGTAAATGGGAGAAAATGAAAATAGAGTGATGTGGGGTCAATGTGGTGGAAGTATGTGCATTGGGGTGTCTTTAAAACATACTAGAAACACAAGGGGTGCAAGTGCAATTGGTGGTGTGTATATATATGTGTGTGTGGCTGATTTTTTGCCCAAAAATCAGCCATCTCTCCCTCTTTAAAATCACCAACGCTCTCTTCCTCTCCTTCTCCTCTCAAGTTCTCCACAAAACCCACCCCAAATTCACCCTCCACTCCTAATTCCTTCACCATCCAACTATAGATTCGTCATCTACGCGTGTTTTGGAGTCCGAGACTCCATGTTTTTTGCTTGAGCTAGCATGTTTTTCGTTGGAGGCTAAGCAAAAAGCTAGGGTCTCATCTTCTTCTTGGTTTGCTTGAGGTAGGGAACAATTTTCTACCTCCTCTAAGTGTATATTGATTGAATGAGTGCATTGTTCTTCTCATTGTTCCTAAATCCCTTGTTGAATTTGATTATTTCCATAGAATTGCATTTAACTCTTGAATAAGTTTGGGTTTGCCTAATTGGTTGATAACTTTATGAATTGAGTGTGAAAATGTCTACCTTCTTTGTTTTGATGTGCTTTGGAACCCCAAATTTGGACTTGGAATGAAGCCCCATCCATTTGAACAAGATTGTTGATTTTTCCTCTCGAAACCCAGGTGGATCGATCCACTCTTGAGGGTGGATCGATCCAAAATGCTCGCTGCACTTTTGTGTGCGTAGTGGATCGATCCACTCTTGATTGGATCGATCCGTAATGGCTTGCTCGCTGATTTCATTTGAGTGGATCGATCCACTCCTTGATTGGATCGATCCGTAATGGTCCGTCCGCGATTTCATTTTTGAGGGATCGATCCACTCAAGGAGTGGATCGATCCGCCCCCTTGTCCGCATGCATTTTTTCCCAACTTCGCGGGCACGCCCCGGCTTCATCCGAACTCCGATTGAGGTGATTCTTGAACCGTTGGAAAGCTCTACGAGTCTACTTTCAAACCCAATTGGTTTCATATTCATATCCTTTGTATTTTGAGAGAAATTACCTTTTTACTATCAGCATGTCGTATTTTCTCGAGGTTTATAACCCGCTTTTAGTTCCATCGCTCGCCCTCATTGGCCATTTCAAAACTTCTAATTGACCTCTAAGCTTCGGTAACCTATCATGGTGCATTTTATGCTTTGTCTTGGTTGTTTTGGTTTCTCACGCACATTGGACACGTGTTAATTTGACCATCACCGACACATTTTGAGTTTTTAAACAAAGATGATTGTGTGAATGCTTTGGACACTTGTGAAAGGTTTATGTGATACGTGAATTGGTTTTGAGCACTAAGTTGAACTTATGAGTTGATAAATGGTAATATAAATGTGAAATATGTGACACGGGGCTCGAAAGGGTATGCCCGGAGTGACACGGGGCCCGAAAGGGTATGCCCGGAGTGACACGGGGCCTTTATGGTATGCCCGGAAGGACACAGGGCCTATATGGCATGCTTGGAAAATGATCAAATGGTTGGAATTCAATGAGATGGATATGAATATTGTGCAAAATATATGAGGCATGTTGAGTGAGTGTCAAACACGAATGACGGGAGCAAATGAAATCTAATTGATGATGTGCTTTCTTTGAGTGACACGGGGCCTTTGTGGCATGCCCGGAGAACAAGTGAATGATTATAAGGAATAAGGTCTATTTGATAAATGTAAAGGATGTTTGGGTTATTTTAGACGTTTTGGGTATTTGTGAAGTGTTGGGAAATATAATGCTTGTGTGAATAACTGTGTTTTTGATGGGAATGAACCTATGACACGTAATGTGATGATTATGAGAAAACTTATGGATATTCTGGTTTCATTAGATCTTTGAGGCATCTCCTAGACACTTTGTCATCGAGTTGATTTATCTTGGTCCATCTAGGTTTACTCATTTATGTGTATTATACTTTCATGTGCATCTTTCATTCCATATACCCTTAGTGTTGGTAGAAATGTTTCCTAAGAGCTAGTGAGCTCACCCTATCTTTCCCAGGTACACAGCATGGAGCATGATCTCGGATGCGTGGAGTGTGATGCATGCCATGAAGATTTTGTGAGCATGAAGTTATTTTCTCATCTTCATGCTAAGTACATTTTTGAAAGAAAATCTTGTAACTTTAATTTCTCTAAGCTTTTGAGTATTTCAACTTATGTAATAACTTTAAAACCTTTGTTATTTTGTATGGGTACGGGTACCCTTGACCAGAAGCTTATTATATTTGACTTTGGTTTTGCTATGGGAAATTGTTGACTTAAATCGATCATACGTGGATTTTATTTGTATTTTGGCTTATTAAAATTGAGGGTGTGACACAGTCATCCCCTTTTATTTGGTGCTGAAATTAACTCATATGTTGCCAAGTGTCCCATTACTTCTATAACTAACCACTTTCCACAAAAAGTGGTAACTAACTCCTTGGAGGCTTTCATCCCACGTGACAATAACTACCCATTTTCCTTGATTAAGCTTCATGCATTTGAAAGAATGTCTGATGCTCTCACATATCGCCACGTGTCAGGAGATATCCGTACCAGGAGTTATTGTCGCTATGTGGCAAAAGAAATCCGTATCAGGAGATATCGTCAAATCTCCTTAGGAGATATCGTGCTGACAAATGTTCCATATGCCCGAAATTAACTATTTGTGATTTTATCTAATTATCACATGTTAATTTTGGCCTCTCGGAAAAAATCATGGGAAAAACTTTGCTTCCTACAATTTAGATAACCACTTTATCACTTTCAAAAGATGCATTATCTCCTAAATTGTAGTTAATTCGGCTTAGGGATAAATTCGAATTCAAATTAAAGTCTTTTTAGCCAATATTATTGCCACGTGTTAAAAATTAAAAATTATGGTACAAACAAGTCCTCAACGCCATCTCTCTCTCTCTCTCTCTCATTGTCGGTCTCTGGATAAGTTCTTTACATGAGTTTTCTCGATTTATGTTAATTGAGATGTGGGTCTCTTGACTCTACTAAGAAAGCCAAATAATTTACAAAAGGTTTTTTGAACTTTTTGTTTGAGATTTCAATCTCTTGTTGTTGCTCCATCTTTCCTCGGGGATTTCGGTGTTACTGAAGGCATATAGGATACTGGTGGTATGTGGTTTTGACATTCCCAATCAAGTGATTACTCATAGCGTATACAGATTTCATGGCATTCTATCTCCCATCAAACCATCAAACGGGCCAAAGGATCCTATACGCCTTAATTGATAAAACAATTAGTCTTTCAAACAATTGCATCCTTAATTGATTTTTGTTTTGGGATTGTAGAATACATAAATCGTTGACACAGGAAGACATGATAGTGAAGAGTCTGCTTTCCTTATTTGCTTTAAAATTTCACTGTGGCCTGATTCTTTTTTAGTGGAAAGCACAGTATATGTTTCTAGTGTAGCCTTCTTCAAAATGGTTTAGAGACAATGAGTAAAACACGTTAAATTTAAATGGATTGAATCTAAAGCTATTTAGATGTAGGATGGCTTCTGGTGATGGTGGTAGAACAAGGTGGAAAGATCCAAAATTCTATGAACTTTTTGTTGAATTGTGCTTGAAAGAATCTCCAGAGAATGGTAAAAATGGTGATAGTCTCGAAAAAGATAGTTGGGATGGCATTCGGGTAACTTTGAGAAAGAGGACATCAACTTATCTAAAAAATAGTTGAAAATGAGTATATTGTTATTATTTTGATAATTGTACTTTTTTTTTCATTTAATTGATTTGGTTTTAGCATTATAACATCAATATATATATGAAGGGAAAGTTGAAAAATGAGTTAATTTAATACTTCAGTTTTTCGTACATATCAAACAGCTTATCTAGTCCAGTGCTTAAAATTCAGTACATATGTAGCTTATTAGTTTAAGAAATTCAGTTTTCAGTACTTAATTTTTAGTTTTCAACTTTATCAAACATAGTCCTAAAATTATTTATGGATATAAAAATGTAAGTGGGTCCCCCATTCCCCCCTCCCTCTTCTCCTTCTCTCTATCTCTCTCTTCTCCTCACTCTGAAATCCGAACTCCCTCCCTAAACTTAACTAGTGTGCTAGAAGCTATGCTAAGGAGCCATTCTTATGAACTTCTATGGGGAGCCCATTGAAAACCAAAATTGAGCAAATGAATTGCTAAAAGTTAGGAGTCTCACCTATGAGCCTTTTTAAGAGTCCACTGTGGATGCCCTTTCTCTGCCTTTAAATGAGGCCTCCTCTAGCGAACGTTAAGATTGGTCTCCCATGTCATGATTAGCCGAGCTGCGCGGAAAATGATTAGTCCAGGTGCGCGAAAAATGAAGTGGAGGCCCATGGTACTCTCCTTGCCAGTCGGGTAATAGAACCGGTTGAGAGGCCAATTAACCGTTTTACGTTTTTTTAAAACTTTATTACTTAAAAAGTGTCTTTTTCAATTTTTTTCCAAAACTACATGGAAACGTGTTTACGAATCATGCTTTCTTAAAAATGTGTTTGATAAACACGCTTTTTGGGTTGGTTAAAATGGATTAACTAAAAAATTAAGTTAATCCAAAAACGTGTTTCGAAAACATGCTTTCTAAACATGTGTTTCCAAAACATGCTTTCTTTGTGGGGGAAAAAAACACTGCCTTAAAAAAGTGTTTGATAAACATGCTTTCTAGGTTGGCTAAGATGGATTAACTAAAAAAATAAGTTAATAGTAAAACGTGTTTCAAAAACACGCTTTCTTTGTGTAAAAAAAAAAAAAACTGCGAACTCGAGATGAAGCAACCCGGAGGGGCCGAAACCAAAAACAGGACCCCCAGTGGATTTTCCGGAGAAAAGAGAGACGAAAATGAAATTGAACAAATTTGTCAGTCGACTCTCCTTCTTCACTCTCAAAAAACCTCCGGTTTTCACGACTCTTACTATCCCTAGCTATCTAAGAGGGGACCGATACTTGTTTACAACCTCAGACGACACAGAAATGAAGGCGTTGACCGATTACTTGAACAATTTGAAAAACTATGAGAAATCCGGTGTACCCAAAGGAGCGGGAACGGATTCTAATGAAGGGTTTGATCTTGGAAGGATGAGAAGGTTGATGGAATCACTAGGAAACCCTCAATCCAACTTCAAGGTTTGGTTTTTCTTTTTTGGGTTACCTTGGTTCTTTGCTCAAGCTTTGATTTTTATCTTCCTTTGCATACTTAATATTATTCACTTGGGTTCGGTTTGGTAGTGGGGAAAAAGAAAGAAAGAGGTGCGGAATTGCGAATGCGATGTTTTGGTTGCTGATAATGAGATAATGCTGTGAAATCAATAATATGTCTGAGCTGAAGTTTGTTTTTGTTAAGTTAAATCAATACTTGTTTTTGTCAGTAACCGAAGTGTAGAAAAATTAAGAGTTCTTATGTATCTCTAGCCCTTATTCAAATTTTTACTTGAATTCGAGTAAAAGCTTCATTTGATACCAAGCATTCTAACGGACAAATCCAAATCTAAGTGCGAATTTTGGGTAAAAGTTTCATTAATGGCATGGTTATGAATTGTGAAGAGCGAAACAAGAATTTGAGTTAAATTTGGAGTCTTTTTTTTGGTAAGGTAAAGTTTGAGTCTTTCTTGATTTGGTTAAAAGTTTTAAATATAAACTCAATTTGGTATGAGTTTGAGTGTGAATTTACAAGTCAATTAGAAGGGTGAGGGTTGGAGATTCTCTTATCAACTTAATTTCTTATTCATCACCTGGGTTTCCTCAATTCTGCATTTGGTTAGTTTATTTTAACTTTCTGGTATGTGATCGATGTACTGGTTTTACTTGACTCCACTTGTTCTTTTAAATCATTTTAAACTTGCTACAATTGAATTTCAGTCCGTTCACATTGCTGGGACTAAAGGAAAAGGATCAACTGCTGCATTCCTCGCCAACATTTTACGAGCGGAAGGTTATTCTGTTGGTTGCTATACAAGGTATGTGCTCTTTACTCTTTAGTCTTTACTATTCCGGCATGCTCTGGCTAAAGAATTTTTCCAACACATAACAAGAAGTACATTGTTGTTGTCTTCTTTACAATGACAGGCTTCATTTTCTTTGTCCAGTCCACATATTCTGACTATCAGGGAACGTATATCAGTGGGAAGATCTGGTGAGCCAGTCTCAGTGAAGACATTGAATTCTCTATTTTTAATGATTAAAAATGTTCTTGACCAGGCTGTGCAACTTGAAGGTGGGCGTCTCAGTCATTTTGAGGTAACCAGCTTGTTCACACACACAACAGAATTTATGGTAGAGTGTTCTAAAAGTACAAATACTTAGTAGGTGAACTATGAAAATTCACTGGTGTAACGGAAACTTAATAACCAATTGTTTTTCATTACGTATCCCTGGAAGCAATTGGTTCTTTGAAGTTCCTTGGAATATTTAGCTCGACATCCCTTCTTCTTGGTGCACTTGCTTTGCTTCTCATATTTTCATCTGATTGCACTTCCATCGTAATAGTAAGTATTAATTGGCCTTTATGTGACTCTTCATATGGAATATTTAAATTGGCTGTAATGTGCACCATATGTTCTTTGCACTTCCCCACTACCCGTTCACTTTGATTCGGCAGCTCCCCCAGCAGAACTAACTACTCCCATGTTCCCTCTCCCTGACTTCTTTCAGCAATGTTGGTATTCTCAAGTTTTGCATATTTCGTTTGCTTTTGTTTTTTTAGATAGTCTCCTATAAACTAGATCTAGCATTAATGCTACTGGCATATTTGCTTCCATTTTGTTAATTGCTTTTATCCTTGTCTCACAATTGTCAGGTTTTCACTGCTATAGCATTTAGCTTATTTGCTCAAGAGAAAGTAGATATTGCAGTTATTGAGGTTAACATCTTTCCCTATATCTTTCTGAAGAAACCATAACTTGTTTACATGACACTATTGAGTGGAATATACCCCTTTCTTGGCATTCTTCAATGAATTTACCTAGCAAATTGTATATCCCAATGTAATGATGTCTTGTAGTGTTTCTTCTGTTAAATTTTGAATGTTCACAGATAGTGAAAGGCCAAACTTCGGCTAAAATTGTATTTTTCCGTTTGAATAGGCTGGGTTGGGTGGAGCACGGGATGCAACAAACGTAATCTGTCATTCTGATCTTGCGGCTGCAATCATAACGACAGTTGGTGCCGAACATCTGGATGCACTTGGGGGTTCTTTGGAAAGCATTGCAATAGCAAAATCAGGAATAATCAAACATGGTCGTCCAGTTAGGTGGTTCTTCTTAAATATTCCTGCAGAATATTTGTTTTATTCATTATGCTAATTCTAACTTCCATTCTAATTGCACTTTGCCTTCAGTTCTCCACTTCTGCAACTTCGACTTTGCATGCTACACTTGTGTTAGTGCGTGTAGAATAACTTGGTTATGAGCCTTATGGCTATGAGACTCCCACATATCGGTTGTGCTGTCAAACATCCAATGGGACCGATTCATGCTACATATTTCTTTAGGGGGGCCATAAAACCTGTTACTACTTTATTAGCCAATGCCTCTGTAGGCCCCATAAGACTTTTAGCATTTTCTAGTGAGTGATTTGTTGGCCCTTAGTTGTGAAATCAGAAATAGTCCTTTCTTGCACCTTTGAAAACCAATAGGCTGTTGCATATAGGTTGCAATCCTGTCAACTGTCGAGGTCCCTAGATGATGCTGGATTTGGCTGGCTATTATTTGCATGCATCAAATGTATAGATAATTGGCTTATAGTGGGCTTTTGTTGGTCAACTTGAGTTATAAAGACTGACAAGGTTACATGTACAGTACTTGTAATCTGGAATCAGTGGCTTTTCTGGTTTTCTTTGTTTCCACTTTCCTACCTATGGATTGCAGTCTATGTAGAGTATTGCTTTTGCATAAGTGGTCTGCACATTTTTGCAGCTGCATCATATTATTGCTACCATACTCCCACTTGCTGAATGTCTATGTTGATCTGATTGTAGTTTTAGGTGCTTGATTGTCGTTTTAGGTGGCCAACATGTTGACGAAGATGTTTAGTGTGGGAGGAGATGTGTTATTGGCTAGTTAAGTATATGAATGCTATGCATTGCTAGTTGTTGGTGTGTCAATACACTCTGCTGTATATTTGGTGGTTTTAGTGACAGTGGTGTCAAGAAGATGAGTTTCTGACAATCATAGGCTAGATATTTGCCTAAGATTGCCTCATAACACAAGTGAACCGAACATGGTCGCTTTTGGAATTGAATTTAGAACTTGGCTTGATTAGCTATTGAAGCTTTAGGATTCATAGAAAGTGAGTTTTTGGTCGAGAAAAGACAAGAAAAGTTTAATGTTTTGGAGTCTATTACTTTTTATGTCGATCATTTACAGCCCTAGGAAGCAATGCCATAGCTTGCTTCTGTTGGTCTTGATGTGGAGTATTAGTTGTGGCTGTAGGGTGGAGGCCCCTTTTGTGGTGTTTCTTAAAGCAGAAGTGGAGAGGAAGATGTGAAGATAACAACCATTCCAATATAGGGAAAAACATGGTGGAAGGCTTAATATGAGGAAACGTTTCTCCCAATTAATGTCTCTCTCTTTAGTGATTCCTTCTTCCAATCCATAATCGCTTCAAAATGGCTTAATCAGGATTTTTTCTCGTCTTCATTATGGCTATTCATAAAAGCCAAAAAAACTCCCATGTGGAGAAAGTTACTTTGTTGTGGCATGTGTGCCCCTATTTCTATTTGAATAATTGACAAAAATACAAGAGAAAAAGGTATGCAGTCCTTGGTTTATCATCAGGGTGACCTTCCCTGAGATTTTTATTATCTATACCACACCTAGTTATTTGTAGTATTATACTTGTTTCTTGCAAGGTAAAACTTGTGTTGTGAGTAGCACGTATCATAATTTTATGTTTGCATGTTGATTGTAATGCAATAACCCTTTGAACCACCCAGTTTGCTGGCTATTTAATGTATGAGGCCCCACTGGTCTCGCATTCCCAATGTTTGGTGCTGGATGGTCTAACTTGACAATGCTTCTTGGTAAATCTTTTCAGGTTGTTCTAGGTGGACCATTCTTTCCCCATATTGAGCGTATTCTTCGTGACAAGGCAACCTTGCTGTCTTCCAAAGTACTATCTGCATGTGATCCTGGGAATAAAAGCGCAATAAAAGGGTTGAGCAAGTTATATGGTAAACCTTGCCAATCTTGTGACATAGTGATTCAAATTGAGAAGGATTTTCAACTGGTATGCACTAGTGGCGTTGGTTTTCTTTTGTTTTACTTTTTAGTCTTTGATGCGTTTGAATGTTATATGGACATGCACCTTCATCTCAAACTTACGCAGTTCATTGAGCTGTTTGATGTGAAACTCCCAATGCTTGGATCTCACCAACTTCAGAATGCTGCAACTGCCACTTGTGCTTCTCTCTGCCTTCGCGATCAAGGTGCAGATCTCTTGTTTCTTTATTAGTTTTGCGTAATTCAAAGTTTGAATATGTATTGTCACTTAGTTTCCATGTTTAGGATGGCATCGCGAGCCTTGTACTTGACAGGCAAAATAGTACTTAAAGAACTATAGTCCGACCACAAGGGGTGGAAAAATGCATCCTCAGGTTGGGTAAATTTTAAAACTTGTTTCTCTTGACACTTTATTGGGAGTTTCAGGTTGGAGAGTTTCAGATGGATCCATTCGCTTTGGTTTGGAGCACACATGTTTGCTTGGGAGAAGTCAGTTTTTAACATCTGAGGAAGCCGAGTCATTAGGACTGCCTGGAGCCACTATATTGCTTGACGGAGGTTTGATGCAAATGTTCAATTCCTTACTTTTTACTTGCACCCTAACTATAAACTGAACCTATATCACCTGTATCTAGAACTTTTTACACATCTATGTAGGGTTCCAAGTACTAACTACTCTATGATTTTTGTCTTCCAGCACATACCAAGGAATCTGCCAAAGCTTTGGCAGATACAATTGAGATGACATTTCCAAAGGCAAAATTGGTTCTTGTGGTTGCAATGGCAAGTGACAAAGACCATTCAGGTTTTGCCAGAGAACTACTTTCAGGTATGGCCCCCTCTTTTCCCCTTCTTCTTTTTTTGTTTATGTTTTTGTGTGTGTGTGATAATGTGTTTCGGCGGCAACACAATGATTTGCTAGAGCTTACATGATCTATATATCACCTTTGCAACCATGATACTATTTTAGATGATTAGTACTTCCTTCATTCAGAATTGTTGATCCATATTTCCTCTTGGATTGTGCTTAAGTTGTATGTATTTGGCTCAAGTATTTGAATAAGAAAAACACAAGGAAATAGAGAGAAGTTAAAGGATAATACAGTACTATATAATGCATATAATGGCTCACGTTAGATCCCTCAACTTTTCTGTTTCCTTTACTTGTTCAAGCATAAAGTTCTTTGATAACTCCCACTTTGGATGGGTTTTTTTTTCCTTCTTCTTCTCTTTTTTTTTTGGTCTCCAAATGAAGGTCTAACTTTTGTTTTACTTCATCCCTTCAGCGAGAAAACTGGAAGCTGTATTTCTGACCGAAGTTGACATTGCTGGAGACAAGTCTCGAATGACTTCAGCTTCTGTATTAAAAGATTGTTGGATCCAAGCTTCCAATGAGGTAGGTGTTGATATTCTCGACTATGGTGTGGAAGATTGCCGTAACTTGTTGGATGATCACTCAGATCACTCTGTAGTCGAACCGGAAAGCAAAACAATATTAGCAACTGAGAGTTCGTTAATGATCTCCATGAGGGTTGGAAATCAGATTCTCAGAGCAACAATAGGGGATCAACCAGGTATTATTTTAGTTACTGGATCTTTGCACATTGTCTCATCAGTTCTACGTTTCATTCAACGATGAATCAAATTATTCTTTCTGCTTTCTAGTTTCTCAGTTGGAGCAGAATTTATGGTTGGAAGTTTCCTCCATCTTGTTTTCCTGTTTTTCGATGCATTATGAATGTAACTATGAAAGTTACCTCAATCTTGATTTGTTTTTTTCCCCACTTCCATGAAACCATTTATTGCCATGTATTTTGTTTCTTGTCATGCTTTGTTCTTGTTCCTTTAGATCAGATTCTTCCTTACATTTAGTATTTATTTAATGAAGTTCCCTTATTTCAAATGTGGGTCTTGCTATTGTGTGCCCACTGGGTACACAATAAACACAAAAAAAAATGCACTGTAGTGCACTTTTTACACTTTTCAATACATTTACACCTACTTTTATACATTTTTTTCCACATTTCAACACAATTTTTTCGAACTTAACATAAGCCCACTAGGCATATGTTAGCATTTTCACAGACAAGATAAAATAAATCTTCATGCAATAAATTAGATGCTCTTCTTGTCTGTTAAAAAGAACCCTATAGTTGGTAGGGCTACATAGGGAGCTACTACTACGCTTTAAAATTGCTATAGCTAGAAAGGGATCAATTTTGGTGAGGTGCTTCCTCTTCCAATGCAACTAGAAAGCTCTTCCTAGTTTAATCCAAGTCTGGGGAAAGCAATTGAAAGTTTGAAACATGGCCGCCATATTTTACTAATGTTCAGATTACCAATTACATGGCCGTAGCTAGCTGTTTGATTATTGATCAACTAGTGGTTCAAAAGGGACAATAAGATATAGGGGTGGACCTAGGATTTCATGGTTGGGTGGGCAAACGTTGAAGTGCAACATTCTAATATGTAAACACGATACTAATATTGCGATTATAGATCGAAAAAATACTGTAAAAGGGATTATTATACATAGTATTTTTTTTTTTATCAAACTATTCAATTACTAAGATATTGTCAGCTATAATTACTACTGCATATAATCTTGCGTATCACTATCCATTTTAGAAAGTAGAATAGGATTACAACAGAAAAGTATTGCTAAAAAAATAGTACAGTAACATTTTTTTATTCAGTATTCTTGGTTGGGCGGGTGTTGGGTTGTTCAAATGATGTTGGAGGCGAGATAATTCTATAATGACTCTAGCAGAAATTTGTAACGTGGGAAGTGTGGTCCCCCATCCTTGATATATAAAGGGGTTGTTCTTCCAAAACTACTACTTCCCACACCTCAATATCTCATCTGACTAGCACAGTACGTTACTTCATCAAGGCTCCTGTACAATACTAGCGTTTTGAAAAGATGCTCTATTCTTATTGTTGGCGAGATCGATTTTCGTGACTCAAATTTCAGGAAGCTAAAGATAGTTCGAAAATCATGATGCCTGCTACACATTTTGGGCGAAGATTTGTGTACAGACGTATCCAAAGCCAATTGATACGGGTAAATTCTATGTTCATTGGATGTTCTAATACATTTGTGTCTGGACACATATTGGTGATGGTAGCAGTATTATGAGATAAATGAACAAAGAAATTAGAGAAATTAAAACAGTTCATTGGGCCTGTATGGGAGTTGGACATTGGACCGTTGTAAGCCCAGATAAATGAACCGTTTTGGGCATTTATGTACAACTTGTTGATCTGCTTTCGTCATATGTGCCATTGAACCTGCTTGTGCATGTGCTCGAGTTTGGATTTTGATAATTTTGATTAATTCCTGTATTCCGTGATGAAATCTTTGTAATGCTTCTGGACTTTCATAATGAAATAATCTCTTGTTAAACACATAAAAAATAGGTACACCAACTTCTTGTTTTTTTTTTTTGCAACTAGAAATCCCTTCAAGAAGAGATCAGTGTGCCAAGCACAAATTCGAAATTCCTGCAATAATTTTCTCTTAATTGGGTAGCGGCCCAATGTTCTAGCCGAGAAATCATACGCGACTGGCCCACATAGAGGAGGGGCCTGCTCGTACAATAAATTCATTGGTCGGGACAGGGGGCCCACTAACAGAATTCTGGACAGAGAGTCCAGCAACAGCTTCATAGAAATTAAAGTATGTGTTACCTCAACAGCTTCATAGAAATTAAAGTATGTGTTACCTCAACAGCTTCATAGAATTCCGTTTTGATGAACTTTCGTACTTGTTAGTAGTACACTGCTACGACACCGAATGACACGTCATTTTGAGATGATTTATATTTTGGTATCAAATTAACAAAAATGATTGTAAGTGTCGTCCGTGTTGTGTCGTGGGTTATTGTCTTAAAGTTGCAGATCTCCGATTAATCTCCCATTTTTCGTGTTACTCGCCAAAATCCATATGGCTTTACGCATGCTGGCATGCGCCAAGGCTAAAGGTAATTTCAGCTCTGGAGCTCCTTCGTTTTTGTTTATCTTTCGCATAGCGTATGTGTTGGTGACTTTTAAAATCTACAGTGGCTAGTAGGAGTAATAAATCTGGAAAACTATTCTATGTTCAAGATATTCATCCGTTGGCGTCAGATTGGTTTTATGTATGGAAGGCAAAAAATCCAACTCACGTTCCCGTCATGTCCATGGTCAGTTTGATACTCAGGTTTACTTTGTTTGACTGTAAAATATTTTATCTATTCTCCGGTGTACGGTTGTACAAATCATACGTAAATCGTTTTTTCCTATAAAATATTTTTGGGCTATAATTGTAAATTGACTTACGGTGGTAAATCCCGTAAGTCATTTTCATTGTATGCGCTACTATCTCCCTTTCTAGTTCCCACTGCTTTGAGTCTATTTGAATCATTTGATCCATCTCTCATTGGTTCTCGATCTCTTCTCCTCAAACTTGAAATCAATTTCATAATTAATAGACATCACTCTCACTCTCTCTCTCTCTCTCTCTCTCTCTCTCTCTCTCTCTCTCATACACACACACACACACATCTACTACCAATTGTTTGTGGGATCTCATCAATCCAAAAGGCTGCATGTAATCCCTTCCTACAATTTTCTCTCTTTCGAAGAATTGTTGAAGAATTTTGGGTCGATTGCAAAATCGGTGAATGAATCATGTTGAATGATAGCTTGATTGATAATGAATATTGGAGAGAAGTTTTGTCACCAGAAAATAAAAACGGAAAAAGTTGTTTTTGGTAAAATCATTTTACATGAAAAATATTTTATTTTAAAAAATATTTTACATCGAAACAAACAGAAGCTCAATATAGATGGGGCAGTTGGTAGAGAGGCTCTATGGCACCGCGGCAGGAGTTTTGAGGAATCGCAGGATAGACTGAATTGTGGGTTGCAAACGCCAAATTGGGACTGTATCTCCTTTTGCTGTTGAGCTCTGGGCCATTCGCAAAGGGCACGAACTTAAGTCTAGATTTTGCAATGCGATAACAGTACTGGCATCTAGGGTTGCAAATAAACTAAGTTGTTCGTAAATTATTCGAGGTTCGATATGGAAAAAGCTCGTTCGAGTATCGAGTGAGCCAAAACTGAACCTTAATTTTAGGTTCATTTAATAAATGAGTTGAACTTAAATCTAACAGTATTCGGCTCGATTGGGCTCATGAACTTGCATTATATATGTATATCTCATAAGAATATTACATATAAGCTTGAATATGTTTAAACTTTACATGTAAATCATGAAATTTGTAACTTATCCTTGTATAAAATTTAAAAAGTACTATAAACATAGATTTTAATATGATTATATATGTTGTACTTATTTATGTACAAAATAAAATTTTTATTGAAATTCTAGACCTGTATGAGAGCAAAAATATTTAATATTTTTGATATGTTAAGACTCGTGAACAAGCTTACTCAAACATAGGCAAGCTTGGCTCAACTTCATTTAAAAATTGAACGAACAAACCTAAACATCCTATAACTCGGTTCGATTCGGCTTGTTTACAGCCCTAGACATCCGATGCTATCACTGCCGTGTGCCATCCAACTTCTGACGGATTCAAACACATCTACGGCACCATCCTTCGAGCACTTTCCGATTGCACATCACTCTTATTGGAATATTCCAATAGAGCATATTCATGTACTCTCCTTTCTTATCCACTTTCACTATGCACAACACTTAAAGAAGTTGTTAATATTTTCAAATGTATATATATTCAATATAGATCTCATTTGATAGTTTTAGATAAGTTCTATTAGCCAAAGTTTTCAAAATTCCAAAAAAATTATATATCGAAAGTTATAAACAATTGAAAAATGACACGTGTGTACATAAATATGCAAGAAATTCGGGACTGAGGAAGTAATATATTTAATTTCTCTGCAACCAACGAGTAAATGTTGCTCTAGATGTATCACAATCTCATGCCCAAGTCCTACATGGGAGTCTTAAATTTTGTCGGCCCCTATCCAAAATGCATAGGAGTATATTTTTGGGATTTACTTAAATCTAAAAAGCACTTTTTTGATTAATCGATAGGGAGGGAAATGATTGTCACATAGTACACCCTCCCCCTACCGCGTTTTTATTATGAGAAATTACATAATCAAGCCATTTAATACAGAATAATAATAGTACGTCCATCCCAAAAAAATTATCCAATTCGAAAAATAAGAACCTAAACATAATGCAGATAGTCATGAACAAATTTAAATTTTTGCTCATAAGTTTCTAGCTACATATCAATAAGTTTTTCAATTTATGCGGAAAAGTCATGAATTATTTTGATAAAAGTAGATTATTTTTAAGCACTCTTTATGTGTACCGGATAAACTTTTTAAGGTGGAGGGAGTTTTTGAACCTTTGGTAGCTGCAGCCTGCATATATGCTCTCTCCGTACTTTGCAATTATAAAATTGAACTTTTGCAAGGGTAAAGTTCAGTTTGAAATTTAAGGCAAAATAAATTTTGTCCTTTTGATTTATAGAGAGTTGTCATGTCAGTACAAAAGAAGACAAATACATAAGTATAATGTCACAAAATTTTGTTCTTTCGTTTTTCAAAGTGAATTCCCTTTGTGTCTGCATAGCAAAAAATGGAAAATCAAACTACAGGAAGGGACGAAACAAGAAATTTAACTGTGCAAAAGTAAATTTATATAATTCATAGAATTTTTTTTTTGAAATTTTCTTATATATAATACTAGAGGTTTTTTTTTAATTATTTTTTTACAGGGATGACCGTAGCTATTGACACATCGGCTCTATCCTTGATAACAATGACGGAGTGATAACACAATCCAGTTTCCTTCCATATATGCTGCTGCTAACCGCAATTTTACGAAATAACACATTGAATTTGCTTTGCATTGCTTGTTTTCAACAATGATACTTATACAATAATTTCGGTTTCAACAATGTACAACCTCCTTATATACACTTGGGGTTTTTTACTCATAATAATGTGTAAGTCCTACATATATGCATGTGAGGAAATTGTAAATGGTTAGAATTGAAATGATTGTACATGTAACATGATTTTTTCTGATTTAACAGGTAGAATTAGATTGATGTACATAAATATTTCTCATTGTAAGTACTATGAAATTAAATAAAATAGTAAAATAATCGATTAAGCTACCCAGTGGGTATAGAAATTATATCGAAGCCATTTGGGGCCTACTTTTGATTCCACACAAATGATCTAATTTTATAGTGTATATTCAAAAATTATTTATATGAGTCTAAAAAATAAACCTCACAAAATATCGGTACAATTTCTGACTCTCATCAAGTCTGTATCCATAGTCGGGTCCTAAAATAAAAGGGGAGATGCACCAACAATGGTTGGTTTGAGTGAATTGAAAAAACTAGTTTTTTGGTTTTGTCCTTATTCAATTTTTTTTTTTGCATTTGTTGTTTTTGATCGATTTTTTTGTGGTTTCTTGCCTTGTCTCAACGAGAGGAATCTAAAAAGTATAAAATTAGGAATAATTAGTTATAAATACACAATATTTTGCCTATTTATAGGGAAGGGCAAGGAACATTCGCAATCAAACATAAAGACAAGGAACATTTGCAATCGAACACAAAGACATAATATTTTCTCAAAATTTTAGAATCAAATCCACTTTGTCAATCTATTTGTTCTTCTCGATCCATAAACAAAACGGAGAACAACAATAAAACCTCAAGTCCTGAAAACTGCTACCGAAATTGGAAATTAACTTTCGAAACGATCAAAATAATTTGAGGTTTATGGTATCATTGGAGCTCGTTTTCATCATCTCCTTCATTAAAAGTTCAAGCTCTGGGTGGGTTAGTGTTAATCTAATCCTTTAGATATCCGGTTAAAAATCATGACGAGGTTCTACCGTCATTGTCAGCCCCTGCTAGCATATGTAAGCTTTTCCAAATTTCGAGTATCATTGTCACTGTATACTCAATGTATAGTATGTCATTAATTGACTCTTGGCGTATAAAAGAGGTACTGAAAGAAACTAAAGCACACCAAGGTAGGCTTACCTAAACAATGGGTGGTGAGACTTGAGAGAAACCCACCTTTGATCGGGTATGCTTTGTTGTCGAAACAGAACAAATATTATCTCAATAGATATATAAAGTGACTCACTATGTTCGTGATTTTTTTGAATGTTTTTTTTATAAAATTATAATTTTTAAAAATTGTGACATTTCACTAATTTTTTTAGTCACCATAAGTGGTTGGCCAGAGGTGGGGTGGTGGTTGACCAGAGGTAGGACTGTGATTTTTTGAATTTGATGTAAGAACTTAGATTTTTTTTTATTTATAAATTTGTGACATTTCACTAATTTTTTTAGTCTCCAGAAAGTGGTCGGCTAAAGGTGGGGCTACGGTCAACTGGAGATGGGGTGGTGATTTTTTTGAATTTTATGTTCGAAATTAGAATTTTTAAAAATTAGTGACATCTCACTAATTGTTTTGGTCGCTGGAAGTAATCGGCCAAAAGTGGAGTGGTGGTCGGTTGGAGGTGAGGTGGTATTTTTTTGAATTTTATGTTTGAAATTAGAATTTTTAAAAATTAGTGACATCTCACTAATTTTTTTGGTCACCAGAAGTGGGGTTGTGGTCGGCCGCAGGTGGGGTGGTGAATTTTTTGAATTTTTTGTTCGAAATTAGAATTTTTAAAAATTAGTGACATCTTACTAATTTTTTTGGTCGGTGAAAGTGGTCGGCTAGTGGTGGGTTGGTGGTCAGCCAAAGTTGGGGTGGTGATTTTTTTTTTGAATTTTATGTTCGAAATTAGAATTTCTAAAAATTAGTGACATCTCACTAAGTTTTTTGATCGCAGGAAGTGGTCGGTCAGAGGTGGGGTTGTGGTCGGCCGGAGGTGGGGTGATGATTTTTTTGAATTTTATGTTCGAAATTAGAATTTTTAAAATTAGTGACAGATCATTAATTTTTTTGGTCGCTGGAAGTGGTCGACCAGAGGTGGAGTGACGGTTGGTCAGAGGTGGGGTGATGATTTTTTTGAATTTTATGTTCGAAATTAGAATTTTTAAAAATTAGTGACATTTCACTAATTTTTTTGGTCACCAGAAGTGGTCGGCTGAAGGTGGGTGGTGTTCGGCTGGAGGTGCGATGGAGATTTTATTGAATTTTATGTTCGAAATTAGAATTTTTATAAATTAGTGACATCTTACTATTTTTTTTGTCTTTATGTTTGATTGCAAAAGTTCTTTGTCATTTCCTTTAAAACTGTTAAATATTTTTTGTTTTTATATTCGATTGCAAAAGTTCCTTGTCATTCTCTTTAAAAATGTCAAATATTTTGGATTTTTGGCTAAGTGGCCCATAAAATTATTAGCCAAAATTAAAATTTTGTAAATAAAGACGAAAAATAATCCAAAAATTTAAGACAAGATAAGAAACCACAAAAAATCGAACGAAAACTAAACAAATATAATTTTTTTCTGAATAAGAACAAAACTAAAAAACCTAAAAAATCAATTTCTCCAATTCATCCAACCAGACCCAAATTCCCACCCTCTAACCGTTGCAGGGTAGGATAGGGACGTGATGTAAGAAATGGGGCCCACGGGAATCTAAATTACTGTGCAATAAAAGATTGTAGGCCCCGCATCCGAAAGTTTGCAACCATTCGGCTGTCGCGATCCCCGCGAATCCAGCCGTCAGATGAGACACTACCGGCGGCATACACGACGGAGATCAAGGGGAAGAGAGTGGTGGAAAAATCTAGTAGTATATGAAGTTGTACTGTAATAATTTTGTACCCAAACATTTCGTGCAGGATTTTAAATGATGTTTCAGATTCGGAAATTAATGAAGTTTTTGGGGGAGGGGCCCGCTTATTTATTGTCTTCCTTGTTTTAAATTTTTGTCCCATTTTGATCCCACCATATCACCTCTACCAAAAACCCTAGGTATCTTTGTTTCCGTGCATTTTGATTCGTAAGATACCAGTGTGCGATTCTACGGCTGAAAATACAGTGAAATATAGAGGTACAAAAGAATTTGTGGTACTGAATATTTGAGTTAAATTTTGATACCATTAAAAGCATTTGCAGCCATAACCAAGTTTAAACTAAGGTTCGAATTTTCTGCGTAAAAGACCCAAACCGCCCTTACCAAAACTCATAAAATATTGATTTTTGGTTTGTCTAAATAATTAAGCCAGATTATATCAGTTTGTCGTTAATTATTTTTTTCCCACCTTTGTTAGCTTCGCGTCATTTCTTTGGATAATTGGTTTGTATCAATGAGAGAAATTTAAAAAGTAAAAGATTATGATAAATTTTTTAAAAAAGTTCACTAAAGACAAATAATCCAAAATATATAGTTTTTTTAAAAATTATTTTTTGTCTTTATTCATAAGAATTTAAGTTTGGCTAATATTTTATTTTAGTTTTTAAGCTTTTCTCGTCGAGATGAAATAATCCACAGATAATTCACATGAAACGAACAAATGCAGAAAAAATTGAATAAAAGAAAGATTTTTTTTTTTTTTTTGGGCTCAAGTATTTGCCAAAACACCCCTAATATTTTTCACTAAATCAAGGAGACCCAAATCAAGAACTAAATTTGCAATCTTTATATTGATGGTAGGCGTTGGTGGTTGGTAGTGGTGGTCGGTCGGAACCCTTGCTCAATGAAATCTTTCCTTGTCGATCGATGAACATCAAGATGGAGAAGAGATGTATGAGGCCTTGCTTGGTGGTGGTCCCTTGGTCGGAAATCTTTCTTTGGTCACAACCTTGCTGGTGGTCGTCCCTGATGGTGATCCCTCTGGTGCAGCGGTGAAGGGATTCACATTGCAGTAGGGTAGGGAGAATTCGGCGGTGTTAAAGAAGGAGAAAAAGAAATAAACATGTTTATAGTTTTTTTAAAAGCAACATTTGAGTATAAAATGGATTTGTGATTCGAGTGAATTATTCCAAATCAAGCTTTTGAGTAAACATTTGAGCGAGGCTGGTGATGGTGTAATATCTTAATTTGCACACACCCTTTGGGTTAAAGAACCAGTTTTTTTTGTCATTATTCAATTTTTTTTCCGAATTTGTTAGTTTTATGTCATTTTTTTGTGATTTTTTGGTTTGTCTCGACTAGAGAAATCTAAAATGTATAAAAATCATTAACCAAACTTAATTTTTTTTGTGAATAAAGACAAATACAATCCAAAAAACCACAAAAATCTGGATTATTTTTGTCTTTAGCAAACTTTTAAAAAAAATTTAATTATGATTTTATACTTTTTATATTCCTCTCGTTAAGACTAACAAAAAAATCACAAAAAAATGACTTAAAAGTAACAAATTAAAACAAAATTGTATAAGGATAAAAAAAAAAAAACCAAACTGGTTTTTTTACCCAAAGAACTCCTTAAGTTAATACCTATTAAGATAAGTCAAATTGACTGAAGTCAATTTTTCTTAAAGCAATTATATCCTAGAATAGTAGATTCTCTCAGTATTGTTACCTGAGCAATATTAGGAATACAATTTTAAACCTCTAGCCAAATTTGTATTGGATCCATCTGATACACATGAGTTCGCATGTACCGAACATGAACATAATTAAATCTAGAATTATATTCGAATTATTATGTTGGTAGACATTTTTGTGATTGAGGGTGGAGGTTGGCTAATGCAAAAGTTTGGCCAGGATGATAGTGACAATTGAGGGAAAATGGCCTGATGATTACAACTTGTCTCTGTCGGTATCAAAAAGAAAATATGTCTGATGTGACAATATATATTATCAAAATCAGTGCATAAAAGACTGCCCTAACCCCAACATTCTACATAGGTTCCATGCATTGCAACATGTTTTTAAGAATAATGATAAATACATGTTTTTTCAATTACTCTTCACTACACCTTCTCTCACACGTGTGGTGGGGTTTTATTGAGACCCATCGGGTGAGCCCCACCACACATGTAAGAGAAAATGTGATAAGAAGTGATTGAAAAAGTGTGTACTTATTATTTTTGTTTTTTGAATATCCTAACATGGGATTCTAGATTCATTCATTCATACAGTATCTCTTTAGAGAGAGAGAGAGAGGCGAGAGAGAAGAGGAAGAGGTTAGTTGAGAAGGGGTAAATGTGAAAGGTGATGGATGATAGCAAAAATTTGGACTCATTTGGCTCGTGATAAATACACCTCAAGCCCTCTTCTCTTTTTCTTTTCTTTTTGGTGTAAATAACGAAAACTCACTCCCCCCATACTCAACTTGCATTTACTCTCTCTCTCTCTCTCTCTCTCTCTCTCTGCAACAACCACACACATAAAACACAGACATGGCAACGGAGACTTTTAGAGAGAGAGGGAATTGAAGTTGAATAAAAAAAATGTGGGGGGTATTGAAATGAATCATATGGGTGGCACGGAGATGCCGTGTCTGCACATTGAAAGCCCTCCAGTTTGAAAACAGACAAGTTGCAGGCTTTATCCAGTACCCCCCCATCGTCATCTCCTTCCTCTCTCATTAACTTCTCCTCTCTCTCTCTCTCTCTCTCTCTCTCTCTCTCTCTGCGTTTGTGTGCTCTCTCTCTCTCTCTCTCTTCTCTAACGTAACTATAGTTGTACACATACAGACATGTACCTAATTATAGCTACTCCATATACATAATGCAAACATAAACTTTGTCGTGTTTGATGCTCATTTTCTTAATTTTCTGTGCTTCATAAGACTGATCTAATACTTATTATTACTTTATTTATGCTTGTTTTTCTTTTATCAGCTAGTGATTTGTACTATGTTAGAGCATAAAATAGAAAAATCATGCAAACTCAAGTAGTACTCAACTACTGGATGGAATGGCCCTGCATGGAAAAATGAGGTTCAAAATCGGAGAGCAATTTTGCTCATTCTCGCTTTTTTTTGGGTAAACAGTTTATTCTCGATTTGTTCACTCTCTATGAGGGTATGCTCATTCTGTGTCTTACTTCATTTTGTAGGGGACCATGACAAATTTCAGCTCAATCGCATAACAATAACTGCTTCATCTGGCAGTTTATTTATTTTCTTTAAAATTCTTGATTAAAATTTTGAACTCATAGATCAAATGTTTACAAATATCCAATCCAATTAAGCTGAATTTTTGCCTACTCTAATGACAAATGAATTTGAACAAAATGAACGGTTTTGATTGTCGGAGTGCAATACAGAAGAAACATACTCTCACAAGGGTGAATGAAGTGAGAGTGAACAAAATTGAATCAATATAAATTGGAGAGACCAAATTAAAACTCTGATAAGAACAGGAACATCGGTATATATATTTATATGGTTTCTCGTTTTATCGTTTTTTTCTTTTCGCTCATTTTTGTTACCCTTGGAAGTTTGAAATTTACCAACCTTTACACCATTACTAAACTTGTATCTCCGGACTGTTTGAGCATCTCTAATTGGATTTGGCACCGAACTTGACTCATAGTTTATGTAAATGGAAGTCTGCAAACATTAGCACTTTTTATTTTATTTTATTTTATAAAAATGGAATAGCCGGATAGCTAGAGTGGCTGTTAAATTTGACCTCCAAATTTGGCTAAAAAGTGTCAAATTTGACATGACATGCCAAGACCACAATTTGGAGTGAATTGGGTTCTAAGTATGTACAAATACAGAAACTAACTAGGAACTAAAACTCTTGCGTCTCATTTGGAGGTCATGAGCAAAACTCCCAATCTGTTTGTGAGTGTTATTCCATTTTATTCGTTGGGATTATTTTCTTTCTTTAACGGAGCTATTAGTTTGACTGGACTCACGGTCATTATTTACTTATTTACCATTTGATGTAACTCTCTACTCTTACTACTCTCCTACCGTTTGCAAGTAAAAAAAGTGCAGCACAGAACACCACGTACCTCATGAGTCAATTTCAAGGGTAAATACCATCTGTCAAGAATCTCCCTTGATCCTAATGTATATTTAAGGCTGTTTTATTTATTTTTGGTACATTAATTTAGGTTCTTATTGTTTATTGGTAAGGAATGAACTGAAATCTATGCATTAGTTAAGCTTTCTGCCATGACTGAAACAGACATTTCTCCTCATTCATTTGCATGCAGTACAAGAAATTTTAATAGCAAGGATGCAATTTAACCTCGACAAAGCAGCCAAGCAAGTGGGTTTTATTTTTATTAATTTTCCCAATTTAATGGGTTCACGACATCATTCTGATTCTTCTACCTATTTTGTAGTCATGGCCATTCTTTATTTATGCTCCTTTTTTAATATAAAAAAAAATGTCTATTGGTTGTCGTTAAATGTTTAAAGCTTCATCTTAGTTATAGTTTCAAGGTTTAGGTTAGGGCTGGCATCTTCATTCTTTCTTCTAATCATCCATGTCCTCCCTTTATTTTTTTGAACGGCAAAAAAAGAATTTTATTAATCTTTTAAAATAAATTACAAAGATTAAAGTTTCCAAAGATTAAAGGGAACCGAGGGACGGCATTATAACTCTAAGAGAGATCCCAACTAGGTTGGCACTCCTCCTAGCGATAATCATATGCCATGTCCTCTCTTTATGAACATTTGTTTTTTGAAAGGAAAATGCTAATCTCGACTCAAACGGTGGAAGATAATAAGTAGATTACGTGTCTGCGACCTTTCCCTTGCTTAGTGCTTGGCGATGGCTTTGATCTCGATGTACCCTTTGTCGAGTTTTAAAAATTTTTATTCCTGATATAAAAAATAGATATAATAAGTATAGATTATATAGATATCCTAGAAAAGTGTATTAATATCCGTAAAAATATATTGATATCCTTAAAATGTGCATTGATATTCGAACAGTTCCCTATATACAAATACAACACTCGCTTCAATGGGAGAGGACAAAGAAAATGGACAATTCAATCAAATTAAGCTCCCCATTTACCCGAACAGTAACTTTAACTGATCATTGTAAGATGGAATTACCGTGCCTTACAATGTGTAAATTTTTGGAAACCAGCTAATAATATCTCTAAGTTCATTCTACTACCAAGTTTTGGTATGATGCGGTGATGCCTCCTGAAATGCAAAGGGAGATGTCTAATTATTTAGTACTTCTGGAGGTGCTCTGGAACACTTTAATATTATACATTTATATATGTTGCTAGAATGATCCGAAGTATCACATGACTTAGCCGCTTTGTTCCGATACTACTGAATAATAACTCAAGGGAGAGGGCAATATGGGTTAAGAATATAGGCCCTTTCACTTCTTCTCCATATGCCCCCTTTTTATACACCCTGCCCTACTACTCTCTCTCTCTCCCTCTCTCTCTCTCTAGCAACACTCTTAACGGCTTTCCTTCATATACATAAATATAAATATTTTTTGTGTATTGGCTAGTCTGTTTCCGCAAATTAAAACCCATGGGATTCTGTGCTCCCATCGTTGATCTCCCTGAATTCCATGTGATGTGATTTCCCTCCAAACGACAACTTTACATAACGGTAACGACAACACACTCATACGCAGATACAGAGAGAGGCAGCCATCAAATATTAAAGATAGAGTAGGATTGTGATACTAGTTTTGTCACTTTCACTGTTTCACACTCCTTTGAGCCTTTCCTCTTATTTTTCTTCATCTCCCCCACCTAACCCATGCTCATCATCCTCTCTGGCTGCCTTCTTTAGTTTTTCCCCCTTACAGAAATGGCAGACAGCATATCAGATCATTTTTTCGAAGACTCGGAATTCGAAGACATTTTCAGCATTCTTGAGAATCTAGAGAATGTCGAAGAGTTTCCTCCATTAGATCATGTGACCGGACGACGAGGAAGAGGAGGAGGTGTATCTGAGGCTGAGGTGGAACATTTAGCTGGTAATAATATTACACCAAGGAGCAACAAGAGACAGAAGCTGATGATCAGTACTACTACTCCAACTACTACTACTACTACCACTGGGGAAGAAAACCCACAAGGTGAAGGGCAACAAACCAGGATTTCGCACATTACGGTGGAGCGTAACCGGAGGAAGCAGATGAACGAGCATCTGACTGCGTTGCGCTCTCTCATGCCTTCCTTCTATGTCAAAAGAGTAAGTCCCCTCTCTTCCGTTGCCCCATTTCAAAGTTTTTATAACTTAGTTGTCCAGGCCAACTTCTGAAATGTGTTATCTAAATTAGTTTTAAAATCGAGGTTTAAAAAAACATGTCGCATGTCTATATGAAAAACGTAGAGATGCGTGGAAAAACCTTTTCAATATTTTTTGATGTGAACTCTTGGTGTGTAGGGTGATCAAGCATCAATAATCGGAGGGGTGGTGGACTATATCAATGAGTTGCAGCAAGTTCTTCAATCACTAGAAGCCAAGAAACAAAGGAAAGTTTACAGTGAAGTTCTAAGCCCTAGGCTGATCCCAAGCCCAAGACCCTCACCACTTAGCCCAAGAATACCACCTATAAGCCCAAGATTACCACCAAACTTACCCATAAGCCCAAGAACCCCACAACCAAGTAGCCCTTACAAACCCAGATTGATACCACAAGGTTACAACCTCTCTCCAATGCCATCTCCTTGTTCTTCTTCTTCTTCCCCTTCCTCCATAATTGACAGTGCTAATGAGCTTGTGGCTAACTCAAAATCAGCCATTGCTGATGTGGAGGTGAAGTTTTCTGGCCCAAATTTGCTTCTGAAAACAATATCGCCTCGGATTCCTGGACAAGCTACGAAGATAATATCAGCCATTGAAGAGCTCTCACTTGAAATCCTACATGTCAGCATTAGCATCATTGATGAGACCATGCTTAATTCTTTCACCATCAAGGTAACACTATGGAAGTTTAAATCTAAACAGCAGACATTTATATTTTTGGTACTTTTCAAATAGTATTCTGGGTAAATAGCATTTGTGTTTTGTTTTGTTTTCTTTCCATAAGTAGAAAGGACCTAAAATAAAAGGCCTTTGCCTTTTGCATGAAAGTCTTATGCATGTAGCAAAAGGCCGGATCTCCAACATGGTTAGTCACAAAATTGTAATGAAAATTTTTATTTGGGTTAAAGGTTTATTGGGTCTGATTTATATTATGTATTTAATTACAAATTTAACTGAATTTTCAATTATTTTCAAACTTCAATAACTACTTATAATGATTTACATCCATTTCTGGAGGAGACACGAGCTACTCTCTATCTCTCCGAAAACAATGTTGTCTACAGTAATCCTAAATCCCTAATATCATGATTACAGATACCTTTATTGCTTAACTAATCTGCAACAATTGCTAATTAAGTTAGACTTTTGTATTGTAACCAGTTCATTGGTTTTTTGGTGCCATCTTTGTTATAGATTGGAATTGAATGCCAGCTCAGTGCGGAGGAACTGGCTCACCAAGTTCAGCAAACATTCTGCTAAGAGCCATTAGAGCTTGATCAGGACAAGGAGGCGTTTACCACCCGTTATTTACTTTTTAACTAGACCAGAAGACTAGATGTAACTGTAGGGTCAGTCTTGACATGTAATACTAGTACGTGATGTATGGCAACACACAATGCTAGAGACTCAACAATTGGTCACAACACCAACCACAACAGTCTATGTGACACTGCATAATTGGTGGTCATGAACTGCCACGTAGACTGTTGTGGTTATAATGTTAGAGATACAACAACAGGCCACAAAACACCAATCATGTAGTGCCACATAGGTTGTTAAGGTTGGTGTTGTGTCCGGTTAATTTATCTCCCACATTTTTTTGGTATTGCAAACCTTCATCTATGAATTTTACTTCCAGTACTCTACATTATTTTTGTTTTCGGATTATATTTCTATGAATATGGACTCCCGTTTGTTTCTATGCAGGCACATCCCTACAAGTTTTCTTGAAAAATTAATACTAATAATATTAGTAATAAAACACTCCACAAAAACACCAATCACAAGAGTCTATGTGGCATTGTATAATTGGTAATGAGAGAACAAACGCTTTGAAACAACTTTGCAACCACCAATCATATAGTACCATGCTAGCTCTTGTGGTTTGTGTTGCTTCTTTAACATTATTGAAAAATTAATTGTCCTTCCCCTAATATTATTCGTCCCATAAGTTTAAAACTTTCAATCTGCATCACGTGTGGAAACTTTATATTCAACCCAAAATCTTAGAGTGTGTTTGGAACTTGTGGAAAAGAAGAGAAAGTGAGAGAAACTAAAATGAAAGAAAAGTGGGATGAAAATTTTACTATTCACAATACTTAGATTTTTAATTTTTTCTCTTCTTTCTCTCTAAACCAAATAAGAGGAGAGAAAAATTTAAACTTTCCTTTCTTTTCCCTCACTTTCCTCAAGTTCCAAACAAAGCCTTAAGCTATTAGGCGCAGATGTCAAAACATTTCATATTTACCCAAGCAATGTTGGATTCTATTTTCTTATTTCCCCCTTGATATGCATCACGTTTTGAGGTCTGTTATGTATAACTTCTGTTTTGGTCTATTAACGTGCAACTTTTCTTTTCTGATGGATATGTAAGTGTGGGGTATGTGGATGATAAATACTTTATAATGTGGTGTGGAATGAGTCTTGCTCTGATACCATCCAAAAACTTTATCTTCAATTAAAAGCTTAAGTTATTAGTTGGAGATATCCCAAACATTATATTAACTGTAACCATGTTGTAAATTAATTGACATATGTGGTGAGTTAGGGGGTGTTTAGTGTTGAATATTTTGGTTCATTCTAGATTCTGATTGTGATTTTTAGATTATGAAAAACTCATAATCAGAATCTGTGAAAGTGTTTGGTGAGTGTATAAAAACTAATTTATGCATCTGCAAAGTGTTTAGGGGTATAATCAGATTGCTAGATTATGAATATATATTTGACCATGATGTTTTTGCTATTGTTTATTTCTTATCTATATATATGGCCCAATTTACTTTGTAGCTACTCCATCCATTCTTAAATAAATGTACATATTCCACTTGTCCTCTTAAGAAAATACTTAAATTTTTTAATTTGAAATATTTTAATATGCAATGTGAATATTGTTTGTTAGAGTTCACTTAGTTTTATAGTGCAATTATGTATAAATTACAAAATATAAATAATATTCCAAAAAGTGTGAATAGTGCAAATTAACATTTATTTAGGGACAGAAGAAGTATATAAAATAAATTTATTTATTTATTATCCATACACAATATTAATATATGTTTTATGGAATTTAAATAATTATATTAAAATTATATACTATAGTCTGAGATAGGTAAGTTTAAAGAAAATAGTAAATGAATGGTAGGCTTGGAAATAAATAAAAAGGTGATGGATAAAATTGCCTTCAAATTATTGTAGAATCCATATTTTGAGATTATGGCTCCTTATGCCTCTCTGGAGAATGTATCCTGGCAGAATTTGAATCAGAATATGCGCCAAACACTTTCGGAATACAGAATCAGAATCTCATAAGTAAATTAATGTGCACCGAACACCCACTTATTCGAACTCACTTTGTTGTAGAATCATTTGGAATAGAAGATGAGCCGAAAAGAATAATAACTTCCAAAATACATTTAACGCTTCTTCAAGCTAAAATTGTTAAGCTCAAGTAGTTTGGTTTGTTTTATGGCTAGCTTAGATGCAACTTGATGAACTTTAATTACGTAGCATTTGATTTATTGAAGATTGGGCCCAATTAAACCTTGCATCAAAATTGTTCAGGATAAGTAAGTAAGACAAGAATGGGCCCAACACTACAAATATGGTGATAGAAACAAGAGATAGAGATAGAGATAGAGATAGAGATAGAGAGAGGGTGAAAAACTGAAATTTATATTGCATATTAATGGTTCAGCTCCCACCTGCCGCGGTGTAACCATTCGTGAAACAGTTATTTCAAGTGCTTCAAAATGTACAATGATCCCGCTATTAATAAACTGAAGCGAAAAATAATCATGGTTTAGTGGTTTAGTACGTGTTTTTAGAAAACCCAAGTAAACTATTCAACAGTTTTGAGGGACCGCCACGTAGTGTCCCAACCAGTGGCGGCAGACCCACCAGGAGTTTCCTTTACGGGGGACACATAATTATTCTCTTAGGAAATGAGTTGGCCTTAAATGTTTATTTTTGTTCATTTCTTCTTGGAGCACTCTGTGTGTTTTTTTTTCCTTCTTCAGTTCTTTCTAACTTTATAATAGGACTTAGTTTTTTTTTGTGGATATAGTTATCCACACACAAATAGCTCCTCAAAGATCTCAATGTATGATACTTTTATTCAGAAATGGAAATACTTTTATTGAGAAAAAAATATAGGTCTGATAATTTTTGCAAAAAGAACATGTTCCTACAAGCTCTTAGAAGTTTCCGATCAGCTTCAATTTTTGTGTGGACAAAATTATTTGGTGATCTCCGTGTGAGAAACTGCTCAGATCATCGAGAAGGCAACCAACTCTACGAGAGTTGCATTTTGTAGTCTTGAATCCAACAACAGAGAAGATGAGAGAAATTTTTTTATGAAATCAAGTGGGGGCGCATGACCCCCTGTGCCCCATTGTCCGCCACTAGCCCCAACACTCTTATCCACCACATATTTTTTTTGGATGTCATTCACTTAGAAATGGGTGGTGGAGATAAGAGTACTAGGCACCACAACACTAACTTTTCCACAATTATCATTTATAGACGTTATCATTATAGTTTTACAAATGAAATATACTTTTAAGGTCAAAAGGAAAAATATACCAATTCTTACCACTAGCTTTACCAGATGAACACTTAAGAAAAACAATTCAAAATGAAATACTGAATTCTTATAAAGGGGTAGGAGTATTTAATTTTTCAAGTAAACCCTCAGCATTTTAGTACTAGTACTGCTTTTTAGCAAATATGTTTTATGAGAATTGCAATTTGCAACACATCTTTATATTGTTTCAATAGAAACCCAACAAAATCTCGAAAATGAATTCAAAATTTTGGCTTAGGGGTTTGCTAGCTCCTTTCTAAGGTTTGAGGTGCTACTATGAAAATTTTCTTAGGCTTTAATTGGGCTTTTAGTAAAGCGGGCATTGGGATAGAACTATCAAGATTAGTAGAAGTGCATGTGCGTAAGATAGCCTGGACATTTGAGTTATAAAAAAACCCTACTACTAAGCAGGAGTGTGAGCTAAAAGGGCCCAACATTCCCTCTTGATTTTGGAAGTTTCTTCAGGCCACCCCAGTTTGTAAGTTTCAATCCAAGTCTCCATCCAATATGGGGTTTTGAAATTCTTTTTGTCTTTGTAAAACTTAGAGTGGGGCGCTCTCATCCTTTGATTTTGCTACTCATTTATTTTCACGTGCAGATCGATATTGGTGGCTTTAATACTGGAATGGACCATGTAATTAAAATGTCGACCCACGTACATTGAAATTCATTCTTCTGGAAACACTAAATCTATATACGTTGCTGCATGTCCTCGAAAGTAACCATGATAGGGTTTTTGGATGTTTTTGCCAATTAGATGTATAAGTATTTGCAGTCAGCTCCAACGAGTATCAACTCTATTAGGATAACCAGTGACTAGTGAATATTTAAAAATATCACAAAACTGATTTGGGACCAATCCAGCATGCATCTAAAGCGGATAACTGAATATAAGGTAGGAATTAATTTCATTATATTTTTGTTTTCATTTGGAGTTGTACTCCACTTTCTTGAAGTATGGTTCCACCTTATAGTTTAGTTAAGAAGAAGAGAGTTGGACACCACCTTATAGTTCCCATGCACGATAATATAGGGTTTCGAGATTCCTTTTGTCCTGTAAACATGGGCCTTATAGTGGGGTACTGATACTACGCCGCCCTCAGTCTCTGATTTTGCTGCTCATTTATGTTTGTGTAGATGGTGGACTGGTGGTAATACTGGGCCGTGTTCTCTTTATATGTACGTTTTTATGATATGTTCTCTTTCTTTCTCTCCAGCCTTCTTTGTTTTTGGATTCGGTTGGCACGTGATTGTTTGAGGCATGTGTGCTAATTTAGTTGGGATGCATATTCTCGGTTATTATGCCGGTTTTCTTTTCGCTTTAATCTTTATGTACATACTCTTTACTCAATGATTAAAAAAAATTCTTCTTTGCTTGTTCTAAAAAAAAAAAAAAAAAAGGAAGAATTGCTGGACCTTGTAGCATGACCCACATATATTGATATTGATAGGTTTGGAAACAATAAATCTACGTCGCTGTCCTCACAAGTTGCCATATATGATCGGGTTTTGGTCTTGATTAATGAATATAATCCGGGATGATGATAGAATTTGTGATTTTTGGGGTTTATTACTCTAGAGCCATATATATATGCACATGCATTGTCCATTTTCTTAATCTATAGTCGATGTCTTTGAATCTGCGAGCGTGTTTTCGAACATTTTAACATTTCAAATTTTAAGAAATTGTTATGATCAATGTCTGTCACAAATTAATTAATTGTTATCAACAAAATTTGTGATTCTAGAGATTCCAAAAAGTTAAGAATTGGCCAAAATTTGATTTTTGACTAATTTGTTAAAGCATTCAACTCAAAATCAATTGACAATTAGTGGAGAGGCCACCTAGACTCATATACCAATTTTGAAAGTTATAATTAACCAATATGGATCAAATTCTGGTAGAATTCTTATAAAAAGTTTTATGTATCATTACTTCAAAGTTATATGCACAACTTTATCGGCTTCTAAGTAGGATCCCAAACATATAGCCTAAATTTAGAAGTTTGAAATTTGATTCCTTAGCAGTTGAAACATAATGGTTTTGTCCATCTATCTACCTATCTATTTATTTATCTTCGATCTATCTATTTATCTATCTATATATCTTCGATCTATCTATTTATCTATCTATATATCCTCCTATATACTATAACAAAAAAAAAAAAAAAAATGTAGTTGGGGCTTCCAAAAGCCTCCAAAACCCAAATGCTAATTTTCTAGATTTTTTATTTTTGCGTCCTAAGCACACGTTCCCAACTAATCAGGTAAAGTGGCAAATAGTAACTCTCATTTTTCTTTCATTTATTTCTTTTCACAACCCCACTGTCTCGTTTTCCCAGCCACTCTCTCTTATGAAAAAAGTATGCTTTTGGCTATATTTAAGTTGGGCTCTTCTTCTCTGAAAAATTTCTAAACTTTTTGGTTAATTGTGAAGGATTACGTAACCATTTTTCTAAAAAAAACCCGTCGAATCAGATTCCATGCGAACACCCAAAAATAGGTATGCTTCTAGCCTATATTTGTATTTTGCTCCACATATTTCTATATGTGCAATGGTATATGTGAGCTGTATGTATGACCCTTGAAAGAGATATTTGGTTTCGACTTTTGATTTTAATTTGCTTATTATTACTACCTTGCTAAATTTGAATGCACATGGAGATTCTATAGTATAACAGAACAACAATAATATACTATAGCTAGATATGTGTATATGATTAAGGTCTACCTGTTACATTTAGGTCATCAGTTTACTTACTCCTTTTTTCAACGATCGGTAGTTTAGTTATCGTTACACCATGAAACTATAAATTGTGTTTAAATTTTAATGTTCACATGCTAACATTATCTTATGCTAGATATGTGTGTATGACTAGGTCCACCTACCACTATTATGCCATGAACAAATATTTGTGCGTGAATGTTAATCTCGCCCGTGCATAGCATGGGTTCAACGCTAGTTTATATCCTATAGAAATGTATTTGAGCCCTCAAAAGCCTCCAAACCACAAATGCTAATTTTCTAGAATTTTGATTTTTTTTTTTAAAGAAAAGTCTCAAATCCTTTTTCCCCTCTTACTCTTTCCACGTGTCCCATGACTATCACTCCATCTTTAAAACTCTAACTTCGCTATTTTCTCTCCCCACTTTCATCTTAATTTTCTACTTTATTTTTTCCTACTTTTCACGGCCGTAGCATTTGATTGTAACTGTTACAAGAATTTTTTTCCCTTACTAGCGTGGTGCCCCTTCTATGCATGGGACAAAAAAAAGAAAGAGGGGTTCATGTTGATTTTTTTTTTTTTCCGTGCATCGAATGGGCTCAATGTTAGTTAAATGTCTGAGTATGTGCAGCAAGTATCAAAGTAGGATAAATATGGTCCCAACTCCCAACCCATAACAGAGACTAGTGAACATTAAAAACTACAAAAATGATTGTGACACAAACTTCGTGTCACAACCAACGACAACCTCACAACCCCACTTACATGAGGTGTGGGTCCCACATGAGCCCCATATGCGGATCCCACATCCCATGTGAGTGGGATTGTAGTTGGTAGTGACACAAAATTTGTGTTTGTATCATTATTAAAAAACTATGTAAAAGTATCCAAAACTGATTTGGGACCAATCCAACATGCATATGCATAAATAAAGCGAATAAATGAATAAACAGTAAGAATCATTAGTACGTACTTTTTTGTTTCCACTATAAGAATTTGTGTGTTCGCATGCACGACCTTATTTTTCAAGGTTGAAAATAATCAATCAAGTTAATGCAAATGGTCCATAATGTCATAGCAATTTATTAAAATCTACAACCGAAGCGTGCGTGATTCATTAATGTCTCAAGGAGCAAAGTGGCATATGCAGGCTCGATTGGGACAAGGGTTTCTTATGGAGCGCTAATGCACTACGAGAGTGTAGGGCGTCTCGGTGTACTCTATCGGAATTTCTTGATCATGATATGAACTATCTAGTTTGTTGATGTTGCTTGACACGACGTGTGCCAAAACCCAAGTTGGCCGGGGTATGGACAAGGGTTTTAACATTTTCTGCACTGGGCGGTAAAAAATTGTACTCCCTTCATTTCTTTTTAAGTTTGTTGCTTCGTAAATTCAACGTATCAAAAAAACATCATCATTGTATACACTTTTTTTTACATCAACTGTAACTCTACTTTTTAAGATTATTCTTCACTTTTACCTATTAACTCTTTATCTACTAATTTTTGAAAAGGGCAAAATGATACTCCCTCGATCCCTTTTTAAATGTCCACTATAAGAATTTGTGCAATTTCAAACTCCTAAAAAATATATATCTCTATATAAACTTTTAATTTGTTTTGTACCAAATTAAAATGTTCATTGAGGACTTTAATTTAGTGCAAAAAATTTCAAAATATTGTACAGAAGTATATTTTTTAACACCCACTAAAATTAATGTTTTCCAAATGGGACATTTAAAAAGGGACAGAGGGATTATTGTATAACTTTTACCCATTAACTTTTCAAAACATATGCTTATTAAGAGACAGACAAAAATAAAAATATCGACACTAAAAAAGAGACAGAGGGAGTGTATTTTCCGCTAATGGGCTTACTCTTGTTTTAAATAGGGACATTTACCATCAGGTCACCCTTGGATCCCATAATTACCATCAGGTCAAGTCCAACTCTGAAAAATTCTTATCAACTCCCCAACCCGTATAAAAATGCCTAAATCATAGGTTATCCTATGAAAATGCATAAAATTCTCGGGTACCCTATGAAAGTCCTTAAACCACTAAACTTTATAATAGGAAAGTGCACCCTAAACCTAAACTCTAGGGTACCCTAAGACTAGGGTACCCTAAGGGTACCCTATGACTCAGGTACCTTATGAAAGTGCCTAAAATCCTAGGGTACCTTATGAAAGTACCTAAAATTCTAGGTTACCCTACAACTAGGGGTACCCTACGACTAGGGTACCCTATGAAAGTGCCTAAAATCCTAGGGCATCCTACGACTAGGGTACCCCATGAAAGTGTCTAAAATCCTAGGGTACTCTATGAAAGTTCCTAAACCACTAAAACCCTATAATAGGAAAGTGCACCTTAAACCTAAACTCTAGGGTACCCTATGAAAGTGCCTAAAATCCTAGGGTACTTTAAATCCTATGGTACTTTATGAAAGTGCCTAAACCACTAAAACCCTATAATAGGAAAGTGCACCCTAAACCTAAACCTAAACTTAAAAAAAGAGTGACTTACCTTAGTGGTAATTAAAAAAAATGACTTACCTTATTAGTAATTAAACATCTCTTTTTTAGACCTAGAGGTAAAAATCCCTTTTAAAATATTTTAAGTCTACACCACAAGTAAGGCTATTATATGTGGGCCTAATCCTTAATATCTACGATATACAAACAGGCCAGAAATGTATGTATATGGGCCTGATCCATTGGTGTTTGTCGAGGAAATCAAATGGATTCTTATTGTAAGGCCCATAAGCCATAGCCCATACTTTCATCTATTTTGAATTATTTTTCGTTTTCTTACGGAGTTATTTTTCATATATTTTGAATAATTTTTCTTTTTTCTCATACGAATTTTCTTTTAATTTTTATTTATATTTTTTATTTAAAAAAACTTTTATTGTATTCGACCCTTGGAAGTTCAACCGAATATCAAAAAAAAAAAAAAGTACTATAATTTTATTTTATTTTTTTATGATTTGAGGCAATTTATAATTCTTTTTAAAATACTGTCACCGTTTTTATAACCAAAAGTTTTTAAAAATGAAAATGCTAGGTATCCCTACCCTGGAAATTATCGAAAGTAAAATCAACGGTTCAAATTTTCCAAATTAACCTAAACTAGTTATTTCACTTTCGGTTTAATTTTAGAGGTAAAAAGTGTAGAAGTAGTTTTTTGGTTGTCTTTGTTTATTTATTTATTTATTTTGCATTTGTTAGTTTTACGTCAAGTTTTCGTGATTTATGAATTCATCTTGATAAGATGAATCCATAGAGTATAAAATTATAGTCAAAACTAATATTATTTTGAATAAAGCCAAAAATAAACCAAGAAACTAAAAAATGCAATTTTTTTTTTTTGAATAAAGACAAAACGAAAAAACTATCTTTTTCTTTTTTGCCAATGAGCCCGTAGTATTGCTTCTTTTTTTTTTTTTTTGAACAGGCCGTAGTATTGCTGTTTTTTTAAAAAAAAAACAGCATTTAAAGATCGAGAAGATTTGTCTGGACGGACACGTGTTGGGATATGGCAAACCAAAGATCGTGGGAGAAATCAAAAGACGCAATTCCATCAGATGTAACTCATGCACGAAGCCACGTTACAATACAATACAATCTCAGATCACCTTCTTGGCTTCTTCTTCATCTTCTTGCACATGCACCTCTGTAGTCTGTTCCATCGGTCGATCTCTAAATCCTCTCCAAGAAAAGAAAAGAAAAGAAAAGAAAATAGAAGCCAATTCTCATCGATCGGACGCTATCGTATCATATCATATTATCCTATCACAGAATGGTGAAGCTAGCGTCGGCACGGGAGAGCAGAATGTACGGGCCGAGACATGCCCGAAACAGAGCAGAATACATAAACTCGGCGCTGTACGTATTCGCGACGATCGTGCTGTTATGCGGCTTCGTATTTCTGCTCCTCAACGAGCCCGAACCGGGACTAGTCCTCCTCCTCATAGCACTGGGACTCATAGTTGTGGTCAACGTCCACGACCTGTTTGCCCATCTGGCTGGAATCGACTACTGTTTTCCGTTGATGGGGTTCGACCCCCAGCTCGCCCTCGTCGAGTTCGCTGTCCCTTTTACTCAGTCCCTTGGGGCTCTTCTCACTTTCTTGGGAATTCTCTTTCTCTTCATTCAGGTTTTCAACTGGAGTATACTAGATGACTAAAATAACCAATATGTCAAATGACCAAAATACTCTTACGCATACCAAATGACCAAAGTATTATAAATGCCAAAAATATCAGCCTTGATTGGATTTCCTTTTGTTAGTTCATCTTATATATATTAGCGCGCTGTGATTGAAATTCCCTCTCTGCATTAACTTTCTTATATGTTGCACTTTCCAAATTGCAGCTGATAAAGGGTTATGTTGAGTATAAGTTGGAAAAGCATGGTTTGAACTTGCTGATTGCTGGGTCTATTTTCTGGTTGTTTGGGACTATTAATAACGCGTGCCAAATCTATGAGAGAGCAGATGGCCATGTCCAAATATTGCAAGAGAGCGTCCACATCCCCTTCTTGATGGGGTGCTGTTTGTTCCTCGTAGGTGCCATTCTCAACAGTCACGAGCAAGCCCGATCAATCCGCCATGGTCTGGAGTTGTTGGTAAGTGTCTTAATTAGCTTCAGACAATAAACTTTCATTGCTGATGGTATTTCATAAACCAAGTATTTTGGTCTTTTTGAATTAATAAAGTGAAGTATTTTCAGTGATTTCTTCATCCAATAGGTATCACCTCTTGTAGTTTTCTTTTATTCTATTTAATCAATAAAGTGAAATATTTTCACCGATTTCTTCACAGAACTTATCCAATAAGTATCACCTTTTGCAGTTTAGATAGATTTGGCCACAACTTCAAAATTCCTGATCTAAAATACAAGTAACATTTTCAGTTTTCTACCTAAACACCCGATTACTTCATTGTGCTCCTTCCTCTTGCGACTAGCAATTCTGTTTGCCTCCAAGGATGAACCTAAGGATGGACAAGGGGCAGCGGTCGTCGCCAAACTATTTTTAAAACGTAATTATTATATTAAATAAAAAGTTTATACCCAACCAAGTGAAATATTACAACATATGAGGTTTAAATTAAGAAAAAGAAACTTCAAATTATGTCTTTTAAACAAACTGTGTTTGTATCAAGGGTTTAGATCAACACGAAAGGGAAGAGAGGAATGTAGCGTGTCAAGTGACGTCTATGGGTTGTGTGATATATATGTGTGTGTGCGCGCGCGCGCATATAAAAACATTTTTTATTATTATGGAGTAGCTTTAGTTTATTATGTTGGTATTTTTTTTTTAAGTCGACAAACATATACTATCATATTATGATCCGTCTTTTCATCAATTGTAGCATTAGTTCGCCACCATAAAGGTAAAATTCTGGCTCTGTCCATGCTTACCTTTATGAAGTAGCCCGACTCTCAGGATTGTGTGACTGCAATATTGTTCAACAAGTTGTGATATTTTGAGTTTGTATGACTCGTGTTCCTTGACTTCTAGTTTTGAGTCGTGCGAATTGGTTTGGTGTTGATCTAGCGCTTACAGATTATGCTTTTAACTCTTGCGTTTTACATCTCTTCTTTGGTATACTGTTCCATATCCATATCCATATATAGAAAAGGAAATTGCATGGTGAAGCTCCAAAGTACATAACCTAGTTCTGATTGAAGGTTGAAGGTTTCTTTTTTTCTGGTTGGGCAGGGATGGACTTGGGTGTGGTTTGGTATTTTTGGGAGCTTAATGTTTTTCATAGGGGGACTAGCGAATGTGGTGAAAGTATTCAAGATGCAGCAAATGGATGGAACGCGGCTTGAGAAGCTGCGTGGAGGAGCACAAGAATGATTGGTTCATGGGAGGGAAGGACGGGCTCCACTCATCCTAGAAGAGGAAAGGAGGCGGCGAGGAACCGAGGAGGGGAGATCAGCAGCGGGTCGTCCATCCCCTTACAAAGACGAGCTTGTCCGAGAGGCTTGAACTTCTCATCCAGAAATAGCTGATGCACTTATACTTGGCCTTGTATATCATCTCTACATTCCATTTCACGGTTGGACATTTCCTAAAATTTAATTTCCTTTTTTATCTGCCGAGAAATCGTTGATACCAAATCTCGCAATAACTCTTGATTGTAGACCCCCGTGTGTCTGTAATATGTATTGAGCTAGTAACTAGTAAGTATAGAGATTTGAATACTTAGTTTATGAATAAGACTCCGCCACGCCAATCTTTGTATCACGAATAAGATTTTGAACTGATGAAAATGTAAATGCATTAGCGACCTTTTCATCAACCCATGCTTCATGTTTGTGGGTAATTTTTGGATTGAGAATCTTATCTACGGAGGTTCCGTAAATAAGAGATTTGCGCCGAGCAAATCTCCGCCGTCCATTCCGAGATCCAACGGCTCAGAGCCGTGCACACTCTCTCTCCTCCTTAAATGCACTACAGATGTAAAAAAAAAACCATGCAGGACTCCGAGCCGTTGGATCTCGGGATGGATGGCAGGAATTTGCTCGGCGCAAATCCCTTATTTACGGAACCTCCATAAATAAGATATTCTCTTTTGGATTACTAGCAGTTAGAGAACTTGTATTGTGCCTCCGATCAGTGGCGAACGTAGGATTTGACTCAAACAGGGGCCAAATCACATGTATTTTCATTTTCATAGGAAACAATACTTTCTAAGTATTTATTGCTATTTGGGAGGTCTGAAGAAGAGACGATATTATGTACATGTGTGTAGTCACCGTTTAATTTTATAAAAGCAACTAAAAAATGATTGATAACTTGAAATTTTATGAGTTTTTAACCCATGCCAATTGAATTTTTTTAAAAAAAATTCACTCAAGGAATTTGCATGGGTCAATTCCATAGAATTTTTCTTATTTAATTCCCTGAAAAATTGATATAATATGTAAGGATGCTTGAAGTTGTGCAGGGGCTAAATTCCCCCCCCCCTTGCACCCCGATGTTAGGTTGATTTGATATTGACATTCATTTAAACATAAGCATGTTTGTGTTCTCCATATTCGAGGAGGCAAGCTAGAGTTTTTCATAAATGTTGCACAAATCGAGATCTTAAAAATGAATAACTGGAACCGCTTAATAGAACTTTAGGAATTTCATTTTTCTTCACATGTATTAGACTTCAAGCTTGGTTAATATGTTTTAGAGGCTACTCTATCTCAGTGCCGACTCCAACATTTGGGTTGCCCAAACCCAACTTTAGCTTGGTTGTCCACTTAATATTAAGTCATAAAAAATTAAAAGACATATAATCAAACAAAACGAGAACAAAAACAAGGCTACATTATGCTTTTAACTTGAATTATATCAAAAATCAAAATCAAAATCAAAATGCAACCCGGTCATAGTGCTTTATGATTAGCACAATCTGATTCAAAGAAAACAACTTATTCTTGCATTTTCTGAAGCAAAATCTTCAATTAATTAAATCATCATAGTAGTTTAATTTATCCGAGTATTCCTTTTCAATTGAAATCATAACCAATCCACTTAGTCTCTCCCGTGACATGATATTTGAAGGTAAATTTTTAGCAATTTCAACTTCGAAAAGCTCCTTTCCGCCAAAGCAACTGTGACCAGAATAGTCAACAAAATTCGATAAGCAACCCAAACCATTTGGAAACCGCCATATTTCCAATAAGACCTGATTTTGATGTCGATCGTATATTAATTATGATTATTATTGTTGAAGACTAAACTAGATTTATATTTTGGCACAAGAAAAATAAAGTCCAAATAAGCCTAAATGACAAAGTTCAAAGGTGAAAGATATTATTGAAGTAGATATAAATATCTAGTTTCTAGAAATTCTACAATATCCTTGTGAAATATCTAGAATTTACCTCAAAGTTTATCTTATATGAAAATATCTTTGTACTAGACCCTTCCATTGGGTAGTATAAATATCGATGGATTATAGCCATTTTCTACCAAGCCAAAAAAAAAAAAAAAAAAAAGAGTTTTGAGTTTAAGTGTAATATAAATACCTTCCTTCCCCACCCTTGCCTTAATTACTTCTCCCTCCCCCAAAATCGTGTCTAACTAAACATTATGAACTCCTACTCTTCCATCAAACGTATCTTAAGACATGTGATACGTATCCTAATACGATTTATACAATGAAAAAAATGATACACGGTATGTATCCCGATTTGAAAACACTGACTACACGTACTTTATTGAAAATCTTGCTTTATGGCTGAGTTTCGGTGATACAAGTTGAATTATTCTTATGATCCTATCATTGATTTGTTAATATCTAGTTAAACTGTCTAAGGAACAAGCTTCTGCAAAAACTATTTATGAATTGGCGGTATGAAGAATCTATTTCTCATTCTCTCTGTGTGCTGTGTGTGTGTCTTTCTAATTAATTGTTTTGAAAATGTAGAATACTAAAGTTGTTGATTGGTTCTATTGGACGAAGATCTTCAGGATGCAGAAGAGGAATTGCAGAACAACAATGGTAGGTGGTCTTTATTGTTTTTTATTTAAATTCTTGGAGTAATGAATTTACACAGATACTTTTTTTGGGTAAATAACTTATACCGATATTCTTTCAAGAGTTTGCTTCCACAGCTGCCAATCTCACCGAGGAAAAAGGTAACAATTTTTCATGCCACTTGTTGTCGATACCATTCATCATTTAGTAATTTTTAATGCGTATATGACCCATTGCTCCTGTTGATGCTCTGTTTCTGAATTGGCCACTTTGACAACATGTTTGAAAAGAGAATTTTATGATTGAAAATGTTGAATCAGAGCGAGGGTAAGAATAACTCGATAAAGGATAAACTATGTCTTTGAGTAACTAACTTTGTGATATAATTTGACAACGAGTAATGAAACTTGAATAAGCTCTATGTAAAACTTGGTTAAAATACCTACATGTTATTATTGTTTCCTATATAGATTGTACAAGTTTTCATATTAGTTAATGGTACTATTTATAAAAACGACATGGAAAACAGTAAAACCACCCATACGCTATTCTAACTTCAACTCTAATCCCAAAATAATAGGATTGCATTTTGAATAAAATGACAATTAGAACCAATAACCTTTCCCGAAAGTGTCCCAATTGTTGTGATTGCAACACTGCATGAGTTTCGAATACAGCAAGGATGAATGTAATGTGGGAAGATTCTCAGTGGGTATTTAACATTGCTGTCATGAAATTCAAAGATACTTTATAGGTATTTTTTTACACAGTAGCCCTGAAAACAAAGGACTGTAGGTATATCTTTGTTCTGGCAGCAGCAACAATAGAATCTTCATCCTGCTTTTCTTTTAACGTGGCAACAACAGCTATGTAGGATTCTCTAGCCTCCTCCATCTCCTGCATCTTTGTCTTGTCCCAATCATCTTGTTCAAACCAACCCAAGTTCATTAGCTTACACATGTACCCACTCCCGCTCTGTGCAACTTAGGAGAGAAAACAAAAAGAAAAGCTCATTGTAGTTTACTTGGTTACACAGAGTGGCAACAACCTGCTCTCAAACAAGAAGACAAAAAGAAAAGACATTTTCTTTTTGTCTTCTTGTTCGAGAGCAGGTTGTTGCCGCTTTTCTTTTTGTCTTCTTGTTCGAGAGCAGGTTGTTGCCGCTCTGTGTAACCAAGTAAACTACAATGAGCTTTTCTTTTTGTTTTCTCTCCTAAGTTGCACAAAGCGGGATCAGGTGCGTGGTAAGCTGATAAACTGGGTTGGTTTGAACTGGATGATTGGGGCGAGGCAAAGAGACAGGAGATGGAGGAGGCTAGAGAAGCCTACATAGTTGTTGTTGCCACCTTAAAAGAAAAGTAGGATGAAGATTCTTTTGTTACTGCTGTGAGAGCAAGGACATATCTGCAGTCCTTTGTTTTCAAGGCTACTATGTAAAAAAAACCTATAAAGTATCTTTGAATTTCATGACAGCAATGCTAAATACCCATCGAGAATCTTCCCACATTACATTCATCCTTGCTATATTCGGAACTCATGCAGTGTTGCAATCCCAACAATTGGGACACTTTCGGTAAAGGTTATTGGTTCTAATTGTCATTTTCATCAAAATGCAATCTTATTATTTTGGGATTAGAGTTGAAGTTAGAATAGCGTATGGGAGCTTTTACTGTTTTCCATGTCATTTTTATAAATAGTACTACTAACTAATATGAAAACTTGTACAATCTATATAGGAAACAATAAATTGATGTTTCCTTTCCTTTCCTTTTGGATGGGATTAGGGGAACAAACCCCCTGATGAAACCCCATTTTGTAGCCCCAAGAGGTGGTTCACTATGCCATATTATGTTTTATGAACTTTCAAGAACTTTTGCACAAAAACGTGAATATTTGGAGACTATAGGAGCTTGCAAACGTTCCATTGTAAACATGAAAAATCAAAATGTTAAAGATGAAAACTATACTGAGTAGGGACTTGAGTTTCTCGCAAAGAGGGTTCTGAAGCAAGATTCACAGAGCTAGGTAGGTAAATTTGTATCAGCAGGGTACTTCTTGTTCTACTGGTTCAATGGAAGAGATGCAACCTGGCAGCCTTATGATGGGGCTTTCGTAACTAAAGTAGGTCTTGTTTTGGCAATTGCGCCGAACTCTCCAACCCTTATGTTAGTTGTATTGGCGTTTTCTGGGATGTATCAAACCTTTCAGAGTCTGTAATTGTTTTGGGTTATTCGGGTGGTAGAGTTTTAATGGTTGTGTCTAGATGCTCCTCACTTGAAGTCACCAGATTTGCTTTCGAGCCTTTGTCGCACCAAGCATCGTGAAGCTCTTCCGCAAAGGTATATTCATGCATTGATCATTTGCACATAGTTTCACATATTTGGCACTCATTCTTCACGGTTCATGCTTTCATTTCATACCTTAGGAGAGTGCATTGATTCTTGCATGAAAATTCACATTTTTGGTTAAGGCATTGTAGTGGCAGCAGTCAAACGTTTCCTGGCGTCTGCTATTGTATCTGTGTGATTGGTTTCATTGGACATGTGTCTAGATCTTGATTTTTCATGTTTTTCAAGGAGTGCTAGACTAGCGTTAGCACGCGTCAATTGACGCTCCTGAGATTAAGTCATTTTTGTACATGTGTGCGAATCTTGACCGTCTAATCTTTGAGGAGGGCTGGATAAGCGATAGCACGCGTCAGCGTGTCAACTTCTCATTGGCTGTCTTTGTGCTCACGAAATTCACACATATAAAAGCCTTTTTTTCAACACTTTTTCCACAGACACTTGAGAGATTTTTTAGCACTTTTAGAGAGAGAAAATGCTCCCCTTTGTCTCTTTTGTTCTTGGCATGCTATCCTTCTCTTTGAGATGATTTGAGACTTCCTCAATCATCTTTTCTCATTCTAGTGCTTTCCTCTCAATGGATCGCCTCTATATTGAGTTGGTTAGACAAAAACTTTTTCAAAAATCACTTTTTCTTTTATCATGATTGCTTGCCTTGGAGTCTACATGGCCAGGTGAACCGGAGCTGCAGAGTTGCGAAGATCGAGATGATGATGCTCGTGGATTTCACGAATTCAATAAGGAGCACCGGGTGCTAGTTCAAGGGTTGGAGCTAGGAATTGAAAGTTGGTCGTGGGTAAATTCCTTGACTTTGGACTCCTTGTACCTTTTGAATTGTGAAATATAAGTAGAAGTAAGGCCGTGGTTTTATGCTTAGGGTATTCGATCCAAAGTAGTTTCCACGTATATCGTGTGCTTCGTCTCTTTGTTTTATTTACTTTGCATTGTTATTGTTGAGTTGATTGAATAGCAATGGAATTGGGGTGAATGTGACATACTTGGTGCTATTGAATTTTAAATTAATAGTCCTATTCATCCCCCTCTAGGACTTGTTTCTCCTTTGCATAATCTCACCTTCCCAGCTCAATTTGCACATATCATAATTCTCTCTGTATATAAGTAGCGTTACAAGATTAAAAGTTAAACGTGATGTAGATTTTGTTAACTTACATTGGGAAGGCAAAAGAACTAGAGCTGCTATCCCATCGATGAGAGTCCCCTGATTTTGCAGTCTAAGTGTCACACTCCTGAAATATCCTCAATATGGTTCTTCCCTCTGAACACGGCAGTTGGCGGCTCTGTGTCCAAGTTATTAATGCTCCATTTTTCTTTCCCCTGTCCACGGTGCTTCCGTTTATAGCATATTTGGGCGAGTCCCCAGATTTCTACGCAACTTAAACATACATATATAGTTGTACTTTGGAAAGGACATGTATAATTGTATATTGTCCAGAATACAGTGAGTTAACAAACATGAACGTTGCATTGATTTAACAAAGATGAACGTCGCGATTTTCCTTCGGCCGTGGGAATTAGAGATGTACGAGTACTTGAGTAATTCCAACAAATAATGTAAACACAAATTCAAGAGGAAATTCACCTTTTTTATTGCAAATGATCATAGAGTCTCCTTCACTTGCCTTTGCTCCATCTTTACTTGACAGAGAATCATGGCTACTGCTGCATACTTTCTCAAAATGCTCCCCATATATATAAGCTATTTCCACACACACACAACAAAAACGAAAATGACAAAAAAAAAAAAACTGGCTTAGTCTATGAAATTTTACATATTATCCGCCCAATTTTCATACAAAATTACCTTTGGAAAACACTTCATCTTCAAATTAAAGCACCCACTAAGAATTCTCCAAATTTTACTGTGCTATATTATCATTCAAAACGAACTTTCTTAAAAAGAATCGTGTATAAGTGACTTTTTCATGTAATCATAATGGTAATGGGGTTTTTTATTTTTAATTTTTTTATCGGCATTATCATGGTAATTAGTTGCTCACATTATGGTGTACATGCCTCGTTGAACTCCGGTTCACTCGAACATCATGATCAGATGCTTCCGTTTTTCCATCCTTGAGCACATGAATCGCTCCATCTTCTCTGAAACAGAAATCGATGTAATCCTCATCGATCTGTAGATTCCCTTGATTCTCTCTCTTGATTTATTTTGTTTTCATGTAATCCCGGCCGTTTTGTTGATTCCATGGCTTCTGTCGTAAGTACTCGTGGCGGTAAAACCCATGACTCCTGTGGGAACTTGAGCTGATGAATAGCAAAATGTATCTGATTCTTTATTTTCTAGACTCAAGTAAAGGAAAGTTAAGAAATGGCAACCACTTTGAAATGATTTAATCAAAATTGAAAAAAGAACTGTTTATTTATTTATTAGGCAGGTTTTGATTTCTAGTGAAACAAAAAAAGGGGGAATCTCCCCAGTCACTGAGTGAATGGAATTACCCAAATAAATAGTTTGTTTATTTATTTAAACTATTTTAAAAATGGAATTATTATATTAAAATAAATAGTTTATACCCAATATATAGCCTCACTGCCACTAGATTTTTTTTTTAATTTAATGTTATATAAAAAGTCTGTAGTCCTCTAGTTTTTATTTAATAAAGTGGGCCCAAAAAATTGTCCAACGCCAAAATTAACAAACCAAGTGAATATTACGAAACATGAGGTCTAAATTAAGAAAAACAAACTTCAAATTTTGTCTTTTAAGCAAATTATATTTGTATTAAGGGTATTAACACGAAAGGGAAGAGCGACAAGTAGCGTGCCAAGTGACTTCTATAAGTTCTATGGGTTGAGATACCTTCATATAAAAACATTTTTTATTTTATTTATTATGGAGTGGTTTTAGTATATTATGTTAGTTTTTATTTAAAGTTAACAAATATTCACATCTTTTCATTTGTTTTAGCAAAAATGTTTGCCACCACGAAGATAAAATCCTAGTTCTGATCCTGCTTACCTCTATGAACTAACCCAACTCTTGGATAGCATGACTCAGGGGCGAAGGGAGGGGTGGTCAAGCGGAGTCACCTGACCCCATTGAGGTGGCAAATTTTAATAGAATATGTATAATATTTTGTAGAATTTTATATTTTTGCCCCTTGTATGTGATATTCTTTTGCCCCAACTACTTGCCTTCCTTACCACAGCAAATTATTTTTCTTTTAACTCTCTAACTCTCTTCACCACTACTTTTTTTTTTGAAAAGCAAAAATTTATTAACCTTTGAAAACGAATTACAAAGATTAAAAGGATCCAAGCAACAAAGCATCAAGACGGCGAAGGGGAAGACTCACAAAGAATACACCCCTTACACACAAAGACACCTGTCGCTAAGAACCAAAATGGAAAAACACAACCTGATGCTGGCAAGAAGCCAACCAGAACCCCCAAACAGGAAACAACGCCCCAAAGGAAAAAAACTAAATCAACACCCCAAGCAAAACCCAACCAAAACAACAAAATAGACACCACAAGCAAAACCCAACCAAAACACCAAAACAGACACCAATATCGACAAAATTAACTTCCAACAGAAAAACTGCTTATGATCTCATCATCTTCCCCCAAATAATCTTCCTCTAAAATCTTGCTTATTGATCGAGAAGCCTGAGCCGCATTAAGATGAATCCTGTTAGTGCCTTCTGAAGAAACAGATAAAGCAGCCGCAGCTATAGCAGAACGAAACACAACGCATTTTTTTTGTTTTCGACGACCCTTCTTCCTAGGTTTAGGAAAACCCAACTTTTCTTTAATCCTTTTCTACTTCCCTTTTCCTTTCCCAAGATCATCCACAGCATCCGTTGGATTGAGATCCACAACTAACTGGATATCCTTATGGCTTAAAAAACCCACCTCTGCAAGATTCCAAAAGCCATCACCAAACTCCACCACATCCGTAGGACCATGAACCACCTCCTCATCCTTGTTATTAATGGCTATAGTGGTATCCTCAACTTCAAGAGGGTTAGAAAGAATAGGATGGCTCGCATCAACCAAATTACCCACATAATTAGCCATCGAGCAATCCAATTCCTCCTTAGTTTCACCAACCAATGAAGCACTAATAGGAGGAGAATCAATGGCTCTACTCCCAAACGAATCCTCCTGCCTCAAAATTGCATTATCCTCAAGAGAATTATTAACAACTTGGTGAAAATTGTTTGACACACTATCTCCGATATCCAATCTTGCTACCACCTTCGCATCAACCTCATTAGGATGTGGGAGATTCACATACGATGCTCGTCTACCAACCTCCACACTAGACGAAAACGGTTCCTCCTTTACCTGGACTCTATAATGGATATTATCTATCTCAATCTGAATAGAGGAGTCAATAGTAGACATAGTCTCAGTGGCAATAAGAATACGACCTTTTGTGAATGAAAGACAATGCAAAGTGGATTCATCGACCTCCATGAAAACACCCCATTTCTCACCAATTTTCCTAAAAGAATCCAAATTCCAAACATTTAGCGGCATCCCCATACAGCTGAGCCAAACAAACCTTTCTGACATAGCAACTTCACCCTGCCAAGGCTTAGTCGCACAAAACCATCTATGCAAACAAGAATCCTTAATTATGGCATCTCTCGCTTCCATAGTCACAAAAGTAATGAGTATATATCTCCCCCCATACTTCTAATGAGAGTCCCGTATATATCTTCACCACTACTTGTCATCCTTACCACACCAAATTATTTTAGTGTACCAATGGAGATTTTTAAGAGTATCACAAATGAGGCTATTATACTACAATTTCAAAATATAAAAAATCGTCAGGGTCATTTGTAAATGTTTTTATAGGTTTTAAATGGATATTTGCTTAATTACTTTTTGTTGGCATTCAAGTGTAGCCTTTTGTGGTTAGTTATGGGCCCAGTTACAGGTTTTATATCTAATTAGCTATTTTTTATTTGGCATTTTAGTGCATCTTTTGGAAGATCAATTGTGAATAAAATTATATTATAGCCTTTTGTGGTTGGTTATGGGCGCAGTTATAGGTTTTATACTCTTTCCATCCCAAATTGGATGTCCATTTTTGAAACTCGTGCCATTTTCAATCGATTATATCTTTCAATATGAATCTTCAAAAATATTTAATATGGATCTTGTTTGATAGTTGTTGACGAGTTCTATAATATAAAGTGTACATAATTATGAAAAACATTATACATTGAAAGATATAACAATCGAAAAATGGCACGGGTTTCAAAAATAGACATTCAATTTATGAAACTATTTTTTATTTGGTATTTCAATGTATCTTTTGGGAGATCAATTCTATGTTAATAGATATCTACTTTAACACGTTTCTATTTTACATTTTAGTGTTTTTCCCCCTATTATTATGCGTAAAGAATTTGACCCCATTGACATTTTGTCCTGACTTCGCCCTTTGTGTGATTGCAATATTGTGCAACAATTTGTGATATTCTGAGTTTATATGACTCATGTTCCATGACTTCTTGTGCGAGTCATGCGAATTGGTTTGGTGCTCAGGGCCGGCCCTGAGCTAAGGTTCAGTAGGCCGGCGCCTTAGGCCCCCACGAAAAATGAAAAAAAAAGGCCTCCAAATATTTTTTACCACTGAGTTAAGTAGGCCATTTCTCATCCCAAAGAAAACCCAAGCAAATGGGACCTATCATATCGATAGATTATAAATCTTATATTCATTATAAACAATGCTAAATACTAAATAATAAGCAAGGCTAAATAAGCAATACCAATCAAACTACAATCATTTTGTATGAAAAACTTGACAACTTATCATTTTTCTTCTTTTTTTGAATTTCAAATTTGATTGTCTTACTTCTGTCTAATTTGGAATTATGTCAAATTTTGGAATCCAAAATTTGGCGGGATTCAATACTCTCAAATACAAAGGGGAAAGTGATCTATGATTGATTTCGTAACAACTAAATAAGAATTGTTAGTTAGTTGTACCTCCCCAAATCTTTTGCGAAATTATCCCTTTCTTTTCGAAAGAAATTAGGTTGAAGTAAGCAAATAGCAACTTTGTCCCGGTTACAGGAATCTATCCACTGCATATGGAGATATGCCTTCAAGAAAGAGAGATCGTTAAGAAAGAGAGATCGTTGAAAGGATCTCAAAGACCCAGGAAAGCACCAATTATGTAGGCCCATTTTGGGTTTTTTCCGTGTTAAATACATGCATATAGTTTTGAAACGGTGTTTATTGACTTTATATTTAGTTTCGTTAGCATTTTTAAGAGCCTTCATTTTCAAATTTCGTCTTAGGCCCCTCAAAAATCAGGGTCGGCCCTGTTGGTGCTGATCTAGCGTTTATAGATTATGCTTTAATTGTTCCGTTTTAAATCTTTTCTGTTTTACCTGTCCATAGATATAAAAGAAATTGCATGCCAAAGCTGTAAAGTACATAATCTAGTTCTGATTGAAGGTTGAAGATTTCTTTTTTCCTGGTTGCGTAGGGATGGACTTGGGTGTGGTTTGGTATTTTTGGGAGCTTAATGTTTTTCATAGGGGGTTAGCTGTTGGGCCCGGAGAGCCCCCATGGATTTGGTTACATAATATCACTCTTTACGACTACTCTAAAAACAAACTTACAGGTGTAATGTCAAATGCCATAAAAGACTTAATTGAAGCCATTCCTAACACCAATTGGTTTTAGGAGACTTGGTAGAAAAATGGTCTGACAAGTGGTATCAACATGAAGAGATCATGAGTTCGAGTTGCGGGAGCATCATCATGAGGGAGGAATTGTTGAGCCCAAAGTGCCCCCATGAATTTGGTTACACAATGTCACTCCCTGCGACCACTCTAAAAATAGACTTGCGGGTGCGATGTCGAATGCCAATAAAGACTTAATTGAAACCCTTCCTAACAACAATTGGTTTTAGGAAAGTTGGTGGAAAACCCTAGTTTGCCTAGGTTTATAAATTTGTTATGTTTTAATCTTTTGTAAATATCAGCCCACTAATCAAAGAGTCAATCAATCACACAATAGAAAAACAAACAATTGAAGAACACCAAAATATGTGGAAAACCCTAAATGGGTAAAAACCACTGGAAGGAATAAAAAAACACTATACTCAATGTGTAGTTACAAGCAATCTTACCTACGATTAGAATCCTCACAATCGAGCCTAAGATCTATTTGTAGAATCTACGTTCACCACACAGTGCTTTTTTACTGCCGCCGCCTTAAATCCACAAGTTTTCCGTTTACCTCCCAGAATCCATCGAAGGATTTTTCTCAAATTTGTTGTTGATGATGAAATAACTCTTAAAACCTCTTGGAGATGTATTTCCCTTTCAATGATACATATATTGTATCTGTACTCCAAGATGCAAAACAAAGAACCTCTCGAAGATGATTATTTAGCCCAAAGAATCATTCGATATTTGCAAGTCTTCGAGATGCACAAACCCTAGCTGCCGAAAGTGATGAGAGATGAAAATATTCGTGTTAGGGTTCTTATCACCGCAGCTTTCTAGTTTTTCGACCTAATGGTTATGCATTTATAGCTGCTCAATCGGGAATTTTTGCAAGCTGTTTTGATTGAGTCAAATATCCCGCAAAAATCAATCAGAATGTTTTGCTAGTAAAGATCCTTAAAATGCTGGAACAAAACTTGTAGCATCCAACTTTTTCCTCGTGCGTTTTTGCCAGCTATTTTGCTCGAGCCAAATATCCAGTAAAATCAATTAGAATGTTTTGCTAGTAGAGAGCCTTGAAATGCTTGATCAAGGGAATACTAGTGTGCAATTAAGAATAGTATGAACAACCATAAAACATGCATGGGAACCAGCCAAAGTCAGCAAATGATAGTGCACCACAATAAACGGCAGCCCAAGACATAAACTAACATGCAAAATTAGAATGGTAATAGAAAATTTTAGTAGTCAAAAGAAATATTATGAAATTAGGTAAGAACTAGGGCCAACACTAGCCAATGTGGTGAAAGTATTCAAGATGCATCAAATGGATGAAACGCGGTTTGAGAAGCTACGTGGAGGAGCACAAGAACGATTGGTTCATGGAAGGGAAGGACGGGCTCCACTCATCCTAGAAGAGAAAAGGAGGCGGCAAAGAGGAACCGGGGAAGGGAGATCAGTAGCAGGTCCATCCCTTTACAAAGACGTGCTTGTCCGAGAGGCTTGAACGAAATTGCTGATACACTTGGCCTTGTATCATCTCTACATTCCATTTCACAGTTCCACATTTCCAGAAATTTAATTTCTTTGTTATCTGCTGAAATCGTTGATACCAAATCTCGCAACAAGTCTTGATTGTAGACCCCCTTGTGTGTAATATGTATTGAGATGGTAAGTTTAGAGATTTGAATATGTAGTTCATATGAATAAGACTCCGCCAATCTTTTGTATCATGAATAAGATTGTAAAAATGGAGATCCTAAAAATGAATAACTGGAATCGCGTAATAGAACTTATAGGAATTTCAATTTGCTTCACATGTATTAGACTTCAAGCTTGGTTAATAATGTTCTAGAGGCTTAGCTCACTTATTGTCAATTGGTTTAAAGTTTTGTGTGGCCTCGCCTTGCACGATTGAGTCTCTCCTAGAGTCGATCGTCTCACGTCATCAATCCGTACTCCCACCAGCTGCATATGGGCTACATGTGAGGAGGAGTGTTGGACTCCACCCTAAATCGCTCACTTAAGCCACCCAAACTTGGTCAATACTCCCTCCGTCGCAAAAAGGTACGCACTACTCGCTCTTCCAACTTATGAAAAAATTCATGTGATCAGTTTCAAAAAAAAAAAAAAACCTTATGAAAAAATTCACTCTGATTTTCTTTAGCAAAACCCTTTTTTTTTTTTTTTGGTTTTTCATAACCACAAGGTCCGCTACCAAACACGGTTAAAAAACAACCAAAACATGCTTCCCCCACCGAACGAAGCATGTTTTCCAAATTGCAAGACCGCTTCCACGCAAACCATGCACAAAGACACGTACCCTTTTCCATTCTTCTCTCTCCTCATTTCCACCTTCTTCCATCCTCTGTTCTCTCAGCACACAGTCTATCCTCATTCTCTCTCTAAAAAGTTCCAAAGCTTCCTCTCTCTAAGATGGTGAAGCTAGCGTCCGCACGGGAGATCCGAACGTACGGTCCGGGACCGGCCCGAAACAGATCTGAATTCATCAACTCTGTGCTGTACGTATTCGCTACAATTTTGCTCCTAATTGGATTCCTTGCTCTGCTCTTAAACAAGGCCAAACTGGGCATTCTACTTCTACTTGTGGCCCTGGCTCTCATACTCGTAGTCAACGTTCATGACCTCTTTGCGCATCTCGCCGGCATCGACTACCAGCTTTGGTTCTTGGGGTTCGACCGCCAGCTCGCTCTCGTCGAGGTTTTTGTGCCGGTGGTTCAGGCCGTCGGTGCACTTCTCTCTTTTCTTGGAATCCTGCTACTTTTTGTTCAAGTACTATCATTTGTCAATGAGGGTTCTCTGCCTTTTGCTGCTTATATTCAAGAAAATCACAACATGCATTTCAACTTTCAATCCAGCAAGTAAAGTGGACCAAGCGCCATTAGTTTATTTTAGTCTTACTACAAGACTTATGTATACGGAATAATAAGCATTGTGAACCAAACGAGCCAGATGTTGACAAAAACTGGAGGAATTTTCGGTAATGCTGGGGCACACCACTTTGCCACACTGCTTGTGTGGCACTGTATTATTATTAGTGGGCATTTTGCAACCCCAATCATGCAGTGCCACATAGGCTGGTGTGATTGGTGATGTGGCAGAGTCATGTGTCCCTATTGATAAATTTTTACTTCCCCACCCAATTAAGCGTTGGGTATTCCCATTGGGTGGTAACGTGTGTTTTTTCAATGACTTTTTGTTCAGGACAGCTTGTACAGACCTTAACTAATCTCAGTCTCAGGTCAGGGCATATTTTAAATGATTGGTCCCGAAGAGATTCGACCTTGCAAACTCAATGTACCCCATAGTTGAAAGTTCTCTAGTTGTTGTCCCATGCCACCCGGCCAAGCTGGTTGTAAAGTTGGTCATAGTTACATATCGGGTCGGCCAAGCTGGTTGTAAAGTTGGTCATAGCTACATATCGGGTTATCGCGTTTTTTGACTTTCTGATACTGTTATATTCTGATATACGTATCAAAAGTTTGCATGTGTATTGGTTGATTCCCAATACGAAGCACTCGATATCTGAAATTTTGCCCATTTCATGGCTGATGACGGTTATGAGCACTTCAAGTGCTTGGGCATACCAAGATAATTCATGCTACACTGATTAAGGATACCATTACATTCCTACCTTATGGGTCCGCTACCTCTGTTTCAAACCTTGTTCCCTATTACAATTTTTAGCGTAATTTGTTTCAATTTACTAAAATCCCTTGTACTAAAATATTTATATGTTGGTATTATCTTCAATATATGTAGGCAAAAAAGGGTTATGTTGATAGTAAGTTAGAGAAGTATGCTTTGAACTTGCTCGTTGCTGGCTCTGTATTGTGGTTGCTCGGATCGGTTCATAACTCATTCCAGGTCTACGAGATAGTAAGTGGCTATGTCTGTTGGGAGTCTGATCCGTTTAAGGTTTTGCCCGTGTGCGCATAGGTCCAATCCGTTTGGGGGTATCCACAGAGTCCAACACATCACGTGGACCCAATATACATTGAATGACACATATCCACTTAAAAGGCTAAGCCTTGTAAGTTGTGAATCATCCAATTGTATATTAAGGTCTAACTCTTTTTCTGATTATCCAATGTGGGACTCCTATCTTTCACACATGTTCCCAACAATGTCCAAGTCTTGCAAGCTAGTGTCTACATCCCGTTCTTGATAGGGAGCTTGCTGTTCTTTTTGGGTGCCGTTATCAACATTCACGAGCATGAGCAACCTAGAGGAATCCATCATGGATTGGAACTATTGGTAAGTGATCTTTATCTGGATTTTCGGTAAAAAGTACACTGGGTTTAATACTTTGATTTGTTGTCCAGAAAATTGATATATAGCCCCTGTTTCAAGATTTTTGTCGCTCTCCACATTACGGCGCAAAAAGAACTACTCTTAATTTGGAAAATATCACATTTTGTTTTCGGAAAAGTTGTTGAAATTAAAGCAGATGATGATCTTTTGCACGGGTGATCTTGTCCTGTATATATAGTTCAACTATATTATACAGTGAACAAATCAAAAACTCAAATTATGTGAATCAACTAGTGTCACCTTGTCTTTACCAAAACTATCCTACAAATATCTCCATCAAGGATGGGGACAAGTGATGACGTTTGCCACCACAACTACTTAAAAAATGCTATTATCATATTGAAACAAAAAAAAATATATCGCCAAATTATATAGTTTCTCCACCACTAGAATTTTTTGTGTTTATTTGTTATATACAAAGCATTTAGTTCTTTAGTTTTTATTTCAGGCAAAGAGGCTCAAAGAAATAGTCCAAAGCCAAGTTTAATGGGCCCGGTGAAATATTATGAAACATAAGGTCTCAATTATGAAAATCCAAACTCTAAATTTTGATTTCTATGCAAACTTTGTTTCTATTAAGGTATTAGATCAACAAAATCCTAACAAGAAGGAAATCAACATGTCAACAGTGTTTATATGAGCCATATTCACAACTTGTTATACGCGTATATAACAAATGAAAAAAATCAGTTGCTGAAGTTTTAGTTTTTCATTTACTGTTTATTCTAAAGTCAATAATTATTTGTATTGTGGTTTATTTTTTATTTTTTTTAATCTACCGATTCTCCATCAGTAAGGTAAATTCATAACTCCGTCCTGTCTCCATGTGAAGCATAACTTTCGTCTTTGTTGGATTATGACTTTAGGTTGAACAACTACACCCTTTTACAATCACTCCACATTCTAAAATAAGTACTCCATCCGTCCCATTTTCACAATCCCATATTTTGAGGCATTCCAAAATAGTCCACTCTCCAAATCATCCATAAAACTTGGTAAAATCCCGTTATTACTCTTCAAACGTGATGGAATCATTATATTCACTTAAAAATGTAAAGAGCATAAATTGGAAAGTTGATTACTTTTTTTTGATGCAATCATTATACTAACCTAAAAAATTGGAATCCCCAAACAAGACTATCAAACTAATTTGGACGGAGTAATTGCTCCCATCTCCTACTTGTATCACACAATGGCCATTTTGCGCACATTTGTGCAAAACCATGTCCTAATAAATTGTTCTTTTGGTTTGTCAACAATGAGCCTACAGATCAAGTTTCGTCCTCTCCTTTTTTGGGTAAATAAATCAAGTTTTCTTAATGTAACTTCTCAAATTTCTAAATCTTGTGATTATCCATGTTGTGCAGGGTAAGAGTTGGGTGTGGTTTGGTATTTTCGGGAGCTTAATGTTACTGATAGGGGGACTAGCCAATTTGTTGAAAGTATTGAAGATGCAAGAAATAGGTGGAACTCGGCTTGAGAAGCTGCGTGGAGGAGCACAAGATCGGTTGGTTCAAGAGAGGGATCAGTCGGTTCAAGAGAGCGAAGGTCGGGTTCCTCTCGTTCTGTAGAAGAAGATATCAAGGAGGAGGAAAACAGAGAAAAGGGGATCCGAAATCAAGGAGGAGGAAAACTGAGAAAAGGGGGATCCGTAGCTGGGCAAACTCCTTCAAGGAATGTGCTTCTTGGTGAGGCTTGATGGTTTTGTCCAAAACAACGCGCGGTTGCAGTACTTAATTAGTTTGTGTCTTCATTTTCCCTCTTCTTCAAGATATCTTTGGTTTTTGATTTGTGTTCACTGTGCTCTGGCTGTACATACCGAATCTTGCAACAAAGTGTGTTGACTTTAAACCTATGTGTGTAATGCGAGTTGATTTGGAGTAGTTATTCAGCGCTCTCGGAGTATCGCTACATGGTACTCTCAATCATTTACGCGGCGATAAATTATTTGGGGCAATAATTTATTTTTGTGGGGGTGTTTGAGAGACAATGGATGAACCACATAACGTGATGATAATATGGCAATGACACGTGATACCTCGGGAGTACCAATAATTAGCGGTTGATTTAAAGGTTTGCATATGATTATGGAAGTATGAATGAGGTTTTGGGAATGAGTAACGTTGCGTCACAAGTCCACCACAATTTCATGGGGTTGAACTCTCTCCTTTTATTTGCTCTATAAAAGTAGTAAGAACTCATGCAGCATAGATTAGATTCATTAGAAGGTACTGTAATGGAAGTTCGATGGGGCAGATCATTGAACAAGGAAGTTGATAATCACGAAAAGACAATTTTATTATACTCCATGTCTATTTTCACCTTAAAATTATGTATTGAACGTTTGAAGAAAACATAGGACAAGAAGTTGTCGGTTCAGGTTAAGGCTGAGTTTCTATTTCAATATTTTTGATATTTACAGACTACGAGTTGTGAAATTATCAAGTCATTCTCCTTATAGATATTATTTGGTTTGACCATTTGAAGTTCACAATTACTAAAAATAGCGAAAATGTATTAAAAATTCAATATAGTTGTGAAATCACCAATTAATTTTCCCAATAAATTTTTCCATCGCCTCCTAACAAATCAATTTAAATCGAATGAACGGTTATAATCTCAAATTAGGACTCAAAAAATGTCTCATTTAAAGTGGTAAACTTACCCTCACTTAAGCTTCTCTTCAAAAACAATTGCTCTCTCAAACATAGAGCATCTTCATTTAGTTTCTCATTTTGAATACTAATAGAAATTGTTTTTGGAGTAGAGGGTATGTTTTTTTACCGCAATATTTATGCTTTGTAAAACCCTAGCTTGTCTAGGTTTATAGATTTTCTTTAATCTAATCTATTTTAAATATCGACCCACCAATCAAAACTTTAACCAATCAATGAAACGAAATCAAACAATCGAAGAACACCAATTTACGTGGAAAATCCTAAATGGAAAAAAAACCACGGGAAGGAATCATGCACTAGTAACATTGTGTGATTACAAATAGACTTACTCGATGATCGTGTATCCTCACCACGAATCCTAAGCCCTACTTGCAGAATCCACGTACATCACACCCTTGCATGATCTCCACGTCTTGAATCCTCAAGCCTTCCAAAAGATTTGCCTTTCGAACTCCACAAAAAGACTTTGATAGAGAAAAAGTTGTTGTTGACAAATTAAACCCCTTGAAGATGATCACTAAGCATCCGGCCTTCAAAGATCTTCAAGGTGCATCCAAAAAACTCTTACCAGTATATCATATGTGAATAGCCGCTCAAAAAGATGTATTCTCGTTTCTTCCGTCACACTTTAACCCTAATTGATATCATTATATAGGCACACCTCGGTTGCTCAAGCAAGAACCAAGTTGCTCGAGCAACTAGTGAATAGGAGACTTGCTTGACAGGTTGCTTGAGCAAGTTTTGCAATACTGAATCTCATTAGCGAACAGGAGACTTGCTTGATGAGTTGCTTGAGCAAGGTTTGCAATATTTAACCGACTTTATTTGCTTCCAAAAATACCTGACTAAATACTACCACGCTCACAAACATTACATATTAAAGTGATTCATTTCCACAACCTAAACAGACATTCTATAAATAAAAAAATTACAGACTCGATAAAAAGGGGATACAAATAAATGTGTGATTTGACAATGGGATTGCCAACCAAAACCATAATCGAGCTGTTTGGAGCTAACATGCTTACATAGGAAATTTTTGCGTGTATATTGTCGGTTAATTAAGCTAGTATAATCATAACAAATTTTGAACACCTTACTTCTAATTTTGCTACAAACGGCTATTCATACATCGCCGCGAGCGTATTCATCAATTTGAACGTGGTTTTCTCCTTCAAAATATTGTGTGTGATAGACTTCGAGAGTGATGACCGCACCAAACTCATTGCCTTCTGATTAAGAACATCCCATTTTTCGTTCCACTCTTCTATTTTCTTCCCTTTTTCCTTACCCAACAACGGTCGGTAAAGATCCTTCTCATACAGATAGTAACACCTCGTATTTTAGTAAATGCCCATATTTAAAATGGCTTATAAAATTATTCTTTTTTATTACATAAAAATGGTTCTGGTATTATTTTGAAAAATATTATATATACTTAGGTATTTTTTTTAAGCTAGTTCGGTATCAAAATTAGCATCACAGAGCAAAGCGAGACATGTGTCAATGCTAGGAAGGATCCTTGAAGCCCATGCGGGAGTTTCCAGAAATAGGCGAGGTGGCATCCTACTATGGGGTACTTGGAGTCCAAGTAAGGAGCTTCCGAAAAGGGAGTGAGTTGACATTTTATTAGTGGGTAAATCACTAGGAAGTCATTACCCCATTAATTTCTTTGGAATTGTGCTTGAAATATTTGGTCTTTATTAAGTTAGTGTAGACTTGGTTCATTAGATGTTATTTGAGAGAATTCTAGATTCATCTAGAATTTGCTTAATTGACAAGTGTAAATATGCTTTTTCTCCTTTCACAGCACACTCACACTACATGCACAACACATGGCTAATAGAAAAAGAAAGGGGAGAGAAAATTCGGTCAGTGGATCAAGGGCCTCAATTTTAGGTATTGGGTAGTGTGCAATACATTCCTAGTTAAATCTCTTTTCAAAGAGTGTTTTTTTAATTCTCTCATTTTTGTACTCTTTTTATATCTAATCTGATTGTTAAGTTACTGTCACATCTTGCTTTGTGATATCGCGTGAATTGCAATCAAATAAAGGTAATTCGCCGAGTATTTTTTTTATTTTCCTAGAGATGTGGGTTCGACTCCCACTCGCGACCAAGTTTATGAATCAGAGAAAGCAGCAGCCCTCCTCCTTAGAGGTAGGGAAGGCAGAGAAATATTTGGCTAAAAGCCATGGAACAAATTGGTACACGTTCAAGCCCATCAGGTGAAGTGAGCAAGGAGGTATGAATGATTTCCATGAGGGAAATCTGTGTACTGTTATATGGCCCAAAATGGGGCACCGATTTGACCCCTAGTGGTGCTTGGCGCGTTACCAAGATGGGCCAAGGAAAGAGGCTACAAATGATGTATTGTTTCGCAATGATTCTTTTGATTTGTTACCATCTATTATCGAGCACGTCCTTATTTCAAGCTATAATTATTGTCCTCGTATTGCATATACTACTTGAATCCAGGCCATCTCTGTCCGATTCCAATTAAATAGCTGGTGCCAATGTAAAAATTCAATTTAGTGACGTGTGCTAGAGCAGAGTGTAATTTCAATTGGAGAGGTGGGGTGACGTACCACGAGCCCAAAAATTCTATTACCAAAGCCTCCCCAACATTTGTATATATATCCAACCGCCTCTTAACTCTGTTAATTCCCGCCCAATTTCATTTGCAGAGTCAGAGATTGAGAAAAAATTCAGAGATTGAGAAAAAATTCAATTTGACAAGTTTTGTTCAAGAATTGACATTCTTTTTCCACTTCAGATTTGCGTCAAAATTTGAAAAATGAATTCTTTTTGCATTCTGCGTTCAATTCGTTCAAGAAGGAACATTTGGAGCCTATCTTTCGAAAACTCTCCAGAAGTAGACTTTCGTAGCCTCGACAAGTTTTGTTCAAGAACGACTTCCACTTCAGAACGACAAATTCCGAAACTGAATTCTTCTCGCATTTTGTGTTTGATTTGTTCAAGAAGGAATAATTGGAGCGAACCTTTCAAAAACTCTTCGGAAACAGAATTTCGTAGCCTCGACAAGTTTTTCTCAAGAAAGACATTCTTTTTTTTATTCTAGATCGTCTGCAATCAACTAGCTGAGAGGTTTCTCATGTGTTAGAGATCTTCGGAAAACATACATCAAGCCAGCTTTCAGAAATCTCTCTCTTCAAGTCCTAGAGTATGAGAGGTTGAATGCTAGACAAATTCAAGCCGAAAACTGTTTTCAAGCTAGTCAACTTAGAGAGGTGAATATCAATCTCCAAATTGCACACACCAATACTGTCGGCGAAGACCTTAGTAACTTACCTGCCCAACGCATTGCAGCACATGCTCAAGTTTTATTCCATCAAGCCAAACTTACTGATCGTGAAACTAAATGCAATGATAGAAAGCGACAGATAAGAGGCCTAATGATAAACTTCAACTTCCAAACAACATGTGTGCTACAGTTTATGTACTTGTAATAGAACTAACCGATTTAGAAAATAAGAAAAATAAATTACACTAACACCCCTTCACAACTAAATAGATTACTATTAAGGCCTCAACGCTATCAGATTTTGGTAAAAATTTGATTCCACTTCATCTTCTTTTCTTTGAGCCAATTAGTCCTCGGGGATGAACACATCGCCCCCAACCGGGTGTGTTACCAGGAGCATGTTCAATCTCGTCTAACCTCCGACATCTAGCGAGGGCATAGAAATGTTTAACTCCCCACTAATGATTCCACATCCTCCAAATCAGTAGTTAATCCGCGACCTAATTTGTACCTGACTGTCAGCGTGAGGTTCAAGCCAGGTTCAGATCTTATGCAAGATTCGAACGTAAACCGTAGCACACATGTTGTTTGGAAGTTGAAGTTAATCATTAGGTCTCTTATCTGATGCTTTCTATTATTGCATTCAGCTTCACGATCAGTAAGTTCAGTTTGATGGAATAAAACTTGAGCATGTGTTGCAATGCATTGGGCAGATAAATTACTAAGGTCCATGCCGACAGTATTGGCGTGTGCAATTTGGAGATCGATATTCACCTCTCTAAGTTGACTGGCTTGAAAACGGTTCTTGGCTTGAATCTATTTAGCATTCAACCTTTCATACTCTTGGACTTGAAGAGAGAGATTTTTGAAAGCTGGCATGATGTATGTTTTCTGAAGATCTCTAACACTTGAGAAACCTCTCAGCTAGTTGATCGCAGATGATCTTGAAAAAAAAGAATGTCTTTCTTGAGAAAAACTTGCGAGGCTACAAAATTCGGTTTCCAAAGGGTTTTCGAAAGGTCTACTCCAATTATTCCTTCTCAAACAAGTCAAACACAAAATGCGAGATGAATTTAGTTTTTGGATTTTGTCAATCTGAAGCGGAAGTCGTTCTTGAACAAAACTTGTAGAGGCTACGAAAGTTTGTTTCTGAAGAATTTTCGAAAGATTAACTCCAATTGTTCCTTCTTAGACGAATTGAACGCAGAATGCGAGAAGAATTCAGTTTTCAAAATTTGACGCAAATCTGAAGTGGAAAAAGAATGTCGTTTCTTGAACAAAACTTGTCGAATTCAGTTTTCTCTCAATCTCTGACTTTGCAGATGAAATGTATTGGGCGGGAATTAACAGAGATGAGAGGCGGTTGGATGTATATACTGATGCTAGGGAGGCTTTGGTAACAGAATTTTTGGGCACATAGCACGTCACTGCACCTCTCCAACTGAAAATACACTTTGTCTAGCACACGTCACTTAACTGAATTTTTACACTGCACAAGTCAACTAGCACCAGCTATTTAACAGGAATCTGGCAGAGATGGCCTGGATTTAGGTAGTATGTGCAATACGAGGACAATAATTATAGATTGAAATAAGGACGTGCTCGATAATAGACAGTAACAAATCAAAAGAATCATTGCGAAACAATACATCATTTGTAGCCTCTTTCCTTGGTCCATCTTGGTAATGCACCAAGCACCACCATGGGTCAAATCGGTGCCCCCTTTTGGGCCATATAACAATACACTAGATTTCCCTCATAGAAATCAATCATATCTCCTTACTCACTTCACCCAGTGGGCTTGCACGTGTAGTGGGTGTAGACTAAGAAGGGGCTGGTTGTTATGTAAATTGATTCCTCTCTCTTTTCTAATTAAGATGAATGAACGGCTCGGATCGTTTGTGTGAGACCCAAAAGTGAGTCCCCAAACCGATCTATGCATTTTTTGTGTACCAAATTTCTATCCCCTTTGAATTATCGATCTGTAATTACGTCACCAATTCCGTTTGCCTCTATAATTGAATTTGCATTGTTCATCTTTCTACTTAATTGAAGCCAGGATTAGTGTTTACTTACTTATTCAAGTTCCCATATGCCTTTTTATTGATGAGTTTTTTCAAAATATACAAATAGAGCCATCATACGATTTATGCTTGTTACTATTTTTCCTTTCATGTCTGCCTAAACTAAAGTAGTTTCTCAATTGGAACTACTAAGCCTTTTCATGGAAAAGACATCTTATTCTGATGATGGATGACCCACGTACATAGCGTGATGATGATATTTATTTATATGAAATATGATATAACAATGTCACATGGTACTTCGGGAGTACCCATAATCAGCGGTTGATTTGAAAGTTTGCATATGATTATGGAAGTATGCGTCACTAGTTCTATTTTGATGTTATGGGCCATATTTTCTTTAGACCTTTGGTTCGCCACAATTTGATGGGGTTGAACTCTCTCCATTTATTTGCTCTATAAAAAATAGTAAGAATTCAAGCAACTTTATTATACTCAATGTCTATTTTCACCTAACAATAATGTCTATTTTCACCTTAAAATTATATATCTTGAATGTTTGAAGAAATTATAGGACAACAATTGTTGTTTCAGGTTAAGGTTGAGTTTCTATTTCAATATTTTCAATATTTATGACTAGAAGTTTTGAATTATCGAGTCATTCTCCTCATATATATATTATTTGACTTGACAATTTGTAGTTCGAAACTACTTAAAATAGTGAAAATGTATTAAAAATTCAACATAGGTGAAATCACTAATTCATTTTCCCAATAATTTCCCCTCCCGTGTTGCTAAAAAATACGCTTGACACGTCAGATAGTAGTTCTTTATTTCTTGCCAACTCAGCAGTTCGTGGGCTTCTTCTGTACCCTATCCGGCGCATCCTAGGGGTACTTTGGCTAACTTGAAAAAACTAGATTATTGGATTATTTGGTTTTGTCCTTATTCAAATTTTTTTTGCATTTGTTGATTTTCGGTCGATTTTTTGTGATTTCTTGACTTGTCTCGACGAGAGGAATTTAAAAAGTATAAAATTATTAGCCAAACTTAAAATTTTGTGAATAATGACGAAAAATAATCCAAAAAATCGATTTTTTGGAGTATTTTTCGTCTTTATTCACAAAACTTAAAATTTGGCTTATAATTTTATACTTTTTAGATTCCTCTCGTTGAGATAAACCAAAAAACTTCAAAAAATCGACCGAAAACCAACAAATGCAAAAAAAATTTGAATAAAGACAAAACCAATAATCCAATAATCTAATTTTTTCAAGTTAGCCAAAGCACCCTAGTTTTTACCCCGCACCCCAGAGGAGCCACAGCGCGATACTTGTTCTCTCTCTCTCTCTCTCTCTCTCTCTCTCTCTCTCACTGTTATATCCTCTGCCCAAACCCTAAAAAGCTTCGACAGAAGTCGCACGACAACGTCTGCGGCTTTCGTATCTCAGGTATCGTTATATCGTATTCATAGTTTTTTATTATTCTTTCCTTTTTTATGCCCTAGTTCTTCTGTATTCCAGACTTTCCGTCTCTCTCATCCCTTCTCTCTCTCCAAACTCGTGTTTGTTGATGAGTTTGATTTGGGATTTGTTTTGGAAACTAAATTACGTAGCGATTAGCTGTTGTAAACATGCAACAAACAATTATTGCCTGTGCCTTTGTTATCATTTGTATTTTGATGTTCGAAATCTTTTATAAATCGTGTTCCGTGGTCTATTGCATCAATAGAATAAGGCCTTGCATAGTTTTTTCTGAAAAAAGAGTGTCTTTTTAATTATGGTAATCGGATGTAATTTAACCTGCTATATGGTGTAACCCAGCTAGTCCTCTCACCCCTAAAAATTTTTGACTCGCTAGTTTTTGTGAGTGTGTATTACGCGTTTTGTTCTAGGCTTCTAGCTACGCAGGTGGGTTGGTGAAAAAGCATTGAAATATATAATGCCCACGGATTTTAATGACTTGAAGATTTAGGCGGTGGTAAAGATTTAAGATGGAAAGAGGTAGTGTAAGGATGTGAAATATGGAGATTGGAAAGTAACATTCTTGACTAATGGGGAAAGGTAGACCAAAATAACACAATACGCTGAAATCAGTACCCCTTAGCAGGAAATGGGTTGATTGAGGATGGTTTGTTTATTTAGGTGGCAGTATTTGCTGATTCTTGGTGGTTTGTCTATTTTTTGGTTAGGTTGTGCTTTGTGGCTGATTGTTTCAATTATTGTTGTGCGTGCATGCAAGTTGGGAGTGTATCATAGGATGGCATCTGTATCCAGTCAGCCACAGTTCCGCTACACACAAACCCCATCAAAGGTGCTACATTTGAGAAACTTGCCATGGGAATGCACAGAGGAAGAGCTGATTGAACTGGGGAAGCCATTCGGTAAAGTTGTTAACACAAAATGCAATGTTGGAGCAAACAGAAATCAAGCCTTTATAGAGTTTGTAAGTGCACCTTGATATTTCCACCTCTATGGGTCCGTCCATTCTTTTGATATTGTTTGATGATTCTGGAAACCATTGTGTATCTTTTAACCTTTTGCAGGCAGAATTGAATCAAGCAATTGCAATGATATCGTATTATGCTTCATCCTCAGAACCGGCTCAGGTAAGAGGGAAAACTGTCTACCTACAATATTCCAACAGGCAAGAAATAGTGAACAACAAAACCACTGCTGATGTTGCCGGAAATGTGCTGTTGGTAACAATTGAGGGCAACGATGCACGCCTTGTCAGCATTGATGTTTTACACTTGGTAAGTAGTTACATCTATGTTAACGAAATAACTGGTTGCTGAGAGATTTTGTCTGTCGTTTTCTGTAATTAGGTTGTAGTTGTAGGTCATGGTTTGTAAAACTTTTATTTGACTCAAACATGCATGGATCAGCAGGCCCATTTCAAGGATATATCTTCACTGGCAGCTTAACGCTTTAGGAGAAACAGCGCATGTGTGTTTGTCTCCTTTCTCCTTGCTTAACACTGACTCCTTCTTCCCTTCTTCCTCCTCATTTACCCTTCCCTACCATATTAGAGTTCAGATGCTTTTATTTCTTTTTGTTTTGGCTCGAATGTTGTACTGTAGGATAATTGCTGGTAGTGGAGATATGATATTGTTTCATTGTCTTGCCTAAGCAATGATCCAATCCCTGCAATAGTCGATTTCTGGTTCTCGTTGTTTATTAGGTCCAGTATCGCATTTGGAAAGCGTGCTTACACTCAAACACATGACAGACAATGGGTGGGGATGGGGGTTTGGGGAACCACCAAACTTTGATTTTATGAGATCCCATCAGCATCCTTCAACTATGTTTCTAGATAGTTCCATAGCCTTCAATTCAGCCCATTGATTTCGGGATAAACAAGGGCATATTATCAGGAAAAGAAGACATGCAAGAAGGCTTGATTCACATTTCACGACGGGGAAAACACAGTCATGGTTGGGCAAACCTTAAAACAGAGAAAATACAGAAATATATGCCTAGAGAAAAGCTCTCACACCTCACTTTCTTCTCTCCCTTTTGGAGGAGGGGGAGATCTCAAATTATGTTATGGTGATATGCGTCTAGGATTTCTTTTTGGCTCTACAGTCTTAAAAATATTTATTGTTTTTGAAGAGGAGAAAAAGAAAAGAAAAAGAGTTACTCATGAGTAGTCTTAAATTACTCTTGCCACAAATTGGTCTTGGATTTTCTATTGAAAGCTTAAGAGTTATTTCATTTGCTGGCTATTTAATTTCATGCGTGCTACCTCACCTATTTCTCGTTCTTCCTGATAGGATCTCTTCACGTAAAAATAATGGGTTTCTGGTGGATTTGGCTAAGGATGTTTGTGCTGTAACTTATTGGCATTGTTCTTGAATTAGAATATTGAACTGGTTAAAGCTCATCAAATTTTTTGTGTTGTCTTTTGTGAAGGATTTTGTGCGTAAGTTATTTTTCAGTATCCATGTCAGCAATTTTTCATGTCTTCACTCATGGGAAAAAGTCTGGGTGGTGTATTGTTTTTCTCATAGTACAGCTTCAGAATACCCCTCTTCGACGGACAACCCTTTGATGTCTAGGACATTATATAAAGATTTCGGATTTACCTTGCTCTTGTCATCATGCACGTATTCCTCACTTTTAGTTTCAGTTTTAGTCTTCTACCAATAAGTCAATCAAAATTATTAGTATTTGTATTGTTTACCCACTGAGTTCTGCTTGGCACTGTTTTTGAGAAAGGATTTTTAAATTTGCAGGTATTCTCAGCTTTTGGATTTGTGCATAAGATTACTACCTTTGAGAAGACAGCTGGGTTCCAGGTATGTGACTGCATGTGTACATTGGCATGAGCGGAATATTTCTTCGTCATCTTATTTCTTATCAATTTCCTTTTGGCTTCTACCATTCCTGACAACACTACAACACTATCTCATCGCCTGTGTGATCTTTTTATCAGGCTTTGGTGCAGTTTTCCGACTCTGAAACTGCCTCTTCCGCAAAAGAAGCCCTTGATGGAAGAAGCATTCCGAGGTGATCTTGGATTTATTTTTTGGCCTAGGATGTATTCAACTGTTATGGATGGTATATTGGTAGACGGGGTGCACATACATTGGGGATGGACATCTGTCAAGCCCCTTTTTAAGAAACTGCTAGAGGGGTACACACATACTCCTTATTGCTTGTATCTCTCCTTCCTTGCACAGTTCTTTCATATTAGCCTTTTGAGCTTTCTTTGTTTACCAACATCCCTATTTCTCTGGATACCCTTGTAGATGGTTGCAGCAAGTGTAGCATCCGTCAATTAGAAAAATATGCTGTACACCAAGGCTGGCTGAAATAGACCAAAGCAGTTAAACATGTAGGCTGTATAAATGTAATCTAAAGTGATGTCATCAGGTTCCTTGAATATAATGATAGGTCATTGATCATATTGGAAAAGGGACTTAAATGGATCATGAAATTGTAGTTCCTGGCCCATATGTGTGCTCCACTAACGAACTGTACAGTTTGTATTCACTTGCACTTGTGGGTTATACATCTCATTTGTCCTTTAATATTCTTGTGTGGTGATCAATTTGATTTGTAATCCTGGATATGTTTCAGCTATTTAATTCCAGAGTTGGGACCATGTTCCCTCAAGATCACATATTCAGCGCACACAGATTTGAGTGTGAAATTCCAAAGTCACCGTAGCAGGTATGTTCGACTTCAGTAGTTACTGTTCACAGACCATAAGAAGGTCTACTTATGAGCTTTTTTTCATTCTGTTAAACTGCTTTCTATTGACTCAGGGACTACACTAATCCTCTTCTCCCTGTTGCTCCGTCAGCCATAGATGCAACTGGTCAGGTAAACCATGGAAATTGGCAGTTTATTGGTTATGCCATGCGATGTCTAGGGTTATCGTGATGAGGTGGAGTTTGCAATATGCTTTAGCATGTTAAACACTTGCAGTGTACCAAGAACACGGTAGATATGTAGGGTTATCTGGTCCCATAGGTGTCATTTCTTTCTGGTACTACCATCAATTAGGAGTATGTCCTTCTGCCAATTCTTATTGTTTTGACTTATTTATGCTTAGTTTCTTGAAATTATCCGTTTTTGGCCCGAAACCATGGTTCTTTGTACAGTCTTGCTCTGAAACCATGTTGCATGTGTCAAAAGTGTTGGACAAGATGACATGCACCATTCACTATTCACACTTCATCAGAGGTTTCTGCATAATTTTGTTGGCTATCTGAAAGTAAATGTTATTGCCTGTTTTTATCTAAATGTGGCAATAACTCGCAATTGCAGTTTACTTTGGGTTTGGATGGGAAAAAGCTAGAGCCTGAGAGCAATGTTCTTCTTGCATCTATCGAGAACATGCAATATGCAGTGACCTTGGATGTTTTACACATGGTATCTGGCATTTCTACTTTTTTCTTCTTCATTCATCTCTCTCTTGATTATTTATCTTGATTCTTTTTCCCTTCACCTGATTTGTGCTCAGGTCTTCTCTGCTTTTGGGCCTATCATGAAGATTGCCATGTTTGATAAGAACGGAGGAGTTCAGGCATTGATTCAGTACCCTGGTAATTTGAAAACTTAACACTCAACTCATGATTGTTACCATTTTCCAAAAATCACTCATAAGTTGTCAAAATGCCTGGGTAATCCAATGCAGTGGCCCTGTTGTTAGATAGATTTGGCCAGTTATATGCCGAATTGGTTGCCCAAAAAATCTCAGACATCGTGTAATGTCTATTTCCCCATTGCTTTCTTTGGTTATTGGCAATAACTTTCTGTTTGTTCTGTTCCTGTTTGGATCATAGACTAAATTTACCAGATAACAATTTTCATGGTTGTGTCCTTTTGGAAATTGAGCCCTGTGAATCCAAGTCAGTTGACTAGATGCCCAATCCCCCGTTGTAATCAGACGGCTTTGTTTGCTTATGTGCAACGGCTTTAGACTTCACATGGTGGTTGCCATCATTTCATTGGCTCTATGCTGCTTTAGCTTTCTGAATTTTTGTGGGGAATAATATCTGAAAATGATAATATGGAACTTATTTAATATTGACTTCTCATGTAAAATATTCTTGTTGACATGAAAGTTGACTACAATTTAACGTTTTGTGCCTGGTTTATATTTTTATTTTGAAATATGAACTTACCAAAAGAGAGGTCATGGTTTGTTCAATGCCTTAAGTTTGGGGGTTGCTGTAATAAGGTGTTGATATTGGAATGGGCTTGCAGATGTTCAAACAGCTGTTGTTGCCAAAGAATCCTTGGAAGGGCATTGCATATATGATGGAGGGTTTTGCAAGCTTCACATTTCATATTCACGCCATACTGATCTCAGCATCAAGGTATTGTAACTAAACCTTTTCATAGCAAGTTCATTTACAAAAGCTTGGTAGTCATCTCTTGGAGTTTTGCATCTAAATGCTTAAGATTCTGCAAGGATGTGATGCCATTTTAGGGTTATATCCTGTTTCTAGGTACTAAATTTCAAATCAAGGACCAATTAACTTGATTGCATGAGATTGCTTTCATTTTTCCCCCTTTCATTCTGCAACTATTTTTCTTGTTTCTAATGATATTTGTTGGGGCCGGAGGGAGATGGTCTCGTTTCGGCAATTTGGCCTATGTATGTTGAGACAATAGCTCATTAATGATTTTCAGGTGAACAATGATCGAAGCAGAGATTATACAACGCCAAATGCTCCTATGTTGAACGTTCAACCCTCACTCCTTGGGCAACAACCACCAGCATATCCAATGGCGGGTCCAGGCCCTCAACAGTATGGTGGCCCCCAGTTCCCTCCAGCTCCCCAAGGGCTTGGAATGCCTCAGCAACCAGCAGGGTGGGGCCCATCTGCCACATCAGCACCCCAGTCGACCCCCCTACAGATGCATAATCATCCCTACATGCAACCTGCAAATATGGCTCCTGGGATGATGCAGTTTCATAACCAAAATGGGCTACCGCGTGGGATGCCCCCTTACCAACCACAACAGTGATATTATCATGATTTTTTTATCCTGTTTTTCATTCTAAGTGGAGGTGGCAGTTTTCAATTGGTTTGCAGAATATGCTTTGGCTGAGGTTGTTACTGAAGACCAACCAAATTTGCCAATCTGGGTATCTGACATCTTAAAACGATAACTTTCTTTCTTTTTGTTTTTCCTTTAATGTTGACATTTGAATTCTAAAGCAAGATCAGCTCATGAAGGGCTTCTTATTATTGTAGGTCTGCGATAAGGCTGTCTCCTTTATTGTACTTCGTATCTATGCCTGCCCTTTCTCTTTCGGATTAAATAGATGGCCTGCTTAGTTTTTTGGTTTATCCCTTTCAGTTTAATGTTCCCATATTTTTACATTGACTGGAGATCTTGGCTGCGGCATATTGTTTTATAGAGACTACAATTAGTAATATCTTGCACTTACAGGTAATAGTTTCACCGAATATTGTCGCTGAGAGAGTATCCTACATAGGTTAACCCTGTGTGGCTCATATAACATTTCAGAGGGGAAAAGGGCACTTCTACCGTTATTTACTTTGTTCCTTATTGGTTCTCGCTATTTTTATTTCTTTTAAGTTAAGTTCTTTTTCTGCTGCGTTTAGAGTTTCATGGGATTTCAGGGCAATTGGGGAATTCTTGATCTAGCCAGAAAAAAATCTTCTGGTCAGCAATAGGAAGGACCAGGGTTCCACTCTGAGGGCTTATTAGTTATTACTGCAGCAAACCCATCACTTTTTAATTCTAATAGAAGGGGTGGACCCAAAGTGTCGAGAGAGGAGGGTTCTCGAGAGCTTCTCAAGCCCAGTCTTCTTTTTTCAGCCGCCTTCCCCCTCCTTTCTTCCCTCTTCCTAGTGGCTCCTCCCGTCCAGATTTCTCCTCTCCTACCTCCTTTGGTTGCAACTCTGTTATTGTGGAGAGAAGATCTCACATTCGCCTAGGGCTTGGGATTTTAGATCTGGATTTTGGCTCTTGAATCAAGTGGTTAGGGTGACAGTTTTTTTAGCTCTTCAACAGTGATGGTACAAGTGTCAAGATGCAGATCTAGTAGCAATCATCCACCCACCTCTACCGGTGGCAGTGATGGGTTTGACGTCAGAATTGGACGACTTTTCTTGTATTTTGTTTTGTTGTTTTTTTACTGTTGCTGTTGTGATTTTTTTTCTTGTTTAATACTAATACGCGATGTTCTCCAGGAGGAGAAAACCCATATCTATTTTTTCGTTCCACAGTAAAGAGGAGAAACGAAAAAATAATTTGGAGTTTCTTGTCCAACTAAAGTGCATGCACAATGAAAAAAAAAAAAAAAACTGAAATAAAAGGACGGGAACAACCAACTGCCAGCTTGTCAATACTTTCTTTAGCATTTCCCAAAAGAATCCATTCCTATTCAAAGCACGAACCTGGCCAGCAAAAAGAAAAAGGCCTTACAAAAATAACCACGCATGTTAATTTCACAAGTGATCCACGATCTCCATGTACGGCTGCGCCACCATTTTAGGATATCCCTCTTTCACCATCTAGATGTTGTACTTGTAAATTGAGAAGCTGACATTTTAGAAAGCGAGTAAAGATGCCTATATGCCCAACAAAACACACAGATCTCATCGGAATCTCAATGCTAGCCAGCCGAAGAGGCCACTTGGCGAGCCGCAAGCCTAATTGGGAATTTCCAACATGTTGGCTTGTGGAAAGATAATAGAAAAAGATAATTATGGGGTGCAGCGAAATTAAGAAAACAGGCCATTGTTCTTTATAACAATACGCAACAAGCTAGCAGTTGACCTTTTCTCACATGCACCAACAGCGAGCTACAACTAAGCTTTCACATGGAAAATAAATAAACACACCCCAACTCTTTTGCACCTGAAGCAATGACATGCACACCCAAAAGATCCGATAGAATGAGAGCTTGGTCTTCCATTTTCACTTTCCAATCAAATGATGGGGTTTCGGAATCTTTCATAAAGATGTGCTTCTTATGCTACTAACAGGAAATCCGGCATAATTTAAAAGACCAGGACACGAATCATAACAAACAAAAGGAAGAAGAGTGCAAGTGTAAGTAGAATGTGGAGTAACATCTACTACCCGTCCGCCTCCACAGACTCTGGGAATGAAAAAGCCAAGGAGAAGCTTCATCCATGGTGTATAATCATAGCCTCCACCACAAATCTTGATTTGATGGTCACATCTACATACGGTCAATGGGCTCGGTCCTGTCCTGCACTGCCAATCGTTCTGACACATCAGCAAGTGATTTGAGATTGCATTTGATTAAGGCTTCTACAAAGTAGCAGGTTTCATCCTTGGTGTTTCCGTCGGGCACATCTACAACAAAGGATTCTATCACCAGAGTCCCTGGTCTTCCATCAATGACTTCTGGGTGGACAGAAAGGATTGAAGAGTAGTTCTGGAAGATAGGGAAAGAAAATTAGAACAGCAGGGAAAGAAAATTACAAAGCAAACTCAGTCCAATCCATCCTACCAATGACCGTGGGGCAATTTTTTATGGGCTCTTTGATTAGCATAACAATTTTGGCAGTGAATGTATTCAGAAGGCTAACTTCATCGTGAATATGTATATTCATTTCCCGTTATTTTTTCTAGCTATCCAACAAATTACATCCAGAGTGGGAAGCACACCTAGTTTTTCATGTATCTCCACTAATGAGAGAACACAAAATCTAGCAGGATCATGATGAATAATATAGCCAGGTTCATCTATCATGAAATCAAACAAAATTAGCCATGGGGCTACGCTGACACCCTGCATTTTACACCACTCTGGTGATTTCTTAGCAAATCATGATTCACAATCCAAGCCATTCAACCTGGTATCATGTGAACTGTGAAACAATCGTTCCATGCAGAGATGCAGATATAGAGCATATTGTGCACTCTGTTACAGTGGCACCAGTACAATGAGAGACTTCAGGAAAACTTTTCATTAACTGAAAGTATGTATATACCTTCACACTCAATTTAGCCAATTTTGCAGAACAAAACCTAGGAAATGCATATTACTTACATCTCAAGCACATTTACTTAGTAATTTGAATGTTCTTAATCCAAAAGGGAAGGAGTCACTTTTTCCCAATAAAAATTTCTAGAAGCAAAACTCAAATACGCAAACAGAAGCGAAGATAGCTAAAATGAAAAAGAAAGAGTTTTCCAGTTTTCATACCCTGAGTCTGTGGTCGCCACCGACAATCCTGATGCTAAGGATATGCTCCTCATCGTCAAGAAGTTCCAGTCTTTCAGTGCTGGTTGTGGCTGGAAGCCCAGATTTAACATCAACTTCTCTCAGACTACCAATTTCAAGATTTCCTTTCACAACGCACCTGCTGATGAATGGCTTGTACTTTTGTGGTTGATCAAATCTCCTCACCAAGGACCAAACCTGAGTGAAAACAGAAATATTTTGAGGGAGTACTCAAACAAGATATTGAACCTCAATAGACCAATAATTCGTAAATCTCCTCAACATCCAAATAATTGGAGAGCTTATAGCCACAACTTTCCAGCATGAGGTCACGTAAAAAAATTGCAGAACCTAAGGCTCTGTTTGGAACCTGAGGAAAGAAGTTGACAGGAGAGGAAAATAAAAAAAATTCCTCCTTGCTTGTTTAGTTCCCAGTTCATGGAGAAGAGAAAAGAAAGACGAAGGGAAATGAAAATGGAAGTCAGATTTCTTCAAGTGGGGCATAGAGAAAAGGGAGAGAAATTTGGCACTTAGAGTTTACTTGAAAAAAACAATCCTCCTGACACTCTCTTGAAACCAAACAAAGAGAGTTTCTTTGTATAACCAAACAGTATGAAATTCTTACTTTTCCTCTCTATTTCTCTTCCTTTCCACATCTTCTCTCAAGTTCCAAACAGAGCCTAAAAATTGCCCAACATTTTGCCTAATGAAGTACAGTGGGTATTCAGTGTTTTTTAGGAAATTTGAGGGAGCACAAACTCTTATCTCTTTATCGCCAAAATTACCTTCAGGATAATGCAAGTGCTTCATATTTTGTCCATACGGCAGTAAATAGCACAGAACATTATTATGCATATCTTATCCCTAGAATATTTCTTCAACATTTGCCAAATAAATATATATCCACAACCCTTTTTGGTCCAAATAAGGGAAAATTTTCAACCAACCAACAACAGAGTCTTCTGAGAGAGAGAGAGAGAGAGAGAGAGAGAGAGAGAGAGAGAGAGATCTAACACAAGACTGTGAAAGCATTTAAAAGGTATACTCAATAGTCAATTCAATATTGAGAAAGCAAGAAATAAAAACACTAATTCAAAAGCAGTCAACAATATGGGCCACAAAAAAAACAATTTTGCAAAATTCAGCTGGGCCTAAAACAACACCTTATTTATCATCAAAACAACAATAAAAGTTTGAAAAAAATACATGAGATTCACAATTCATCCGTTTCCCAAGCAAGAGAAATTGAGGCCAGCCAATAGGAAGAAAAAAACTTCAACAATACAGATCAAATTGCAAAGAATCCGTCAAACATAAAAAGTCAATAACAGCAACACTAAAATCATCTAAAACCAGAAATCTAAGCAATTGCCCGCCATGGATTTCATAAAACATCATCTAATCTCAATCAAATCCACATTCCAACTGGTCTGGACAGGGCAAACCTAAGTTAGGGAAAAATCCTGATGCTCTTGTCGATTTGAATCTGATTCAATCTAATTTGTGTTTCGCAGTCTATTGCAATAATTGAAACTGTAAATCCTAGGTTCTAAATACTATTAATATGCAGCCGATGTAACTCAAACTCCATTCATCTACGGATACACAGTGAAATTTGATGTGAGTGGTGGATGTACTCAAATACATGGTTGGGAAGCACGTAATTTTCGCGTTCTTATTTCTATTCTTCTATTTGCGCGTTCTGTGTTTATTGGTTTGACCAAATTCTCAACAACTCTGGTTAGATTGTCGCTATTTTTTTTATAAAAAAAAAAAATTCGATAACTAATTCTACACACAAATAGATGTACAAAACGAAGAGGAACCGAAAATTAGCGAGAGAGAATTACCAGATGGACAGGGGCCTTGATGTGTTTGACGAGGACCGAACTGCATTGATTCTCAGCGGGATAGTGCCTGTGGTGATTCCGTATGTACTCTCTCTCCACGCTGCTAAATCCATTCGCGTTCATCTCTGTGTACATATCTATAGCAAACTCCTTCCGAAGTCAGCTTTCTCTCTCTACAACCCAAGCATCAACACAAACCCTCTCTCTGTAACACGTCCTGTACGTAATTATTGACCGGTAAAGCGTCCGATCACCGACATGAAAACTTTCCGACGAACTCGCCTGGTTTTTCGGCTTCTTCGACTCGAGAGTTGACTCAGTAACCTCCGAAAGCCACCGCCATAGCCAATAGTGGTAGTATTTATTTGCAGAAGCAACCTCCACCCACTACAATCTCATCGTCTGCAATATAATATAGACGATACAATGTATATGTATATATACATAGTATATTGATGCACTGTTCATGTATTGTAGGAGAAGTATTTTTTTTCCCGTTTCTTATCGCTTTCTTTGGTTTCAGTATTATCCTGAAAGCACTTCGATATGCCCCCGGAAGCTTCTCCATTTACTAATGCGCCACTGTTTTGTCCGTTTCTTCGTTCTTTTTCTAATGTCTAAATTGCCCTTCGGCTGATTTTAGTTGAAGCGTGAGAAATACTATGGGTATATCACTCATGCACACCAAATTCACACCAAGCTGATGTGACGGGTGAGAAGAAATCATCCGTGTGGCTCACCCAAAAAATAGGTTTGCTATGGGTACACCAATCATGCACACCAAGCTTTTCCCGAGTTACTGAATTTTAGATTGCCCTTCCAATGCGAGAGCTCTTTTATTTTAAATCCAGACGATTAATTGTCAAGATAGAAGGTTCCAAATTTAGTTGGTAGGGCCAACTAACTCATGAGGACAACAGAGCCCCACATGCTTATCCCTCACTTTGGGAAAAAAGTGTGATTGTTCATATATAGTTCCGCTCAGGTGATCTTAAATGTTCGGGGGTATTGTTGTAAATTTCAAATATGAAAATAAAAAAAATTCTTAGTATCTTTTTAAACCAACAAAGTCAGGATAAACTTTATAAATAAGCGAAAGTGAGCTACCGAGTTTACGAGGTGAAGGAGTACCCCAGATCAAATAAATAAATAATTAATTACGAGCACGTCTGGTCAAACTCTTCTTGTCTATAACACGAGTCATTGTCAATGATGTAAATTTCAAACGTGAAAATACAAAAAATATATATATTCTAATTATCTTTTTAAACCGACAAAGTCAGGATAAAATTTATAAATTTAAATTTGTCTCCAGCATAGACCAAAATTTATAAATCTAATGAAGCTGGTGGGTTATACGTATATTCGACCTTGATTATCTGAGTTGTTCTTGTTATACTAGTATTTTACGTACAAAATTGTTGTTTTGAAAATTTGTGCAACTTCATATTTTCAAATTTTGTTTAGTCTTCAAAGTATGAAGATTTTAAATTAGAGAAGACTTGTCGACTCAAGCTTCCATTCTATTTCATCCAATGGTAAACATCTGCAATTTAAGCATATCATTTGTCAAAACGAAATCCTACCCTCCAAATTATATCGGGCTAACGGTCATTATCAGTTGCATTGATCATTTGATTAGGGGATGAATTCCTGGGTTTCAAATAATATTTTATGGGGTGTTTGGAAGACTTATTTTCAGATTTTCATTTTTAAGTTTTTGGCTTTTTCGAATTTTTAGATTATGGTCAAAATATATTTTGAATTAAGTGGAATATTTGAGAGAACTGTGCAAAATGTATTTTGCAATATGACTAGTATTTGAGAGATATTTGCAGAATACATTATGTTGGTCCTTCTTTTCTTTTTCTTTTTTTTTATCTTCATGGAAAAATGAAAAATGAGAAATCAAAAAACTCCTCCCACTCTACTTTTGGTTTCTCCTCCTTAAACATCCAAAAGGAAAAATTCATTATCCCAGAATGAGTTTTAGTGAAGAATATTCAAATAGTCAAAAGCTGAAAAACAAAAAATGCAAATGCAAAAAGTAAGAGGCCAAACAAAATGCTAAAACCTTACGTTTTATTGGTACAAATTCATTTTTTCCTAATACGAGTACTATTATTTGTACTGAGCTGCCTTTGACTTTGAGCTTGGTCCCTACCCTATGAACCAAAAGTAATAAAAATTCACTTGGACTTTTGTAAGTAGGCTATATAACTCAGCAAAATAAAATAAAATAAACCAAGCACAATAAATTCCGAACCAAAATAAATGCTTTTTACTTTACGTAGTTTTTTTTGCAAGAAAAATTTTTAGAATATTTTTGTCACCAGACTCACTGCTGAACTAAAATTTTGGAGAATAATGATAGTGACACAAACTTTGTGCCACAACCAACCACAACCACACTCACATGGGGCGTGGGGCCCGCAAGTGGGGCTCATGTGGGACCCACACCCCATGTGAGTGGGGTTGTGGCACAAAGTTTGTGTCACAATCATTTTTGAATTTTGGAACCGCCTCGGGGGGAGAATTGCAACTTGTATGACAAGGTCTTAACCAATCCACCTTAATTGCAGGGGATGTATGGACAAGAAACGGGTCAATGATTTCAAGGGATGGAGAGGATGTCTTTGACATTTAATTTCTGTGAGTAGATAAGGTTGAAAGTAATTTCTGATATTCTGCTAAACTTTTGGCATCTGTCTTGATCAAGTGCTAATCTATCGGTTCATGAGACTGGAAGACTGTTTATGTCAGAAAAAGTCATCCCTTGAAATTTAATCCCGGCAAATAATTCTTCATATACTTGGTGCTAGAAAAAATGGTTAAAAATACTGAAGTGGTGAAGGTTTTTTTTATGACGAAACATTCCCATCGCAACAACTATTTAATTTTTCCCCTCCATCAGCTTCTGAGTATTTACCCTCGCTATGTTAACCTATTTTCACCGACGCAATAAGTTTTTTGCAAGCGACGCTTTAGCGTGCTTTTGAGTTTTCGCAAGTGAATTTTACTATATTGATCATCTATAGGATTACCCGTGTCTTAAAAACATTGTCAACGATGAATTGATTTCATATGTTCTCTTAACCTGGATGCACAGTGTAACAACAGCTACAGTTTCTTTAGTCCCGAATATTAATATATTTACGGCAATTTTTTTCATTTTCAAACTGATAACGTGTGATGATGGGAGCCAAAGAAAAGTGAGGAGAGTAATGTAAATTAGCAGCCAATACTTGTAGCTCACATGTGACACACGAAAAAAATAATATAGGGTTGGGGTCAATAATGGAAGTATCACACAAAAGTGGGTGATTCACATGCGCCCAACTACTCAAATCACACCTGCATTTTTTTTTATTAATCGGAGCACTAAACAAAATATCTGCAATTGGAAGACTGAGACAAAGATTTTATTGGGAAATTTTGGGGGAAATTATTTTTGCACTCCACTTTTGTGTAAAATTGCATATCAAATTTTATCTTTCAGTGAATAATCACGGCAGTCGGTTCGAGAATCAACGGTCCGGATTAAATAAAATTATCCTACACGTAAATTGGTCAGGATTAAATCTCTTTAATCTGCACCATGATTGCGGAACCGACGGCCGTGATTGTCCACTAAATGGGTATAGTGAGCTTACTCACTATATTGGAGCACTAAAAGACAACAATTGGAGTGCATTTACAAAAATAAAAGCAGAGTGCGAAATTTATTTTTGCAATATTTTGTTCTAGCATATGGCATCATCAATTGGTGGAGTGATTTGATTAGGTGGGGTAATTATTGTGTAATTAATTCCGAAAGAATCGTTTCTTAATTTGGACAGACGTAAACCCACCGAGAGAGAATCAGAAAAAGGTGATTAAAATTGCAATAGTGTGATCTGTTATCAGCATTTTGGAACCATCAATTTAAAATTTCACAAGGTAGTTGATGTTTTGTCAATCCACTAGGATTAGCATCATAAACTTTGTTGTTGAGGTTATTTCTGGAATCTTTTCCATCTAATATATTGTGCTCGTACTACAGCTCATATTTTTCTGAATGAACTTGGCTATGATATGCATCCAATTGTAGCTCATTCATCTTGCAGTCACCGCCGCGAGACACCTTCGCCAGTGTCGAATGGGAGTCCAAATATTCGTCACCAAGGCAGATCGGATCCAACAGCCAGAACCCATCACAAACTGCCCATTGTATTGATGAAGAATGTTTTTCTCACCTAATTTGCATATAAGAATACTTTAGAGGTCCATGCAAGAAAAGTCAAAACAGAGTAGCCTATCAGTTTACCCTATCTAATTTGGAAGGTTTTAACATGCTGCTAATACAGTGAACCAAGAAATTTGACTCCTGATAGAGAGGGAAATGACCACCTTGAAAAAGACTGCACAAGGTCTCTTTGGAAGAATCTTTCCTAGATTAGAAAGCAAAGAATAAAGTTACACATACATTATTTCAAACGTGAGTTCTGGAAACGCTTCCAAATAATTGCAGCAATATCTTCTTACTTTTTAGCTGCTCAGGGGAGATTTTAAGGCAACTCCTTTCTTTTCCTTTCCCTTTTTTATTATTTTTTTTTCCAGATGTTAATATGTTAACTGAGTTAGGTTACTACAACGAATATCAATATCGTTCCATCAGTTCAAACCCAAAGCCCCCTAAGTACTAGTACACAACCAACTGAGCTCGAAACTCTGGTCACACAACCCCTTTGAACATGCGAAAAAAGAAAACATGTGGAACTTGGGTTATACTTTGCTTGTTTTGGTATGTGGGTCGTACTAATAAACGAAACTAGACCACAAAAAAAAAAATGGTCCAAAATGGGTAAAGTATATATGTTTTGATGATCAGAAAGGATAAGTACATAGATGATATTCATTTAGATTGTGACCTCCATATGTTCTCTCTATACTTTTTGTAAGATTTAACTCTACTATAAAAGCCAGCCTTTATACGCTTGTTTCTTTCTCTTTTTCATTTTTCTTTGCGTGTCTATGACGGAGTTTTTCAATAAATATTTTGTCTTCTTCTTCTTTTATTTATTTTTTTTTCCTTTTTGGAACATTTTCCCTTTAAAAGTATAAAAATGGCATAGAGTGTTCCTTGAAAAAATGGACCTCAGATCAAAAAGTCCATATTATGGGTTTACAAAATTTCTAAGTGGGAGAAAAACGGATGAAAAGAGAAATGGAATTTTAAGTCTGTATGGCATATACGGTTCACCACCCTCTTGTCTTCTCTTTGAAATCCATTTCACACACATGTGCATGTATCTTATCTTCTGAATTACCTGGGGTTGGATTTCCCTTTTCCCTTTTCACGCATGAAGAGGGTTTAAAGACTGACTTTTCCCTTTTCTGGTTATTCTCTCCACAACCACAAACAACAATAAGCCAAAATGACTTTGAACATTCCTCTAGTAATCAGTTTCGCAGCCCTCACTTCGGAAAAACAAAAAACACTTAAGAGGAAAAAAAACAGGTACTGTACCAAGTCAAAACTCACCAAGCATATTCCAAATTATCGAAAAAATACAAAAACTCACCAAGTAGTCCAAGACAAATGGATTGGGTTTGGCCAGATTCCCTTAAGAAAAAATACCAAGGGAGAATTAGTGACTTCTTGAGTTTGAGTCCTCATGGAGAAGGTGCCCGACTCCCACTGTAACCATTAACTACTAACCCTGTAACATCATATCATCTGGCCCAAAAAAAAAGTGTGGTCAATCTGTTTGAAGATAAACCAGGAAAGGAATTATCAGAAATCCCAGGTTACGCTTGTTTTCATAAGAGTTTCAGTGGAAGCAGTTTTGACTGATACTTCTTTTCTTTTCTTTTTTCCTGAAGAACAGGTCTACCATCTCTTGATCTCATGAAGTAGGATGATCTGTATTTCTGCTGACGAGTATAATCTCAGAGTACATCTAGTTTATCATCCCAAATCATAATTATTAACATCATTTACCCGACTACCAATTATTATGGGCAAGTGGATGCGCCTTACCCTCAAACAGTTCCTGATCTCCACAAAGGAGCCAAGAAACTAGAAGCAGAACACTGAATTTACAAGACGGTGAATTGCATACCGTTTATAAATGGCAAGGACAAGGAACTACCTGAGATGGGCGTAGAATAAATGAAGATACCATACAGGAATACAACTTCTAAGAACAGGTAACTCAATGAACACAATTAATGTAAAATAGGTGGGCAGTTCTCTCAGGTGCTGACATGTAAGAAAGCAACTCATCAAATGACTCCTAGTGTTGGTTGATTACAATGAGCAGAAATCCCTAATCTGATGGAGAACCACAAGGTAGGAGAACAAATGCATGGACAAATAATTAAGAAACAAGAACCATGTATTTTGATGCTGTAGACTGTATTTAATTTTCAGAAAAGACAGACAACTCCGGAATGGTAATGTATAAGTTCCATTATGGTTCCCAAAATAAAGTGACAAATTAAGAAAGTGATATTCATATCCACTTCTCCACCAAAATGTCCTCCTCTCTTGCTTGTAGCCCATAAATTTAAAAACCATCAATGTAGCCAACTCTGCATAGTTGGAACAAAACGTGCATAGAGTTGAGTTCTTACCAAAAATGCCCAGCACCAGTGAATCTCCAGCAATCTTCACATTCTGCTTGATCAGCTGTTGTCGACATTATCTGCTTCCTTGGCTACTTTGGGACGCCTATCGTCTCTCTTTGGTTTCTTTGCCATTCTCCAACATATAAAATCTTCATTAGCTGCTGCGAAATTAGTCACATTCACATCTACTCAAAATCCTGAGTCCCTCTGCACTCTCTCTCCCCCTCAGCTTTCCCATCATTCTCCTCTATTGCTTTCTCATCAGCTTCAGTAACTACTTGAAGAAGTTCCAAAGGTGTAGCTGCAGGGTCCAGCTCAAGGCAGCCCTTCGGAGAATTCTGAGCTTCTTGGCCTGTAAGCAAATAGTTTGGGACTAAATGAGAAAACCGAAACATCTCCTCTTTCGGTATTCTCCTTACTTTCGCGAAATCCGCATCCCTGTGAAATACTGTCTTGAATCCAGCAACCTTGACAAGAGGAGCAACAAGAACACCTTCATTCTCGTTGAAGTCTTCAAGAACTTCCACCATGTCATACTTGTGAATCACTTCATCTGGGGTGTGTTGGTTCCAGTCAGGGGCCCAGTTTCTGTAAAGGGCCCACACATCCCCCTTCTTTGGCAATATGCAAACAGTCCCTCGTGGACCTTTTGTCCAATTAACTTTGTGTGAAAATGAATTAAGTGATTTGGTCAATTCATATTTTCCAACCCTAAAATCCCCACAAGTTTTAAAGAAACCAGAACCAACCCAGTCCATAGTACTACTAAACTCGCCGTTTGTTTTTGAGTTGAGCCAACTGATCCGCATCTTGAATGGGTTTAACGATATTACCTTATGAATCATAGCATAGAAGCGTGGCATGCCATCGTCGTTATCATATGCAGACCAAACTTGGTTGTCTCCAAAAGCACTTTCTGTCCGGTCTGAATCAAAATCATGAAAATCAGGATCTGGTACATTGATTGCCGCTGGTCCAAGGTCCTCTTTATCTGCATCCACAGCAGAAGCACCATGAGAAACTCCATTACCATTCAGTTCATGAGTATCACCTTTTACAGAGCTTTTCTCTCTCTCTCTTTTGCTATTCTTCAATTTATCTTTCTTTGAATCTGCAGAGTTAGCTGCAAATCTCAAATCACTTAACCTCTTACAAATCTCAATCCGAGCCCTCGCCACAAGCATGTTCCGAAGCTCAAGTGGTGTCAACTCTCTGGTGATGTTCCGCTTACCATAATTACCCGAAAACCCATATACATGGACCCTGTCTGTATCAGGTCTAGCATTTCTCAATCCAAAATCATTTCCCATTGCCGTCTGACCTCCATAACCATCTCTTTGTCTTATGTGCCTATCCCACCCACTGGCGGCCTGTGTTTCCTCCCTGGCTCTCTTCAGCCTCTCATTTACCTGCTGAATAACACTTGCAGCTTTCTCAGCTGTAGAAGGTGAAGAGACTGTGGAACCCACTCCAGCTGTTCTAGTGAACTGTCCGTGCTGGGCCTTTACATGATTAAATGAATTAAGACCAGCTGACCTTCCGGGTCCCACATATCTTCCCGGATCAGATGGAATACCGTTAGTAGCATGATGGCCAGGATCCTGGTGGCTTTGGCTAGATGATGAGTTAAATGGCTTAGAAAAATTTGCAGGTGGAGCCGTCTCTGAAGCCAGAAAAGCCTGTTGACAATTGGGGCAAAGGAGAGTGTGATTCAGATATGTCCTAAGATACTCATAGTGCATCTTGCATCGATAGCAGATAGTCCAAAAAGTGTCGGTTCTTGGATATGGTGGAGGACGAGCTGGAGTGGACTGTACTCGGGCAGTACTGTTCTGTGTCTTTAAATTTGAAGTTGCACGGTTTGAGAAATTAGGAAAACCATTTGCAGATTGACCCCCCGCCTTGGTTGGAACTTTCTGTTGGAACCCTCTTGAGCCCCTCCTCTGGTTATAAGCTAACCTCTTAGCTTTGTCAGATATCAAACTCCAGGCCTCTGAAAGGAGTTTAAACGCACCTTCTGCGCCAACAGTTTTGTTTTTATCAGGGTGAAGCATCAGAGCTAACTTTCTGTATTGTTTCCTTACTGTTTCATCGTCAGCATAGGGGTTTACACCAAGTATCCCATACCAATCCACTTCCCCACCAATCTTATTCTCCGCAGCAGTGTACACATCAAGCGTGGTCAGCATTTGGGGAAGACCCTCAAGCCCAGGATACAATGTTTGAGCCTTCAACACAAATTTCTTGGCACCAGCAAAATCCTTCTCCGCTAACTTTCTCTCAGCAATTAGTTTCGCCCTCACAGCCTCGTCTTTATTACATTCCATAACTTTTACGGTGAACCTAAATGTTTATTTCTCCTTCTCTCTTGGTTTGGTAGATAAAATTATGTATGTAATAAAGTTAGCCAGAACCCAAGAATGAGTATCCGATGCTACAAACAAGGGTACAAATCGTACAGCACCTGATTACCTGATTCAAAACAAAGAGGAATAATAACCATACTAGTAAAACACATTACATAAAAAAGTTTCCAATGAGAAACAAAAAAAACAGGTTTTGCGCAAAGAATTCTGCCAAACCTAACAGAACCCAAATGAATATACTGTTTGTAATCCTATTAACTTTCTTACACAATTCACATATCCACTCGATTCTACAATACCCCCAGTCCTTGAACTATTTTGGAAACAAATCTCACTGTTTGAATACAGATGAGGTTCTTTCTTTAAAAAAGAATGTGGAAAAAAGACCATATTTACTAACCACGTCTGTACATTGCAAGAAGAGTGAGCACAAACAGATGTCAATGTTTCTGGACTCCAAACTTCACAACATTATCTATAATTGCCAGCAAATCTATACATTGGTTCGAGTATCTGATCCGGCATTGATCACTGATTAGGGACTCCACACGCGCATGAAAAGCAACATGATTGGCTTCATAAGCCAGACAATCAATGAAAGCTCCAAAACATCATATCCATGTAGATCTTCAATTCCTTCAATCCAGTTATAATCTGGGAACAAATCTTACACTTTTGGATGTATATGAGGCTCTTTTTGGAAAAAAAACACCATAATTAGTAGCACAGATATATGCATTGCTACAGGCTACATGAGTGCTTATCATGGTTTAGGCAGCCCAAATTCCACAAATTACCCAAGGGGCAGATCTGTGGACACACATTTTGCACACACATTTTGACACTCCATCTCAGCCCTTGGAATCAAGGGCTGAGATTAGAATACCCTCTCTCCTCCTCCTCCAACTTTAACAGCCATTGTCTACTCCGACGATGGTGACCCTTCTCCGCTGAACAATCTCAAGCGATGAAATTATAAAAAAAACCCATATCTGATTTCTCGACCAACTATTTGTTTCCCTTCCAACAATGCCGAAACTGGGCTACAACAAGACAAAGCACAAGATCCGAGCACGAATACATAACTGAAATCAACGAATTAGAGAGTAGATTTCGAGACCTAGATGGAGAAAATAAAACTTGAGTCTCTGAAACTGGAAAGAAAATTGCTAACAACCCAATTTCAAGAAAAACAAAACCCCCCTAATAGCTCCAATAGCTGTTTCAAGCAGATAACAAATGGGCATCATGTAATAGTGTTGTAGCACCACCCCACTCGAGCGTTAATCACAGGGAATTCAACTGACTTTTTCTCATTTTTTGGCATACCAAATAACGAATGTTCTGATCTCATATACAAAAATTGAGATGGGTCGAAGAGGTTGGAGAAAGTCGTCGTCGCTGGAGATGGGTCCGCCGGAGAAGGTTCTCCGTTGTCCGAGTTGGAGACGCCGGAGATGGGGAGGGGAGAGAGAGAACCCGTAGTTGGAGTCGCCGGAGAGGATGGGTTCTCTATTCACAATAGGGAGGGAAGAGGTAGGAGAACGTGAAAAGTTGGAGGAGGAGAGAGTGTATTCTAATCTCAGCCCTTGATTCCAAGGGCAAGATGGAGTGTCAAAATGTGTGTCTCCGGATCCGTCCCCTTACCTATATTTATCGACCAAAGCTATGCATCTGCTCAAGTATCTGTCTTTTCATTTACATTGTTTGGGGACTTCAAATTTTATAAAAAAGAAGTCAACTTGATTAGTTTCATAAATCATAAGGTAGATAATCAGAGAATATTTTCAAAGCAAAGACATTTGTTCTCCCAGATTAAAAATCCAAGTGCCATGGCTATTCAAAAAAGCAAGTTCTCAGTCACAAGTTCAGTACATCCATTGGGCTCTTCAATTCCCTCAATCAGAGTGATAGATCTGGAAACAAATCTCATTGGTTTGGATCCATCTAAGGCTTTCTTAACAAGCATGATGAGGCAGAAAAAGCATGAGCAAATTATCATTATTTATAATAATGGTGGCTAAATCTTAAAAAGTTACGCAAATCATTTGACAAATAAGTACAAACTGTCAGCATTTATAACCTTTTTTAGAGACTCTGAAATTAATACGCATGAATGGCAACTTGGTTAGTTGCATTAGCCCGAAAAGCAAATGTTATGCAGGGTTTTCCCAGTTTAAAATCCAGATTCCTCTATAGTTGGAATAAGTCAATTGTTAATCAAATCTTCATTAGTTATTAACACAACACTGAAATGGAACTGCGAATTAATACGACCAATTACCCAAAGAACTTTGAAGGGAAAAATAGATGATGCGTAACGGCCAAAATCACTACGTGAAACAAAATCTAGAAATCAAATTCAAACACAAAATGAAATTCGCATGGATCTATGAAAATTGAACTGCAAAGACATCAATGAACTGTCAAATTTCTCCATCCCAATTCTCGAATTTGGTAACCCAAACTGAAACCCTAGAAACAGTGACAGCATGTTGTTATGAAAAAATCTCAAATTTGAGACAGAATCGAAAGATACGAGTGATTACCTCTAGAGTTTCTGAGCAAATTTGAATCAGGTATTTGGGTAGACTTGAGCTTCTGATTTCCCACCAAAAAAAGGAATGGAAAAGACCCAAAGGGGACTGAGACCTGTGGAGGAAACCCAAAAGCCTAAGAACAAAACCCAATTGAACTCCCAAATGCGAAGCCTCTGAAAATGGGCAACAAAAGGTAGGCATGGGCTTGTTTTTATATTTCTTGGTTCCCAACTTTTTCTTTTACCCTAACCTTATACCTTAACTAGGGCCTTAACTATAGTTACTTTGTAACTCGAGTTAAAAGAAGTTTTTTTTTTTTTTTCATGGAAAGAGAGAGGAATTAGATCCTCTCTCGTCCTTAATTTGGAATAGACTTGATTGTTCAAATTTCAATCGTCCATTTGTTGCGATTAATAATTTTAATTTTTCCAAAAATTCTTACGTCTTACCGAAGTTAAATCTTACCGGTAAAAGTTTCTAACCAAATCTCAACTGTTGGTTATAGCATGAATGTACGGTTAAGCTTTGAACTGTCCCATCTAGTCCCTGGTCCAAAACTTGGACTAATTTGGTTTACTTTTTGTCATTTGTGTTTCTACTTTAATTTTTTTAATTATTTATTTATCACGATGAGAACAATAAAATAATACAGAAAACATAGATTAGGCTTGAGAAAGTTCAAAAGAGACAAAATAATCAATGTTTCTTCTATTTGATATATTTTGCTTTTAGTGAACATTTATTAATTTTTCAGTCATAATTTTTCATTTAAAGATTTTCTCATCAAAATGAATAAGTATTCTAAGAAAACTGACGCAAACCTAATGTAATTTTTTTCAAAAAAAGGACAAAAATAGCCTCCCAAAAAGTTAGGCCAAACCGTCATTTCAACGGCCAATTAGTTGGTACCTCCAACTCGGCATATATCACCAATAATGAGAGAGCTAGAAATAACGGTATGCGTCAGTGCATTAGATGAAATTCCTTTGTCAATGTAGTGGAGTGTTGCCGATCAAAAAAATTATAATGAAATAGTTTGATGATTTAATCACCGTCCAATTATACAAGATAGATTAAATTTTCCTCATTATTCAAAATGAAAGTTGTCAAAGAGTCTTGAAAGAAACTAATAGTGTACTTACACATTTTCAAATACATATTGCACTGAAAAAATCGAATTAATCCACTTTAGCAATATAGGTTAATTAATTAATTCAATTCCATGACAGTCTCAAAAACTTGAGAGACTTAAAAGAATAGACAATTCATAGTTAAATTGCAACGAATTTACGTTGTCACAAGAGATTTAGTTCCTCTTTATATTACCTTCAAAAGGTTAAAGTGAGGTAGTATTCTCAAGTTAAAATCCCTTCCCCTACTCTATACTCGTTAAAGTTCTGCTTCAAATTCTATACAGGGATCCTTTCAATTCTTTTTTCTGGAAACGCAACTTATATTAATGAAATTAGATACAAATTGCGCGGTACACAGGATTAGAAAACAATAGATACAGGGACTTATTCACCGGGTTTCGGTGATGGCAGTGGCTGCGAATTGACTATTTCTGGTGGCTGTGAAGCACCGGGATTCAGCTGCTATAGGTGATTGGGATTTTATTTATTTTTTCGGTAAATGTCAATTATATACCAAAAAACCAAGATACACAAGGGATACTTCCCTTAACAAGAAACAAAACAGCAACAACATAAAAAAGCCAGCAGCCTTTAATGCCAAAAACAAAGCTAGACAACTATTCTAATCCACAAGAACATGAGCTACACAAAATCATCCAGTTAACAACCAAAAATCTTAGGAGAGACATTCCAAATACGACACAATTTGGTATTGGTATTGCACTTCTTAATCCTCCACCAAGAACTAGCCTTGCCCCTGACATCATCTTCAATAACAGAGCAAATGGTGGTACTGGTCTTCGCTTGCCTCCTGAAAATCCTAGCATTTCTCTCCATCCATAAATGGTACATTGACCTAGCCAGAACTAATCTGAATAACATTGCACCCATACTCCATCCTTTTATTTTTTGCATTGCCCAAGCAAGCTCCATACTCCAAATGGACGGAGGCCTTACAATCCCAAATTTCCGCAATAGATTAGCCTAAATCCCTCTAGAGAAAGAACACTCGAAGAACAGATGATCATGAGACTCATTCATGCTATTGCGTAAAGCACAAACCGGATCCACTGCAGCATTCCATAATCTGACTCTATCTTTTGTTTCTAATCTGGTTTTACAACAAAACCACAAGATAAATGCCCATCTGGGAATATTCTCTTTAAACCAAACAACGGAGCACCAAGGAACCGGCAAACCTCCATCTCTTATTGAAGCCATAGCTGATTGCACTAAAAAAAACCCATTAGCACAGGGAACCCAAGTCACCACATCAGACATATCAAGGTTGGGAGGAGGGATACAACAGTTCATATTGTGTGGATAGCCTCACTTCTTTGCCTAGGCCAATTCCACTCACCATTAACAAGAATAGATGATACTTTTGCGAGGTAAGAGCTTCCAATATTCTGAACAATAGCATCCCCAAATCTGTCTTGTAGCGGTCCAAGAGGATGCTAGTTATCAAGCCATAGAAAGGTATCTTTTCCATTGCCCACAATGTATTTAATTAAGGGCTTAGCAAGCCCTCTCAGATTAAAGAGTTTTCTCATTGTCCATGAGGAGTTTTGAGGGGGACACATACTCCAAAAGTTCTTATGTTTAATCACATACATATGGACCCATATAATCCACAACGAGTCAGCTTCAGTACTGATGGCCCAAATATGACGCATCATTGAACCCTTATTCCACAACTTCAGAGGCTTGAAACCTAACCCGCCCTCTTCCTTAGGGGAACAAACTTCCTTCCAGCTTATCTCGGCACCCGAAGACCTTAAAACTGATCTAGTCCATAAGAAATCTCTCAAAACTCCTTCCACTTCCTTAAGAATCCTTTGAGGAAGAATGAATATAGAACACCAGTAAGTTTGCATACTCCATAGGACAGATTGAATCAATTGGACTCTACCACCAAAAGAGAGAAGCTTAGAAGTCCAACTTTTTACTCTAGCAATTATCCTTTCTTTTAGCTGAATACAGTCATGATAAAAAAGCTTTGAGGTAATCAATGGAACCCCCAAATACTTCATTGGTAAATAACCCACTGGGATAGGAAGGATTGCTGCCAACTGAGCTTGCAAAGATGGCCTCACACCAGCAAGAAAAATAGCACTCTTATTGAGATTAGGTTGCAGCCCTGAATACGCATGAAATTCCTCTAAAGCACTCTTAACAATAGCGAAAGAGGAAACATCAGCTCCACGCACAATGAAAAGGTCATCCACAAATGCCACATGGCTTAGGTTCATGGACTGACATTTAAGGTGAAAAAAAAAAGGTCCCACTTCAATCTTGTGTCTTAGAATGGAGAAAAACCCTTCCATAACCAATAAAAACAGATAAGGGGATATTTGGTCCCCTTGTCTAAGACCCCTTTTGCCTCTGAAATAACCCTCCAATACCTCATTGATGGATATAGAAAAAGAAGCAGTAGAAATGCAGGTATAGATCCAATCAATAAACTGATAAGGAAAATTCATAGCTATCATTATCTCATTGAGGAAAGCCCAGTCAATAGAGTCATATGCTTTCATAATATTAATCTTTATGGCGCACCTTGCTGGCCCAAAATTCAAATGATAAGACCTGACATAAGGCAGCACACTCTAAAGTCTCTTAGCCAATGTCTTCGTAATGCATTTATATACCACATTGTAGCATGCAATTGGTCTATAATCTTTCATGGTATCTGGACAGTTAGTTTTAGGAATCAAGGTTATAGCAGTGCCATTCCATCCTGGCAGCAAAACGCCAGTGTAGAAGAAAGATTGAACTACATTGATGACATCACGTCCCACAACCGCCCAGTTTTTTTGAAAGAAACTTGCATTATACCCATCTGAGCCCGGAGCTTTATCCCCTTTTATTGAGAGCATGGCATTTTTAACCTCCAAATTGGACACGGCAGTAATAAGACAACTTTTCATATCTTCCGAAAAGAAATGCCAAGAGTTGAACACGCGACCTTTGGCTTAGTCATAGTGTGCCTTACCATCAAAACCACACGTGACCTTTATCCCCTTTTCTTTTGTTGTGTATTTGGTATGCCCTTTTGGGGGCTTCGGCCATTAGGTGTTTGGATTGTTTCGTTGTATGTGGTATGACTCTTTTGGGTCAATGCCTTTGAGTGTTTTGGGCTCATCCCATTGGGTGCTCCCTTAGTTGGTTTCTTGCTAACCTCGGGTTTGGGTCTCAGGTGGGCATAGGATTGTTCTTAGCTTAGCTTAGAGCCTTAGATATAATTTCATCATCTCTTGTCCGCTTATTCTTTGTAACAATTACAAAGATTAATGAAATTTCTTTTACCTTAAAAAAAACAAAATAGATAGGACAAAAGGACCGAAAGGTCCTAAAAAAACATAAGCCTAGAGTTAATGGTTTGAATTTACTGCAATTAATGTTTTGAATTTGTTCAAAATTAACTCTTAATGGAGTTAACTCTCACCGGTAAGAATTTTTTAGCAGATCCGAACCATTAATTATACTAATATATGGTCGAGTTGGACTATCCCTTCCAGTCCATAGCTTGGATTGGAGAATTTCGGTTTACTTTTGTTTTTTATGAACTCTTCTAGCTTATGATTTAATTTTTTAGATTATTTATTTATCTTGATGAGAAGAATAAAATAGTAATTAAAGAAAACATAGATCACACTTGAAAAAGTTCTAAAAAGACAAAAATAATCGAAGTTTCATCTGTTTGAAATATTTGCTTTTTAGTAACATTTTTTTAAAATTTCGCTCATAATTTTTTTTAAAAGATTTTTCTCATCATAATAAATAAGTATATAAGAAAACTGATGCAAACCTAATAAAGAAAAAAAATGGACAAAAGTAACCCCTAAAAAGTTAGGCCAAAGCCATTATTTCAACGATCAATTGGTTGGTACCACCAATTCGGTGTACAGCACCAATAATCGGAGAGCTTAAAATAACACATTGGTCAATTCATCAGATGAAATTTCTTTGATAATGTAGCAAAATTTTACGATGTTTTAATCACCATCCGATTATACAGATAGACTTGATTATTCAAAACGAAATGTTGAAAAACATCCGAAATGTTGTAAAATATCTTGAAAGAAATGTTGGTCGCACCAAAATTATTTTACTTACCCACTTTCAAATAAGGATTGCACTAAAAAATCGAATTGATCCACTTTGGAAATATAGGTCAATAAATTGATTCAATACATTGACACATCTCAAAATCTTGAGAGAGTAAGAGAATGGAAAATTCATAGTCTTTTTTTTTTTACACAGAAATGAAAAGATTATATTAATAAACGTCCAACAGCACTTACAAAGACGGAATTCATAACAAAGATCTTGGACAAAGTCAAACTAATCATCTTAATAAAGAACAAGAAACGCACAAAGCAATCGATGTGTTTCACTCTAACCCAGACATAGCCTGACGCAAACAACGACACTTACAATATTCATACCTAGAATCAGCATCTCTGAAGAGACTCAGTGATAGCTAAAGATAAAAGACAAAGAATACCCAGACGATCAGATGGACTCCAACCAAACATGCTCGTACCAATGAACTCCAAAACTACAAATCTTCAAAACCACCACGAGTTGCCCTGCCAGTGATATCATGTCGGGTAAGAACACTGTTGGCACAGATACCAATATAAAACAACCACACTTGAAAGTCCCCGATCTATAGACGAAAATTCGTCCAAAGACAAAACTAACAAGTCTTACAAAGTAAGAGACATAACCCTTTCAGATTAGACGACAAGTTGTTGATTTGGAGAGATAAAAGAAAAAGAAAGAACGAACGAAGAAAATAAATAGTGCCATGACCCTCCCCTCCCACCACCATGGGTATTGAAACCCTAGGGAGGAGGGGGAGGAGAAAGAGTAATATTAGTGGTGGTTAAGGTTTTTGGACAATTCATATTTAAATGGCAACCAATTTACATTGTTACAAAAGACAAAGTTCCTATTTATTTCCTTCAAAAAGGTTAAACGTGAAGGAAAAAAGCTGCAATACATACCTCCTATTTAGTTGTGTATTATATACACCTCTAAAAAAATGTTACGAATCGATTACCTCTTATAAATAAAAAGTTATGGTTTTGTCATATAAAAGTTATGAAATGAACCAAAATGTTAGGAATCGTAAAAAATGTTATGAATCATATTGCTGAAAAGTTACAAGTTTCTAATATAAAAGTGCGAGACACTAAAAAATGTTACGATTGCCAATAAGATGACACAATATAGACCATACAATAGGTGCATATGGTACACACTATTAATAAGTGTGTATTGTAGCCCTTCACGGTGTTTCTGTGTTGAGTGCAGATGTAGTAGAATATCATAAAAGGATACATATCTTATAGATTCTACGTACTCTTTACACGTTTTTCGCAATTTTAGAATTTTAGAATTTTCTAGAACAGTCACGAAACTTCTGGATTTTTGTAGAATTCCCTAGCTTATTATGGAAGATTCTAGATCTATGGAGAGTTAGGTGTTGGCTCTCAACATTCTCTAAGTTAAACCCCACCCTGCACCCTCTATAGATGTATTACTAGAGGTTCTTGTAGTGAGATGGAATAATTAAACCCAATACATTTCAGTGCAATCTGCATAGATGAGTCTAATAGGTCCAATCACTATCTGTAGCCCATATTCTAGAATACTCTACATTACCGCCTGACTCGCACTATCTCAGCCAAGCCGGGCCTTACATTCGGGTCACTATTGAAAAGCAAAAGATGAACCAAAACGAAGGAACAAGGATATTCGTTTCAGTGCCATAGCACCAATCTCTGATCAGCACATGGTTAGGTCCTACCGACCAACTACAGTATGGCATTCAAAGATCATACGCGTCAGATGTCGGACTCCTTTCCACCAACTCTCCGGACCCAACATCGGACACGTGGCATGGGTCTCTTTATGACGTGTGGCTCGGCCATGTATCGTTCGTTCATGTCGGGATCATCCATAGTACAACGTGGCCACATGGCACCTCAATTCATTATACACGTGTCCCCGAGATTAGCCCGACCAACACACATTTTGCTTGTGAACCATTGTGGGCGGCATTTGGTTAGGAGGTGTGGTCGAGTGTTGATTGTTAGGCAAAAGATGCCGGTGACATCATCTTGTCACGAGGGTGGCAAAGACACTCTCATAAATAGTATAGTGATAAACCCTAACAGGTATGTTATTTTTCCCTCCCCAAAGCTCTACATTTCCTTCTTTCTACTTATTCAGGACTGATTTAGCATCGGAGTGCCTTCTAGTCTACTTCGACCAGTCGGGCACTAACGTGGTTCCTTATTTTATAGAGCTAGAGGAACGAGGGTTGGCCACAATCAAAGTCTCACCAGAAAAAATCAAGTCAACGAGAGGAAAATTTGGATTCATTTAAAAAAGAGGCCAATATCCATAAAGCACTCGCTAAAGTTCACGTTCAAATTCTGTACATGGCTCCCTTCAATTTTTGTTTTGTTTTGTTTTTTGCTGAGGAAACTCTACTAATATGGATGAAATTAGATACAAATTGGACGGCACATAGGTCTAAAAACTAACAAATACAACAAATGAACCATAAGGTCCGAATAAAAAAAAGATAAAAGAGAGGGAAAAAAAAAACGAAATAAAAAACCCCAGAAATAACAACTGTGATGTTGGAGACCATCGATCTATTCATGGATGTGGCCGGTCCGAGGAATCACAATGCTGTTGGAGCTCAACAGGGGAAAAAAAAGGGCAGCTCCTATTTTAGAAGTTATTTTTCATAGTTGTTAAACTGTTATGCATAAAATTCTCTGATCGGGCAAGACAACGAGGTTGATTTCTTTACACGTAACTAATCTCACCATTTGACTCTACGAGGGTCAACGTCGGGTGAACTATGAGTGGATCAACTTAGTATAGTGCTTTATTTGAATGAGTTGGTTTCTTCTTCCAAAAAGTAAGGCTGAATTAACCTTTTTAGTATTAGATTAGTTTGAGAACTATTTTTGTTTTAATTGCCTCCTCTTGACGTTTGAGTCTGTTGGTAATTTTCAAAATTTCAGATGAATGAACTTGGGTAAGTTGAGGGTCTTCCGAGACAATCGAAGAGATCATAACCCTCCCCCATAATGTGCAGAACTGCAGATTGATGGTTGTTTTCATTGTGGCAGTTTCAGCCTTTGTATCTCAAGAGTCACTCCTTGGTTATAAGACTGTAATCCCGTTCGTGTGTTCAACACTAGAGATTCGAGCTCCCTTAATATTATTCCGAAATTTGATTTTGTGTGAGAGAATAGATAAGGTTTAGTTCGCCAATTAGGTGTTCATCTGTATGGCCAGTCTAAGGGTTTTGAGTGCCCAAGGCCCAATCTAAAAATTGTGCTCCTAGAAGTATAATACTTAAATAATTTTTCTAGCAACAATCACAATAAGAGAAAGCTAAAACAATATAAACAATAGGCCACAAATAGATTAGATGTAAATTGTGCAAGTTAAAAAAAATGTAAAAGTGTTCTTTTGAAAATATTATTTTGCTAAAATTTAGTAGAAAGTAAGGAAAAACAAGATACAACAAATATTCAACTTTAGTGGTAAATTAATTGCCCTCACCTTACTGTCATACATGCCCTTAAAAAAAAAAGACATGATACACATGTAACACACAACACCTTAGGTTGAGTTTTTTGTTTGATTTTAGCAATTGATTGATAAAATCAACCATGATTTTAGCAAATAAGTTCATCAGTGCTAAAATTATGGTTAATTTTAGCTAAAAGAGACCATGATTTTTGTAACGCCCCCAAGATTTGGGCACGTTAATTATTATTACAATCCGAAATAAAATTTAAACCCAAACTTTAATACAAACGATACAGTTCTCAAATACTAAATAAATAGCAACCGGGGTGGTTCTAGGGCCTCGTCTATCCCTGTGCCGGGTCGTTCCCCATTCCGGCAGCGCCTCCCGTTCCTCGGGTCTGGACTCCATAGTACGGTTCCTGTCCATCTAGATAGTCTAGCATAATACATCCTAGTCGCACAGGCAACATCATGGTATTATGCCAGGGTTACACGAAGGCAACACCGTGAGCCAGGCTCAATAGTTTACTACGCTAAGCTTCTAAGTAGCAATTCTAGAACAATATATTCATGAACAACATATATAACTTATGTACAGTAAATCATATCATGCATCATGCGTGTCCATGCGGATCAGAGTAAATATGCGCGGGAAGATGGTATTTCGTTTCAGTATCTCAAACTGTACTACGTGTCACTTTCTCAAAAATTCTCGTTTCATTTCTCAAAACACATCTCATTTATCAACAGTTTTTCCCAAAATTCAGTTTTCTCAATACGGTGCCTTTCCCGGCATTCTTCTTCAAATTTCATTATCTCCCATCGCTCTGAAAGTTATTGGTCCGTTTACGCCTCCTCTCGGTGGCATACCAACCTTTCGCTTCGAGGTCCCGTTATCGTGCATCCACCAACTTAATGGCTTTGTTGCGGTCCGTTCTTCTCCTGCGACTCACACGACCGCGATCCCAGGCGCCGTCTTGCATCACCGAACTTAACAACCTGTTTGCAAGGTCCGTTCACCGTGTGTTGTGCACGCTTAGCCCATCATCTTAGTTCTCTCCGCGAACTGGAAGTGGCGCTCTCGCTGCACTACCGCAATCAATACCATTCCTCCAAATTCTCTCCGCGAATTTGAGGTGGCAACAAATCATCTCATCACATTTCATTTCATCTCATTTCTCCATAATCTCATTTCATTCTCCGAAAGAAAATCTCCATTTCATTTCTCAAAAATTTCATTTCGCATTTCAAACTCATTTTCATTCTCATCTCTATTTTCTCATCAATAAATATTAAGTTTTTGCGTCCGGTGACATATCGTATCGCGTACGTGCTCGGTGTCACATGCTCAAATCATGCTCATGCAATACTTCATAATTTCCTCTAAACTCAAATTCTTTCAAAATCACATTTCTCACATAAAATCATGCATAAAAATATACCAACTCTCTAAATAATTTTGTTTCCTCTAGAAACTTTTCCCACATAAAATCATACATTTTAATACACCAATTTTCCTCAAAATAATATTCCTTCTAGCAATTTCTCCACATAAAATCATACACTTTAAAATTCTCCAAAAATAATATTTCCATTTCTCTCAACTTAATCCTCATCTTCCAAACTATTTTATTTCTCCTCCAAAGAAATAAAATAAATCAATTTGCTCTTTTTCAAAAATAGTTTAACCCAAACTCTTTTCTAGAAATCCCTTGCTAAAAATTCACCACAACTAATTGTGGACTTTCTAAAATATTTAAAACTCTCCCAAAAATATTCTTTCTATCTTTCTAGAAACTTTCTCTCAAATAATCTCAAATAAAATATCTTTTTCATATCTAGTAAAAATCTCACTTTTTCTTCTAGAAAATTTACCAATAGGCTTTTCTTTCTAACAAATCTCTTATAAAAGAAATTTCTCCATTTATTTAAGAAATATTATCTCAAATGACAACCAACAAGCAAAACAATCAAGATTAATTATTTCTTTCTAGAATTAATAACATAATCATACTAGAATCTTGTCTAGTGAAACACATCTACTAATTAACTTCTAATCACTACTAATCACTTCTAATCACCTTCTAATCACTTCTAATCTTTCTAATCCACTTCTAATTTCACAAATCAACTTTTAATTTCATGATGAACTATTCTATTTAGAACTTTATGATCATGTTTGCTAATGAAATCCTCTTTCTAAATACATAAGGAACATACTTAATCACTTATCACATGCATAAATTTACTTAATCAAACTCTATAATCATGCTTAGAAACTTAATTAGAACAACATATTTAAACTAGAAATAGCTAATTAGAAGAGTAGTTTAGTAAACTACCTTAGTTTCCGGGTGTAAACCGGAAGCCGATTAGCACTCCGTTGGTGTAGAAAAACTTGTAAACTAACTTAATTACCCACTAATTAGCCTAGTAAGTGGCTAATTAGAACCTAACTATGTTGGTTAAAGGTGGTGAAAGTAGTTGGTTTGTGGGATTCTAGGAGATAAACAAAGAAAATAGGGTACATGGGGTCCAATTGCACACAAAGGGGTGCTATTTATAGGCAAATGGAGGCCTCACTCCCTCCCCTCTACCTCTCGGCTCACACACACACACACCACCGAAAATTTGAGGCAAGAATGGGAGTAATGGTGTAGCTTAGGTGGCATATGGAAGTACAAAGGTGGTAAGTCTAGGTCTAGGTAGGAATCTAGGTACTTAGGTCTAGATTCTTGGCTAGAATGAACCAAATTGTGCTCACATACATGGTACCAACGTGGGAGGGTATTGGTGGGGGAAAAACGCGTTCCGTTGTGTAGGTTTTTGCACCTGGCCGCCTTTAGTTCTTGGGTGTTTTAGGAGCTAATATGAACTAATGGTGTGTGAAACCATTAAATGGCTAAGAGAGTAGCTATAACTAGCTATAGCTAGGTGGATTATTCCTTCCTTAATTTAGGGAAGCTTGTCCCTAGCTTACTTGGAAGCCAAGGCCTACAAAACATAGGCTAGGATAGGTATATTGTGTACAAATGCATGTATTGTGTGGGTATGTGTAGGGTACTCTAAAAATAGCAAGGCTTATTCTAACTAATGTTGGGTACAAAACCTTAAGTTTAGTTGGCCACCTCATCAACTCATTGCTTGCACAATTGTACAAAATAATAACTCATGCATGTGCATGTGTACTAAGATGCATGCACACAAGCACACACACACACACACACTCTCTCTCTCTCTCTACCGAACCCTCTCTCTCTCTCGGCATTCTCTCTCTCTCTCTCTCTCTCTCTCTCTCTCTCTCTCTCTCCCCGTGGCTCTCTCTCTCTCTCTCTCTCTCTAACTCTCTCTCTAACTTGGTCAAATTTCAAGTCCCAAGGTGAGGGGACCTCACCATGACGTACTATGGTGATAAAATGGAGGAGAGTTAGTAGGTTTTGGACATTAAGCCGAAATCCAGGGTGCTTCTGTTGTAGTGCTAGAATCGGATGCTGCTTACTTGGTTTTAGATATCATGATATCCATGGCTAAAATCAAATTAAAGGAATAAATACTAATTTAATAGGAAATTATTCCGATAAACCAAAAATTAAAAGTAATTAATTAAATTATTTAACGAAATTTTTATTTACGAAAATTAGGGTCGTTACAATTTTAGCACCTACTAAACTCATTTTTTAAAATTAACCATGATTTTAACAACTCAGTTGCTAAAATCAAACATAAAGCTTTAATCAATAAATACAAATTCACGTACATAAAAAAATAAGCTACTAAACCCAAAGTTAAGAAAGAGTAAAAAGTACCTTTCGAACTCCAAGATATGTACTCCAAGTTCCAAACAATTCTAAATTTTCAATCACTTCTTTTTGGGGTTGGTCTATTAGTTTTGATTTAGGGTAGAAAGAAAGGGGTAGAGAGGGGCATTTTAAAACTGGAAAAAAAGAGACCCGATTATATTTTATGGGGGAGAGAGAGAGTGAGAAATGATTTTTTTAATTTGGGGCAAGAGAATCAGGAGAGAAAGAAAGAGTGAACCTGGCTGATGGCTCCCAGTCGCAGAAATGAATCGCTGAGAGAGAGAGAGAGAGAGAGAGAGAGAGAGAGAGAGAGAACGAACAGTGAGGGAGGGTGAGTTCTGAAGTCTGATTAAAAGTTAGGCTGCCCTTTAAAATTTATGGGAGAGAGTTGGATTGCCCTTTAAAAAAAACCGATTTTTTGGATTATTTTTCGTCTTTATTAATGAAACTTTAAGTTTGACTAATAATTTTATACTTTTTAGATTCTTCTCGTCGAGACAAGCCAAGAAACCATAAAAAATCGACCGAAAACTAACAAATACTCCACAATTTTTTATTGAATAAAGACAAAACTCAAAAAACTAATTTTCTCAATTCACCCAAACCAACCTATGTTCGAATGCATGGGGTTGCAATTGATCTTATGTGATTGGAACTGTGCCCTCTTTGATCAACTTCCAACTCCTGTTCCTACCAGTGGGGGTGGAGAGAGGGGTGCATGTGGGGGCCGGTCCCCGCACACCTCGCACTAATTATCTCTTTCAAAAAATTTATATCAGTATATGAGGATGATATTTTGTTGTTAGTTGAAGATGATATTTTGTTTTTAATTTATGAAAAAATGAGATTCGATCCCCTAACATAACGAATCTTATGTCCGCCAGTACCTACCAACCAAACCAAGGCTTAGTTTGGCTAACTTGTCAAAAATGGTTTATTGGTTTATTTGCTTTTGTCCTTATTCAAATTTTTTTTGCATTTATTAGTTTTCGGTCAATTTTTTGAGGTTTCTTGGCTTGTCTCGACGAGAGGAATCTAAAAAGTATAAAATTATTAGCCAAACTTAAAGTTTTGTGAATAAAGACAAAAAATAAACCAAAAAAGAAACCTCAAAAAATCGACCGAAAACTAACAAATGCAAAAAAAAATTAAATAAAGACAAAACCAAATAAACCAATAAATTATTTTTGACAAATTAGCTTAACAAAGCCCAAGTAGCGAGTAGCGACCATGCACCGTTGATGGCATGCCTTTAGAGAAAGGTAGACAGGCTTTTCGTTGGATGGGGTCCATTTGTGAGGGGTTTTGTGGCACCCCTTCTCCGAAGTTACTGCGCATTATTTTTGACTTTGACACAAGATGGATTATCTGGTTTCACGGCCAGATACGATTGAGCCAACTCAAGCACCATGGCTGAACTATCGGCATTGCACGATGGATTAAATCTGGCCCTTAACATAAAATTTCCAGAATATAGAAGTGAAAATTGATCCATTAATGGTTATCTAACATAAATATTGATCGCACCATCCTCTTAATAACTTGATATATTATCGATTGCAAGTTCCTCGTGGAGAGATTTGAAGCTTTGATGACTAAACACATATATATATCGGGAGGTGAACTTGTGTGCGGAATGCGGATGCTCTGGCTAACGATCACGTCAATTTAATTCAGTGGGGAATTTCGACATTTATCTTTACATTCCTTCTTGTATTGTTAATTTGCTTAATGAGGACACTAGGTGTTAAATAACTTAGACGTGAGCTTTTGACTTATTTATGAATGCACCTTTATCACAAAACAAAATAAAATAAAAAAATGACGATGATTTCCATAAAAAAAAATCGCTATTTTTTCATTATACCCGTAAAAGAATAAGGTGTTCTAGCGCTGATAACTGATAAGTACGTATTCGACTTTCATTGATGTAAAACAGGGGCGATCAAACCTCTGGTTGGAAAAAAACTTGGTTTTTATCTATTTTTAATTAATTATTTAAGTGGGTCCTACACGTTCACGTGGCCGGACCCCATATACCGTTGTGTTCATCTTAGTTAGGAGATGAAGATCGAATCCTTGGTTGGATAAAAACAAAGTTAAGGTTAATGAGAAATTGACCTTGAAAAGGCCTACATGAACATTGGTAGAAGAGGAAAAAATTGTATTGTTTCACATTGGTGAGGCACAACAAATTCATTGGGTGTATGTATCTCAAGTTGGGCAATAAGCGTTGGCCCTTTGGGTCATTACAACTTTTGTTGGGGGAGAAGGCATGGACAAAGTGGACTTTGGTCCATATAACACGTGCGCCGCCACTGCGAACCGAACCGGGTTAGGTTGGGTCATTAGATATGATGGGCTTAGGCCCAAGAGGTTCTTATCTTCTTATTGAAATTTTACACACGGACTGGGTCAAGTCGAACCAGGTCCGTTTCAATATAATTTAATTTCCTTTTCCTTATAGAAAAAGTGTCACCGAAATATATTTTCCCTTTTCCCACGTGTCTGTTCACGAATAGTCATTGGACATGACTGTTTACTTCCGACGGGTTGCGTCCGTTCTGAACAACCGCACTTTATCATTTCGTACCTTTCCGTTCGGGTGTCTGTTTATCTATAAATAGGACCCTCCTCTTTCTCATTCATTCACATTTTCAATTGCACATATTTTGCACTTCCTGCATAAAATATTCTGAGAGTTCTGCGTGGTTTTTTGGTTAGCCTACTGATCAGATTGCAGTGTTGCTTCCGACCGCCGAAAGTCGGGTATTCGTGGGAGGTAAACGCCCAAGTTTCTCCATCAGCACCGTAGTGGAGGTCGAATTTTCCTTAAGGATAGGGTATTTTGATACTCATCTCGACTTGAATCGTCTCTCCCCATTTTTCGGTGTACTGAAATTGGCCCGATACATTTTCTGATTATTCATAATTTCTGTTTTGTCTTTATTTCGAGTAATATTGAAACCGAGTTTCCTGCACCCCTTTCTACAAGAAGAGGCATTCCTTTCCATGTTTCTACTCTGCAATAGTTCTAATTAGTCCTTTTCATGCTCCTTTCATGCTTAGGTTTTTTTGTTTTTTTTTTGGTCCCCCTAATTTATATTCTTTTGAAAAACTTGTACAATTTTCTCTTTTTTGAGTCAGTCCGCCCTCGCAAACACTTCACTAAACAGTAGAACGTCGTCTTTGACCTTCCTTTTTTATTGGACAGAAAGGAATGGGAAAACGATATTTTCTTGATATCGCGATCATTTTCCACAACTTGGTTTAGCCTAGGTTTTGAATATTTTTTTAAGGGGTTTATTATATAAAACGGTCTGTTTTATTGGTTTATTATATATAATTTACACCGTATTTTTCCTCTCCAATTGCATGAATTTTTTCTCCAAAATTAAAGACCGTGCCAATAAACTTCTTAAAAGTTAGACTAAACTCAGCCTTAATCATTCAATTACCAAAGAAATATATTGGTTTAGGTTTTTGTGAAATCATGTCTTTGAATAATCATGATAATCAAACCGACCCTAAAGAAATCTCATGATTAAAAGATGCATACACACAACTTTTCGCCGTCATATTTATCACTCTCACACTCCTACTTAGAGGGTTTGTAGTCAAAGGGAAAGTAATTTTTTGGTCCAGTTTGATTTTGAACTATTTCTACTCAAGCCTAGTTTGGGTAAACCAAAAAACTTCGTTTTTTGGGGTGAAAAAACTGGGGTCGTTTGGATGAATGAAAAAAACCACTGATTCATCCAAACGAGTTTTTTGGTTTTTTAGTTTTTTACAGTTGGAGTCCAGTTTGCATGAGTGGATTAATCCAAAAAACCAAAAAGCTAAGTTTAAAAGGGATTAAACCAAAAAACCAAGTTTTTTGGTTTACCCAAACTAGGCCTCAATTCAAAATCAAGCTCCACTAATAAACATCATAGTAGAAACTGTATTTAAAAGGACGCAGCTGCCATCAACTCTCATATTTTACTCCCTCAGCGTAATATATTTTATTCTAAATAAACTATTTTATTTCAATAACGTATTTATTTACTCCATTAGTTTAACGATTAGTTGGTAAAACACACACGTTTTTGCTAATTATAAATTTCTTTTTGATAAACCAATGATCTACAAAACTAACAAATGAAAAAATTCGTTGTATAAAAACAAAAAATTAATTTAAATTATTTTTACCAAAGAATCCCGAACAAAGGCAGGGAGATAGTGAGACAGACACGGAAAATAGGACCAGTAATAGAGTGCAAATTTGTTTTAAGTGAGTGTGAACAGAATCATTGGCCGAGAAAAATGTGTGGGGTCCGCAACAAACTAACACTGCAATTACTAAAAATTGTATTGATATCAAAACCTTCACTTTGATTGGTAAAAAAATGTGACGTCCAGATAACTCAAAACCCTTACTCTGATTGGTGTAAAAAGTGTAGTGCCCATATAATCAATACTCCCGTCTTAATTTGATGGTTCATCGTTCTATCCTAACCGATAAAAAAATGATTATGTTTTTTAATTGGTAATACATTTTATATGCAATATGGATCTTATTTGATAGATCTTGATTTAATCTAATAAACAAAGTGTTCAAAATCACCTAAAAAATTATAAATTATAAAATATAACATTTTAAAAAGTGACACAAACTCTAAAAAAATACTATAAAATTAGTACGGGTGAGTATATTTTTTGGTAATTACATTGTCAGTGTGCGGTGGTGGACCTAGCACATTTGCACAATAGAACCAGACACACATTTGAACAGTAACAGAAACGGGGACCCACACCCGAAGAATATCTACTTGTCTCATATCTTGACCCTTCTCAGACCCGTGTTTCTCTCTGTGGGTGTGAAAATGAACAGCTTTTTATCCCCAAAACCAAAGGAGAAAGACTCATAAAAGAGACTCGCCCTGCCCTAGAAGAAGTCTCCACGAACCTTCCCTCCATATCTGCCCTCCAAATACTCAACCTCCCGTGCCCTCTGTCAATGCTCCCTCTCTCTCTCTCTCTCACAGACTTGGAACTTCAACAAAGTTTTTGGTATGATCAACCTTCACGATTACGCCACTGTGTCTCTTGCTTTATGCTTCTACTTATATTTACCATTTCGTACCGAAATTTTGAAGCTTTTATAACTCAAGTTTATTTTGAATCCTTCTTAATTTGTTTGAGATGAGTTTTGTGAAACTTAGTGGTTTGTTGATTCAGTGGTAGCGTAATTGCCTTTTATTTTTGCATTTCACTTTGTTAAGTATGGCCGCTCTGGTTCAATTGGATGTAAAGTGACATTTTCATCGAAATTCCTTCATTTTTATATTGGAGATGCAAGTCGATGATTGGAAATGAACATCTTTTGTTATTTTTGTAATATGCTGCAAATTGAAGGGGGTTCGGTTCTTATGCGTGGTTGTTTCCAGTCTCAACAACTTTGTTTTAGAAACTCAGGAAAATTGCCGAAAAGTCGTTGACAAGGTACTTGTCGTTAGTTGTACTGTTTGGCTGTTTTGGTTTGGTTTGGTTTATGTGTGCGGGGCAAATCTACAAGAAATGTGTCTTATTGAAATACCTGTCATTGGTTTTGCTGGAACGTTGAAGCCCAGTTTGGTGGAAAGAACAATCTCTAAAGATTGTACTTTATTTTTTGCTACTTAGTGCTAGTTTCCCTTTTTTAGATAGAAGTCCTAAAACTCCTATAGTTAGTGGCGGACACAGGATTAGCATCAGCCGTCAAACAGGGGCCAAATCACGTGTATTTTCATATTTATAGAAAAAAATTGTAAGTATTTATCGCTACTTGCGAGTTCTGAAGAAGAGACGATATAATGTGCATGTGCGTAGCCACCGTTTAATTTTATACAAACAACCTAAAAAATAATTGACAACTTTAAATTTTGAGGAGTTTTTACCCCACACAAATAGACAACAACGACAACAACAACAATAACATAACCCATTTAGTTCCCAATAATTGGGGGTATGGGCGGGGGTGGATATGAGACAGACCTAACCTTTGGTAATAAATGCACAAAGTGGTTGCTCCCAGAATACCACTGAATCAGATGAATTTGAGACAGACCTAACGTTTGGCAATAAATGCACAAAGTGGCTGCTCACAGAATACCACTGAAACAGTGGTCTCCCTATACCGTCGAGTTTGTTGTGGAATCATGCTTTCAAATCAAAGTCAAAAGACATCAGAGAGGCCAAACCCAAAAATCATTTTGATTTATGTGCACATTACTATGCTTCTTTCATTTAGAATCCAAAGCATTGGCGTTGCACAGTACCCCACACAAATAGAGATTTGAAGAATTCTTTTCACTGAAGGGACTACTTTCAGGGGCTAATCCTATATATATTTTTAATTAACCTGAAAACTTAGCATAATACGTGAGGAGTTTTTACTCCTTGCACCCCCTTAGTACCGCCCCTGCCTATAGTTGATGTTTGTGAGGAGAATGACCCGTCTCGAAATCATTGTTTAGGAGTTTTAGGAAATGGGAAACCTCACCCTAACTAGTGGGGTATTGAAGTTGAAAGAATTTCGCGCTATATGTACATGTAAAGGGGTTTTAATTGTCGTTCCGGGGAGAAAAAAAAGGGGTTTCAATGTAATATTCTTTTTAGGAGTTATTGATGCAACTTTATCTAATTCGATGTTTTACCACTGGGATTACATATGTTGGCCGATTACCTCCTGCTAAATCTCTGTGTATCTTTCATGATTGCATCTCCATTGTGTTCTATTTAACCAAACTGCTATTTTTTTTTTAAAGTAGTACAGTAAAAAACTGTTGTATGGAGACGTTAAAGCTGTGTTTGGTTAGATAGTTTAGTTTAGTTTTGATAATGTCAACAGGTGTAATGAGTGGAGAGAGATGGAGAGAGAAATGATGATGTCATCAAAACTAAAATTAAAACTAAACAGGGAAACGAACAAGGCCTTAACAGTTTCCTCAGGAGCAAAAATAATTTTAGTGTGCAGTTGTTTTCAAAGAGGTTTTGACATTTTCCTTATAGATCAGGTGCTTATACTCCATGGAATGCGCAGGGTTTACTGCATTTGGTAATAATGGGGATGATCTAATAGCTAACTTTTTATCACATTATCTCCAGGGAGTGATATTCAGCTTTATGGATGATCTACAAAAGCAGAATGCTCGCTTTACTCGATCTTTAGTTGAATTAACTCTTTTGGTGTTCTGATAAGTATCGCAAGTGGCAATTCAGCATATGAAGAATTTCCCAGTTTTAATGAGTTAACTCAGAGGTTTGATCATCTATTTTGAAGACCATCTTATATAAGCTGAAGTTATGAATGGCCGCCAGGAGAAATTTGTGAGGTTAGTTCTTTTACAATAGGGGATTGTCTCTCCCAGGTAAGTGCATATACAGATTACATTTGTACTATTTTCAGGATAGATACGTGTTTGTTTTTCTATGAATTAAGGCTTAATATCAAAAATCACTTGAACCTTTTAAGTTTTAGGCCGTCCAGGTATGCTAGGAAGTGTGTGGGTATTGGACTTGATGTCCGCAATGCTCTGTAACTCCATTTGTATACTTTTAAATCTAATATAGCTCATTTGAGTATGGTATTCTATCTTCAGGTTTCAAGACTGGAAGTCGGAGAAAAGTAATGAGGACCAATTCCCTACAAAATATGGCGTTCGTTTGGGGAATGTTAGAGCAATATTAAATTCAGTTACTGATAAGTTTCGAAGAGGATTGGAACGTGGTTCTGAAAGGGTTAGAAGCTTAAAAAGATCATTGGAATCGTTTTCTTTAAGTAGCATCACAGAGAAAGGCTTGGGTTCGAGGAAGAAAATCCTTGACCCACAAGGGCCATTTCTCCAGAAGTGGAATAAAATTTTCGTATTGTCGTGTGTGCTAGCTGTTTCTATCGATCCTCTGTTCTTTTACATTCCTGTGATCGATGATGACAAGAAATGTCTTGGGTTGGACGAAAAGCTGCTGACTACGGCAATTGTTTTGCGTTCCTTTACTGATATCTTCTATATAATTCACATTATCTTTCAATTCCGAACTGGTTTTATTGCTCCATCTTCTCGAGTATTTGGAAGAGGTGTCTTGGTGAAAGATGCATTGGAAATAGCAAGGCGATATTTATCCTCGTACTTCTTTATTGACATTCTTGCAGTTCTTCCTTTGCCTCAGGTAAGTGAAATTTCATGCTCCGAAAATGTGTCTCATTTATCTATGGAGATCAATTCAACACAAGATAAAGGTACCATATTGCCAGAGCACTTTTGGTTGGGTCCAGAGCAAGGTACAACAATCTGATTCATTAATAGGTTGCACCTTGTGCTTGACCCTTTCCAGATAGCATTCACAGTAACATCAACAAAAGAAAGCATCTTTCTTGCGATGTTGTATACATGCATGATGCATCACTTCATATTATGGGACATTCCTTCCTGGTTTAAGACATTGCATGCACCATTATTCAATTGAAAAGTTGTCTTGATACTGGTATACCAAAGTTCTGCTGCTTCCTGCTGCTTCTTGCTGTTGCCCACACATTCTGTGGGATCTATTGGGCAGTTATGACATTCGTTGCTTCAGTCCATTTGTTTGATTACAAATTGGGTTTCTTAAGAATATAATTATTTTAAATATTTCGCTCCTTCCAAATTTCGAAGTTACTAGAAAAGTAAATTCAAGCAAGCTACTTCACATTCTCAGCATCGCTTTCTCTAATGCTTCCACAATTTTCCAGGTTGTCGTGTTAGTTATCATTCCACACGTGAAAGGATCAAGATCTTTGAATACAAAGAACCTGTTGAAGTTTGTAGTCTTATTCCAATATATACCAAGGGTTCTTCGAATTCGTCCGTTGTACAAAGAAGTCACAAGAACTTCTGGCATACTAACTGAAACTGCTTGGGCGGGAGCTGCATTTAATCTCTTTCTTTACATGCTTGCCAGTCATGTAAGATTGGTCACAAATTTCATCCTATATTCCTCCTGTAAATATTGTGTGGATTTTAAGCTTGATCAAAATATACATATCTTTTTTGTACTCCTTATGCTTGATGTGTGTGTGTCTACATGTATTTATCATAAACTTGAAATAATGAAGACATTAGCAAGCGATATGTTTACTTGTACTTATGTTCTTTCTCTTCTCCTCCCCAGTCTTTGTGATCATTAAATGGTTTGATGTCTTTTAGGTACTTGGAGCATTTTGGTACTTGTTTTCAATAGAACGGGAAACTACATGCTGGAAGACAGCCTGTGGAAATCAGACTGAATGCGTCCTCTCTTCAGTTTATTGTGGTAACAGTACAGGGTTTGAAGGAATTCTAAATAAGTCCTGCCCCATACAAACTCCAATTCCTACAACTTTCGATTTTGGAATTTTCCTCAGTGCACTTCAGTCTGGTGTTGTTGGATCAAGAAATTTTCCGGAGAAGTTCTTTTATTGCTTTTGGTGGGGCCTGCAAAATCTGAGGTATGCACGGACAAGTTCCTCTGTTGGTTCATAGTCATTTTCACTGGAGTTCTTATTAGCATTTTCATCAGCAAACATAAAGATTTGTATGGGTCTATTCTAACCTTTTATATATGCTGCTGTTGTCAAGAATTCTTTCTTCGATGGTTCAGCTGGTGGGCCATCACCTAGGGCCTGCACTTCGCCAATGTAATAAATATTAAACGCTTCAAATATGTGATGAACTTATTGGCAATTTGCGATGGCTTAGTGGCCGAGTTCGTGCTGTCTGGTCATTAGCTGCGTTTTTTCATTAAATTTGAAAACATTTTCCTTGACCTACTCTGATGTTGCTGCTGTGTTTTTGAACTTTAAACCTCAAAACAATGGCACACAGGTTATCGCCCACCAAACCAATGAACATTTTTCCATTAGTCCGCGACAAAGTAAATTTATACAAACTTGTAGTAGTTCCTTTAGACTTCTTCCCTGATGTTGCAGCATTATTTTTTTCCGTTTAATTTTGTTGCTAAATTCAATGTTAAATATGAACAAGAACACAAGACTTGATTTTGTAGTTATTTCAAATATTTTGTAATAAGTTCATCTACTCCCTTTACCTTTATCTATGGAACACATATAGAGGCCCCAAGTTTCGGTCCCGACTAGTGCCCAAAAATTCTTAGGGCTAATATAAAGTTGGTCTAATCATATTTGACAAACTTTTCTTTTTTGCCGGTCAATAATTTGTAATTATAATCTAAACTTTCTTAGTTCAAGAGTTGCGTTATACTTGCCATTTATAAAATTAGTTTTTGATATTATGTCAATCCTCGAATTTTGCAGTTCTCTTGGTCAAAACCTCAAAACAAGTACCTTTGTCTGGGAAATTTGCTTTGCAGTTTTCATTTCCATCTCTGGCTTGGTGTTGTTTTCGTTTCTCATCGGTAATATGCAGGTTTGTTTCAGACATTTAATTTTATTGCTCTTATTCTTTTTGTGTGAGCATGAGATCTTTTGCATCGAAGTTTTTCAAGATATAGGGAACAAAACAACTGGTAAATATGGAAACTTAATATTCATTAGGCACTCTGGCACAAAACGGTTAGCTGGACCAGAAATTTCACTCACTATTAACACCTGATCACCAATTCTTTGAATGCTGAAGGAAAGTGCTTTTGTGTGTGTGTGTGTGGCTGCATTATGCGATAGCTCATTTATGGGACTGCAGACCACAAAATTGGACCAAACAAACTATGTTAGAGATTATCCCGATGAAACCTGTATGATGTGTCCAAGTTGAGGGATTCAATAATTTTAAGGGGTGGTTGAACATCTGTGATACATTGCCGTGTGTATTGGGGATTCTTTAGATTGGAAAGAATTGAGTGCCATAATAGAAAGGTTGCAAGAATTATTTTTATTGTCCAGATGTTTAAAGGCCATCATATGTTTGGCCTGTATATAGAAAAATTCAACCAACTAATTTGTTTTTGGTTTAACAGACATATTTGCAGTCCACTACCAAAAGATTGGAGGAGATGAGAGTAAAAAGGCGAGATGCAGAACAGTGGATGTCCCACCGTTTGCTCCCTGAGAGCCTGAAGGAGCGAATTAGGCCGTACGAACAGTACAAATGGCAGGAAACTAGAGGTGTTGATGAAGAGAATCTGATCGTTAATCTACCTAAGGACCTTAGGAGGGACATAAAGCGCCATCTCTGTTTGGCTCTGCTAATGAGAGTGAGTTCCTCTTCATGTGTTTCTTTTGTATTTCATGTAATGTGCCTTGTCAGGAAGTGAGAATGGAATGAAGGTTTGCAATTTTCTTTGCCCAGTTTGAAGCCTTGGCATCCATGGATGTGTTTGCTGCTGCTTTCTGTTTTTTCTTGCCTTTCTGTTTCCTTTTCTTTTCCCAAAATTGTTTGACGATGCATGTTCCTCCAGTGTGCTTTTGCATATTCCCTTGCATATTTTGCACTATTAACTTTAAAATCCTTCTTCTGTAATCATTTGACCAATTGAGTTGAGTATGGTTTGTGTTTTAAGACTATTCATTGGAATCCTGCACGTGTGACTTTTAAGGAGTTCACTAGAATATTGTTCAGGAATCTGAAAAACTAGATGTCAGTACGTTCTATATCTTGTAGGTAGATCCAGTTGAGTTCGACATTAGCTACTTATGAGTTGTGTCATTTGACTCATATCTCCAACAGAATTCAACCGTCTTTGCTAGCTCTTCAGAGTTTATGAGAGTGGGGATCCATGAAATTTACCCCAAAACTGTTGGAATACATCTTTTGTTGTCAATCTAACTTGTATTTTGGTTGTTTGTAGCGACCATAATCATCATGCTATTAACTATGCGGATTGCAGACCGCTGCAAGTAGGATTTATTTAACCAAACAAATCCATGAAGGGCTTAGGAGAGGTGTAATATTCTCAGTAGTATTTGCTCCATGGATTAAAATCTACCCATTCTTCTGGATTGTTTATAAGGTGCCAATGTTCGAAAAAATGGATGAACAACTTTTGGATGCAATGTGCGACCGTCTAAAACCGGTGCTCTACACAGAAGACAGCTTCATTGTCAGAGAAGGGGACCCAGTTGATGAGATGCTCTTCGTGATGCGTGGGAAATTATTCACCGTAACCACTAATGGTGGTAGAACTGGCTTCTTCAATTCGGATTATCTTAAAGCCGGTGACTTTTGTGGTGAAGAGTTACTCACTTGGGCTTTAGATCCCCATTCCTCAACTAATCTCCCAATCTCAACCAGAACAGTCCAAGCCCTCTCAGAAGTGGAAGCATTTGCCCTAATGGCGGATGATCTGAAATTTGTCGCATCTCAATTCAGGCGGTTACACAGCAAGCAGCTCCGCCATGCTTTCAGGTTTTATTCGCAGCAGTGGAGGACTTGGGCAGCTTGTTTCATACAAGCGGCGTGGCGAAGATACTGCAGAAAGAAGATGGAGGTGTCTCTTAGGGAAGAGGAAAATAGGTTGCAAGATGCATTGGCTAAGGGTGGTGGGAGCTCGCCGAGTTTGGGGGCCACGATTTATGCATCGCGGTTTGCTGCTAATGCTCTCCGCGCTATTAGGCGGAATGCTGGGGCCCAGAGAGCGAGGTTGCCCGAGAGAATTCCTCCGATGATGCTTCAGAAGCCGGCTGAGCCTGATTTTACTGCTGAAGATAAATAATGTAGTTGGTTGCTGTTGCTTTTTTTTTTGGGAGTGTTTGATTTGTATTGGGTTACTTATTCTAGATGTGATATGGGAAGCATAGATGATTTGTTAAAGTAGCTTAAGTGTATCCTGTACATGTAAATATGTATGTTGTGCTTGCATAAGAGCCATGTTGTCTTTCTTGTGCCAATGAGCTCCATTTTCAAGAAGATTTTTTGTGAATCCATTGGGTTTTTGCATATATTCATACTCTTTCCGTCCCATATTATTTGTCTTTTTTTGGAAGTTTGACTTTTTTTTCCCGGAAAGAATTACTGTAGATCCTTTAATAGGTGTGGAAAATCTTCCATTTATCTTGTGTTTAGTGCTAAATCTTTGTTTGCAACATCTTTTTATTATGTTCTTAGTGTCAGGCCCCATTTCGCTAAGGGGTTTTTTGAATTTTTGAGGTTTTTTTAGTTGATGTATTTTGAAGTGTAAAGTATATGATGATGTGTGTTACATGAGATACATTACAAGTTACTATAACGCATGGACTCAAGACGGGCGGATGTATGTAGGGGCACGGGGAGGCCCTGGACTCTTACAAAATTTTAAAACATTACTAATAATATATATAGTGTAATTATTAGTTAGATAATTAGTTTAATAAATCTCCAAAAATCTAAATAATTTGATTTGATATAGTTAAAAATTAAAATAATTCTAACCTGAGGGGTTGGTAGAGTGATTTTGCCTCGAGACTTAAATGTTTGCTCTCATCTAAAGTCTCAGGTTCGATTCTCCTTGCCAGCAAACTCTTGGAGCCATTGGGGGTTATGCCCAGTTGTTATCTCTATGGCCACAGAATTAGTTGAGGTGCGCGGAAGCTGGCTTGAACATCCGGTCAAAAAAAAATTAAAATACTTCTAAATTGTCATGTAATTTCTTTTATAGACGCAATTAATTATACATGGGTGTTGTAATTGTCAATAAAAAAAATAATATCATACAGTAATGTACTACTCAATACACAATCTAATGATACGCTAAATGCATTTTTAGTTGAAAATAGTATTTTTAAGTCGACCCGAAGAATGCAGAGTCTCTCTCTCTCACTCTTTCGTCTTCTTTTCTTTTCTAACGAAAGGGTCAAGTATCTCGTCCCGATTAATTTAGTACATTTTTATACTAAAGAATAGAGAAGACTGGAATTTACCGTTCAAACTTCACATTTGAAACTGTATTTTTAAATGTGGTTAGGTAAAGAATATCATATTTCATCCCTAAAAAGTACTAAAAAGGTAACCACCGTATTTATATAGTTTGTCAATGAACTTGTTTTCCGTTTGCTAAGATGAGAAGCTAATAAACAAGTTTAGTATTGCTAAAAAAAAAATAATAATAATAAATGGGGAAATCATTTGCTAAAATCAAACCTATTATAGCAAATGAAATTAGGTTAATTTTATGAAATTCTCATTAAAGCAAACGGAAAACAAGGCCTTATTCATACACAACATTGATTTGATTCACATATATGATATAACCAGAACACATTTATGTTTATGAGATGAATAATTACTTCGACTTTCCCACGACAAAGATTTCCAAATATTGAACTAAAACAATACTACTATACAGTATTAACTTAATTTTTTTACGTGAATAATTATCGTGATAAGTGAGTTTGGCCTAATTTTTTTTGGGCTTTTTAGTAATGGTTTTTTGTTTTCTTAATTTTTAATAGATTGGTATATAATTTTCACATCATTCGACAACAAAGCAGACTCAAAAAGTTATTTTTGCCCAAATTGATTGACTTTTCAGACTTATTTTTTTTAGTTTTATATGAATCTTTTTCAAGTGTTGTTTATATTTTTTTAATAATTTTTTGATTCTTTCCATGATGGCGAAATTTGTAGAGTAAAATTTTGATCCAAAATAAAGAAAAAACAGTACTTGGGTTCATAATTTTGCCGTCACAGCTGCCATGCAACACCCTTGGACTCTTCTCTCTGTCTCGACAAACGAAAGCTGAAACCAGACTAATAAAGAACAATAAAATGGCGGCTGCTCCCACAGACATCTCCTGCTTTCCCTCCATGTTTACCTTCTTTACAAGCTTTCCTCTCGTCACGCCCCCACTCACAGAAATCGTATACTGGAAATTTCAACATAGTTGGGGGTATGATCGATCTTATCGATTACAGTGCTACATTTCTTGCTTTATGAATTTTAGTTTCTCTTTTTTCAATCCATCTTAATTTTGTTACTACTGCTTTCATGTAATTTCATTTGTTTGAGGGGTTGTTTCTGAACTTAACCCAACAAAGAATGTCTTTTTTGCTGTTTAAAAAAAAAAAGAGACATATCAACAACTTCTTTTAATTTTTTAGTTATTTTTGTTATAAAAATATACTCATTCGTTTTGGGATTGAGGGAGCATGGGTTTATTCCATCGTCGTCCAATTGCCTTCTATTGTGTCTTTCACTGTGCAAGATATAATCTATCAGTATATAGGGTTGGTTTGGGTGAATTGGGCAAAATTAGTTTTTTTGGTTTTTTAAGTTTTGTCCTTATTAAAAAAATTGCATTTGTTAGTTTTCGGTCGATTTTTTGTGATTTCATGGCTTGTCTCGACGAGAGAAATTTAAAAAGTATAAAATTATTACCCAAACTTAAAGTTTTGTGAATAAAGACAAAAAATAATCCAAAAAATCTTTATTTACAAAACTTTAAGTTTGACTAATAATTTTATACTTTTTATATTTTTCTCATCGAGACAAGTCAAAAAACCACAAAAATCGACCAAAAACCAACAAATGCAAATTTTTTTTGAATAAGAACAAAATCAGAAAACCAATTTTCTCAATTCACCCTAACCAACCCATAGTAACAAAATATGAATAGAGATAATTTGATTTGTGATACACTCTTGATGATTGTATATGAAGAAGGCTTTGTTGGTTTTGTTGTGTTGTTTAGATTTAACTGACTCCCTGGTTGAATTTTTGCATAGATTGACTTTCAAGGTTGTTTTCTGTGAGTTGTGTAGTTTGTTCGTTTGCTCGTGTGCGTGAATCGGAATAATGATAAATACTGTGTATAACCAAAGCAGACTGTGATTCTATCCCTCCCGCTTGTCTTTTTGATTGACATCGACTCCGCAGTTTTGGGCCATCCAGGGACCACTTGGATGATACAAATCATTTATCCTGTGGTGAGCTTAAAATTGCGGAGTTGATAGTTCTGTCAAGAATCAAACTGGAGAGTATCCTCTCCCTATTGAAAAATGTAAAAGTATGTTACTCTGATCAGTGAACTACTGTGAATCTATTCTTAAGGTTATCATCGGTTTCCTTGCTAGTTTCTTTTGATTGTTTCTCAAATCTTCAAGTCTTAGATCATCGAGGTAATCCAGTTAGCGTGTGCATGGGTGTTTTGTTTTCCGTAGATCATGTTGTAGTTTGTCATGAAGTTGATATTTCAATCCTCTGCGACTCCATTTGTGTGCTCTGAAAGTTAATATGTATCTTTGCATTGTTGTTTTCAGGTTTCTGGACTGGAAATCTGAAATAAATAAAGAGGAGCAATGCTCTAGAAACTTCGGTGTAGACTGAGACCTGTGGAGGAAACCCATAAGCCTAAGAACAAAACCCAATTATACTCCCAAATGCGAAGCCTCTGAAAATGGGCAATAACAGGTAGGCATGGGCTTGTTTTTAGACTACTATTTCCTGGCTCCCAACCTTTTCCTTTACCCCAACCTTATACCTTAACTAGGGCCTTGACTATAGTTACTTCGTAACTCGAGTTAAAAAGAAGATTTTTTCATTTTTTTCATGGAAAGAGAGAGGAATTAGATCCTCTCCCATCCTTAATCTTCATCCACACCGTGCCATGGCCACCTCCATGAAAATCAAACGAAGGCTATATGGTTGGTGGAAAAACCCCAGGAGCAGATTCCCAAGATCCCGATCATCCTTTCCTCCAACAACGTGAACAAGAGAAACGTCTCCTCTTTCATTTTTTTTTGGTTTGGGTTTTGGTGTTTCCGGATTATTAGACGATTGATTATTGAACATTCATCATGATTAAGATTGATTATGATTATGGTTGTTTAATAAGTCTTAAATAGCGAAGAGAAAAAGGAGTGACAGAATCAGAAATCTGAAGTTAAAGAGCCAGATTTGTTTATCGCATGGTCTCCTCTCTTTCTCTGATGAATACATATAAATGAGTTTATGCTTCTATCAGTTCTTTGTTGTTCCTCTTGTTTCTCTGATCATTTGGGATTGTGTTTGATTTGTGGAAATTAAGCAGGGGTCACCAATCAGTCATCACAAATGAAGCTTGGGTTGTTCAAAAAAAAGAGAGTGAAGCTTCAGCTTCTTCATAAACATCAATGAAATCTTTGGGTGAGTTTCCTACTACCCGTGACTGTGATTGCAGTTGTTCGTTGTCACTCTATTTGTCATGCACAGAAATTGAGATAAACAAGATTAAACAGTAAATCTTCCTCCTCTCTCTTTGTGTCTGCTATGATTTCTATGAAACCTTCAATTTTATTTTTAAGATCTACTAGGTTCTTGCTTCGTTAGTGTATTTGAGATTCGATTGGGTGATTCTTTGGTGCATTTTATTTTGGTTGTAATTTTTGCATTCATCAGTTGGTCTTTCTATATGCAGGGTGTGGAATGTCCCGTCAATGGACTCTCGATTTGGTTGATTACTATCCAAAACTACCAAGTGATAGTGCTCCATCACTTGTGGAAAGATTAAGGTTTACGATATATCTTTATTCTTTGGACATTACATTTTTGCAATTTAAGATCGTGAATTCTGTCTGATTTACTATGTTTAATAAGCTTTTATGCTGTATGCTATTGGCACAATGTGGGTTAAGGACTTAAGGTGCTTAGGAAATTGGAATAGGATCTTGGATATTCGACATTAAGATTGGCCCTACTTTACAATTAGTTCTATTGGTGATCGGGGATCACCATAATTGCAAATAGTATACCATTAGATTATTCCCAAAGGTAGATCAAGGTGGCACTATTAACTGTTGTGATGACTTATTGTCAAATTATCGAACTCAGTATTATTGTATTGAGCATGTGTTCATGTGTGCATCAACAAATTTATTTTGCATCTCCATGTTTTGCCTATTTATTTATAGTTTCAAATGAATGATTTTCTCGTATTTGAAAGAATAAGACTAGTTTTCTTTTGCATACTAGATCTTGATGAAGTATTAATTTTGAGAAATATTCCACTATTTTCAAACAAAGCAAAATGAGATTGGGCATGTTCGTTTAGGAGTTTAGCTCCGGTTTTGTCCCATTTCTGTTTTGCTGACATCATCATTTTTTTCACTTTTCTCTCTATCTCTCTCCACTTATTACACTTGCTTACATCATCAAAACTAAACTAAACCTCCCAACCGAACACAACCATTATTTTTTCCTTGACAAAATATGATATGAAGCAAGTCCATTTTATGGACATTATGACTAGTTTTCTCATTCTGTCTGTCTGGTCTGTGTGTATGTGACTCGTCTTTCTAATTAATTGTTTTGAAAATGCAGACAGCGAAAGTTGTTGACTATATTATGTTAGACGAAGATCTTCCAGATAGTAGAATAGTCGACTTAGTATTACTTGAAGATGAATCACAAAGCAAGGGTAGGTAGCCTTTAGTGTTCTCTATTCAAGAGTTGTGAGTGTTCTTGATTTGCTTCCCTTTATGAATGTTATAGGCTGCCTCTCGGTTCCCTAACTTCTTTTTTCAGATTTTCGGAGGCCCTACTGATCAGATGCTTCTTCAATTATTTTTAAGTATGAGTATTTCTGTATAAGCTGTCTATATTTAATTTTCACTGTTGATATATTATTTCCACATTATATGTAACTGCAACACCAATTTATGTATGTACGGATAATGCTATTTTCACGTAGTTTGATTTTTTTATTATAAGATAATTTGCTGTCCCAATTTGCAAGAGATGCACAGATCAACACTCATATGCTTGCATAGGTGTTTTGTAGAATATGGATTAATGTCCAAGAGTTAAAAAGTCTTTTACTTATTTAATAGGAAACTACATCTGATCTCCATCTGATTGATAGAGCTGTTTGTTTTGAACTCAGATGCCACGACCAAGAATTTGAAGGAAACTGTAACAGCTACTGGGTTGGATATAAACAGCAAATTGGATGAGGCACTCCAAGAGCTAAGGAGCTGTAAAACTACTCTACAGGAGAAGGAAGAATTTTATAAGAACAGAGAGAAAGAGCTGGAAGAAAAAATTGCAAAGGTTTCGTTTTTTCCCATTTGGTTATTTGTATTGTTTGTACTTGTTGGGATCACCGGAGTATTTACCTTTTGTTAAGATCAGAGTAGCAATATCTCACTTCGAAGATCAAAACCTTGGTTGAACTCAAACTTTGCGTGAGCTGCCAATTGAAATTCATGGTAGATTAGCCTAAGCCTGGATTCATAATTTTTCTCCTTGTCAATCTCGTATTTTCCGTACGTAGGAAAGACAATTATGTAAATCCAAGGCCTAAGCTTTAATCCAAGACCTAAGCTTCAATTATGGAAATTCATGGTAGACCGCTACTCAAAAGCAAGGTCTACTGCTAGTGGCTCAATAATAAATGGCGATTTGAATACTAATTTGAGGGCTCCCAATGTGGACTTTTACGAGAACCAAGTCAAGGATTTGTCCAAAGCTCTTGAAGAATCACAAAAGAATGCTAACCATGTGAGTAGTTAATATTGGAGAATCTTGCCTGCCTTACTGTATTACAGTTGATTTTAATGACGAGGAACCCCTTGCAGATAAACCCCCCGGTTCGACACGTAGACCGGGCAAAGCCAAGAACCATGAGAATTATGGTTATCTTGTGTAGATTGTCCCAAGGGGTTCGAGTGTTATGTTATACTTGATGAAATTAATGATAAGGCTTTTAAGCCAAGACCCATGAGATCCATGGTGGTTTTCTTTTCTCTTTTTTCACCAATTATTTGATGTTAAATTTCACTGTGTTTGGATTTTGGATGATATGCATTTGACAATGAACCCAATGTCCCAATCTATGGTTGATTGTTATTAAGTATGCTGGATTGATGTTACTCTAGATGCAGTAATTTGATTTTTGTTCCTTAATGTGCCAACCATGATGAAAGATATTTACTTCCTGTTTGAGTCGTTGCTTGTGGAATTTGCGATGGACATTTTAATAATGTGTTTATGAATATGAAGTTACTGGAACAAAGTTTACCAGTTCTTATTTTGGATTGGTGGTCCTTAGTCCATATTGTCAAAGAATTGCTTGGCTTAGTTGTTTTGTTTAGTTTAGTATTTTTATTATAAATTAGTCGGTTCTTTCCATCAAAGCCATATTTGCTACTAAATTGATTTGGCTTTCATAAAAGATTCGTAACTTTTGTGGAGTGGCTCTTTTACCATCCTGGACTTGAAAAGGTTTGAGCTGACCGATTGGATTGACAGAAATCCCCACTTAAATGGGCTTGTGAAGTGCTTGAATTTCTCAAAGACAGGCTTTAACAAAGGCTTACACCCTGATCTATAAAGGAGGAGCTGGTTATTGCTCGTATGATTGTCTAATCATGGATCTAATTCAAAAACATTTTCAAGAAGGAGAATTGCATATACCATGGAGCTTTTTAATTGGATAGAAGGGGAATCTTTATTGATTGGGTAATGTGGCTAATCCATTGAGTAGGATTACCAATCCTTTGGGGACTGCTATTTGCGAACCCCACTTCGTTGGGATATTGATAATCTACTCAAGCACTTAACCCACGTCCCAGCCAAATTTGGATCATTACCCATTCGGTGGGAGGCACTTAACCCACGTCCCAGCCAAATTTGGATCATTACCCATTCGGTGGGAGACAACAATATGACAATGACTCCCATGTGTTGGCTAATCCAATCTGATCCCACTATCCAACTCCAAGAAGTATATCAAACGAAGCCTGAATACGCATTGCTCAACAGTTAAGCTGTTTGAGCAGTAATTCTCGTAGTTTTGCTGCATAAAATATTGTTTCTTGATTAGTAAAATTTTCCTATTTGTTACTTGTGAGATCCTCCTTGCATTGCCGCTAACAAATTTTTAGTTAATTGTTGTAGATTGAGAAGATTGAAATCGAGGATAAGAAAAAAGTGGAAGAGAAAGACATACTTAAGACTAATGAAAGAGAGAGACTACATTGATACTAAGATTTCAGTCCTTGAGAAAGAACTAGAACAAGCCAGAAATACATATGAAATGCAACTTTTGCAACTTGAAACACAAGCTGAAGAGACTAAAGTGGAGTTAGAGAAGATGTTAATGGAACGTGAGGGGCTTCTTACTGATTCAAGGAATAGAGTTAAAGAACTCGAGGTGTTCTCGAAATCTAAAACACAAAGATGGAGAAAGAAGGAACTCAACTACAAGAGCTTTTTAGATTCAAGTTGCAAATAACAGTTATAAAACAAACACATATCAAAGAGTAAAAAACCATACCTTGTGTCGTTGTTGGACCAAATACCTTGTTAAATTTGAATAGTCGATGGCTATCTTTCCCTTGTTTTAAGGGATTCGCAACAACTAATTCCCCATTCTCACCTACATATTCAATCGCAGTCTGTTTCTGACTTTGTCCCGGAAGGAATGGCCTTATTCGACTAAAAACTCTAATATTGCCTACCAAATAGAGACACAAAAATTAGCTAAAGTTGAAGCTGTGAAACTAAACAGAAATAGTCATATGCTATCATTGTACCTTTCAAATCCTGCACCTCATTGTACAGCTTCCTATTTTCGGCCAGGACATTATGATAATTCGCGGCAGCATCAATTAGTCCTTTAAGCTTCACCCCTATCCATTTTAAAGGCTTAAAACATGAGGAATGTCATACCTATAACAAATGCATAAGCTTAAGCATCAGGGAAAACCAATTTTAAACTATCAGTTAAGCACTCCTACCTAAGTGATTAAATTCTTCAGAGTAGAACTTCAAAATGATTCTTGGGTCTGCCCTCTCTGATGCCTTTTGGCTTTGATTCGAGGGCATGATTCCGCAGCAAACTCGACGGTATAGGGGGACCACTGTTTCAGTGGTATTCTGTGAGCAACCACTTTGTGCATTTATTGCCAAAGGTTAGGTCTGTCTCAAATCCATCTGTTTCAGTGGTATTCTGGGAGCAGCCACTTTGTGCATTTATTGCCAAAGGTTAGGTCTGTCTCCTATCCATCCCTCGCCCATATCCCCAATTATTGGGGACTAAATGGGTTATGTTATTGTTGTTATTGTTGTAGTCTGGATTTCTTCAGGTTTGTATCAGTTGCCACTTTTGTTGCTTAATACTGCCTCTTTGCTTAGTTCCTAACTAGAAGTCACTACATTGAACTGCCTAGGATCTACGGGTGGCATCTGAATCCATAAAGCAAAAAGTTTTGAAGACTCAAAAGTTCTACTCTGAAGAATTTAATTACTTAGGTAGGAGTGCTTAACTGATAGTTTAAAATTGGTTTTCCCTGATGCTTAAGCTTATGCATTTGTTATAGGTATGACATTCCTCATGTTTTAAGCCTTTAAAATGGACAGGGGTGAAGCTTAAAGGACTAATTGATGCTGCCGCGAATTATCATAATGTCCTGGCCGAAAATAGGAGCTGTACAATGAGGTGCAGGATTTGAAAGGTACAATGATAGCATGACTGTTTCTGTTTAGTTTCACAGCTTCAACTTTAGCTAATTTTTGTGTCTCTATTTGGTAGGCAATATTAGAGTTTTTAGTCGAATAAGGCCATTCCTTCCGGGACAGTCAGAAACAGACTGCGATTGAATATGTAGGTGAGAATGGGGAATTAGTTGTTGCGAACCCTTAAAACAAGGGAAAGATAGCCATCGACTATTCAAATTTAACAAGGTATTTGGTCCAACAACGACACAAGGTATGGTTTTTTACTCTTTGATATGTGTTTGTTTTATAACTGTTATTTGCAACTTGATGACAGTTGCTTCAATTTAGTATACGACTTCAAGCCACCTCTCATATTATCTATGTTTTGGCAGAGCAAGTGTTTGTAGACACACAACCATTAATTCGATCTGTCCTTGATGGGTATAGTGTTTGTATCTTTGCCTATGGTCAGACTGGTTCCGGGAAAACATACACAATGGTATGTGGTATTTTTATGATTTATGGTGGCTATTATTGACTATGTTATCACATATCTTATACTTGCTTTTGTTCTTGTAGATTGGCCCAAATATACAATCTATGGAGCATTGGGGAGTTAACTATCGAGCTCTGAATGATCTTTTCCTTCTCTCTCAAAATAGGAAAAGCTTCATGGCATATGAAGTTAGTGTCCAGATGATTGAAATATATAATGAACAAGTGCGTGATCTACTCTCCGTTAGCACTTCTCAAAAAAGACATCCTTTTTGTTTTTTTTTTCTTACCCATTATCAATGCATATGTTTAACTTAAATGTTTCCTTTGACTTGCACACCCTTGTGATATGGAATACCGTCCAACCAATGGGGTTGACCGTGCCTGATGCTAGCATCCATCCTGTGACATCCACTGCGGATGTCTTGGATTTGATGCTCTTTGGATCAAAGAATAGGTCGGTTTCTACAACAACAATAAATCAAAGAAGCAGCCGATCCCACAGGTTTTTTTGTTATTTTTTTTTTATAAAATTTATGTCCAAATTATAGATAGATTTTTTTTGGGTTTTTTTTAATTCTTTGCTATGTGTACAACTTTGTTTGTGGGCACAATTTTCATTGAATTTGCATCTTTCAGTATCCTTACTGTTCACGTTCGTGGCGTGGATTTGGGGACACATGCTGTTTTGCGCGGTAGTCTACATTTGGTAGATCTCGCTGGCAGCAAAAGAGTGGATCGCTCAGAAGCAAGGGGGGACAGACTGTGAGAAGCTCAACATATGAACAAATCTTTATCAGCTTTAGGAGATGTGATATTTGCTCTAGCACGGAAGAGCCCACATATTCCATACAGAAATAGCAAATTAACTCAAGTTCTCCAAAGCTCTTTGGGTACTGGACATCTATAACATTTCCCATTTGGTCATATAAGTATATGCAATAGCTTATAAGCTTATTTCTTTATAGAATTTCTCATGTTTTTGCTCAATCCTTCTTTTTTGTCTTCTTTTAAATGGTGGGTGTGCATTATAGGTGGTCAAGCAAAGACACTGATGTTTGTACAGCTCAATCCTGATGTTGAGTCCTATTCCGAAACTATAAGCACATTGAAGTTTGCTGAGAGGGTCTCTGGTGTTGAGTTAGGTGCGGCACAGACAAACAAAGAGGGAAGAGGTGTCAGAAATCTCATGGAACAGGTTCATATTATGCCTTTTAATGACTGCATTTTTACTGTTGGCTGACTGGTCTAGGATATTATTCTGGGCTATTCTCCAAACTATCACTACTTTAATGGAGGGAAAAAAAAAAAACCTCTTGGCCATGACTGTTTTGTAACATTGCACTTCAGAAGTTCTAACTATTTCATTTACACCTCCAACTCTGTTCTTCTATATAGGATAGGATCGCAATGGTATAAGATACACAAATGAGGCAAACGTGCAGCACTTATAAAAACCTGTTTTATAGCATTGTTAGTTGTACCAAGGATATCCATTACACACTTGAATTTTGATTGTATCTCAAAGTTGCTGTGAGGCGCAAAACTGCAGTTGTTGCTTCTTTAAATAATAAATTGCTGAACAGTGGACACTATAACAGACATCTCTTCCCATTGATGGTGCTTTACGACTTGTTACACATCATTGGCAATCTGTGTTATTTGAGGCAAATGCTAGTCTGATTCCTCATATTCTACTTGAGGCAAAAGCTTGCCTTCCCTTATTTTTTTACGATATCATCTTATTACAACCCCAACAATATATACCAAAGTTATTAATGCGTATTTCTTTTCTTCTCTTGAATCCAATAGTAATTTACTCTGACATTAGATCTATATCGCAGGTGGCCTTACTGAAGGACACAATTGCAAAAAAAGATGAAGAGATTAGAAGGTTACAGCTGTTGAAAGCTAGTGTAAATGGCAAGAGACGTGATCTGAGCTCACCAAGGTATGGGTCTCTGTCTTCGAGAAGACATTCACAGGGCGTCCCACCGCAACGCCGTTCACTATCAGTTGGAAAAAGCTCTGGGACTGTTGAGAAATCCGTTTCTGACAAGGACAATAGCTCAGATTACAGTGACAAACATTCTGAAGCTGGTTCTCAGCAATCAATGGATGACTTTAGACATCATAAGGATTTCTTTGGACAATCAAGGCTTTCGGTAACAGATGGAGGTCGAAATCTCACTTTTACCGAAGAATGTGGATCTCTAATATTTTGTGTGGTCTATTGGCTATAAAATATGAGCCAGACAGCCAGTAGTTCTCCAATACTCCTGTAATTTGTTCATTGTATTTGAAGCATGCTAATATTTATTTTTTTACCTCTCAGGTTCTAAGAAACCTAGTGCTAGCAGCTTATCTTCGACCAAGTCCTCCAAACAATGGCAGTAAATTACACAGCAAATTCGGCAGCAAAAGACTAAGCTTTCCTGGTCTTTAACATTTAGCAGTCTTGTTTGGGCTAATGCATTGAAACTTGCTTAATGTTTGTCTTCTATTAAACTTAAGCGCAGCCCATTCGCATGCTTTTCCATTGTCTTAGGGGTTAACTTTAGTATGTATAGGCGTCGATCATGGTGTATCTTTCACAGGAGGAGATTTATTATCATGCCCCTCTTCGTGTATGAAAGGTGCGTTTGAAACCTTAACGGAATGCCCAATCTTCATCTTAGTATAAAGATCTGAAAAGATTTCCCACTACTTTGTGTTTTTGCCTGTTTAGTTTGATTCTTGCGATGGCATAGAAAATAGAAGTCATTTCTCTGCGTTTCTTTTTTTTCCGTTTTCATATGACAAGAATCAGAGCACTCCCGGCTGTTTTGTTATTGTTTTATGGGCAAGTTTTTTTTTTTTTTTAATTGGCAGATGGGCAATAAATGTTACTGTAATTGTTAGTTGCAGTTATTGAGCCTGACTTGTATTGGCATTTCTTGATTTCCAAGCCCTAAGAGCATCTCCAATCCATCTCCAAATCTCTATTTTGGAGAACCAAATTTCTCTTTTAGAGAATCCATATCCTCCAACCCATCTCCATTTGGGTTCTCCATTTTGGATACCCAACTCTCATCTTCCGTATTTGGAGAATCTCTCACCAAATGAAGACTCATCTCCATTTTTCCCTTTTTACTTAAAATCACCATTTTATCCTTTGGATGTGTTGATAACAAGTTATAATACCAACTATATCCTAATTTATTTTTACTAAATTTTCTTGTATGACATAACTTTTAAATTATACACTCAATTTTTATAAAATTTGTCATTGAAAAGATAGTAATAGTATCTTCAAAATGAGCCTAATATTACATAGGTATAAATACACTTTGAAATAACTTTTAAAAAAATTCAAACCATTTCAACTCTCATAATTTATTTTTTGTTCATAAAAAAATGGAAATTATGGAGCACAGAAAGTAAATTAAAAATCTAGTTGCACTTGTATCATATTACTGGTGGTGTAATGCTACCATTACAGAAGGGAAAAACGTTGGAGAGGAATTTTGGGAGCAAAATTTTGGAGGGAAATTTTGGAGAAGAAAAATGGAGAATTAGGGTTGGAGTTGTTCATTCTCCTTAGTTGCTTTTTGAATAAAATATAATTTTTTGAGTCTTTAAAATAGAGAAAGAGTGAGAGATAGGTGGGAGATGCTCTAAAATTGCAGATTGCTGGTCTCGAATTGCCAGTTTGACTCAACCCAAGATGCAATCCTATTGCTAAATCCTCTTATGGGCCAACATTCTGGACTCGCATAAGAAAATTCTCAATCTCCTGCAAATTTTCTAGATTCGGAATTTTTTTTTGTTGTCAAATCTTCATAAGAACCGTTCTCTTCGTAAGCAAGATTGTATAACATGTTTGTACCATCTACGAACATGTACAAAAAAAAAAAAAAAAACGTAAAAATAACGTGTAATTACTCAATAAATTTCAAGATAAAAACAGACCCTTATAAAAAGCAAGACATATATTTCAAAATCATATACTATTACCATGTTATACATCTCTATCGTACCACGATACTAAGCCCATGTCTGGATCTTATATTTTACATATCAAGTTTTGGGTCTCTCTCTTTCTGAAAATACCTCCACAATCGAACATGCAAACACGGCCTAACTCGATGACACCCCGAGTCTCTGTTTTGACACCCTGTTATCCAAATCTGTTTCCCCTTTTACAGGATTCTGCTTCAAAAGATGATCCATAGATCTAGTCCCACGGTGGTGCGAAAACCCCCTCTTGCTTTGCTCGAGTATAACCCTGGTAATTATGAGTCAAGTTCTCCTGGAACCATTTTAATGGCCCAACAAAAGAAAGGCCTGCCTCTTAATCTAAACCTTCTTATATAAGAACGGAGTATGGCATGCCATTTTTGCCACTTGTGGACGAAATTGCCCCTGTAAATGTATTGGATTGTGATGCACTGTTTGGACCGTTTAGGTATTTCCGGTTTTTAGTTTTGGTCCTATTTTGATATTTTTAACCTTTTTTTCCCTTTAGCTAACAGAAGTACTGACCGGGCCCACCAATACCATTTTTTTTCCTCTTTTCTGCGTACTTGGGTAGCTTTTTTCCCTCCTTCGTACCCATCTTTTATGGCTTTTCCAGATTTCCTTTCGGCCCACTCTTCCAATTTGTCCTTTTTCCTATTTTCATGGCTTCGTACCCATTTTTTTATGGCTTTTCCATACTTCCTTTCGGCCCACTCTTCCAATTTGTCATTTTTCCTGTTTTAATGGCTTTTTGAGACTTCCTTCCACTCACTCTTCCAGTCTTCCTATATAAACTTTTTCGTTTATATTTTTTTCTCCTCTGTTCTTCTCTCTCTCTCTCTCTCTCTCTCTCTCTCTCTCTCTCTCTCTCTCTCTCTATGTGCAACGGCGATGGACTGTAAAATTCTATTTCTCGATCGCCTTTGTTTTCCACCTCAGGTCCCGTCCTTCAGGTAGAGCTTTTTTCACACTTCGATTATGATTGTTTCAGTTTCTTAATTAAGTTTGATTCGTTGTTGGTTATTGGACCTCTTATTTGTTCTGGTTATCAAGACATTATTGGACAGATGGAAATGTGTGGACGGCCCACAGAAAACGGTTCAGGTTTCGCGTTTCAAAAGATTGTGTTTCTTAGATTCGCCACCCAAATTTGAGGTCCGAACCCGAGAAATCAATAAAATATGACTCGTTTGCCCATTTGGAAAAAAAATTTCACTGATCATGGCGGAACCAAAGATTTCTCGGATTCGGGGGTTTGGTTACGAGAGGGGAAGGGTTTTACTGGCACCTTTCTCCTTGGTCCCGTGAACCGTCTCTCTACTCAACATTTTGTGGGATTTTGGAAATGTTTGAAGTTCAATTCAAATCACAAAAATGGGGAATCGGGGATGGGAATCATGTAAACAATAATAGAATAATGAAAAATGCAAATTTAACGTGGATGCTTGTGCACATGTTTTACATGGGAATGATGATAATAAAGAATTATTACAACGAATATTTATAGAAGAGAACAACAACAGAAACTGAACAAACAATTCAAGAAATTATAGACTTGATGCTCAACAAACTGACTTACAATCTGGATTCCAAAACAGGGGTTAAGCGCTCAATGGTGATGACTTGAGCGCTCAACTTTCCTAAACCAATTTGAGCGCTCAAAGCTTATAGATTGAACGCTCAAACCCAACTTGGGCCTCTGTAATTTTTAACACTTTCATCCCTTCTTTACTCTTTATTTACAAGATCAAACATCAATAAAATATTTTTAATGGAGAATCAGATGAAAATAGACAGATTGATCTCATAAACAATGATAAAAAGAAGAAAATCATCATGTTTTAACAAAGGAAATACTTGGGAATGGAAGAAATAAGAGAATCCACATCATATGCATAGTAACAAAACCCCACGCACACCTGAATTCTAATAAACCATGATCCATCATCAAAACATCCAAAAGTCAACAAACTGCTCAAGAACAGCTTGAGCGCTCAAGTAGATGACATTGAGCGCTCAAGTCATTACATGACTTCCTGATTTTTGTTAAGAAAACAGATTTTGGATGATTTCAGGACCATAAAACATAATATGAAGGTTTATAAAATCTCATAGACATTGTTTTGCATCCGAACTCAAGACTTTCAAAGATTTTATAACTTGATTGCCTTAATAGCTAATTTAGGCTCATGCAAGTAGTTTTGAAGTAAAAACATAAACTCTTTGAGGATTAAATGAGTCTAATTAACTATTAAGCAACAATCAAAACTAAGAGAAAGCTCAAAAACTCATCAAAATGTAAAATCGCGCCTGGGGCTTGAGCCAAGGCTGGCTAGAGGCTGTGAGCCAACCCCTATTACAACTGCAGATTTTGATAATGTTTTTAAGCAACTTTCAGACCTTTGTGAGTTCAATACAAGTAAGAAGAACTTGTTTGAACTCACTGGTCACCCTCAGATGAACCAAAAAAGTAAAAACCACTTGTCTAACTACCTTTTACACTTGATTGAAAGCTTGAACTTGATTGTGGGTTTGTAGATGAACAATTGTTGGTGTTTTGGTCAGTATTTAGGATGGATGGTGTAGAGTATGGGGTTAATTGATGATCAAAGGTCGAATTGTCTTTGATAGATGATTTTTACTGGTGGTTTTGATGAAAAATAAGTGATTTTGTAGAGAGAGAAAGTAATGGACGATTATTGGGTGAATTGTGAGCTAGAGTATGAGAAAATGGCCATCCCTTAATCAGGGGGTGATGGTTGGTTTATATAGAGTGAGTGGAGGGAAAGAGAGGAGAGAGAGGTAGTGGGTTTATACCCTAGGGGTATTTTTAGGGGTATATTGTAGCAATGTAGGGAGTATTATACATGTACAATACGTATAGAGGTGGTTAGTTGCTCCACCCTGCATGAGATCTCATGATGAGATACTCTGCAGATTCCCGATCGATTTGGAAGCCAAAGCCGTGGGTTTGAGCGCCAAGGTGCTCCCTCATGTGTCGTTGGCCGCCAAGGCCTCAAGCTTGAGCTTGCCAAGGCTCTTGGTAAAGAAACCGGTTTAACTTGGTTCAACAATGCTTGGGTTGGTTTAGGTTATTTGGTGATATTTGGCTGATTTTGATCAAGTTCAAGCCATCTTCACATGTTTTAGGTAGTCATGATTGGTTCGTTTCATCATCGGGAATGCTCGAGCGCATCCTGGGTTCAAAATCGAGGTGTCTACAAAATGCTAAAGCTTGGCTCAAAGAATACGATGCCCTCAAAGACCATACCAATGTCGGCTTATTTGAGTGCTATATTGGGCATTAAATCGTAATTCGTGCACTGTAGTTGTTGTGGTTGTTAAGGCTTCTAAAATTGAACTCTCTAGTGAGAAGCTCCTTAATCTCTTCACAATTCACTTTGCATGTTTAACGATAATACTCCAAATGACTGTTTGATTTGGTGGACAATTGTGAGGCATTTTGAGGTTAATGAATCTATTTTAATAGTAATATTTTAAAGGGGATTTAATGATATGATGAAGTTCTAATCTTGTTTGGTTCTTGTTTTGCAACGAAAAAAGTGAGGCAAATCTTATGCTTGATTTTACTGCACAAAAGGTGTTCGATGGAAGTCCACTTAAAGAATTTTGCACTTAGTAATTTTGCAAGTCTATCTTACTCCGTTCCTTATTGTGTCTGTTATCTTAATCATAGTCAACTGCTATCAAATTGCAGGTTCTAGCAAAATCAAAGGGTGTCAAGAGGCTTAGAACGGGTACGACAGTTTCTTCCAAGCTTTTCTTGTTTGTGGTTAAAAATTAGATTCTATATATATGCATCTTACTTGTGCTGAAACCCAAGGATACATATAAATTGGCTTATGCGTGAAGTCAAGGCAAATATTTTCAGGTATGCATTGATAGATTAGTTTTAAATTTGTAATATGTGCGTTTGTGTTTATCAATTGTTTTGCTTTTGCTTTTTAATTTTATGCATACATAGATGGATTCATTATGTATATTTATTTTGTTGCTTCAGTTTTTAAATTTGAGGCATACACTGATGGATTGGTTGTATCTATCTACAAATTGTAACTTGTGCAGGCGTTTGATAAGCACAATGTGGAGAAGGATGTGGCAGAGGCCATAAAGAAGGAGTTATACAGGAAGCATGGCCCCATTTGGCATTGTATCGTTGTGAATAATTTCGGTAAAATACCCTATCTTGACTTCTTTCTTTATCTCCAAAGTGCTTCCCTGTTTGGTTTAGATGTTTAAGATAATAGTAATGTGACAAATGTTTGGTACATTAGCAGGTTTTGGAAATTTTTGGTGGTGTTATGTGTACTGTGATGGACATAAGAAGTTCGATTCTTTGACCAATCAAGCTTAGGTTTTTTTTTTTTGGGATTTTTTCCCATTTTACTCTCTGTTTACTATTTTTAGACTTGAATTTATGTTTTGTTTTTTTAATTGTGGCAGATTCAATTGGAGAAGTTTATGATGATCGATCCCCTAGCACATCGAATCCCGATTCTCCAAACAACGGAAGCGACTCAAAGGTTAATGTTTTTAGTATTTCGTGTTGTTAATCGTATTTTGTATTGATCTCGATTAGAATATTTGGTTAGTTGGAAATGTAGGATGATCAATTGTTATGTTTGATGCCTTGTTTCGATAGGGGAAAGAAGGATTAAGAAGTTAACCAGAAAGGAACGAAGAAAATGGAATTAGGTTTTAATCTTGTTCTGAATTGGAGACTCTTTTGGACATGAAATTCAACTTCTTTAGCACAACAAAAAAAAAAAGACTTCGCAGAGTTCGAAAAGCACGAGAAAAAAATTCAATTTTGAATCTTGTTGTTTTGTTTTTTTAATACAAGAATTAGGTAAATAAGTGCTTGAACTGAGGTAACTCATTGCAGGTGACTTAGTTGCATGCTGATTTTGGTAATTGTTTCGTTTCCATATGCACATAAATACACGTATATCTTTTGTTCTAATGAACTAGCAGGAATATATGTTGCAATATTGTTTTTGTACATAAAACGAAGGTGCAAATAGGTTACTAACTTACTGTGCATATCCGCCACAGAGTAGTGCCTTTGGTATCGCATAACCAATTGTAGGGATCCCAATGCACCTGTGTTGGGATCAGGCCCGACCCTGTGGGCAGGCCGGGGAGGCCCGGGCCTGGGGCCCCCTGATTTTTGGGGCCCTTTCTCGTATATATATATATATAGGTGGATTTTCTAGTCCACACTCCCGGATTTAAGGAAAAAATGGGATTTTTTTTGTGTTGCAAATTTTTTTTGGAAAATCCGATCCGTCCAATGTGTTCAGAAGGTGTTTTCTAGAGTCCACGCGAGAAATCTTCAAAAAAAAAATACCGGGAAGGGCTTGATCCAAGCAGTTTTTGCAAAAACTGTATTTATATATTTTTGCAAAAAAAACCTTCTGAACACATTGGACGGATCGGGTCGTCAAAAAAAAATTTGTATAAAAAGTCCGGAAATTAAAAGTCCAGATTAGAAGTTTACCATATATATATATATGAAGGGCCTCAAATTGAGAATATGCCTGGAGCCTCGCGAAACACAGGGCCGGGCCTGGTTGGGATTGAAGCTATGGTCCCACTGCGTGCTACGGGAACTAAAGAGCGTGTTCAGGTCAAAATCTTGTAAGCTTTTCAAGGACAAAGTTGTGATGAAGTTGATGTTACATGGATATATATTTTTTGTCTCTAAATGTCTTCCATCCATTTTTTATTTGCTTTCAATTGTACTGCTGTTTATTTGTTTCAGTTGGTTAGTGAACTACTCAATTTTGTGTATGTTATTTCTGAAGGATTTCAATGTTTTATGACACAGACTCAACATGATGTAAAATACTGGACGAGGAAACCACATCCATTAAAGATGAAGCAGGATTGGCAGGAGAGATTGAAGACCATAGGGAAAAACGATTTATAATGTATGGTTTATAAATCATCTGTATTTCTTGGACAGATTTATGTGTTTTGAACAAATAGAAGATGTTTCTCACTAGGTCAGTTATAATATTTCACTACAAATCTATGATAGATTTAGTAAGCTCTGGTTTGATATATCTGCTTAGCGTTAACCTTTCATCATCTTGTTTCTAGTATTTAGATTTATAATCTGAAGTCTCTGTAAAAAAAAAATGTATCCTTGTTTTCTTTTGAATATTGCTCATTCTTTTCCTTTTTCAATATAATTGATTTTTTCATTAGTTTGAATCCTTGATTCTAAACAGCTTTACTCTGATTTTCAATCCTCGCTCAAGATCACATAGATCCTCGCTCTGCCTTCGGTTTGTCCAGGCACTGGTTGTATAGGTTTTCTTCGCATTTTTTCTCAGTCTCATTGATATATTGGTGGTATGTAACAAACGATCAAGAACGAACAATCAGTATAATTGGGTTTTTGCAAGTTTTTTCATATTGCTTATGGTTAGCAAATTCCTTTGAGTTTCCATCATATAGAAACACGAGACAAGTAATATTGAACAAGTGTTACACAAACTTGGAATTTTTTAAGCCGGCATTTGTTAGAACATTGTTCTAAAAAATTGTGATCCAACCTCAAAGTTGACGTTCACACCATGAAGGGGTGTTCCCTCTATAATAGTAGAAGATGAGGGCTAATTGCACTATTTTTTAAGTATGGTCAGATGGGAATGGTGAAAACACACACAATGGAGGATGGAGAAAGGAAAAAGGTTTGACTTTTGTATATGAAGATGGAATTCAATGATTGTATTTATGTGCGGTGTGTCTCCTCGTTTTCTGCATCCACGAACATGTTCCACTCTTAAGTGCATATATGCATATATTACCCAATGAATTATGCTACTTGCACATATTTCTTAAAACTCGTATCTTTTTCTCAAGAGGAAACAACCAAAAACCAAATCTTTGATTTGCTCTCTCTCACAAATCCACCATCCCAAAACCCATCTCTCAAACCAAGGGAAACCAGAACATCCATCATTGGTTTACGCATTGTATACATTACAGGTTTGGAAAGCGATCGGACTCCCCGACGCATGCTTTACATTTTTGGTTTGTGGGAGATCTCTTTCTGTTTTTGCCCTCAATTTTTTGTTTCCCGAAATTATATTGTGGTTTTGTCTTACTCTTCAAATGCCAATTACTGTGGAAATTTTATGTAGCTAAAGCATGAAGCCTTGCTCTTCAACCTCCAAGAAGGAAAAGGAAGTATCAAGGAAGAAAAGGCAAAGACTGCTCAGTTAATTTGTTAGGTATAATCACTCTATTTTTTCCTGTTTTTTGGTGATAAGCTTATAACATGCTTCTTTGTTGACTCTCCTCTTTTTCTACTAACAGTTTTAATCCATGTTTCGTAGAAATCAAAAGTTGTTATTTCCATATTGTTTTTCAAAATGAATTTCAACAATATTATCAGGCTTGTGTAGTGATTCCACCTTCTTCTTTTTTGCTTTTCAATTATCTTCTTCTCAATGTAGAGGCATATAATATTATATTCTTCTCGATGTGCATGGGAACATAATGAAGATGGAAAAGGGGAAATGTTAAACATGTCCAGTTATGAAGCGAATTGATGATCACTTTCCTTTCCTTTTTGTACTGCCAGAAAACAGGAAGATGGGAAGGGTGAATGCCATCGGCTGCCTCTGTTGTTGGGTTCACGTATTAGCCTTCTAACTTTAGACACCACAAGAACTTGCATGGTTACTAAGAGAACACAGTCTAATTTGTCAAAATGGAAGAAAAGGAGGCTTCTGGGTAGAGGCACTTTTCTACATGTTTACCTTGGCTTCAACAAGTATTGGGTATGCTTAATCTTGATGTGTTCTGAATTGGAAAGAAAAGAAAACAGAATAGTTATTGGGGACTTAATAGTTTATATTTTTGCTCTATTTCTCCTCAATTAATGATGAGTTAGAAATACAAGATTGATAACATTTTTTTACTATCACGCTCTTATTTGGCTTGAGAAAGTGGAGAGAAATGAGATAATACAGCATAAGAATATACAACGGTTTCTACTGCAGAAAAGAAGTACTCCATATTAAACTTATTGTTCGTGTATGCGTATTATGATTGAATGCATGTGACTATTAGCCTTAAGACCCTTAATATTTCTAGAAGAGTATCGAGTTGTCAGTTGTGTCTTCCTATTTTGTAGTTTGCACCTTAAAAGGCTGCTTCTCAATACTGGTAAGGTTTTGAGGATACTAGGTACTCTATATGAGTTTTGGTGGTGGTAGCTTAAGCAAACAGACAACACACACAGAGGTTATTATTGTTGGGTAGCAGAGTTTTGTCTAGAAACTGGTAATCCTCTTGAGATGTATAAGGCTTTAATTGATCAGAGAGGAAAGGAAATCAAATGAAGGATGTAGTCTGAACACGTAATTGCGAAGGCTGAAGTTGATAGCAACCTGAACTTGAGCCTCAAAGTAGCGGTTGCTACATACACATTGCTGCTTCCTACAAGAGGGTACCTGAACTGTTTGACAAGAGGGTACCCACAAAATTGAAAGGAAAATTTTATAGAACTGTCATAAGACCAGCGATGCTTTACGGGACAGAATGCTGGCCTATTAAGAAGCAACAGGTGAACAAGATAAGTGTAGCGGAAATTAGAATGTTGAGGTGGATGTGTGTGGTAAGACTAGACGAGATAAGATTAGAAATGAAACAGTTCGCGAGATGGTAGATGTAGTACCTATAGAGGAAAAGTTAAGGAAAAATAGGCTAAGGTGGTTTGGGCATGTCTACCGTAGACCAACGGATGCAGTAGTTAAGAGAGTGAATAGGATAGCTTTGGGTAGAAACACACAAGGGAGGGGAAGACCCAAATTGACATTAGATGCGGGAGTACACAAAGATTTGAGGATACTAGGTTTAGGCGATGAAGCAGCACTTGACAGAGCTCAATGGAGAAAAATGATTCATGTAGCCGACCCCAATTGATTGGGACATAAGGCTCGGTTTGGTTTGGTTTATAGTATGGATGGCACAATTCATCCATCTTTTGAATTGCCATTTCCACTTTCAAAAATCCTTCCAATATCTTCTCCGAAAGCAGGTTGGTGACCATGGCCATGTGGGAATATCCATTTGATGTTGCTGGTGTGAACATCACATTTATGCTTATTCAGATGCTTGATCTTGTAGCAGGTTTTCTCTTCTATTTTCTTTCTTTTATCCTGTGCCTATTCTTTTCTCTGGAAAGTTTTATATTCATAATTTTTTTACTTGTTAGGAGACTGTTATTTGCTACCGTATGAACGATTTTCATTGGAACTATTTTTGCTTCTTGCTATTTCACTTTGGTATTTGTTGCACAAGTAGTTGTCCCCGCAGGAAGCTAAAATCAATGTCTAATGCTCTGCTCCTCCTCTTCTTCTTCCGTTTTTGTTTTTGTTTTTGTTTTTGTTTTTGTGTTTTCAGTAGGCATATTGGATCTAGGATATTTTTGAGCACCCATTTATTTGGTTATGTTTTATGTGGTCATAGTGTCACACCATCACCATCTTGGGTAGAACTCATTCCCCAAAGCTTGCTCCTGAAGTGAGGGTGCCCTCATGCTTACTTCATATTACTTTGGTTCCCAGGCGATGTAGGACTTCGCTTCACAACGATGACCACTTAGAAGGCTTGTGTTAAGTTGTCCCTGGTCTCCCCACCTAAAACATATTTATATTGGTTGAGAAGATCTTATAAAATGATTCAATAATGCAAGGGCCATGTAATCTATTTAAGAATGGAAATGTTATGCACTTACGTCAAATGAAGTTCATCTGCACTTATGAAATTCAAATATGAAGTAAAGCCATGAACTACGTTAAGAGCAACCTTCTTGAAGTTTCTTTCAGGTAAGAAAGACCCTGTCTTGAGACCCCAATACTTATTAACATCCATCAATTTTGTTTCAACCCACCAAGTTTTGGCTAAATTTTGGGCGCTATTCGAAAAAATTGCCGAAATTGAAAATTTCCAATTCAAAGTTATTTGGGCTTCCAAGGGTTTGACCAGTCCAATTTACAATAGAATAGGGCCGCTACTAGGCCTCCTAGGTTGTGCCTATTGATCACAGCATGATTCTGCTTCCTTTCACCAAGTTTTGGCCAAATTCCGGGGGCTTATCGAAAAAATTACCGAAATAGAATTGGCAGCTGCTGGGCCTCCTAGGTTGTGCCTATTGATTACACCGCGATTCTGCTTCAACCCACCAAGTTTTGGCCAAATTCCAGGGGCTCGCTGAAAAAATTGCCGAAATTGAAAATTTCCAATTTGAAGTTATTTGGGCCTCCAAGGGTTTGACTGCTCCAATTTAAAATAGAATTGCAGCTGCTAGGCCTCCTAGATTGTACCTATTGATTACAGCGCGATTCTGCTTCAACCCACCAAGTTTTGGCCAAATTTCGAGGCTCGCGAAAAGATTTTCGAAATTGGAAATTTCCAATTTGAAGTTATTTGGGCTTCCAAGGGTTTGGTCGCTCCAATTTAAAATAGAATTAGCGGCTGCTGAGCCTCCTAGATTGTGCCTATTGATTACAGCACGATTGTGTTTCAACCCACCAAGTTTTTGCCAAATTCCGGGGGCTTGTCAAAAAAATTGCCGAAATTGGAGATTTCCAATTTGAAGTTATTTTGGCCTCCAAGGGTTTGGCCGCTCCAATTTAAAATAGAATTTGCGGCTGCTGGGCCTCCTACATTGTGCCTATTGATTACAGTGTGATTCTGCTTCAACCCACCAAGTTTTCTCCAAATTCCGGGGGCTCGTAGAAAAAATTGCCGAAATTGGAAATTTCCCATTTGAAGTTATTTGGGCCTCCAAGGGTTTGACCGGTCCAATTTACAATAGAACAGGGCCGCTACTGGGCCTCTTAGGTCGTGCCTTTTGATCACAGCGCGATTCTGCTTCAGCGCAACAAGTTTTGGCAAAATTCCGGTGCTTGTCGAAAAAAATGCCGAAATTGAAATTTTCTAATTTGAAGTTGTTTGGGCCTCCAAGGGTTTGACCACTCCAATTTACAATAGAATTGGGCCGCTACTGGGCCTCCTAGGTTGTTCTTATTGATCACAGCGTGATTCTGCTTCCTTTCGCCAAGTTTTGGCTAAATTCCGGGGGCCCTTCGAAAAAAATTGCCGAAATTGGAAATTTCCAATTTGAAGTTATTTGGGCCTCCAAGGGTCTGACCGATCCAATTTATAATAGAATTGGGCCGCTACTGGGCCTCTTAGGTTGTTCCTATTGATCACAGCGTGATTCTGCTTCCTTTCACCATGTTTTGGACAAATTCCGAGGGCGTGTCAAAAAAATTGCCGAAATTGAAAATTTCCAATTTGAAGTTATTTGGGCCTCCAAGGGTTTGACCGCTCCAATTTAGAATAGAATTGGGCGTTTTTGCTAGGCCTCCTAGGTTGTGCCTATTGATCACAGCGCGATTCTGCTTCAGCCCAACAAGTTTTGGCCAAATTCTGAAGGCTTGTCTAAAAAATTGCCGAAATTGCAAATTTCTAATTTCAAGTTATTTGGGCCTCCAAGGGTTTGACCGCTCCAATTTAGAATAGAATTTGGTGGCTGCTTGGCCTCCTACGTTGTGCATGTCTATCACAGCGCAATTCTGCTTCAGCACAACAAGTTTTGGCCAAAATTCGGGGGCTTGTCGAAAAAATTGCCGAAATTGGGAATTTCGAATTTGAAGTTATTTGGGTCTCCAAGGGTTTGGCTGCTCCAATTTAAAATTGAATTGATGGCTACTAGGCCTCCTAGGTTGTGCCTATTGATCACAGCGCGATTCTGCTTCAACCCACCAAGTTTTGGCCAAATTCCGGGGCTCGTAGAAAAAATTGCCGAAATTAGAAATTTTCAATTTGAAGTTATTTGGGCCTCCAAGGGTTTGGCCGGTCCAATTTACAATAGAATAAGGCCGCTACTGGGCCTCGTAGGTTGTGCCTATTGATCAACGCGCGATTCTGCTTCAGCGCAACAAGGTTTGGCCAAATTTTGGGGGCTTGTCGAAAAAATTGCCGAAATTTGAAATTTCCAATTTCACTACGCCAAATTAAACTTTTTTTGGCGTTTAATAAATGCCATTAAAGATCAACAAAATGCCTGAATACCATTCCCGGCATTTATTCGAATGCCGTCTACACAGGTGTCGGTAATACAAAACGGCATTTGTCGAAATGCCGGAAATTAAAACCGGCATTAGACAAATGCCGGTAAAAGAATTGACGGATTTATATATCTATTACCGGCATTTATTGTTGTTGCCGGAAAAGCTAGTATAAACGGCATTATGTAACATGCCGTAAGTTTTTTAACGATCCCGGCATTATTGGAATGCCGTGAATGCTATAATATATATTTTTAAAATTCTTTTACTAGCATTATGAAACTACCGGAAATGTGTTTTTTTTTTTTTTGTATTTCCTTTTTCTGACCTGCTTTTTTCATTATGAAAAGAACTTGCTATAATTTTCGACAAAACACTACATTCCTGTATACCACGTTTTAGTTGCCAATATACTAATTTGAAAGTTTAACAGCCAATGCAAATTACATACATACATGTAATTACCAATTAAATTAGATATCTTAAGACAAGTCTCATCTTTTGTCCATTGATCCTAGTCAAAACAACATTGCAACGTTTAGATTACCAAGCCAACAAAATATGAGTTCCAATTGCATGTCTCCAAAAACAAAAGATCAAACAAGCTAATCAAAGCACAACAAAAACATAGGTTGTGGATGCGAATCTCCAATACAAAAAGACCCATCATACCCATCATAGTATTCATATTCAAGAACATTTAACATTAGTCGTTTGTGCGTGTCCATCTACATATTATCAACCTGGAAAAGCAAGGAAACCATTCACTTACAACTCCAATACTCTACGTAGCACAGAAACGGATGCGGACACGATCACAAACAGAAGACACAAGAATTCTAAAAAAAATGCCATACATTTATCTAGATAAAGGAAGAGCAATCAACATTTTACTTGATGCCATTTTATTTCAAGTACAAATTGCCACGTACATTCATCTAGATAAAGGAAGAACAATAAACATTTTACTTGATACCATTTGATTTCAAGTACATTTCCAAACAATTTCTCACAGGTTTTTATCAAGTATTAAACACTCAAATACATATATAGAAACCTGTAGAGTACCCATATCAACTTGTGGACACATCCCCCATATCAGAGCATTAAGCTTAGAAAGGTCTTATATATCCTTGGATGCACAACACCACCACAAACCCAAACCCGAGTCCGTGTAGCATATTCCCGGCAAGAAGGCAGAACAATACTTGAAATCAGTGTTATTCAATAGGATAAAAAATTGCCGAAATCGGAAATTTCCAATTTGAAGTTATTTGGGCCTCCAAGTGTTTAATGGTCCAATTTATATTAGAATTGGGCCGCTACTGGGCCTCCTAGATTATTCCTATTGATCACAGCGTGATTCTGCTTCCTTTCACCAAGTTTTGGCCAAATTACAAAGGCTCGTGGAAAAAATTGCCGAAATTGGAAATTTCCAATTTGAAGTTATTTGGGCCTCCAGGGGTTTGACTGCTCTAATTTACAAAAGAATTGGGCGGCTGGTAGGCCTCCTAGGTTGTGCCTATTGATCACAGCGCGATTCTGCTTCAGCCCAACAAGTTTTGGCCAAATTCCGAAGGCTTGTCAAAAAAATTGCCGAAATTGGAAATTTCCAATTTAACGTTATTTGAGCCTCCAATGGTTTGACCGCTCAAATTTACAAAAGAATTGGGCCGCTACAGGGCCTTCGAGGTTGTGCCTTTTGATGACAGCGTGATTCTGCTTCCTTTCACCAAGTTTTGGCCAAATTGCAAAGGCTAGTCGAAAAAATTGTCGAAATTGAAAATTTCCAATTTGAAATTATTTGGGTCTCTAAGGTTTTGCAGGGTCCAATTTACAATAGAATAGGGCCGCTACTAGGCCTCCTAGGTTGTGCTTGTTGATCACAGCGCAATCTGCTTCAACTCACCCAGTCTTGGCCAAATTTCGGGGAGCCGTCGAAAAAATTGCCGAAATTGGAAATTTCCAATTTGAAGTGATTTGGGCCTCCAAGGGATTGACTGGTCCAATTTACCAAAGAATTGGGCTACTACAGGGACTCCGAGGTTGTGCCTACTGATCACAACGCGATTCTGCTTCATTTCTCTATGTTTTGGCCAAATTTCGGGGGCTCGCCTAAAAAATTGCCTAAATTGAAAATTTTCAATTTGAAGTTATTTGGGCCTCTAGGGTTTGACTTGTCCAATTTACAATAGAATTGGACTGCTACTGGCCCTCCTAGATTGTGCCTATTGATCATAGCGCGATTCTGCTTCCTTTCACCAAGCTTTAGCCAAATTCCGGGGGCTCGTCGAAAAAATTGCTGAAATTGGAAATTTCCAATTTGAAGTTATTTGGGCCCCAAGGGTTTGACCGGTCCAAATTTACAATAGAATTGGGCTGCTACTGGTCCTCCTAGGTTGTGCCTATTAAATACAGCGCGATTCTGTTTCAACCCAACAAGTTTTGGCCAAATTCCGAAGGCTTGTTGAAAAAATTGCCGAAATTTGAAATTTCCAATTTCATGTTATTTGGGCCTCCAAGGGTTTGACCGCTCCAACTTACAATAGAATTGGGCGGCTGCTAGGCCTCCTAGGTTGTGCATATTGATCACAGCGTCATTCTGCCTCACTGCAACGAGTTTTGGCCAAACCTAGGGGCTTGTCGGAAAAATTGCTAAAATTGGAAATTTCCAATTTGAAGTTATTTGGGCCTCCAAGGGTTGGCCGCTCCAATTTAAGATAGAATTGGCGGCTACTGGGCCTTTGAGATTGTGCCTATTGATTACAGCGTGATTCTGCTTCCTTTCACCAACTTTTGGCCAAATTTCGGGGGCTCGTCGAAAAAATTGCCGAAATTGGAAATTTTCAATTTGAAGTTATTTTGGCCTCAAGGGGTTTGACCGCTCCAATTTACAATAGAATTGGGCCGCTACTGGGCCTCCTAAGTTGTTCCTATTGATCACTGTGTGATTCGACTTCCTTTCACCTAGTTTTGGCCAAATTTCGGGGGCTCCTCGAAAAAATTGCCGAAATTGGGAATTTCCAATTTGAAATTATTTGGGCCTCCAAGGGTTTAACCAGTCCAATTTATAATAGAATTGGGCCGCTGTTAAGCCTCCTAGGTTGTTCCTATTGATCACAGCATGATTCTGCTTCTTTTCACCAAGTTTTGCATAAATTCCGGCGGCTTGTCGAAAAAATTGCCGAAATTGGGAATTTACAATTTGAAGTTATTTGGGCCTTCAAGGGTTTAGCCGCTCCAATTTACAATAGAATTGGCGGCTACTAGGCCTCCTAGGTTGAGCCTATTGATTACAGTGCGATTCTACTTCATTTTACCTAGTTTTGGCCAAATTCTGGGCTCATTGAAAAAATTGCTAAAATTGGAAATTTCTAATTTGAAGTTATTTGGGCCTCCCAAGGGATTGACCGCTCCAATTTACAACAGAATTGGCCAGCTACTAGGCCTCCTTCGTTGTGCCTATTGATCACAGCGCGATTCTGCTCCAGCGCAACAAATTTTGGCCAAATTCGGGGGGCTTGTTTATAAAATTGCTGAAATTGGAAATTTTCAATTTGAAGTTATTTGGGCCTTTAAGGGTTTGGCCGCTCCAATTTAAAATAGAATTGGGAGGTACTAGGCCTCCTAGGTTGAGCCTACTGATTACAGCGCGATTCTGCTTCAAAAAATTGTCAGAATTGGAAATTTCCAATTTGAAGTTATTTAGGCCGCCATGGGTTTGACCGGTCCAATTTACAATAGATTTGGGCCGCTACTGGGCCTCCTAAGTTGAGCGCCTATTGATCACAGCGTGATTCTGCTTCATTTTACCAAGTTTTGGCCAAATTCCGGGGCTCGTTGAAAAAATTGCCGAAATTGAAAATTTCCAATTTGAATTTATATGGGCCTCCAAGGGTTTGACTGGTCTAATTTTCAACAGAATTGGGCCGTTACAGGGCCTCCTAGGTTGTGCCTATCGATCACAGCGCGATTCTGCTTCATTTCTCCAAGTTTTGGCCAAATTCCGGGGGCTTGTCGAAAAAATTGTCGTAATTGGAAATTTCCAATTTTAAGTTATTTCGGCCTCCAAGGGTTTGGCCGCTCCAATTTACAATAGAATTGGCGGCTCCTGGGCCTCCTAGGTTGAGCCTGTTGATTACACTGTGATTCTGCTTCAACCCACCAAGTTTTGGCCTAGTTCCGGGGGCTCATCGAAAAAATTGCCGGAATTCAAAATTTCCAATTTGAAGTTATTTAGGCCTCCAAGGGTTTGACCGGTCCAATTTACAATAGAATTGGGCCGCTACTGGGCCTCTTAGGTTGTGCCTATTGATCACAGCGCGATTCTGCTTCAACCCAACAAGTTTTGGCCAAATTCCGGGGACTTATCGAAAAAATTGCCGAAATTGGAAATTTCCAATTTGAAGTTATTTGGGCCTCCAAGAGTTTGACCGATCCAATTTACCAAAGAATTGGGCCGCTACAGGGCCTCTGAGGTTGTGCCTATTGATCCCAACGCGATGCTGCTTCATTTCACCATGTTTTGGCCAAATTCCGGGGGCTCGTCGAAAAAATTGCCGAAATTGGGAATTTTCGATGTGAAGTTATTTGGGCCTCCAAGGGTTTGACCGGTCCAATTTACAATAGAATAGGGCCACTACAAGGCCTCCTAGGTTTTGCCTATTGATCACAGCGCGATTCTGCTTCAACTCACCCAGTTTTGGCCAAATTCCGTGGAGTCGTCAAAAAACTGCCGAAATTGGAAATTTCCAATTTGAAGTTATTTGGGCCTCCAAGGGTTTGACCGGTCCAATTTACAAAAGAATGGGGCCGCTACGAGGTCTCCGAGGTTGTGCCTATTGATCAGAGCGAGATTCTACTTCAGCCCACCAACTTTTGGCCAAATTGCGGGGGCTTGTCAAAAAAATTACCGAAATTTGAAATTTCCAATTTGAAGTTATTTGGGCCCCCAGGGGTTTGACCGATCCAATTTACAAAAGAATTGGGCCGCTACTGGGCCTCCTAATTTATGCCTATTCATCACATTGCAATTCTGCTTCATTTCAACAAGTTTTTGCCAAATTTCGAGGGCTCGTCGAAAAAATTATCGAAATTGGAAATTTCTAATTTGAAGTTATTTGGGCCTCCAAGGGTTTGACCGGTCCAATTTACAACAGAATTGGGCCGCTATTGGGCCTCCTAGGTTGTGCCAATTGATCACAGCACGATTCTACTTCAGCACAACAAGTTTTTGCCAAATTCCGAGGGCTTGTCGTAAAAATCGCCAAAATTTGAAATTTCCCATTTGATGTTATTTATGCCGCCAAGGGTTTGACTGGTCCAATTTACGATAGAAAAGTGTCACTACTAGGCCTCCTAGATCGTGCCTATTGATCACAACGCGATTTTGCTTCAACTCACCCAGTTTTGGCCAAATTCCGGGGAGTCGTCGTAAAAAATTTCTTAAATTGGAAATTTCCAATTTGAAGTTATTTGGGCCTCCAGGGTTTGATCGGTCCATTTTACAATAGAATTGGACCACTATTGGCCCTCCATGGTTGTGCCTCTTGATCAAAGTGCGATTTTGCTTCCACCCACCCACTTTTGGCCAAATTGCGGGGGCTTGTCAAAAAAATTACTAAAATTGAAAAATTCCAATTTGAAGTTATTTTGGCCTCCAACGGTTTGACCGGTCTAATTTACAATGGAATTGGGTTGCTACTGGGCCTCCTAGGTTATGCCTATAGATTACAGTGTAATTTTGCTTCCGCGCAACAAGTTTTGGCCAAATTCCAGGGGCGTGTCGAAAAAATTGCCGAAATTGAAAATTTCCAATTTCAAGTTATTTGGGCCTCAATGGTTTGACCGGTCCTATTTACACTTGAATAGGGCCGCTACTAGGCCTCCTAGGTTGAGCCTATTAATTACAGTGCGATTCTGCTTCAGCCCAACAAGTTTTGGCCAAATTCTGGGGGCTAGTCGAAAAAATTCCTGAATTTGGAAATTTACAGTTTGAAGTTATTTGGGCCTCCAAGGGTTTGACCGGTCCAATTTACAAAATAGCTGGGCCGCTACTAGGCTTCCTAGGTTGTGCCTATTGATTAGATCGCGATTCTGCTTCAGCTCACCAACTTTTGGCCAAATTGCGTGTGCCCGTCGAAAAAATTATGAAAATTGGATATTTTCAATTTGAAGTTATTTGGGCCTCCAAGGGTTTGACCGGTCCAATTTACAATAGAATTGGGTTGCTACTGAGCCTCTTAGGTTACGCCTATTGATCACAGCACAATTCTGCTTCATTTCACAAAGTTTTAGCCAAATTCCGGGGGCTCGTCGAAAAAATTGCCGAAATTGGCAACTTCAATTTGATGTTATTTGGGCCTCCAAGGGTTTGACCTCTCCAATTTACAATAGAATTGGGCCGCTACTGGGCCTCCTAGGTTGTGCCTATTGATCCAACCAGATTCTTGCTTCAACCCAACAAGTTTTGGAAAAATTCTGGGGGCTCGTTGAAAAAATTTGCTGAAATTGGGAATTTTCAATTTGAAGTTATTTGGGCCTCTAAGGGTTTGATCGCTCCAATTTACAATACAATTGGGCCGCTATTGGGCCTCCTAGGTTGTGCCTAGTGATCACAGCCCGATTCTGCTTCAACCCACCAGGTTTTGGCCAAATTCCGATGGCTCGTTGAAAAAATTGCTGAAATTGGGAATTTCCAATTTGAAGTTAGTTGGGCCTCCAAGGGTTTGGCCGCTCTAATTTAAAATAGAATTGGCGGCTACTGGGCCTTTGAGGTCGTGCCTATTGATTACAGCGTGATTCTGCTTCTTTTCACCAACTTTTTGACAAATTCCGGGGGCTCGTCAAAAAAATTGCCGAAATTGGAAATTTCCAATTTGAAGTTATTTTGGCGTTAAAGAGTTTGACCGCTCCAATTTACAATTGAATTGGGCCGCTACTGGGCCTCCTAATTCGTTCCTATTGATCACTGCGTGATTCGGCTTCCTTTCACCTAGTTTTGGCCAAATTCCGGGGCTCGTCGAAAAAATTGCCGAAATTGGAAATTTCCAATTTGAAATTATTTAGGTCTCCAACGGTTTGCCCAGTCCAATTTATAATAGAATTGGGCCGTTGTTAAGCCTTCTAGGTTGTTCCAATTGATCACAGCGTGATTCTGCTTCATTTCACCAAGTTTTGGACAAATTTCGAGGGATCGTCGAAAAAATTGCTGAAATTGGGAATTTCCAATTTGAAGTTATTTGGGCCTCCAAGGGTTTGGCCGCTCCAATTTACAATAGAATTGGCGGCTACTGGGCCTCCTAGGCTGTGCCTATTCATTACAGCATGATTCTGCTTCAACACACCAAGTTTTGGCCAACTTTCGGGGGCTCGTCGAAAAAATTGCCGTGATTGGAAATCTCCAATTTGAAGTTATTTGGGCCTCCAAGGGTTTGACTGGTTCAATTTACAATTGAATAGGACCGTTACTGGGCCTCCTAGGTTTTTCATATTGATCACTGCGCGATTCTACTTCAGCCCAACAAGTTTTGGCCAAATTCTAGGGGCCCGTTGAAAAAATTGCCGAAATTGGAAATTTCCAATTTGAAGTTATTTGGGCCTCCAAGGGTTTGACCGGTCTAATTTACAATAGAATAGGGCCGCTATTGGGCCTCCTAGGTTGTGCCTATTGATCACTGTGCCATTCTGCTTCAGCCCAACAAGTTTTTGCTAAATTCCGGGGGCTCGTCAAAAAAATTGCCAAAATTGAAAATTTGGGGATGGATTTTTAAAGCTAATAGACACATGCTCTAAGCCTCTAAGAGCAAGTGCAGCAGTGTAGGAGAAATAAGATAAAATAAAGAGACAAAAAAAAAATTATTTTTACCCAAGTACTCTCTCCAGCAGCTTAGGTATTTTTTCTCTCCTTTTTTAAACTATTATTATTTTTATTCCTCCCATGTGGCCATGTAGCCTAGAAGCGGAAGAAAGAGGAGGAGGAGGAGGAGAGAGAGAGAGAGAGACAGAGAGAGAGACAATAAAAGAGGATAGAATAATTTTTTAGAGATGAACAGTGCTTAGGTATTAATAGCTTGGTACTGTAACTCAGGTTCAACTCCCGAGGAGTGTAGAGAGACTGCTGCAGCACAAATTTCCTCATTTTGGTAGCTAAAATAGCAAAGATGCTCTTATAGAAAGACTGATGCTCTTGCTCTAATAGACAAATCGAACTCACACAGGCATTTACCGACTCGAGACCAGGTCGCAATCCTGAATAAACTCATTCGCAGCCTAAGAGCATCCCCAACAGCTTGGGTAAATTTTTGGCCAAAAAAACTAATGTACAGTGTATATAGCTAACCTGTCACCATCAACATTCCAACAATCTATCCATTTTACCTTACCTCTCATCAAAATAATATTGTTTCCTTCACACACACACACACACATATACATATATACACATATACACAGATATACCCATTGCCGTCCCCTCCATACCCATCGGCCATCGACTCCACACCCATCGCCATCGCTGTCGCCGTCGTTCGAATCCCAGATCGTCGCCGTCGTCGATCATTACCTTGCTGCTGTCAATCGCCTGCATCTCGCCGCCGTCGTCGTCCGCGATCTTCATCGTCGTCGTCGGCCTCCATCGTCGCCGTCGCCGGCCTCCATCATTGCTCAACATCGTCGCTCAACATCGTCATCATCGTCTTCCAGAAGAGGGGGAAGAGAGAGAGAGAGAAAATAATTTTAAAAAATGGCTGCTGATGAACAGTAGTTAGGTGAATTTGCCGAAGTACTGTAGCTGAGGTAGGGATACCTAAGGGTTTGGTTAATCTGCTGTAGTGGGTATTTTTCTCATTTGGTTAGGTGAATTTGCCCAAATGCTATTTTGGACAAGCTGATGCACTTGCTCTAAAGGGTGGACAGCAAATTTTTGCGTTTCGGTTGCGATTCTAGACAACCCCTTTTGTGCTTTCCAATATTCAGAGAGGGAGAGATGGGTGGAGGAGGACAAGCTATGAAGAGAATTCCTCTAATCAAATTCCCACAAAGACACCCAAAACCCACCCTAGCTTCAGGTCTCACCTTCTTATTTTCTTCTCCTCGTTCTCACCTTTTCTTCGACATATCTGATTTAGTTTGTATACTTTCCATGGAAGCTTTGACAGTCCCCTTATCTTTTTTTCTCTTGCATCCCCCAGCTTGTCTCTCAACACGGCTCAACTTGTTTAGGAATCGAGCCAAGTTCAAGCTTGAATTTTGGGATGTTTCTGTAAAAGAACTGAGGTTAGCACTCCAAAGCTCGCTCAGCTTAGCTCGAAGAGGCCTCTTGTTTGTATAGGCTCAGCTGGTTTACAAAGGTGGTTTGTTTAGTAAATGAATCAGGCTAGGTTGGTTTGTTAAGTTAATGAGCCGATTCTACAACACCACAAAGCTTGGCTATGCTGGTTTGCAACCTTACCTGTCACATCGCCTTGGGGCTTAATTTGTAATTGTCACTAGTTTTAGTGTGTTCGATTGACCCTTTTTCTTCTTTTTTCCCTGATGCAAGTTTTGTTTTTTGGGCTCCTGGCAGTTGTCTTGTCTCACTAAGGGTTGTTTTAGTTGATTTTTTGAGCTAAAAGGATTTATGCAAGTTTTTTTTTTTTTTCCCTTGTTAACTCCCAGTTGATTGGTTGCTAATGCTAGATTTAGGGGACCCCTTGTTGGTGCATCTTTGATTTGTCATCCTTTCCCCTGTACTCTTCTTTTGATGATCTTCCACCTATGTGGAACAAACTCTGACAAATTGCTTTGCAGGTTTTAAAGGGCTTGTAATTGCAAGCTGAGGTTAGTTAACCTGCCAAACTAATTCAGCCTTTTTCACATGATTTTGGAATTGATTTTTTTTTTTTTTTCGTCCAAAATGTGGCAGAGAGCATTCCGTGCACATTATAAGAGTTATATCATATGTGATGAACTTGAAATTCTGTGTATGTTTGGCGAATGTCATTTACATGTCTTAGTCTCGGGCACGTATCTTATGTCCTCACCCAAGTGTATAGTGCCCAACATGTGTTCGTCGTACATATAGAAGTGTCCATGTAACGCAGGCATTGACTGGTAATTATCATTTTATTTTCTGCTTTTAAATTGTCGTCGTGATGAAGTATACCCATCCCATCCACTATACTTGATACGGGGCGTGCTAGACCTCAAAATTGCTGGAGCATCCTACCCATCTACCATGCGTGTCTCATAGCAAACTCTAGCTTAGCATTCAAAAACCCCAAATTTGTACTCTGGTGGATTGTTTCACGCATTGACTTTAGGAGATTCTGTGTAGCTGCATTGTTATTCATACACCAATATGGTGATTCATTAAAGATTTTCCGTAGTAGGCATTTCAGATGATTTGTTGTCTGCTGTTCTTTGAGATTGGGTTTCCCTGTATAGTGTATACATATACCCTCCTCTCATTAGAACAACTAGGAGGCGAGCGGCCCCTTGCTCTTTGCACTTCAGTTATCTGAGAAGCTTTTGTGCTATTATCAATGTGCAGGTTCCTCCCAAAATCAAGCTGCAGCAAAAGAGTGGGACGCCCAGCGGACAATGTCAGATGTTCCAGCAGCTCCCATTAACACTGCTGTGGGAGGGAAAGCTTCACTCCAGCCAAAGCGCACACCTGTCTCGGACAGGGAAATAGATGCCATTCTGGTGAGTAGACTTCGTCTCTTCTTTTTTTTTCTTCTAGATTCCGCACTTCTTCCAGCCAAGGATGGATCAATTGAATCTGGTCATGAAACTCTGGTCTGGTACATTGAGGTTGTGTTTGGTTTGGTTTTGGGTTTTGATTTTTGTAATGATTAGAGGGAGAAATAGGGATAATAATTAAAAAATAGGTATTAATGATTAGAGAGAGATAGAGAGAAAAATAAGAATAATATTTAAAAATAGGAGTAATAATTGAATAATGACGTTGGAAACCGGTTCTTGAGAACCTTTCCAAACAAGGCCTGAGTCATTGTAAAGTTTGAATCTTTATGCTTTGACAATCTAGTTCTATATTCAACAACCCAAGAATGTATTGGAACTATCAGACCTAAAAGTATCTGACCATAGTCATCTGGAAGTGAGATACTCCATCCTACTTGTCAAAGCTCGTGTACTTTTGTGGATTTGGACTTGTGAAACATGAGTTAGATAAAGTGGCGAAACATGAGTTAGATAAAGTGGTAAATGGTAGTCTGCAAATTATATTGAAATTTTCTGGTTAGATCTCCGACCCGCATACTTCTTTTCTTTGTGTTTTTGTTTATCCCTGCATTTGACTTCTGCAGTTGGGTGGCTGCTTGTGATTTTCAGATGACATATCTGCAGGGAAGGCGTGTCTCAACATTTCTTCTGTTAATTTTCATCAACTCACGTATGATACTGATTTTGATGTACTGTTTTGCTTTAATGGTGCCTGCCGGAATGGTGAAATGCAACTTCTTATTTCCATTTGCTTTTCTTTTTCTTCAATTTTGGCTGCAATGGCCACCCATTGTGCTTCTAGGTTTATGATTTGAGCTCGGACCTTTTCCCCATTTGTGAACGAGCAGAGCATGAGAAAATGTTTGGGCTTCCACCAATGTATGAAACATGCAAGAATCTATAAGCAGACAATTAGATGGTTTGATGCTAGATTTGATTTGCATTAGAAAGAGCTTTGAGGCCCCTGACAGGACCTATTCTGTTGGCCCAAACGAGGCTAAGCACAAGACTCGGGCGTTATGGCCAGGAATTGTAACTTTCCTTTCTAGTATCCCTCTCAAACATATTATGATTAACTGGCTTAACATCAACTAGAATGACATGAAAATGGTATCATTGAGATTAACAAAACAGGAGTGAATACTACGTACTCCAGAGTGAAGTCTGTTGATATGAGTCATATGACAAAGCCATTATGTTGGACGCAGTTTGCAGTATCGATTTCTAACCACAAAACCTCTGAATTCTTTATAAATTCATAAAATCTCAGAATTCCCACGTAACCATTTCCACTCACATATCAAAAAAAGTACTGTACAAAATTCCTATCAACTGGCTCAAGAGGCACCTTTCAATTCAAGCAATAAAAGAGATTATAAACACGACAATTATACACTCAAAAAGAATATGACTGACCTACACGACACCCACAATAGGAACACACCCTTTTTCTTCTTAGGGTGCAGCCACCCTCTCTATAAGTTATTCAGTTCATTGGTCTATGCACTTACTATCTGTTTTGTGCTGTTGTGTTGCCACTTGATGGAGTCGTCTGGTCTCTCTAGCTTGAGTGAGTTGTTTTTCTCTTCTCTCATGAGATAATTGTCAACCTGCGAAGCAGCTTGTCGACCTTCAGAGATGGCCCAAACCACCAGAGACTGGCCCCGCCGGCAATCCCCTGCAGCAAATACACCTTCAACGTTGGTTGAGAAGCGGCCGTACTCTGCTTTGAAGTTTGATCGATTGTCTCGCTCCAAGCCCAGCTTTTCCGATATTGTCTGAAGGAAGTATGCACCATAAACATAAGTAGGAAATAACTTAACAACGTATTTTCATACTGTATAGATATCAAGGTCGTATGTTTATATTAACAACACATTCACTTTCCAAGGGTCATCTGGTCTCAAATGTGAAGCATTTCACAATTTTGTTGCCCAACCCCTTCAAACTCACCCTTCGGCCCGATTTATCCCGTGTTGGATATCATATCAGGCGGATGTTTAATTCTGGCTGCAAAAGTTCCAACTAAATGTAGGATATGTGATTCATTTAGATTTATAGTACTATTTTGAATTAAATCCAATCTGATGCTCTAATCTAAATAAATAAACGAGGCTTTCTTATAGTAGTCAATTTTAATCTTCTGTGTCAGTAATCTTCATAACAAACGAAATTCAAGGGGATCTTAAAAGTGACATTCGGTGGATACGTATTTCAGGTCAACGAAATTGAAAAGAACGATAAAATTACCCATTGATCTCCTTACTTCTATACTCGAACGCTGATCTAACTGCATTTGAATGGTGTAAGTAGGAAGAAATTACCCCAGCAATCCACATCACTTACTCTAAACTTCTTGCTGTCAGTAAAAAAAAATGGCAGAGTAGGAGAAGAAAGGTAAGATACTAACCGACTCGGGACCAAGGAATCCCATAGCTAGTAGTACTAGGTCTGCCTCAATCATCTCCTCGGTGCCTTCAACTTCCTTAAATTGAAACCTTCCATTAGCATCCTTCTCCCACTTGACACGTACCACCTCAAGTCCTTTCACAACCCCATTCTCGTCTCCCACAAACCGCTTAGTTAATACCTCGTAAGACCTAGGGTCTTTCCCAAACTTGGTAGCAGCTTCTTGATGACCATAGTCCACGCGGAATATGCGAGGCCACTGCAAACCAACAAGAAAATGAAGGGAATAAATCATAAAATCTACAATTGAGTAGAAAAGGGGGCATTTAACACTGCTAAATTTCCACTATTTCACATTTCTCAAATTTGACACAAACTCTTCCATTCAGTCTGTGTAACCCATTCCTTGACATGTATTCCTAAACATCCACCAGGTCTTACAGCCTGCTTTACTAGAAATGTCTCATACTAGTAGGCACCACCCTCTTAGAAAAACAACTTTGCTTTTATAGACCAGTCAAAACATAGTTGAGTATTTACCATTTCTTCTATACCGCTTTGTAGATTAATTAGTAATTCCCTTATTTGTTCAAATATCTGTTCATCATGCTTCATGCAAGTCTTTCAAAGTAAGACATGGAGGTGATGCCATGTTGTAAGACCAACCAGAAATTACTAGGTTATAAATCCCTCGACCAATCCATGGTCTAAAAACAGCTCCATATAACTGACATCCTTAGGAATCATTTTATGCACTGTAACTTTTTGTCTCTCATTTTTCAATCTGAAAATCTACAAACCTGTGGCCAAGGGTTGCCTGGAGCCCTGGTTCGAGGAGGCTCAGGAAGGAGCTCTAGATTTACAATGCTGCAACAGCCATGCCGGATGGATGTTCCTATGCAATCTGTTCCAGTGTCTCCTCCCCCAATTACCACTACCTTCTTTCCCTTAGCTGAGATGTAGTTACCATCCTCTAGATTGCTATCAAGCAAACTTTTGGTATTTGCATGAAGAAACTCCATTGCAAAATGGACTCCGCCTAGCTCCCGTCCAGGTACAGGTAGGTCCCTGTCACAATTTTTCATCTCTTGTTAGCATGTTCAAAAGAAAATTGCATAGCAGGGGAAACAGAACTCAAAAGTATTTTATATTGGTCCATGTGAGAATCAAAGGAGACATATATACCTTGGTTTTGTGGATCCTACGGCTAAGACAATCGCATCATGGTCCTTGCGAAGACGATCTAGGGAATACAAGGGATCTTTTCCAACATCAGCATTGACCTCAAAATTAACGCCCTCCCTTGCCATTAGGTCAACCCTTCTTTGAACAATATCAACTTTATCAGCCTTCATGTTAGGAACTCCATACATCATGAGGCCCCCAATTCGATCAGCGCGCTCAAAAACCGTTACCCAATGACCCATTCTATTCAACTGATCAGCAGCTGCCATCCCAGCAGGCCCACTCCCAACAATAGCAACTCTTTTCCTGTAAGAGCAAAGATGTTTAGAATCCAGTTTTCAGATATTTGATAAGAAATATCATTAAGCCAAAAAAAAAAAAAGGGACCTAAATATCATCTGATAACCATGACAATTGCACCTAAATAACTCTTAAGGGACAATGGGAAATTTATGTAGCTAAGCAAGGGGTAAGAGCTTACCCAGATCTTCTAATGGGAGGTCGTGGAACCATCCACCCTTCCTCAAAAGCCTTTTCAATTATAGAGCATTCAATGCTTTTGATAGATACAGGGTTCTCAATAATACCAAGGACGCAAGAACCCTCACAAGGTGCAGGGCACACCCGACCGGTAAACTCTGGGAAGTTATTAGTCTCCAGCAGCCGATCTAGTGCTTCACGCCACCTGTTTTGGTACACTAACTCATTGAATTCAGGTATTTTATTCCCAAGAGGGCATCCCGAATTTTCCTACATTATTGAAAAGAAAAAAAACAATTAAGTGATAGAACTAAAAAAAAAAAAAAAAAAGCAACAGTTTAAGAGGTTTTGAATCAAAAACCCAAAAAATAAAAAAAGAAGACCAAGAGGTAAAAGTTCTTACTCACCTGATGACAGAAGGGAGTACCACAATCCATACAGCGAGCAGATTGTGTCTTCAGAAGCGGGCCGGGCTTGGATTCTTCCATGACCTCCTTCCAATCATTCATTCTAACTTTAGGATCCCTGTACGATACGCCTTCGCGTTCATAAGCAATGAATCCCCTATTTTTAACAGCATCAGGAACTCTCGTTGGCCTCTTTAATTGTTCAACTGCTGCAACTTTCTGCAAGTTCAAAACTCTTAGCAGAACAGCTAAAACCCTTTAATTCCGAAACTCTTATCAGAATGGCTAATACACTTTTATGAGTTATAAGTCATAAACAAGCTAAGCTACATAGTACCAATGAAGTGGGAATACCAGAGAGGCTGACAGAGAATCCAGGGTCGAACAATTCTGGTCAGAAATACAAATATGGAGAGAGAGAGTGAATACAAAATATCTGGACTTATCGAAAATTTGAAGTCATGAACTTTTACCTTTTTTTAGGAAAATAATCATGGGACAGGTCAAGGAAAAAATCCACTAGAGAGAAATAAAAAGTTATTATAATCCCGAAAAAAAAAAAGTTTCTAGTCAGAACCATATGCCCAGTGGAAGAATTCAATCGAAAGAGATAAACAAAATCTCATCAAACCATTAAATTCATGTAGTAGGCCAAGTATGAAAGAAAGATCCTCGTAAGGAATCTTAGATTAATGTGACGATTTACCTGTCTGTCTTTGTCGTTTGTGGACACAGCAGCCAACTTCTTAAGCTCTTCAAATGCATCTTTCTCCATCAACTCCTCTTCGTGCTCATCAGCTTCTTTAGCAGCACTTTCTGCTCCCTCTTTGGAACTTTCCTCTTCTTTTATGTTTGAAAGAACCCGCTTATAATCTCTAGGAATGACCTTAACAAATTTAGGTAAAAGGCCATCAAAATCCGAAAGAACTTCTCTGGCTAGTTGGCTGTTTGTGTGTCGCTGATGTTGCTGTATCATCATTTTAAGCGTCATGACATCTTCTTCTTCGACTCTATCAAGATCTACCAACTCATGGTTGCATCGCGATTCAAACTTGGTGTCCACATCAAGAACAAAGGCGATTCCCCCACTCATGCCTGCAGCAAAATTCCTCCCAGTTTTCCCAAGCACAACAACAGTCCCACCAGTCATGTACTCACATCCATGATCGCCAACACCTTCTACAACTGCTCTAGCCCCAGAATTACGGACACAGAACCTTTCTGCCGCCATACCATTAAAATATGCTTCCCCCTTTGTGGCCCCATAGAGAGCAACATTACCAATCACAATGTTATCCTTTGGATCAAATCCACTTCCTTTTGGTGGATAGACGACAATCTTTCCACCTGATAGCCCTTTCCCAACATAGTCGTTGCTATCACCTTCAAGCTCAAGCGTAATTCCAGGGCAAAGAAAAGCTCCAAGGCTCTGGCCCGCACTTCCATGGAGTTTGATATGAATGGTATCACCTGGAAGCCCCGCCAAGTGATAACGCTTTGTCACTTCATGGCTAAGCATGGTTCCAACAGCACGATTCACATTACAAACTTCAGTTTCAATAAATACAGGAAGACCTCTTTCTAATGCAGCTTTGGACAGAGTTATGAGTTTTTTATCCAAAGCCATTTCTAAACCATGATCTTGTTTCTGTACACAGTACTGGGCTGCCTCTGGGCGTATGTCAGCAGCAGGCCTAAGTAATAGAGAGAGATCAATATTCTTTAGCTTCTTCATTGTTTTTGTCACTTCTCCATCCACTTCAAGCATATCAGAACGACCAATCATTTCTTTGATTGTTCGAAACCCAAGCTGAGACATGATCTGTCTCACCTCCTCTGCTAGCATGAAGAAGAAGTTTATAACATGTTCAGGTTCTCCGGCAAACTTCTCTCTTAGTACTGGATCTTGTGTAGCGATGCCAACTGGACAAGTGTTTTTGTGGCACTTCCGCATCATGATACATCCAAGTGTAATGAGGGGAGCAGTACTGAAGCCAAACTCCTCCGCACCAAGAAGTGCAGCAATTGCCACATCTCTTCCGGTTTTCAGTTGTCCATCTGTTTGGAGGACTGTTCGGCCACGAAGGTCATTAGCAACTAGGGTTTGGTGAGTTTCAGCGAGACCAAGTTCCCAAGGGAGGCCAGCACTCTTGATGCCAGTCCATCTTGAAGCACCTGTGCCTCCATCGTGACCTGAGATCAAGACATGATCTGCATGCCCCTTCACTACCCCACTAGCGATTACTCCCACACCAGCTTCTGATACCAACTTCACACTGATTCGTGCCCCTGGATTGGCATTCTACATTATTAATGAGAAACAAGTCAGATATACTAAACTAAATATCTCCGCTCGGTTAGTATCCATCAATGGGAGAAAATTTTCAATGCAACCATTGCCCCATGTCATAGCATTGACATGTCATAACACACCACTAATAATCGACCATTGTGCATGGAGAACCCCATTATTATTCAGAAGTGGCAGAAAGTGGGATCGCGAAGGGATGCAACAGTGATATCGAAAATTTAAAGGGTGTATGGGAATGGTATAATGCGTATGGACCTAAATTCCGGTAATATGAGCACAAAAAACCATACACAGACACCAACCCAAAACCCATATGTTAGTGTATGCACCCAGAAGCAGCTTATAAGGCTTGAAATGAAATCAACATCATCATGCAATATTGTACTCGGTAACAACTTGAAGAAAAGCGTGCATGTAATTGCAACTTACCTTAAGATCATGAATTAATTGAGCAAGGTCTTCAATCGAGTAGATATCATGATGGGGAGGTGGGCTGATTAATCCTACCCCAGCAGTGGAATTCCTAGTGGCAGCAATGTCTCCAATAACCTTGTGGCCAGGAAGTTCACCACCTTCACCAGGTTTGGCCCCCTATGCAAATTGGCAGTCAAAACATCACTTACAAATCCAATGCACATAAACAAACAGTTTCAGTTAATATTTGACCTCACCAAATGCCAAAGGTAGGAATCAGTTATAGATGCAAAGGCACCCAGGGGTGCTTTGCGGACACAGCATCATCTGTCCATGAACATAAATTCATAAACAAGAAGAACAGCTATTCCAATTGGAATAGACAGACTAATGGGGATTGGGTGGTTACAACAGAAACATTAACCTATAATGATCTATGGAGTACGAGGGTTGGTTTGGAATATACCTGTGCCATTTTTATCTGTAGCTCATCGGCATTGGTAAGGTAATAACTTGAAACCCCAAATCTGCCACTTGCAACCTGTTTAATAGCACTCCGTTTTGGATTCATAGAGCCATCTGGAAGAGGCTCCATACGAGTTGGGTTCTCACCTCCCTCACCTAGAAATTAGTTTCAAAAAAGTAAATGCAAGGAAAAAAGCATGTGGCAACAAATCCATGCCTTGACAAGCAAATGACATTCGAGAAAGAGGTACTAGAAAGCTAAGAAATTCATGGAGAAGCAAAGTTCACAAAATTTGCCAATAAATATACTATAAAACCAAGAAAAACAAATGGATCTTGAAGAAGCATTAGGAGAAACCAAAAGAAAAAAATGAACTATTTAACTCAAAACCACATTCCACAGGGAGTTGAATTTTGGACATCAAAAGGAAGAGAAAAAAGGAAGTCACTGATAACAGAAGAATGGTAGTTACCCTGAACTTTTTTTAGTAAGGGCCTACCTGTGTTCGACTTTCCCCCAATCCTGTTCATTGCAATGGCCAGGGTGGTATGTGCCTCCAAGGATATGGATCCATAACTCATGGCTCCAGTACAAAACCGCTTCACAATCTCGCTGGCTGGTTCCACTTCATCTAAAGAAACTCTCACATCTGCCTCTTTAAATTTCAGAAGCCCCCTTAAATTGCAAGTTTTATTTAATTCCTGTACTCGCTTAGAGTATTCTTCATAGGCAGCCACACTATTACCTCTGGCAGCCTCTTGCAACTTAGCTATAGCAAGGGGGTCATTTAAGTGAACCTCACCACCTTTCCGCCAATGGTAATCCCCAGGATTAGGCAACGATACAGCCTCAGCACTTCCTGGAGGAAAGGTGCGCTTAGGAAATCCCTGCTCATGTAAATGAAGCGCATCAAGGGAAAGCGCTTCAAAAGTTGCTCCCTCAACTCTGCTAGGAGTTCCAGCAAAGCACCTATCTGTCACTTCTGATGAAAGACCAACTGCCTCAAAAATCTGGGCACCTTTGTAAGATGCCAAAGTTGATATACCCATTTTGGCAAGAACTTTCATCATTCCATAGTTGCTTGCTTTGAAGTACTTCTTGACCAGCTCATCCTTTGAGTGGAACTCACCGGTTGCTTTTGGTGGAATTTTCCCATCAACCTGCAGTCTCCAAATCGCTTCTATGGCCAAATAAGGGCATATAGCGTCTGCACCAAATCCTACTAGTGTACAGAAATGGTGCACTTCACGTGGCTCAGCGGATTCAACAATTAATGCAATTCGAGTTCGTTCAAGCTTCTTAACCAGATGTTGATGGACGGCACCAACAGCCAAAAGGGAGCTTACAGCAACTCGTTTCGATGAGAAGGCTAGACAGTTAAAACAAAGTGAAACTTAGTTGTTCATTATACCAATAATGTTTTATACTCCCTCTGTCCCATTTTAGTAGTATATAACCATTATTTTAGACATCTCAACAAATTGTCCATGTGTCCAAGTTTCTTTGCTTAGACGATTTTGAAAACTTCTTCTACAAGAACTAATTTAGATCTTTTGATTAGTGGCACAACTGCCGAGAGAAGAATCAATAAAGTGGGGCGGAGGGAGGATTAAAGAATGAAGAATAATGGGCATAGTGTCCATAATTTTTAGGTCCAATTCAAGTCCAGGATATATACCTCTGTCGGAAAGCACCAGTGTCTTGTATCCCTCCTTAATTGCATCACAAGCTTCAGAACAGATCCTATTAAGGGTCTCCTCCAACCCCTTTGTACCTCGGTCTTTAGAATAAGTTATATCAATAACCTTGCTAAGCCAGCCTCTATAGTTCATCTTTTTAATTGCTTCCATTTGTTCAATTGTTAAAAGGGGACCTTTTAGTGAGAGGCGATGACATTGGTCTTCGGTGGTCTCAGTCAGATCACCTTCTGGACCAATCATGCACTCCATGGAGGTGACTATCTTCTCCCGGATAGGATCGATAGGGGGATTGGTAACTTGAGCAAACATCTGCTTGAAATACTCAAATGTGAGTTTTTCCCTGTTTGACATCACCGCCAAGGGAGCATCATTACCCATTGAACCAAGGGCCTCAATTCCATCCTTTGCCATAGGCAATAGTAGCATCTCCAAGGATTCAACGGTGTACCTGCATAAGAAGGCTAGCATTTAAGTTCACTTCCCCATGAGATTGCACATGAAAAATATTCATAAACCAATAGCAATGCAAAAGAGAAAAATACCCAAAAGCCTTTAGCGGAGCCAACAAACCATGAATACCCATGTTTTCCATGTCGTCCTCATTAGATGCCTGGTCACACACAATAAATATTATGACTGGTGAGAAATGCCCATGAAAAAGTATGAGGGTAAGAAAGACAAGTTATACTCACTTGAACAGCTCCTGCTATGGCATGAGGAACCCTCTCAGATTCACTGACTGATTCTACAATGTCTTTCAACTCTATCTTTTGCCTTTTAAGCCACTCTCCATATGGTCTTGCGAGTGAATACTGCTGTTTCAGTGCTTCATCATCTACAACAACATGGTTCTCAAAATCCACCAGAAGCATCATGCCAGGGTTAAGTCTTCCTTTCCTAGACACATCTTCGGGTGGAATATCAACTACTCCAACTTCACTTGCCATTATAACTCGTCCACTGTGTGTAATATAAAATCGACCAGGACGTAGTCCATTCCGATCCAGTGTAGCTCCAAGATAGCGGCCATCAGTAACTGTGTACTGTTTCCGTGAGCACAAACCAAATGTTGCAGGGGAACCAAATCAATATGAAAATCAAAATGTCTTTTAGAACTCTTACATGATATCAGAGCGGGGCCATCCCATGGTTCCATAAGTGCTGAAAAGTACTCATACAAGGCTTTCCGATGAGGATCCATATTCTTGTCATTTTGCCAGGCTTCAGGGATCATCATCATGATAGCTTCTGGAATACTTCTACCAGCTCGAACCAAAAGCTCAAGGACACCATCAAAAGCCCCTAGAAAAAGAGGGAAAAGTTTTAAACAACATAATCAGAATAATTCCAACAAGCCCCAAAAGTGAGTGGCTATATCTCACCTCCTTGAATCTCAATTTAAGTTTCTGTTTACTGCTTTTTAAAATTTCCAATATTAGTGTACCACCCGTCAAACACAGATCATGTTGGATGCATGTGTATATGGGTCTTTGCAAGAACAAAAAAATTACAAAAAAAATCAAACCCAAACCTGAATCAGACGAGCTGGTGTCTACAATTGGTAAAAGCTTCTTCATTTCATCCTTTGACAAGCCAAGCTCCTTGCACTTCAGAAGACCCTCGCGTGCCTTCATCCTAAATTGTTATCATAAACATTAATCAACCATTCCAGACCGTAGAGAAATGTAAAACCAAAATTATAGCTATAGTCCACCACTTTCTCCGAACTTACCAGTTTACGTTTCCCCGAAGTGTGTTAATTTCACCGTTATGACCTAAGACACGCATGGGCTGAGCACGGTCCCAGCTAGGAAATGTGTTTGTGGAGAAACGAGAGTGTATCTGCACCAAAAAAGGACCATAACTTTCAGTCTCAATCAAATATGGAAACTAATTTTACACATGCAAAAATGGCATTTTGTTCCAGGCACATTGATAATCAATAAACATAGTATGACACCAAACAGTGGAAACCCTAAATACTTTTGCCAACACACAATTTCCTTTCCACCACTTCTGTGAAATTTTATCCCCAAGAACTGCTCACGCGAACACTGCGAAGTTTCCGCAGTCACAATTTACTTGGTAATGAGGTTCCATACTGACTCAAAGCATAGAGTCCGATAGGGCATCCAACTCAACAAAGAATCAAGGGAGTGGAAGAACTTAAGAGATAATTCCTCAACCCCGCATCTCTTCAGTTAAACTGCTGTCCCATGCTGCTTGTTGAAGCATAGAGAAAGGTGAGAAGAAAATATATTTACCAAGGCCATGTAGCTTGTAAACCTTTCATTGCCAAGATCTGCATAATAGTATTCCTTCAACTGGTTGGGCTTCAACTGGCCTTTATATACAACAGTCCTGAAAAAAACCACAAGAAAAAAGGCTATTATCTTTGTCTGGGCATATGGAGATTCTTACTGCTACAATATATTCTGGCTGCAGAGCAGTGGCCATCCAAGATTTCACAAATCCAAAGAGACAATAAGGCTTTCTGAAAGGGAAAACAAGAACCTTGAGGAAAGTGAACATATATAGAAGTCCCTCACGCCGCCATGTTGGAGGTTTAATGCAGCTCGGATAGCTACCATTGAAATTCTCCTTAATACGTACAACTATCATAATAAAAAGGAAAAACAAAATGTTTATAAAGCTGCAGAAGTTTAGGCAATGAATTAAAAAAGATGACACAATAATTTGAGTAACATGCAAATTCAGCCCCCTGAATCAATTTAACTGCTTAACTACTACAGTGATGCTTCTTGATCAGGGTCAACTTCATTATGTCCAATAAGCATGACTTATAGGACTCTGATAACTATATAGACCTCCATGAAGGGGGAAATTCCTCAGAATTCTCTCTATAGATCACTACCTGTTGCTCAAAATCAGCTTTTGACTTGGGAGTGGGCGTAAGAAACACTTGCTCAATAAGAGGTTCAGTCTGCAAAGCTGAATTTCCCAATCCTGAATTATTTGTGGGGACAGAGCGCCAGCCGAGGACAGTATGTCCTAGTGACTCTGCAACCTAGAAATGCAGTCACGAAGTTCTTAGGAGACAACATCAAAAACACCAAAACTTGCTTGTATGGGAAAAGTAAGTATATTCAAGCTAATCTCAGTTATGCAGTAACATATCCGTTTCATGAACACTTGTTGCAGGTGTGAGAGGGAATATAAGCTGAACATGAATTGATACTCAAATTACCTTAGCAAATACAATTTTGCTTTGCTCCCTTCGCTTTTCAGAAGTAGGCAAGAAGAACATGCCCACAGCATATTCCCCTGCCGGTGGTAGCTCAAAGCCCACATCTTTGACAACCTAAGGCATGTTGACCGGGGAAAAAAAAATGAATACAGTCCATAAATTTCAGTGAGAGAGCTTGAACCACAAAAACCAAGAAATCAAGCGAAAACCAATAGAATTTGGCCTTACAATGGTTCAACAGTCCATAAAATAGTTCCCTAAGACAAGTTAACCGCGGTAATTTTCTTCCTAAGTTATGGTCCTTCTCTTTGTTTTTCCTTCTTCAGGAGTCCATTCATGATACTAAAATAAAGCTATAATTACCACGTGATTATAAAATCACGAGAGAGAGAGAGAGAGAGAGAGAGAGAGAGAGAGAGAGAGAGAGAGATTGGATTGATGTGCCTGTTTCCAGAGGGTAATTTTTCTTTTTGATTTGTTTCCTCTTTTGGGTGTTCATTCATTAGAAAATAAAATGCATAACTAAGATAACTGACCCATCAGATGTAATTCCAATAAGACGAAAATCTTCTTATAAATTGATGTACCTCCTTGTAGAAGTTGTGAGGAATAGCTACTAAAATGCCAGCCCCATCTCCAGTATTTGTCTCGCAACCACAAGCACCTCTATGGGACATCCGTACCAACATCTCCACCGCATCTGTCACCTTCAAAATCACAAAGTAAAAAATTTTAACAACTGAATATTGGTCTGGCTGAATTTCCACCCCTAAAATGTGCATACTATGTAGTAGTAAATGTTACTATTGTGTACCGTTTTCCTGCTGCTTTCTCCTGATAATTCAGCAACGAATCCAACCCCACACGAATCCTTATCGAACGAAGGATCATACAGCCCGAGAGGCTTCTCTGGTACCTGCGACAATGCCGATCGCACCACCACTCTCAGCTTCGGATCCCGCCCTGGACCGTCCGATTTCCAAACATGAACTAGTCTCTCGCCACCGGACGCTCGCAGCCTCGTACCACTGAATCTACTCTCCAAAACATTACTGGTTCTATTTTTGGAAGCAGAAACACGACGCGAGGCTCTCAGAGGCACCACGTTCAATCGGTGGCTCCCTATCGCCTTGCTCATCGACGGATTGCTTCTCGATTGAACAAAAGAACTCGAAGCCACCGACATTATTTTCGCAAACGATTATCAATTATTCTCTCAAATCTCGACACGAAATCGTAGAAATTTTCAAACGCATTTCCCAAAAAGCTCAAACTTTTCCCTGAGATCTATTTCAATCTTCGCGTCAAATTAACGATTTTAGGTTCTCAATTGGCTTAATGGGTAACATAAATGGCAAGGACAGTGACAACGGAGGAGTGGTGACGGAAAACGTCGTCGAATTGGTTGCCCAATGCGATAAAACTCTCAATTGCGGCAGTCCTTATCCGTTACGAAACTCTGCGGGATCTCGGACACAGAAAAGGGAAAAAAAACAAAAGAAGGGATTCTACAGGTACTCGAATTCTAGAGAGAGAGAGAGAGAGAGAGAGAGAGAGAGAGAGAGAGAGAGGATTGGAGAAGAGGATGAAAGAGTGTGGAGGTCATCGGCGGAGTCGGGGGAGGGGTAGGTGGTGGGTATTTATAGAGAGAGAGAGAGAGGTGTTTGATGGGGCCTGGGGGAAGTGAGGTGACGACGAGGGGTGGGGGAGTGGGGGCCACTTTGTAGTTGGGGGATTTATTACTTTGTTGTTTCAAAATGACGTGACAGCTTGAAACTACCGGTTTTCAGTGACACGTTTATTTTGTCCTCCCTCCACCACGCGACGCCCCCCTCGTCGTACTAGCCTACAACACCAATTACAACCGTCTCTAATAGTTTATACATTCTGCCTCTCAATTTATTATGCCGATTTTCTTTTTAGAATTTTTCAAAAAATTATCTATATTTTATAATTTATAATATTTTTTTACGATTTTAAAATCTTTATTTTAAAAAATTAATTGAGATCTATCAAACAAGATTCATATTAACTATAAAAAAAACATTATAGATTGAAAGATATAGACGATTTTTTTTAGACGTTCAAAAAAAGAAATAGACACAACAAATTAGAACGGAAAGAGTACTTGATAATAAGAGAACAAATACTTTGAAACTGTTTTACAACCATCAATCGTACAATGTCACATAACTGTTGTGACCGGTATTGTGACCGTTTATTGTATTCTTCATATTAATGTTGGGTCCCAAAATATGCAGTATGCATTTTAGGGACCTAGATGTTGAGTCCCAAAATCTGCAATTTTGAAAGATTTATTGATGCAGGACAAGATATACACCCCTATTATTTATGGAAATATTATTTTAGCAATAATTTTTATTTACGATTACTATTAGGAGATTTTATTTGTGCTGCCTGTTTTGCACGTTTTTAGTTTAGTTTTGGGTAGATTTTATTTTATTTCCTTTTAGCAAATAGTCTAGGTTTCCAAGTAATACTTTGCTTGGTCACCACTCTAAGTAATTTCCTTTTAGTTAGGACTTCTACTAATATAAATAAGGATGTAGCCTATGGGCATAAGAAAACTTTTATTCAATCAATACAATTTTGGGAATTTTCTCTCTTTTCTTGTGGATTCAAGAACATCTCGTGGATTCGAAACTTATTTTCGTTTGAACCAAGACGGTACTTTACCTCGAATTCCATTGCGTCGAGTGGTATCGAGCAAAGATCGTTTTTGGCTCGATGGCACCTAACAAAGTTGATGACACAACCCCGGACGCTTGCTCGGGGTTTGCCGATCTAAGGGAGATGGTAGAAGAACAACGAACCCAGTTGACAGGGCTTCGTGAATTTCACGATGAAACACGAACTCGCTTGGACTAAAAATTCAAGAAAACGCCGCATACCGCAGCTTGACTCTTCGCCAGAACCAAGGACCAGGGAGGGTTGTAGAGAATCGAGCGGAGGGAGTTGCCCAACGCCGTCCTCTTAACCAGGTTCGGGAATGCGCGGTGGGATTTGCCCAACGCCAAATTTCAAGCATCCATATTGTAGTTGGGAGACACCCAACTAATCAGGTTGATAATGAGGAATCGTAACCCGATTTCGTGTCTTATGATAATTTGCGAAATTAAGTGGTTATGAGTATTTTGAAGATATTTTAGATTGGATTTTAGATATTGATGATTTCTTTGAATATGTGAGAATGCCGCCCCAAATAAGGTGGAAATACTTGCCGCAAAACTTACGGACGAAGCGCCACGATGGTGGTTAGATTTGCAGGATAAAAGAGAACGATTGGGAAAGTGTCGATTCGCAAGATGGTCAAGAATCAAAAGACTTATGATGGAGAGATTTTTGCCATGGAATTATGAGCAACTTTTGGAAGAAAAATATGGGCCAAAGCAACAACATACAATTCACACATCTGCCGATGTTGTTGAAGAAGCTGTTAAAGAAGAGGTAATTCAAGTTGATGATGAAAAACAAATTGATATCAGCAATAGTGGCAACAAGAATATTATGATTGAAGTTAATGAAGAGCAAATCGATACAGATTTGGGTGATAAGCAGAAAATTGATATGGATGTTGGTGATCAAGTTGTTGAGGACCCAATTGATTTTTCAATGGCAGAAATTGATATTGCTAATTCATCTGATGACTCTACAGTCAAGCCAGCCTGTCTCATCGAGTCAATTGTTGATGTGTCAACCAATACCAAGATGAAACAAGATCAAGAGTACCCACAAAGTCAAGTTGACTTTGTTGATTTTCTTGGAGTGCAACAGTATGATTGGATTCCCAATATCCATCTATTGGATTTTATCAATCAATTGAAGCATGCTGAGAAGATATCATTGAAAGTAATTTTTTGTGTGGAACTTTTTTGGAAGGAAATCAAGCGATTGAAGTACTCCAAGTATTTATTTATTTGGCATGGAAGATGGCAGGTTCCTAACGAGAACTCGAGGACGAGTTTTTTTGAAGAAAAGGAGAATGATGCAGGACAAGATATACACCCCTATTATTTATGGAAATATTATTTTAGCAATAATTTTTATTTACGATTACTATTAGGAGATTTTATTTGTGCTGCCTGTTTTGCACGTTTTTAGTTTAGTTTTGGGTAGATTTTATTTTATTTCCTTTTAGCAAATAGTCTAGGTTTCCAAGTAATACTTTGCTTGGTCACCACTCTAAGTAATTTCCTTTTAGTTAGGACTTCTACTAATATAAATAAGGATGTAGCCTATGGGCATAAGAAAACTTTTATTCAATCAATACAATTTTGGGAATTTTCTCTCTTTTCTTGTGGATTCAAGAACATCTCGTGGATTCGAGAACCTATCTCGTTTGGAATAGTACGTTAACTATTCTCTCGTGAATTCCGCTGCGTCATTTATACTGGTAAAAAAATCAAAACACATCAAAATTGTTCAAACCTCGCATTTTTGGGACCCATATGTTGAGTGGCTAATGCACTGTTGCCATGCTGGCTGGCTTCGGGCTTGGGGATCCCTGAAAGCCGGTGCTTGAGCCATGTAAGTGGTAGTAACAAAAAATTATTTCCCTACCACCTTATAGCAACTCTAACAGCATCCCCTATCAATTATATATTTCAATTTTGGAGATTGGATGTGTCATAATGAGAAAAGATTAAAAAATTTAGAAACCAAATGGATGTGTCCACACTTTCACTTTTTATAGTTTATTATACAAGGAAATATTGGAGAAACCCATCGTTCTTTAAAAAATTTAGAAACCAAATGGATGTGTTCACACTTTTATTTTAGTCACTACATCTTTAAAAATGACGAGGGCGTTTATCGTAATGATAGTATTGGAGTCCTGGACACAGGGCCAGCCCTGAAATTCTCGGGATCTAAGACGAACTTGTAAATTTGGGCTCTATATTTTCTTTTTAAAAAATAAAAATAAAACTAACCTCTCAAAATGATAGTTACTTGGTACTATCATTTGGGCTCTATATTTTATTCATCCGGTTGTTTCGAATAAAACTAGTTTTTGGTCATATTATTTTTTGCATCAATAAAAAAAATATCCCTTTGAAAGTGTGAGTTTGTGAGAGGAAAAAAAAATACTGTTATGGAGAAGGGATATGAGATGCCCAAGAATTAAACCATGTACCTCTTGGATAAAAAAAATTGAGTTTTTCCACTAGGCTAGCTAGCTCATTGATTATATTAGTAATAGATTAAGTATATATTTTACACCTAGGTGTACCTATCCGGGGCCCTAATTTTGGGCTGAAATTCGGGGGCCTAAGACAGCGGCCGTACACGCCTTACCTCAGAGCCAGCCCTGCCTGGACATGGTAACAACATGATTGTAACATTTACTTACGCCTATACCCTGTCATATTTCATATGACAATCTATGAGGGGCCTGAACATGGTGACTAGAGAATATGGTAAAAAAAGTACACCTTCCATCGTTCTATATTTGTTAATTTATTTTGGGGGTTTCAACTTTCTAGGGAATATCATGATTGTTTTGTACAATTCTTGTCGTTTCAATTTTACATTTTAATCATGATTGATTTGTTAGTAAAATATTTGAAACAAGGGTAAAAGAATAAAATTGCCACAATTTACTCATTAACTATCAAACATGAACATACTTTAAAGGACATGAAAAAATATGTTTATGAACCAACAAATACGGAAAGAATTTTATCGCATTTGGTAATCAATTCAACTAAAGAATTTTCAGTTTTCAAAAATTGAGATGGCCCTTGGCCGCCATAGCCAATCTTTCCATCCCTGCATTTAGCTGGGAGATGCTATTAGGCTTGTTTGCCAAAGTCAGGTTAAGGTTGCTCTCCGGTCATGGGAATAGTCAAGCCTTTTTTTCTTAGATGCTTGTTTTGGCATTTGAATGATAAAGACAAAATGAACTGCCTGAGAGAATAAAACGAATGGGTATTTATTCGAACCTACTGAAATCCATGAAGAGATCGAGACTGATTGAAGCAATAAGCTACATGAATTCTTATCTAGTATTACAGCTAATTTATTTGTTCTTTTTTTTCTTTTTAATTTATAAGAAATTAACACTTTGTTCGGATCTTACATTTTTGGGGAGACTATGAAAATGCCGAAAGTTAAGGTAATATTTCAGGGAAATGGCTACAATACACACTCCTTATTTGGATGTACCATATGCACCTATTGTATGGTCTAGATTGTGCCACCTCATTGACAATCGTAACCTTTTTTAGTTTTTCGTAACTTTTCAGCAATATGATTCGTAACATTTTGGTGTGTCTCGTAACTTTTACCAAAAAAATTCGTAACCTTTACAAAAAATTCGTAACTTTTCCAAAAAATTCGTAACTTTTCGCAAAAAATCGTAACTTTTACAAGGGTGTGTATGATACACACCCAAATAAGGGGTGTGTATTGTAGCCTTTTCCATATTTCAGTATTTATCCAAACTTAGCGAAAACGTACATGCGACAAGCAAACCATAACTTTGGTGAAAGCTCCTCAGGTTTTCGTCCGGGCAAATCTTGATTACGTATGTTTCATTGAAAATGAGTGTCTATCAATTTATAGAGAAAAAAGGAATGAATAATAAGACTGCAAATTATTGAACAAGAAGAGAGTAGAGACTGGAGTTGGTCTTTTTAAGTGCACCTTGATTAATCTTGAATGAGCAATTCATCATCTACTAACAAGTTCAAATTAAAGTCAGTATAACGTTCCGTGTGAACTGATCCCATAGGATATGCCTACTCGGGCGGCCGACCCCCATAGGATATGGCGTTGTTAGTAAGCTCCGTGTGCATAGTTGATTCATATGGCATTAATCGTATCATAGTTGCAAATTTGCCATCAACAGAAAAGTAAGAGAGAATAAAGCTTTCCATAAATTAAAATAAGATCACCACTTATTAGGAAAGGCAGTTGACAACGCATTTGGAATCCGAATACTATATAAATTAATCACTACACTCATGCAGTCATGGTCATCGGTTCACATAAAACCACGTATTTGGATGCTCGTCCTTTGTGGAAATCTCCATTTCTTTCTTTTTCAAAGAAAAAGCTCATTTCATCTTTTCCTATTTCACGAAAATCTCATTTCGCTGTGTCTGAGCATTGGAAAATTGAATTATTAATATGAAAGGATGACGGAAACAGAAATGGAATTGGAACTCTATCGTTCAACGTCAAAACGGTGGTCATCCCAAGATTCAGAGCCAGTTTAAGGACAAAGCCCAAAAAACTTGGGACTTCATGCCACAAAAAATGTTAAAAATTAGATGCCTTCAAATTTCTTAGGACACCTATATATATGTATTAGGCTATTAGGCCCTAATAGTGTTCATCTAAGGCTTTTACAATAAATGATGGATTTTAAAATATTGTAATGATTATCTATTTTTTGGATAGCTATATGTTTATACAGTATTTTGTAATGGTAAATTTTTTGTAATGATTTTTATGAAGACTATCTATAAATCAACCTTTGTATACAAATATAAAGTGCACCTCGATTAATGAATTCACTTCTAGCTTCCGAAATCTTTGAACTATCTCTGCCTAGATCCTATATCTGATTCTGCGGCTTACCGCTAACGCGACAAGGAATGGTGGTCAACATAACGGATGGCTCGGATCAAATGCCGTGGAGCATGGACGGGAGTGATCAACACACGATCATGTTGCTGCCATGTGATGTTGGAATTTATTATAATTTGACTATAAAAGGTTAGTGTTTTTTTTGTTTGTTTAATTTTTAGTACTCCAAAAGATAGTGGCATTGGCCATTGGAATGTGAGGGTACCACATGCACTGTGTCGTCTTCACTCCTTTACTAGATTCTGAAGGATCAAAAGTAGCCAATCCAACACAAAATTTACTTCTCATTCTTTATTTTAGAGTACTGCTATATACTATAATAGTCAATGGCTAGCAAAACCAAGCCTTATTAATTAATGTTTGCTTTAATACGGTTCAATGTCCAATATTAAATGTTACTAGGAGTATTTTTTTTTTTGGTAATGCATGATGTCCTAACCCTAAACGGTTGACAAAGTGATTTTGCCTTGATACTTAAGTGTTTGTTCTCACCCAAGGTCTCAGGTATGGTTTGGCTTGCCGGCAATCTCTTGGGGCTACTAAGGGTTATACCCGATTGTTACCTCCAAGGCCCCGGAATTAGTTGAGGTGTATGCAAGCTTGCCCAAACATCTAGTAGTCAAAAAAGAAATTAATGCATGGTGTCTCGGATCAGCTTGCGCACACTTTAAACTAATTCCAACAACTTCTCCCATGACCCTTTCACATTTACACGAGGTGAATTGACCACAAGAATTATTAGCAAGAGGAATCCAACTGAAACCTTGTGACCAGGGACCAAACCCCTAAATTCAAGTCCAAGACCACCAACCCTTTGGTTTCCTCAATCTTGAATTGCCAACTTGCATTTGGTAGGTAGGATTAAGGGAAGGTTCTTCGTATATGTAATTAATATTAAATGATACAAGATTCCACTATAAAGTATTCAACCTCTACTATTTCATTGAATTGGGGGCAACAATGAAGGCTAAGCTCATCATTTGATCTTTCTCATGGTGTGTGTAGGACCCATTCGATATTATTGTTTTTAATAGTTTAATCTTGGAAGCTATTTAAAAGAAAGAACATGGTGCCTACAAATACAAATATTATGATTCACAAGTCGCCCTCTTCACCTACCTAAAGAAGACTTATAAACTTCACCTACCAAAGCATGCATTTACATAATTTGAAGGTCTCCTTCTGAAACGGTTGTGCGTTTTTCACTATCGCCTAAAAGTCAAATTAAATATTGATGCTGCAATCAAATCTTATCATATTTAGGATCCAATATTGTCGTATTATCAAAATTTTAATTGACTTTTACGAGACGGTAAGTGATTTAGTGTTTAAAAAAGTATGACACTAAACACATTTTCGCCATTCTCAATATGGTGCCTACAAATATTTCATGAATATTCACAAGTGGCCCCCTTCACCTACCTACCTGAAGAAGATTTAAAGGTCGCTTGTGAAATGGTTGTACATTGTCATATCAGTGGTGGTAGGTTGATGCACACCATCTACTTGGGGGCAAAAAGGGGGTAGCTGAATTTTGATGGGGGTCGATGTGAAAAGCACAGGAGTCTAGCTACCACATGTGTTTTTTTTTTTTTTTATCTTGATTTTGGTTTTGGTTTAGGGGTAATTTATTACTGATTTAGGGGTAATTAGATACCCCCTCCGTCCCAAATTGCTCGTCCCTTTTGGGGAATCCAACTATTTAAGGAGATAAAATTATTGTCTTAGAGTTCCAAATTTATCCTTCAAAACTGTGAAGTTTATTAAGTAGTTTTAAATTGTTTATATCTTTCAATATGGATCTCAAAAAATATGCAATATGGATCTAGTTTAATAAATCTCAATTAGCTGTTTTATACAAAGTTTTAAAATCATGAAAAACATTATATACTAAAAGATATAAACAATTTAAGAAATGACATGAATTTCAAAAACTATGTAATAATTTGGGAGGGAAAGAATATTTTTAAGGGTAAAACTGAAACTTTGATATATTTTGTTAGTTGTTTTTAGAAATAGGACCTATATTTTGGGACATCGCAAAATAGAAAGAAGGACCAACAATTTGGGACGGAGGGAATACTACTAATCACTTGTCTCCACCAACCCCATCACCGATTCACCATTGCTTTCCAATTGATGATGTGTGATTAGTTATACCAAATTAAATTACATTTATCTAATTGAATCGTATATTCTAAGAAAAGGTGAGGTACTTTCTAACAAATTTATACCAAATTAAATTACATGACTTCTTTCAATATGCAATTGCTAAAGCAGGAAATTAAAATGGAATGATTGTTTTTTTATTATTGGCATTTTCGCTATTCATTGGTTGTTCAACTTCTTAAAAAGGATTCTTAGTAGTTTCTTGTTTGAACGGAAATCCTTAGGATTAATAATCTACTTGCCCCTTAAACTATTTCATTTTTAGTTAATTCCCCCTTCAAGTACCAATTGAATTTACTTGCCCCTTCAACTATGTAAATGTTAGTTAATTGGTCGAATCCATCCAAATTAACGGAAAAAGTAGGGAAAAAAACCTATAACCATCTTAATTTGCTACCAACCGAAGGGTAAAATAGGCTTTTCCACCCAAACCAACTAAATTGTGTATTTGGGGGTAAATTAGAAGCCCTAAATCCAACTCCTCAAACTAGTCGATCAAAGAGAGATTGAGAGACCAAAGGAATTGATCTTGAGAGCTCCAAAGAATCGATCAAAGAGAGACTGGATTGGCGACTCTGGATTGTGGGGAGATGGCATGGATCTTGAGAGCTCTAAAGGAATCGAAAACGAAATGTATTTTTTTTTCTTTCTATTGAGTTTGACACAAAAGAGTGGTAGAAAATTAAGACCACTAATGAATCATTAAAATGGATTTTTAAGCAAAACAATTGAGAGCTCCAAAGGAATCCACTTCACATATATGATAGTTCTCTTTACGATTTTTTTTTTGATATTAATAATAGCTCCAAAGGAATCCACTTTGTATGTAATAATAGCTCCAAAGGAATCTACTTTGTCTTCCTCGTAGAGCCTTGAGAGAATGATTGTCGTAATAGTTGGGTTGTGCTTGACAAACTTCGTGAGAGATGTAAACATAGGAGTGGGAAAACGGGGACAGATTTTTGGAGAAGAAGATAAGATTACATACATATACACATATATTGTTAGGTGAAAGACGTAAATGCCTTTCAAAAGCACCACTTAGGGTTTTTGTTAAGTTTTCCGTCCATGAATTGGATGGAAAGTGAGGGATTTGACCAATTAACTAACTTTTACATAGTTGAAGGGGCAAGTAAATTCAATTGGTAGTTGGAGGGGGATTTAACTAAAAATAGAATAGTTTAAGGGGCAAGTAGATTATTAACCCAAATCCTAAACTATTAACTACACATTTCGGATCGTGCTGGGAGTACCGACTCCCATAGCACTGAAATTGTACAAATCGACATGCAAGACCCACTTTTGGGTCCCACACGAATGATCTGAATTGTTCAACAATTTAAAAATAATTTCCTGAGTGTTGTTGCACAAGATCAGCTCAATTAGATATGCATAAGTACTTGATCTAAACTTTAAGTTTTTCATTAACAATTCGGGATCCTAACTTCTAAATGAAAAAGTGAAATATTGGATCACTCACTTATGCTGATTTTTTTATTTTTTTTATTTTGTACAATCGAAAAATTATTTTGAAATTATTGAATGGTTTGGATTATTTGTATGGGACCCAAAGTGAGCCCCATTCACCGATTTGTACAATTTCAGTACCATGGGGTTGATACCAATATCTTTACTGATATCTAAAATAGCAAACCTTAACCTAAACCAAAACAAAACAAAATCAAACCAAAACATAGTAACTTTTTGTTCAACTTTATTTTGGTATATGTCAGCCTAAATAAAGGCAGCAAATTGCGACCATAATCACACATCACAATCTCCCAACAACCTCGAGATGCTAACCAGAACCACAACCATTAATGTTGACCCACCGACGACTACACCTTGGTTACGATGGAGAAAGAACGACAAAGGATGGATCAGTGATGAAGGCAAGTTGAGAGAAAGGAGAAAATGGGATAACACAATAAATTCTCTGATCTGAAATGGAGAGAGAAAACCCTCAGTGAAAAGGAGGAGTTATTGAAAGCGAAAAAATCCATTATTGAGAAGGAAGAAGAACACATAACTATCAAAGCCCTCTCTTCCCACCGTTGCATAAAGGGTTGTGAAAACCCTCGGGCGAAGGAGGGAAAGGACGAGAAGCGGTTGGGTTTTTTCTCAAAGAGAGAGAGAGAGAGAGAGAGCGGGGGTTGTTTGATCGAAGTAACCCATTTTCCAAAACTATTTCGCAATCTGCCACACTTTTCAAACTATTTTGAAAAATAGTCTATGGTGCATTTCTGAAATGCAATATGAGCTTTACATGCCATTTGGCATGCCACATTAGCATATACGGGAGCCGTATATAGGACAATCACGTGTATTTAGAATGCACAATAACTTTACTATAACGCATATCTAAAATGCAAAATAAAATTGGATCACGTACTTCTAGAGTGCGCAATAACTTTAACTATAACGCATATCAGAAATGCAAAATCTAATTGGATTTCACACCTTACTTTAATCATATGGTCATACTTGACACATTTTTAACCATATCAGGTATTGAGCCATAAACTTTGGATTAGTACAAATTCCTTTGGCTTAGTACAAATTTGTGTAGTGGATAATTTTCATTTAAGCACGGTATAACTCGTGTCGTAGAACGGAAACAAACATAAATTGCATAATAATGATCTCCAATTTCAGAGCAACTAATGACGACAAAAAAATTTCTCAACATAACATCAAATTTGCAACTCAATTTTGGAGCAAACATACATTTCAAACTATTTTGAAAAATAGTCTATGGTGCATTTCTGAAATGCAATATGAGCTTTACATGCCATTTGGCATGCCACATTAGCATATACGGGAGCCGTATATAGGACAATCACGTGTATTTAGAATGCACAATAACTTTACTATAACGCATATCTAAAATGCAAAATAAAATTGGATCACGTACTTCTAGAGTGCGCAATAACTTTAACTATAACGCATATCAGAAATGCAAAATCTAATTGGATTTCACACCTTACTTTAATCATATGGTCATACTTGACACATTTTTAACCATATCAGGTGTTGAGCCATAAACTTTGGATTAGTACAAATTCCTTTGGCTTAGTACAAATTTGTGTAGTGGATAATTTTCATTTAAGCACGGTATAACTCGTGTCGTAGAACGGAAACAAACATAAATTGCATAATAATGATCTCCAATTTCAGAGCAACTAATGACGACAAAAAAATTTCTCAACATAACATCAAATTTGCAACTCAATTTTGGAGCAAACATACAAGCATAATACCGCCCTAATACGCAATAACAATAGTACAACAAACCACGTTGGAATGCGGAAACAACTTAAACTGCCGCTTAATCGAGGATTGATTTTTGATTCACGGATTGAACGTTGTTCAACGTGATATTCAAATAACCAGACTTCAGTGTAAGGCGGAAGAGAACAATTTTCCGCAGTATGAGACAACAACCAACGTCATATATTCCTTGAAATATCCCTTTTTCACATGCCTTGTAATGGAGGGTGGCCCAAAAAGATCCTGTGGGATCCTATTTATTTAAAATATAAAAAATGGCTAATCATATCGGTGAAGTGGGTCACAACTATATTAGATATAATTTTGTAACATTCATTTACCTTCAACTCTAATAATCGGGATTCTAATTCATTTCGCATACATGATTTCACCAATGCGACAACCTAAAAAAATAGTATAAGTTGCATCAAAAAGACGTCAAAATAACAAATGTGAAGCTATGCGATAACTATTATTTAGATCCGTAATAAATTTAGAATATGCGTGATTAATATTTAATTACGCATTATTCACAAAACATATTATAAATAGATGAAAAATTACCATAAAAAGGGTTACTTGACATGGTTGTGAACAAGGGTGACGCATTATAACAATGCGCCATACTACAAAAACTATAGCGCACTTCGTAAGTGCGTGTTAGGGTTAGGCACTCTAAACCCTAAGGTTTTATTAGTTATGACAGATTTTTTCTCAATTTTTTACAATCAAAACTTAATCAATTTTTGTCCGTTTTAACCGAAATTTAAGTCGAAATTAAACTACTCTGCGTGTCCTACAACTTTCATTTGGAAACCGTATCCTAAAACGTACTATAAATGGCTGAAAAATTACCATAAAAAGGGTTACTTGACATGGTTGTCAAAAAGGGTCACGCATTATAACAATACACCACACTGCAAAAACTATAGCGCACTCCGTAAATGCATGTTAGGATTAGGCACTCTAAACCCTAAAGTTTTGTGAGTTACGACAAATTTTTTCTCAATTTCTTACAATCAAAACTCAATCAATTTTTGTCCGTTTTAACCAAAGGTTATGTCAAAATTAAACTACTTTGCGTGTCCTACAACTTTCATTTGGAAACCGTATCCTAAAATGTACTACAAATGGCTGAAAAATTATCATCAAAAGGGTTACTTGACATGGTTGTCAAAAATGGTCACACATAATTCAAATGCATTAACAACATGACATTCCTGTTGTAATTTTATCCCATTCCGTATAAGGTCTTTGTACAAGAATTAAAGAGTTCAACATTGTATAAGAATCAAAGGTTCCACCCTTGTCAAAATGAGGGGATACAACTGTAACCAAACCAAACCAAACCAAACCAAACCAAGCCTTATGTCCCAATTAATTGGAGTTGGCTACATGAATCTTTTTTCTCCATTGAGCTCTGTCAAATGCTACTTCATCGCTTAAACCCACTATACTTAGTTCTTTGCGTACTACCGCATCTAAAGTCAATTTGGGTCTTCCCCTCCCTTGTGCGTTTCTACCCAAAGCTATCATATCCACTCTTTTAACTACTGTATTCACTGGCCTACGATAGACATGTCCAAACCACCTTAACCTATTTTCCCTTAACTTCTCCTCTATAGGTACTACACCCACCATTTCGCGAATTGTTTCATTTCTAATCCTATCACGTCTAGTCTTATCACACATCCACCTCAACATTCTTATTTCTGCTATACTTATCTTATTCACTTGTTACTTCTTAATAGGCCAACATTCTGTCCCGTAAAGCATCGCTGGTCTTATGACAGTTCTATAAAGTTTTCCTTTCAATTTTGTTGGTACCCTCTTGTCACACAATACACCAGTAGCGCTTCTCCACTTAAGCCACCCCACTAGGGGATACAACTGTGCATTAAAAAAAAAATCAGAAATCCACTCCCGTTGATGGTACTCCCTCCGTCCCAATTTGTTTGCTCACAATGGGAATACGTGCAATTTCAAACCCCTACAAAATATATTTCTCTATATTATTTTTTAATTTGTTTTATACCAAATTAAAGTGCTCATTGAGTACTTTAATTTGGTGTAAATTTTTTTAAAAATATTATACAAAAGTACATTCTTTAACATCTACAAAAATACTCGTTTCCCAAAGCGAGCAAACAAATTGGGACAGAGGGAGTAGAAGACTAGATTATGAGAGAGAAAGAGGGAGTTCATACCAGCTAAAGAAGATCGTGACGATTGCGCACAATAGGACACTACACCAAATATAGGTATTTCCGGCATTTTTAGTCCCGACATTATAATAAATGCTGCAAAAAGCCACTATTATCGACATTTCAATAAATGCCATGAAAAAGTAACTTTTACCAACATTTATTTAAAATAATGCCAGAAAAGCCAAATTTTTAGCCGAAATATTACCGGCATTTTTGTTAATGCCGAAAAAAGTACTTTTACCAGCATTTTTATGCAAATGCCGGTAAAAGTCTAATTTTTTTTAAAAAATCCAACCGTATAATATATATATATATATATATATATATATATATTTTTTTTTTCATTGTGCTGTTAACAACATGTGGGCTAGCTCAATTGGTAAACATGCGCGCACGCGAAACAAAGGTCATGGGTTCGAATATTGGGGGAAGCATTTCTCCCCAACTTTTCACGCCACATGGGCGCCACGCGAACGACATGCAAGCACCACGTGGCTGCCACATGGGCAACATGCAGGCGCCACATGGCATTTTGTTTATAAAAAAACAGTAGGCTTTCCCGCAAATAGTGTCTAAGTATTGCCGGCATTTTTGAAGACTTTTCCCGGCATTTGTGGCATTACCGACACCTGTGTGGATGACATTTGTGATAAATATAAATGCCAGTAATACTCTTTTCCAGCATTTTTAGTGGTTTTTTCGGCATTTGAAAAATGCCATTAAAGGCGAAATTTCTTGTAGTGGGAGTGAGCTACTAAATCGCGCAGGGGAACTATGAAACACCGGGCTTTAGAGGGAGGATGGCTATCGCGCTGGAGGGAGGAGGGAGATCGCTCCTCGATCGCACACCAGGTCTATAGAAAAGGAAGGAGGAAGTAGGGCTTTGTTTGGTTTTAAAAGAACACGCATTTTTTATATGTGTGATCAGTAAAGTTATTATGCACTCTTAAAGTGTGAGATCCAATTTGATTTTTCATTTCAGATACACGCGATTGTCGTATATATGGCTCACGTATACGCTGATGTGGGATGCCAGATGGCATGAATTGTTCATATTGCATTTCAAAAATCCACGAAAGACTATTTTTCAAAATAGTTTGAAAAGTGTGGTAGATTGCGAAATAGTTTTGAAAAATAAGTTACTTCGATCAAAAGCTCAAGAGAGAGACAGAGAGAAATAGTTTTGAAAAATAGGTTACTTTGATCAAAAGCTCAAGAGAGAGAGAGAGAGAGAGGTTTTTTCTCGGAGGGAGAGATGTTATTCACAAATGACTCATTTTCATTCGCATTGTATAGTCTTTTTCGAGATTAGTTGCCCAATATACACATGATCTGTCCACACACAGTTTTGATTTCAAAGGACGTCGAAGAGTATTCTCACAGACCGACCATAGAATCTCATCCTCTAATCTATGAAACATTTTGCCGGCAAAAAGTGAGCACGTTTGCGAACTGGTGAAATAGGATTTTGATATAATAAAAAAAAACGTCTCTTTTTTAGGGTCATATGAAAGAAAAGCAGTTAGCTTTCGTCATTGGCTGAATCGCAAAGTGGAGATTCGAAGACTTCCAATCTGTTGCCAGGAAAAGAATTTACAAATGTATGCAAAAAAAAAGAACGATATCCCAAAGAATAGAAAGTAGTCTTTGGTCGTCATAGTCTTTTTAGTTGTTGGGATAGTGATCAATCTTTATAACTGTGTTTTGAACTTTTTATCGGAAAAACCATGTCTTAGTTCCAAGAATACTGGACAATTACTCTTACAGGTTGTGCCGCAGTAGGATATAGGCCCACCAACTTATTAATAGGATGGAGGCCAATTGGTTCTCTATTTGTGAAGGATTAGGACGGTTTGTGATGTTATGGGATTTTCCCAGATTTTTTTTCCTTTATACCTTTTCAATTGAATTTTCATCGAAGCTTCTGATGAGGTGTTCGTTTTTTACTAGAAAAGGCTTGTCTTGTTTGGGGTATAGCCATTGGACGGGGTATAGCCATTGGTGAGTCTCCACCGCCGTGGTTGCTTGGTTGTCTTTTTAGGGACGAGTCTCCTGCTTGATGTATTGCGATTGAGATTCATATCTTTTTTATCCTTTTGACAAATAAATAAATAAATAAATAAATTATATATGACCTAATGAAAAAGACTTCAAAATTTTGGTGAGTAGAGCAGTAAGTGGAACGTGAAAATCGTATTTACAAATTCGTGTTTGGATGGGCTTTCAGTATCTAGTTTAATTTCTTCTGACATTGGGCTTTCACCATCTGGTTAAAAAGCAACAAAGTAGGGACCATATTCCGGCCAATAGACCCGCAACTCGGCCCAAGTGTATTTCCTAGGCGGCCTGCGGTAGCCTTGATGGTACTAGAGTTGGGCTACTATATCCAACTTGTCTGGAAAAAATAGAGCCGGCTTTTGGGCATGTACTGAGGCTGCGGATCGGATCCCTAAAGTTTTTTTATTATTTGAAGCCCCCATATACATGTTCTTATATTATGTATAAATATAAAATTAACAACAAGGATCCAGTCTACACCCTTATATCCACACTTTACGTCCAAACCTTCATTTCCTGATCAAATTTTCATGATCTGATCCGTCCAATCTGTTTAGAAGGTGTTTTTAAGGGTACAATACAGAAATCAGCAAAAAAAATGACCGGAAAGGGCTTGATTCGACAATTTTTCATAAAACCCGTATATAACAGTTTTTAGGAAAATTGCTCGGATCAAACACCTCCCAATCATTCTTTTTGCAGAATTTTCGCTTGAATCCTTGAAAACACCTTCTAAATACATTGGACGGTTCGGATCCCGGCCATTTGGCCGGGAAGGGGGTGGTGTGGACGTAAAGTTTGGTCAGGGAGTTCTGACTGGATCCTAACCCATAAAATTAATATGAAAATTTCTAGTAAAATTTAGGACATGCAAACATAAACACCCCACACAAATAGGAATACGAAAAACAATAAAGGAATCAACACAGAATTTACGTGGTTCCTCAATACCATACCTCCACAGGAGCGAAAACGAGTCTTTGTTATTCGATAAAAGTCGTCCAAGGTTTTTACAATAGAGAGTATTTATATGCCTACTCTCCCTTTGTCTTGTCTTGCTTAGAACTTCTCGGTACCTCTCCATATAAGCCATAAATTCTAACATACCCAAATTTGAACGAAAATCCAAAGTAAAATGCCAAAAATAAAAAATCTATCCCTTTGTCTTTACTGCAAAAAATACAATTAACCACGAGAAGTCATTAAAATAAAAATAAAAATCACAGAAGGGCAACAAATTAATACCATGACGCAACATTTATGATGAAAACACATTATATTTTTCTCCAAATAATGACTAACATTTTCAAAATTGCTTAATTATAGTACCCTCATTGCAACATTCACCGCACTAACATCAATCATAAGAAAGCATAATGAAAAACTGCAAATGTAACTGTGAGGAGTGTTTTTCAAAACCCCTAAAAGTAACCTAGAAATATGCGGAGAATGCGCCACGTCAATACAATTGCCACAAATGACAGGTAAATGCCAAATTAGTGCCACGTAGGCATAACGTGAATTTGACGAGATCATTGTTGAGTTTGGACACCCCAAACTATAAACTTGTATTGAATATTCTCACTTTTATTCAATACAAAATTACACAAGTACACTTGTACACAAGACACTTACTCACACTTGAGTATCACTCACATGCACACACTTTGTGCTTCTCACAACACTTGGTGTATCACTCACACACTTGGTGTCTCTCACCAACACACATACAAATGAGGTCATCTATCCTATTTATAGTCACCTATAGAATATTCTAGATACAAGCCAATTCTAGAATAAGACTAAAATCTTCTAGAGAAACCTAGACTACACTACCATAATCTAGAAGATTCCAGAGTAATCTGGAAGACTCCATCACCTTCCATAAGTTTCCGGAAGGATCTAGAATAACCCGGGGCATTCTAATAGGATCCGGAACCTTCCACTAGAGTCCAGAACATTGTGGAATATTCTAGTAAAATCCGGAATATTCTGGAAACATCTAGAGACTTCTAGAGAGTCGGTGATGACTCTTAACACTCCCCCTTAGCACCGACTCTACTTCATCTCCTTGAAGAATCTTTTTCCACTCCAGTGATCCTTCCATGAATATTGTTGATTGCTTCTTGGCTCCATCACTTGCATAACTCTTCCAGGGCTTTTCTTGGCTTGTTGACATCCTTAGCGACTGTCCATCCTTCTTATCATTTTCTCGTCGAACTGAGTGAGCTTTTACTTTGTTTTTGGCATTTGCTTGCCACACACTTGTATGTTCTTCTTGTTTTCTCAGCTCCCCCAATTTCTTTTGCAACTGGGTTAGATTCTTTACGATCGTCTCTTCTTGATCACCTTGGCCATTCACGGTCACATTGGCTATCTTCTGCTCTTTTCCAAACATGTAATCGATTTCTTGAACTTTAGCTTCTCCTTTGAAGGAAGACTCATTAGGCTCAATGACGACATTGCATATTGTCACTTCATCATTAGTTTGCTCGTACCGATTCTCCACTTGTGCGTCAAAGTTTATCTCCTCTTACGTATGCCGCTTCAACAATAAATAATAGAGCGTAAGGTGATTGATTTCCCTTCTTCTTCAGTTGGTATGTCTTCATCAAACTCGAGAACTACATAGCTAGCTTGAGCATCCCACTCTTTGTCACTCTCATCATTGTGACCACATGAAGTAACCATATTACCTTTGACTAGTCTTCTAATAAATGGACACTCTCTTAGGTAATGGCCTTTCTTGCCACAATTGAAGCATTCTATGTCTTGTCTTCGATATCCCTCAGTCCTTTGATCACCTTGACTTTTGTTGAACGGAGCTCCCCCTACTTGATAGCTCCTGTTAGACTCCAACTTTTCATCTTCTGTTTCCTTCGACTTCGCAGAGTTCTGCCACCTCGAGCCTCCATTCTTCTTGCTGCAGAACAAGGCCTCCTCTTCACCGTTCTTTATTTTTGCTCCAGCCATTTGCTTAACCAAGGTCTCTTGATTCGCCAGGAGACTCTCCAACTCCACCAATGATGGTTGCTTCGACCATCCACGAATAGCCGCCATGAGACCACTATACTCTGACCTTAGACCTCGAGTGATAATGCGTCTCATCCTAGATTCACTGATCTTTGATTCAGAGTCGAGTTGAGAAATTTCATTGCAGAGAGTCTTCACTTTGAGAAAATATTGTCTCACTGACATTGATCCTTGCGTCATCGTAGCCAGCTCATTTTCTAAAAATTAAAGACGAGCATCATTCGTCTTGGAAAACAAAGTTGCAAATGTATCCCAAATTTCTTTTGGAGTGGTAGCCTCCCGTACGTACTCCAATAATTCTTTTTGAGCTATTGTCCTCAATACGAACAATGCTTTCCCTGCCTTGATCTTCCACTTACGTAGTGCCTCGGCATCTTCTTTTGCCGGCTGAGTAGTCTCATCGCCACCAACGATCTCCCACAAATCTTGACCTTAAAGATATGCTTCTATGCACATCTTCCAATAGTCATAGTTATAATTGTTTAGCTTCTCAAAACCTCCTGTTATGTTGCCAAACTCTGACATTCTGATCGGTCCCTAGACCTTTCAGCTCTGCAATCTCCAACAACACTCTCTTCCAACAACGTCTTCAATCACGATCTCCAACCGACACACTCTTCAAGGTCCACGATCGCTACACTCCTCACAGACCCCCGCTGTGACTTCACCAACGACGTCTTGGAATGACCACCCGATTGCTTTGCTCCTCTTGGTCCCTGACCGTCTTGCTCTGATACCAGATTGTTGAGTTTGGACACTCCAAACTATAAACTTGTATTGAATATTCTCACTTTTATTCAATACAAAATTACACAAGTACACTTGTACACAAGACACTTACTCACACTTGAGTATCACTCACGTGCACACACTTTGTGCTTCTCACAACACTTGGTGTATCACTCACACACTTGGTGTCTCTCACCAACACCCATACAAATGAGGTCATCTATCCTATTTATAGTCACCTATAGAATATTCTAAATACAAGCTAATTCTAGAATAAGACTAAAATCTTCTAGAGAAACCTAGACTACACTACCATAGTCTAGAAGATTCCAGAGTAATCCGGAAGACTCCATCACCTTCCATAAGTTTCCGGAAGGATCTAGAATAACCCGGGGCATTCTAATAGGATCCAGAACCTTCCACTAGAGTCCAGAACATTCCAGAACATTGTGAAATATTCTAGTAAAATCCGAAATATTCTGGAAACATCTAGAGACTTCTAGAGAGTCGGTGATGACTCTCAACAATCATAAACTAGACAAAAGGTTGAAATTAACTTCATGTGTCTGTAACTACATAACTATGTTGTAGTTATAAAAGCCTCTTCATTGTCAGATCCCGGGTCATAGAAAGAGTACACCTTCATTGCTACTAGCTTTCATTACATAATACTCCTATGAACAAGTACACCTATCAACTTGCTTTACAACCCCCGTCACATATCATATCACGATCGACAGAGATTATTACATCATATCAGCATAAGAGATCTACTTGTTTGCAGATAGTGGGGGGGTTTTCTTATTCACCATAACCAGTTTTAAGCTTCTACCGAAGTTCATTCCAGGCTTACAGCTAATCTCATTCATTACTTGCATTGGCTCTTGATCTATTAGCTACTTCCGTTCTACATTTCCTCATTTTACTCCTAGAGTCGAAAAGTCAATGGTTCTTCAGCATGTCAGGTTCTTCCGTCTTTGCAAACCTTCCGCGAACCCTTGGTTGACTGTCTGCCAGAGCCTTCCTGCAAGCATACTGGAGTAACACCCACTATTAGCATACAGGAAAGGAAATGAGTAATTACTAGCAAAAGACAAAGGAGGCGTAAATATTTAAGCAAGATCCATGTAATTTGTTCCATTGGAGGAAATTCCAGAATGTGATTTCAAAGGGGTTTACAACCACAATAGTTGGACAATCTCCGCCTTAATTGAAACAATCCAATGCTCCATTTCAAGTTCATTTGTTCAATGCTACAGGGAATCATCTAACCACCCTAAAGCACTTATGCAGATATTGGGAAGAGAGTGAAAAATGATTTCTCACAGAGCTGTCAAAAGGGAGTTCAGTGATATAGGAGTCAAAATGATGCCATGGTAGATGAGGGCAAAGAATGCACCTGATGAAACCACAGGGAAACAAAAACATCAATTATAAGAACTACCTTGATTTTCCTGCCAAAATTCCTCTTAGTCTTCTTGTTCCTGTATCTGGAAAGCTTTTGCCTGCGGTCTTCAGTGGGGGCGTTTCCAGAGAGAGGTGGCAGCCCAAGGGAAGAATGGATGAGGCTCACATTGCCATTACCAAGAGTCTGTCATAAAAACTCAGTATCAATGAACCAGCCCCATCCTGTCGAAATGGCCAGAAACATCTAAACATTTCTCAGTTTGTAGACTTTGTCATGAAACCAATAGATGCTCAGGGCTCAATAAACAAAAGAAGTTCACGCGGCTGGTCGGACACGCCAGATGCAAAGAGACACATATGAAACAAAGATGGTTTTGAGGTAAAAGCAATAATCTCTTTAATTATTACCACATGGTATCAAATTAATGCCTGAATATCTAGGAATTCTTTTTGCCGAATGACTAAACATTTTGAATAAGCTGCCTAGCACTAAGCAGATGTAGAGAAATCCATCTAAAATGTGATAAACATGCTAAATGTTTGCAACCTATCTTACACGGAGTTGGGTTTGCGTAATGGGTGTGGGTGCATGTCTGAGTGTCGGACATTCCTAAACGGAAACCTATGACATTGAGATATGAGTCCAAAACTTAGGAATAGCTATGGGGTTATGAATGTAATTTGTATCATGCAAATTACATGCGACATACACTATTCAATACGCTACAAAATATACAGAAACATACTTGAACTCAAGTGGGATTGCAGAAAAACATAGAATACCGATTTCCCATCCATGTGAAAAGTTAGAAATCTTCCCTTTCTAGCTCATGTGAGTTGCCTCATTTCTTCAAACATTCAGAAAACTGTGCACAAGACACAAAAACTGATGGATCCTAGTGTCTAAATTCTGTACAATGTCACACATATGCCACAATCTCACCCGTAAACTGCACGACACGTTTACTTGCATGTAACATTGTTTCCAAGAATGCAACCATAATAGATGTGCTCCAATTTCTAAGAACACCTTATGACGGGCTCCAATTACCAATGAATTGTAAAGAAGCACAACAAAGAGGAATGCATAGTGGTAGGAACCGCTGCAATAAAACTAAACTGGACCTTTATGTCGCCTTCACTAAATGCCCTTCGCATCCCATTAGCAGCATCCAGGTCCATTCCAGCAAAATCCAGAAAATTTGGCCTCATTATGGCCCCATGCATCCAATCCATTGAGCTTAAACACTCTGAGCTAACACTCTTTTCAAAAACTCTTCAGCAAAAAAAATTGCCCTCTGAAATCAGGTTTTCCTCCATCCCTGCAACAGGAATCTTGATGTCCAAGATATCAGAGGGCATTGTTTCAGTAGCTTCTTTTGCCAATATATCCTTCTTGCATTCATAGAAAACCTCACTCATAAGTTGTTCAGTTTGAATTGCTTCAGTGCCAGCAACCTTGAGTGTTTGGGGGGTTATGACGTCTTCCCCACAAGAGATCATTGACATGGCAGCTGACATTGGATCAGGTTCTTCAATTATCGGTTCTTCAATTATTGGTTCTGGAGCGTTGAATAGATCTCCTTCTCCTCCTAAGTCATACTCTGATATGGTGGAGGTCTGAAGACTCTGAACCAGGTTGCCCTGCATCAGAAGAGGTGGAAAAAAAAAAATCAAATTCTAAGACAAGGGCTAAAGCCTATATGATGTGCCAAATCATTATGGATTAGAAAATTCATTGTTGGATGCAGAATGAAACAGAAATTCAGTTAGTGTATAGCTGAAGCAGCTCGATATTCAGTTGGTATATAGCTGAAGCAGCTCGATCAAAAATTGGCAATAACAAAAAGCTGATTTGCATGAGAAATTTTATATAACTGCTTTATCAAGCAGTACATCTATTCAGGATAACTGGCACGCAGTAAAAGACCGAATTTGCTTATTTCAACAACTGCATTGTAGTCAAAATTCTTACAATAAATACAACAAAAAACAAGCGGAGGTTTTAACTGGTCTGATTGGATTCTTTTTTCAACAAAATGTCCACAAGTTTGAATCATCAAATCATCCTTGTGTTCAACCAAAGAACAAGCTTGCAGGTACGAGCCACAGAATCACTTTTCTTTCATTACTTGTGTGAAAATTGCATCAATGAGGTGCCAAAAGAGTACGAACTTTATAAATTAAGGAAACCTGTACTTTGCAAATTATATGCATTGATCAACTTGAGAAACTTCTAAGTCTCATTATAGAGAAGTTACAACTCCGAATCCAGAGCATTGCTTAAGTTTGGGTCCATTTGGGACAAATTATTAACATAGTAAAAGTTACTTAAGTTTCACTATTTCAGCATATGGCTGGAGAAAGTTAATTGGGTGAACATATGAGCAATGTTCCTACAAATTCAGCCCAAATTATAAACGAACTATGAAAATCTGGCTTCACTGTTTCCAAATTAATTAAGCATATAATTAGGCGAAATTTTAGAGAGCAATCAAAAAGTTCGAAAATTATCCAAATTGGGCTACTAAACTGGTGATACAACATCAAATACGAACAACTGGAAAACTTCATATTTCATGTCCTTAGAATTTGCTCACTAAGTATGGACTATGCACTTGCTCCTAATAACTCCAACCCAAGACTATAAACAGTATTCGTAATACGTTACTCAGAAGATGCCCAAAAGACAAAGACCAACTGAAAGTTCTCAGAAGGGTATTCGCCTATTTCTGAATTTATTTTTTGGCACCAATTCACAACACACACACACACACACAAAGAAAGTTAAGATTAAGTTTGCTTTTTGCTTTTCTTTAACTTTTGTCTTCTTTAATTAGTGCGGTGCAAAGCGAACCCTTAAACAAGTTGACATCAGACATTGAAAGTGAGAATCACAGTTAAAAATGGAACGAAAAAAACAAAAACAAAACAAACCCCACTAATAACAAATTGTTTGAAAGTTGCATCAAATTGTTTTACCTAAATTAATTTTGGTTCCGAAGCCAAAAATATCTTTAAAAGATGAAAAATTAGATTTTTGAAAGCTTCTTTTATTTTTATTTTCAACAAAAGGGAATAAAAGTGAATGAGCTGTCGGGGATTTTCTTAAAGTAATATCAGTTTCTAATTTTCCTCCTCCGTTTCTGATTTTTCTCAGTAACCAAACTCGTACCCCAAAGATCAATCAAATATCTTCAAAAGATGGCATTTTTCTACCAATATATATCGAAATCAGAATCAGAAACCCTAACGCTACTGGAAATTGCAAAACTCAGACTCTGGAATTCGACTTCATCGAACAAATGTCAGGCACCCAAGCAGAAACAGATGACAAAAGCAGATAGAGAGATCCACAGAGAGAGAGAGAGAGAGAGAGAGAGGAGTTAGTTTCTGACCATAGGAATTACATTGGATTTGTGAGAGCGACAGAAGTCCTCAAGTTGCTGTACTTCTTGAGAGAAGTTCTGGAAGTAAGGGAACATCAGGTCAGTTTCGGCATACATTCCTCTTTCTCGATTCTTCTCTCACACACACACTCTCTCTCTCACTAAAAAGTATTATGTTGAAGTGAAGCAGGGGAGCTTCAGTCGAGGCGAAGATCTTTATAAACACAGAGTAGCCACTAGAACTGGAATACAGGCGTAGTGTAGAACTAGAGAGAGAGAGAGAGAGAGAGAGAGAGAGTAGTGGGGACAGGGGAGAGGTTCCTGGTGGTTTTCATTCCAATTTTTATATTGGGCTAAATTTACACTGTGTGGTGGTTGAAAATTAAATTTGGTTTTTTGGTTTATTGGATTATTTGATTTTCTCTTTATTCAAATTTTTTTTGTATTTGTTAGCTTTCGGTTGATTTTTTGAGGTTTCTTGGCTTGTCTCGACGAGAGGAATCTAAAAAGTATAAAATTATTAGCCAAACTTAAAGTTTTGTGAATAAAGACAAAAATAAACCAAATTGGATTATTGGTTTATTGGTTTTTTGGTTTATTTTTGTCTTTATTCACAAAACTTTAAGTTTGGCTAATAATTTTATACTTTTTAGATTCTTCTCGTCGAGACAAGCCAAGAAACCTCAAAAAATCAACCGAAAACTAACAAATGCAAAAAAAATTTGAATAAGGACAAAATCAAATAGTCAAATAAACCAAAAAAAAAAAATTTAGCCAAACTCCCCCTAAGGAAATATCCTACCCATATTTTGGGGCATTATAAGGCTTTGTTCGATTTGGATTTTGAGAGAGATTTTTGAGATAACGAGTAGACAGAGATGAAAATAAAATTTTATTGACCGTGCAGGGTGGGTCTTACCCAAACCGAATAAGATGTAAGGTCTTGTTTCATATTTAAGGTCTATCTTGTTGTAATTTGTAGATGCATATTTAAGGTCATGTTTTAATTCCTGATTTAATATCAAAGTTGTCTTATTGTGTTTTATGAGACAGATCATTTTTTCATAATATATCAATTTAAAAACTAACATTGTTATATCTTTTATCATGTTAATTCGATATGGTTGAGCACATATTTGTTGAGAAAAATTACTCCTGTGTTATTTTCTTTCAAAAATTTGTCTAGAACATCGTTTATATCAGGAACAATGTTAATTCAGTTTCCGGGCCACACATATATGTTGAGAAAAAAATAAAATCTGATCTAGTGTTGTAATAATATTTCCAAAATTAACGTGTATAAAATTTGTATTAATTAATATCCGATCACATTAATATTTTTTTGATATAGTTTATGTTCTCAACCACTTTTATGAAATTATCAGTTCCTTCTGATTGACCCAATGTTTTCTACAATGATTTTTTTCCCCCACTCTAGCATTAGTATGACATATATATAGAAGCCTCGTTTATATTTTCAACAAATTATAATAATGGTGGTGAGTATTACGTACTCAGTGTTCTAAAAGTCGGTTAACTCGGCCGACTTCTCGCCTAGAAGTCGCTTCTTAGTACCCAACCGAGGCGACTATACCCTAGTCGTTGAAGTTACTCGGCGGAAGGTCAAGTCGGACATAAGTCGGCATTAGTCGCCGGCTCGGTGAGTTGGGAAAAAATCGGAGACAAATCGGATGAGAACAAAAATTATACAAATTATCTGAAGAGAGGCGCCTCTCTCTCGATCAGTGACAACGCACGTTACTGTTTGTCGTCGTCTGCTGACTCTGCTCATCTCCTATCTCTTCTCATTTCGTCGTCTTGCCGATCTCTTCTCATATCATCGTCGTCGTCACCGACGTTTGCTCACCTTGTCGTCGTTGCCGACATCTGCTCACCTCATCGTCGTCGTTGCCTTACACTGGTAGCTCTTCTCTCTCTCTCTCTCTCTCTCTCTCTGTTTAGCACTTAGCACAGTGCTGCTGTGTTGATACTTACATTTATTAGTTTATTTATTGATATACCACAGTCATACTTGATAGTTGTACAGGTGTTGGCATGTTGGGTGTTGTTCACTGTTGATATTTACGTACAACTGTTCTTTTTTTTTTTAAATTTTATTTCGGTACAAGTGCAGCTGTTCCTGTATAGCTGTAAACCTGTAAAGCCGTGAATTTTAGTAATTACACTTTATCCCAATATTTTTTATTACGCTTTACCCCAACTTTTTTAAGAAATATCATATTTACCCCATAAAAATCTTAAAAATTACAAATAAACCCCTAACCGAGTAATTTCTCGAAGGCCGAGTACTCGGGCTGGAAGCTCGAAAGTACCCAGACCGACCTGGGAGCGAGTAGCGAGTTTTAGAACCTTGGTATTACTCATGCTCTATATAATAGTGTCACAAGAGTAAGTGCAATGGTTGCATTTTATAATAGTGTTGAGAAAGTGAGTGTGATCATTGAAATTGTAGATTTCAATAAATTATTGTATTTATAAGATTGTACAATTATTTACTAAAAGTGTAACTTGTCTAGGCAAGTGACAAAATGGGAAGTAGGATAACAAAATATTAATCATCAATTTTTTTTTAATCTCAGTTTGTCATAATTTATGACTCTCTGACAATAATTTTGAGTTGATAGATGAATTTTATATTACATAGATCATGACGCAGCAAATTAAGGCCCCCATCCATTAATTGACTTAAACAGTGGAATTGGTTTATTGAGTATAATGAAATAGATGTGTTATGATAGATTAGCTGGTCTCGTTAGGCACAATTCATTAATTTTAAAGTTAAGTCCATTTAGGCCCTCGACTGGCTGATAGTTAAGGAAGGGTATAAGTTATACCCCTATTTTTATCCTGGTCTCACACACTTATCCATAGTTTGGATACCAAATGAGAACTCGGATAGTTTTATACACCTACCCAAATAATACCCCTCCCCCTTATAAAACAATAACACCCTGTCAAATTATTATAAAACAATAACACCCTGTCAAATTATAATTTTATCCCCCCTTATACACTCGGTCAAATTACCCATATAACTCCCATTATACCCCCACCCTTACTCCTCCCTCCCTCTCGTTATTACTGTTAAGCCGAATTAAAATGAACCTTTGAGATTTTTTTTAGATAAAAAAATGAAGTACTTTCGTGCTTATTTTTTAATTTTTTTACACCAAATTAAACTACTAATTGAGATCTTTAATTTGATACAAAAAAGTTTGAAAATTTTTATACTTTAAGAATTTGATATTGTTGACTTGCATTGCAATATCCTTTGGAACAAAAAAAAAGTACTTTCAAATTTTATTATTTTATTTTTTTGCACCAAATTAAACTACTAATTGAGATCTTTAATTTGATACAAAAAAGTTTGAATTTTTTTTATACTTTAAGAATCTGACATTGTTGACTTGCATTGCAATATCCTTCGGCTAAAAAAATAAAGTACTTTCACATTAAATTTGTTTATTATTTTTGTACCAAATCGAACTACTAATTGAGATCCTTAACTTGATACAAAAAATTTAAATTTTTTTATGCTTTAAAATTTGACATTGTTGGGGAATAACATAAAAATTACTAATTAGTTATTATAAGTAAAAAACGCATAGTTGGAAGAAAAAACAAGCAAAAAATTAGGTGGTACACAACATTACCAAAATGAAAAGTTAAAAACAATAATTAAATACTTTAATTTTAGATATAATTAATAAAAATAATTATTAATCATATTTATTGAAACGTGTAATTAATTTAATTAGTTTCGTATTTATGTATTTATTTTCATCGTAATATTTAATATTACCCATGGACAAGGACAAATAAGTCATTTGTCAGCTTTTTACATCATCCACCTAACTTTATCCCCTTTTATCACAAATTTATGCAAATCACGTACTATTTAATCCCACTCTATAAACATCACATCAATGTAAATCCATCCTCACTAACTAATTCCCTTACTATCTTATCCCCCTTACTATTTAATCTCACGAAAACTTATTTCGCATCCAATCGGGACCTTATGGAATAACTCCAATGCTATGCAATTAAAACATGTGTGAAAGCTCTAAACTTTGTGTCAAGAAAGTAAGAATACTTGCAAAATGACCAAGTAGAAAAGGACACATCATTTTATAGTGTTATGTGCAGGGTCCCCATGTCACTTATCATGCTTATTATTTTAATCTTTTTTCACATTATTCTATTCTATTTATTTATAGAATTATAAATGAATAGTTGTTCAAGCTTAAGTTGAGCTCACTTTTGAGCGATAATTTCATGACAAAATAAACATTTTTTTGTATTTTTATTTATTGTGTTGTAATTTCTGTTCCATATTATTTTAGAGTGTCGCTTTTGGTAAGTAAAATGAAATCATTTTGTAATTGTCCTAAGCTAGTCTATGATTCGATGTAGTAAAAAGTTAATGGAGTTTTAGCATCATATCCACCGTTTCAAGCAAAGTGCTCAAGCAACTTATCAAGCATTTGATCTGTAAGCAAAGTGCTCGAGTAAGTATCAGATATACTTAAGCAACTTAAGCGTTTTCAGCAGCCTATATGTACAGCTGCTAGGGTTTTGAAGGCATGACTTTTGCAGCCATATCTTTCACAATTACAAACCCTTTTTATAGGCTGCTAAGCACGGGGGAACACCCTCCAATACCTTTTTTTTACATTTTCATAAACTTTTATACACTTTTCACACATTTTAATATATTTTTAAAAATTTTAACATAAGTTCACTGGACTTCTTTTAGCATTTTCCAAAAAGCAATAATGACAACAGCAATAGTAGAATAGTTGCTAATTTGGTGCCTCGGTTTTATTTTTATTTTTATTTTTATTTTATTTTATTTTATTTTGGGTTGTGGGACGTTCCATTGCATGTGGACGGGACAGCGAAGGGCAATCCAATTTTTGTTGCCTGCCAACAAGTTGCAGAACAACTATGACCTTGAGGTCCTGTTTGATACCGCGGTTGGAGGATGAGATATGATTGGAAATCCTGTGAGATTTGTATAACCTTGTTTGGTGTTGCAAAAACCGGAAGGATTGCTAATATTATGAGATTGTGAATCTCATAAAATCATGGGATTACCCATCCCAAGGGAGTTGGGTATTGGCAATCTTATCCCATGGGACTAAGATTGGAAGGATTCCTCAACTCTCTCTCTCTCTCTCTCTCTCTCTCTCTCTCTCTCGTGGGTATTGTCCAATGTTCCGTAGAATCTGTCCACATTGGCTGCAAGATTGCTTCCAAAATGTTCTGTAAATTGTGCACAATTTGTTGTGCACCATTGTAGAAAATGCCGAAATGGGTTAATGGGTATTGGGTAGGCTAGTGGCAAAAAATAAAACATTGTTTTGTTTGAGAGGCCCTTTGCCTATTTTTTGCACTGGAATTTGGTTTTATTTAGAAATGACAATGATTCCATTAAAAATACTCCCTTCCTCATAATTTGTTTATCCAATTTTAAGAATTCAATTTTTTTTACGGAGCACAGAGAATACACCTAAATTTTTTTTTCCCCAATAATTACCCTTCAATTTTTTTAAAGAGTTACTTTATTTTCCAAAAAAAAAAAGAAAAGAAAAGAAAAGAAAAGAAGAAGACTAGACACAAAATTTTATTCATTCGGACAGAGGGAGCACCATAATTGATGAAAATATTGTTTTCAAGTAAGGGTTGAATTGGAAACAAATATTTTTTATCCAATTATACTCTGGACAAAACAAACATGTTATTAACAATCCTATGATCTAATCCAATGAAAAAACAAACATGGGGAAGGATTTGTCTCCTCATTACTAATCCCACCTCATTACCAATCTCAATCCTAATCCTACCTCATTACCAATCCCCCCAAAACGAAACCTCGTATCAAACAGGGCCTGCGGATTTGAAGTTTTGGGTCTTGAATTTTGTTGAATAAAGGAAAGGAAAGCAACACGAAAATCTCTAAAAGAAAAACAATGTAAAAATAATTTTACGCTGCTTAGTTAAAAAAAACCAACCATCGTTTTCGGATTGTAATCATTTTCAAGCAGAAATCACTTATGGAAATTAAAAAGAACTGCAATAATATTTGTTTAGAGAACTTGTTTTGAAACATAGTTACCAAAAAGCTATTTAGAAATTGGAAAATGCTAAAGCAACCCATTGGATTGTGAATAAGGGAGGTAACGTGACAAAAAAAATATTATTTCTGATATGTTAAAGTGCCTTGAAAAGTGTCAAAGATGAATAAAAAAATGTGCTATTTTGCTGTCCTCTTCCGGCCTCTCTCATTCACAACTCAATCAGTTGTTATTAGCATTTCCCATTCTTCAACTCTAGGACATCATATTTTGTATGAAGAGACTGGTTCTTATAATATGTACTTGCAGTAGCTACAACATCACATACACAAATCCATACGTGAATGTAAGAATGGTTGTGATTAGTGCCGTAAACGAACCAAGCTGCTCATGAGGAGCTCGTATCTCGGCTCTGCTCATTTAGTAATCGAGCCAAGTTCAAGCTGAAGCTTTAGGCTCCTTTAGTAAACGAGCTTGGCTCAACTTGCAAAAGTTGGGCTCGTTTATGTAAAAATGGTTGAGAACGAGAGCGAGCTTGCAGATTTTTGTGATAGCCCAAAATTGTAAGGTTATTAACGTTACATGATACATACCCGGATCAGATTTAGTCTATTCACAGGCAAGAAAAAAATCAGGATCCGTCTACCGATAAAATTTCATTGCTTTAAACCATTTTTAGTAAGTATCCGCTAACCTTATTAAAAATTCCTAATTACAATATAGTAGTATCTCATTGGACCCAACTAGCCTTACCTTAAATCATTGTTGTTTGAAATGCAGTACTTCTAAAGTTGGGTTTTCATTCATAATAATTGATAGCTAGCTACTTCAATCAGTATCATTATTACCTCTATTTGTAAACAAGCTAATTAAGGATGATATTATTACAAGTTGAATTACAGATTACCACAAATTATTTTACGAAATTATCTTCCCTCAACATCAGACATAATGTTAATTGGATTTTTCTGTTGTAGTAATTGATTAAGAATAGGCGCAAGAGATAGATGGTAAACGAGGTTATAAATTGTAAATTAGAAACTAGTGTACATATATATTGTCGTGTATATGTATCTGGTGTCATTTTTCTGGCAAGACGTTAGTGTACACACACTCGAGGGATGCATATCGCATGCACCATTTTTATTTGAACATAACGCTAACGCTGTTGGAAAGGGAAAGAGGACATATGACACATTGCGAATTAGTTCGCTAACACTCTAGCTAGTGATTTACGGAGTTTTTCGGATTGTGCACGGTTTAGTATGCACATTGATGTTGAGTATTGTGCACGTACGGTTCAGCTATCTCATGAGAGAGAGAGAGAGAGAGAGAGAGAGAGAGAGAGAGAGAGAGAGAGAGAGAGAGAGAGAGAGAGGATGTGTATTGTGCGCAGAGTAAGAGCTAATTATTGAGTACTCCCGGAATAATATGTGACAATGACATGTTATACTCTTTGCAAATAAAAGATCGTTATCATATTATGTGGGTCACTCCTTGGCTCTCAATCATCCAACAAAAGTGAATGATAAAATATTCCTATCGGACGATTTCATATGTAAATGATTGAGAGTATCACGTAGGCAATGGCATGTGGTACTACCGGAGCATTGAATGGTAAGAATGGATCAAGTACAGAGAGTTCTACCTGTTGTCATTTTTGTTTTTAAAGGCTTTTCTTTTCTTTTCTTTTTTGTTTTGAAAATAACTCTACGTTGTCATTTTCGTTTTGATAGAAGTGGACGTTTTGCCTGGAAGCAGCTAATGGAAAATAACTTCTCCTCTAAACTTCGGGCCCGAATTTGTAAATCTCACTAGATTGTGTTACTGCAGCAAGCAATTAATTCCGTATCGTGCTCTATAATTGTGACAATAGAATTGTTCCTAGTTTCACCACGGCATATTCTTTAGGACCAGATTTTTCCCTAATTTAATTCGTGCTGTAAACCTAAATATCTTGAAAGCATGGAAAATCTTTGTATGTGTATTTAGATACGAGGCTGTGGCTCTGCTTGATGGGAGTCCACTATTATTTGTTGCATGTTGCTTGTTAAAATACTTATAGCAAAGGTTATCAGTTTTGTTAAATAGTTACTAGAAACTTATTGAATGATCCATGATACTATTGCACTCAATACGATTTTCTAATTTACCAAATCGTCACTGTCACCAATCACTTAAGATGAGTGGAGCAACCGGTGATGTCAATTCACCCAGGGGTTGCCCACAGTGATTAGGGCGAGTGTCTAACTTTAGAGTAGTCTTTTTGGTCAGGTGTTTGATTCCCCGCAGGATGAGTACTTGTGCTAAGTGGGGGGCCGTGACTGGTGTGGGTTGCGCCAGCTCCCTCCAAGGTTTGAGTTGTTTAATGGATCCAATTAGTGACATGTTATAGGACTGTTTCTGGGTTAAAAAAAAAGAAAAACAAGAGATGTCAACCCAACTTTAATTTCGTCCTTTTCGAAAGTTCACATCATAAAGCAGCGAATATGTGCTATGTGAAATTTATTGCAAACAGTGGAAATAAATACAAATGACTTGAAATGTGAATGTCAAAATGAGGCTATGGAAACACCAATCACTTCTCAGATGAGTGGTATGGACTATGGAAATTAAATTAGTACTATAAATGTCGAAATCAAATAGTAAAAAACAGTCTTTCAATTAATTGTTTATCTCCGAATAATGGAGAAGCAATCGAACAACTTGCCAATAAAAAATTAAAAAAAACATGTTGAATATCTTGTACAGATATTTGTATTAAATAGTAATATTATTACCGACACAAATTTAAGTTACAGACGATATCAAGTTATTGTTCATTTTGCAAATTATTTCTATAATAGTATAATTTTCTCTTTATCCAAGTAAATTTTCGAAGTTTAAAAAAAAATAAAATGTACGTCCTAGTTTTTTTTTTTTTTTTTTTTAAGTAGAAGAATAAAAAACGGCAAAAAACCAAAAAAAAAGAGACTTAATTCTCTAACAAATGGAAGGAAAATTTTTGCAAAAAAAAAAATTGCCTGCTTTTATTTTTTGCGGGTGTTTTTCAAGTATTCTTAACCTTTTTCATTATTTTGTTCTCTGGGCGAGAGGAATCGGAAAAAAAATTAAAACAAACCAAAGCTAAAAACATGATTATATCCATGAATTTTGTTAATCTTTGATTTGATGATTAGGAATCAGAAGGGAGCTCTTCCACAGTTCGGAGCTGTGTCAACCCCCATCCAGGGACCAGGGTGGCGGCTGTGACTTGGGGATAGCAGGCTCTATCAACTCCCATTCAAGCCGTCTATTTCACGTATTAATGGCTCGGATCCTATCAAGCAATGGACTGTGCGGATATACTTAGGCGAAGTGAGATCTGAGCCGTTGGTGAGCGAAACGGATTGTCGAATGGGGTCGGCATTCCTTGTTAACCCAAGGGACGGAAGGGTCCCCCAATTCACCAAGGAAGAACGACACAGAGAGAAATTAAGAAAAAGAATTTAAATCAGACTCACACATAGTAAAACCCACTTAGAGTTTCTTTTTTCTATTGTAGTATAACTCAATTATAATTACAAGAGGTCAAATAGCTTTAATTAGAGTAGTCTGAAAGAAAGTGATTATGTACGAAGGAATATCAACTATGGAGTTAATTGGGGATTTAAAGCTAGTAAAGTAGTTAATTAGAAGAAGATTTTTTTGTAATGAGCCCTCCACTAAACAAAAAAGAAGCCAGAAGAATTTCTTGTGTATGCCCACATTTTGTAGTCGTATTGAACAAGGAATTAACGTGCACTAGAGAATTGAATTGAGCTGGTGGCTTATGGCACAAACTACAAATTAATACATAAAACCTTGAATTCCTACATTAGGAAAAGAGTGTAAGTAATGGAGGAAATCTATATCCACCATCTTTTCTTTTTCTTTTTCTTTTTGGAGAATCAATGCACCCTCAACGAGAAATTTTAGATGCGTGAGTTGATCATCAATCGTGCTGTCCTCCATGAAAACTTGGTTGGAACCTATACGGAGCTGACACGTGGCTCTTTGCCGTTGCGACACTTGTCAGCAGTAAAACCTAGTTGACCTTGGAAGAAAAAGAGAAAATGATATTCCCTCCTATCCTGAATTTCTAGTCCACTTTTACTATTTATGACACATAAAAAAAATGTTTTCAAATGTATAATGTTATATTTAGTCATTATGAATCTCGTTAGATAGTTTTTAAAATTGTAACAAAAGAGTTTAAAAAATATAAGTAATTTAAAAATAACACGCAAACTAAAAAACGTACAAGAAATTCGGGACGGGGAGCATACAAGAAGCCGCAATCTCCAATCTATCTTGGGCAATTCAATCGTAAACAGTCCATATACTTGATGTCGGCCGGGGTAGTTGCGCCTTTTTACGATGCATGTGTGGAAATAGAGACTAAACCTATAAGAACTCATGTTTTCAGAAGGAAACGTGTGCTATATACATAAACACCTGTTTTCCACGCACCTATTTTTGACAAATTACTAGGTAGAGATGACAACGGGACGAGCGCGGGATAGCATCATCCCTATATATTTTCGATCCTCGAACCTTACATGTTTCCATTCTTGATTGCCCCATCCCTGATGCGAGTTTTTTCTTTCCCTTGATCTCCATCCGAAACGGATTCGGAGGACCTTGTAGTGACTTTACTTACTATACTCCTGTAGTGAGCAATTACCAAAGTCAATTCAACAATCAACAGTCAGAATTTTTTTATTAAGACTATCTTTTATTTAAGAGAATCCGGACTATTAATTACCGAACAACCGACCTTTACTACTCACTACAAGGGTATAATGAGCTTACTCATTATAAGCCCCGACGAAATCTCCAAAAGGAGAATGAGATCCAAACTCAACTGAAATGCAACAAGGTTGGTTTTTTTTTTTGTTGGTACCTTTTAGTCTTTTTATTTAATCTTTTAACTTTTTAAGGTTGTTTTTTACCTGGCTTTGGCAAGACGTGATAGCATTAGGGGGAGCAAATTACTAGAGCTTATCAGCAGAAGAATCAGAAAGAGACGTGTAAATATTTTATAAGAGAGAAATGAAAAACAGCTGGAGTGGATTGTCTCAAATGGAGTAGTATACAGTTTGGTCCTCCTCTTGTCTTGGTTCACAAATTGTTATTGGAATTGCTTTGGCATATGGTATGGGACCCATGCATCTTGCCCATTTTTGGATCCAAATTCAAGGCACTTGGGTTGTACTCTTTTGGATGTAAAATTCACAAAAGATATGAGAGAGCAAGTGGCATCTAACTGGTTGACACTGGCAAAAATTAGTATTGGTTGTTGAAAGTTTGTACAATGCCTCCATTCCATCATCGCTTTTGCTACTCCGGTGTGCACAAAAAGTCCAAACTTCTGGGAAGTATTCACGGAGTCCACCACATTTATTGGGCCTAATATACATTAAACGACTCATATCCACTTAAAAGACTGGGCCTTGTAAGTTCAGAGTCATCCAATATTGTGTATTAAAGTCCAACTATCTTTATATTTTTTTCAATGTGGGACTTAACTTTCACACATGTTCCAACACTGGGTTATAGTGACATGGGTTTTGAGAGGGTAAATGCTATTAATTTAGGATATAAACTTAGATCTATGGTGGTGTTTTCAAATTAGTTCGATGTATAGATCACATCCATTATACACGTTTATATTTAGACTCGTGTTTTTAGGCTAAGTTTTTCAAAATAATTCATCTCCTAAAATTTTTAAACACGAATTTTGAGACGGGTCATTATTCTCAATGCAAAAATAGGATTTATGTAGCCAACCTCAATTGATTGAGACAAAAGGCTCTGTTTGGTTTTAGCTAAAAAGGGGAAACTCACCCAGTTCTGCTCCTTTTAACGACCTATTTTAAGGCCTCATTTGGCTACCTGAAACAAAGCTACCTTTTCTCGACTCAAGTAATTAACTGCAGGACTTCGACCATATAATCCATCAAAACCTGCTTGCATGACAATCAAAAAAGACCCGAGGAGGGTACCCAGGCTCACAAGTGAATACTTTTGGTATTAGACCCGTGGAATAATACAAATTGCATGATTCGCATAAAAGGTTAAAATAAAAGTAAGTTATCCTCATTGCTTCCAACTTTGGCTTTTGATCATTTACCATCCCATTTTGGCCAAAATATATAAACTCGGTTTGCAAGGGTTGGCAAAGTGAACATGAAAACCAATAAGAAATAAGCACCTAACAATGAGGCCACATTTTCAAATCTCATGGAGGCCAACCATCACAAACCTTAGACTATTGGGTGTTATGTCTTATCGTTATCTTTAAAGTTCCAAAATAAGTACATGCAAGCTAGCTTCCATCCGGTTATCATACAAAAAGAAAAAAAAAAAAAAAAAAACCAATTCTGTATTAACACGTACTCCTATAAATCTAGCTAGCACCACACCCAAGTAGACAAACAAATACACACCCACGCTCAAAAGAGAGGCCACCTCTCAGTGCCAGCAAAGTTCCTTCGGAGACTTTCGTGGAAATAAATACTGTAGCACTATGTTTTTTTAGGCACAGTTACAAACAGGGGCGGACACAGAATTTATCATTAGGAGAATTAAGAATTTAAAATATTTAGTCCCATCGTTTTATTTTGATGGTTTCCTATGAAGTTATATGCAAATTTTCAGCATATTAATTTGGGGCAAGTGAATTATTTGTGGAACAAAGAACACAATGTAAAGATAAAAATATATATTCCCAAGGGGGTCAGCTACCCCCTGGCCCCTACATGGGGCCGCCCTTGGTTAAAAATAAGGGGGACGGGAATTAATGCATCTAGATTATGATTGATGAATTTCTTTCAAAAATTCTAAAATCAACTTAATGGACTGTAATTAAAGTTTTAAAAAGTGTATTGAAACGTGTAAAAAATTGTATAAAAATGTGTGAATATATGCTAAAAAAATGTAAAAAGTACATTGGCGTTTGCATATTTCTGGATTTCATATTTACTTATTGTCAGTTTGGTGAGCTGATAATAGAATGACTTGTTTTTTATTTTCTAGGAAAATTGCATTACTATAATTAAGAATATGATTTACCAATACTGTTACTGGTGACGCCAATATATATCACATTAGGCGTGGCTTGATGTTGCAATCAAGTTTCTTGATGTGACCATATCTATCACATTTCAATTACATTTTCTTTGTTGCACTCAAGTTTCTTGATGTGACCATATCTATCACATTTTCTTTGTTTAAGCTTAAAGTCTCTTAATAAATTATGATTTGCCAAATTTCCCTTTTCATTTAGGTCTATTAGATTATTCAAGTTTCCCAATCGGTGAGTCCGGTCGATTGTCCTCGCCTTCTAGCCCAATGATTGTATATAGGTAGTCAATTATTAGCTTGTGCTAAGTTGTGCTGAGAGGTTTTGCGTTTGGAATCCGTGGACTAGCAATCTATTATAACACGATGAAAGAATATACATCGAGGCACTTTGGCATGCATATTGACGTGGAGTTGGAGATTTTTTTTTTAACCTCCACGGCAACATTATTTATCACAATTTGTGAGATTTGAATCCAATTAAATACATAAGAGTACATGACGCCTAACAAATAGCATGCTGAAACAGCAAGAGAGTGAGGATAACCAGCCCAAATTGATATGTGGTACTGTTGCGTCATTTGTGCATATATGGCGGGAGTGGTGTAGGTGTAGGACCAAACTTTAAATATGCAATTATTTTGGACTTCTCTAGAGATGTGACAAATTGTCTTCTTGTGTCCACTGGTTTAGACTTTGTGGACATTTTTTACACCCAAAAAAAAAAAAAAAAAAGGCTTGTCAAGGTTATTAAAAGTTCGTGATTGACCGCTTTTTAGGTCAATTACTCTTGTGTCCACTAGTTTAGTCGGTTGGTTCGCCTGTTTGGTGCAACTTTAATTTATCGGAAATACAGGGTACCGGCCCTCTTGTACCGACAATGAATAGACAGCTCAGGCGACTCCCTTGTGGATCTAAAGATTAATTCAAATCGTTGATTCATCTCAAAATTGATTCCAGTGGATTCATGCGGGAATTATTTTAATCGGACGGTTCTATGAACTCGACTCAAAATCACCCTATTTCATCCAAATGTTTGGAATCCGCAATGGGATCGCCAAAGTCGTTTATGCATGATCGGTACTTTTTGTTCGGTACATATAGAACGGTTCTTTAATTTATAAAGCAAGAACTAGTAAAATACAATTTCGAAAACAATTGTCTCCAAAATTGTTTAATGCACGTAAGCCCACATGCAATAGCAGTTCTTGACATTTTACGTTGAGTGCATAAAATTTTCCAATTCGAGACACAAAATCTTGTGCCACAGTAACAAGTACGAGTAATTATTTGGTGGCCCTGAGACACCATCTCGTGGTAAGTGGACACTCTTCGTCACCTCATGCTTTTGTTGGGGCTCAAGACTAATTTTATGAATTTCATATGAATGTTTGAATATACTAAGCGTTGTGACATCATGTAGCAGTACCAAGAGTACCAAGAACCACCTGGTAATATTTCAACAAGTCGTCTTTGTAATCATTCTACCCATCTACCATTGGACTGTTGTACACACAAAATGGTATTTTGAATTGAACTTACGCCAAAAATTTCACCCGAAGACATAAAAAAAGTCCCCAAAGTAAAAAATCCCTAGCCCACTTTTTTTTTTATTTATTATAATTTCCAACTGTTAAAGGTATCGGACCAGCTTACACTCTCTTATCCACTTTGAATATCTTAAATTGTATAAATATCTAGGTTCTGGAAGGAGCTGAAAGAATAAAACAGTGATAGTCTCACATCCAGGGGATTGACCATAATCTTGCGGACAAAATTCTAGTGGTGCTGGTGCCCCTAAGAGGATCCCTCACCTTTTCGTGGAAAGAGCAATGTGACCCCTGTTGCAGTGATAGGGCACGTGTCAACAAGCAGTTGAATTTCTCAAGCACGTGTCAACAAGCAGTTGAATTTCTCAAGAATTTTTTTATGCTTTGTCCTCATCTCGCATCTGGTGATCTGTCCATCAACTCGGGATACATATCGTGTATCGTTTTCCTTGTTCTATAAATCGTAAGTTTACGTATCGTGTATCCTTAATTTACACAAAAGGTCTAGCCATAACAAACTAGAATTAACCCAGGCAAAAAACCAGACACAAATGATCAGAACCAACTGGGGTTTTTTCAACAAACTGCTGAACTATTTCCCAGGCAGCTAAATACCAACACTCGTGAGTTGCCAGTTCAAGCCAACTTTTTACACCCAAAGTTCTCAACAACTACCATAACAGAAAAACAGAATTAACATAGTTCAGTGCATAGAGTTCAGAAGCCAAGTATAGCAAAACGCTGCACAAGCAGAATGCTCTTAATTACGGTCAGCCAGGTCTTTAAGGTTGGCACCAAGAGGGAAGCATACAAAAAAGATCTTGTTGTTCTTGGAGTCAATCAAAGCCAGCTTCTCACATTCATCTTTTGAGTCAAAGACAATAACCCGGAACTCTAGCTTAAATGAGACGAGACAACCACCATTATGTAATCAAGCGGCTGTAATTCCAGGGTCAGCACAAACAGGGTAAAAGTTGGACCATGGAACGTCATGTCTTCTTCAATTTCGACGCTGCATGTTTTGTATCCGATTAGGAACTTAATTTCCTCCAGCTCTAAACTTTCGATCAGATCTTGCAAATGATCTTCAAACACCTGTTAGACAAAAATTAATTTTCAAAGCCATTGTTCATGTATTTGTGTTCGAAAACAGTTTTGAAAAATGCATATTGGCTTGGACAGTCATTCTCGTGTCCAAGTGAAGGAATGCAAACAGGAATAACAATGATTATTATCAATCGGAGCACATTTCCAGTGTTGTATTGGCATGCGAATCTAAACCTTGAATACTGATTCTCAATAACTCTAGGTTGACAAGAAGTACGCAAATCACCAAGCAATTTCAGAAATGAACACATTTGAAGTCCAAACAAAAGCAGGAATATGCAGAATAAGTAGTTTAAGTTGCCAAGAAACAAAAAGGATCTCAAGAAGCTTCGAGTCTACTCATTAGGTCACCTGCTACAGAATGCAAATTCTGCCACAGTTGATTAGGTATTGACCAGGTGTAGGTCATCTCATCTCTATTCTCATTGAACATGATCGTGTTAAACATCCATTGGCGTTCACAACCAAAAACAACCTGAAACTCGAACCTCAAATGATGCACCATGCGGAAAGTGTCTCATCCGTGGCGAAATTGATGATCAACAAACTGAACTGGCCAAACCCTTGATCCATGTCTCAACACAATCCAAGTGGCTACACGTTCAACTTGGAAGAAAGGCTTCAAGCTTAAAGGCAACATCTACATTGAACAAAACCATTGCAACAACCGAGAGCTAATAAATTATTACTCACCAAATTCACAGGATGGACAAGTAAAATTAGATTCCAACCTCAGAAACATTTGGCACAGAAATAAATTTCAAATACCAGCAGCGAGGAACACCTGCAAATAAATGCATCGGACTTAAAACATAATGTAGGTATATTTCCAAGGCACATTTCCACGCAACCCGCAGATACACCACCCAAAAATAAACACATGTTCAGTCCAGGACTAAAACTGCACCTGCAATGCTGCATCGCAAGAGGGAATAATAAATGACAGCATCCAGTTGCATGAACAAGTCACTCTTGAGCTAAAATCACCCAAAAGGAATCGATCCCCATATTCACACACAAAGGCAGGGCAAGGCTTACACACAAGTTGGCCAGTGCTTTTGTGTACTGCCAAAGCAACATCTTTCTTGCACCCTCAGCTGTATATGCATAAAAAAAACTCCTCCGTCTGGAGATAGCCAACATGCAGGCCTAAGAAAATCCCAGAGTACAAAGGGAACGTCCACCGCCATCACACTGAAATATACTACTGGTAAGCATGCAAGGCCACTCAAAGATATGAATATAGTGCTGGGATTCTCATCCATGGAATGCAAACACAATACTCCTAGTCCCCCAAAAGGGGAGCAAACAATTTCAACTCCAGTAAAAACTGCACCCTACATGATCTGGTACGCAACCAAACCCTTGTACACCGTGTTGCTCAAACCACCCTCGATCACACGAAACCCATAAAGCTCTGCGAAGCCACACACCACATACACAGGGGGCCACGAAAACAATCAACACAGACAAAGGGCCACGAATCTCAGAACTAATAGCTCTGTAGAAAAGAAACTCAGACAGCTCCATAGCTCCATCCGCAAAAAAAAAAAAAGGGGGAAGCAAAAGAAGGCACAAAGTAGGAAAACACACCTCTCCAACAAAGGAACACAATCGGCTCCACAGCACCGCAGCTCTGCCCACGAAGACGACTGAAAAGAACGGGAGCAGGTGAAGTTTTACAGCACGATAACATTAATGGCCTGCAACCAGCCGACTGCCCCTCAACAATCACATCCAAGAAGACGTAAAGCAGTCGCCCTCTGTTTCTGCACAGGCTGCATGCGAAGAAGTGCAGAGTGAAATCCCCTGGCTAACCTCAGGGATGGAGCCAAAACACCGGCCAAAACCAGGACACACATGGAATTGTATGGAAGTCTGGGAAGGCACTCTGGTAATTTAACCAAAACAAAGCGCAAGACCAAAACACCCAGAGCTGAAGGGAGTAATCACATGGTTACCAACAGACAGCCTCCCAGATCAAAGGGTAAAATTGGGCAAATTGAGCCAAATGTGGCCAACCGATGGCATTGGAAACCAGCTCTTATATGGACTCTGGGGTGGGATAACCAAAGAGGAATAAGAACACTACATAAACTGTCACACAAAATCTCAAATACAAGTATAAAAACTAAAGATGCCAAAAAAAAAAATGCAGCAAAAAGAAAAAAACTGTAGACTGAAAAGAGAACCATCACAGAAAACCCAAAATTTGGTCGAATGCACAAAAACTAAAAAATCAGTTCCACAATAAAAATGCCCAAACCCAAACATTTTTCGGTAACTCGATGAATTTAGACACCCAGTGACAACCGATCAAAGTCTGTAGCCCCATTTTCTTTTTCCATTTGCGTGTCTGTGGCCAACGATCTAATCAACCCTCACACTTCAAAAGTCAGAAAACCAAGATTTTATCGAGCAAATGCAAATTGACTGGAATTTATCAAATCTGAGACACCTAGCACTTTTAATCACAAAACTATGGCCAAGCACAACATAGAATTTTCCAAGCCCTAGAAATGAAGCTTTTTTAGTAATTCAAATTGGATTGAAAGATGTGGAGAGGGAAAGGAAGTACCTCCACAGTGAGGTATTCTAGGACGGTGTCGAGTTGAGCCTGAGCTCTGGCGCCAACTCTACCGACTTATTTGCCCGTCAAACAACGCCTAATGCCTAATTTGTATACAAAACCTGTATACAAAATCTTGGTGATTAGATCAATCAACCTTTCCAGACTTTTATCTTTAGCACCAGCATTTGTAAAAATTGAAAGCATCATGGAGCTGTCATCACCAACCAAATTGTTCGACTTCTTCAAGTTTGCACTTAAGAAGCTCCACCTCTTCCATTACCTCTTTGATTCTTTGCCCCAAATCTCTAGAAAACTACGAAGAGAAGAATTTCATCAAATACATCAAAACATTGATACTGTTACATGGTCTTGGGTAGAACTCAACCCCAAAAGCTAGCTCATGAAGTGAGGGTGCCCTCACGCATATATATATATATATATATATATATATATATATATATATATATATATATATATATATATATATATATATATATATATATATATATATATATATATATATATATATATATATTACTTTGATAACCAGGTGATGTGGGACTTTGCTTCACACCCTCACTCAAACGCAGCGTGCTCACTCAGCAGCACCCGGAGCGTGCAGGCCAGAGACATGCACCCTACCCATCTCTGGTACCCGACTCTGATACCATGTTACATGGTCTTGGGTAGAACTCAACCCTAAAAGTTAGGTCATGAAGTGAGGGTGCCCTCACGCTTGTATATTTCATATTACTTTGATAACCAGGCGATGTGGGACTTCGCTTCACACCTCCCTCACGCGCAGCGTGCTTACTCGGCAGCACCCGACGCGTGCAGGCCAGAGACACGAACCCTAACCATCTCTGGTACCCAACTCTAATACCATGTTACACGGTCTTGGGTAGAACCTATGATGCACGGACACGGAAACGGACACGGACACGGACATGGACACGGCAATTCTAAAAAAATAGGGACACGGACACGGCAGGGGACACGCCACGTGTATATTTATTTAATTATATATTTATTTACATATATATATATATATATTGATAATATATTTTAAAACTTTCAGGGGTCAAATTGAATTTTTTTAAACTTTCAGGGATAAAATTGAATTTTTTTCAAACTTTCAGGGGTAAAATTGAATTTTTTTCAAACTTTCAGGGGTAAAATTGAAAATTTTCAAACTTTCAGGGGTAAAATTGAAAAAATTTCAAACTTTCAGGGGTAAAATTGAAAATTTTAAAACTTTCAGGTGTACATTTATTATTACTCAAAAATTAAGGGTAAAAACTGTAAATAAGCATATATATATATATATATATATATATCATATCATCTTCCTTGGCCGACATTTCCAGCTGCAGCCCTAAAACTCAGATCTTCTTCAGTCTTCACGCTATTGCTGCTGGAACTCAGGTACGTCGTCTCTCTCATCTCTCTCTCTCTCTCGTTTTCTCTCTCTCTGTCTCGTCTTCTCTCTCTCTCGGCTTCTCTCTCTGTCTCGTTTGCTCTCTCTCTCTCTCTCTGTCTCGTCTTCTCTCTCTCTCTCGGCTTCTCTCTCTCTCCCCCCGTGTCCCCAGCCGTGTCCCCATCCAAAAAAGCACGTTAGCCGTGTCTCATGCCACGTGGCGTGTCGGGACACGTGTCCCGCCGTGTCCCCGCCATGTCCCCGTGTCTTCGTGTCGGGACACTGCGATACGGCACCCCGGAGGCGTGTCGGTGCATCATAGGGTAGAACTTAACCACAAAAGCTAGCTCATGAAGTGAGGGTGCCCTCACGCTTATATATTTCATATTACTTTGGTAACCAGGCGATGTGGGACTTCATTTCACAGATAAATCCATTGATAGTTTACAAGAGGAGCAAGGATGGTATGGAGGCAATTAGGTTGCATGTCGCCTTAAGGAACTAAAGTAAAAGATCTAGAATAACGCTTGTAGAGCTATAAATAGGAGTTCATGATAGAGTTAAAAAATTAGGGGTCATCCATCAATGAACAAGAAAGGGTTCAATTTGATCGCGAGCATTATTCTGTTCATCCCGTCCTTTCTTAGGTTAGTAAACCCAACTCCTATAGCCAACACTTGTATATACTTGTAAAATAAATGCATTGCTATTCTTTTTCTTCCAGTGCAACCCATTGATGCCCCAAAAACATGAATTTCTTGCTTCTAGTTATAAGGATGCTATCACAGATTAGGTAGGTGCTTGAGGCCAAGAAGTAGTAGATGATAAATAGGTAGTGAACTTAAAGTTTCATATAGACCAACTGTCTAGCATGGAAATTACCGTTCTAGAATGTGCTGCTAAGTTAGAACTACTTCCTTCTATTACATGAATCTAAAAGAGATTAAAAAGGAAGTCATTCCAACTCACCATAAGAACCACATTGCTACAAGATTAAGTTTAGTAAGTGATAAGTGTCAAAATATTCATATTTTGGCCCTCCAATCTACATTTATACTCCCTCTGTTCCTAAATTAGAACCCCACTTCCTCTCTTGTCATTTTTCAAATAAATTCAAAAAATGATTTACGGAAGTAGGTTCATTTTTAATTTGAAAAATGGCACGACTTTTCGTGGTGGAACATTATTTTGGAACGGAGGGAGTATTTGTTATTTGATAATTATTCTCTCTTTTTGTGTTTATAGGTGGATCGAGCTCATTGTAAGATTTTGGATAAAAACAAGATTTAATAGAAGTTCGGAGTCAACCAATGAAGTTATTTAAAGTTGGATGCTAATTCTTTATTACCCAAACTTCGAAGGACCCTTGATGTAATAACATCAAAGCACTGAAACCCTATATAAGCTAATGATGATACTGACTTCCAAAGTCACTTTTGAGGCGTGGGTTTTCGGCCGAAACAGGGAACGGGATTGGAGGAGTCTGGACAAGGGACGTGCGAGGTAGCAGCAGGAAGTAAATTTCTGGGAAAGCCGTGGCCCTCTTCTACCGAGCTTTGATGTTTCCTACTCCTATGGCCGGCTAAACCCCTTTCTAGGGTGTAGATGAAGCTCGAACCCTAAGTAACATTATTTATGTTTTGATTTATGATTTAATTATTCGAATCATGGTTGTCTGATTTTGAAGGATTTAATTATATGGTTAATTCTTTCAACCAAATCTTGTGTATAAATTCCTAGGTTTTGTGCACGTTCATACAATGGTTCATAATTGTTCTGTGATAACTGGTTGGATGGATTATACTATGTAAGACGAGTCATGCCGATGAGACGAGTTGTGACGATTTGAGACGGTTCGTACTAGTAAGACGATTCGTGCTAGGCGGAGATAGTCCATGCTGATTGAAGATTCATAGATTATCATTAGGAGATACCTCTAGGGCATGCAATCCTATGGTATCCGGGTTGATTCGAATAGTAGACCTAAAATTGAAACATATTTAAGTTACAAGGGGAAGAGTGGATTCGAAACCCTAGGTTCTTCACTTTTAATTGCTTTATTTTAATTTAGCTTTCATAAATTTAAGAAACCAAACCAAAATATGTTCTTCTCTAAGTTAATTTAGAAATTGATTGAGACAGTTGTAACTCAGCCTTATAATCCCTGTGGAGCGATACTCGGTGCCACTATTTATTTGAGTAGTAGTAATTGTTTCATTTTATTAATTATTTTTGATAGAGAATCGACGCAATCAGTAAGAAAATTGTAAATAATATTCGAAATGAGGCAACCTATCTCCTATACATAAAGAGGTGTATCCCTAGTAAACAAACAATCGCCTAAACTAGGGATTACTCACAACTTTTCCGTACATCAGTTGCTAAAAGGAACCAAACTTTTTAACCCAAAACATTACCCCAGCTTTAGAGCAATGGCAGATACTGCTCACATACAACTCACAAGTGCCAAGAACCACAATAGACACGAAAACTATGGAATTAAGGTTCTACTTCAATTGCTAAATCCAAGGTTCTAAAACTCACTAGGCGCTCTGAAGGCGGCCAGGCACCTTCTAGCTTCCAGGGCCGAGTCGGGTAATTAGTTAGGCTAGTCGGCAAGGGGCCTTCTAGCGCCTAGGCAGCAAGTACTCGGCCTTCCAGGCCTTCTTTTAGAACACCAGCTAAATCCAACCATTGTAAAACGAGTATGAATAACCTGGGCATCTTAATTAGCCATTGGGCATCCAAATGCCACTTGCTACTGTAATTGCGTGTACCATTTTCCTTCTTGTATGCAGTTTTACCATGTAAAGCACCAGACTCTGAGTTTTACCATGTATAGCTAGTTTGGATAGGTACAGACTTAAAATGTGCTACTGTAATTGTTGTTTAAGATTTCCAGTTGAATATCCACCTGAAGCACATTAGGCTCAAATTTACAGTACATTTACACATGAAACACTAATGTTATGAAGGAAATTATGTTGAACACCGTGTAAACACAATCTACTTTAGAAGCCAAAAGCTTCGAACCTGGATCGCACCACAGCTTCTTTCTCCTGGTTCACGTTCCTTCTTCTGGTATCAAGGGCTCATTGATCCTACTACTCAGGATCTGAATTTTAAAAACAAACCCAGTCAAACCTAGAGCAAGGAGAAAACTACTGAAATAAACAGGGGAGCAGACCGAAATAAACAGGAAAGAAAATGTACGAAGGAAAATGAACGAGGTAGAGCAATGGACGAAGGGGAAGACAATACCTGTTCAACGATCAATGACAACCACAAGCGCAGCCCTTGCCAGACCAGATCGAGATGAAGAACTGAGTAGTGAGAGAGTAAAAGAGGCATTGTCATTATTTCCTGTAGCTCTGCCCAGTGCAGACTGCAGATGGCTGAGCTAAAGGTACTCCCAAAAAGGACTCAAATGGAAAAATCATACAAGTCTGGGAAGGCAATTGCGTAATTATGTATAAAACCCAGCAAAAGACTGAAATAGCCATCCTAAAACACCATAATTTCAGCCAAAGCCAAAACAATCTGTTTTCAATTGGAGGCTAAAATGTGGCTAACCACTGAAATCAACAACCTTCTCTTATATGCAATCTGGGGTAGGATACATATCATCCCTTTTGTGTCAATCTACTACGAACAGTTACATAGTGGGGGAAAAAAAGAGAAAAATTACATTCTTGCTCAAGTTTATTGATTCACAAGGATCACACACAAAAAGACCAAAAAAGAGTTTTATTAACTGCACCAAACGGCTCCCTAACCGACAGACCCTTCCAGCTTCAAGCTCAAGAGTTGATTAACTTCAGCACCAAACTCATCAGGAAGCTCATTGAAAACATCCCTGCAAAACCCAGAAATCATGGCTGCCATGGCTCTCTCATAGTCGATTCCTCTCTGTTGGAAGTAGAATAGTTGATCCTCCCCAATTTTAGAGGTGCTGGCTTCATGTTCTATGCGGGCAGTGGGGTTCTTTGCCTATTTAAGTAAAAATTCCAATTAGTATAGATGATACAAGTAAAGCACAGAACAGAATGGTGTATTAACAAAAGAGTTGCAATAAAATAAAACAACAGCAATACATCAAGTTTCAGCAACACCAAACTAAGTTTAGGATATAAATGATAATCAAAGCTGTCTTTAGGGGTCTTGCTTGCTACTCATAATTATCTTGTTTACTAATCATTTCCCGGATGTTTCCCCAGTAAACGAAACGAAATACGGGTATATCTTCAAGGGGAATATGACCATCGTAGATACGAAATTCCCTATGATTCAATCCAGAAAGAAATTTATTTGCTTCTTGTGCAGCTTTTTTGTTACCATTAGATGCCTATATCAATCATATAAAACGATTCTGAGTCTGTCCAGTATCGTCCTTTACAAAGTGGAATGGTGCAACCATATACTAAGGAAGAAAATAAACAGAAGAATCAAAAGTAATCGGTGATGTTTAAAATATGAGCAGATGAATTGAAAATGTTCAATATGCACAACAGAATACAAATTCAAATTGCTCATTGGGGATTTGCACCAAGAGTGGTACTGTGGCATTCTTTCTAAGGAAGAAAAAAACATATCATTCATCAAGAACTTTAGAAACACATTTCTAAAGACTAAAGAGACCTCATTGGGCTCAGAAAACTGATGCGATGAGTTCAACTTGTTTGGCAATGTTTTTAGTTTCTCCTCAAACCGTGGTTGTAAATCGAAATTACTAAAAAGAGAAGGCAACTTTTTCACAGTGCCAAATTGTGCTACTGTTCCTACAGTAAAAGTATCCAGATGCCAGATGGTCTCACAAAATTAGGGCTCACGTTCCCCTAGTGTATTATTGCACGAGTAAGACTGGTTAGCTCCTTTTATGCAATTTAGAAGTATGTACAGGATCTTCATAGACATGAATCATGAGAACCTAACCAAAAGCCAAGAATATGGTTACCGCATAGGATGGGGGCGTTAGAAAAGTTCATGGGCTCTATTAACTATTAAGGGGGTTCGCATCCCTTCAATTAACGAGTCAATGACGCATTTTTAATCCATGAGAGCCTAGCCCAGAGCAGAGAACTGGAGAAGGGGTAATATAGCCAATTTGGTTAGCTTTCAAACTGAATCATCTCTACACATTTGGTTCAGGTTGTAGCCCTAATACTCCTTTTCAGTCTAAGGGCACATCACTAATACATGCTTGGTTCTCTCTTAACACTTTAGAATTAAGTGGCTTCACGGAGACACGGAATAATCACATTTAGGCCAGAAGCTAAATAAGGATTAGCCGTTGGGCCTAATGGTGTACCAATTTTAGCTATACCAAGGCCTAGGTCTCTATATGTAATCTCCCATCATGGGCTGAACAGCTGGGACTCCAACTCTGTCAGTAGATCGTTATAGCCCTTTTACCAATAAGTTCTGCCCCGATCCATCCCCTAAGGAACTTCCCCAGGTTGCCTATTATGGAACCTTTCGCAGCATACGGTCTAACCAGAATTGAATGCCTCTCCTCCAAGCCGGGTACCCCCTAACTGGTCTAAACCCCAACCACCAAGTGACACGCCTACCTTGAGTGACCAGAATGAGCCACCAAGTTCTCAGCTCAGGAAGACTGCAGCACCTCCCTACCTTCAATATTTGGCCCCATTCCCTTAATAGGACAAATGCTCTACCTCCTCTGCCAGCCCATAATCTTTATAAAGCACACCACAAGATCCTCTCTAGCACTGAAACCTGCACTCCGATGATAAATTGGAGGTGCCACCACCAAAGAATTGAACGCCCACCAAGCCCCCGTTGCTCCACCCATAATCGTGCTGTGACTTGTGTTACTCAAACTCGGGTACTAGTATCGAGTGCGGGTGTGAATCTAGGTGTTGGACACCTCGAGTTTAAAAATATAGGATACGAGGATATGGATCCAGATTTGGACACGGGTGCGGGGATACACCAAATATGATATTTTTTGCAATTATTTTTAATATTTTTAAATTTAATATGTGATTTTTTTTATTTAATATGTGAAAAATAGTTAATTTATGTATTAAATATACACTGATTCTTTGTTTTGAAAAGATAATTAGTCATCAATAGTTTCTGGACATAGTGACAATAGCATGAGCACCTACCGCATGCCACATGTCGATAATGTATGAATTCTTTTTTTTTTTATCCGAGCACTCATCTACAAAGGCAAGTTGAAGTGTTGGACAGCTGTGGTCCACAGCTCTATTATAATATGCCTTAAATATTCTAATTTGAATATTGACTAGCCATTTGACCGATTGTTGGGGCAGTATAAACAATGTAAAACAAGTAATGGGGACCACCACTTTTTAATGAGACTTTAAACTTCTACCAACAGTAAACATTTACTGCAGACAGCTTTGGAACAGACCAATGGGGGACCCACACATCCTTTCGTGTTCTTTTTCATTCATTTCTTTCTTTCTTTCTTTTTCTCAAACCAGAAAAAGCAAACCCTTTCGTCTTCCTCCTCTTTCCTCTTCTTCTTCTTCCTCCTTTCGTCCTCTTCTAGTTTGGTGAAACCAGACCTCCACAAACAGCCGTATCTAGATTTCTCTCACCGGATCCCGTATGAATCCCGCACCCATACCAGTGTCGACTCGTGTCAACACGGGTACTCCATAAAAAGCAGGCGAGTCCAAGTAACGCATGCTGTGACTTCAGAATACTAAAACTAACAATTCTTCCTCCAATCAACCTCCAACTCTTAAAAACCCTTCACACGCGTGCACACATCACAACAACAAAAAAACATGTCGCATACATTTCGGCCACTCTTAACCCCCACCTCTCAGACTCCTTAAGAGAACAACTCCACCCATTTTGTTTGAAGCCTTCTATAACATAATATCCCACAAACCCACTCCACCACAAATCCCATAAGGCCACACCGTGAGAGAACGCATCTTGAGCACTCCACTACAGCAAACTTCAACATATTTGATGTCAAAAGATTTTGAACCTTGATGTACAATCCATCCTTATGACAGTGTAGCTCCTGATGGAAATTTCACGCTTATCCCTTTAAGTTCAAGTGTAATACAAATACTACTGTTCCCGTTCAACACTTTTATCTTAAGTATTCTCCCTCCTCCAAAAATCTTGTCCAACTAAACATTAGAAATTCCTAATCCAACAAACGTATCTTAAGATATGTGATACCTATACCGCTACGATCTATGCAATGAAAAAAACGATACACGATACGTATCCCGATTTGAAAACACAGGGTATGACTTTCTCTCTCTCTCTCTCTCTCTCTCTCTCTCTCTCTCTCTCTTCTCTGAGAAACGATCCAATAAAACTCTTCGTGGAACTCCCTCATTATACAAAGAGTTTTATCAGATCGTTTCTAGAGAGGGAGAGAAAGTCATACCCTGTGTTTTCAAATCGAGATACGTATCGTCTATCATTTTTTTCATTGCAACAATGATGCTTTGAAGTTCAAAAAAATTAGTTATGTTCCTTTCCAGGTAATCATGCCAACCTGTGCACTCCAGCTATGGTGCTTTGGTTTTAACCATATCGTTTGTTTTTTGCCATCTAATTTCCGGTAGCGGAATTCATTCTAGGTCTATTCTGTGGTAACTTAGGTATGCATCAAGAGTAATCGTAAATGACCCGAGCAAAAATGTCTCATCGAAGGAAGTGGCCTATTTGAAGCAGTTGGTGGCATATTGGAAAAGAACAAGCAGGTAAGAAGGGGGATGGTGAAGATTTAGAGGAGATACAAGAGGAAAGATCGGCTAGAGACAAGACAAATAGTCGGCATTCCATGTAAATTATTATTATTATTATTATTATTATTGGTGGAAAATACCGTTTGAAGTCAAGATTAGGGTCAAATGGTATTCCATGTAAAACAAGTGAACGAATTGATTTTCAAGCACACAGATATACCAAGAATGGGAAAATCAGTCACCGTGCAAGTAATAATGGCAATTATCCTCATCAGAACACCGGGTTTGATGAATATGTTCAGGTCTTACATTATCCTTTGCTCATTGTGCAAGTAATGGACAATGAGCTTTTCTAAAATGTAGAAATTTAATATTGACTTTCCAATCACACGGCCCAACACTCAAACAAGAAATTATACCACGAATGGGAAAAGTAAGAAACCTTGGGAAGTTATCAGACAAAAATGGGCTCAAAGACATGGCCCAGAATATAATAAAACACAGACCAAAGTTCCCAGCAAGCTAAACATAAACGACAAATAAAGGGTTGTGATGGAATGGCAAATTTTCACGGAACTATGTGTCAAGAGAATATGTATGTGTGTACGTGTCTGAATCTATGTATGCTCAGAAATGTAAACAAAAGGCCTCTAAGAAGCTCAAGAAATTTTACCTGGATGTAAGGATAAGTATTGGCAGCTGCATTATCACCAATAAGCATTGAATCACACTGTGAAGAGTTCCGAGCATTATCCGCCCTTGACTGAACCTGAACAAGTCCCCTATAACAATTTCTTGAATTTCCAGCTGAAATGCCCTTTGAAATAATCCTACTCCTAGTATTCTTACCCTTGTGAATCATCTTTGTACCTGTATCCGCTTGCTGATAATTATTGGTCAACGCAACAGAATAGAATTCACCCACCGTGTCATCACCCTCCAAAACAACACTCGGGTACTTCCAAGTAATGGCCGACCCGGTCTCCACCTGGGTCCATGATATCTTTGACCTAGCCCCGGCACAAAGACCCCGCTTTGTGACAAAGTTGTAAATCCCTCCCTTACCTTCCTCATCCCCTGCATACCAATTCTGCACCGTGGAATACTTGATCTCTGCACCCTCAGCACAGTACAACTCAACTACTGCAGCATGAAGCTGGTTCTTGTCATAAGAAGGCGCCGTGCACCCTTCCAAATACTCCACAAAGCTCATATCCTCTGCAACTATAAGTGTCCTCTCGAATTGCCCGGTTTCCAATGCATTTATACGAAAATAAGTTGAAATTTGCATAGGGCACTTGGTATCCTTAGGTATGTAACAAAATGACCCATCACTAAAAACAGCTGAATTCAAAGCAGCATAGTAATTATCATCGGGAGGAACAACTCTGCCTAAATACTTCTTAACTAAATTTGGGTATTCCTTAATAGCTTCTGAAATCGAACAAAAGATCACACCGGATTTCTCTAAAGTCTTCCTATGAGTCGTGGCAATAGATACGCTATCAAGAACAGCATCAACAGCCACATTAGCCAATCGATTTCTTTCATTTAACGGGATACCCAGTTTATCAAAGTATCTAACAAGCTCAGGATCAGCCTCGTCGAGGCTATTAAGAGTTGGCTTTGATTTTGGTTCCGAGTAATAGCATACATCCTGAAAATCAATTTTAGGGTACCTATTGTCTGACCACTTGGGTTCAGTCATTCTAAGGAATTTATGATACGAATTCAATCTAAATTCAAGCATCCAATCGGGTTCGTTCTTTCGCGAAGAAATCAATCGAATCGTTTCCTCCGAAAGCCCTTTCGGTATCGTAAAAGAGTCGATTTTTTCATTGAACCCCCATTTGTAATCGCGTTTAAGGAATTTCTGAAGTGTGTCTTCATTACTTGGAAGCTTACCTGGATTTGGAAGCTCTGAATCGAGAGTTTGTGGTTGGTAACCAACGTCTGCTCTGAACTTGAAATTAGAAATTTTAGGATTTGAAGATTTGAGGAATTCGAATTTTGGGAAAAATCCTTTTGGAAATTTGGGTGGTTCTGTATTGGGTTGAGGAGAGAAGCTTGAAATACCGCTGGCAAGAAGAGAAGCCATGGATTTTGTTTTTGGAGAGCAGGAAGTACCAGGAGTGATAAAAAAAAAAAAAAAAAAGTACCAGGAAACTTTAGCTTTCTGTTTTTGTGTGCGTGGGAAATTTTGGAAACAATACACGTCCTCTCAACCACTCCTTATTACACTCTCTCTCATATATGTAATGGAGTCCATTTGGGACCACCGGTGAACCCATCATCATGTGAGATAGAGTGCGGTGGAAATAGTTAAGAGGGCATGCTCTCAACCACTCCTTATTACACTCTCTCATATATGCAGTGAAGTCCATTGACACCACCGGTGGACCCATCGTTCATGTGAGAGAGAGTGTGGTAAGAATAATTAAAAGGGCATGTACCTGTATTTTTTTTTGGAAACGTTTACGTGCTATTGTGGCCATACGATTTGGTGATTGTCTCGTGTAGCCCACGTGCCCCCTCCCTGCTCATGAGTCATGGTTGGCCCGAGTAGCTATTGTGGCCATACGATTTGGTGATTGTCTCGTGTAACCCACGTGCCCCCTCCCTGCTCATGAGTCATGGTTGGCCCGAGTATGTGGTGATCCGATCATAAGGAACTCCTCTCCCGTTCTCATGGACGACATTTTAGATCTCCGCCATCCAACTTTGAATTGTTGATTCAAACAAAAAAAAAAACTTTGAATTGAGAAAAATCAACTCTCCGATAGTACCACGTGACATTGTCTACGTAGTACTCACAACTATTTATGTAGTAATAAATTATCCGGTAAGAACATTTATCAGATTGGGGGTGACTCACATATCCATAGTGTGGTGTCAATATTTTATTTGTGGGGAGTACAACCTGACATTGTCACGTGGTACTTCAGTAGTACCCAATAATTAGCAGTGGCTGAGTTTTCCGAAAGATTTTATCCAAGATAAAATCAAGGTTGATTTTATCAAATGAGGAAGAAGTTTGATAAAATCAAGAATTAATTTTATTAAATCTTGATAAATTCTTTTGAGAAACTATTACTATAGGGAAGCCCATTCCCGCAATCAAATTTGTTCCTACCCGTTCCTTGCCATGAATGGGTAGGGAAATCAAGAATTTGTTTTGGTAATAGGGTAGGAAACAGGGATGGTTTTTAAAAAATTCAGGAAATGGATAGGGGATGGAATTGAGTCTGTAATTACCCTGAATCCACCTGCCCCGCACCACCCCGCTCAAATCCCCTTTATACACAAGTTAGGATTTCACTCAAATTTCATTTTGAAAATTTTATTATTTCAGTTCTTGCATCACAGCCGCGCCCCCAATCCCCCGTCAAAGAAACTGGTCATCTCTTTCTCCTCATCCCCATTGAGTTGGTTTGGTCGAGATTTGTGTGTTTGTGAGATATTTGTAGCTGTGGTTTCAAGAGTATTGAATGGCATTTTTTAATTGATTGTGTGTATTTGGCAGATAAAGTGCTATTGAATGGCTTTGAATTTCAGCTATATTTCTGGAATTTCAGTCGTTATTAAACTATTTGAGTTGGCTCATCTATTTTTTATTTTTTATTTTTGTTAAGATTTGGATCCACAAATCCCCGTGGGAACGGGGAATCTCTATTCTCCGTTTTGGGGGCAGGGATGAAGTTGTTAAAAAGAATTTCACAGTATAGAATATAGATCATAACTGGAATAGAGATTAATATGAATTCGAAGATCGAGAACGGGACGATGAAATCCACCTCAGCCTGCCTTGTTGCCATTCCTACTTGACTGATACTGGAGTATATATGTGGAACAGGAACACTCAACAATCTCTCTCTCATCTTCTCTTGAAAGTTGAAACCACGCATCGACATAGGAATGACTCTAACCAACTCTATTGCAAGGAATAACGCAGAAAGTAGAGTGTGGAAAGTCTAACTACCCAAGAAATTCACTTGGAATGTGAAATCAAATGAATTCAGTCCATTGATTTTAAATTCTTCGTGCTTTTTTTTTGTGTATGTAGCATTGCTGGTGTCACTTTGTATTGGATACTTGATCAATATGGCCATATATTCAGTGCTCCCAAGATATTACCAATCGTGAAGCAAGGAATTCTATACACGAGCGGCAACTTTTCACACTAAACTGCAAAAAAAGAAGAAGATAGATTCACATAAAATGTAACAAAGAAAGACTAAGCACGAATTTTTAAACATTCTTCGTTATCACAAAAAATGTAGGATTATATTCAAAAAGCTTTTAAACACAAGCATAAAAGTTTGAAATGTATGGCATTTGCGGCGTTCACGTCTTTTTACAGGTTTGTCTGGAGGCAAACAATGGTGTTGTTACATTTTGGAGAGAAAAACATTGTTAGAATATGGTTCAACTTAATTTAACCAAAAAGGGTCCTACTATCTTTAGAAGCCCAACGCGGCATATGTGGGATTCTATTGTTGTTGAATAAATGGTTGTACCAATGAAATAATGTCACAAAAACATACTCCCTCCGTCTCAATTTTATAGTCCTTTTGAGAGTTCGTGCCACTTTTTAAAGTGTTATATCTTATATCTATAATGTTTTAGGTGATTTTGAAAACTTTGTTTATTAAATTAAATTAAAATTCATCAAACAAGATCCATATTGCATATAAAATGTATTATCGATTGAAAGATATAATCGATTTTTTATCTGAACGAGGGACGATAAAATTGAGACGGAAGGAGTATAATATAAATGATTGCATTAGTAGAACTTCCATTTGGACGTAACCATAAACACAACGAATTAGTTTTCATTAGACATTTTCATTAGAGTATTATTTTGTTTACTGTGCTCGATAGTAGACACTTATGTTGTGTTTGGTTTGGATTTTGAATTTTGGTTTTTGTAATGATTGGAGGGAGAAATAGGAGTAATAATTAAAAAATAGGTATTAATGATTGGAGAGAGATGGAGAGAAAAATAAAAATATTATTTAAAAATAGGAGTAATAATTGAATAATAATTGAGAAAAAATCGGTTCAGGTAAAGGCTACTACACATGTAATACTATTTCGATAGTACCAAATCAATTTTCACGTTTCATGATAGTATGCCGTGTTTGTACCGCCAGTACCCATTTTATTATTGGACCCCATCTTCGTTTGACCAACCCATGCTCCAACAGCCCGATGAAGTAAGTTATTAGGTTTTCCCAACAAACACGAGACAGACACGATACTATGTGAGTCATTTATTGTTTTTCAATTAACCTAACAAAAATGAATAACAATTGTCAACTACCGAATAATTTATTGCTACATAAATAGGGATGGCAACTTTCCCATATTCAATGAATATCCGCCCCACCCCCTCATATGGAGGTGGAGATAACTTAGAATTTTTCCCCAATAGTAGCAGGTATGAAGAAAATTTGTTTGGGTATGGAGTGGGTATAATTTTGTAATCTCCATCCCCAAATACCCGTACCCACCCCATACCCTCCCCGTACGCGGTCATACATTCTACATATACCATATAATATATGTACATATAAATAGGAACATACGTATAAATCTTGAGTATAGTTACATATATGTAAACAATTACCTTTTTAATTAACAAATCTTATCAGTTACTACATATCCTAAACTACTTAATATTCAAAAACATCAATTAAGATTATATTTTTAAAAAAATGTGTATTATTTTTTATATTAGACATATTGTTGAGTGAGTAATCGATGATCGAGTGTAATTTGTGGATATTAAATGTGTTGATGGATCATTCACCTATGAAGATGTATATCCTTTCCGGTATTAGAAATAACTAATTTTAGAACACTCGTATCTTTTTTTTTCCTACTAATTACTCTCTCTGCCCATAAAAATAATCCACTACCAAAAAACCTCCAATTTTTAGATAAAATAAATAAATAAATAAAGCACTTTCGTAAATGATTTCTTACATTCCTTGAACTAATTGAGATTTATATCCAAAAATTGCACGTGGCTTTATAATAGAAAATTTTTGTGGGGTGAAGAGAGGGAAAATATCAATATTGGGTGCCACCTACAAATCTGAATCTTGGCTATGGCTCTGATTGGTAGAGAGAATGATAGCAATTGTCGACCATAGGATGAAATATGTTTTTGGTAGGTTTAGTCCATACCACATTTAGGCTGAGTTTTCACAAATTTATTTTCTGTACGGTTGGTATTTTTGGTATTCTCACATTCACAATTTAACATTTAACTAGCGAAAGTATCAAAAAAATATAAGGAAAATACCGCAATGGAAATTTGCCCTTGATCCTGGCTTTCAATGATTCTACACGTTAGTAGTAGACGGTGGGAATATTAATCCCTAGGAATTGAACAAGATAAGGTTGTCCAACTCCATGAGATATCAAAATTTAAATAAAGAATGCTTTTTGGTGAGTTGCACTTATTTTTAGTGACACCCATTCTCTCTCCTTTGAGAATGAGTTTATTGGAATGAGCAAAATTTCATATTACAACAATAAACGCACGATAGGGCGTAAAGACGGTGTCAGAAATCCCATGATTAATACCACTTAAAGCGGACAAAAATTAATCCCATCTCCTTGTTAGCCCTAGTTCGACCCACTAAACATGTATAGAAACAATGAAAGACCAAAAATAAAAAAAAATCTTTTCCAAAAAAATACAAATAATGAACGACAAAAAAGGAATTTGTTTTCTTTTGACATACTAGCAAAAGTGTAAGATGACAAAAACCATCATTTTCTTTTGGTAATAGAAGGTGCGCGCACCACGAAATGAAGGTGCATTTTGGCTCCCTTTTCATAATCTAGTGCAAATCCCATCATTGCCGAAGACCATGAGAGCAATATGATCAAGACCATGGGAAAGGGACCAATAACTTTTGTGGAAGTGCAACCCAGATGGGCATTCTTTCAAATTGCTAAATTCTAAGCTATCTAACCAAGGATTATTAGTATGTTATAATCATCTAATCACGTCCAAACTACTCATTGGACATGGATATATTAATTATAAACTAATACTAAATGTGTAGCAGCACTGGAACACATACTCAAATATAAAATCGATCGATTCAGTATGCAAGTGGATACTAAAGTGCATGCATTTATGCAACCACATACAACAACTTATGCACATTTCGACTAATTTTGGGGACCAATTCCAACTTCCACTAGCAGAGGTCTGTTTAGGTGTGAAAACGAGCCGAGCCAAGTTATATACTGTAATGTTTGGCTTATTTACTAAATGAACCTAAAATTCGAGCTTTATGAACTCGGCTCGGCTCGTTAGTAAGCAAACTAAGCCCGGTTAATTTACAAAACGAGCATCTGTAAACTAGCCGGGCTTTTTCGAGCCGAGCCGAGTTTTGGAGTGTTGAGCGGGCTTGTTTACTACACAAGTATAAAACTTGAGTTTCGAGTTCGACTCGATTACTAAAAAAGTCGAGCAGAACAGAGTTGTACGAGTTGCTCGCGAGCAGACCAACTCATTTAAAGCCCTAACTGATAGAGCAAAGCATCATATGGGACCTTGTACATTAGTGAACGCTTCATTATTAGGAATTTATTTGCTTGAATATGTGTTAAAAGCATCATTAAACAAATGGATGTATTTATGTTCCAGGGAAAAGGAAAAATAATTGGTGTGACAAAGGTAATGAATAAGGTCAGTAATTTATTCAGAGAAAAAATTTGTGGTGGTCTTGACTGCGTCAACATCAGATATTGTCATTAAATTGATGTAACCAACCATGTGATCCAGCTATGCCTAATTGGTTGTGTCCCCCACCATCACAGAAGTTGTGCACATGCACTGCACATTAAATGTTCTCCTTGTATATATAGGCATAGATATACGTTGGTATATACCACATTAATGTTCTCTTCTCGCAGCAGCTGGGGTCCAGATGGGGAATTGATGAAAGGGTTTCAACGTTTCATTTGTTCTAGTTCCCTTCCGGGCAGGGACGGATCTAGAAATTCTTCACAAGGGCACAAATTTCTACTAAGCTTAAATATAAATTTAAAGTCAAGCACAACAATATAAAACTAGTTTTAACCTTATGCAATAAAACTTATAATATATATGCTTCTAAAAGTTTCTCAACATAAGAACAAGAACATAACTATAATAAACAAAATATCCATCACTAATTACCTCTATGTGCTTTCACAGTTGACCACGCCGAGTTCTCATAGCCTGAAAGCGTTCCATGATTGTCTCGTTAGTGAGTCCATCTAAAACATCTCTCTCTATGTAAACCACCAAGCTATCATTCAACCATTGATCACTCATCTTGTTCCGCAATAGATTCTTCACAATGTTCATGGCTGAAAATACCCGTTCGACTGTAGCAGTTGCAACCGGTAAGATTAATGCTAAAGTCAAGAGCAAGTAAACCAAAGGATACAATTTATCCCTTCCCGTCTCCACCATTTTTTCAGAAAGATCAGTAAGTCCATTCAACCTTGAGAACTCATCACTATGGCACATGTCAAAAATATACGTATCAAGTTGATCATGAAGCATCATAAGCTCAACCGGAGAAAATTCTTTGGGATAAAACTCGGCAAGACGAAGCAACTTTTTCTTGTCAAAACTAGAAAACTAGTCACGTGGATTCAAACATGCCACATAAGCAATATGCAACATCTTTTTCTATACTATACTCCAACCATGTAGGACATTTGTCAAACCACTTCCCAGTAAATCTTCATAGTTTTTTTCCAAATTGTGTTTGAGGGAATTGGTGGTCACGAGGCTGACAAGGACCTTTTTGCAAATATGCTCTACGAATTTGGTCTCGCTTATTAGGGTTATAATCCCCAATTGGAGGTCGTAAACCAGGATCTGAAGGAAGTTCAGACAAGTTGATTTCCACATGACTAGGGTCTGAATGAAGGTTGTCTGTCACATTAATTTCAATGGGAATAGAGTTTGAAAGGAGGACTGCCACATTAATTTTCACACGACTTTGTTTCGATGGTTGAGAGTTTTCTGATTCTTTTTCAGAAGGAGATATTTGTAATGGTGATTTTCGTTTGAAGTATCTCTCCATACTGTTACAAAAATAAAAAGAACATCTATATTAGCATGTGCATCTGAAAAGCCCTAAGCTCTCAATAAAAAAGCCCTAATAAAGTAATGTTTGGAACTTGAAATAAAAAAGCCCTAATTAGCATATCCACGGTAAAGATAAAAACTGATCCCCTTATAAATAATGGTTGGAACTTGAAATTTGGAATGGTAGGTGCACCGTCCACTCATTCAAATATTCGGACACGGGGGTGGCCGCGATGCCCACCGCATGTGGCTGTAATTGTCATAAGACCATCTAAAGCCGTCTGTTCTTTGATGGATGGGCCCGCATTTAACCTTAAAGACTTTTGCATCCGAACCATCCCCGCAGATGAAATTGAATTGAAATCCCATCCGGAAAGAATCTGACGGCCGGATGATGCACAGCAGGTACTGTGCGGTGACTGCTCCCAAATCCCAAATATTCAATGGTAGGTCCACTGATCCACATATAAACCCAATTTCCAAGTACCCAAGCTATTCAATTATTTTTATCCTCTGTGGTCCACCACTGTCCACATATACCAGAGAGAGAGATAGACTACGAGTCGGCAAAACAAAAGTGAGAAGATTTGACTAATACCTCACTCTGGTCTGCGGTAGTGAAGATTCGACAGTATTTCGACAAATACCTCACTGCGGTCTACAGTAGTGAAGGGTTTGGTCCGGTCGGTGACCGAGTCGGCAAACGGGCGACAACAAACGGTGACTGCAGATCGGAAATAGAAACGGTGATTGCAGATCTGAAATAGTAACGAAGTGATGGGCTTGGTCCTCCTCCTCTCTGGTCTCCAAATCTGTAGAATGAGGTTATTTGTTTTTGGTTTTGAAATAGATGTGTACGTGTGATTTTGTGAGAATATTAATTTTGTTGCTTTATTTTTATTTTTATATCTGTTTTTCTTAATTTGTAAAAGTTAAAAAAAAAATTCTGAAATTGAGGGGGGCACGTGACCCCACGTGCCCCTGTGTATATCCCTCCCTGTTTCCGGGTGCTGAGTTATGGGCACTTCGACTGGGGACCCTGTAGTGCGCAAAATGCATTATACGGTGTAGTGCTCTATATTCGGTTGTTCATTTCGACAATGCACAGCTCGGATTTAATTTAAACAATAGACGGTCAGATTAATCTGAGTTGTTCGTTGTCAAAATAGACGGTTTGATAATGCACTACATGATGTAGCGCGTTTTGCACACTGACCCTTCGAGATGGTCTCAAGATGGGCGGTAGAACTTACAATTTACAAGGAATTGCATGTGATTGAAAGTGATGCAAGCGAAGGTGTAGAACTTCTGAAACACGTACACCAATAGTAGGAACCATCCTCGAAGTACTTTGCTATGGCCTAATTGCAGGAGATTCATGGGTCCACGCAGTGTGGATGAAGTTGTACAAGTGTGGCGTGAAGCAAATCGACGTGCTGACTTTTTAGCGAAACATGCTCTATCTTTAAGTGATTTGAACAATCTTAATTTATATGCTTCTTCTTTATTTTATTTCGGAACAATTGTTCGACGATGCTTTAGGGGTTAAATACAATTGTACGATGATGATGTTGTAAATAGACATGGCACCCCTCTTCTTTCCTCAGTATCAATCATTTGATCTGTCAATATGTACTATGGAAGCAATTTTATTTATCGTACATACAATCCCAGCGAGATAAGCCTTAGGTGGGACTTGAATTTCAGAATAAAAGCAATCTCAAAGTCGTTTCTTAACTGACATAGGGTTGACAAATGGAATGTAATTAGGGGTACTGTCAATTTGAACCCATAGCTGATACCAAATCCAAATCCAAATCCACCCATTGATGAAATGAGTAGATCTGGGCTCGAATCCCAGTAGCCACACCAATTGCGGTGGGGTGATTTCGCTGACCATCTTCCTCATTACCCCAACCTACACAAGCAACAACCGTTAGTGCCTTGCCGGTTGGGCACTCCAACGCTCAAGTTAGCAACGAGAGAGAATATACAATGGAGAGTAATATTAGATCTAGCATAGTGTATTTACCTTTAGGGTCTACCCTTGATATTTATAGACTTCCAAGTACTTGCTCTCCAAGTTACGTGTGCTCACACACGCCGGTGACGTCATCCCATTAAACCGGGCAAATGGCCCTCCGTGAATCGCCAACCTCTTGGACAAGTATAGGTGACGCCACCCTCATCGCATTGGCCCGTGCCATACTTTCAGCCTATTTGGGCTCAGCACACCCCGGGTCTCTCCAACCGACCCATAACCTCGTGCGGATTTGTACCACTACACGAGTCTTAATTGGATCACTTAAAATGACCAATGGATTACGGAATAACCCACGAGAGAAAATCCTTTTCTGTAATTTCTTCTTCCTGGTCGTTGCTCTCCCTCTTTCTATCTGTCAGGCAAGAATCTTGCTCTCTCAAACTATTTGTATATCCATACATTGCGTAAGATTGAGAGACTTGCATTTACGTTTGATCGATACTAGTCTGATGCTTCGTATTATACTTAAAATGTATGGTAAGAAAATATAGCAAGTCTTTTTGGAACTTTTGGGGTCCTGAAAATGATATAGGCGTGGAGTGGCAGCTCAACACAGCCAGCAATGAATTGCATGAATTTGGCCTTGATAAGATTTTGGACAAGGACCCCAGAAATCAAACAAATTTAGTTTTACGTAAAGACTACATTACCCAAGCTAGCTTTGGAAAACTTGTTCATTACAAGACAATCATTCATTGTAACATATCATGTGGTTTTAGCTATGGCTTTAATATAGAGAGGGATTGCCGGATTGCTAATAGATGATGAGATTGATCTCCCAAATAAATTAAACTGCGTATAAACTAGTCTAAACACTTGAGTTATTAAAAAAAAATTACATGTCCCATGCTCTTCAAAGTTCTACAAGTACCGGAACATGTGTATTTTAATTGAATTTAAATTCTTCCTCGTATGGTTGAAATCTTGAATTTTCCACCACCACTAATTGCGGGTTCCACTGTGCATTTTTTTGTTGTAATATGATCCGCTTGTTTTTAGGGCTTGCAGAGTATTATGTTCACTAAAAAAAAAAAAGAATAGTTTGATCGGATATTGATAGGTATATCAAAAACTAAATTTTACTTTATAAAATGGATGGTCCTAAATTTAATCTTATAAACTAAAATTCAATCTTTGATATATCTATCAATATTTGATCAAGTTGGTTTTTTTTATGAATACCTAATCTAAACAAAAAAAAAAAGTCTGGTGGGACCCACACGCGGTGGTGGAAACCATAGAGCTTCCACCAGTACTTGCAGACCAAATTTAATTTCATTTTAAATATATGCGTGTTTTCCATATTCCCACATAATGTTCCAGCATCCACATTTCATCCGACAGATAAAATTTACCCTCCAAATCGGTATCTTCCTATACCTTCTGGATAAATATCCACCCAAATTAAATGAAAAAGATGATGATGATCTTCTATTCTGAGAGGAGATTGTTGTTAAAAGCTTCAACATACTCCATACTTCAGCCAGTCGAAGTAAAGAATATTTACAGTAATTCTTTACTACTTATTTATTTATTTATTTTTAACGCATGTGTTTGACTCTGCTTAACGCAAGGACCGGCGGATATACTAATGGGCAAGGGGGGTCACCTGACTCCGCTGGATTAAAATTTCCTACAGAGATATACATATAATTTTAGACATTTTAGTAATTTTGCCCAAACACCTTATATGCATTCGCTAGATTTTGCCCATGTAACATGAAATATTCACAACCTTACCCAAATGGTTCACCGAATCTCCCATAATCTTTTCCTTTTTTGTGTCCCACCATTTTTTTTTAACACATTCTCCCTTGTATGCAAAAATAATAAAAAACAGAGCATATAAGAGTATTTCTTTTTTCTTTTTTGTGCTCCCCTACTATTTTTTAACTCCCCTCTCTCTCTCTCTCTCTCTCTCCCTTTTTCATTGTCCCAAGTAACACGACATACCACTTTTGCTTGTACAGAGTGAATAGATCTCTTTTGATTTAATATTCTAATGTACTTTCTCCATCCCACTTTGACGGGGCGTTTGGACAACGGATTTGATTTTGGGTAAATTTGTAATGAGGGTGGATTTAAGAGTAAATTTGTAATGAGGACGGGCTCACCTCCTAAGAAGGGTGGATTTGTATGGTATTTTGAAAAGAGAGATTTGGAGGGTTGAAATGATAGGATAGAAGGACAAATGATTTAATTGCCCCCACTTTATTAATTTAATAAATAAATTTTATTAATTTCATTATAATTACAATAAATACATAATAATTAGACAAAATTTGAAATTAGGGCAGAAACATAGAACACAACTTAGGGCAAACATGAATTAGGGCAACTCTGAAATTGGGGCATTCACGAATTAGGGCAAACTCGAATGAGGAGAACCCTGAAATTAGGGCATTCACGAATTATGGCACATCTGAAATTAGGGCAGAGGATTCTCTGAATCAGGACAAACTCCAAACTATAGGAAAATTGTAAGTTGCAAACTCAGATAATCACAAAAACAAGATCGAAATTACACAAAAAAAAATACAAAACCCAGATCGAAAAAAATCACAGATGATTTAGGGCTAATTTCATATAAAAAAAATACCAAAAATTAGGGCATAACTAGTTTATATAGTCCCCTACAATACCTGAAGGAGATGAAAACGAGATCGTTATGCTAAACAATGGAGTCACCAGACTCACCACAGAGATTTCTTCTCAGTGACTTCCTCGTTGTCTTCTCTCCCTTCGTTGAAACCAAAAAAACACAGAACCCCAAACTAGTAGAATAGGGTACGAGAGAGAGAGAGAGAGAGAGAGAGAGAGAGAGAGAGGAGAAGAGGAGGATTTGGAGGGGTATTCTCGAACTAAAATAGCCCGGATTTGCCAAGTGGTGGGTTGAGGGAGGGCTTGGCAAATCCACCTTGTGGTGTATTTGGAATCCCTATAGTAATCCACTCCGGCCTCAAAAAAAGCTCGCCAAAGACTTGATTTGAGATAAGAATGGATTATAAATCCGGGCGCATGACAAATCCACCCTCTTCTCCGGCATCCAAATAGGCTATGATTGTCACCCACGAAAACATGCAATTTTCAGACAAAAAACAAGGTGTTTCATTCAGTTCATAATTTTTGAATTTTTTAACTAATCGAGATCTTTAATTTAGTACAAACTAAAAAAAAAATCATGTCCGAAAATACTTTAATTTTTTATCTGAAAAATGTACTTTCGTAGGGAACCATCCAAATTAAACTATCCTGTAGATTTTTTATTCCACTGATGATAAATTTTGAGTCCGCCTCAGCTTATACGTACGCACCTCGACTGGATGATCAAATCCTCCCGTTCATCAAAAGATAATGCCACGACGCCTTTGGCTATTTTATTTGTTACGTTATTTGGTCGTCTTGGCTTTTTTCTCAACTAGGCAATGCACCTTTTTCTTACTTTTTCTTTTCTTTTCAGAAGTTTTACGTAAACTAGCTAACCCTCTCCCCGTTTCCCACCCGGCCCCTGTTTCTTCAATATTGAATCTAGCCCTTTAACACTTTTTTTTTTTTTTAACAGGTCCTTAACTTTCTTAAAGAGACACTTTCTGTAATTTATATTGCAAACCAATACTCCTACTATACACTAGAAAAACGAGAGAATATATTCCCTATTCGCATTAATTCATTCACTACTTATAATAGCGCGGCAAACTAGCCAAGAAAAATTTTATTTGTTAAGTTTTTAGTAAGTTTGACGAGTTGACGTGGCTGAAGTTTGACTCAAACTCTAGTTTGTTCACGAACATTAACAAACCAAAATATCACACCTTTACGCTCGATGGGTCTAGGTTGCAAACAAAGTTTTTAGGGAAAATTTCAAAGAAAACCTTGACCTTTGACCCGATTTTCACATCCACACCTGAGCTTTTGAAAACGTTAATTAAACACCTGACATTTACCTTCCATTATCAATTTACCCCCTCCTCCCATTTCCTGTCCATTTGCTAACGGAACATCCTACATGGACTCATAGGGACCACTTTGGTGGGGTAGTTGATGTCTACGTGTAAGAGGCATAGGCAATTACCACCCAAAACTCACGTGAGAGCCACGCCCCCTCAAAATCGATCAAACCCATCATTCTAAACCCTAAATTCTTCACCAATCCAGAAATCCCTTTTACTCATCGTGTATATGAGATAGGGTTCTTGCATGCCCGAGTAAAATTGTGTCCGGAAATCGATAGTTTAAAAAAATCGTGTTCATTAGTGGCTGTTGGTGAGAGTTGTTGATGTTGTTTTTGACAATGGTGTGGGTTTTGAGAAGCCAACAAGGGGGACTACCGCATTATGGTAAGTTTGATTGGAAATTTTGTTTTCTTCAATTTGTGACATAATGGAGTTTTGTTTACTAATTTCCAAGTAATTACCCCCATTATTTAATTGTTGTTCATTTGTTCAATGATCATTTGGTACTTTTTTTCCAGTGTTGTTTATGCAATTTTGATTTTCTATAACCTAGATATTTTTGTTCAATTCTTTTACAGAACTAGGGTCAAATTATTTTAGTATTGAAATGCATCATGGGGGCTTTTGGGGTGGTAGTGGTCATGATTACATGTTGGGTCGTGTAAACTATTTTGACAAGTGCCACACTGATGAGTTATCAATATTTGAGCTATGGCATATGGTGAGGGAATTGGGATACGAATTCAAAGCCATAGATTTTTGTGTAAAGGTAGATGATGGCAGTGTTTCAAAAATTAAGAGTGATGCTCAAGTGTTATGTCACGCCCTCAATTTTTCAGAAGTACATTATAGATATATATATTCCACGTGGAGGTCAACACACTCCTTAGTCAAACCAAAGTTTAATGTCACAACAAACCACGGATGCCCCATGTCATAAAATAATATAAATAAGTACTTTAAATATTACAAAGCCTTTGTCAAAAGATAACATTTGAATAAGTTACAGAATCATCTTATCAAAACATTTTATATCCTAAGATGATGAAGTAACTCCTTTGATGCTCTTGAAATGTATGCATTCACACTCCATGCCACGGACTTCATGCTCCTCGCTGATCACCTGAAAATTTTTAGGTTGAGCTCACTAGCCCAGTAGGAAAACGTCTATCATGTCTAAATGTAATGAGATGCTAATGGAGTGCATGCAGCAAGATAGAGATTTACAAAGAAACTATACCCTAGGAAGCCACAAAGAATGAGAACAAACCCTCCAGAGTCCCATAACATCCAACCAAGATCTACTGACTATGCCGTTGTGTCCGATACGTACCCGATAACTCATGTGTACTCAACTCGCTTACATGATCCACGTGTCGTTTAGTTTGATCATCTTATCAAATTCCGGGCACACCTTATAGGTCCCGTGTCATTCCGGGCAAACCCCTTGTGAGGGCCCCGTGTCATTCTGGGCATACCCCTTGTGAGGGTCCCGTGTCATTCCGGGCATACCCCTTGTGAGGGTCCCGTATCATTCCGTTCATCTTTCCTTAGTATTTCACGTTCATAATGGTCCAACATCCATCAATCAATACTCGATTCCTAGTTGCATGTGTCAAACAAATGTCACCGATGTATTAAACGGGTATATCGTGTTCCGAGGAAACGCAAGATCACTAGTTAACCACAGATATGCTTCAGACACGTTTATCAATGAGTTTTAGAGTGGAGAGGGAGATTACATTGAGTTATAATCCAAGACGACACACCCAAGGTCACAGGGAAAAATTTCGTTTTAGGACCATCGGTATCAATACCAAGGAAAGATGGTATCGATACCTCTACGCACATCGGTATCGATACCAATAAATGACAGTATCGATACCGCTACACAGTTTTGAGATCAGAAGCTATGGGTATCGATACCAAGGAAGGGTGTATCGATACCCGAACGTTACGAGCAGATTTTTGACTGGTTTTCTCACGAAAATCACAATGGGGCTCAACCCAAACACTTCCAAGACCAAATTTGAGACAATAAGAGACACAATGGAGCTAATCAACAACTAATATGCATAGAATATCATCATAATCCCGGATCAAACATCAACCACAATCAAGAAATAGGAAAGATGAGTTTATTTGCAAGTTGAGAAGAAATTGGTCAAAGGGTGCTACAACACCCACAATAAACACCTTAATACACTTAGAAATGATAGAAATCCCCTACCTCAAGAGTGCTTGGGCTCCCAATGGAAGATTTTCAAACCCTAGCTTCTCCTACTCCAAGCTCTAAGCAAATGTTCACCTCCCGGAGCGAAACGAGCACAAACCAAGCTTGGAAACGCGTAGAGGGACTGATTTTAGTGAAGGGTTGTGAAGGATTTTTGGTGAATGGGTGAGGTTTTGCTTGGGAGAGGAAGAAAAAATGGGGGGGGAGAGAGGAGGAAGTATGGCTGTGGAAAAATAAGTGGGGGAGAAGTATTATCTCCCTCTTACACACTATACATATAAGCATTTCACAAAATTACACCCCGGGTCCAAACTTCACATGTGTAAACCAATTAAACCCCAATCAACACTTAACACAAAATGTCCTAACACTTAGTTATCTTTTATTTCATTTTATTTTAAAGAAAAATTTCTCACATTACTCTCTATTAATTAAATATTAATATTAATATTTTACGGGCCCTTACATGTTAGGTTTGAGTGATTTAGCTAACGAAAGCAGAGTGACGAAGGTGTACTCAATAATGGAGGGAGAGTTGGACAACTATATTGCCACCCAATTAAGTTAGTGTGTTGACAATGTGCCCACCCCACCATCCAAAAGGACCAAAAAAAGTGCCCTTAAAAGTTCCAAAATACTAGCTCAATAAGAAAGAGGACCACAACCAAAACAAAAGTGAACTCCTCTGTTAGGCCTGTGGTGACATCCCTGACCTCACTTATTTCTGGGACCACAAGTATTCCCATGGAAATTGGGGATAATGATAGGACAACGTTGGTCCCTAACCCAACTTCCAAGAGGGGTTCTAAGCAAACAAGTGTGGAGGATAAGGATATAGGTAAAGCTAAGGGTCATGTAGAGGCTGAAATAGGGGGGATACGAGTGATGAGTACGACTGAGATTCTAGTTTAGATACCAGTGACGAGGAAGTGTTTTATGATAGTGACTATGGGTTGACAGATGATGACATAATTTTTGAAGAAAATGTAGACAGGGATGAGGATTCTTGTGGCATGGGAAGTGTTCCTACTCATGGTGTTGAATATGAATCAATTATTGAAGAATTAGCAGATATTGATGGTGATTGTGCCTCATTAGATGAATTGGAGAGCCTTTTTACCTTCTCAGATGAAGATGGTGTGAAACCTAAAAAGAAACACCAAGTGTTTAATGAGAAAACTGACATGGCTAACCCAGTTTTCATGGTAGGCATGGAGTTTAAAAGCCACTCTCTGTTTAGAGATGCAGTGAAAGAGTATGCAATCAAGCATGGGAAAAGTATTAAGTTCTTGAAGAGTGACAGGGAAAAGGTTACGGTAGTTTGCAAGAAAGGATGCCCATGGGAATGATATGCATCATATGTGCCTGCAGATCAGGTGTTCAAGGTTAAGACAAACACACCTCACCACAAATGCATTAGATCTTATGATGTTCTTTGGATGAGTAGTAATTGGATTGTTACCAAGTATTGCAACAGGATTAGAAACAACCCAACATGGCCAGTGCCATCCTTGCATACCACCATTCAACAAGAGTGGACATGTAAGGTTGATATTCAAAAGGTCTATAGGGCTAAGAAAAAGGCTCTGAACATTATCCATGGGAGTGTAGTTAAGAAATTTGGACAATTGTGGGGATATGTGGAAGAGATTAAGCAAAGAAATCCAAGTACAATAATAAAGATTCAAGTGAAACCTGTTCTTGGTTCTCAGGAAATGGCCAAGTTAAAGAGGCCCTACATCTGCTAGGGTGCACTTAAAAAAGGGTTCCAATTAGGATGTAGGCCAATAATCGGATTGGATGGATGCCATTTGAAGGGCCCATTTGGTGGGATTATTCTTACTGCAGTAGGCATAAATGCCAATAACCAGATTTGTCCTTTTGCCTATGCAGTGGTAGGGAAGGAGAAATACAAAACTTGGCACTGGTTTTTACAACTCTTGGTGAAGACCTCAATATTGAAAACTCTGGGACATACAACTTTATGAGTGACAAACAAAAAGGGCTGGTTGAATCTGTAAAGAATTTGTATCCAAATGCTGAACACAGATTCTGTATTAGGCATTTGTTAACAATTTCAAACAAGACTTTAAGGGATTGGTTTTTAAGGACATCTTGCAGAAGGCCGCCAGAACAACCACTGTAAAGAGCTTTACAAGGGCAATCAAGGAGATGAAAGACACAGACTTAAGGGCATATAACTAGCTGTTAGAGAGGCCATTTGTCCACTGGAGCAGGTCATATTTTAGCTGTTACTCAAAATGTGACATACTCTGAATAACTTGTGTGAGAGCTTCAATTCAAGCATTTTAAGTGCTAAGGGTCAGCCTATAATCACTATGTTGGAAAGCATAAGGTTGATACTCATGGAGACTATCAAGAAGAAGAGGACTGCAATGATAAGGTATACTAGGGTTATTTGTCCTAAGGTGGTGAAAAACATAGACAAGCTTGTTAATAATGAATATGCTAAGGGGTGGATCCCTAGGTGGTGTAACAATGATGAATTTGAGGTGGCAAGTCCAAATGGGGTTCAATATAAAGTGAATCTTCCAAAAAAGCAATGGTTGTGTTCGTTTAATAGTTTTAGTTTAGTTTTGATGATGTCATTAGGTGTAATGAGTGAAGAGAGATAGAGAGAGAAATGAGAAGAATGATGATGTCATCAAAACTAAAACTAAACTGGGAAATGAACAAGGCTAATGTGATTGTAGAAAGTGGGAAATGTCTGGGATCCCTTGCATACATGCAATTGTAGCAATATGATTCAACAATTTGGAGCCACTTGACTTTGTAGATGACTTTTATAAGGTTGAGACTTATACGAGGACATATGATAATACCATGGGCCCAATCAATGGCAAAGACATGTTGCCATCCACTGATAATGTCTCATTACTCCCACCAAATGTTAAGAAGAGGGCTGATAGACCCAAAAAGGCAAAGAGGAGGGAACCTGATGAGGAACCAAAGGATCCATGTAGATTGGGCAAACGTGGCATTAAAATGACTTGCAAAAATTGTGGTAAGGTGGGACATAACAGAAGGGGGTGCAAAAACAAAGGTCAGGAAGTAAATGAGGGTGCTAGTGGTGAGCCTACTGTAAATGCTATAACCCAACTAGTTGCTGAGTCTGTTGTACCACCTCTTGTGAGTTGTTTTTTTTTTTGATCCACCTCTTGTGAGTTGTTAACTTCCATTTCTTTTCTTCATTGAAATGTTTTTGAATTAAGTCTGAAAATGGTCTTCACAATTGCATATATTGGTTAATGCAGGTTCAGGTAAGTGTACCAAGGTCATAACACCATGACAATGTACCAAGATAGACTGTGAGTTTCATTTGCAACGATGCAATTTTGTTTGAACTTTGAATTAAGTTTGAAAATGAAATTGTTAACTTCCCATTAGTTCATTTAAATGTTGTTGAATTAAGTCTTAAATGACACTTGCATAAATGGGTTAATGTAGGTTCAGGTAAGTGCAGAAAAAATACTAAGGTCAGAGCACCATGGCAGGAGACCAAAATTGACTGTGAGTTTCATTATGAGTTTTGTGCATGTTTTTTTTTTTGGCAACTGGATAACATTTCTTATGAGTTTTTATTATGCAAATAAAGAGAAGTTTTCCTAAAGGGAAGTGAAATGGAGGGACTTTTGGCAATTTGGCAACTGCAACTATTTTTTTGCAACTAGGGAGGGACTTTTGGCAAGTGGAACTTTTTTTTTTTTTTTTTGTATATGCCTCTGTAACTTTTTGTAGCCCTCTGTTTTTGTTGACTTTGCATAGTCATTGTAAAGTCAAGTGACTTAAAGATATTGAACCCACTGTTGTGGTGAATGTTTTGTTGACTATACATTCTAGAACTACTTGGTTGAATTGAAAGGCCAGTGAGCCCCCTGCTTTGGTATGCCTCCGCTTGTGCTTCATTTTTAGTTGAATTGTTTGTCCTCTTGCATACTAGGAAGTGCCCATTTCTTGTTTGGTTAAAATGCTGGGAAGAGGGCTTCATTGAGCCATTTCTTCATACAGTTGGATGCATGAGAGACTGGGAATGTGTTTCTACTGGCAATGTGTTTTTGTTTGCCCATCATAACAGAGTAAAATTAACATAACATAATACCATTGAACCTTCATTTATTAACCAGCACCGCATTAAGATTACAAACAAAATGGTTAGGTTACTACCACAACCTAAACACTACCAGATTTTTCATATCCCATAGAACAACCTATAAACATAAACACCACCACAAAACCTATCATTTTTTTACCCTTACCACCATAAAAACACATAGAAAGGCCTACACCACCACAGAGCCTACATCTTTAGGAACCACATACAAGCAAACATGACCCAGCTCACTGTTAGGGCGATCCAGAGCATCTTCTCCCTCTTCTTCCTCATTGATAGCTCATTCTCCATACTATTTCTCACCCTTAACAGCCCAGAAATTATTTGCACAGACCTCGCGCACATTGGGGGAGTCAAACCATTCAAAATCCTTGCAACTTTTATTGGGACGATCCACAAACCTCCTTCTAGGATTGACATTGGTCCAAGAAGTTTGAAGTACCCTTCGACTGCCACATGCTTGACAAGGGTTGTCCTTCAAGAAGTTGGTAACATCAGTGCCCCTAGATCTGTTGCAACGTCTCAACACTTCAAAGTTAGATCCCATTTTTTTAGGTTGACAATGGTGAGGACAAATGAGGAAGGGCAGGAGGAGGGGAGGACATGACTTGTTATAAATAGAGCAGGGGAGAGAGGGAGTGGTTTTGGCGGGATGAAGGGTTGATTTTCCTCTAAAATGTGTAATGAGAGAGAAAAAGGGTCCCACATGAGTCCAAGTAGGCTAGACATGAGTCCATGTAAGATGTTCCGTTAGCAAATAGACGAGAAATGGGAGGAGGGGGTAAATTGATAACGGAAGGTAAAGGTCAGGTGTTTAACTAACGTTTTCAAAAGCTCAAGTGTGGATGTGAAAATCGGGTCAAAGGTCAGGGTCTTTTTTTAAATTTTCCCAAGTTTTTATCATAAGGAAGAGGATCCAATGTTGTGACAGAAATTGAGTGGAAGATGCTTTGGGGTAAACTTTAGGCAAACTTTATCTTGATTTTTACCTTGAATATATACTCAAGGACAAAAAATAAATAATTATACATTTTAGTACTGTACGTAGTTGTACGAATAATAAATCCTAATAGAACAAAAAACAAAGAAATGTTCACAAATGCCCTTTCTGACCATATTCAACATATAATAATTAGTTGCAGTACTTAAACTTTTTCTCATAAATCATGATCATCAGCCAATAAATCTGTACATACAATTCTTTTTGGTACTTTGTGGAGCCAACATCCTTTACCTTGACTACTATTTTTAAATCTTGAAAAAACCGAAGAGGAAAGCACTTTCGTAATTTTGAACTTTTATATATGTACCTTTGCAATGGAGAGAAAATAGATTCTTCTCTCATCTTCCACTTCCAGTGGTAAAATAGAAATCGGGTCCCGTAGTGCCTTTGAACATTACACTGTTTAGTGCTCAATTTAAATGTTCAAAAATATTTTAATTGTACAAAATTATAACTTATCCCAACTTCAAGGAAGAATTTGGGTGCGTGTGTGGCATCAGGTGATATTTAACATAGTACTCGTAACGCTTTATCACAGCCGTCTATTTAAACAATCAACGGTGTGAATTTTAAGTAAGTTTTTATGGGAAAGAGTTAAACTCTTCAAGAGCAAAGTTCATTAAAATTTTGGCCGTCTAAAATATTTTTAGACGGTCGGAATGCACGTCGAGTATCGCCACGTGGCTACATGCACCCAATTTCTTCCCCTAACTACATGTAAACAGAGGGCAATGCTCCAAAGTAGAGGACAACTAATGCTCTCTCTCAACATTAGCCGGAGACTGGAGTGTGTTATTTTTTTTTAATCTTTTTCTTGTCATTTGTAATTCCATTAATGGACTTACCGAAGAAGAATCCATCTTAAAAATACAGAAGAGGAAAGTACTTTACGTAATTTTGAACTTTTATGTAGCTTTACAATGGAAAGAGGAGCAGGATCTTCTCTTATCTTACTTTGGGATCCGGGGCTTGCTGTTCGTGGGATTGGCAGGCTCTGCCAACCCTATCCGCGCTATCCATTTCGCTCATCAACGGTTCGAATTGTATTAAATAATGGACGGCTTAAATACACTTTGAAAATGTGAGATTTGAGTCATTGATGCGCGAAATAGACGGCGCGGATAGAATCGGTAGGCCGCTGATCTAAGGGGCAGCAGAGCCCCCAATTCCTTTCTTTGATAAAACAAAAAATGGGGCCCAGTACTGTCTTGGGCATTAAATTATATTTAGTGTTCAACTTAAGCTGTCCAAGAATATTTTTAATGGTATAGAAAATAAAGGAGGGAAAGTACTTTACTTAATTTTGAACATTTATGCAGCTTTGCAATGGAAAGAGAAGAACAGAATCTTAACTTATCTTACTGTGATAAAATAAAAATAGGATCGTTTCAGAAATAAAATTTTATTTCAACTAATTATATTTTACAAGACAGATTATTTCCATAGACTTTCGTAATAAATCAACTCAAAAGGGTTAAATTAGTCTTTGACTTCCGTCAATTTCTAGAACAACTTAACAAGATTAGTGCACAGTTTAAGAAGTGTTTTTTTTTATAACATGTGTCAAAAGTTTAATCTAGCTACATGTAAAGTGTAAACAGTGGGCAATACTTGAAAGTAGAGGACAGCTAATGCCCTAACATCGCCTTGAGCCTTTGATGGCAACTCACTTCTCTCTCTAGTCTCTCTCTCTCTCTCTCTCTCTCATCCACTCAATGCCCCTTAGGCCCTTAAATACCCCACCTCTCTGTTTATCCATCCATCTCTGCATTCTTCCTTTTCTCTAGACATTCCTCTCTCCCTTTTGACAATTCTCTACATTCATCTTTGCATTGTGTTTTTCTAAACAAACCATGGGCTACGATAGGCTCGGATCCAACGAGCCTGGTGGCTCTTCACGACGCGAGCCACTCCCAAACCTCCTCAATGATGCCACGTCAAGGCCACCATCGTCTCAAACTACTTCCAGGCTTAAAAACCTCCTTTTATTCTTCTCACTCCTCTTCATTGTCGCTTCCGCTGTCTCCGTGGCACTCCTCTTCGGTCTCCGAACCACACCCTCGGAAGAATCCAATGCCCCAATTCGCGGCAAGCCCACAGTAGCCATATCCCGAACCTGCAGCAAAACTCGTTACCCGACTCTCTGTGTCAACTCACTCCTCGAGTTCCCCGGCGCGGTCACGGCCGGGGAGCGAGATTTGGTTCACATTTCAGTTAACATGACTCTCCACCGCTTCGGAAAGGCACTCTACCTCTCGTCGACCATAAGTAACGTCGCTATGGCCCCCCTCGTGAGATCTGCTTACATGGACTGCATCGAGCTACTGGACGACTCGGTCGACCAGCTCGCACGATCACTCACCACCGTGGAGTCGACTCAGGACGTGCTGACCTGGCTCAGTGCCGCCCTAACTAACCAGGTAAGATAACAAAGAATCATATTTATGATTTTATGCTTTGGGTAAAAAATCAAAAATAATTTTTTTAAAAATAATTTTTTTTTATTCAAATTTTTGATGCAAAATTAATGAATGCAAATTTTTTTTGAATAAAAATAAAATATTTTTAAAAAAAATCACTTTTTAATTTTTTACTCAAAGCACCCCAAACTCAATTAGTGGGAGTTTCCCTAAAGCCCCAAAGACCCTTGAAGTGCTAAAAATGGTTAATGACGTGAGCACGGACGGCTTGAAGTGGGGCACGCGTCCGCTCAAAATTATACTCCCTCCGTCCCTTTTTAAATGTGTTACTTGGGATTCTGTGCCATTTTCAAAGGCTTATAACTTTTAATTTATAATAGCTTTTATGATTTTGAAAATTTTGTATAGTAGAAATAATTAAGATCTATCAAACAAGATCCATAATGCATATGTTTTGAGGTTCACATTAAAAGTTATAAGCCGTTGAAAATGGCACAGAATCCCAAATAACACATTTAAAAAGGGACGGAGGGAGTAATATATATATATATATATATATATATATATATATATATATATATATATATATATATATATATATATATATATATATATATTATTACTATTATATATGTTTGACATAATTATGTAAATAATGCTACATTTAGTGTGCATATATATACATTTAGTGCGCATATATATATATTTGAAAAATAAAAATAAAAAATTAATTTTATGCTTCAACTTTTGTTACCGTTTCATTCATAATTATTAGTTTATAAACTGTTTCGTTATTTGAAGATTTATTGCTTGATTTTCTTCATTTTTAACCTTCATAGGGGAGTGTTTTTTTTTTATAAAAAAAGTCATTAATAAAATTATCTCTATCATTATAAAGTTGCGTCAATATTAATGTAAACCACACTCTGAAAGTTGTCAACCACACTCTAATTTTGCCGTATGCTCATTTTTTAATATTTTCTGTAAAAAAGGGTGAATTATAAATTTTATAGTAAACAATGAATGTCTTAATTTAGCCAGTTTGTTGACTAGGAAAAAATTTCACAATTGTGATTAATATGGAGTCGCCATTAGGTTAGATTCCTGAATTGTTAGAAGATCGACTGATCCGTTTCGAAATTCATATTTAATCGTTTTTGCATTTTTAGCACTTTCGAAAACTCTAGCCACCTCTCTCTAAATTGAAATTCAATCAGTTACTTCGGGATGACGTTTTTGGAATGTTTTAGTAAAACATCGGATTGCTTATTTAGATTCGATTAGAGCCGAGGTCAAAATCAGCCTGTTTTTTTTTTTTTTAACAAATCAAAACCAGACGCTCAAGTAATTTTTGGGTGGTTGTTGTTTTGTAGCTTTTTAATGAATGATCTAATTTCTTTTAGCTGCTTTTACCAAGTTTTAGAGACTATTTTTGGTGATTTTGTTTTGATGTAGATGTGAAGTTTTGTTCCAGTGCTGTTTCTGATATTTGGAAAATTGTTCTTTAATTCATTTTGGCTCTGTTTGGAATATGAGGAAAGAAAAGAAAAGGGAAGAAGAATAGAAAATTTTATCTTTTCTTGTTTGGTTTGGAGAGAAAGAGGAGGGAAAATATAAAAAAAAAATAAGTTTTGTGAATAGTGAAATTTTTCTCCTATTTTCCTCTTACTTTCCTCTCATTTTATTTTCCTTCCCTTTTTCTTTCCTTCCTCATGTTCCAAACAGAGCCAAAGGAATGAGTTAGTTTCTTGTAGCTGATTTTACCTAGTTTTAGAGACTATTTTAGGTGATTTTGTTTTGTTGTAGATGTGGAAGTTTTGTTTTGGTGATATTTCTGATATTTTGACATTTGTTCTTTAATTTTTAAGATTTATTCTTTTCTTTTTTTGGTAAATCGGAAATTTCTTAAGATTTATTATGCAAAGGCTCATTTTCATCCTTTTATTTTGATTATTTTCGGGATATATTTTTTATCTGGTAGAGTGTTTTAAGAGAAATGTGCATAATGTATTTTGCAACCTATGTACTCCCTCCGTCCCTTTTTAAATGTGTTACTTGGGATTCTGTGTCATTTTCAATGGCTTATAACTTTTAATTTATAATAGCTTTTATGATTTTGAAAATTTTGTATAATAGAAATAATTAAGATCTATCAAACAAGATTCATAATGCATATGTTTTGAGGTTCACATTAAAAGTTATAAGCCGTTGAAAATGACACAGAATCCCAAATAACACATTTAAAAAGGGACGGAGGGAGTAATATTTAGGAGATATGTACAAAATACATTATGAGGGTGTTTCACTAACTAGTTTTTTTCAAAAACCGAGAAAGATCATTATCTCACAATACTTACATAAAAATGTGTGGACATAAAAACCAAAGCAGTTTTAAATCAAAACTCTCTTAGAAGAGAATTTGAGAAGTCAAAAAACTCTTCCCATTTCTAATGTCAAAAAATTAAAACTCATTCTCATAGAATGCATTTTGCGATTTCCAAATAGCCCCATGCTATATAATTACCGCTAAAGAGATTTTAATTTATTCCTAGTAGTAGTGCCTTAATAACTGCTCATGTTTTTGTTTTCTCAACATTTTTTTTTTTGGTTAGTGAAAATTTTCTTCCTATTGCAACAGGACACGTGTACGGAGGGATTGGCGGATGTGAGGGGGTACGTGAAGTATAAGATGTCGCAGCAACTGCGAGATTTGTCGCGCCTAGTGAGCATTTGTCTGGCGATTTACGCGGCGGCCGGCGGCGATGAGGATTTCACCGGGATTCCGATCCATAACCGTCGGAGGAGGCTGATGGCAACGCCAGAAAATGCTCATCAGCGGTTTCCAGAGTGGTTGAGTCGCAGAGACAGAATGTTGCTTAATATGCCTGCGGCGGCGATACAGGCCAATATAGTTGTGGCGAAGGACGGTAACGGCACGTATAAGACGATTGCGGAGGCGATTAAGAGCGTGCCTGATTACAGCAATCGACGAACCATAATTTACGTCAAAGCAGGAAGGTAAGTCCCCACCTTCCAGAAATGATTATTACTCCTAACACTCAGTAATTGTAATTATAATTCTCCTACGGACACAAAAATAAGTACACCAAGTAATAATTCCCGGGTTGGCTAAGTTCCACTTTCCCGAAATGATTATTACTCAGTAAGACAATTGTAATTGTAATTCAGTACCGACACAAAAATTAATTAAGTAATAATACTCCTAGGATTGGCTCGGTGTTTTTTGGATGAAATCGGAATTTGTTTTCTTCTAAGGTCTCGTATACTCTATTAAATTTTTGTTTTTTGTAATTTTATTGCCACCTCGTCAGCATGTAAAAAAACTTGAAGGAGAGATTATGCAAAAGCGGGCTTTAAGGAATTTGCATTACCAAAAATAAATAAATTACTCGTAAGTGAAACTCCAAAGCCTTTTAGTATAATAGTAGGAGTAATAATCTTCGCTTTTAAACTTTCATTTGAAAGAGAAAAGTCAAGATTAAGCACCGACCTTTTTTCCAGAACATGAAAAGTGATTGGTACAACATTGTTAGGAGTACTTTGTAGTAACATCAATGATCATGTGACTACCTGTTTACTCACGTGAGTTGGTTACTTTATTTCTTTCTATAAAGAGGAAAAGAATGATGGAATTAGGGATTGGGACCTCTCCTTAAGTCCTCATCCATTTGTTCACATTTCCTTATTTCTCAATTCATTTTACAGTATTTTGCTGAGTTATTTATTTGAGAATTTGTCGGCGGGAGTAATTAGCCCCCCTGCGCCTACAATATTTACGTTTAAGGTGGTTTTGAATTTATGTTAAATAAATTACCAACAACAACAGGTACGAGGAGGATAATTTAAAGGTGGGGAGGAAAAAGACCAACTTGATGTTCATAGGTGCCGGGAAGGGTATAACGATCATTTCGGGAGGCAAAAGCGTAACGGACAACATAACGACATTCCGCACCGCATCATTTGGTAAGCTCCAATTATAGAAGTGATCAGTGTTATTTACTAGTAATAAATACATAATTAAGTGGTCTACTTTTGTTCTAGTAATTGATTAAAAAAGGAACACTCGGATTAGACATAGAATTGGGGTTGGTAGATTCTTTTCTTATCATTTAACTTATGAACCACTTTGATCGACCAAACTGTCCTTTTCCAGCCCTAATGTTTTTTCTTTTATAACTACTACTTCACTAATTACTTCACAGACTAAAAAATAAAGTAATATTAAAGTAACTACTACTTCACTAACTACTACTTCACTAATCATCCAAAATGCGATCAGACGTCTGAGGGATGCTCAGAACCGTGCACAACACCCTCGGATTCCAACACATTGAGTATACAACAGTACTGGACATGCAAGTTTTTTTTTTTTTAATGGCAATGCATTTATTTTAATGATATATCTAGGTTTATTTCACTTTTTGGCCCCCCCCACTTCAAACATTTTCTCCTTTACAGCTGCTTCCGGAAGTGGTTTCATTGCTCGGGACATGACATTTGAGAACTGGGCCGGACCCAGCAAGCACCAAGCAGTGGCCCTACGTGTCGGTGCGGACCACGCCGTGGTTTACCGCTGCAACATTATTGGATACCAAGACACGCTTTACGTCCACTCGCAGCGTCAGTTCTTCCGCGAGTGTGAAATTTACGGGACAGTAGACTTCATATTTGGTAACGCGGCAGTAGTATTCCAAAACTGCAGCATGTATGCCCGAAAACCCATGAATTTCCAGAAGAACACCATCACTGCCCAAAACCGAAAAGACCCTAATCAGAACACTGGTATATCGATCCACGCGTGCAAGATCGTGGCCACATCGGATCTCGAGGCATCGAAAGGGAACTTCTCGACGTATCTCGGCCGTCCTTGGAAACTCTACTCGCGGACAGTGGTCATGTTATCATATATAGGCGATCATATCAACCCTCGAGGGTGGCTAGAGTGGAATGCAACTTTTGCACTCGACACATTGTACTACGGCGAGTACATGAATTATGGGCCGGGCTCTTCAGTGGGCCAACGGGTCAAGTGGCCAGGATATCGAGTAATCAATTCGACCGCGGAGGCCAGCAAGTTCACTGTTGCGCAATTTATTTTCGGGTCGTCGTGGTTGCCATCGACCGGGGTGGCGTTTTTAGCGGGTTTTGGGTAATATTTGGGTTGTGATTCTCTGTAAATTGTTTTGGACAGTCTATAAATGTGCGAAAGATAGCCCGCCTATGGTTGGGCTCGTAGTCTCTCTCGCTCATTTTTTCGCTGTCCAGACATGTTAGATGGGAGAGAAATCATTTTCTTAAAATTAACTACAACATGCCGTATATATATGTATAGGGGTCAGTGATGATCCAAAGCCACATAATGGGCTGGGGGAATTCTGTTTTTATTTTTTTTAATGTCAATTCAATAAGTAGCAGAAATGGGGAATTTAATAGTAATGTAATTTGGTTTTATTAATTTGTTCTGTTCCTGTAATTGCCTATGGAATGTCAATATGTCATGGTCTCTGATTGCTGGAAAAACAATAGTATTTATTAAATGTGATAATGAGAGGGCAGCAATGTAATTGACTTCTCATCATTTTTTACTCGTGAATGTGTGTGCTTTTTTTGATGTGGGGCATGGGTTCAATTATTTTAGTCCACTGTCTGTTTCTGTCGGTCGCTCAATAGAAATAAAATAAAATAAAATGAAAAATATTTCAGGCCTATGGATTTTCACAGTTTATGTTACAGGCACATATCAATAGTTTATACTTCCTCCGTCACATTTTACATCTCTTACGTCACATTTTAAATATCTCTTACGTAAAGTCGTGTCATTTTTTATTTTAAAATAAAATGTATTTCTAAATTTTTTTTTCCAAATTTTTTTACGCCATTCAAAAGTACTTGTTGAGACGTTTTGAACATCAAAAGTACTCGTTGTCATCTTTTGAGCAAGGCAAAAAAAATTTAAAAAGTAATTTCAGAAGTATTTTATTTTTTAAAGCCAAAGTAGCCCGGTCTCTCGTAGGGAATATTTAAATTGGGACGGAGGGAGTACAAATTACCGCTGCTTTTGGTGTTCGCGTTGGTATGGATATTGCATTTGTAAAGGTTAAAACAAGAAATCTGATAGACTACGAAAAAATTATTGAATTTTCCCCCGGTTCCTTTTTTTTGCGTGTCCATTTTCACTATTCACAACACCTCAAAATAATTGTTTACATTTTCAAATATAACATATTTATATATTCAATATGGATATTGTTTGATAGTTCTCAAATTTTAAGTACTTTTTTATTGGCAGTTGGATCCAAGCACGGGTGTAGTGTTGCTCGGGCACTACACCGTGTACACTGTAGTGTCTTCATTCAACCATTCATTTCGATAATGCATAGCTAAGATTTAATTTAAGCAATAAATAATTTAAATTTGTGAGGTTAAATTAAATCCAAACCATCCATTGACGAAATAGACAATCAGATGAAAGCGCTATATCAAAATAAATGGTCGAATGAGAGCACAACACCGCGTAATGCTCGGCGCACTATAGGGTCCCCTAAATTTGATGGTTCCCAACATGCATGTGGATAGTTTCAATGGTCAAGACTCTTGACTCAAGAGAGATGATCTGACCCATTAATTGCAGCAACCCCTACTGTTTGTTAGCTGTCCTTGCATATGTGGAATTATCTCTCTTTTAGTGCGGTTTGCATTTTTTTTTTATCAGAAAGAAATGTTCACATTTAAAAATACCCCAGCGGCACTTACACAGAATTCCATCCACAAATACACTGAAAAGATCTATTTTCAACATCTATCTCCAAACCACAAAGAGATAAACAAACAAAGCACAGAGTATGAGAGCTATCTCCAACATCTAGACGTGAGCCCTAGGCTCTGTAACACATACTGCAAGACGCAAACAGGTCGAATATGTAAAACAAACTGGGCCGAAGCCTGGTTTAGTGAGAGTCACCGATGAGGGAGAGAGAGCTCCTTATGAATCGTCTAGATTCCATGGGTTTGCATTTGGTCCATTATGCACGTCAAAAATAGATTGAAGATAAGTAATCCCTCCATTTTAAATTGCTTGTTCTCTTAAACTATTTTTGGATGTTCCAAATTGTTTGTGGTCTTTGAAAAGTCAAAGCAAAATTTATTCAATCTTTCAAAATAACCCCTTACGAATAACAATCATTTCACTCAATAGTTGAATTATATCAGCATTGTTGAAAATTAATTAATCTGTTTAATGTGAACGCATTTATTGAATACAGTTATTGTATGTCTACTTAAAATGTTGGAATTCTAAAAAATGACCAGCAGTTTGAAACAGACTTCAACATACGAGATAAAATGGTTTTGAATATACAAAATGATATCATGAGTTTAATAGAAGTTCATAAAGGTTATTCCAAGTAGTGAGCTATTTTCAACGTTCAAGATGAAATAGCTGGTCAAAAAGGTTGATTGAGTGATTCCACTCGGACCTTCTTTTTCTTCGTAGTGCCTCCAGTTGGTGAAGGATCAGGATCAGGATCAGGATCAGGATCTTCCATTTGAGTCTTTGAAACATCACTCAATAAAATCATGGTGTTTAAAGCTCAGATACCAGATTCATGGAGCCGTGCACAAATACAATTCTCCCGAGTATTAAACATATCACAATTGTCCAAGAACAGGAGAGTACGTAAAACAAATCAAGCATGCAAACATACCAACAATGGAGGGTATTCCGTATTCATATAATCAAACGTTTCAATCAAATATCAAGTTTCTGTTTTGCCTCTTTTTCAGGGTTTGAAGTTGTTCGGTTTGGAGCTTTCCGCTGGTCCCTTGGGACCATATTTTGTCCTGAAAGTAACAACTCCTCGATTTGGACAAATTCTTAACACTTCCCTTGAGGATAATGGTGAGTTGGTGACACAACCAGGCAAAATATTTTCAAAAATCACCACACTTAAAGCAATAAGGCAGTGGAGGGTTCACTGGACATGCACACTACGACGTTTTGTGCAAAAACATATGACAGAATCATGCATGCATTCGGAAATTGAATCATTATTCACTAATTTAGGTGATCTGAGATTTCATTGAGAGGCCAAAGAATCACCATTCCATTATTTCCATACCTGCCCAAAATCATTCCAGCAAATAAAAAAAAATACCTAAATTCAGCAAGTCATAGGTCAACGTCAAACAATATACAAATACGTTGATGATTATCCATAGCTTAGAACTGGATGACGAGAGCAAAGATGTAATTTATGCAGTGGAGGTGAGGAGATAAAGAGCTGCTTGCAACTCCCTTTTTTAAATTTTTTTTTTATAGGCATAGACTACTTAAAATCTCTTTTAAGGCCTCCTTTGGCTAAAAAGAAAAAATTGGTTTTTTCGTTTTGTCTTTTATTAAAAAAAATTGCATTTTTTAGTTTTGCGTCAAGTTTTCATGGTTTATGGATTCCTCTCATCAAGATGAATCCAAAGAGTATAAAATTATGGTCGAAACTATTTTTTTAAAAGCCAAAATTAAACCAATAAACTGGTTTATTTTCAGCTTTATTCAAAAAACTATTACTTTTGATCATAATTTTATACTCTTTGGAAGTTTGGATTCGTCTCATAGAGACGACGAATCCATAAACCACGAAAACTAGACGCAAAACTAACAAATGCAAATTTTTTTTGAATAAAGACAACGAAAAAAACCAAAAAAACATTTTTTCTTTTTAGCCAAAGGATGCCTAAGCCTTAGGTTGCGAGGTTAAGATACTGCACTAGGTTAAACTACATACCTAATAATATTGCACAAACAAAAAGCGAGGCCAAGTTAGGATTTTTTTTTTTTTTTTTGTGTCAATCGATAACAATCTTATTGATCAGTTCAACTGAGAAAATCAAGAGAGGCCTTTCTATGAACCCAGTTTGGGAAATTCCCTCGCCAAGATGTAGAAAGATCTAAGGATAGGGCATGTTTGGCTATAACATCAGCCACCCTATTATAGGTACGAGAAACAAAATTAAAGCAATAGGAATTAAAAGCTTTAGCTAAATTAATTGAGTCTTTGATGATCGCCTCCAAGCAGGTCTTGACATTCATTCTCCCTTGCAGCATATTGATTTTATTTTGAGCGTCACCTTAAAAAATGTAGTCCTTTTCCGAGTTCCTGAGCATCGAAAATACTGCCAATTTAAAACCCAATGCTTCAACCATTTCCGCTGAAGTAGCATTAAAAATAGAAATAGCATCCACGGATACAATCTGACCCAAAGCTTCACGTACCACAAGTCCTACACCGCCTTTACGTAACACCCAAGTTAGGATTTGTTTCGGTCTTTTAATCCCATTTTTTAAGAGACAATACGAAAGATCAAAATGAACTTTGCAAGGAGACGTGCATTTAATACAGGGATTAGGTTAGAATTCTCGAGAAAAGGACCAACATTAAAGGACCGAGTGAGTTAAAATAAGCCCCAAAACCAAGTCATTTGGGGATAACGATCCACAGCTTTCGTTCAAATCTTACTCTTTTTTTTTTTTGGTGCACAAGAGGGCCTAGACCCTGAGAAACATAGCACTTGCCGCAGTAGTTCGAGGAGCTCCAAGACCATCACGGTCGTTGCATATATCATCCAGCACTTCTAATGGCACTTGAACAAACACTTGCTCACCTTGATCCAATTGAAGACCCAATCTAGCTAGATTATGCGCACAACTATTTGCCTCTCTCCAACCAAAATTTAAATCTTACTCTTAAATCTCAATCTTGTGGTTGGTGATGGGGGTGGTACAGGATAGGGGTTCACACAAGATAAAAAACGATAGGACCATGAAGTCCAATATAATGCACATTACATACAACCCATAGTTCATGAAAAGATGATAACACCATCCATCCAATCATAAAACGTACTATCATATGCTCATTATATGTTAATTACATCTATGTACTCACTGCGGGGGACTCACGGGGGCAAGTTCATCAAGATGGTGATCCATGATCAGGGAAACAGATTCAAGGAATGCTGCTTCGCTTGTTCCAGGGAGCACAGCCTCTTTTGCTTCTCGAACAATCTGCTCAATCGCAGATTCCTTCTTTAGTGTTTCCCTGCACATGATGCTTCCAATGGCAAAGGGGGTGAGTCCTCTTTCGGCGCCTTTCTTTAGAAGCATGGTGGAAATGCTAAGGGTGCGAGCGCACTCAAGTGGTAGGTCCCAGCCGTGAAACTTCAGAATCTCGATATCTTGTTCTGCATCCAGCGATCTTATGTAGTCAAGGGTGTCGGATGAGTAAGCTTGGTGCGCTTGAGGCCAGTAGAGCCAGTCGAATGTGCAATCTTCGAACTGCAAAGAGTAGATCAATAATGAGAGAGCAGAGAGAAAAATTCTCAACGGTGAAGGCCTAAAACTTGGGTGGAAAGGGTTTATGTCCCTGATGTAATGCAAAACTTAAGATAAATGGACAACCAATCTCATTGAAGACCAGAGAAATTATTTCATTAAACAAGGACGAAATCAATCTACAGAAAAAGTTCATGATTTGACAATTCATAATTCATTTTCAACTGAAAACTTACATATCCCAACTTTACTGAGTGACAACGTTATAACATCTTGATAAGGAATCAATAAAAGTTGTGAGAAATAATGAAGTAATACATTATGTCCCAGCCAAGATTTGATTAATACGATTATGGATGATGTATACCCAAAAAATCTTCTGCATAAACATTAGTTGTGCAGCAGATAAATATATAACATAATTGTCGTTAAATGTGACTAAATTGCCTGCTAGTGCAAACACAGGAATTCCATATGAAAAATGAAAACAGAATGATAGAACAAAATAGCCTCATGATCAATTTGAAATCAAATACACAGTAAAGAAGAAGATGAAAAACTTACATTCTCAGGCAGGCAGTAACCATGATCAATTGGTATAAGCACAATCCGACCATCTTCACCGTATTTCTGAACCAAAATGTTGCCAGCATGTCTATCTGCATTTGCCAACCTGATATCCAAGACAGATATCTTGTGAACCTCATCCACAGGAAAAGCACGAGGACCCATGTCCTCACAACTTCCACAATTCTTCACAAACTTCTGCAGTGACCCAATTTTAATGTTCCTAGACGTGCACTTGTATCCTTCTGGGTAATTGAATCCTCGATGCAAGCACTTGATCATAGTCGTTGGGGGAACCCCAGAAAATCCCTCGTCCTCATTGTTAAACGAGCGGTGTCCACTCCTTGGGTGATCCAATATGTATGCCGCAACTTCTCTCAAAGCCCCTTCACCTACTCTCGTGCCCTTCTTCAACCCTTCCCCATCCATTGAAACCGGAAGCCCCCTAGGGTTATTCACAGCCATGGGCTCCTCATCAATTGGCTTAAAAACAGAGATATATTCCAGACCTAATGAATCTTGCATCAAATAAGCACCCCCTGATCCCTCTGAAGACATTATAGGTTGGTTACCTCGTTCTAACCCATTAAGAGTAGATTTAATTAGCTGTTTAATAACTAGTGGCAATTCAATTTTGGGATTGACAATTAAGGGTTCCAAAACGTAATCCCTTTGAAGTGGCTTAGGTATAAGCTCTTTTTCCCTATCTAGCACACAACCCTCCGTCTCATCCAACTTCAATGCCACAATTGAAACCTCAAAATCCTTTCCCACAGGTTTAGCCCTAACTTTTGCTGACTTACGGATCACCAAGTGGAGAACTGCATCATTATTTTTGCAAATATCATCTATAAGTCTCTGATCTTCAAGCTCCTCACCATCACAGATTAACTCTTGTTCTTCTAGATCAAGAAAACCTTTCCCTTCCTTAGCAATTTGTTGCTTCACATAGCCTATGTTTCTCTTTCTCTCAATATGGAATTTGAATTCCTTCCCACAAGTGGTACGAACAGTAATAGCTCGAAGATCAGAGAGCCGAACGATGAGATGTAAAACATTTCCTTCGGTGACACCATAGTCCCGGACAAAGGAATCTTTTCTAGCCAGTTCTTTGCCTTCAAAGACCAATTTTTGTTTCTTGACAAAAAATCCTTTGTATGACTGGATCCTAAGCTTAACAGAAGCTATTGAATCTGATTCCAAAATGCGAATTGGAATCACAGATCCAGCAACAGTTAAGTAAATCCAGATTGACTCCCTCGACCAGGGATCGTGTTGGCCAGAGAAATTCCAAGACTCTTCATAAACTGGACTAAGGGCAACAAGGGCGATTGACATTGCATCAAAAGAATTTCAGGACCTTTGCAACCTACATAACAAACTGCAGGATTGAAAACTGAAGACTTGCAGAAAAACACATCGATAATCAAACAATAGACCTCCAAAAAATTAAAAATAGCAAATCAACACGAACTAGATCCAATTGTGAGTCATAACCCATAATTCAGAGGTTTGCTCAAATGTGAACAGACCCAAATCAAAGGACTTAACGCAATGCCTTCAAGATAAATAGTAAAAAGTTCCCACCATTAAAGAGAAAAGATAAATGAAGTGTCTGACCCAAACCCTAACGAAGAGCAAGAAAGCATCACAAAGAATAGGGATTTTCTGGAGTCAATTTTAATTTTAACTTTTTGCAGAAATGTGAACAGACGCTTCAAGAGACGATTTCAAATGTTTCCCCACGCTATTAGATAAAGAAATGAAGCCCCTAAACCAAAATCCAAATAAGAGAACGACAGTATCACATGAAGACTAGGGGTTTACTCGAGCCAACTGCTAAATTGCCGCTAATGATCAAAGCATTCGATCCAAACTCAAACCCAAACACACAAACAGCGGCAATGATGTATGAATTAGGACATAATACTTCCGGATTAGGAAAATCAACTTCTGGGTTCTAAACGAGAAAGTCAGGGGACAATTTTCCTGAAAATGAGAAAGAAAAATGTGCAACCTTACCGAACAGAGTCAATGGGAAATTGAAGGTACGATCGGAGGCCGGATAATCATGAAATGGGTCGATCAGGGAAATCAACCCAAAATCCATGTTTATCTCTCATCAGGAGCTGTGACTTCTGTCCCAAGTTCCAGAAGCTTGTATAGAGAGAGAGAGAGAGAGAGAGAGTGATGAGCAAGAAGGGAGAAAAGGATTTGGATTTTCTCTCTCGACTCTGTCGAGGTTTATAAACATTTATAGGCCGTGTGGACCGTTGACGGATTATGGGCCTTTCTTGACGGCGTTAGAGTAGTGACACGACAAATGGCCAAATTGAACGCTTTCGAAAATTCAGATATACTTCACCAACGCTGAAGCTACTAGTGGATTCAAAAACAATCTAACGAGCACGCACGTTGCGTGCATCAATGCACAGACGGTAAATTATAATTGTCCATAAGTTTTTTTAACGGTTGAAATTTTAAATAACTTATTCGCTCAGCGAGTTTAAACTTTGTGCACGAATAATTTATTTAAAATTCGGACCACTAATTTCTGAAATGGACAGATAAGATGCGTTGCGTGTATTTATCGCACCCCAGTGCACGTACCCATAGCAAGGTTGCTCGTAAATGTCTATGCACAGATCACGTACTCATACAGATTACATTGTGAGGTTTGCTTTGAAATTTCTTACGAATAATTCGAGCTTTTCATTAATTTTAAAACATTTTTTCAAATTGTCACGTGAAAACAACCTCCAATCGAATATGTATGAGTGTTTGATCTAATTTTCTAATTTTTGATTGAATACATAAGTCCTGAATACTTAATTAAATTAGATTAAACATGTATGATGTCTTTTCATTTTATCAAAACTAAATTTTATCTCGTAAAAATCCATTCGAGAAAACAAGGCCATGACGTGCCAAGCAATCACCGGATGTGCAAGTAAAGAGAAGGTGACGGGAATATGTAACGGACGGCGGTTCTACAAAGGAGTGATGACGTGTTAATCATCTTATTAAGTGGGGTTAATTAATTCCAAGCATCGTTTTACTTGGCTACCTAGACTTTTTCCGCGTTTCAATGCCTTAATCCGCTAAATGACTACAAATCTGCATCACCCTGCCAATTACATTTTGCCACGTCCACTGAGAGAGATTCCCTCCTCCACTCATAGGACAAGAGTCCGTACTGTACGTTAGGTGCATGGCACTATGTCATGCATTAATTTATCCTGCCGTTCGTTTTTGCGAAAATGCACGATTAGGATAAAATCAAAGAAACGACTCTCACACGGGATTGGATTTGATCCAAACCGTACATTTTCGCGAGAGATGACCGGATAAGTACGTGCCATACACGTAGTGCACAATAGGATCCCCAATCCATGCGTATACATGCTGCATACTGTGGTTTTGGATTTCCGGTGAAAAGGAACACAAAAAACTTCAGAAAATCGAGATTCAGTGTTGTTATAGTTGTTAAGAGCAGAAAAAATTAGGAGCTGTTCCACCATACTTCCATTTTGTTTACGCGTTCTCCTGAAGGTTGGCTATGGTTGCTAGGGCCATCCCCAATTTCGAAAAACCTAGGACCATTTAGTATCCTTTTTTTAAAATTTTTTTTTATACATATTCTCCTATTTATCATGTCCGGAGCCCCTCATATATTGCTAAATAAAAACATTATTTTAAAGGAATTGAAAATTACAACCATACTTATTACACTCACATACACTCAACCTTGAAATTTCAAAATCTTGTTATTGCTATTATGACCATGTTGTACATTTCTGTCTCTGAATATGAGTTCAGAATGGAGATTGAGAATGAGAGTCCGAAGGTAAATACTAATTTAATTGCAATTGAGAAAGTAGAAAAAAAAATAAGACAGATGAAAAGTTAGTTATTGGAACTGTTTGGTTTCTCTAATAGAACCAGTGGACTTGTTCTAAGACACATGCACCGAATCCATTAATATAAACTTTGTAAATTATTATGAATATATATTTTATTTATGTTGCATCTTTTATTTTTGGTATGTGAAGTAAAACAAAATAAAGTAAGCGGAATTATTTATTGGAACTTTTGAATTTCGTTTTTTGTAATCAAACACACACACACACAACAACAACAACAAAAAAATTTACCCAACGTAACAAAGAAATAAAATCAGTGAATTTCGCTTATTTTCCTCTTCTATCAAAAGCCCCAGAATGTGGTCTTTTCTTTTCTTTTCTTTCATCCAAGTATTACGCAAACAAAGCCCTCAGAGTCCATTAAAATGGTGCACAATCTAGCTAGGAGGATATCCCTCAAAGAACTCAATTGCAACAAGTGGGCAGAAATTTGTGATTACAAGGACATTTTTTTGGATCACTAAAGTTCTTTGTTTGGATACAAAATCAGGTGGGTATTAGATCACAGCAAGTTTAAATACTCCAAATTCAGGTATAAAGTTCATTGATAGTATCAAACATTTTCCTGTGAATTTGTGCTTCAAATCCTTGAATCAGACCAAGCACTTGCATTTTCCTTATAATGAGATAAGAGACAAGTTGATAAGATTCATGTGACATGTGGATCTTTCCATCAAAAAAACCATCCAGTTCAGAATGATTATCTCTTTACAACAAAATTTCAGCAATGAAAACAAAAATGCATTTAGCCAAAAAAAGAAAAACAGAAATGTCATACGCAAGGAAATTTACACCGAATCGTACACAGATTGTGAATGCCTTTTTTAAAAGGTCTTTGCAAAACACCACTTATTGTTCTCACGTTACTCACATTCTATATATAATTCAGTGTAAGCCTCCTTGCGCAGACACTTGAATTACCAAAGCACCAAAGAAAGAAAATTCAGAAATCTATTTTTATTGTGATTTTGCAACCTCTTTCAGAACAACAAAAGGAATATATACTTATCATCACTTATCTCAATCTATAGCTTTGACTATCCTACTTGTATCGAAAAAACCGCGTGAAATATTTTTTTTGCAGGAACTTGGATTTTCACTTCTGATTTCCTCAATAGTGATACAAAGAGAATCGGAAAACTGGTTGGCATTATGTTGATTTTAATTCGACATTTCTGAATCTTCGAATTCAGATCTCGCCGCAAAGCTGGGAAATCTGAAGCTTAAGTCTCTGAACAAAACACAAAGGAAAACAAAAATTGTACTCCTTAATAAGGAAAAAAAAAACTGTAGGATGTACATACAATGTTAGTGGAAAGGAAAATGCAATGCATCCATGATTTTTCCGTAGAAAACTCGTATAAAAGGATGTGGCAAGTGAAAATGGTGAAATTTGGTGTTGAACATGGGGAGGTGACAGCGGCAACGACGGAGCGAATCAACATCACTGATCTCGTACTGGATATTTGTTTCTTTAAGGGGTGTTCCACTGAGGGAAAAAAAAACCAGCATATTTTTAACCCAAAAGTTACTCCCTTCCGCTAGCGAAAAAACTCCAACAAAAGCCAACCAATTCCACTAACCTAAAAAAAAATGGGCAATTTGTTCAAAAGTCACAAAAGCACTCAGAAACCCCCGCTAATCCACCAAACAAAACAGTTTTATAACATATCCAAATTCTAACGCTTCTTGATCTTTTTCTTCTTCTTTTTTTTACCTTACCAAAAAAAGTTTGTACCATATGAAAGTGCAAAAAAAGTTTGTAATCCCATGAAAGTCTTTTAAAACCTTGCAAGACTCTCGCGAAAAGCATCTAAAACCCTAAGGCATTCTATGAAAGTTGCCTAAAACCACTAAAACCCTATAATAGAAAACTGCACCCAAAAACTTAAACCCTAAGGCATTCTATAAAAGTTGTTTAAAACCTGCAGGTCTATAAAAGTCATTTAAATCCTGCAGATCTAAATGAAAGCCGCCTAAACCACTAAAAACCTTATATCAGTGAAAAGTGCACCCTAAGCCAAGATAAAACCCAAAATGCCTAAACCCACTATATATACCCTATCCCAAGGAGCCTAAAATTCATAAAATTGAACCTCAAAAATTGAACTCACCCCCAAAATTGGAGAGAGAGAGAAATTAATTTTGTCCCACTTGTTAAACTTGTCCCATGCGTGTGAAAGAGAAGTTACGGGCTGAAAATTGTCTGACACGATGATGTCATGTCGCTATCATGGGGGCATGGCAGCCGGCAGGTCACTGTCATGAGTCAGGGCATTGGCTCGACATGCGTGCATGAAATGCTGGAAATGTTCCAAATTTGTAGACTCCAAGCCTTATGAATACTTAACCTGGACTAAACAGGGTAATACTTCCTAACTTTGGACTATACACCAATTTTCCAAAAAAACAATCCAAAAATCCAAAAAAATTAGATTAGTGGAACAAGTTGGTTTATTTCTAAAATCAAAGATCCAAAAAAATAAAAAAACTAAGTTAGTGGAACACCCCCTAATTTATATTATCACCCGTCACATATAGGTTACGAAGATGGACTAGCAATGAGATATACATTCAACCACTCGATCATCGACAGTACTTCCATGTGCCACTTCACCATTATTTCTTTTATTACTCTAAAGAAATTTAAAATCAGTGAAAATAAACTTGAAGTGGATTCAACCATATACTCCAGTAGATACTACTTACTTCAAAAATGGAAGAGTCAGGTGGTTGATAATTGAAGGATTTTTTAAAACGTATTCTTTCCACTCTTCTTCATCAATCTTTCCATCGTCTTTCGCATCTGCTTCTTTAAATGTCTGGGTGAAACAAAGCACCAATTTATCAATATCCCAACCAAAAAAACAAAAACAAAAAAACGGAGTAGCACCAATTTGCTTGTGTATTATAGTCTTATAGAGGCACCGGCCTTATCCACGATTAATTCAAGAAGATCATCTGAGAGAATTAGTTCGGATTCGTGCAAAAGCGCCAACACCATTTCCTTCAACTGACAAGTGAGAAAAAGAATTTACTATCAGGTGTAGAAGTTGTTTGGAACATGTGTGAAAGATTGGAGTCTCACGTTGGATAATCAGAAAAAGAGTTAGACCTTAATATACAATTGGATGACTCACCACTTCATGCGCCAGCCTTTTAAGTGGATATGGGCCATTCAACGATATCGGCCCACGCGTGATGTGGTGAAATATACCCCCCAACGGATTGGGGCCATACAAGACAATGGAAGAACCTCGCATGCATTAGACTCCCAAATGTAAGTTCCACGTGAGTACTTCCAAAATAACGCACAGTTCGTTTTTTGATAACTAGGTATCCAGGTCTGTTTGTGCACATCTTAACTAATCATGAGGGACCAACAATCTCATCGTCTACTAACAAGGGGCCTATTTATGAAGTTAGAGCTTTAATCCGTATGATTGACCCCAAAAGAATTTAATCCGTATGAGGGACCAGTATGGTCCAATGGCGGATGCAAGATTGCGATTTTCACCGAGTTTGCGGGACCCACTCTTTCATTATTTTACTAAAAAATTCAAAACTGTACTATAAATAGAAAGAAAATTGATAGAAGTGCATGGCCGTTGCACCCCTGCCTACGGAGGAAGTCGGTACATACATACGGGCTGGATCCACACCTAGCTGGCTCAGATGAATCACCAGTCACCACACCACAATACCCTTTCAAATGGATGCAAATCTTGGTTTCTATCAAAATCAAAGAAGGAAAATGAGAGGGAAACAATCAAATAACAGAGTACATAATCACTTGCAATTCTTACTTACATTCAATCTTGACTGGTACTGGTGCATTTGGGTGAAAGATGCCCAATGAACGAACAAATTCTCCGAACTCAACAGCCCCGTTGCGTTTCACATCAAACAAATCAAATATCTGCATAAAGAATCACTTAATAACAGTACAACACAACTGTTAATAGCAGTTTATAGTATTAAATCTCGAAATGTTTAGAGATGAACCCGAAAAAGGCACCCTATCTGCGAATAGGTTTTTCATTTTTCTGCTCTTCAAGAGTGCGAGCTGGAACTCTTCCTAGTGAAAAGATCACATAAAAATTCATTGTTACATTGACAGTGAATGTTATAAACTACATTATTGGGCATAATGTAGAATTCTTATAATACCTTGTGAATAAGCCCATCGTCAATAATAGAGCTGCTTAATTTTTTGAATAGCTCGTACAAGGCCTCCACTTCACCCACAGTGACTGCATGCCAAAATCACCATTACACTTAGGAGTCTTGACGATGGAAATTTAGTGGACTATTTCATAGTCTTGGAACTATTAATCTAAAGCATGATGATTGAGTAGATTCTATATATATGAGGATGGTTTTCGTATCGGGATACGTATCGTGATTATTTATTAAGAACATGTTTACTTACAAGGCGTTTCAGCGCCAAGAAGAGTAGGCTCCTCGTACCTGGGAATTTGTTTGGGTTTTGAGCACATGCAACCCATCAAAGCAGAGAGAGATTTGTTGACAATCGATGAGGACGAACAAACAAATTAATCGGAAAAAAAAATAGTTCCAGTTGTACAAGTTTATCATATATATGTTTGAGGCCAATTTGATCAACCTCAATCAGGAAAAAATAAAGACAAATTAATGAAAATAATTATCTAAGAAGTACCCAATAATATACGATATTCAAAAAATAAAAGTACGAATATACCTCTAAAGTACTGTATAAAAATATGGTGTGGCATGTTAACCCATAGTCTAACCACCAAAACATACAATATTTGAATAAGTTGCGGTATCAGTGCTACACAAAACTATTCAATTTTCAATTTCACGTCGTATATTATTTTTTTCATATGTCCAAGTGACTATGGTATAGATTTTACGACGGAGCAATTGACGGGCCGGTCTTAAAAAAAACAGAAATAATTCCTTCAAACTCCAACTCAATTCCAATATGTATCAATAAGAAGAGTTTATGATTTACTCGTATATGTAGAGTACGACGCAGCGGAATGCTTTGACAAACTCTTCTTGCTTTGTCATGCACGATCATTAACCTTGTTTTATTTTGTTTCTTCCTGATGGTAATACGATATCAATCCTAACCGTTCTTCGTGTCGGTCCCTGAACGACTTAGTGTTGATATCACTCTTTTAACCACAAAATTGTTGCAGATAGTCTTGATCATTCATCGTGTCGGTGCCAGAACAATCTCAACAACCTTTCACAATCCCATCAGAAACTCCATGCTTCTGTTGCACAACTCTGATCGTGTCTCCATGAACACTGCTTGACGAACCGAGCTTCGCAATCCTGAACCACATTCTACAATCCCTCCAACGACGTCTTCAAACACGGTCCCCGGCTGTGACACCCTTCACAATCTCCGGCTGACCTCACTAAACACGGCCTCCCCGTCACACTCCCACAGTCCCCTGCTGTGGCCTCACCGACGGTCCCTGGCCATCACACTCTTCACAGATCCCCACTGTGATTCTGCGAATGACGTCTTGGCATAAACTTCCGGATTGCCTCGATCGAACTCAACCTCTTTCGATCGACCTATAACAAACCATCATGCCTCCATAGTCGACATCTTTGGCGGCTTCACTTTAGGTAGCTTCAAACCTACAACATGTAGCCCTCTCAATTGGACTCTCGACTTTAACTTCGACCTCCCAGCGTGAACTTCTTGGCGGGCACACGCCAAACACTGACCGCTTCGTCGCTAAACCAAGCTTCCTTATTTCCCAAGGTTTGTACCCGCTCTGATACCACATGTAGAGTACGACGCAGCGGAATAAACAGTATAATCGAGTGTTGTTGTCATAGATTCTTAGAAATATTCTTCTGAAAAAAGACCCATTGACAATAGCTTGTCAACCATATATACATGTAGAGTATCGACCATGAACCATATCAAAACAAATGCTACGTATCAGGAGCGAGCTCATCTCTACATAATTTTATTTCTATCAACAAATTGTAGTATATCTGTACTAGAGACCTCCTTATTAAATTGAGATGCTAGAATTGATATTCATATCCTTACTTGAAAACTTTAGTAGATATTTTCTTTTGAGATGGGTATGACCAGAAACGAGCCTATATAATGACGATAGGAGAGGAGGGAGGGGGAGGATCCGGGGATCTTGTAGTGCAGCACCGGAACAGTTGATCTCGATAATCAACAACTTGGATTTTATCTCGGCAATGGACGGCTCGGATCATGCAAGTGCCGAGATGAAATCTAACAGTTGATTCTGGGGAGAGAAAGCATTAAGAAGGATGAGGAAATTTGAAACAATTATCCTATTCGGTGTGTGGGAAAGAACATACACGGTTCTGAGATAGCAACTATATATTCAGCCCTAAGGGTTAGTCTAGTTGATTAGTGAGTTTGCTCCCTACACAATTGACCAAGATTGATTTTTTGGTCAAATCACAAGAAAGTATTTCTTGTGAATCTCCTCATCTTTGAGTGGATGGCCTACCTTTTACCTGGCCGAGAAAGGGATCAGTTGAGGTGCGTTTGAACTCGCTCAAACATTAGTCTAGTTGGTTGGTGAGTTTGCTCTCTACACAATTGACTAAGTTCGATTTTTCAGACCACAAGAAAGTATTTCTTGTGAATCTCCTCATCCCGGCGTGGATTGCCTACCTTGGAAATGACCGAGAAGGGGATCAGTTGAGGTGCATTTGAACTCACCCAGACAACCTGACCGTCAAACCCCCCAGGCGCATAAAATCAACCTTAAGCTTCATTTCTTGCTTTGGCCAAAAATCACCTTAAGAATTAGTATACTACCCTAAGAATACTTACTGTCAGGCGATTTTGACGTGTTCATATTGTTATTAAAAATGTGAAATTTCCATTGTAAAGGAATGTCCTAGAAACTGTGCTGCTGATAAAAAAAACTAGAGAAGAGCTGGAGGAAGTGAAAAGAAAACGACAGTGTCAGGCAAATGCTTCACCTGGAGACTGCAGGAACACAACATGGCGGTGCTCCAACACCACTGAGTAATTACTCACACTGTAAGATGTGAAATTTGAGGTTCCAGAGAACTTTGGTAAAGAATTCTTGCAAAATTGCTCTTACAAAAGAAGGAGAAAGAAACTGTTCATCAAACAATTTATAAGAACCAAAACCTTTTGAAATTGTCTCCAAGAGCATAACTGTCAAACTTTCCGGTACATAACTAGTAAGAGAGGGGCTTGACACAAACACACAATCTTGAAATTGTCTCCAAGAGTAAAAAATTCATTCAATGGTCAGGGGCAATGGTTTTATAGTTCTTACACCCACGCCAATCTGTGGACGAATAGTCTTGGACCACTCGATAATTTCTCTCATGAATAAGAATCACCCGTCTCAGCTGCAGAGGTTTGGTATGCACACTCCACCATCAGGGGTCTGTTGTTCTTTCCATATCCTCCCAGTAACTCTCAGCTTCAGCTCCTTCCTGTCACCACCAGAGAAGAAAAGTGCCATGTTTCGCTGTATAATGAGACCATCGTGGCTATCTCTAACTTTCCGGTGGCCATCTCTGACACTCCGTGGAGTGCCTTCCCAAGTGAGCTTCCTCCCATTTGCCCCAACTTCTAGACTGTAGGTGTAATTGCGGGCATCATTTTCATCGCCCATAAATCGGAGGAATGCCATGTAGACAGGAGCCACGCCCAGCTGGAATGCTTCAAAGTGAAGGCAGAAGTATTGGCCAAAACAGTGGAAAACCTGAGGAAAGAAGCGAGAGAGTGAAAAAGTTTATTTAAACCATACTGATATAACCATTAAAGACGACAGTAAAAAAAAGTCTGCAAGCAAATCTTCTTTGATAAAATCATAACCATGTCGTTAGTTATCGTTCCAAACAGAAAATCAATCAATTAAAATTCATCTTCGCCTATGCTACTTAAGATGCATCTAATCACCGTATGACCAAACACATCCTAATTACATAAAGAGAAGTAGACCTGTATAGACTAGTGATTGAAGCATTATTTGGCTTGATTGGAGAGAGAGAGAGAGATTAACAATCCACTAGAAAGCAGAAACATGTCACACAAATAGATGTCCCAAAAAAAACACACTAGAAAATAGAAAAAGTTTGGCTGCAAATTGCAAAGCCTTCGCTGGAAAATTGAAAACCAAGTTAGCGATCAAGGGCAACAAATACTTACCGTTAGCATCCAAGTGGCATTTTCTACTTCACGGGGATTGGACTTCACATAGCGATGATTGAATGTGCATCCGGTGTGCATGTCCACCTTGTGGTCATCTTTCAGATGGGATACCAGAAAAGGAATATCACCCGTAACAGAGCACTCTGAACCGGCATATGGGCAGTTGTATGGTCTGAAGTTGCAAACTGCCTCGTGCTTGAGTTTGCTGTAGTACGGAAATATCTCCGGGCACCCCAGAGAATAATGCTTGCATGGAAGTTCAAGAGATTCTGCTACCTTTTCCAGTGCTAGGCACCTAATGTCACCAAGCTCTTGTCTACAAGTTGGGCACCGGTTATGCACCCTTGTTTTACAGGTGGAACAAAGAGTATGCCCATTGTGACACTGCAGTGACACAACAATACCGTGTACTAAGAACACAAAATTATATTTTCTCCATATACGCAAAGTTAACATCATTATCCAATATCCGAATTCAAATTCAGCATCCACATGCTAAGAATAGCAGTGAGAACAAATCTAAGAGTAATGCTTATATGTGTTTCGTATGAATCAAATGTGCCAAGTAAATTTCATTTTTGAGCTATTGCCCAAATACAAACGTAATTTTAGGACTGTATTTTCTGACCTTTAGTCTTGTCGATTAGGTTGAGAACTTGAGATTAACAAGTGTATATGGTTCCGGCATGTAGAACCAAACACTTGAATGAATACTCCCGTTACATCCACAACCAGTAATCAAACCAAACAATCAAGTGAAACCAATCAATCTATAAAGAATCTAAAAGTCCCTCCAAATTTCAACGTCAAATTTCTAACTAACTCAATCTGTCAGGTACCCTCTCTGACCACCTCATCGCTAGATGTCCCATCTCCAACCACCACATTCACCTCATTGGCTTAAGTCCTAATCCTCACCTCACCATCAGAGTAGCCCTCTTTCACTATGTCGATGTCCGCCCCAGGGCAATTATAAATGAGCATCCGTCCGGACTCTTATTCGTCAACCAAGGCATATCTATACACGATGCACCACACATGAATTCTCTAGGGGCAGCGATTCAAGGAGTGGAAAGAGGAAAGTGTGGCGATTGGAACAGGAGTCATTGAGGCGATTGGAACAGGAGTCATTGAGGCTAATTTGGTGGTTGGGAATGGGATCCGAAAACGCCATGAACTCCAAAGCCCAACACCTCGCAATACTTTTTGGACCATGAACACTTGTTGGCTGATGAATAATTCAATCATATTCTTCTGCCAGGAAAAAAAGCCCACGCGGGAGGGTGTTCGACTCAATTAATCAAAAACTAATCGTGCAACACCAAATTCACTAAGACTCAGTATCTTCGAGCCCAAAAACATCATTCCTCTGCCAGAAAAGGATAATATGTACTATCCCTCCGTCCCAAAAAATTGTCCAATCCTCAAAACTAGAACTTAAAAAAAATGTACTCCGTTATTCTCGAGAAAAATCCAAACCTTATTTACTTGTAATTAAAAGAACTCAATCGTATTTAATAACTAGCGGCCAAAAGTTGAATTTTATCCACACACACACACACACACAAAAAAAAGCATTATGTTCTCGAATCTCGACATACGGACCAGAGAATCTTTTTGGGTGGGACGGAGGTAGTACGTAATACGGGTGCGTTTGTATAATGTACTCCCATATGCGATCGTTTGTGCGTGTATGAATATGCGGCCATTTGTTCGTATTTATATTCAAATATATCAGTACAACAAGGACCTAGAAAAATCGGCACGGACCTGATGGATAGGAGGGTACATAGAATTGGTGCAAACAGGACATTCGAGTAATTCATGAACGCTGGTGGCGGGAGCGATTCCAGACGAAGGCTTTGACGACGACAACTGATTAGGATGATGATGATTGTGAGGATGTTGGGACCGGATCTCTTCATCTTCCATGCCATCCGACGAAGTTATGCACTCAATGTTATCTATATCCATTATTCGGTAACAAAACAAAATACAGAAGCTAAATCTTCAAAAAAAAAAAAAAAAAAATTGGCGGATTCCGTCAATTTCCTAGGGCTGCGTTTCGATTAATTTCATTTCACCCACTTCCTTTCGTTTCTTCTTTCTCAGGGATTCGATTGGAGGAAGAGGAAGCGTAGGAAGTTGGAATCAAAATGGGAAAGAGAGAGAGAGAACGATTCGGAAGAACCTAACCACCCTCTCCCTCTCTCTCTCTCTCTCTCTCTGTCTCTTCCGAATTTCAGTGAGGAGGGAGATAAAAGGATGATCGCCGTAATTTTAACATAGATCGAAATCCAACGGCTGTTAGAGAACCCGTCCGTTAATTCCGTTGATTCCGTACAATTCAAATTTTGTTACTTTCTTTTACTTTTTTTTTTTGGTATGGAAAAGAGAAAATGAGACTCGATACAAGGATGCATTATAGGGCATCTAAGAACTTTACCGCATGAACTAGTTACTTGCACTTTTGTTACTTAGAGCAAGAACAGCAGGTAGGCTAAAAAATTGGCCAAAAAACCTAGTGTACAGTGTATATAGCTAGTCTGTCACCATCAACACTATAATAATCTATCAATTTTACCTATCTTTTTTATTAAAATATTATTTTTTTCCTTTATATATATATGTAGACACACACAGACGACACTGTTCATCGTCATCTACCTTTACCTATTCGTCGTAGCTCTCAGTCGCCGTCGCCGTCATTTACCTTCGCCGCCGCCCAGAATCGTCATCGTTGATTAAGTCCCATCATCATCGTCATTGCCCAAAATCCTTACCTCGAACCATCTTCATCATCGTTGTTGATCAAGCCCTGTCATCATCATCGTCCACATCGTTGCTCATTGTCATTGTCCGCTGTAGAGGAAGAGAGAGAGAGCAATAAAAATTTGAGTAGCGGATGAATAGTGCTAGTGTATATTTACCTATGTACTGATCATATATGGTTGGTGAATAATGATTTACACTACTTGTTGCACTTCCATTTTCTTCATCCTCTTGTCTATTTTGCCCAAATTTGCAGTTTACACTGCCTACTGTTGTTGCTCTTATAGGGCTACAATTGAACCAAACTGTTCATAAACTATTCGAGTCTCGATTTGGTAAAATTTTATTAAATTCAACCCAAACACCAAACAAACCGAACCTAAGCCTCACTTTTAGACTCGTTTAACCTGGACTCAACAATATTCGGCTCAATTAGGCTAAAAAACCTGGAGTATATATGTATATGTCATAAGAATTTCACATATAACATTGACTATGTATATAAACTTTAACATGTACATAATGAAAATTTTGTAATTTGTACGTGTATAAACTTTCAAAAGTATTAAATGATTTTTATTTGAAGTTCTATACCTGCTTGAGATTATAAATATATAGTAATATTTTTGACTCGTTAAGGCTTGTGAACAACTTCGAGTTCGAATTCAACTCCACCCTAAATAAGTTTGGCTCGAGCTTAGCTCATCAAATTTTCAATGAACTTAGAGCTCGCCTAGATTCATTTAGAAACTTAATTTACAAACTTGTTCTAAAACTCAACTCCCAGCTCATTTGCAGCCCTGATTAGTGGTTAAGCTCTCATATAATTACTCGAAGTTCAAACGTCACCTAACCAAACTTCAATTCCTTGGGATAAAGTAAATTAGGTTCCTTGTAAAAACAAATGGCCGCTAACTTCGACTAATCATTCGGCGATCTAGGAGTCCAACAATTTTTTTTGGCTTTTGCGGCAGAAGCTACCCAAAAAAATTGATTATTAATTTCATTCTAATATTTGGTGATCAGACCTAAGTTTGGGGAACTATTAGTTTAGGAACCGTTTGGTTACCTTACGTACCTTGCTTTTCCTTTAAACATAAGTAAGGAGTAAGGAGTAACTGAGGGGGTGTTCCACTTTGGTGAGTTTTTGAAAAAACTGATTTTTCACTGTTTTTTATGTGATGTATTATGAGAAAACGACCTGTCTCGGTTTTTGAAAAAAAACAATTTTTTGTTAGTGGAACACCCCCTGAATGAAAAAAGAGGGCACAACCCAGTTGATTCATTATGTATTTTAAAAAAACCACCATATGGAAATTAACAAATAACCACTTCACAACAAACAAAATTTCTTTATTTTTTCACTTGCTTATTTTTAGTTTACACAAGAAGTAATAACAGTGACGAAGTAATAATGCATTTGGTTTATCCATGGTTTCGTTGATGGTGCATATAAAAAATAGACATTTAAGCGGTGGCGTATCAACAATTTTTTCCTTCTCCTGTTCCCTTATGATGAATGGGAAGCGAAACTGTGCATCATCGTCTTTCCGAAGATGTTACCAGTTTACTACAGTATTATTATCTATAGCTATTTTGTGCTAGAAGATTTAAAGCCAAATCTTAAAAGATTTTGTTCAACGTGAGCAGAAAGACTGCAAATGCCAGTCGCATTCATTACCAAATGAAGAGCATAAATCTACCTAAATTACGTAATTTACAACTGAATACAGTGTAGCAAAGATTGCTGATGAGAGCCCTTTTATTGGTTCTACAACTGATGAGAGGCTTCAATTACAACTGCTGATTTGCTTCACCCCCTCCGTTTGTCAAGCTGCAATAGCCATAAAGGTAGAAAGATAATCATATCGTATTTAGAAATTTCAAGGGAAATCCCTTCTACCAAATGTACTGCAGCTACTGCTCTATTGTTTCAGAAGAATGGGGAAGAAAAGATTGCTTATAAAAAGGAATATGCCTTAGATTGGGATGGCTGTGCGGCTTTAACCTATACCGGTGAGTTTCCGAATGGATTTTATCTAGATTTTATCAAAATCTGATATAATCAAGGCTTGATTTTATCAGATTTTGATAAAATCCATTCGGAAACTCACCCTAAATCAGTCATTCTTCAATGGAAACAAGTAGAATCCCTAATGCATATAGTTGAGAGAGAAGAAATCTTACTCAAGTTTTGACATCAGACTCTTGGCTTCACCAACAGCTAGACTTGCAGCATACATTGCCAACTTCTTCACCTATAAACAGAGAGAATAGAATGTGAGAAACATCTCTGAGCAAATCATATCACATGAGACGCCAATTCATGATAGACATGATATAGTTAAGGATGTTCCCCAGAGTCAAATGTTTTTTCTCTTCTAGTAGTTGTCCTAAAAAAGGATTACCAAGCATTCAACCAACATCAGAAGTCTGCATGTATTCATTTTACTAGTAAACAAAATACAAATGATGCAGACACAAAAAGTTTAAATAAAAACCTATAGTGTTTATGCCTGCTACTTTACATCAGAAGCATATATCAGTGGATTAAACAACCTGCGATAGTAATTTCAAGAGGCACTTCTGGATAAAGAAGAGAACGGAAAGAAAAGTACAAGTCAGCCCTGAGAGCAATTCGAAGGATGTGTGGCCCAAAGATCAAGCAGATTAGCCTAATCCGAAAGCAGTGTCCACGGAAATGGCCAATCTCAGGGGTGATGTACGATTGGTGGAGATAAAGAAGAGCCCAATAACATGTACCTCCAATTTATCTTCCTTGGATCTGTGGGATTTTGGAAGCAAGCGGAACTCTTCCGTCAACCGAATGCATTCTTCAACATTGTCTGGGGATACAAAGTCGAGGGCCACTTTAATACAGGACTGGGAAAGAAATGGAAGAAGAATTAGTAAAGACCACGGCCAACATTATATAAAGGGAAAAGCTTGGTTAAGAATAAAATGAAATGAAAGGCAGTGGGAGTGGGAGTGGGAATATAGACGGAGGAAGTTTCCAACTTTGTCATTGAATTTTCTGATTTTATTTTCATGATATGTAGACTAAAAGGACAGGATTTATTAATTTATGAATGTAATTTAAATAAGTTTCCCCATGAAAGGGAACATTAGACATTAGTACATTACTTAGAACGTTGTGAACATTGATTAGGAAAAACCGCAAAAGCAAGCAAAGAAGTTTCTCCATTTTGGAAAAGAAGCTTATTGTAGAATGGATATCTGACTTATATTACATGGACTCGGGTGCAAGTGCATGTTTCCTAAACTTCAATTGTAGGATATTAGTACATCGTCACACTTATATTAGTACATTCATTAATAACATGGTGTGCAAAGTTCAAAAATGTACATGAAATCAACTGGGAATAATCAAAATTTCAAGTTTGTTTATCTTATTCATGTGAAAGTCCCGAAATGTCTATTTTCTGGCAAATTTGAGCCCCTTTTCCTTCAAGTACCAAATTAGAGGATCCAAGAATCCAAATTAGGCCAGGTTACCGACAAATTCCACAAGCTTACCTATGTCATATCCATAAGACAACGGTATTGTGGGGAAAACGGAAGTGTCTGTGTAAAACTGGATCTCTGCAAAAGAATTTATAGGACACATGATCAATGTGACGAAGACTTCACCTGTCTATTTCTCACTTGATGCGGGCATCCAGCAGGAATGAACACAGCCTCTCCGAGGTATTGCTCAAATGTCCAAGGTTCTATATCTGCACAGGAAAGCCAGTATGACAAGTGAATATGGAGCATGTACCAAATAAAGTTAAGTGGAAAAACAAACAAACAAACAGTTCTCACTGAATTCCTCCTTCAGCTGTTTCTTATGCTTCTCATTCAAATAAAAGGTCTGGTCATGAATAGGATGATCAACCTAAGGCAAGTGCAACAGGTCAAGTCAGAAACTCAGAATTTAAATTAACGCTGTTGAATATGGAAAACAATAAAATACCGACAGAATTCACAGGGCGATTGTCGATGTGGCGTAATTCTTTCCAATGCTTCTTTAGGTATTCAATTAACTTGGGCACATCCTGGCGACGGAAGATGTCCCAAACAGCACCTCCTTCAACCTGTGAACAACTGTTACTTTGAAACGTATCATCCACTGGAACCGACTCTGTCCTCATTGACGCTGTACCGACAGGTTTGTCATTCAAAAGGGCTGCCACCTTTTCATCTTCATTTCTGATGGGCATCATTGAGTTGACATCACAGGGGTCAGAATAATTCATTGGCTTTGGCTCACTGGATTTAGTATCAAAATCACTTGTCCTTTCACATTGTCTTCTTTCTGGCAAAATGATATAGATTATTCCAGTTTATTGAAATCTCTCAAAACACACTGAGTTCCAAAACCAATAGTCTAAGAAATTTTTCTTACCCAATTTTGTCTCTTTATTCAGGGTTTCTGGTAAGAAAGAGTCTCTCTGAATAATCTTTGTTTCCTCAGCCGATACAAAATCTGTACTTTCAACTTCCTGAGATTGTTTTGGTGGCATACTTACACACGTGCCTGATGCAGCATTTGTTCTGCGACGAAGCTCAGCCAACGCTTCTTCTTCATATTTCATCTGCAATTTTTTTATGATTTTCTGCTGCCATGGAGCGATCTTCACCTCAGCTGTATGTGTCAGGACATTCACCTAAACAAAAAATTAGAAGGAAAAGCGTATAATAACTTTGCCATAAAATAGCAGGGAGAAAAAGATGGGGATTTTTTTGTTGAAGGCCATGTGTGAAGGGAACACTGAAATATGAGGGTCGCTATGTAAATTATTAAACAAAACTAACAAGAAAAAGCAACAGAAAGGTTTTACAGTATGGATAAGTACCGCATCGGAAATGTCACAATGAAGCTTAGTCACCGAATCACCTCTACCAAGCTCTTCGGAAGATCCATAAGCAATATATGTTTTAGGTCCCAAGTCTGGTTTCAAAGCACCATCAGGAAGCTTTGTAGCAAGATTCAAAAGACCAATTCTGGGATTAGTATAATCACTGTAGGGAAGCATAGCAATAAATTCAGCGCCATGCCTTGGCAAACATTCCTCAAATGAATTACTTGGTGGCCAATCCTTCAGCTTCAACATTTCAGGCCAGCCAGTCCGATGCCTTCGACCCTCTAAATAGCCCTTGAAGAACTGGCGAATGTTAATCTCAACCTACAGCCCATAAAGAAAATATATACTTGAGTCGTGATTTTCAAGTTAAAGAAAAACTTTTTCCTTTTTCTTTCAATAGCAGATAAGTATAAGTTGCAACACCCACATTCTATGAAATAAAAATGATCTTCTATCCCAACTGGAAAAGCACCGACACTTCAAGAGGTTGCCGTGTCCAACCTTAAATTACATTATTCTTTTTTTTTTTTTTTTTTTTTTTTTGGGGACACAACATGGACACGTGTCCCTTAAATTACGTATATCTTACATATATGTGTGTGTGCCAGTATATATACCAGTACATAGTAGTGTAGACATCTTACATTTTAAAAGAAAAGTGTATATACCTATGTATATAAATTGTTATTGCATACATATATAATATATTAATAAATATCATTATTTTTTTATATATTTGTTTTTGTCGTGCCCCACCATGTCCGTGTCCATGTCCATTTCTCAGAATTTCCGTGCCCCATGTCTGTATCCATATCTATGTCCATATCTGTGTCAGTGTCCAAGCTACATAGCATAGCTGTATACAAAAGCATGGTTAGGCATCTCAGATGTTTAATAGAAAAAAGAGATTGAGGGGGGAAAACCAAAGTAGCAAGCACATTAGCAACTCATGAGATATGCTAAGCGTATGAAGAGAGAAAACAAACAAATGGGTACAGAATGAAGCACGAGGTAAAAGACTAAACATGCATGAACCAAACACGTACCTCACACCAATCCAAGCAATCAATGGCCTTAACACAAAAGCTCTCCTCTTTCAATTTCCTTGTTGCACTTCTGAAAGCCCTCCACATGACCATTGGTTCCCAACTAAGACCAGATGTCTTTGCAAGTACATTTTTAACTATCACAGGTTCACCTCTCATCCAATGCATTTGAAAATGCTCAAAGTCACTATCTGCCAAATGAGTAGCATTTGGACAATACAGTAAATTATCATGGCTTTTCTCCCTACAAGATGCCTGCCTTACTCCAGAATCATTCACATCACCTCCTGAAGTTCTTATGTGAAAGCACAACGAACATCCCTGAGAAAAATCAATATCTGGTGGCTGATAATTGATAGCAAGGTCTTCTGCACTCTTAATTAGATTTTCTACCCAATTGGCTTCGAATATGCGTCTCAGTGCCAATACCCCAGCACCACAACCTCCACGCTCTTTTGGAGGGCAAGGAATGCTACCATCTGTTTTTGCTCTCCAATCAGGAAATTTACAGGACATATTAGCAGTAAAATCATTTGCTAGAAGGGCCTCTTGGTCCCCCCAACCAACGGGAGAAATCTCACCCTTCATTTCGTTACCCTTTTCACAAGATCTCTCAAACAACTGATGAATTGAGGATTCTGCTTCTTTACCTCCAGGCTGTAAACCTTTTCTCAATTCCCAACAACAACTGAGACAGATGTCATATGAACAATCAGGGTTTGGGCAGCTTCTGTGGAAATTGACAATCGATGTGCTGCAGTTATCACTGTTGGAAAACAAATGGTATGCGGTTATAGATACTGCATCATGAGGAACTAAACTTCAAAAGAGCATACATGCTATCTAGAAGGTGTTCCTAACCATGAAATATTCTGCCTTGAGTAAAGATAAAGACATTCAAACCGACAGCTAATTAGCAGTATGCCATATTTCATCACCTCATTGGGAAAAGGTCCAGGTGTCTAAGTCCAGGTTGCATAGAACTTAGACATAAAAAGAATAAAAAAGATGAGCAGTACTAGAATCATCATATTGATCTTTCAAAAAAATTGTTAGATTACCAAATACCCAGTAACAAACTTTGGTCATGGAAAACAATATACTCATTGTTTATGGACCTCGAGTTTACTACAACCTGATTCTCATACATAAAATATCAAGAAACAAATAAATATCATAGTAAAATAATCAGCAGAGTGCTTTATTTTGCCTTGGAAAATCAAGGTAATAAACAAGTGGAAAAAGTACAGGAATATAGATCAATAGATAACTGAGGTTTCAGACTACTAATTGTTAGCAGGAGAAATACCAGTAGACTCTGTCATCTTCGTCAAGTATAGACTTTTCTATATCTGCTTCTGTCAATTGAACACCTGAAGAACGAGATGAAAAAGACACACCAGTAAATATTCTGAATCATGAATGCAAAAGAAAGGGTAACCTCTACCTAAGAGATAATGCGATATTTTCATACCACGTATGCCAGCTTCCACATTTAACTCAGAATTCTGCTCCCCTTGGATGTGCCGTAGAAGGGGCAGAGTTTTGTGTAGCAAATACAATGATCTCTGCAATCTGATATTCTCATCTGTTCCTTTGTGACTAGCCTATTACAATAGATGTTTTTTCAAAAACTGCATTAAGGTAAAGGTTCATCAGGTAAAAAATTTGAAAACAACATCATAAGAGAAACATACCTTTAAAACATCATCAGCTCGTAAGCACGATATGCAATTGCAATTGCCGCAACAAAATGGGCATGCATTCTCAAGTTCCTCCCTTGTTCTGTCTGGGTACCTAGTTAGTTTATTTACAATATTTACAAAACAATCACATATAATCATTTCAGATGGTAAACAAAAAAAAGGCAACAAAATACTATATACTGCCTACAAAAACATACAACCATTTAAAATGTTTGCATACTGTACAGAGCACAATTTATTTTTACTTGCACTGTCTAACTCTACCATTTCTAATAATAAGCTAATAGTTTCATTAAATATGGGGAAATCAAGATTGGTTTAAATAGCTTTACTAACAAACATGCTTTAGGAGTTTTCATTACCATTTCGCAAGGCACTCAAAGCAGTAGCGTTTCCTTTTGCATCGTAAACAAGAGACGACATCATTCTTATCGCTCTTGAAGCATTGGTGACACCACAAACTCCCCTGCTCTTTCTTCGAACCATTAGCATCCTAAATTAAAAACCTTGTCAATATTAAACAAAAATTTCCGAATAAAGAATGCTAACTAAATCATCAAGAACTCATATTTCCTCTAATACAAGAAAATAAACACCAAGGAGATAAGAAATTCAGAATGTTAGTGTCTTGCTTTCACTTTCCCATTCATAACTCTTACCGGAGGAAACAGCTTCCCCAAATGATTTAAGCTTTAACATTAGTCTTTACCTTTCCATAATGGTCTTTTTTCCACAGTTTTTCAAATGGATGGTGGTTGATGTTCAATATCCAGATGTTGCTTTCTGGATGGAGAGTGATATTTATTTAGCCATCATGATAGAGTGGCCAAACAGAATGTGAATAATAGCACTTTTTTCTGAAACTGTAGTCAAATATGTTCTACAAGATCAACACTTGGGAGTTGGGACTATATCTTGTTGAATATCATGAAAAAGTTTGTTACAGAGGATGTTAGTTTGTAACACGAATCAGACAGTTCATATTAAGCTTAAATATGTCGGATGACATTTCTGATTTCCCTATAATGTGAGCTGCACGAAGTCCTTCATTTTCCCTTCACTAAATTACTGAAAATAATTAAGCTTAATCATATAATCAAATGCAAAAAGATGAATGAGTTTGGAAAAACTCACTGTAAGTCCTGAATTCACCAATCCGTTTTCTTCTGCTGCGGTTATGAGATTTGGATGGTCATCTGCATTCTTTCTTGGTCTTCCTCTACGCTTTTTTGGAGTATTACTAGATTCAGAAAAAAACTCTCCATCGTTCTTGTTCATAACCAAATCTTTTACCTCTTTTCTAGAACTCAAGACTTCACCAGCTACCATAAACTTCGGTTTCTTCGTAGATCCCTTTGGTCGTCCACGCTTTCGTTTTGTAGTTACAGTCTCTTCCATGACCTTATCATTTTCAAGGGAAGGTTTAGTCACCTGAACAAAATCTCCATTAGCAGGAACAATTGGGTCTTCACTTTCCATATCATGACCTCTATTCTCATATCCACCAGGATTTGTGAATAAAAATTTGCTGGCCTCGCTCAAATCCACATCGTCACCAAGCATAATCTGATCTTCTTTACCCGTAACCATCAAAGTCTCATTCTTGGAACTCTGGTCCACATCTTCAGCATCAATTCTAGAGCCAATCCCACCGTCCTCATTACCCATCTTTACCAGCAAACTCTTTTTATTCTTTGAACCCTTAGGCCTCCCCAACTTACCTATCTTCTTAGCAATGCCAAGCATTCGTCGATTTTCTTCAGCCAAAAGAATCTTCTTCTTTTTCGTTGAACCCTTTGGCCTACCACGCTTAACAGTTGTGCCCACACCGACATTGGACGAAGCAAATCCGACCGTCATCACTTGATTTCCTTCAACTGGAAGAATTTTCTTTTTATTGGTTGAACCCTTGGGCCTGCCCATTCGTTTAAAACTGCTATTTTCATTAGCATTACCACCAGCAACTTCACCTGACACATCTCGACTTTTTTCAGTCGCACAAATTTTCTTCTTGTTCTTGAAACCCCTAGGCCTTCCAAACTTTTTCTTCCCCCCAATAACCTCATTTTTACCACCACCAACACCTCCAGTGACTTCAATATTCCCCTGAACTTCTGTACCACCACGAATCTTCTTTCCATTCTGCAAATCCTTAATCTTTCTTAACCTCTTCTTCTTTTCAATACCCTCCTTTTGACCCCCACTTCCTCCAGCAACTTGACTAGTCCCCTGATTATTAACTCCTCCAACACTCAAAAACGAACCCTGAACTTCCTTACCATCTAAAATCTTCTTCTTATTCTTCGAACCCTTAGGTCTACCAAGCTTTAGTCCCTTCTTAGAAACCCTCTTAACTTCTTTGCCACCAAGAACCTTCATTTTATCCCTAGAACCCTTAGGTCTACCAACCTTTCGATTCGAACTTCCCTCGGCCGTTTCAACCCAGTCGCCACCACCGCCGACAAGGGAAGGACTTTTCTCTTCCCCAGCAATTTCGGTGGGAATTAACCCGCCGTATATCATTGGACTCCCACTCACATTGTTAAACTGACCAAACCAGGGCTGAATGTTGTTAACCCTAACCCTAACATCCGCATTCTCATTCCTACTTCCATTCCCATTCCCATTCTGATTACCAATCATAAAGTCAACAGAGCTAAAATCAACAGCTTTACCGCTATCAAGAAAGAAACTAGTATGCATCTCACCTGATACTTGTTGAATAGGACGACCATTTCCGTCGAGAGCCACCGTACCTCCGCCGCTCGTAGCCCCGTTCATCAGACACCGTTAAGGAAAAAAGAAAAACCCTACGAAATAAGAGAGCAAAATAGTAGTAGTACTAGTAAATTTAGCAATTGACATAAACGCACCACGTTAATTACGGAATCCCGAGTCGATACGATTTTAGTAATCTACGGAGTATCAATTTGATTGTCGACTGAACTAAATCGAAGGTCATCGTCGCCGTATACTACTATGACTCTCTCTCTCTCTCTCTCTCTCTCTCTCTCTCTCTCTCTCTCCCTACTCTAGCTAGTACTCCAGTACACTGATTTGCTGCTGCAGCACACAGTTATTAATAGTACGTACTAAAAAATACTCCTGGGGCCCACTTTTTTGTCTTTTCTTGGAGTTCAGCTTGTCAGTGAGACGGTACTAGAATTGTATGGTTTTTTGATCGAACGGTGAAATATTATTCACACGTGTGGGGTCAACTTCTAAGTTTGGTGTTACATTACATCTGTCATTCCGATCTCGTTAAATAATAAATACTCCAGCCTTTTTTTTAGAGTCAGCTCATTAAATTGACATTAAGGTTTAAATAGCGTAACGAAATGTGCAAAAAAATACAAAAAAATGTGGAAGTTTACAGAAAAGTACTATAAAAATGTAATTTTCTGGAAAAAAAATAAACTACTATACTTCCATAGTTCCATTTGTATTTTTTTAAAATATTTTCGCGGCAAATTAAAGAACTAAAAAAGATGCTTATTTTGGTTTGAAGAAATTTGAAAAATTGTAGCTGAAAGCAGTTTAATTTTTTATCCAAAAAATTGTATGTCTTTTTGTAGCAAGTGATGCCATTCTGTGGGGTTTTTTTTTTTTTTTATCCGATATGAGCTGGAGATTAATAGGAAAGTTCATGAATTAACGACTAAAGTCTTGATATTTTGCTCAGGTCAAACGGGCGGTTGTGGTAGAAAGGTTTGAATATTTTTTATTTTTTATTTTTTATTTATGGAAAGGAGGGCGGAGGGTTTAGGGTTTATTCCAATCTAAAGTTGTTAATCTACACTTCTTATTGTAGGAATTGAGCTTTACTCCACCCGCCATAACCTCTTTTTGAGAAATGATTAAATTTTTTTGAGAAATAACACAAATTAATTATACGTCAATCCAATAAGAAACCCAAAAAAAAAAAAAGGACATGCTGCTCGTTACAAAGAATCATAATTTGCTTGTAACCTAGGCCATTATATGGAAAACATACAGTACACATGATTAAAGAGGCCCGCGTACAATTATGCAAGTACACAATTATCTGTCAAGAAACAAACTGAGGGGACTACTAGAATTGGGCACGAAAAATAAAATAACTGACGGGGCTCCAAACCAGAGATTGTTGAAATAACGACTCTCTTGAAAAGGTATGCGGAGTAAACCTCACATTTTCATTGCTGCATTCATAAATAATCATCGTTTTTTAGTGCTCCTTTATAATCTCATCTCGGGGTCATTCTATCTCGCCCCACCTGCATCTGTAGCTGCAAATTATATCATGACAATATCTCAAGTAAATCAGAAGGAGAAAGACAAGACATATAACCCAGAAGAAGGCTAAAAGCTTTTCTAATGCAGCATTCTAAAATCAATAGGTCCAGTAAGAAATCAACATGATCAAACTTTTATTTTTCCTTCCCTAAATTTCAGGTCATCCAGTATACTGTTGAGTGCATTGGTCACATAATTTTACTACTTCAAGAGAGTAGCCACCAGAAAGATGTATATTGTCAAATGATGAATGTTTAAGAGGATAAAAATTCTACTCATTTATCAGAAGAGCATGTCGAACACAGACCAGTTATTACGTAGATCCATTATTTAAGTATCTTATTGCCTACTTCTGTTATTCAGCAACATAGTTCCTGGTTTCTGACCTGAATTTAGAGCGGCTTGATAGTTAAACAAAGATTTATGGTGAACAAATTATATGTCCCATAAGATGCTCAAGTAAACAAGAAAATTAAGAATTTCAGATAAAAAATAGTATCAGTGTATATGACCATCAGAAATGACAACTTTACGTATAATTTACTGTCAGTTACTATGATAGGCAACCACTGACGTAATATGGAAAATGCTACTAGTTCTGCAGGTAGAACAATAGACAGTACCAGTCAATATATGCTGAAGAGAATTACCTGAGTTGCATATGATGAGCTTTCTGCCAGGAACTTGAGATATTCCTGTTTCTTTATTTCAAAACACTGTTTTGTATAGTCCAATAATGCTTGTTCTCTGAGCACATCTTGTGTCGTTCTTTCCTTCTCCAATGTCATCTCCTTCATCCGGTTTTCCATTTCAACATAGTTTAAAGGCAGATTTGACCTCACACAGCTTTTGGGGAATTTCACATCCATGTCTCCCCTAGTATCAGATTAATTGGAAAGGAATCATGCATCAGCAAGGGAAAAAAATACCATGATAAAAATGGGGAAAAAAGGACCTACAAACTTGTTCTGATGATAATAATAAGACGATATATATGTTTAGTCCAGTAGAAAAGCGAATGCTGCAAGGAAAAAGGTAGGGATCAATTTTTTCCTGGTAGAAGAACTGAAGGGTAAAGCCACCACTAAGAATTATTCATAATATGAATTCTTACACCTTAAGAGTGCATAAAACCCTGCAGCATTCTACCTTCCAAAAGTCAAATATAGACAAATATCCAATCTCTTTGATCAGACAAGTGGAGGTCTACCTCCAGCACACAATTGACACACACAGCTTGAGAAGAATTTTAGGACGGGATGGATAGTGTCTTTGGTAACAGGCACACAAGTTTCATATACAGACACATACAGATGAAACACCAGCTAGAAAGGAATCAAGAAGACTGCAACTGTTCAGACAAGTGGAGAACTTAGTTTTCAACAAAGACTTAGGCTATTAGGTGGCACATCACAAAAAAAAAATTGTCAATAAGCAATGCACCGAAATTTCAAGGGATATTAATTTCAAAGATAATAAACCAACTAAAAGATCTTACACTCGCAGCATATAATAACATTTGGAAGAGGGGAATGTAGGAGGAAATCCACACAGAGAGTTTTCTACTATCAAAACAATTTACTTCCTTAGCTGGCTGAGATTTTACCGATTACCCAGACAAAACACGCCATTAGTCTTCACCATCCCACCATCTAAAGATATGGCTCCGTCCCTTATACAAGGAAGAGCCTGTAACATGTCTGCCCTTGTTCTGTAAACTTGAAGCCCAGAGAAGAGATTATAGAAAAGAGTCTCCCTAAGGCCATGCCCATCGGCTGTGACACAATATAAGTTGGCATTATCTATATTAATCATATTCACAGCCAACCCAATAAAGCCAGGTGGAGATTCACCACCGGGCAATCTTGGCTTAAAAAGATCAAGCCTCATCTGTGGGTCATCAGCAACGAACTCACCAGCATATGGTCTGATGAGATAAACAAAATGCATTAGAATATCCTCATTTAGGAAAACAGAATACACATGGAAATATCACACATGGATTAGTACCTTAGATTTTCAAGACAAATGACAAGAAAGCGGCCATCCAAATGCCTCCCTATAGAAGTTCCCAGGCCATGAAGACCAGAACTTTTATTTATAGAGCCATCTTTTTCATATGTTTCAAGAGCTTTAACACCATTGTAAGTTTTGCAAACAACTGCCAACATAGTTTCTATCCCCAAGTACTCAGAGAGAAGCCTGCCAACAAAGGTTACTAATAACATCAAGACTCTGCAACCACTTGTATAATCAATGTGTTAATGAAGTCTATCCACAAACACTAAACACAGAAATCCATCTTAAAATTAAAAAAAAAAAAAACCAAGACGTCAATGAGGAAACTACCAGGAGCAGAGCCAGGAATTTTTGTTAGCAAGGTAAAATACTTAAACCGTGTATAGTTCTTTTTAATAACATAGCAAATCAGTGTGGCATGTTGGGCAAATAAATTCAGAAAAGGAGTAAGATTAGTGAGGGTTCTAGAGAAATACTTTAACATAAATGGGGTGAAATTTATAAAATACAATCACTACCTCTACTCATGAAATTTTCCAATTCAGTGGGTCATGACCCCCTTGCTACCCAGTTGCTCCGCCTTCGGAAACTACACTCCCCATGCACACTTCAAAATGTGTACCTAACATTACGTGGATCACATTTCCAGAAGATTGATATTTCATCCGTAGCTCTCTAGGTAATTAGGTGGGACAATTTATCCTTAAACAAGCTATACAAGATAGCTGAAATACTATGATCCATCACACCTAAATCAGCAGTACTAACAACCATGCATTCCACAGTCAAAAAAGGAGAAAGAAGCAAAACACGCAAGCCTTTATGTTCAATTCAAACCAACCTGCTAAGGCTGTCATCATCTACTTTCCCCAGTGTAGCAACAATACCTAGCACATCCTTGGTCAACGGAAGATGAGAAGTCTGACAGCCATGATGAGTTTTCAGTAAACACAAAATGCCAGCTGCAGATTTTTCATGCTTTATTATATGTTCGACTGTTTCCTCCTCACTTTCCACATCGCTATGATCCTCGTCTTTAATCATAGGCGAACTTGAGGAATGATACTTCCCAAGATTAACTGAGAAAATACTTGTCAAGAAAAAGAAATAAAAGAGACTGTAAGCATAAATCGTACTCGTACCTGCTTGTTAGATAATTAAGGTCGTAAAATTCTTAAACAACTAAACAACATTAGCGGGAGACACTAGTGTTCAAAGATATTCAAAAAGGAAAACTAAAATCCCAGAGTAAAGTTTGTGTGTGGAACTTTTCAACTTCACAGCTCAACTCCGGTAAGGATACTCAGAAAAGTGGAAGTGTATTGATGTGTTGAGAGGAAAAATAATATCTTCAAAAACTGTAAGAATCCTCCCCACCCTCAGCCATCCAACCAAAAAAAAAAGAGGCAAAAAAATAAGCTTGACAGATTCCTGCATCCTAATTGACACTTCAATCTTGCACCTGCCCTTTCTGGTTGGCATCATAAACAAGCACAACTTCCAATGTTCCCAATAACATGATCTCTGAGAATATTTACCTTACTCTAATTTGAATCTTGATCCGAAACACAACTTAGTCTCTCTAACTAGATAGCCCATCTTTTTTTTTAGGACAATTTTATCACCAAAGCTGTGATTCTTTGTCGTTCCTCGTTTCCTAACTTTTGTGAAATCAACAAGGAGAGAAATTACATGACCAAATAACCAGAAAATAGTATACCTTGCAGATCTAGGATGGAGACGTCCAAGCTGTTTTTCTGGGTCTTCAAAATTTTGATGTTTTCTTCGTGTTTTTTTATTTTGAGACCTAACATTTTCAGTTCATCATCGAACTTCTGCAGATATTAAGCAACAAAATTACTCTGGCTGAGCAATTCCCCTTAACTGATACCAACTAGTTAAAAACATGTATGCACGAGGAACTACATCTTTGCAGAAACAAATGAGGAACGAAACACAAGATTCATAAGTCATAATACTAATACCACAATCAAAATTCGCAGTTTCAATAAGACGTATCTACCTTAGAACTATATAGAGCAGTTTGTCCCTGAAAGAGTGCTCCATTTTGCACTTCATGCCTTGCCATTATAGGAGAATCACTCTGACGTACATGATTCACTGCTGATGGATCTTGGATAGAGAAAGAATTTGTCTGGACCGTAAGCTGCAAGAGAGGAATCATCAGGTATCTAAAAGTGTAATGATGTCCAAAACTAATGCAGCAAAAGCCTTGCACTTATACCTTGCTAAAAAACACACTGTACATTGTTCAGTTATATGCATTTACAAAGCAGATGTGGATCAGTATGCTGTTCCATCTCACACCAAAGAAATTTAGGTAATTGCTTACGAAGACTGCCTTGAATCAAAGGGATATGCGCGAGGCTTCCACAATTTCGAGCGATTATTAATACACTAGCCTAAGCTCCCCTGCATAATAATTAATTTGCAGTAGACTTAAACAACATATGCCAATAAGTAAGACTTCTCCAGCAAATCTTTGAAGTATCCTCAAAATATAACATTTTTTTTATATAAGTAATCCTCAAAATATAACATTGCAGAGGCAAAACTCACATTCTTGCTACTTCCTGTCAGAATTGTTCAGTGTCGCTCCTAAAAGGTTCAACTATCCTTCCTACCTACTGTGCTGCTACACTAACCTTGTTGGTTTTGAAATTGCTATTCTGCACGGATCGCTCTAAGCCAACTGTAGAAACAGCTTTATCCCTAATAATGTTCCTTTTTCTTGATACTTGTTATCTAGCCAATTTCCTTCCCAAAATTTGTCATTGAGTCTCTCTTTATCACTCTTTAGCCTACCAGCTACTAGACTCTAAGACATATCAAACACCCCTAAACATATTTATGTTACATTTGTTTTATGAGACACGTTGTGGACACCATAGAACAAGTAGGGGATGCGTGAAGGACACATTAGGAGGTCAAAATAATGTTTAAAACTTAGTCCAGAGTTCAAAAGTTCAGCATGGTTAGTTCATGACTATTTACATAGTAACTGTTGCTTCTCATCTTCATAACGGTTTTACTTTTGTGGGTTTTATCTTCATTTAATATAAGGATGTTTTTATTTTTCATAATGAATTCACAAGATACTTCTATAATGCAAAAATATAGATTTTATTTTGCGTGTCGCCAACATGTCCGTGTCCTAACTTCTGAAGAAATGACATGTCTACATGTCCGTATCATGTCGTGTCCGTGTCCCATGTCCATATCCATGCTTCTTAGACTAGGTTGTTTGCTATTGACTAGATTTTGACTTAAGCCCCATTAGGGATGTAATCCAAAAAAATAATTGCCTTTTTTAGCTAATATAGAGCCTTGCAGCCTTGCTATTGACCACACTAAAGGAACATGCATGTTCGGTTAAAGTTTTCAGAATCAGGTTTTTTCAAAGCAGTTTTGTAAAGAAGAACCCATTGGTGATGACATACTAAAGATCGTTTTACATTATCTAGAAGCATTTTCGCTATAAAGTAAATACAAAATGAAAATTTAAAAGAAAAATTGATGCTTTGGCATTTTAATTGATTTTTCGTAATATCTCTTCTGAAAAACTAGCTCTTATTTCTCTGAAACAACCACCAAAGAGTGGATTGCATCTTTTTGTTCAGTGTGTTAGTGCTCTTTTATTCACAAACTCCATAAAATAAACAAAAGTTGTGTCCTTTTATTCTTAATAGTGCTCTTTTTCTACACCAATTCTCTAAACTGAAATTTGGCCAGTTCTAGCAGTGGTCAAAGAACTTGAATTGCAAAATGGTGAATGACCGTGCTCCCACCAGTAGTAAATATCTTGTCCACACACCTCGCAAACCCCACTTCTACCATCCAATTTCCCTGAATAACTAACAGGACCTTAATTTCCTTCAAATCCCACTAAACCCATTATCGAAAAACTCCCAAAAGTTGAGCAGCACCACTGTTACTAATTCCTCTATGTAATTCTGTTTCTAACCCTTAAACCCTATGAACCACCAAACAATTTCCCAAAATGCCAAAAATAGATGACTCTTCTCACTGAATATAAGGGGAAAAAAATAACTTCACTTCACAGACCCGCCAATTAGACTTCTCAAAACCGAAATCACATAAATACAAGGATCGCGAACCATAGCTCGTGTACAGAAAGAATCGCATCAACAAAGAAACACACACGCACAATGCATGTGTTTTACTCCAATTGAGGTTCAAGAAATTGGAGCAAGAAACGTTAAAACCCTAAGGACAGAGACTTACCTGATGATGATTAGACTGAAACATTGACGTAATTGGACGCTCGAACTCTTTTTCACTCTACAAGTACGCTCTACTTTTCTCCCTCTGGAATCTGGATTGTATTTGACTTCAAGAAAGGAAAATAGGAGTACTTCAGTAGAGAACAAAAAGGGAATAAACAGGACGAGAGAGAATAAAGGCGCGCCTGCAATTAGGAAAGAGAAGAAAAGAAATACACTTTCTACCTTAGATACTACTCGTCTATCACTTTTTTGCCCTCAACTTTAATTGTTTCCAATTCGGTCCTTCATCTATGTGTGTGTGTATATTTTTTTTTGGGTACATCGGAAAGAAGAACACAATCGGACAGTCGAGGGGTGCACAGCACCCTCCCTGACATCGGAAGAAAATGGGGGAGTGCTATGCACCTCTCTGCCATCCAATTGCGTTTTGGACTGCCCAAATGTACTTTAATTTTTTACCGGTAAAAATAAATCAAAATTGGTGAATTTATCCGGGTCTTCCAAAACATGATCGGATGGCCCAAGAGCGCACATCACCCCGACAATGGAAATATAAAGCCTTTTCTAACATAGATGAAGCTTTCATAATTTGGCCCTTAGATATAAAGCCTTTGCTAACATGATGCAATCATTAACTATAAATCTAGTAATTCGTGAATAATAGTGAAATCAGAAATATCATAATGCAATACTTATATGTTAACTATATCAAAAGGTAATATACGTTGTCTTAGAGATTTGCTCTGTCCTAAGATCTAATGTTCGAAATCTCGTAAGTTCTATCAACTCCTTTGAGGTCAGTTCATACAGAGCTTTGCTCTGACATTAAATGGGCTCCCGCTAGTGGATGGTAGGATTGGTCTCCCAAGAGTAATCGAGCTTGGACACCTGGTTATTAAAAAAAAGTAGTATTTGAAGTAAATAATTAGGAACTTAATTAATCTGTGTAACAGTAAATTGATGGTGGATCCAAAGTTTCTTGCATATCTTTCAAGGTTACTGCATGAGATGAGAAAGAAAACAAGGTACTAAACAAGAAAGAAAAAAGAGATTTGCGGGGTTCAAAAAAAGAAAAGAAAAGGAGATCTAGAGCACGAAACATAACAACAGAATCTACCTAGTTGACATTTCAATTTTGTTTGGTTACTCAGTCATAAAAGCTTATGTATAAACGATTTTCATTTTTCTAGCAAATTCTATCTGCCATATATATATTTTATCCATAAAAGAACAAAGTAGTTGGGTCCAAAATACCAAACCTTAGTAAGATGTAAAGGAATGTTTATGTCTCATGATTGCACTAAGTAGTTGAGGTCTCTTATTAGGGTAGTTGGCAAATCAAGATTATCATACATATTCACTGTGCTCTTAGCAAGTTCTCTTCTTTCTTGGTTAAAAGATGAGCTGGTCCACCAAAATCAAGATCTTACCTTAAATGGATGAGATGTTTTGGACCAAAAAAGATGAGAAGCATATAACTTATGTTGTCTTATTTTCACATTGGAATAATGGTTACTTAATATGAAATCCAGTTGTGTATCCGTAATTGGGAGATATTGCATGTGTTAGGGGTTTGTATAATTGTCACAAAGCGTTAAATATTTTTTCATTCCTAGTTAAAACATGAATACATAAATAAAAAAATAGTAGATAATATATAGTGTTGCGGATATAGACATTAATTTTTTTTTAGGGTCCCAAACATTATTGGGAACAGAATTAATGTGTATATGGACCATTACGGAAGTGGTAGTCCCTCCCTCTATGTACATTTTCACCCAAAAAAACTAGTGGTCCTGGTCCTTCTTCTCTCATGCAGGAGCCACTATAAAACCAGAAGGACTTGGATCCATTTTTTGGTTCCTCTCGGACTCATTATTGACCTGGTTGCAACCCTTTATTTTTAGACCTCATCAGAAAATTAACCACTTAAAAAATCATATTGATCCGATATTGTTGAGATGTTTTGAAAGTCAATACAATGAAAAATGAGTTTTAAAAATGAGTTTCGATTCAGTGTTGCAATATTCCCAAAGCCCATTTTCTCAAGTTAAATGTGGTCCAAAAACATGCCAAACAATATCCGACAAAACATAATATTATGCGTGCCTAATATTATTGACAGTAGCTACAATATGTAGCTTTTAAAACGACAGGCAGAGAAATATCAAAGAAACACTGAATAACCTCTCCATGGTGTAAAGTCATTGCAAGGGGGGCATTTCACCAAACCCAATCGACCACCTTAATTAAAGAAGACTCCCCTCCTTCCTATTTCATCCATCCATTTGCTCCTTTCTTTCAGATTTCCCTTTAGTAGCAAGCAAATGTCCTCTACCTAAATTAACCGCACTTTAATTTTCACCCTTCTTTGGGACCCTGAAGCAATTGTAGACTTAAAATTACTAATTCACAGCTCACAAGCATAATGAATTCATGCCCCATTATATTACTGGCAATTTGCTCAGGGCGGGGCCGGATCATGCTAGGATATCCCTGAACTCGTTTTCCACCTCTATCCTAGCCCTGATCCCAGCAAAAAATTACTTTCCTTCTCCCATCCCTGCCCCAAACGGGGATATAAACTTGGATGCACATTCTAAGAATAGAGTCATACATGTACACTATAATCTTAATGAATCTTTCATCTAATGGTGTTATTCATAAAAAAGGAACTCACGGATGCAAAGTTAGAAGATGCATTAGCAAGGTAATTACAAATAGTTTTTTTTTTTTTTTTGTCTTCGACTTGTCATTTTAAAAAACAAAACACTAACAAGACTGTAAAACGGGAAAAATCAGGGAAGGGAGGGAGAGAGATTACCAAAGTAAGGTTGTCTGCGGCGCAGGCATGCCGTTGTGGGGACAGAATGAGAAGTGAACTTTAAAACCCTAAAAATTACTCCTATTAGTAATAGATGCGTATATATACATACGGGCATTAGATTCGGGGCGGGTTCGAGGTGGGGCCAGACATAAACCCGCCTCCTAAGTTCTACCCTATCCTTGAAAATTTTATAAAAACATTCCCTATATCATATCCAATCCTCGAAAAAAATTTCGAATCTCCGATCTATTCAGGGCCGAAACCAAAGTGAATACAAATGGCTCAAACGAAATGGTCATCCCTTTGCCCCAATAGATTTGTAAAGTCAATATTGCCATGACTCAGTTTTCAAAGATTCGCGCGTACTCCCTCTATTCCATTTTGTTGGACCCTTGTTGGGAAACTAAATATTTAAGGGAATCGTACTTTTATTAACTTTTCAATTTTACCCATTGATCGGATATTTCTTGAAATCTCAACTTCTTTAAAGTAAGAGAAATTGAGAGGCAAAATGAGAATGCTTCATTAATTCTTTTTTGGAAACTTTTAAAACTGGATACCCAATTTTTTTAGAACTGCCCGAAATGCAATACTAGGCTAATTTATGAAACGGAGGTAGTACCTCAATCAATTTTAGCATGCTCAGGAGCAGTGAACCCAAGAAAGAGTAGTATCACAATTATCATCAATTTTATCTATATTTTTTTGAAACATGTCAAGACATTCCATAACAAAGTCATCTGGCAACGATTACATCCACAAACGAATGAAACAAGCCCGGCATTAGGCTAACACAGGCCACCGGCTGTGTCTAGGAGGGTTTTTGACCCCAAATCTCATGGATTTTGTTGATTTGTTATTACAAATCAACAAAATCCATGAGATTTGGGGTCAAAAACCCTCTAGAATTTGCTCTCACTTATAGTAGTCTGAGGTTCAATTTCAATTGCCAACAAACTTTTGGTACTTTGATTATATTTCCGTCGTTACGCTTCAGCCGAAAAATTAGTGGAGTCTTGTATGTTCTGTACCGGCGTTGGTTGTCAAAAAATATATTATTTCTTCTAGGGTTGGGCATTTCATCCGACCCGTCCGAATCCGATCCGATCCCCGATTCGAACGGATCGGCAATATGGAGATCTGTTTGGAGATTGGATAGGATATGGGGGTTTTTTTAAAAAATGTTTGGGGATCGGGTAGGGGGTGGAGATAGGTATGTCCCCGCCCCGAATCCGATCTGAATCCGTTCCCCGATCCATCCCATCCCTCATTTCATCGGCCCCCGAATCCCCAAATATAGGGAATTACATCATAAATTATGAAACTTTGGAGTCTCATTGAAATTTAGTTGAATTTTAATTATGTTTTAGTTTTCTTGTAATGATAGTCAATGTGGATGGGATTGTTTGAAACCAATCTTCAATGTGAAGCCTTATGCAGATCAAGTTTCTGGGATGATGCCTCTTTATTAAAATTTTCTATAGAATTGCCTGAACAATATTTCAACTCTAGGTAAAATAATTGGATCCCCGAATCCCCGCGGGATCCCCGTTCCCCATTTGGATTGGGGATGGAGGATGAAAATAAATCCCCGTTGGAGATTGGATAGGGGATGGATATGAATAAGGGGTTTGGGGATTGGGGGTGGAGATAGTGGTCTCCGGCCTCGATCCGCCCCCATGCCCATCCCTAATTTCTTCCCCTTATTCACTGCTTCGAGGAGTGGGAGCTAAATGTGGTACACTGTTGAACAGTTGAAGCACCCAAACCTTGATATTAATTGTGAGGGTTGATATAGTACAGGAAAAAGAAACCCAGAAAATACACAGAAAAAGCAACCAATGATTGTGATTAACCGTGCAACCAACGGCTGTGATTAACCGCTAGTTGTCTTTCGTGTGCATTTTCTGGTTTCTTTTTCTTGTTCCTAACCTTTTCTCATTAATTGTCACACAAAACTGTGTCAAGCCCTACTACCAAGGGCATTGTACACGTGTCAGACACCCATTGGCCGCGGCCAACTGTTTTGACCGCGCAGTAGAAACCCCTCGTGAGGACGTTAAATAGCAACGGCAAAGTGAGCCGGTGTGCAGTTACTACTCCCACACCTCCTCCGCCTCTCTCTCTCTCTCTCTCTCTCTCTTTCCAAAACTCTCTCACTAGACTCTGACTCCTTCCCGAGTAATCCAATGACAGAAGATCCAAAAACATGAACATGATGAAGAGGGAGCCAATCTCAGAACACTACTAGGTTCGATTCTCGTTATATCCTTTGAAATCGTACATTTATGCGCATATTTTATGTATATGAAACTTTGATCATTGAATTTCAGTTATGTTAACCCCGTTATGAATCGCAGGAGCTTTGTTAAATTTGCCTGCAATGGGAAAGAAAGGAAGCGGCTGGTTTTCGACGGTGAAGAGAGTTTTCAAACCGTCGGCCAAAGACTCGCCGGAGAAGAAGGTCAGATCATACATAGCTAAACACATATCTGTACATGTCATACATGTATGCATAACTATGCATACAATATTTGTATTCGGATAATGTGAAGTAAACATCGAAAAGCAGGGTAATTTCTCATGTCCTGTCTTTTTTCATTGTATTTTTGTATATTTTTGTACCGATCTCTTTATTCCATCATTTTAGTAATACAAATTCTAAATTAATGATTAAATTTTCATTTTCTTGGTGCATATACATTCCAAGCAAATGGTACCAAAGTCGGGGTATTAAATTGTTTTCTATGTAAATCACGTTGTCCCAATTGAACGAGTTTGTTCACCCTCGTCTTTGGTGAGGAATACTTTACTCATATTCGGTAAGCCACGGCCTACTTGTCTAGATTTAATGATCAAAACCTTCTATTAATTATAAATTGATTTGTTATAAGGTCATACAAAAAAATAAGTTCAATCGAATATCGATAGTTATTTTATAAAAAATTTTAAAAAAAATTGGCTCTAGAGCTTCGAAATCCAAAATTTATCTCTTCAATTAAGTACTTGTCGGCATCTAATAAATCTAAATTCTTACATAGTATCATAATAAAAAAGTAATACGCAATAACCCAAGGAGTTAGCAAAATGGCCTTGCATTGAGATTTAGGGGTTTGCTCCCACCTAAGGTTTTAGTTTGATTTCTCTTGCCAACAAATTATTGGAACCATTGAGGGTTATGCCTAGTCATTACCTCTAGGACCTTGAATTAGTTGAGATGCATGCAAGTTGACCCGGATATCCCGTTGGCAAAAGAAAAATAGCACTCCTACTAATACACAATGAAATGAACACCCCAACACAAATCTCACCAAACTTGGGTTAAGTTAATCCTCATTGATGGTGTGGGTGATAAATTTCCTCTCTTCTCGATTATGTAAATGCGAGCAATCCTTCATGCGTAGGAATATGTAAATGCTGTAACCATGTTTCCACATCAGTATCATTTTCTAACAGAGTTTGATCAGAAACAGCTAACTCGTGCTAAAATTTCTGTGTGCACAAAAATATTTGATCAAAGGTGACAGGACAACCCTCGTGAAAACCACTTTTACCCAGTTTTTGGATTGCATCTATGACCCACTCACATGAATATGGCCATATGGTCCCCCCATGAACATGCACAACAAGGGTCGGAGGGCTCATTGCCCATGACACATACTTATCATGCCACCCAAGCCATCACATCATGCATGTTGACCATCATGTGATCTTTATGTTATTTCCCCATCATCCCCGTTAGTTAGTAATGCTATGAGTGCATGATAAGTACCTCGTTCGTGAATTACATTTGTGTACCATATACCATATGATACCCTTTTTTTTATACAAGTGCGTGGAAATAATCACGTACTTTGGAATTAGTAAAAATGCGCGCAAACTGATCCAAACATCCGATTATAAGAAAATTAAATCACATTACTTTGTGTACGCAACACCAATCACACCTCTTGATGGACTACATGGGACAAATTCTATTGACATTTTATAAATTCGCCAATAATGTTAGATAGTTGTCTCAGTGACCAGAAAATAACAATCCTTGCCGTAGCTCATTAGGACCAATTGGTTAATAAATTCTGAATTACTATCTAGTTTAACAAGCATAAATGAATTTTTCAGAAGGACAGTGTGGAAAAATGGCAAAATCAGGCGCCAGAGGTTTTGTCATTTGAACATTTTCCAACGGAAAGTTCCCCGGACATCACGAATATAGAGAGCGATGGTGAGTTGTCTCCAGTGACTGAAGATCGGAATCATGCCATTGCTGTTGCGGTTGCAACTGCCGCAGCTGCAGAAGCCGCGGTTGCAGCTGCACAAGCAGCGGCGAAAGTTGTCCGGCTGGCTGGATATGGTCGCCAACACTCAAAGGAAGAAAGGGCTGCAACGGTCATACAAGCACATTACAGAGGATACTTGGTATCATTTCTCTCTCCTTCTCTCTCTCTCTCTCAAGACACAACGCACATGCACTAAACGGTTTGTAAATTGCTACTATATGTGGAAGGGAAAAACAGATTTTTTTTGTTACAGAAACAGCCTGTTCAGAAATGGAGGTGCATCTTGCAGCTTTTGGTATCCTTCTGATTCAGCATTTTCATTTATGGAATCCCTTGAGTCATCTTGATTGCCTTTGTTCCCCAATTACTTTTCTCTATAGCTTTCCTCTTTCTGTAGCGTTACCCTATATTTTAGCAAAATGGTATTTCATTTTGCAGTCATACAGAGTTTTTTTTGGGTACAAAATTAGGCTCCGTTTCACAAGTGGATTATTAGTTTTTTTGACTTTTCATACTTAACAAGTCTCAAGTCATTTTTCGTACATACATCAACTAAAAAAAATCCAAAAGACCAAAAAGCCAGTTTAGTTCCGTGGCTGTTTCACTTTGAATATAAACACTTGCTATTGTACCCTATGATTTAAAAAATATTGCTTTCATATCAATTTGAACTGATTTTGCGCTATGTTCTGAGGAAAATCTTGTTCAGCTGTTATTTCCTTTGTCCTAAATTGTCGGTCCTTTCATTTTTGGATGTCCAAATTGCTTCTTTTCATTTTTGGATATCCAAATTGTTTGTCCTTCTTGAAAAATCGAAGTAAAAAAGTTTTAGTTTTCCCATAATATCCCTAATTAATAGAAGTGATTGCACTCAAAAGTTAAAATATAAGGATAATGTAGGTAATAGATACTATACCTCTCAATTTGAATTAATATCATAATTACTGGTCCTCTTAAAATCATCATTCCAGTGAATTGGGTCGGAGGGAGTATTTCCAATAATGGCTGGATGAATTTTGTGGTAGTATAAAATTTGTGTCTCGGATCTATTTCTTTTGTCAAAATAGTACTCTTTGGTTTGTACAAGTTAAAAGAGTAGCTTCATACATCAATCAAAATCGTTGACTCAGCACCATTGGCTATTAGATGAACTGCCTCAATCAGAGGGCACTCTGCCACCTAAATAATACCCTTGTCCAAAATTTCCGCAGGCTAGACGTGCCTTGCGTGCTCTGAAAGGGCTAGTTAGGCTACAGGCACTTGTCAGGGGACACAACGTGCGAAAACAAGCCCAAATGACAATGAGGTGCATGCAAGCGTTGGTTCGAGTCCAGGCACGAGTAAGAGCACGTCGGCTCCAAATAGTGCGCGAGAAGCTTCAGAAGACGGTTGAGGACGGAGAAGAAGAAGAGAAGGTGGCAGCAGAAGAGAAGAAGGAAGAAAAACAAAAGCCGAGGAATTTATGCAATGATGGAAAGCAACGGCTGGAGAAGATTGTGGAAAGCAGTGTGAGGAAACATGATGGGGTGGTGAAGAGGGAGAGGGCTCTTGCTTATGCTTTCAGCTACCAGGTTAGTTGGTTGGTTATTGTTGCTGTGTTTTTTACCACAAAAGTAGGGAGTACCTTTCTGTATTACTACTTGGCTAGCTTTTCCAAGAAGCTGAAGCTGCATTACAAATAGGAGTAATAAATACTATTCAGCAGTACCTAATAATTAGTGACGTGCAATGAACAAAAATGATGTTTCTGGCCTTTTTTAGTCACTCTTCCGCAGCACCAAAGACAGAACTACTAGTTGTTTGTAAATCCCATTAATTACCTAGTAGTTTTTTTTATTTTAATACTAAAATTTTACATGGTTGGCCCCCCATTTTATAATTGTTTTTGGTTTATTATAAGCACCTAGATGTAATATACTGTGATAGCCCATATGGGCAAAATTAGTCCTACATCGGTTGAAAGAAAGTAGAGTACTATATAACGAAATCCGACCAGCTACTATATAATAACTTGAGATTAACCTTTTGAGCCACGTAATTAGGTTAAAAGTTAACAAATGAGCTATGGTGGGTCATTACATGTACAGCGTCTATTATTTAGACAATTAAATGTTTTACATTCATGAACCTTGAAATTTTAAAATTTTGTTGTTCATGTTATGCCCCCCTTTAATATGAAATTCTAGTTCCGTCCTTACGCGGCACTAGCACTAACTACTTTCGTGGCAGTAGATTCTTGATTTTGCTTCAGTGAAGGTGAAACGTTATTAGTAAAATCTTATATGGCAAAAGGTCTCAATCAGTGGATTACCAGTGACAGTGACAAAAGGCAAATGTACTAATGGTGTAAAGGGAAGAAATTTGAAGAGAACACATAAACGGAGGGGCAAAAGATATTAAGAAGGCAAGAGAGGAAGAGCACAATTAAAATCAATGTAGGAGAAGTGAAATTTCGAGAAAATCTAGCAATTATATCGAAGGTGTCTAATGGGAATCATAATTCAATATCGTATGAGAGCTTGAAAAAAATCCACTAAACCAGTGAGGGCATACTGTAAGCTTTCTGAAATTTGGGGATAAAATGTAATTTCTCGGAAGTCAATGGGACCAGTGCCCCACATCAGTCCCTTGGTAGGCCTGCTTGAAATTGAGGCTCTGATCAAACATTAACGATAGAAATTGTTGGCACCGATGCATGCTATGATGCATTCCTACCACATTTGTATTTAACTGTGGAAGTTTTTACTTTTACGTATTCTTTACTCCTGTAACGTTTTTCAGTATTGTCCAAAACATTAATTGTTATTCAATTGAAGGAGGAGCAGCAACAACAACGACAACAATTATTACCTTCAGATTCAACCCTTAATGAAGTTGGATTCTACGCCGACGAGCGTGAAAAGGCAAGGTGGGGATGGAATTGGCTTGAGCATTGGATGTCATCACAACCATACCCCATCCGTAACTTGGGTCCAATGGAGGCCTCCTATATGACGCCCACCGATGACACCTCTGAGAAGACCGTTGAAATGGACTCTGAAAATATCAATAGGAATCGTGCCAATGGGGATCCTACCCGACAACATTCGGGCTTCGATAGTGTCCCAAGCTATATGGCTCCGACCCAATCCGCAAAAGCTAAGGTGCGGAGTCAGGCCCTGGGCCGGCAGCGTAGCCCAACCGTGGCCCATTGGAACTCATCCACAAAGAGAGGAACAGTTGTTGGGTCCGGTTGTGACTCGTCGAGCTCAGGCGGAGGAACCACGACATATCAGGCCCCAAGAAGCCCAAGCCCAAAGAATAATGGCCCCAGTTATCAGGTGAAATGGAATGCGGGGTATAGCCCAGATTCTAGCAACGAAGATAGGGCCCTGCCTTTGGGAGGTCATGGCTGGAGACATAATTTTGGTTAGTTGTGTTGAGCGACCTTTAATATAACTTGTGTGCGTTTAAGGCCCCTTAATTTAATCCTTTCCCTTATTAGGTGTGTCATGTGATCCATCTTGTGTCATAATTTGTAATTTATGGGTAATTTGTTTGGAACAATGTGAGGCTTTTCCCTTTGATGAAATGGTAATTTATATTTTCTATACCCTATCGAATTCATTGACATTTTGGTTGGACAATATTATAGAGTCGTTGACCAGATTCGGAATTGGGATTACAACCCCCTTTTTTTTTTTTTTTTTTATCCACTTTGTGGTTATAGCAACAAATAAATAAATATGTTGTTAGCTCAAGTTTAGCTAAACTAGGTTCTAAAATTCTACCACCACGGTGGTTACCTAGATGGCCAAGTTGTGAGGCACGGAGGGCGAAAGTCCCTCCCCCAATAGCAATGGCTTAAACTGGATGCTATGTGGATGGTCCCCTTTAGCATTTCGGTGGGTTTGTGTTGATGGGCTCGACATCCTAGGCAATAGCAATGGCTTAAACTGGAGATTTACAATTGATGAGAAATCCTTATGGTCACACCCAAGGAAAGTTATTACGCTAGTAGTTCTTTTTCATCCTTTTCAACAGAAAAAAGGAGTGTGAAAATTCTTGTTGAAATCTAGATTTTATGGCATTGCCCTCTACTCTTTTCAACTAGGGTTGGTCATTTACTCCAACCCGTTAGAATCCAATCCGATCCCCGATCCGAACAATCGACAATATAGAGATCTGTTTGGAAATTGGATAGGATATGGAGATTTTTTTTTGAAAATGTTCTAGGATTGGGTAAGGGGTGGAGATAGGCATGTCCCCGCCCTGAATCCGCTCCGAATTCGTTCCCCAATCCCTCCCTGCCCGCTCCGCCCCATCCCCGATCCGCCCCGTCCTCGAATCTCCAAATATAAGAGTTTATTCATGAGTTATGAAACTTTTGGGTCCCACTAAATTTTCTCCAAACACATGGGGTCTCTCTAAATTTTCTCCAAACATTTTATTATAATTGAATTTTATAATACAATAAATGTGATTAAATAAGAAATGCATCACTATAATCTGAATACATCTCAACTAGGTTGACATCTACTCAAGTATCAGTCACACTAAACTTTCCAATCGAACCGTTGATTTTGTTGTTCTTATTGATGAAATCATTTGTATAAACTTTCTTCTCGATCGAGTATAGAAAACTTGTTGACCGGGAACTAATTTGTGTTTTTTAATAATACTTTTCATCTGATTAAAAAATGATTGGATCCCTGTTTCCCATTTGGAGTGGGGATGAAGGACGAAAATAAAGCTCCGTTAAGGATCAAGTAGGGGATGCATATAGAGAAAGAGTTTGAGGATTGGGGGTGAAGATAATACTCTCTGACCCCGATCTGTCCCCATGACCATCCCTATTTGCATCATCTATTTTGATGGGAGTCCACTGAAGAAGAAGTAGATTATTTTCTCGAATACGTCTTCTAAAGAAAATGATAGTCTAAAAGTTTTGCTCCAACGACGAGAAGTATGCCATCATAAGAGTACTGTCATGAGTCTCATGACTCCGTTGGGTGTCTTTATGCATTTGCTCCTTTTGATCATGTGTACCAACCTCAAAGAGTAAATTTCACATACTTCCCCTCAGGTTTCTCACAAATACAAAAATCTCCCTTGAAGTTTTTGAAAATGCATAATTAAAACAACCATCTTGTTTTACCAAACAAATACAATTAGAGTACATCTAAAATCCATATAGCATGGGTCCAAGTACATAATTTCAATCAAAATTGGAAAGCAATATGAAATAAAATACCACCAACAACCATCTCCAGTAACCCCATTAAGCATCTTAGTGTAATCATACGGCGGAAGGAATCAAAACACAATATCCACGAATTAAGGTCAAATACAAGTACTGTAGTTTTGATGAATTCTTCAAAGTAGAAGTTATCTGAAAATAATAAGGACATTTGGCCTGTAAAGGAAAAAAAAAGGTTAGACAAACTAAATTGATGGATACTAAATTTCAATATCTAGAGTATCGCCCAATTTGTCCATGGTGTTTATAGTTCTACCAATAAGATCAAGATGCGAAAGGGTGGACGATAAATTGCAAGTTCTTAGGATCTGCACAAGATTATACTCAAATATGGAGAAACAAAACACTCACCGACAACCAATGTGAGCTAAATAAAGCACCCAATCTCCAAAATCCAAACAATATGAAAATTTAGCCCATTGTTGAAATGAAGAGAAATATGAGATATAGAGAGTAGAGTTGGTGGTTAAACATTGGCAACAATGATTGATGTTGGCAGACATAATATGTGGTGATTAGTATAGTTCAGTGTCGATGGATCATTTTTCCTTCAGTTTGGTTAGAGAGAGAGAGAGAGAAAGTAGAACTGATGGTTGAACACCCTAGGGAGCAGTGGCGGACGCATGATTACAAATTTTCATTTAATTTGCGAGGACCACTCTTCAGTAATTTTATGAGAAAAAAAATCTAAAAGTGTACTAAAAATAGGAATAAAATTGGGGGGAGTGCATAGGCGAGATACCCCATGCACCCTCGTATATCTGCCCCTGCCCAAGGGGGGTAAGAAGCATGGCGGTGGCTTAACAGAAGGGTCCTTTTTGTCATAGTGGTTGACGACACAGGTGATAGTCGGATGAAAGTTATTGACGGAGCTATCAATGGTTTGTCAACAACTATTTGTTGCAATTCATTTTCTTATTTGTGTTAAGAATTTCAACCCTATGGAAAGGGATTAAACATAAAAAGGTAGTAACGGCTAATATGTCTTTTAGTTTCCGAAGTTAACGCCGTTGGTCAGAAATTGACTGGAGGGGTGTGTGAGGAGAATGGTTTCAAAAGGATGAGAGAGCAGTGCATTTTCAGAAACCTTAGGGGAAGTAAGTGAAATTTACCCTTTTGGAAAACAACCCTAGTCCTCCAACTTGTCCTTTACGATTATAGCCCAAGTACAGCATTAAATTCGGCTGGATTTTTTTTTTTTTTTTGATCTGGAATTCGGCTGGATTGTAATTTCAGTTTTTCTTCTCTTTCTCCATGGCTCGTAAAAACGTGTGGTTTGAGAAACGAACCACCATCTTCTATCTTCCTTTTTCTAAACCCTAGATCCTTATCATACATTTACATTTTCTCGGCACAATAAATCTATGCTCGTATTGACATTTATCACAGAGGAATTCACGTCAATTCTAGGAAAAGAGAACAAGGGTTCCCTGTCATTTTACATATTGAACACCTTTGGTCTGTTCAAGGATTCGGTAGTACAGAAATCGATTGATTTGATCGGTAGCTGACAATTCTACGATCGACCCAAATTGTGGCGGACAATTCTACTCCACAACCCTATTATTTATGTCGTTTCCTCGATTCGACTCAACATTTCACCAATCCCCCAAATTCAAACGATGATTTCGAACCCCAATTTCATCTTCTACGCCTGTATTGCAAGCAAAACCACGATCCTTGCCGAATTCAACACGCACAACGCCGATCTCGCAACCCTGGCTTCCAAATGCCTCGAAAAGACTCCACCTTTACATACTTCCTTCTCCCACACAATCCGAAAGAAAACCTACACTTTCCTGATCGAAAACCCCTTCGTCTATTTCTCAATCTCCGATGAAACCCTAGAAAACCCAGAAGTCCTTTCCTTCCTCAGAAGCGTCAAGGAAGCGTTTGATCATATCATTGGTCACGTGAGTGACGTTGGGTCTGTTGAGAAATTGAGTTCCCATTGTTTTCAAGGGGAATTCAATCCGATTTTCCACCAATTGTTGGCGCATCAGGCGGCAGACCTCGAAGTCCCGAATTCGAAAAGAGAAGTGTTGCATCATGAACATAGTGGGAGTTTGGATTCACCAAGGGGAAAGAGGATTGGGTCGATGCCGTTGCTTGGGGGAGGGGATATGGGGAGAGGCTTGAAGAAAAAGAAGAAGAAGAACAGGGATAATAATAATAATAATAATAATAATGGGGAATTAAATGGAGGAGAGAAAGATGGGTTTGGTGAGAACAAGGTTGATATGTTCGATGATGGTGGTGGTGGTGTTTTGAGCAGGGACTTTTCGGTGTCCATGGCGAAGGGAAATGGATTGTTTGCTGGGGATGTGGGGCAGCAGAAGGCTAAGAAGGTTTGGAAGAAGCATGTTTGGGTGGTTTTGACGATGGATTTGATTGTGTGCTCTATCTTGTTTGGGGTTTGGTTGTGGATTTGCAGGGGATTCAAGTGCATTGATGGTTGAATTGAATTGGGTCTCGTGTTGTTCTGCCCTGTTTTTGGGTAATTTTCAATATCTTTGTATATGGAAGAGCAAATCTATACTCTGTACTTGTCAAATTGTGATTGAGCTTCTACTGGTAAGACTTGTGTTTTCTGGCCAAGGAATGCAGCCTTTGTATGAATTTATGGTACAGGTTATAGTTTTCTCTTTATACGGTTCTTAATGTGGCTTAATAATACTGGGATTTTATGGTCTATATATGCAAATACTTTCTTTTCTTTATGAAATTTCAGTTGAACGTTTTGATGCTGCTGTAAATTCTGTAGTCTCTTGATGAAAGTGACAAGCAAGGTATTCTGAAATTGTTACATTGACACTTCCCCTTTGTTTGGAGGTTTGGGTAAATTGGGCTGATAGCGAATTAGCAACATTTTGCATAACAGATTGTAGACCATTTTTTATTGTGACTTCAATTTTCTTGTTGAATCTTTGTTTAAGTGTTACTACAGTTCTTTGCCCCTAGAATTTATCTGAAAACACCTTTTCCCCGAAATATTTCCAATCTGAACAAGAAGTGACAACGGGCATAGGCTGTGTGGACTCATATTTTGAAAACCAAAATTTTGGGTGTTGTACAAATCACATTATTGAAATTGGCAAGTCAACTGTAAGTTTAATGATCATTCATTGATATGAACAAAACCCTTTTGTTGATGCCAGACAATACTCCTAGTGGAGGAACCTATGCAATGCAATCTAACAAATTAACAATGTGGTCACACTCTTATATGTGTTTGTCATTCTACGCCGGCGAAATGCAAGGCCATTCAATGAAAGAACTCTGGGAATTTTTGTTTTTATTTATTTTTTACAGCTGGTGTCAGGACTTTTTATGAACTACTGGGTGTGACCAAGTTTCCCCGATGATGTGATTTGATGTCGAAGTAAACTATACGTACTAGGCATTGCATCGGTTCCATTTTGAGATAGAGGAATTTCTTAGACCTAGAGGTAAAAATCTGTTTGAGATACTCAAATTTGTTGCCATGTTTCATCGGAACGCATTGAAACTTTAACTTTGATGGAGGTCAGCAACACTAAAACTGATTATCTTTCAGTGGGGTGAGATCAATCTGGGATTAGACGTGTAATCCTCGAGCATGTTATTGTTCAAAGACCCTTCGAGATAAAAGTCCTTATGCGCTTGACACGTGATGATGTTGCTTCTACATGTTTGATTTCAGGTTTTTGGATCTAATAGTGTGACTAATCTTTTGGGAGACCAATCCTACTGTCTACCATATCATCCCATTGTAATGTGTGGGGATCAACATTTAGTAGATGGATTTGGGATAAGATTCTACCTCATCTCTTCTTTGCCTATTTTCAGAACTTTCTCCTGTTTCTATCTTCGTAGAGAGGTTCGTTCAAGATACTCTCTTTTTGCCGTGTTGAACGGCCCACCAAACATAGCCCCCATTTGGGTATCATTTAGTAAATCTACACTACCAATGATAAGGGCAGTCAATGTTATTGATCTCGTACCGTACCGGTAAAAAAAACTGGATACTCTGATCTCGTACCGTACCGGTAAAAAAAACTGGATACTCTTCTCCGTGCTCCATCTTGGATCCATGTTCCGTCTCGGTGTATATACCACCCTAATCCGGCCTGTTTCAGGCCGTCGGGGGAATTTTATGGATCCTGCCCGGTACAAAAACGCAGGTTTCTTTCACTTTTCTCACCACTCGTTGATGCACGACAGACAAACTCGGCAGGCAGCTCTGAATGTTGTAAACACTATCTACCACCCTTTTTACTCAATCCATTCGGATCTACAAATTGCATAACCAGTGAGAGCTGGATCTACAACAAACCTGTGATTCAAGATGGATTCATGCTCTCTCAGAGAAGGGAAAAAATGGATATCAAACAAATGCTGAACAAACAATTATGGTAAAAACAACTAAAAACATCTAAATTAGATTTTGCAAGTATACATAATTAGCTACAGTATTAACTGCGAAGGGAACTCAAATACTGACCGCGTCGTGTATAACTGGAACTATACATGGAAATTTCTCAATTGAAAACCATATGAAAAACAAAATTTGGCATAACAAAAACATAACAGGGATTCAATACTGCTCACGAAAAAAAGGACTTTGTCAAATGCATTTGATGAGTACGGACTAGAACTAGCATCTTGCTCTTTACCCACAAGGGGTGAGCTTCTTATTGCCGGCACCACGAGGATTGTCATCTTTCCAGTCATCCCATGCCCTTGCCTTCTCTTGTGCAGCATCGTCGTCGTCATCTTCATCTTCTTCTTGACCAGGCCTCGACTTTGCATTGTCCTTGTACCATGCTGAATTGGCTTCTTGCATAAGCTTGGCATTTCTCTCTTGAAACTCATTCATCATCTCCATCTCTCTTAGCCCAGCCTCCTCAATACTCATGGTCGGCAATCTGTTACACCCACAAAATGGTAAATTAGATAAATACATAAACACAAGTACAAAAATAAATGGACTCTCCATAAGCAACTGCTCAATAAGGGGTTACCAATTCGTTAGGTCTGTACCAAGCTTGTGAATACCATACCGGTATGCGGCATGTACCGCGTTCCTAAACCTCTGATTTGTTCCGGTTGATTTCCCGGCTAGTACCAGTCATTTTCAGAGGAACATCAAGAATGGATGAGAACTAAGAGAGGAGATCCAGAGCCATCCAACTTCACTAAACTATATCTCTTCGGCCTATTTTTTGGCACCCAACCAGGGAAGATCTCATTTCCCAGCCGAGCACCACGTACTTAATATGAATGACGTGAAGAATTGAAAACCCAAAAGATGCAATGCAGAGCGATTACTCCTTGATGAGGCTTCAAGTTCTCTGCTTCAAGTTCTCTTCCTCAACACGATTAAGGGTTTTGGGGAATTTGAGCACCTAGAGTCGGTGGAGTTTTTTTGCACAGTGAAGCCTTAGAGATGAGTTTTGGTAATATAATGTAACAAACTACTTTTAAGTATGCCTGTGTTTTGTTATAGTAACCAATCTACAGTATTTCTTCAAACATAAATTTGAACACTTTGATAGTCAGTAATTTGTAATTGCTCTATGATACTCCTATTTGTCGCATAAAACAATGTAGTGCAATGTGAAAGATGTATTTAACGCGATTCCCGAAACACTTCCAGCATAAGATTCCTACCGTATTAGTAACAACTAACAAAAATGGCGCCATGCAAATAAAGTACTCATAAACTTGGTCTGTACCCGGTCTACCCCCTCCCCAAAACCCATTAGTGGGTACAAACTGGGCATACTTTTTTTATCTGCTCAATTTTTTGCTTATCATGACATGAAATCTACCTGTAACTAGGTTGGAAAACCTGTGCTGCCATCCTTTCCCTCTCACTTGTGGGGTTTCCACCCAAAAGACTCGCTGGTCCAAATATCAGCGGCTGATGTTTGTGTTCATGTGCCTGTGAAACCTGTGCTCTTCCTTCTATAACATCTTGAGCAAAAGTAGCGCATGTAATTGGTTGAGCGGGTATAGTATATCGAACTCGAGAGGCAGCATCACGATGCCAGGCTTCCGCTCTCTTACTGCGGTCATCAAGAATTGCCTGTGAGATCTCTGTCTCTCCTTCCTGCAAAAGAAATAGCAAAATAAAAAAAAAAAGGAGCAAATTATTGGCAGCTCCAATTCCCCTACCATGTAAGCAATATACACAACTGATTGTGCCAACTGAGAGATATTCACATTCTTAGAAAGGGACGGCTGATGAGTTCACAGAAGAAAAATGAATTAAAACAGGGAAAAAAATTTAGAACATGTCGGAATTTAAAACCACCAATGTAGCCAAATTAAAACATGCTTATTCAATGATCCGGACACCTCTCCAGTCTCCACAGATGTTTTCATGTAATTGGAAATAGATGTCTTAGGCGTCTTAGGCAGCATTCCTATGAAACGTCACCCTTAATATTCTGCAACAATTCTCACCTGAAAGGACTTCATTTTGAACATCCTAACTTACAAAACTACCAGAATCAATGCCGAGACCTCCTACAGCCTACTAAAGTAAATTCAAGAGGCCAGTCACCCAAAAAAAACACTAACCGCCTCATGGACATAATCTGCTATCGAAGCAAGAAGAAGACAAGGTTCTTTTGCAAAGGATCTTCATCCCCTCCCTACTTAAAATCTTGTTAATTCTGAGATGCTAACCAACCAGTCTAGATCCACAGTAGTAATTAAATTTGGCTGTCACCAACTACCTCCAAATATCTGTCCACTGTTATAATAGAAGCTCCAAAGCTACATGCTCATAAAAGGTTGTTACAGATAACCAGGGGCCATATCAAATCTACACCCACCCAACCACCATCAACGGGGGCCATATCAAATCCGGATCAACCAGACAATACTTCAATCTTACCCACACCGCCTTTGACATTGTGAATGGCATAGGGTGCACGATCCAGCCTCAACCATCAACCCACTGGCCAATAGTCCAGGATTTGGAGCATCTCTTTCTTTAACTTATCCGAGGGGAGGAAAAAAACTTTCAGGGCTGAACAATAACGAGAACAAACCCAATCAAACTGATTGATGGACCAATGATTAACTCTTACTAATCATTTTGAAGCACAACAAATTTATAAGAAAACAACAAAGATGCAATAAATTGTCAAATCAAGCAGAGTGGCTGTTTTTCACAGCAAAACAACTCATCCTCAAATTCAAATACTTATTACTTCATGACATCATGTTCGAGCATAATTACATCAGAGTATCAGACTATCAGAGTGAAGCAGCTCAGATTAAAAAAATTGTCATCTCAAAAAGAATGCATACCCAATTCAAAGAACTAAAGAAGTTGTTTCATATTGAATGGGTATCTTTGCGAAGGATCATGTTAAAGAACTGAAACTGAGAGATAAGATTGGAAGAAAAAAAAACCCGTCGTGATAAGCGTAATTGCTACTAGTAAAATCCTGAATAACTATTAACATATCTTCTTCTCGGAATTAGAAACAAATGTCTGTTGAACTCATTTTCCATTTTTACGGGGGGATGCATTCCAGAAATAAACACCAACGCCAACTCAATAAAACCCATAGGGAAAAATTAGAAAAGCTTCAAGGCTGATACATTCATATTTATTTTGAACACATCCAATATTTAGCTAATTGTTACACTACCTGTAATTGCTTCTCCTTTATTGCTGATAGCATTTCTTCTTCTTTCTTTAGCATTTCAAGGAGATCAAAAGCCTGTAATGTGATTTATGGCAAGAAGTATTATTCAACTCAGAAGATTGCCATGGCAGGAAATCTCCAACATCCAAAACATGAAGAAATTATAAGACCAACCTTGCAAATAGCCAAAGAGATGGTAGTAAGCCATGCCTGTGCAAAATCAATATGGTGATTTTAGATAAGGTGAAAGCCGTCAAAGTAACAAAAAAAATACTTTGACAGAACCAAGTTCAGAGGCCATAATACTTGTACATTCATTGCACTCAATGATCTTCAATTATTACATTCCTCAGCAGCAGCAAAAGTTCGCAAAATAACATCATGGAAGGAATTAAGGGCACTCCGTGACAGAATGTGGATGTGCATACTTATCAACTTGTAGGTTTTATCAGCACTCAGCAGCAAAAAGTGTTGCACAATAAAGCTGTTGAAGGGAAGTAAGGGCACTCCCTTACTCAAAGTGATTAATGTGCAAACTTGTCAACAGTATGATTTTTTTACTACTAACCAACTTGTAGTTTCATCAACTGAAAATCAAATTCAGGCAGAAATAAGTCTATGTGCTAATGTTAATAAAAAGTTGAGGCCTTCTACAGTAAATATCTTAATATAATGATACACTCAACTTATGATTTTGACTGATTGCAATCTGAGTAACTGCCTTGTGACCATAAATTCTCAATCACAACATATAATCCAATTTCACAATTCTGCAACTTGGTATATGTAGTTGAATTATGTTCAAAGCCATTCTCCACACATAATTATGATGATTATAGACAACCAACCTCCCTTTCTTCCTCTCCATCATCATCCGACACATCTTCCTCGACTGCCTCCACAGGTGTAGATAAGGCACTTGCTTTAGTTGAACGCCCACGTCGCTCCTTCCGCTCCTTTATTTCGAGCAGCTTGGATTCTGCAGCTCTCTGGCGTTTAAACCGAGCAATCTAAAGTGCCACAATAAGAATTAGAAAACAAAAGAAACTAGCTGGGTTGATCAAAATGAATTATTCTGTATAAACTTGTCAAGCTTCCAAATGATTTAATAATCAGTTGCACATAATAATCACAACTCAAATGAGGTTAATGGATTTATGGCTGAAGATTGAGGCTTCACCTTCTTTGCCCTGTGGTCCGCAAATGAATTTGGACCACCTTGTACAGATGATTCTAACTCTTCCACCGGCACAAGCTCCATTGCTTCACAAAATGACACAAATTCCTACAGAAGCAGCCACAGCAATAAAATTCAATAGCTACAAGGAACAATACTTCAAAAGAACAGTGAAATATACCACATGAATTAAACAATATTAAATGCTGAAAGACTCCATTATTTTATTTCAAGAAAACATAGAACTATCTTTGTTATAATAAAAAAAACACCTTTAACTTTGCTTGTGAAGCCTTAATAACTTGAATCCTGTCATCCTGTGCAACTTTTTCTGTCAGTTCAGCAAGATAATACAGCACCTGCAGTATGGAATTGTAAGCAATTTCTCATAAAAGATCCATATAAAACTAAAAAGAGAAATGATTTCAAGAAGCCCTTTAAAGATGGATGTTTTGGAAAACTAAAACTTCAATCGATTCATGCACATTATTTGTAGCCCTGAGTCAAATAAGTAGACAAATAAAATAAAATAAAAAAGGAAGAAAGTGAAAGTGCACACATCTCAAGTTGTCGTCAAACCGCGAAGATGTAATGAACTATAATGGCCATCAAGCACAATTAAAATCAGAAAGACTATGCAAACAAGTATCTCTGCACAAAGTTCAATTGGAACAACAGGATTTGTCAAAAAATTAGGCGACTTAGAACTTACAACTGTACAGAAGCCTAGATAATCGCCGACCAATCAACAACTATTGTGTTCCCCTGCATTTTCCGGCTAGACAAGGGAAATAAACTGAATTGTTCCCCTCTAGTGTGAGGCAAAAACTTAGGATTCTTGCATCCCCAAGTGTGGTATAAATCCACCCAAAGTTAAACTTGGCCTTCTGATCAACTACTGCTATAGCCTCCAAGTTTAATGGATACAATATTTATTTGGAGTGTTGTTAATTTCCGAAATGTCTAAATATGCCATAAGTCCTGTTCTAAAGTGTGAATTTTGATTTTCGAATGACAGATAAAACGCAAAATTAATGTGTGTTATATGATCTGAAGATTTACAATTTATCTCATCTCACAATAATCAGAACGCCAAAAGCTAATAAGTATAAAGATGAATTCCAAGCTTCACAAGGCCAACCACAATGGAAAATTAAGGGTCACGTAATATCCACATATCTCAGCTTAACCACTGCCTTCTTTTTAAGTGTTAGTTTCCAATTACTCCCTCACCAAAAAACTGACCAAAAAACGAAAAGATGGTTCTTTTAACTACATTTTACTTCCCCAAAAGTAACTCATTAATAAAGAAGAAACAACACTAACAAAACTTCACAAGTAAAAAATTACTTTTTTCAGAGTACAAAAAATGATTCAAAAAAACTGTGATTACCAAAAGATACTTGAGATTGGTTGTGCTTATATCATCTTTCGTCTCGTTCGACGAAAACAGCCCCAATTTGCTGACCATTTCCTCGCATCGTTTGAAAGCTTCACATCCCTTTCTCAGTGTTTCCTGCAAACCACCACCACTTCAAAATCACCTAGATTCACTGAAACTTACATGAACGCGTCCATACAACCACATATACTACATACAATAAATGCGATACGATTACCTGATCGACGCCAGATTCGGAAGCCGCAAGATGAATCTTCCGAGCCTGTTCAAACAGAGCAGGGAGAGACATATCTTCCATCGTCCGTTCACCCATTAGTGATTCAAACTGGAAACGAAAACCCTAGAAATTAACCGGAGGGAATAAAATGGAAAAATAAAAAAAGCGAGACGAATTTGGGAGTGAAAAGTTGGGGTTTTGTTTATCTGAGCTGTGGAAAGGAAAATGGCGAGATGGAAGAAACGAGAGGTGACACGTCGACAGGAGTTGCGGTGAGAAATCGTAAGCCCCAAGCGCACGTTAGCGCTAGTCTTGAATTTAGAAATGGAAACCGCCACAACGTATACTGGAAAGAGGACGGAAATAAAGTGCGACGACTTGGACCTCCTAGACAAACAGTCAGAAACTTCTGACAAGGTAAAAGCGTGGTTTGCAACCACGTCTTCTAAAAGCGTGTTTGGCAATCCCGCTGTTACTATTATTTGCTTACAAACCACGTTTAACTTAATTTTTTGGGTTAATCCGTCTTAATCCAATGTGAAAGCGTGAAAAGGAACCACGTTTTCCATAAAATGTGTGCCAAAAACATTTTCACGTACTTTGAGAATAAAGTTTTAAAACACACTTTTTAATTAATAAAATTATAATAAAAAAAAACAAAAAATCGGTTAATGAGCCTGAATGCTCTTCAATAATATTTACCAAACAAAAAAAATTCAATAAATCTACCCACTACTTTGGGTTTTATTAGGCATCTGTCAAGGGAGGGTGGGATTTGTACGTATGCTGGCCTGGATGCCTTTAAAAAGAAAAAGAAAAAAAGAACCAAAATTTATTAAATTTAAATGAATATAATAGTTTAATGGACTAACAGCATAAAATGGACGTATTGTTTTTCAAAATTTAAATGAATGGTCTTGGATAGATAACACTCAACATAAAGACACAAATATGTAATTTTTAATAACTCAGCCTATTCCAACTTACATGTCTAATGTATTTCAATTACGTAATTCTTAAGAGACTCATTTTATCGCCCATTAACGACTTAATGTGTTGTGTGTGGCCCAATTAAAACTGTAGTAAGACACATATAGATCACTTGGACTTCACCGTAACGTTCACATAAAGAGTATGTTAAAGGAGTAATTTTGAAGTTTCACACCCTTATCAAGTGAGGAATTGGTAAGAACTTCAAGATAAAATAACTAATTTACAGGGAATAAAAAATACAACAACAAAATAAAGCTACAAAGAAATATACTGATTTGCGCTAAGTAAAAAGTGATGGCTTCCTATAACTGGATGTTGCATGAACAACGTCAAACCCCTCTTAGCGAGATACCAATGTATCGTTGGATAATTTTTGCACTAAATTTTCGTGATCCTATCCTACAAAAAAAATGCTTCATACGATTTTACTTGAGGCTGCGCAACACAAACTTAAATCAACAAAATGAGCATCAATCTGCCCTTCTAAATCACGATATTTATGCTGAGTTTATCAAAATAATCCATCTCCTAAAATTCCTAAGCACGGATTTCAAGACGAGTCATTATTCTCACATAAATCAACTACTACTACTTTAAGAATTTTAACACGTTAGCTAAAAATGTAAAACTTTAAACAACCAATGCAAACATATGCAACAATTGCTTGTGATGTGTAGACCAGGAATTTATGTTCGCTAGCTAGAACAACACACGAAGATCCGCAGACATTCTCTCACAAGAGAGGGCTGACAGAAAACCGGTTTCACTTGGGTGTCGTTCCCCTTGATGTCTTTTTGGGTTTTTTTTTATAATTATTGAGAATTGACATTGGCATTTTTTCTGTTGATATTCATATTGGCACTCCCCATATCAATACAACATATGGACAAAAAAAAAAACACATACTCTGACACACATTTTATATTCTTTAATACACTTTCACATATTCTTATATCAGTGGCGGAGCCAGGATTTTGACCCAAGGGGGGCCAATTTAATAAACATATTTTTTAAATCTAAACGTGTATTTGTTTAATTATTTTTTTTTTTGTTTTTCAACATAACACATTGGTACATTGAAATTGTTTTCGCAAAATGTATTAAAAGTATATGAATTGTTTTGCTCTATTCTTTGGGCTACTGCAACACTCACATTGTTATTTTTCATGCATGAAAGAATTGAGAAATCAAAATATAAAATAACTTGTTTTTTTTATTCATTCAAATCAAAATTATTAAGATAATAAGGAATAATTATATTGATAATACTTTAAATTAGTATTATATTAATAAAAAAACGTTAAAAACCCGGGGGGCAACCCAGCCCTTGCTGGCTCTGCCAGTGTCTTATATATTATTCACACATTTCAATACTTTTTTTTTTTTATCATTAACGTGTGTCTGGGCACACATTGGCATTTCTTCTAGTTTCCATGAAATCATGAATATATTTTCAGTATTCCCCATAATTCATTCTTCTTGCACAGATCAATTGATTTTATTTTTTGCGTAAGTAGAATCAGTAGATTAATTGATTTGACAACTTGTAGCTAGGCTAAAAATACCGTAAATACCATAAATGAAATTCACCCAAAAAGCCCAAGTAAGAGAAACAACTTAACTTTTGTCAAACAAAAACAAAAAAATAAAATAAAAAACTTGACTTTTGTGTAGGGCTTAAAAACAACAAAAAATGAAGAGAAATAGCTCTTAAATCTTAATCACCAGCACACCAATAAACTCAACAGTCTACAATTTCTTCATTTTTTATTTTTATTTTTTTTTTGACATTTAGGGTTTGCCTAATTGGCATATGCACTCCTCGACTACTCCTCTATCCAGTTTGGGCCAACCATCCATGTCAAGACTAGAGATTCACAAGAATCAATCCCTAGTCAACCAACCCGAGTATGTTGGAAAAACTTGATTTTATCTATTTTTAAATTAATACTCACTCCGTCTCAATTTAAATGCTCCCTACGGTTATGAGTGTTTTTTTAAACTCTTATAGTTTTTATTCTATAATGTATTTTATATGCAAAATGGATCTTATTTAATAGATCTCAATTAGTTCTATTCGACAAAAATTTTAAAAACTTTGGAAACCTTACCAATAAAAAGATATGTGCGTTTGAAAATGACACGGATATACGTAAGGAGCATTTAAAATGGGACGGAGGGAGTATTTAAGTGGATCCCACATGTCCACGTGGACGAACTCGCATACCGTTGTGTTCGTCTTGGATAGGAGATTAAGATCGAACCCTTGGTTGGCTAAAATCAAGTTAAAGTGAACAAGAAATTGACCTTACAAATGCCTTTATGAACATTGGTAGAAGAGGTAAAATTGTTAGTTCCACATTACTTAGGGATAACAAGTTCATTGGGTATATGTACCCCAAGTTAAGCATAAGGGGCAGAGGGCATGGACCATATACCACACGAGCGCTGCCACCTTTCGATCAAACTAGGACAAATTGGTTTGGATTGGCCCTTTACAACTTTTGTAGGGGGAGAGGGCATGGCCCTTTACCACATGCGCACCGTCACTTTCTGATCAAATTGGGCCGGGTTGGATTGGGTTGGGTCAAAAGATAATGGCTTGGCCCAAGATACTTCTCATTTTTTTACTGAGATGTTATGTATGAACTGGGTTGGGTTGATCTGTGTCTGTTTCGTTTCATTATTTTCGTACTGAAACAATGTGTTCTAACAAATGAAAATTTTCCCTCTCCTTGCTTCTTTTCAACGAACAAGTTTGCCGCCCAACGGATGCACCCCTGCCTATTCGGTTCCGATCAGATGCATCCGAAGACTGTTCAACTCTGAATGATCACCTCTATCTCTTTCGTACGGGTGCTTGTTTATCTATAAATAGGACCCTCATTCTCTCATTTCATTTACGAAAATTTCTGCATTGCATAGCTCATTCATACATCAACATTTTGAGAGTGTTGCGTAATTTTCTGGTTTGCTTACCGATCAAATTGGAGTGCTACTTCTGTTCGGTGAAAATCAAGTAATCCTAGAAAGTAGACGTCCACATATAGGGCTGCAAATGAACCGAAGCTGCTCGCGAGCAGCTCATGGCTCGGCTCGTTTCAATAAGTAAACGAGTTGAGCTCGAGCTCGATTTTTAGGCTCGTTTAGTTAATGAGCTTGCTAAAGCTCGGCTCGGCTCGATTACATAAGCTCAACTCGTTAAGTAAATTATCCTGGCTCGGCTTGATAAGGGCTCGACTCGTTTATGACTGAGCCAAGCTTGAGCTCAATTTATCAGCTGGTTTACTTAACGAGCCGAGTTTGAACACTACAAAGTTTGGCTCGGCTTGACTCGTTTGCACCCCTATCCACGTATTCCATCAACACTGTTGTAGAGGGCGAATTTACTTTAAGGACAGATTATCCAATACTTGCCTCGATTCAAATTGTCTATTGCCAAATTCCGGTGTAGTGAAATTGGTTCGGTACGATTACTTGTTGCTATCAATTTCTGATTTAGAATATTTGTTTTGTTTGTTTATTTTTCCAGTATTTTGTAACCGGTTTCCTAACAGAGTAAATGTGAGTAAAAGGAATTTCCCGACTAGAAATAAGGAAAAAAAGTTAGTGAAGCAATCTCTTCGTTTCTTTTTCTTTTTTTCCTAGTGCAAAAAGTTGATGAAACTTCTAACTTTTCAATAAGGGGGATCCGTGGGGGACATTACCAGTTTTCTTATTTTTGTGGTTGCTTAGGTTACACCGAAAAAGAGACCAAGCCTCGTCAACAAGCCCCAATTCCAAGGGCCGATCTCTGAATCTGAAATTAAAAATGAACGAGTTGGGGGTGTTCATTGGCTCAGACTCAGTTGCACATGCAATATCTACACTTAACTAAAAGATTAGTATAGGTTTTCCTTCAACAAAGCCCCCAGCTTTACAGGTCCCATCCAAAAACCCAGCCAAAAGTCTTTAACCAATTTTCTCTCTTTGGCCGCCGGACCCATCAACCAACACTTGCCTTTTCTGGTGGCCTCTTATCATAATGACGGTGAACTGGCGTTGAATGTTTTTCATTCCATTGCCTTGCCTGCAGGTCTCACTATCTTCACAAAAATGCCAATTGGCCCCTCAAAGGTACATGGGTATCTATTTAATAGGAGTAATGTGTTTTTTTTTTCCCCAAAAAAGATGTGTTATTGCGAATTATCTCCAGTTCAACTCGGATGATAATAACAATTCGTTCAAGTTTGATAACACCAATTACCCGACTCGTGGTATGGTGTATTTTGATCCCTTTAGTGTTTTCCCAGTATGTGGGAGCGCTAGAGTTCAGAGGATATCACCGAGGATGGAGCATGCGGGGCTCGTAGGTTAGAAAAAATCCTACGCATAAATCCTTGACTCCTGTATCACTGCATTTTTAGATTCCTCACCACTTAGAACAAATCTAGTCATTTTCATTGTCATTTGATGCCAAAAAATGGCATTTTTGATGCCAAATTTGGTGGATTACCAACTATGATTATTGTCATTTCTCCACCATTATCCAAGTCACTTGTTTTTCATTGAAAAATGAGATGAATTTAGTTCGACAGTTCTGGTTTGAGATTGTGCAAAGTTTGATCGGGCCAACTTTCAAGCGGCGCCGTGACAGATTCCTGTTGGGGTTATTTCCGCATTGGCTTGCAACTTGCATAGCTGCAATTATATAAGCCCATTCAATGATGCAATTGACCTATTGTGGAAATTGTGGTGCGGGTCCCCTCAATATAGTAGTAGTCTACCCAAAATTATCTTGGATTTATGAGGTGGGTGAGACTTAACAATCAACCCCTTCCCATTTTGAGAGAAGCATTCCATAATTCCAAATGACAACTGTTAATGATTAGTGAAAATACTTCTAAATGGACTCATAAATCAACACTGACTGTAACTTTGTCCAATAATTGTGAGACACACGTACAGGTAAGCCAGTCTGGAAAAGAATACAAATATATTCAATGGAACTGTCTGTTAAAGATAGGCCTATTTTCTAGTAAGTATTTGTTTTTAATTTTCCACTTTCCTTTTTCAATAGAAGTAATGGTGACAAAAAAAACCCCAGGAATCTAGTGCTTTTGCTTCCAACAGTCATGGCCAGGAGTGAAGAAGATAAAAAGGATGACAGCAAAAGGGTTTCAAGTGGGGTCAGATGGGTCTATCTTCCACTGAAAACCAGGGAACAATCTTCCATGATTTTTCTCTTCAGTTACAGCCTTTTTTAACTGATTTTGGCAGTCTTACACGTGTAAAACCCATTCTTTTAGCATTCTCTGACCATATATACTGGGGATAATAACTTACAGTACAAACACACATGACATGACTTCTTCCAGCCATTTGGGTATGACTGGTATCTTTAGATCTCCATCGCATCTCACATCCATCTGAGCTGCAATGCATTCCCAAAAGCCATTTTTCTGGGCTTTAACAAGTTGAAGATTCCCTAACCCTATAATTCTTGTAAGTTTTGTAAAGCTTTCATCCACTTCTTTAAATTTGAGAAAGTAGAGGAAAAGACCTTTATCCTATTTTGTTTTGAGGTTGTTATTCTTTTGGTTCTCACCCATTTTGCGATTTCATTGTTTATTGGTTTCTGAGTTCATAAGTTTTCATTTGAATTGGCCAAGATGTTTAGGATTCATAATTTTCCAAGAGAATTCTAACTTTTGATTCTCCTTTTTTGACAGTTTCAGGAGGAACGACATAATTCTTGACTAATGGATGAAGATGGGGTCTTAAACTCATCTTCGGTTTTATCTGAAGATAAGACTGATGCCTTATATCCAATGTTCTTCGGTGTTTCTTGTGCATTCTTTGCACTGAGGCTCCTATCGGAGCCGGAAATGAGCGACGAGAAATGGTCGGAAATAAGGGATGGATTACTTAAAGGAAGTGCTCATCTATTGGGACTTCTTGTTTGGAGAGTTCAGGGAGTTGAGTCCAACTGTGCAAAGAGTGAGATCATTCATAAGCTTGAGAGAGAGATTGAAGAGTTAAAGAGGAGGAGAAGTGAAGATGCAAAGGCCAATGAGAAAGTAGTGGGAATCTTTGCTGCACAAGAGCAGATCTGGTTATCTGAAAGAAAGAAGCTTCGGCAGCAAATTGGAGCTCTTTTAAATGAATTTAGAGTTCAGCAGTCAAAAAGGGACGGATTTATTTTAGAATTTAATGAAAAGTTAGAGGAAAAGGAGGTTTTGTTGCAATCTAAGGATAATTTGTTGGAACTGGAAGGAAAGAAGATAAGGGAGTTGGAAGAAAAACTAGAGGTGTCTAGACATGTTGCAGAGGAGTTGAGAGAGACTGCGAAACGCGAGGCTCAGGACCATTCCTCGGAGATTTGGAAACACAAAACTGCTTTCATTGAGCTTGTTTCTAACCAACGGCAGCTTGAAGCTGAGATGGGTCGAGCTCTAAGGCAAGTTGAATCGACGAAAAGAGAACTTGATTCGGTTATGGAGGAAAAGGAGGAGTCCCTTTTGATGGTCCAGAAGCTTTCCGTGGAGCTGATTAAAGCACGAAAGGATATGGAACAGAAAGACAAGATTCTTTCTGCTATGCTAAGGAAATCGAAATTGGACACAACAGAGAAGCAAATGCTCTTAAAGGAAGTGAAGTTATCGAAGGCAAAGAGGAAGGAAGCTGAGATAGAATCGGAAAGGTTGAGAGTGGCTTCTGACTCTAGATTGAGAGTGGTTTCTGACTCTAGACGTGAGAGGCATTCGTTGAAAAGTATGTTGTCTAAGCATTCTAGCTCAAAATCAGAGGCTCTCTCGGATGGAAGAGGGAGGCGCTCTGATGCAACAGTGTCATCACAGAGTGCAAGAAGTAGATCACAAGCAACTGCAACTGATTTTGTAATAGAATATGAGGATTCTGATAATCAAAAGGACCCGGAAGATTTCTCTCCATTTTATGGTCAGTACTCGCAAGAAGGAAATGAGGAACTAAGTAAGTTTTTCATCTTCATTATGTCTTGATTTCTGGTTAGTTTTCCTTTTTAACAGCAATTGACAGTATTAGAGATTATCCCACATTGGTTAATTATAACCTCGAGTTGGATGCTTTAACAGACAGTATGAGTTTCTTTTATTTAAATGGAAAGCATGAGATTTCAATTGAAAATAATTGAAAAAGAGTTACACCTGTTGTGGCTCTAATAAAGCGAACAAAAATTTGTTTCATCTTGATTAGCATGCCACAATGCTAATGCTCATGGTAGAACTAAATTGGTTTTTCAAATCTTGTTTTGAATTTGTAATTTTCTTGTGAAGTGTTTTCAGCTGATGTTAAGCAGTTGGAGGGCTGGGTTCGATCCGAAGCTGAAAAATACAATACATTAGTTGAGCAAAGGCATCACCTAGAGATAAATGCTTTTGCAGAACAACTGAGACTGAAGGATGAAAAATTAGAAGCCTTTCGTTGGCGTTTCTTAAGCATGGAGGTAGAGGTAAAGCGGCTGCAGTCACATATCGAAGGGCTTAATCACGATTTATCACAAGTTAGGCAAGAGAATATGAAACTCGATGCTTTGTTATTGGATCGTGAAGCTGAGATAAATTCCTTGAAGCAGCAGTTTTTCTTGCAGTTAGAGTCCCTAAGTTGCCAAAAGACCGACTTAAACTCACCTTCACACAATCCAGGTTTAGGAAATGAAACCGATTGGTCCAAAGTCAAGATCATAAAGAGAAAACCAGGGGAGAAAGAAGAAAAAACAAGAGAAGATTCAACTGAAATTTCTCTAGAAGTGGAGCTTCAAAAGGAGGAGGAAACTTTTACTACAAGCCAGTCCAAGGACATAATTTTGACTGTCCAATCGCCAGAAAAGGAATTCGAGGAAGAAAAATATGTCATGGTGGACACAGTTTCCATTCCAGAAGAGGTTGAGATTGGTGAAAAATCACCATTATCCGGGCAGTGTTCAAGCAAGAGCAGTACTACAGGATGGAAGATGGACCTTCATGCTCTTGGAGTTTCTTGCAAGGTGAAGAGGCTCAAGCAACAGCTTCTAATGCTTGAGAGGTTGACAGGAAAGCCAGAAAGTTGTGAAGATAGGGAAGGTGATGATAATGATAAGCGGGTTGGGATAAAAGGATTGCACACGGTAATATCATTGTTGAATAAACAAGCTACTAGGTATCAGTCCCTCCAATCGAAGATTGATGAACTTTGCAAGCGAATGGTAAGCTGCATTTTAACTTTCAAATGAAAACTTCATTATAATAGATATATAGATGCGTAGAGTTTGGTACATGTTGAGATTTTCTATTGCTTTCTCTGTATAGGATTTTACTATGTCAAAGATTATGACTCTGTGATGACAAACAAGCATAACTCATAACCAGATAAACATGGAATTGCTTCTAAGTCCAATTGGCACTATGTAGCTGTTACTTCAACCACTCAACAACCAAAGTGTATATTTGCTTAGAGTTTTTTTTTTTTTTTTTCTCCTTCCCCTTATGGTTCCTCTCTGATTTTCAGCGTGACATTTTCATGCTGTAACCATAGTGCTTGCTTAGTTGGATAGAGCTTTATTAAATTGTAAAGCTTTCGGTTACAATTGTTATTGTGTCAATGATTCTCGAAGCTTTTCACAAATTTGACTTACATCTGAGTTCAGACGCACCATTTTCAACATTCTGCTTCCAAAATGTGTACTTTACAATTTCTCTTATGATTTTCAGCATGAAAATAATTTGGATGTGGGCCGTGGTGGTTCCAGTATAGCTAAGACAAAGGAGGAAACAAAAACGCTTGAGCATTTCCTTGAGGAAACGTTCCAACTTCAGAGGTACATCGTTGCAACAGGGCAGAAATTGATGGAAATACAATCCAAGATAGCCTCTGGATTTGTCGAAGCTGGAGAGGAGCTAGATGAATCCGCCAGTTTTGACTTGAAGCGATTTGCTGATAGCGTAAGAAGTCTTTTTAAGGAAGTCCAAAGGGGTCTTGAAATTCGAATAGCTCGAACTATTGGGGATCTTGAGGGTACCCTGGCTTGTGATGGGATCATACATCTGAGGAAGTAGGAATGTTTGTATGATAATGAGAGCTTTGTTTTCATTTACACTATGGTTTTGGCAGAGTGCGTATAGAAAGTTTGTATAGTAAGTATGCTCGATTTGGTGATGCAATAGAAATCCATCGTTTATTCGTGTCCCTCACTAAATACACGTTCATGGGTATTCACATATTTTTCGGTATCTGTGACGTACATATGTGCAGGGTGAAGTGACGGTTGTGAAATTTGTAATATACACAAGGTTTGGAATTGGAAGAATCACTTACAAAATTGTCAGGTCTAAGCTTTGCAAAGTCAAACCCATTGCTAGTTCTTTAGGACACAGGTTTGGAATTGGAAGAATCACTTACAAAATTGTCAGGTCTAAGCTTTGCAAAGTCAAACCCATTGCTAGTTCTTTAGGACACAGGTTGTTTGTGAAGTGGCTTTGCTAATTCATGCCTTCATGGACTCATCACCATATATTGGGATGGGTATAAAAATAAGTACAGGAACCATTGCATTCCATTCATTAAATGGTTTAAATTCCAACATTGAACGGATGTAAAACCAGAAACAAAAAATATCATAATTCCATCCCTGGACCAAATTCTTCAATTGTTTTCGTAGCAAGTGTAAGAATATCCATGAAAGCACCAAAAGATGCCCGAAGAAATCTAGCTTCAACCGCTTCAAAATGACTGCACGATTTGAGGATAAAAAAGTGAAACAATAGATAGTAGATAACTAGGATGTAATCTAAGGAGAAACACAACTCTGCAAATCTGATAAGATTATGAGAACTCACACAAAAAGCTTGCCATTAGATACCGACATCTGCCTTTTCACTTTGTCCGGCTGCAACTGCAGATGAACATAAAATTTAGCAACATCTAACTAAAGAAGTTTTAACGGATAAAAGTAGGTAGGAATTGGAGCATCACGAAACAAAACCTCCTTATCAACAGCCAATGCCGAGTAGACTACTTGAGCATTTTCCTCGGACTCATAATCTACTTCAAAATCACTGCCCCAAAGAAAAAAAAAAAAGAAAGAAAAAATCATAAATGGGCCTTCAGAAAGAAAACCTTAGAAAACTTTCACAGCATTATAATATGCAGCAATTGAGGTGAGACATGGTGACTCCACACACGCTTTCTCAATCATGTTGATAAGTAGCTTTCTCCATACTCAGTCCAATTTGTTCCTTTTGAGTACTCTTATAAGTACATTTTCTCAATACACATCAACTCACATATGACACAACGGACTGAGAGCCTTAAAACTGAGCGTTAGCTAGAGAAATCTCATGCCTACATTTATAGTAGCTCAAGGAGTGTCTACAAATGTAGTAGCTAGAGGAGTGGGAAAGGAGTACATTTTATTCTGCCCCCAAAGCTTGGTTATGGTGTGGGTCTCGCTAACAACAGATAAACAACAACAACAACAACAACAATAACATAACCCATTTAGTCCCCAATAATTGGGGGTATGGGCGGGGGATGGATAGGAGACAGACCTAACCTTTGGCAATAAATGCACAAAGTGGTTGCTCCCAGAATACCACTGAAACAGATGAATTGGAGACAGACCTAACCTTTGGCAATAAATGCAGAAAGTAGCTGCTCACAGAATACCACTAAAACAGTGGTCACCCTATGCCGTCGCGTTTGCTACGGAATCATGCCCTCAAATCAAAGCCAAAAGGCATCAGAGAGGACAAATCCAAGAATCATTTTAATTTATGTGCACATTACCATACTTTTTTCATTTAGCATAAAATACATACTTGCACTTAACCATCACATCCACAATCCTCGTTAAAAACCTTCATCGGATTTGGAATTTCATGAAACAAGGACTAAAAATCGTTCACGGTTCACCAATCATGGATGAACCAAGTCATTCCTCATCGACTACCCAAGACTCATTCTTTAACTCTAATTTGATGAAATATTAGGAAGAGTAAGGATCTGAGGCTTTTCTTTGACCAAATATGGTTCATAGGTTTTTCTAGACAAAGATTTGAGGGAAATAGAGACATTGAAGAATTGGAATATTCCCATAACAAAAAAATAATAATTTCACCAAAACTATACTACAGACCAATACAAAAAGAGAGCAGGATTGGAGATGGAATTACAACAAGATTTTGAGTAATCTAATTAAAAACTGAGTACTTTGGCAAAGCTGAATGAGTGCTACTTATGCATTTCCTTTTTAATCAGCAAGATGTATTGGTAACAACTAACAACCCATTTAGCAGCTGTAATAAATTAACTTCAATTAGGTTTAAGCACAGTACACTTCTTAACACAGCAAACCAAACATAACGACCGGGAAAGGATCCAGAGAACCCAGCTCAAAGACGCTTACAATTAGTTGCTCAAGATGGGGTTTGGAAATGTTCAGGTATACCTATTCCACACTATTAAAACTTACATGTGTGTGCCTAATGGCACTCTCTTCAACAACTATCCAACACATGAAAAGAAGAAGAATCTAAGAAGTTTTTACAGTTCCAGAGCGAAACGAAACATTTGGATATCTAGTAGACTAGTAGGGTTAATAAATCAGGAAAAGGATTAGTGAACCAGAACAATGATTACACAGAAACGTAAAAAAAATCCCTCCGTAATGAAACCAATAAAGTGAACCCAATATATAGAGATGCTACTTTTCCAAGGAGAGAGAGAGAGAGAGAGAGTAACCAGGTGAATTCCCAGTGGGAGGGAAGAGTTTTGGCGTCTGCTGCTGCAGTAGGGCGAGAAGCTGTACAACTGTCCATCTTCTTTAACGAGAGAAAGTTGTCTGTTTGGTCTCTGTAGTCTGTACTGTGGAAATAGATGAAGACTAGCTGACCAAAACAACGGTGGAAAATTAGGGCAACGAATCGGTTCGGGTTCGGACCCTTATTCGATCCGCCATAGGTTTGCCCTAAAACTAATCCAACCCGACTTGTCTAGGCATGATATCGGGTTCCCGGTAGTTGTTTTTCCATTTCCGATTTGTTGGTTATTTTATTTATTTTTTTGAAAGGAGCATTCCATTAAACAACTAACAGTCGTTACAAAGAACGGAAGATAAACCAGGTGAAATACAACCCGAATTGTTCAAGAAACTCCTACGGAAACAATTTAAAGCTAACCAATGAGCCTGCTCGCATACAATCTCTTCCCCACCACACAAAACTCCAATTCCTTGAGCCGGTATAAACTCAAGTACTATCTTTTCGAGTAATGTTTGTCTCTCAATCGATAAAATCAAAATTTGATAAAATCAGCTAGTATAAACTCAAGTGTGCAATAACCTAGGTCGACTTGCAAGCCCCCTGCTAGCAAAAGGAGCCGGTTTGTTAGCTTTTCTTTATCAGTCTTTTTTCATCCTTTACCAATTACAACCAGTCTAGTGGGAATTTTTAGACCCACATCGGCTTTTAAGTAGGGAAAGTCCTTTGCTCATTTGATAATTGTTTGAGAATTTTCTTCCTCATATCCCGTGCGAGAATGTAATAATAAGGTAGGGACTTGTTAAAGTTGTCCGTTTGGATGACATATTAGTTTTTGAGGGATTAAATAGTAAAAGAGGATAAAATAGTCAAAGAGATAAAATAAAAAGGGCAGACTCACCGTTTAAAAAAAGAGATTAAATAGTCTATGGTTTGAATGATGTAAAATCACGTCAAAAGACTTTCTTGCCCTTGGTAATGCATATATTGAATTTGGTATTTATACAATTATATAAATACAAAAATTAATTGATCTTATACTATTCAATATTTAAGTTATACAGTAATACTTAATAGTAATATTTTTAATTTTTTTTATTTGTTTGTTTATTTTTTTTATATACTGGAGTATTCAACAAACCAACAATGTAAAATTCTAAAGTATAAAAATTTTCAATTTTTTTATCGAATTAAAGATCTCTATTAATAGTTTAATTTGGTGCAAACCAAAATAAAAAATTATGTTCGGAAGTACTTTATTTTTTAATCCAAAGAAAATTGCATAAGGGTAGGGAGGTAAATTGAGAGGCTAATCCCCGACTAAACATAAGCATCCCTTCCCTACTTATATTTGGAGAAAGCTGACGGGCTAATTAGTTGGGGGTGAAAAATTGCTCCCAAACAAGAGATATGAGAGGAAAAAGGGATGAGGAGAAGGAGAATGATTTAGTCGTGGGTGAAAACCCTCGTCTAAACAAGCCCAGGATGATTGCGCATGGGGAAGGAGAATCAAGATATACCATCCCGGAAGATCGCTAGGGCATGTGGAAAACTCGGGTTCTACGACTGTGCTTCAAAAAGATTTGATAAAATTAAGTGTTGATTATTTGGTAATAATCAACACTTGATTTTATCAAATTTTAATTTTGTCAAGATTTTATCAATTGACAAAATAAACCTGGGTATAAATATGTGAGTTTTTATGATACATGGCTCCAACAATAGTGGTAGGGAGACCCGAGATTAGTTCAATTGGTTGGTGGGTTTATTTCCTTCACAGTTTATGAGAATTTGATTCTTAGAATCACGCTAGACAAAAGTAATTTGTTGTAATCTCCTACTACGACATGGACAGTATGTCTTTGACTGAATCAGAAAAAGACGAGCCGAGATGTACGTAAACTCGCCTCTACATCGGTCACCCTCGAAAAGAGAGAAAAATTAGTGGTAGGGATGAAGCAATAGATTAGGATTAGCTTACTTGTTAGGCTCTTGATCAGTTTTGGTGAGGATTTGGAGCCGAGGAATCTTGTTTGGCATAAATTCCCCTGCCCCTGGTATTTCGTAAGCACATTGGTATATTCCACTCGCATATTACTCTTCACTGGCCCATCTGGCTATTTGTCTCTTATCATTCACATATACAAATAGCAGATTCAGACCCAAAAATTCCCATACTTTCCTCTCTCTCTCTCTCTCTCTCTCTCTCTCGTGAATCGATGTTGTTCCTCAAGCTCCCCAAAACAAGTTTTCGGCAGGCAAGTCTCTCTCTTTCTCTGCTTTGTTATGGTTTTTGGTTGCTGTCATGGTTTCAGGGTTCTTTACATTGATTTCTGGGTAGATGGTCTCTCTAGAAAGTTATACAACTTGATATGTAGAAAGGAGATACTATATCATTAGCACCTCAACCTCTACGTATAGCATATGACTAATTTCTTATGCATATAGTCTCGTCGTCTCACATATCTATCAGTTAATTATCAGACCTGATTTTGGTAGTTTTTTTATTTGTAGTTGTTCAAATGCAACTAGAGCTTGTTGCGTTGCAATATTGGCATCGACTACGGATACAAGAACACATGCTTTGCTTTACTTGCTCCTTTTTTTCTTTTTCTTTTTTGAGTTGTTGCATATGGTTTGCTTTCCTTTCTATTTGCAAATCTCTATTTTTTGTGTCTGTTTTTCTCAAAGTGGGTATATTTGTTTTCAGTCGATATACACTTATTAATGGGTACGAATAATATTGGAAGGAAATAGATTATGTCCTGTTTTGAGGGCAGCTTCTAAGCCAATTCCCAGAGTTAGGGGTAAAAATGCTAAAATTTCACCTGTTATTTTATGCTTTCTTGATATGTTCCTCCACAAAACTGAATGTTTGTAAATAGAAAAAATAATTAAGCCTAAGACACCTTAGGCCCAGTTTTTCAAAAGATTTTAGCACCCAGGTACTAAAATTATGATATTTCAAATTAAAAAATGAAGTGGTTTCGTATATAGTTTTTCGATTTTTTTCACACCAAATTAAAGTACTCCTCGTGTACTTTAATTTGGTGCCAAAAAAAATCGAAAAACGGCACATGAAACTACTTCATTTTTTTATTTGAAATATCATAATTTTAGCATCTGGGTGTTAAAATATTTTTGAAAACTGGGCCTTAAACCTTTCAACACAAAGGCCAATGACTTATGACTGTAGGCAGCATTCTTATGTTTCAGATGCCATCTGGGAACAGTAGGAATCCTTCATTCAAATTTGTAAAGTTGGTAACCTTCTAGTTCAATGCAATTTGCTTAGGGCTGGTATTACTTGGTGCTGTTCCCTGTCAAAACTCTGTAATATGCTTCCATAGGTAAATTACAGGCTTCTTTATTTGATTGAGAACTGCTGTTTGGGCCTCTTTCGGCTTGATCTTAAAAGTCGACTTCTTAACTAAACGGGAAATGGAAAAGAAAAAAAAATGGTGCAGTCTTTTTGTTTCCTATGTTTTGAGACTTCTTCAGTGCTTTTACAAATTTTGTTGTCTCTCACCCGAAAACCAAAAAAGGCTTTTGCATTTGCCCAAACAACCCGGGCTTACATAGCTTTGGCCTGACCCGAATAGCCCATTAGAGCTTACAACTATGGTAGAAGTAGAACCCCCATGAAAACCTTTCAATTTGTATAACATTATAACCTTTTTGAAGATTGGAGTTGCATTACATTTTCGTGTGCAATGAAAAAAAACCCATGCCCGAATGTTAAGAAAACGTGCCAGCCATCCACTTTGTGTTGGCGTTGTAGTTCAGAAAGAAGAATCCTCTTCACTGTTACGGCTCTTTTATCTGCTCCCATGCCCGAATGGTACCCTCACATAATAAGTACCCGTATCAGTTTTCTGTATTATTCTCAAGATACAACTTTTGGTCATAATATAGGAGGACCGATTATGTCCCGAACAAGTTGAATCACTGGGGTGACATGCTAAAAAGACCCCTGCGGAAAGAATGGAGACGAGCGGTTAGATCTGAGTAGTTCCTCGAAAAGGAAGCAAGTAAAAATGCTAGTTGTTGGAAAGCATGAGTTTACCAGTAGCAAAAGAGGCTTTGCCAATTATAGCTCAAGAGCAGGTCCAACTTTAACTGGTTTTAGACTTGTTAAAGCTCTTCGTATATACTCCAACACCAACACAACAAGGCTGAATAGGTATAACAGAAAAATATGCATCTTTTCTATGGTGAAAACCACGAGGGCAAGCTTGCTTTCTCCTTCGAAGTTTGCTCTTCGTAAAGATATCGTTGTCACTGCCCACCCTGAGAAAAGAACAGTGGAACAGAAGTGTACATCAGCACATCGAAACTTGCCGAAATGATCGTAAACCAGGTAGTGAGATTCAGGCTACTGGGTCCCACTAGTAGATGATTCGGCCATGCAGTTGATAACACTTACCAGAGCTTTTCTTGGGGGTGTTTCCCCAGTCACATGGGCTTATCTTCATCTCTGATGCGTTGATTAATTCAGCAAGAGCTTGATTGACCTGAAATTGGGAATGAAATCAACATATTGGTATTCATTCCGCAGGTTAATCTGGTCAAAGATTTGAACCATCTTGAAAGTGCACACTCATCATACATTTACCAGAATACAGAAAAACTGTAGGCACATCTAGCTGGACTTTAGAGTATTATTTGGTTGTAGAAAAACGTAGAAACTGATGTTATTGAATGCACATATTGACACAGAGCTTCATTTCACGTAATTCACTCCTAAAAATGAGTATTACGCACTTTTATTAGTCAAATTATTAGCTTTTGAGCTGCAATTTTGACCCCTGCATTCTGCATGCATGTATGTTGCTTGCACTACATGCGTACCTAATTTGATTTGAACAGTCCTTGAAAGCATAGGAGGTTAACTGGTTAATTTTCGAGTAATAATTCATCTCTAATAGGGTGTTAACTGTTCAGCAATATTTGAGTCGCGCTAAGCATTTATGAGTAATAGTTCATTTCTAATAGGGTGCTAAGCTTGCAGTTCAATAATTCATTGTTCATCTGCAGATTACAAACATCCAGGATTTCTCAAATGAGTTATAGCCTCTCCTGCAAAAGATTAGATTAGTAATAGCACCAAAGAAGATACCATTGCAACTCTTGATGTATTTCAAATTATGATCCAAACAGCTTCATTATTTAAGCTAATCCTGACTTAGGAATAGCCACTGACCAAATTTTTTCACCCAACTTTCCATTCTTGAATTCATCACAGAAAGATCAAGTACCTCATCAGTCCTCTCATGACTCACTAGATGTCCCCCATGGAGTTCTATCATCCTAGCACAAGGCTGCAGCTTCTCAGCAAGTCTCCTTGCATAGTATAATTGAGCAATAATATCGCTCCTAACCATTCAAAAAAAAAAAAAAAAAACAGGCAAGTTTCTAAGCAGGAATATTTCCCGAAGGATGATAAGCAAAAGAAGTGAAATGGCACTTTCAGTTTGATAAAGTACCTGCCATGAATCACTGATATAAGCAACCCTGCAGAGCAGATTGATTCAAGTTCTTTTCTCGACATTTTATGTCTCCAGCATGCGTTAATTTGCCCATCAAAACCATGATTCGACTGCATGCCACTTGCTGATATACCTTTCACATATTCCTGCACAAATGTGATCCAGGATGTTAAAACCACCTCTACTCATCTGAATGATATTATAACCGGAAAACCACCTCCCATACCAGACAAGGATCTCACTGCTAAAAACATCTGGATCCTTAAAATTTTCCCCATCAATTTTCTTTCCGTACGCATACCATTGGAACAAATACAGCCCACGAATACGACGACAAAATAAAGAGAAAAAATAATAAAAGCTATTCCTATGAAATTCCACCAATTTGGACATCATACTGGGACAAAGTAAAGAAAAAGGCCAACTATAAGCAATGGTCATTTGTTGATAGAAAGAAGAATCCTATATCCGGCATTTGTATTTCCAACAAGAGGGGTTCGAGTGACTGAAATTTTCCTGACAAGCACCCCCAAGATGAGAGCTTGAGACCTCCAAATATAAGATTGATCATTCATATTTCTTTTAATCCCAAGTGGTTTGTATTTCCCTCATATATTTCTCTTGGATATGATTTTCAATTTTTCATATGCATCGACCAATGTACAGGAAAGTTGGAATAGCTGACTGAGCTGAAGGTTTATCTGCATATTGCGGAAAAGTTAGGAAGAGAAAAAAGAAGCAATATTTGGCTTTTGCATCCCAGAAAGAATATTAAGGGAACTCAATTAAGTATTTAACGCTTGGCATTCCTTACTTGAAACAAAATTGCTCTTCTTGTATTAGGTCCAATATATTCATCAAGATATTCCTGTCAGAAAATAGAACATGAAACCTCATGAGTTGCCACATACCAGCATAAAGCACACACGAAAATGTGAAGGGAGGACAGAGATAAGAAACCGGAAAATTCCTTACTGATTTAGAATTTCATCTCTGTTTACTTACTCCAATTTTCCTCGTCGCAGATATGGCTTGCGAAAAAACAGTGATAGACAAGATGAGAAAAAATATTAACCTTGCTGTAATGAGTGTCCAAGTCGACAGCAGCCCTTTGCTCAGGAGTTTTTGCCCTCAAGAAACGGATTGCAACGGATAATGTTTGACGGTCAAGCTACAAAAGAGAAAATGATGGGAACATTAAATGCGAATCTGGCTTCAGTTATAAAAAAAAGAGGAAATCTCAGATGTACTAATAATGCAAGATCTCGTAGATCACACAATTCCATCGATATTTTGTTGATCCCTCCGCAGGCATGGGTTAAGTAAAAATTGTTTCTTTGAGGCCCTTCATGTTTTAAGTGGAATGACAACTATGATGACTGTGAAAGTTAATACTTTCACATTGCAAGATGCCATAATCCATGCACAAGCAATCTGGAGGTCCAAATGATCCTAAATAAATAAATAAATTCGTGCCACTTGAAGTAGAGAATTAATGGCCTAGTTAATTTTTGACACAGCAGGTTACATGCAAAATATGATCCCTGAAAATCTAAGAGAATTCTAAATGAATAAAACAAATGAAAATGTTTGTTCACCATTCACCAAGAGTGAGACATTCAATTACACATTCGGGTGCAGATCTTCCCCAAATTTGAAATATAAAACCTTGACACATAGTACATAATCTGTTAAGAATTCCAGAAAGAAATGATACCTTAGGAAAACATTCAAAACCTCCACCGGTTACATTCAGTAGAGCCAAAGATAGAACTCTATCTGGCACTAATGCGGCCAATTTACAAGCTATCATAGCTCCTGTGTGGTGGAACACAATCAAGTTTAGATAAATCCATGACCAAAACAACCTAAAATTGCATTAACACATTACACTCCAAATGATAAAATCCTTTCCATAAAGTGGTATGGGCCATTCAATTGGGGAAAAGTTATGACTTGCTCTTGGAGCACTGCTATGTGGTGCTTCTGAGTCTTAAACTACCACACATTCTTGCAGGACTTGGTACTAAGTGTATAGACCCCATATCAATGTGTGGTCGTAAAGAATTTGAACACCACGTGGCGGTGCTCCAAGATGCTCTAAATAATCCCTGGCACATGTGCCCCCGCAAATCAATCATGAAACAACTCATCAAAAAATCGTCTACTGCTCATCTATTATGACCATTTCTTACACGTTGAAAAGTACAGCCAAGTCTAAAAAAGTAATAGTCAATTATGTCAACCGAATCGAGACTCACCCATTGAATGGCCAAAAACATGGGCTTTTCTCCACCCTAAATGATCCATCACTGCTATTGCATCTTTTGCCATGATTCTTGTTCTGCATCCAGAAACACAAAACAAAAATTTGGAACGTCCTTTTAGAACTAACAAAACCACTGTTCGCTAGCTTGGGGGAAAAAATATCATTCAACAGAATCCACTCTCTGTATTATGCTCAGACCACAAAATTTTCACTTTTCCCCAACACGTTTTTCTCAGCGGCCAAACCAGAAAAGGTAAGAAGACCAGAAAGGTCAAAATTTCGTGGTAGCTTTGAAAAAAAACATCATTCAAGTGACCCCACTACCTGAAAAAGGCCAAGCTAACCGAAGATTTTGACTTCTTCCCATACCACCTAATTTAGACGACTACATTTTCTCTACTAAGCACACATTTTCTTATCAGCCAAACATGGCCAAAAAGTTATGGCCTGTTTGGGACTTCTGGAAAATGGGAGGAGAAGAGGAAATAGTGATGAAGGAAAGTTTGAGAAAAATGTGAAGAAAATCTAACTGTTCACAATACTATATTCTGTAAAAGTTTCCTCTTTCTCTTCTCAAACCAAACAAGGGACGATATTTTGTTTAATTTTCCATTGTCTTCCACGAGTTCGAAACAAAGGATTACTAACGGTGGAAGAATCAACAACCTCAATCGCACTTTCTGGATTCTCAAAATACAATTGGGGATTAGTTTCAACACCTGACAGGGTTGAACCTTGAAACTATTTCAATTATGGGTTCAAAACGTACTTTTATTCCACCAAGCCCTCTCGGATCAATCACTGCCCAGAACAGAAACCCCATGTCATAACAAAATACTTAACCAATCCCCCCACAACTAGAACGCAAATGCATTACATAGAAATCAAAATTAATGATTTCATCTACCCATTTTGGGTATAAAAAATAGAAAATATTCTACCCATTTTGCTAATAAAAAATTTTAATGAGACTCACGAGTATTCTGATTTTGAGGTGGGAACAGAGCTACGACCGACTCCTCGATTATCAAAAGCACAAACCTCCACACCGCCGCCATCGGAGGCCGGAAATTGGTCATCGTCATTTGGCGTGACGGTGCCTGTGAGCCCCTTGATTTGCGGATGCCATGAATCGTGCGTCCCAGCCAATCCTGATATCACCCACAAAAATTTTAAAAAATGAAAAAGAAGAACCCAAAAAAATTGAGCCAAACCCAAATGAGAAAACAGGTGAATTATTAGATGGAGATTATTATGGCCTCTTGAGGAGGAGGAATACCAATGATCATTAGGACTTTGACCGGTCCGTGGCCGTAGGTTCTGTAGAAAATCTTGGTTCCATTGTTATTCACTGAATCTGCGCCGCTCTGGTACGAGCCCACGTAACAGAACGGCATCGCAGTGAATTCTAGAGAGAGAAAGGCCGAGGAGGAGGGAGGAAATGATGGGGGGATATATTGAGCGGTGCTCCTCCAATCCAGATTTCTAGAACCAGACGGAAATGAATTGAGTTATTATTCGAAAAAGTCCAAATTAATTCGGCATTTTTTAAATCCGCGCGTGTGTCGTATTTATTATCGTGTGTGTATAGAGCTTTAGGCGTACTGGTTTTTCTCTTGTCAAAGGGAGATAGATAGGGACGTGGAGGATGAGGATAGGGTGACACGTAGGACGGTCGGCTTTGGCCGCTGGGTTTCAAAGTCAAAATTTTTATTTGAAACGGTGAGAATTTTGTTCAAGCACTTCTAACCGTCCGATTGAGTTGATTTTTTGAGCACCCCCTCGGAATAGTGTTTTAAGAACAATGAACGGTTCGGATCACTCGTGTGAGACCCAAAAGTGGGTCCCCGAAGCCGTGGGGTGCATTTTCGGTACAAAAGGGGTTGTACCCCTAACAGTACTCGTCAAAATAATACTCCCTCCATTCCATAAATTTTAATTACTAGAAAATTACGTGTAATTTTTAAACTAAAAAGTAATGTATTTATCAAAATAGTTTTTGAATTTTTTTGCACCATATAAAAGTTCTCGATAAGATTTATCAAATAAGATTCATATTGATTAAAAAATTATTTTCGTAAGCATGTTATTTTTTAACTTAAAAATTACACGTAGTTTCGTAGTGATCAAACTTTATAGGATGGAATGAGTAATAAACAAGGAAAAGATTTGCATAGAATCACGCGGGCAAGAGCTTATAGGGCTTAGTACGGATCTTGAACGATTAATCCAAGCCACTCAGGAATTTTAGAAACACGTTTCGAATGGGCCTGCTAAAAATCAGCTCCGTTCGATATGTTTAGATGCTCGATCCAAATTTTCATTTTTTTTCTTTTTTCAACCGAGTCATTCGAAAATGAAAGTTTGGATCAAACATCCACACATATCGGATGGAGCTTTTCTCGCAAACTCACTCGAAATGTGTTTTTTAAATTTTTGAGCATCTTAAATTAGCCGTTTGGGATCCGTACTGGGCTCCGTAAGACCTTCCTTGCGTGATTCTTTGCGAATCTTCCTTGTACGTATCATTTTTATCAAAACAAATGCATCTGGTGGAAAATAAAGAAAGGAGAGTGGGCAGGGAGGGAGTTTATTTAATTACTCCACTATTGTTGTCTAATTAGTTAAGACTTTGTTATTTTATACTTTTTCTTTTGACGAAGCTTCCAGCTTACAGTCGTGTGAATTGAATAAGTCTCACAACTTTTGCATGTTTTTCGTTTTTTTCGTTTTCGAATCCCATTATTTTTAGGAGTTAATTGTATGTTTCCCTTTTTGAAATTGACAGTTTTGTTTTTGTTCTTTCCCTTTGCCGAGAGAATAATTCATTAATTCAACTGTGATATTGCCTATACATGAAAATGAGCATGGGCAGAGACCGAACGAAACAAACCTGTCACAACTTAGTTTCAAGCCTACGAAAACAAAAATATAGTGACAAAAAGCACATATAAACCTAACTAGGAGGCGAACAAAAGGAAAGGCTAAAGGGGTGTTCCATTAACCCAGTTTTTTAAAAAAATTAATTTTTTATGTTATATATTGCGATAAATCTAAAGGGACTGACGGGGTAGGTACCGATGGGATCGACGCGACGGCGCCGCCGACGGGGGGGTCCCAAACGGCCGATCCGGAAATCATTGATCGTTCTCGATCAAATTCCGAAAATAACAACGCGGAATCGGAAAGAATCGGACGGCCAGATATGAAATGATCCAAAATCACCCCATTTCATTTGAATTTTTTTGAAAGTGCTCAATTTCCACATAAAGCTTTTATCATTTGAGAAACACATGTAATTTTATCACCCTTCCACAATACTCAACTAAAATGGAAATTATCATTTTATCATTGGAAAACTCAGCCAAAAAAAGATCAATTCTGGGAAAAAGACAACACAAATTAGAATGGGAAGTAACATCACTACTAGACTTTCTAATACTAAAATAACCACTCCCAAGAAGACTACAAAAAAATAATGTAAAAGGAAATTTTTTTAAAAACTTTTACTATAACCGTAGTACGCCTACTAACATACACTTGTTTTTAATATTTCATAATTTAAAAAAAAAAATTAAACTTAAATACTGTCAGGCCCTTGCAGTCCCACATAGTTCCCAGTGGCTATCCAATAATGATATATAAAAAAAAAATCTTGTTACGCATGCCGTGATAAAATTTGTTGATTTTGAAGTCATCTGGTCACCTTATTTGCAGTGGGTTAAAAAGAAATACAATTTTTTGACTACTTCTCTTATTGATAAGAACTGTCCAGAAAGATAGCTGTTCTGATTGTTTTTCAAAATTTTCTTGGGTTTAAAAGAAGTAGAGTTCAACCACTCATTTGACCTCTATATGTTTCAAAAGTCATGTACCTATGAAAGTTTCAAACCCAAGAAAAATTAATTTGAGTCATTTTCAGAAGCCATGCTAAATACAAGTAAAAAAATATCTAAAAAAATATTCTAAGCAAATCGAATCAGGTATATGATAAAAAAATCAAATCAATATTCTTTTAGATACTTTTTCCAGGTATTTTTTTCCTACCATCTACTACTAGTAAAAGTTGGAAAAACCCTTTACCAAAACAACCTAAAAAGTACACCATTTGGGCTCTAATTAAGCCCTTTCACGTGTAAGCCACTTGACCTGAAAATCACTTGCAGACAACTGCAAACAAGCTAGTCTAATTTTTTATTTTAGAATATCTTAATTGTTAAGCCCTGGTCCAGTAAAGTAATGTTGGGATAAGGAAATATGAACCAATTTTTTTGGCAATCAGAAGCTTGTGGGACCCTCCTACAGCTTTGAACCAAAGTACAGCTTTCTATTTTAGTATTGGAGTAATTATTCAATAGTTTTGGATAAAAGCGTGCTCCGAATCACTCTAATACCATACATTTACGTAGAGTCCATACATTTTAGTCATGAGTCTCACAAGAACGGGAGTGATCCGGAGTACCACATGGAGGTCCTCTTGGAGCATTGAATAATTAGACCGAGTATCGACCATCTTCCATCAAAGAAACTAGGGAAATACCTTGATGTCAATTATTTCAGTCTCATTTAAGCCTTCCAATTCCATAAGCATGACTTTAGTGTAATCTGCATGAGCAAGGCCATTCTAGTGTTCATGCTACATGCACTTCACAAGTCATCACAAGTTCACGACCTCTGTAGAAGATCTTGTGCATAGAATTCCTAGCTTTCACAAGGTATCTAAATCTAAGCAGTGCATAAACAATTACACAAGACAAAAGCACTGACAACCTATGCAAACTTACCGTAGTAGCTCAATGTACAAAGCTAAGACCATATTCAACACCAAGTCCCAAAAAAATAACAGACCAAACACACCTGATAGGCTGTGTTCGGATTACAATTTGCGAAGAACTACCAAGGGAAATGAAAAAAAATACGGGATTTACCAAGGGAAAGCAAAAAAGATAGAGAAACCAAAAGAACAAATTCAACTTCTTGACTTCCATCATCTGCTCATACCTTCTTTTATCCTTTCCTGCCCCTTGATAAACCCCTCGAGAATTTCGTGATCCAAACACCAATGTTAAAGAGAAGGAAAGAACCATCCCATGGTCCAACCAAGCAACAACCCTGCACCAGCAAGACTCAATCCCACTGCAAAAGCAACCACACTCTTGCATATTTTATGCCCAGGTGGACTACTCTTCCGCTTTGTAGCCTTGTGTCTGCCTTTCCTCTTTTGTCTTCTTTTGAAAGGGGCCCACGGTAAGAAACCTGGGAACTGTACAGAAGTTGGGTGTTCGTTGTTCTTAAGCTTGAGGCAGAAGTTCTCCAGCTGCAGTATTTGGAACCACAGCCTGTAAGCAAATAGGTGAGATGCTTGTCTGAAAAACAGCATGATAATATGATCCTTGTCATTGTATGCTTCTTGTGCTGCTTTCTCGGCCTCCCTTGCTCGCTTTTGAGAATGGTAGAGTGCTTCTAAGAGCTTGTCTTTGCTGAGGTCAGTCCCAAGCCGTTGAGGGGTTTCTGCCTTATCCATATTGGTTTTATTAGGACCATTGTGGCTGAAGGAGGTGGACCTGTAAAAGGTTTGTCAACAAAACATGATTAGCAAGTAGTACTTCAGTCCAGCAAATAACTGCATCATGGATGCCTATAGTTGATGAGCATAACCATCAAACTGACTTGGCCATAAACCTTTTTGCTTTTAGGCAAACTGTGTAGGAAATTAGCAAACACAGCCATAACTTTTTCCTGGAGAGGATGTAGCAAAAATGCATACCACGAGTTTTACAGCATCGGAGTCATTGGTAAAAGTTTGACCAACGAGCTATATTTAAACCTTTGAGAGGTAATACAAGTCTTTAACATTGTCAGAGAGTAGTAAATGTATTTTCTTGTACTTACATCTGCAGCACAATATTAAATTACAACCATTAACTGTATAAGACACACTTGCTTTCCTTTGGATCAAAAAGAATGAAAAAAAGACTGTATAATACTATAATACACAAACAAGCTAATCTGATTATAGAAGATTCCTTCATAAACCTTCTTATTACAACAAAAACACAAGAGAGAACAGAAAACTGGGGTTTTGGCTGCCACATACATGGTAATCATGGTATACAAGGCCACTCAGTTATACACACAATCAAATGAGCTATTCAGTTCCCGAGAGCAACAAGTGACTGAATGCCACCATTGTTTTAGATAAGACAATGTATGATATCGCTTCTATTACTCTGTAGAGGTTATAGTACTGATATTGATTAGGTAATATCATTAGTCAAAATTAGTGAACCCCAAAAACTAACTCTTCACAATGAAATAATTATACAATTGAAAATAGGAGGAAAATAATGGAACTGCAGCATTTATAGTTAGGTAGGCATAAAAAGCAATTACCTAAATGGTTTGTCTGAGCCAAGAGGTAAGCCCCCCAAATTGCTCAGAGTGCACTTTGTTTCATCCATGCTTACGGAATTGGGGCTTCCTGGTGCATAACTAACCAAATTGGAGATTCCTTTGTCTGCCCCTGGATCTAAAAATGAACCCATAATCTTGCTTTGGCGAACGAACAGTGGACGCGCAGACACTACCCTCCCAAATTTCTCAGTCTGGGGTTGTGGAAGATCACAGTTTTCAACATTCTCAATCGACTTGAGAAAAACCAAGGAAGCTAACTCATCTTTACCAGCTTTTCGCCACCAAGGTCCAGTCTTCTCAGCTCCAATCCAATGGGACTCCAATTCAGAACCAAGCTTCTTCGGCTCTTCATAGGACAAGTCAAAAGAGTCTAAATCCATCAACTGGTCATCAGGATACCAGAACTCTTCCATATCCTTAGTCTTTGGTACACTAAACTTGACAACATTGTCAAAACAGTTGGCACTCAAAATTTCGAGGTCCTAACGATTTAACTGTTCATGGGAGAAGTCTTTCTGGTGTCCACAAGTAGGTTGAAGGTATGGCCACGTATCTGACTCTGATTTCTGGTTACAAGGCATTTTTGGCGTGCAACCTGGAATGGGATGGTGAGTTTCATTGACTGCATCACCAGATATAACATAAGACTCTGGGATGGATGAAGACGACAGGGAGCAAGAAAAATCTGAAGGTTTCCCCATATCTTCTGGGACAAAACCACAAGTACAGCCCCGCCGTCTGGCCCTTGCCTCTGCTGAAGCCATGGGCTATAGGCCTCTGATAGTTTTACAGCTGAAATTCAAGTACCCAATACAGGAAACATGGAAAAAAGCATCTTAGCGGGTTAAAAAAAGACAGCTTAAGCAAATTTGATGTCACGACTGCCATATAATTGCAACATAAATCCAAATGAATCTACAGTCTTGTTTTACAAAATGAGACCGGTTCATAGCTGCAAATCATAACTGTCTAGTGAGTAACAGTGGAGAATCTACTTTGCAAGTGTAGTATAATTCTCTCCCAATTGACTTCAAAGCATCTTCAAACAGAGCCTAAGGAAGAGATTAAGTAAGAAAAATCTGAAGGTTTCCTCATATCTTCTGGGACAAAATCACAAGTAGAGCCCCGCCGTCTGGCCCTTGCCTCTGGTGAAGCCGTGGGCTATTGGCCTCTGATAGTTTTACAACTGAAATTCAAGTACCCAATATAGGTAACAACATGGGAAAAAAGCATCTTAGCCAGTAAAAAAAAAGAAAAAAAGAAGACGATTAGCTCAAGCAAATTTGATGTCACAACTACCGTATAATGGCAACATAAATCCAAATGAATTTGCAGTCTTGTTTTACGAGATGAGACCAGTCCACAGCTGCAAATCATAACTGTCTAGCGAGTAACAGTGGAGAATCTACTTTGCAAGTGTAGTAGAATTCTTTCCCAACTGACTTCAAAGCATCTTTTTATTCCATAAATCAACTTTCTCCTACGTGATTGCACAAATTCTCCAACTTTCAAACACCAAAAGGCCCATAAAACTTAAAAATCTTGCCTTGGCATAATCTTATTCAGAAGTTAAGCCTTTTTAAGAACTTCCAAACTTTAGAATCAATAAGGTTTAATCAAGTGACAGAACAAAATGGAATAAACGAAATATAAAAATCTATTGGGAAAACTGCATTCCATGACTTGTGGTTCAAAGAAAAATTACCACCGAATTAGCCAGATTCACATCGTTGTTATCTGATGTATGTTTATATATAAAAGCCCAGACACACACACAAAGAAATATATCTATACAGGTGGGTTTGATGTACAATACAATTAACCCCTTCCTCCCGTCAAGAAATCACTCTAGTGTATGGATGCTAGTGCTTTGATCAAAGAATTATTCTTCCCAAACAGTCGAATATGCGTAGGCAAGAATAATTCGGCAGAAAAATGAAGAACCCAAAAAATAAAAAAATAAAAGAAAAAAAAATCAAGAAACATTGAAATCCGAACAAGAAGAAGATGGTGAACATTTTCCCGTGCATATGGGTACGGATATTCACGAACAGGATGGAGAGAAGGAAATTACATACCTCAGAAACATAATTGGGATTCGGATTGTAGATATCAGAGGGGACAGAATAATAATAATATCCATCGAAGACGTAAGGAAGAAGAATGTATGAATCAGGACACCGATTTGGAGAGTATCGATTGGGGTGATTTGGTTAAAAAGGTAAAACTGGTTTTTTGGTTTTCTTTCTTTGGTCTTTATTCAATTTTTTTTATTTGTTAATTTTTCGTCGATTTTTTGTAATTTTTTGTCTCCTCTCAAAAAGAGAAATATAAAAAGTATAAAATTATTAGTCAAACTTAAAATTTTGTGAATAAAGACAAAAAAATAAATCTAAAAAATTGGTTTATTTTTGTCTTTATTCAAAAACTAGTATTACTTTTTATTATAATTTTATAATATTTGGATTCGTCTCGATGAGATAAATCCAGAAAACACAAACTTTTGATACAAAACTAACAAATGCAATTTTTTGTTGAATAAAGACAACGAAAAAACCAAAAAACTATTTTTTTTTTCTTTTTAGCCAAATCACGCTGAATCATGGATTCCTAGAGCTTTTAACGGTGTCACCCACTGGATTGCGTCTTGTGTATCTAGGTTGCTACCTAAGAACTGGGTTTCGTTAATCCCAACTGAGTTAAAGCTAAAGCGTATCCTTCTTTCAGGTTTGTAAGTTTAATGAAATGTCTCTCTGTTAAAAAAAAATAAAATAAATCACTCTGAATCTTACTCTGTCGTCCTTGTTCTTACCATATTGGGGGAGGATAGTACGAGGGCGGCCTCCCGTTGCATTCTTGAGTTCTCCCCCGTTTTTATTAGTCCCATGCCACGTTATTTTTCTTGTCTAAATTTCTTTAAATTGACCTTTTTCTTTTTTTTTTTCTTTTTTTTGAAATCATGATTGTCTATGACACAAACAAATTAAGGTTTGTGATCGGGGTAGTTGACCTGGCAATTATACAGCTATGCTTAAGTGTGGGCAGGTTGTAAGTTTGATTAACTTTTGTTTTCCTTATCGTAAATGTTACTTTCTCATCTTAATTGTTAATGTATCCACGACATCAATTATTTGGTGAGAAATCACAACTAAGGAAGATATGAAGTAAGAAAAATCTTCAATCCTATTAGGTAAGAAGTTCTTGGTTATAAAGGGGGAATAATAGTGAGGGGGAAAAGGAAAAACCTATGGGTACACCATTTTGGTGGACACTAATTATCACCACGGCACAGTCGAACGTTTCGATCCCGCATCTTAATAATTGGAAATTTCAATATTCTTAAAAGTTTTTTAAGGGCCTGTAAAAAAACAAACTAAATTTAACATCCGTAGGCCTCAATCAATTCTCGCACCAGGTTTCACAAGAAAATCGAAGCAAAATCAATTGAGGCCTTACTGACATTAAAATCAGTTGATTTTTTTTAGAGAGCCTAAAAAAAGTGTTATAAAAATATTGAGCGGCTCAAATTATTCACGTGGGATCCGAAATGGGTCTTACAAAGGTGGTTTACAAAATGGTGTACATCTAGCAGGACTCGGGGAAAATTATGGTTTCTTGCAAATGAAAACACTATGACCTTGTTCGTTTTCCAGTTAAGTTTTTGTTTTAGTTTTGATGACATAATCATTTTTCTCATTTCTTTCTTTATCTCTCTCCACTCATTACACTTGCTGACATCATTAAACCTAAACTAAACTATCTAACCAAACATAACCTATATAATAAAGAAGAATGGTTTTTGAATCTCTTATAAATCTCAACTTTTTATTTCTAATCCTATAGTTGAGAGAATGTTTAGAATTTCTATAAACCTAAGATGTCCAAAATTTTTGTGTACAAAAGTAACGTAAGGAACAGCTATGATTAATTTTTACTCCCTCTGTCTCAATTTGTTTGCTCCTTTTGGGGAAACGGATTTTTAAGGGGTGTGAAAACTTTATCATGTTTTTTTGTTTTGCCCCTAAGTCCATTCAAAATTACAGTAACCAATTTTGTGGGGCTATTTTTTTTATATGAAACTCAAAACATATTCAATATGGATCTTGTTTGATAGATATCAACTAGTTTTACTATACAAAGTTTACAAAATCACAAGAACTATTATAAAATAAAATAAAATGGACAAACCAATTGAGATGAGAAGAGTATTTTTTAATGGTAAAACTGGAAAGTGACTTTGTTTTTATGAATGTTTATAGAAATGAGATAAATATTTTTGGAACACCCCAAAATGGAAAGAAGGACCAACAATTTGGGACGGAGGGAGTAAATCATAGTAGAGATCGTGTTCACTTCTTTTCTTCTTTAGACTGCCCCACGTCTCTCTCTCTCTCTCTCTCTCTCTCTCTCTCATCCTGCAATTTCCTCCACCATTCTTTCCTTTTTTGGATTTTCAAAATCATTTGTCCTTTTCTACCATTCCCTCTTCTTATTCACCCCTTAATCTCTGTGTAACTCTTGAATTTCAATTGTGTTTGAGTATTCTGTAGTGATGTGTTCATTGTCATCACACTTCGTGCCCGTGATAGGCTTTGTATGTGAGAGTTTAGAAGCTATAAATATTCTTTGTAATATAAACATTGGTGAAGTAAAATCCTAATCATAAATTTTAAATTCATAAAATAGATAACGAACATTTTGCTAATTATTCCCTCCATCCCAAATTACTTGCTCCTTTTGGGAAAGTACATGCAAAAAATGATGGGTTTACGAAAATTATTTTTCAAAAAAAATTACACCAATTTTTTAGATTCAATGAGATCTTTAAATTGATGTCAAAATTTTTGAAAAGAAAAGAATGCTTGTACATTATTTTTTGTGTGCAAAATGCACAGATTCGCAAAAAGGGCAAGCAATTTGGGATGGAGGAAGTAAAATTTTAAATTTATATAATCCTCATTTTGAAAGTTATAGTTTAATAGGAGGTGGGGTAGGGCGGGTGGTTAGGGTTAGGATATGTCATTGTGTGCTTTATGCACAAGTAATTGCTAGATCAATTAATATGCTTTAATTATTGGTTTTTGCAGGGTTAGAATCGTTTTTCAGGTTTAAATATTGCACGTGATTTCAATTTTGATTTTGAGTGTGCTGATTGTTCAAACGCGCACCTATTTTTTGAGTTGTGCCTTCAGGCATGAGCATGCACAATAAAGTAATTTGGTGAGAAATGAAACTAATTGAAATGTGAATTTTCACCATGCTGATATCTGTAATGATTTTGAACTCCGCTTTCTGGTAATTACACTCTAAAATTTGTATTATAGTATTTAAAATTACATGCACCACAAGCACTTCAACAACAAATTTTAGAGTGCATTTATAAACAAAAGTGCGAAAAACATTTTTTTACTGAGATTAAGTAAAATTCCCATAGTAGATTACAGCCCGAATTGGGATATATATATTGTTCTAAGCTATTTCCGTCCTAGTAACTTAGATTATCCACAATGGTCTAACCAAAAATTAGAAGATTGCTAACATTAACAATTTATTCTTAAGAAAGTGCTCACATTGGAATAACCAAACTTAGCAACATGTTAGCTAGGGGTGAAAATGAGCCGAGCCAAGCCAAGTTTTGTAGTGTTTGAGCTCAACTCGTTTACTGAACAAGCCCGATTAATTTACTTAACTAGCCTCTTTAAATAAGCCAAGCATATATAAACAAGCCAAGCTTTTGCGAGCCAAGCCGATCCGAGCTTTAGGGTGTTGAATTCGGCTCGTTTAATAAACTATCCCAAAAATCAACCTCGGACTTGGTTCAATTACTAAACAAGTCGAGCCACGAGTTGTTGCGTGCAACTCTATTTGTTTGCAACCCTAGCTTACTCACTAATAAAATTTTGACCTTTGAATAACAAAAATAGTACTCCATCCGTCCCATAAAGTTTGATCACTACGAAATTAAGTACAATTTTCAATCTAAAAAATAACGTGCTTACGATAATAATTTTTTAGTCAATATAAATCTTATTTGATAGATCTCATTAAGAACTTTTGTATGATGCAAAAAAAATTCAAAAATTATTTTGGCAAATACATTATTTTTTAGTTTGAAAATTGCACATAATTTCGTAGTGATCAAACTTTATAGGACGGAGAGAGTTACCTTTTGCCAATAACCAAATTTAATGGAACTCGCATTTTCCAAGTACACCCATCATTACAAAAAAAAAAAAAAAAAAAACCTTCTCTATCAACCAATTTAGAATGGATAGCCAAAATCTAATGTGACAACTTTTAGTTATTTAATTTTGGTTAGGCCATGGTAAATGCTTAACCAAACATTAATCCATTACTAGATCTGCGGAAAGCTTATGTTGCCAATATTCCATCGATTAGAATTTCAATCCCATTCCAAAAATTAGGCCTTTTCATCAACCTCTACACAAAAAATATTCGCAAAAGATACAAACTTACTACTATTAGCTAGAACAAAAAGTAGACGGATTGCCAAGGGTTACAATTAATACTGCAGGAGCTAACGAATAAATTCTCAATCATGCTGCAAATCCGAGTCTCCGGTCATCATTTCAACAAAAACCTCAATTGAAAAAAAAGGCGGTTACCATTAGAAACAAGCGTTGTGGATGAAAAAGTCCTCACCTCTTTTCCAAAACCATGGCAAAAGGTACATAATAGAGCTGCTCCAGGGAAAATATTTTACACGATTATCCAGTTTCACGTTGTACATTTACAACACAAACACCGAGCTAAGCTTGGAGTAGGGAGCAGAGTAGCTTTACTCTAGCATCATTACACCAGGGAAGGCTGTCTATAGATAAAAACCCCAAAATCTCCCCATTGAGCTGGCTCATACCACAAATTACCACACAACTTCAAGAGGTCCTCAGTGCTAGAAGTGTTGAAATGCTTCAAGCATCTTCTTGGGCTGAGTTTATGGGAAATAACAACCATTGAAGGGTGTGTTAGAGTCATTCTAATAGGGGAAGCTAGGGACAAATCCTGAAGCTTCACAGAGAGAGAGAGAGAGAGAGAGAGAGAGAGAGAGAGAGAGAGAGAGAGAGAGAGAGAGAGAGAGAGACTTACTGCTCAAAATAAAACCCTGAAGCAAGCTCTGGGCTCTCTCAGCCTGGTCTGGAGTACCTGAGATTTGGATCGTCTTCTCTGTTGTCTCTGGTGTATCTTCAATGAGTTTAACACTGGCCCCGGACAGCTGTTTTGATTAACAATGATTTCTATAAACCGTTTCTCAGTTAAACACTTGAAAGTAGAGGAGAAAGACTGGTATTATTATTTACTTTGTCCGATCTTTCGACATTCTAAATTGAGCTATTTTTTAATTTCTTTCTAAAATAGTCTTATATAAATACAATTCATACAGTCTATCATTGTAGTCTGCAGACTTACCTCACTGATCTGGGCAAGTTTGTTTTTCGATTTTGTTATGAGTTTGGGAACTGCATGCTGTGGTAAGACGACTTCCAGTATGCTCCTAGTGACAATCGGTACAGGGATTCTAGCAACAAAATGAAGATGATAGTGAATAGAAAAGCTAACGAGTATAATGCAGCTTCAAACATGGCAAATGATGAAGGGATCAACTACCTGTTCAACCTGCTCGGCATATCTTCATGACGCTCACTTTCAGTCTTCACTGTTGCACTAACAGAACCCACAGAGTCCTACAAAAGAAGAGCTGATTCTTAAGATCCAGAGGCAATGCTTGTTTTGAAACAGAAAAACTAGGGCATTTTGCTTGAATGAAGTTATGGCAGTTCAGTGGCAACGTCATTGGGTCCAAAAGTAAACTCCAAGTCTCCAGGAATTCTTGGGCAAGAGTATCAAACGAGGGCGTGTCCAAGCATCAGGCCTTCGTAAACTTAAATCTTAGGAATTTGGGATTAGATATGGGTACATGAACACGAAGTGAATACTTCCCATTGTTATAGATAGAAAACATGCAACACACTTCACGTACTGGAAATCTTGCAGGATTATGATAAAAAAAAAAGTATGGAATTTCTATTCCTCAATAATGAAATGCTGCTTTTCCAGCTAATACGAGCCCTTTTTTTCTTTCAAACATCATAGAAACTGTTGGGTTTTTGTCTCCCATGTGAGGGAGAGGTGTGCAAAGCACCGGATCCCTCCCCACGTATTTATACTTATGTATGATAGATAGGGGGTGTGTGTGTACATTTTGTGTGAGAGGTAGAGAGAGGGTTGAGAGGGCTGTAAGCTCCCTCCTTTGGGAGAGAGGGTGCTCTTCCTCGGAGGGCTGTCGGAGCACACGGTGAGCAGAGTGGTGAGGCTGAGCGCATGGTGTACCGGTTTGTGGTCCCCAGGGAGCCGGTAAAGCTCCGAAGAGGTTTTTTCATGTTGTATATGTTGTACATATATACACGGAGTTTTTCCTCATATCTTTGGTGTACTTGTGTGCGTTGTGTGACCTGCGACGATCCCAACAAGTAGTATCAGAGCGGGGTTGAACAAGGAGGTCACCGGATTCGCCATTGAAGCTCATGGAACGAAATTGGAAAAAAAATGAGGTGCTCAGAAGTTTTGCTCACGGGGTTTTGTTCCTCTCTCTTCGAGTGGAGTCCAACAGTATCAAGCTCGTCGCGTTTGGTTGCTGGAGTTGGTCGGAATTGCAGTATGAAAGTGGGTGGGCGGAGGCGGACAAGCTCGAGAAAATCGGTCTCTGAAAACATGATTGGGTGCAAGATTGGAGAATAGGGTTTTGTTCCTCTCTTCGGGACGATCGCGGGGATGTAAGGCTTGTCATCGGACGATGAAGATATGGCCCACATGAACCGGTCAAAGTTTCTGGTTGACCGCGAGTGAGATCTTCTCGCGGTAGTGGATTTCACGTGCATCTACTGTGGAAGATGATGTGATGTCATCATGACATCAGCAGTAGTGATGTCAGCGCCAGCCACAATGGACAGTCAAAGTCCACATCATCCAGCCAATGCTGACGTGGTGCCACATCAGCAAGGGGGGTCATTCATTGAACTCTTTGAACCTTTTGGTCTATGGTCTGGTCATAAGAGTCAAAGGGGTCAGACTCTAAGGGTCAAAGGGGTCGAGAAGGTTCAAAAGGGTCAAATTGTGGGTCAAACGGTTCAGGGCTGGTCAAAGGTTCATTTTGATTATTTTGGAGGATGGTGCATCGGTATTTTCGCGTTTTCGGAGTCTATACAACCCCGTTTTTCGCGTGTTAGTAGTCAATTTCGACTATCTCGCCGTTCTAGATCTAAGAGTGCGCTCCGTTTTTTAGTGTAGAGGCTCGGAAGTAGTTGTCACTATTGGATTTGAGCCAAATTTGGACATTTAGAGGCGTTTTGGGTTGTGAGGAGGTTTTTCCTTAGTTAATTGGACTGTTTCGGATTCATTGGTGGGCTCGGATTTAGGTGATTCAAGTCAGATTTTGCGGCTCTGGGCACAGCGGGAGAGATTAGGGAGGATCGGATGTCATTAGGGTCGATTGGGAGCCGTGGGGTGCCAGGGATGGTCAGTCGCGGTCAGCAAGCAAAGATACACTTTTACGGGTTTTTGCACTCTGGTTTGGGGGTACATGGATGCTCATTTGGTAGTGACACAGGCGCTTGCTGGAGCGATTGATCGAGAAGATCCGATGGGAGTCCAAGGGGTACAAGGAAAGCCGACAATGGAACGTGGATGAACTAGGAGGTAGGAGTAGACCCGATATAGTTGACGGAGAGTGGCGGAAGTGGCAGATACGAACGGAGTTGGAGGATACATACCGGGAGCATTGGATAGACGTTGCAAAGATCGGAGGTTGACCAGGGCAATCGGGTGATTGCAGATTCGCACCGGTTGAGCCGTATTGATCAGTCGGAGAGCTAGTGAGCAAGGATACATTCTTTTGGGTGTTGCATTCCAGTTTGAGGGATGTGGATACATTCGATTGGTTAATGACACAAGCGCTTACTAGCAGGACAGATCATAGATGGTCAGTAATAATCGAAGGCAGTCTAGTTCAGTTGGTTTTGAAGACCTTTCATCGGAATTTGCAGTGGTTCGGGCTGCATGAGGAGAATGAGAGGCACCATACAGGCTTGTGGGGAGTACTGACAGGCGGAGCTGATGTCAAGCACAGTCAGGTTGCATGGTTGGTTTATGATGTGGACAGGATGAGCAATAGTTGCAGGGACACACAGGGATAGGCATGGGAGTACGAGGAGTCGCGACCTGGGATGTACATGTGTGCCGGGTACAGAATCGGATTGTGTGTTGACAGTCTGCGCAGACGGGGGGCAGCTGGTTGCTATGGGATGTTCACGGGAGCTTCGGACAGAGGGATTGAGACGGTATGCAGATGATCGATCGGGTCAGTCTCTTTCTTTTGTGTTTTTTGTGACTGGATCCTCTCCGGGATGTATGGCCACATGATGAGAACAAATGGAGTCATGCATGGTGTCCTGTGATTGGGCACGGGCATTCGGGGTTTGGCGGACGCGTATAGTTGCATCTCGGTTGGAGATGTGGGTCATCTAGGTTTTGATGAGGCATTCCGGGTTGTTCTCAAGGGAGATCTGGACGGTGGTCGAGATAGCGTATATAGGTTTCGAAAGTGTGCGCTTTGTGGATGATGATTAGGAACATCCGGCTAGGGGGTGCAGAATTATGATCAACCGCGGAGATCTGGCTTGCAAGGATACATTCATTTGAGTGAGTATCCGGTTGGGGTGTTGTGCAGCTCGTCTGAGGATGACATAGCCGCTTGTCAAAGCAGTAGATCAGGTTGAGCCACGGAGATCTAGCAAGATTGGATGATGTCTCGGATTCACGAGTTATGTATCCTACTTTGGGGGTGCGTTGGAGCCTCGATTATGGGATGCAAAGGTCGAGATGGAGTCACCTTTTCAAGCCCAGATGGTGTGTGAGATCATCATGAAATGAGCCTCCGTGTGTGAGTAGGGGAGTCATGGATATTCTCTTGACAGGATAGATGCTAGAGTGGCGGATGGATTGCAGCCGGACAGCGCTGCAGATTCAGCGATTACCTCACATGTGAGAGGGGGTGATTGTTGGGTTTTTGTCTCCCATGTGAGGGAGAGGTGGGCGAAGCACCAGATCCCTCCCCACCTATTTATACTTATGTATGAGAGATAGGGTGTGTGTGTGTACATTTTGTGTGAGAGGCAGAGAGAGGGCTGTGAGTTCCCTCCTTTGGGAGGGAGGGTGCTCCTCCTCGAACGGCTGTCGGAGCACACGATGAGCAGAGTGGTGAGGCTGAGTGCACGGAGTACCAGTTTGTGGTCTCCGGGGAGCCGGTAGAGCTCCAGAGAGGTTTTTCCATGTTGTATAAGTTTTACGTATATACACGGAGTTTTTCCTCATATCTTTGGTGTGCTTGTGTGCGTTGTGTGACCCAGGACAATCCCAACAATCCCAACAGAAACTAGAGTGTCTAAATTGGGTACATGTGCTGGGTACATAACTTGCACCTTACTCAAGCACCAAGTGTCCGACACCTGTGCTTGGATATATTTAGAAGAATTCATGTAGTATAGATGGTGGATCCCCTGGTTCATAACAGAAGCAAGGGTTTCCTAATCTAACTACCTTTGCTGGCTGCACTGCTGCCGTGGTGGGTACATTTTGATAGTTTGCAGGAGGAGGATCAATCTCAGTATAACGTTCACGAGCTGGAGTTACATTATTGGAAGAAGCTGCCTCCAGTCCCACTACGTTCCCCACAGGGTTTGATGCAAGCATAGGTGGTGGTAGCATATCCTTTGGAAAAAACTCCTGATATATGTAACTCCGTAGCCTTGATGTCACCTCAACAAGAGCCTCCCGAGATGCTTTTATCTCTCCTACAATCTGTAGATGAAAAGATGTTACTGATCAAAACTGAGAGAACTAAAAAATACTCGTGCCCTTCTTTGGCCACTATATGTAACCTAGGTTTCAAAACGTTTAACAATGGTTTGCTATAATCATGTCAACCAACAGATATTTTTGAAAATGGACAGAAATAATTCTAATTTGCAGAAGGAGATAACCGTCGCGCTAAGTGAAAACAAGTATTGACTTTGTACATCCAGTCATATTCTTTAAATCTGTGTTTGAACTTTAAACTAAGGAGGTATCCTGTGTAAGCAAACAAAATAAGCTGATAAGGACAAACATCATCTCATGGTAAGGGATACTTCATTGCCTTATGTGTTTAGCACTATAATTGCAGGTTTCTCTTCTTAGGGATGAGTTAATGAAGAACTCCACGCATCACCAATTCTGTGATCTTCGCAAGTAAAACAAAACAAGACCCAACTATATGCTTAACACAAACAAATACCTGCTCCATCCAAGCACATGGGGATTGCCCTACGCTTGTGTGACGAAACAAAGAGGTCACTTCAGCTCACCGTACCAGACTTGACCACAATCAGTTTTATTTTGTTGGTTTTAGGGTTGTAAAGGAGTGCTTTTCATCTATACTTTTAGCAACAAACCTGTACAATCTCATCAGTCCCTGATACACAAACTGGAAGTTCTTCCCTGTGCAGGATCTGTATGTTCGCACCAGTTAATCTCCTTATCTCAGCTAATGATCCATCCCTTCCCTCTAAACATCCAATATCCTCCGATGGAACCACCAACCGAGTAGTAATGATATTTTCTTTTTCTGGAACAAGATCAACAATGCGAGTTTGGATGTGTAACAAAGCTTCTTGGGCTGGAAACAGCTCATCATCAGGGCCCTGGGAACATATGGAAACCAAAACATCCGTCAGATTGTACAACAATGCAGAATGACGAAAGGGATCATTTGAGAAAGAAAATTAACAGTACTAGTTGTTATCATATTCTTATCGACTTATCATTTGAATATGATAGTATTGCTTGTACCAAAACAGACCCAAATGAAAAAGAAGAATACGATAAGATGTCTTCCCATTTTGAAAAGTTAACATCAACCTATGTAACATGGACTATTCTATAGGCTACTCTATAGGTATGGAAACAGACCCAAATGAAAAAGAAGAATACAATAAGATGTCTTCCCATTTTGAAAAGTTAACGTCAACCTATGCAACATGGACTACTCTATAGGTATGGACACTCAGAAACTTGAGTAAGGTGTGGGATATCCGTCTGACATGAGTGGAAGAACATCACCCAACAATCAAATCCATAAAACAGCCCCATGGGGCATGAAGTGGTTATTTCATGTTGTAAACACCACCGTACCTTAATCACATGTCCAGACACTGATTTCAAATGAATCCAACACACACATACCTACACTGAACACAGGAACCTGAGTTTCCATAACTTAGATTCTGAAAACCAAAAAAGCAGAAGAATGTACTGCCAGAGGCCCAGAAGTGAATTGCAGGCAACTAAATCTACATTGCTTCATATACAAAATAGATTAGTCTGAAGCAGAGGTCACCATATCCGTGTCGAACAAGCCAAAATACGTACAGAACACAAAATGGCATGTCCATTAAACGTTAATATTTCTATGGCGGACACTCCTGAGAAACTACCCCGTGAAATGAAACGTGGGGACACGGTGGGTTGGCTCTTATAAAATCAACTTCAAAAACATTGAGCAAAATAGTGAAATGAATCATGATTACGTGTAAAGGGATTCAATGTCATTTCATAACGCATTCAATAGAAGCCCTAACCTAAGTATTTAGTGCTTACAATACCAGTATGAATAACTAACAAAATTTAAGAAACAATTCTTCCGTGTCCCCCACCATGTCCGTGTCCCCATATTTCGAGAATTGTCATGTCTGTGCCGTGCTACATAGGGTAGATTTCAATAGCAAGTACCTCCTCAGATGAAATGATAATTATCTGTTCATTTGACCCAGCCACTGGATCAGCAACCTTAACATCCACGCCAATTTCATTTTGAAGCAACTCTATTATTCCATCTGACTCTCCAACAACACTGTCAACCTTGTCGATGGGGCAAAGTATCTGAAATACAAGCTCGTCGCCAGAAAATAACTGTGCATTGTCAGCTGAAGGAGCAGCCCCAGATTCAATCTCATAGCCAGATGAACGGGTGTTATAGTTATTGCTTCTTCCACTGGTGAAACCCCCAGATGATCTTGGCCCAAAACCATCCGCAGATGTTCTACGTGGAGTGTTGTTCATGTGAGGGATAAAATCGTCATCCGGAGGAAAGAACCGCTCTGGTGACTGCAGTCGACCATGAAAATTAGTACGATCACGATGCTGGCTCTCCCTTAAACGTGATGAAATAATTGATATAGCACTCTTCACAGCATGCATATCACCAACAACCTGTAAGAAAAACAAAACCACAAAAAAACCACAAGGCATTTTCACACACACTACTGGTTTACATGTATAAACGTATATGCTTACTCCTATGACCTTGAAATAAAAAATGCATGAGGAGCTACTATCGATGCAAAAGCTATATATAAAAGCTCAACAAAATGAGTGCATATACAATGTAAAATGGTAATTAATTGTTGCCTTGGTTGAACTGATGGACAACTCGAACTGAAGTTAATAAAATCTCGAGCTTTCCAAGAGTAATTGCTAGTCATAAACCTTCACGTACAAACAGTCTACCCAAATTAAAAGAGGCCATTGCTTTGCTCCAGTATCTATCATTCCTGCCCTTCTCAATTGGGCTTGCTCAAATCATTCCACAAGATCCCTTCAACAAGGGCATTCCCTAAACTGCTTTCCTAGTCAACCAAGGGCATTCTAGGTCAGCAACGGTATGCTGTAACAGATTCCTTGACTGAAACTTCTCCTACGTAACCCTGAACTCGGCATTTACAAGAGACACTGATATTGAATACAAATCATGCATGAAGCAAATGCTCTGTGACTTGAATTGAGAAAACATAATTTTTTTTTTCTATGCACTGTGGATAAAGAAAAAAACACGCGCGAAAAATGAATTAGTATTCTGATGGGATCTCCATGACCTCTAGGTGACACTTTCCGAGCACATATTTGGCTACGTAGACGCCGAGAATCATGTATATATGGTTGACGTCACAGGGCTCATCCCTAGCTTGGACATACTTGGGGAATAATTACAGAACACCTATAAAAGCCTAAGGGTACACCCCTCCGGTTGAATCCAGCCAGACGACACAAACGGTTCTTGTTTTGCAGACTAGCTTGAGGGAGACGAAGGCTACTCAATTCGGATCGAACCCAAGTAGCACCGAAGGAATCACCACCCCACGTAAACCTTTTCAAAATGAAGAAGTTGACAACAAACTTTCAAACAATCCAAACCCAGGGTTATTTTTTGCAAAGATTTAGACGCGTGAGAAATACAAATCTCCTCTAGTGACTTTTGTTTGTAGTTCATTTATACAAAATCGTGAGTGCTGGAGCCTAAACATGCAATCGAGAAGAGAAATTGAGCTGAAAATACTATCAAGACTCAGGGCAAACAATAATGAGAGCTCTTCCGAAATCGCAAATTTAAGATACAAAAAAGGTCCAAGACCACATTTTTAGCCTCAATCAGAGCAAGATAAAACCGTATCATAAGCTAATTTCTACACCAGCGATTCAAGTAGATATATCAATGCGATAATGTGACAATTATAAGAATGCAGCGTCAAATGCACATTTGGAGATAACAAAGAGTCCAGCAGAACAGAGCCAGATCTCAATTCCCCCGGAACTTAAATCAATTTAAGACTTTTACTTTAATCATAAACTTGTTTTCCAGTCTTCATTGAGTTCAAAACCGCAAATCCCCAATAAAATACTTCAGATAAGAGACCAAAAAACCTGAACAATTTCCTCCGAAAGGGCGACACATCGAGGGAGAGAGTGATCCCTGGGCAAAATCCTAATGTGAGTCTTAGTCTCCATCCTCATTTGCTCAATAATCTTCCCTCCTTTCCCCAACAAGCTCCCCACATGCATCCTCGACACCACCAGCCTCGTCGCAACCCTACTCCCTCCGCCCCGCCCGTAATCCACATCATCCTCCCCCCCAACATACCCACCCGCATCACTCTCAAGTATCCTTTCATGAATCAAAAGCAACGCCTCCTGGGCCGGCGAGAACGATGGCATTCTCCCCTCAGGGTCGCGCCGCCTCGTGTCCGATATCTCAATGATTCTTTCCTCATCCCCAGGTATCAACTCGTGAACATTGATCCAAGCCCCAGTGTGTTGCCTAATGGCCTTAATTATGCTCCCCGATTTCCCTATCACGCCGCCCGCCTTCACATCGTGGCAGAGGATACGGTAACTGGTCGTGACCATGAGAGAAGGATCCTGTACTTTCCGCCCGCCGCCGTGTGGGGAGGCGGAAGGGCGGCGGTGGTGGTAGTGGTGGTTGCTGTGAGTGCTGCTGTTGTAGCGTTGTTTGGTACTACGGGGTAGGGTTTCGGAATCGTAGTCTTGATCGTAGTAGTACCTCTTGGATCTTGATCGGTCCATAAATGTGAGTAGTAGTATCTATCAAATGTGCTTCAAAATCTTGGAAATCCAAAATTAGGTTTTTTGCTCGGGAGAGGTGTTCTTTAATGTCCTTTATAGAGGGTTTCCGTTGTCTGATTGTTCGTTGCTCGGGAGATTTGAGAGAGTTCAAACCCTAAATTGGGAGAATGAGCTCAGCAGCAGGAGAGTCGCAGGTTTGAGCTTCGTGCAAACTGTGAACAAAAGTACACTGATTACTGCTCTCTCTCTCTCTCTCTCTCTCTCTAAACATGTTTACGGGGGAGGTGATGTGGCGAGGGTAGACTTTACCAAATCAAAAGTACAATTAGCGAGTCTAACACGTCGGCTTTATGATTGGTTTTGTTTTAGAGAACGACGTCGTTGCAAGTCAGGTTTTACTTATTAGCGAGTCTAACACGTCGGCTTTATGATTGGTTTTGTTTTAGAGAACGACGTCGTTGCAGGTCAGGTTTTAGTTTTGAGCCGGTTTCGGGGCGTGATTTTAGTCACCTCAGTCCCTCGCTAAAACACGAGCGTGAACGTTACTATCACTCTAATTGATAAAAAATGTATGGAATTCATTATTATTAAAAAGTGTATTGATTCCGTGAATTTCACACTTTTTCTTTTCTTATTTAGTGAAGGTGAACAAAATTGCACTTTAATTTTTGTATTAGGAGGTTTTTGTTTGCGGAGTATGCTTGAGGCCCTAAAAGGGGACGCTGGTAGTATTATGGTTGTATTAACGGAGTGCGCCTAACCTGTGCTACCCAAGTTAATTTAGTCCATAAATTTGAGGAATGATTTTCACACTATTCTTTTTTATTAATTCATTCTATTTCTTATTTTTTAGTGAAAAAATTATACATAAAAGTTTCATTGAAAGACAGAATAGAATGCATTCATAAAAACAATGAGTATTAGAATCATTTCCCTATTAAATTTACAGCCCCTTCGAATGGGTTTATTTTGGGAGAGAAGAAAAGAAACAAACGGAAAAGGGTTTCTCGCCCATATTTGGATGGCACAATAGGTGAGAGAGCATGAGAGAAGGAGGAGGAAGGTGAGAGAAGAGAATCCTTAAAAAAACCCCATTTTGTTTCTCACCAAAATTGGCGAGATTCTGTGAGAAATAGAGTTGAGTTCGATTTTACCCTTGCTCCCCTCGTTGCCGCCGCGCCCTCACTTCGTGTCCTTAACCCACCATCACCACTACAAGATTCCGGTCCAGGTGTTGTGGTAGTAGCAAGGCGGTGTTCGGAAGAAGAAACTGCTAAGATTTAACAATTATCTACTAGGAAGAAGAACATATCAAGCGACCAGGGTATTTTAGTAAGATAAAAAAAATTGGTAGGTGAGAAACCACTCTCCTGTTTTGTCTATCCAAATAAGATGGTGAGAGATCACAATCTTTTCTTTTCTTTTTCAATTATTAAGTGAAACAATAGTTTTTTTCTTTTCTATTCTCACTTGTGTAGCCAAAGAGGCTGTTAGGATTTGGACAATTTAAATGGAAACATAAATCTGAGGCTGAGTTGTGTAGTCAATACAAATTCTCTCATAGAATACTAATGAGTTGAGACTTCCTTCTTCTTAGTGCAAGAATATTAGGGCATCTCCAGTAATCTTACTAGTCTAAGAACAAGTGTAAGAATTTGTACAATTGGCTGACATTTTTTTATTTTTTGGATTCCAAAGGTGTAATTAGTTTGATGCTAACTTGGGTTTGAGATTTGCAGTACAATTAACTGTGATGGGCTGTGTAGTTGTTTTTTGTTATAGGAAAAAGATGCAATGAGAGAAAGGAAGGATGGGAAAATAAAAGTGAGAGAGAGAGAGAGAGAGAGAGAGAGAGAGAGGATGGCAATGGTTTCCACCAGCTATACACATGAGATATCTCTGTGTATATTTGTAGTACTTCTTTAACATTATTTCAATATCCATTAACTTAACAACAAATTTTGTCATAACAATACAAAAATGAGTCCCATTTTTTATACTTTTGTGTCATAAAAGTAACTAAATTTTGGCCCTTGGATAACCAAAACTAGCAATTTTTTGCTGATAACAAAAGCCTTCTATCTTTCTCTCTCTCTCTCAACAATATTTACAAAAATTTATTTTGGATAACTATTTTTTTTTCAACAACTGTTTTAATTTTTAAAGACATTTTTTACAAACTTTTTTTTCAAAATAGCTGTTTTTTACACAAAAAACAGTTTTTGAGTAATTTTTAAAAAAATATAGTTTAGTAAAAAAAACTGTTTTTTTTAAAAAAAAAATTTTGCAAAATATTGTTTCAAAAAGCCCCTTTTTTTGGTTATCCGATTTTAAAAAACAGTTTCAATTTTTTTTTTTTTTGTAGATTGAAAAAGTGACGTGGCAAGTTTTTGGTTATCGAAGTTTGAAAAAGTGATGGTGATAGGGGGGACCATTGTTTTTTATTATGGACACAAAAAATACCAATGTGGGACTTAACATTACTAATTTTAGCAACCTCTAAATGGATAACCAAAAGTTGATGTGATAACTAATGGTTATCTAATTTTGGTTAGACCACTGAAGATGCTCTAACACCACATTTTTAACTCCACAACTAAACAATGTGGTGTTATATGACACAAAAGGTAAAAAAAAAAAGGCCTCATTTTTTTGTGGTGTTATAATAAAATGTGTGAGCATTGCAATAGTGTTATAAGAGTATAAAAAAGTACACAAATATATGTGTGTGTGTGAGTCCATCTTTTATCTCTTCCTCTCTCCTTCCTTTTTCCTTTCTCTCTCCTCTATCCAGTAAATCTGACATAGAGATGGTCATTTCATCCAACCCGTTTGAATCCTATTTGATCCCCACCCCGAACGGATTGGAAATTTAGGGATTGGATAGGATATGGAGATTTTTTTTTTTTGAAAATTATCGGGGATCGGGTAGGGAATGGAGACAGGCATATCCTTGACTCGAATCCGTTTCCTGATTCATCCCCGCCCTTTCCTGTCCTCATATCCCGTAAGGATTAGGAGGCCTGTAGTGAGCAATCACGGCCGTCCAATGATCCGGATTATCTTACATAAAGGATAAGTGTCTTACATGTAGGATAATTGCATTTAATCAAGACCGTTGATTGCCGTACGGGCCCCCCAATCCCATCCTAGAAACTTAGGGGTCTATTCATGAGTTATAAAACACTATGGTCTCATTAAATACTCTCCAAATATATAGGGGTCTCACTGTAAATATTATGTTGGGGTTATCTTTTTTTTTTTTTTGAACTCCAAAAAACGGTGCTCTAGTGGGGGCTTCATTGCACCGTTAGGCAAGGGCACTGGGAAAACCAGTTGCCGGCCCAATTTAACCCAACCCAAAGGAAGGGACCTAGCCACCGGGCGCCAGCGGTGTTCATCATACCCTCGGGCAGAGGCCCAAGAGTCTCCTAGGGGAGACAGGGGAACAAAGCCACTTTGTTCTCCCCTGGGAGTCGAACCTGGAACAAAGCTAGGAAGGGCAGATGCCTCCATTGCTGGGCCACCATCTTGGTGGTATGTTGGGGTTATCTGATCTCAGTATCATTTATTCATTTTTTTTTCTCATTAAATACTGCCCTTCGGTTATTACAACATCTTCAATGGAATGGTTTTGGTGGCTAAAGAGTAACTTGATCTGTTGGAAATTTGAATATTGATTGGCTTATTTTGTGTTACTGCATCTTCCCCCTTCAACTGCACCATGTTTAATGTTAATACTGTTTCTTGGCACTGAATTCTCTTACTTCAAATTATTAGTATCAATTGTCATTACCCTTCTCTTTCTCTGACCAAGTGAATGCTGTGGAATTTCTAACTTTGGAATGATCACTGAATTTCTAAGTTCCAACATTCCATTTCATCATTGGGACTCTACCACATTTTACTGTTATATTTTGCACCAGCTCTCTTCCATGAACTCTTTCTTATATATGACAATTAAACTTTGTTTGTTATGATGAGGAAAAACAACACCCAAATTTGTACACAAATTCAACGGAATTAACTCCCATAGAATTACCATAATGCAACCAGAATAGGGCTTTTAGTACTTTCCAGTCAGTATCTCTCCGCGACACTGTCTATTATTTAGTTGAGGCCATAGAGCTGGCAGGGTGAATAGATTCAGGGGGGCGTGCTGCCGCCATCTGAGGGTAGATTACCTTTCCCAGGATCATGCTTGGGGTTACTTCCTGGTCCTTCATAGTCCAACACCATATCTGCACCCACCAAGAGCTTCCTTGGAATCAATTGGATACCTCCTCCCTTCGCCAACCAACATGCAAATGATTTGATTAGCTAAAAAGAAAAAAGTATAATCTAGCTATATGTAGAAGAAATCACAAAAAAACTCTAAGAGGTGTATTTGGAAGAGAAAAACTTGTGTGCCGAACAGGTACCTCCACGTGGTACCTGTCGGCGCATCCGAGCCGCCCAAACATGTTTTGGACAGCCTAGATTTAAGGGTGGCATCTTTGTAAATTTTTGGGGTAAATTTACCCCAACAAATCTAGACCATCCAAAAAACTCCTCGGATACGCAAACGGGTACTACACGGCGGTACCTGTTCATCATACAAGTATTTCTCTATTTGGAAAACAAACGCCAATATAGCTAATTTCAATGCATAACGACATCATTCTTTTGGGGTGTTTTCAATATGAGTATTTATTCGTTACTTTCCTTGTAGCTGACATAGCTGTATATACATGTACCAAATTACTTACCTTGTGAGGAGAGTCCGCAACCCCCAAGTTTGCATTGTCGCCAAAGGCTTCTATCATGCCTGGAGAAGAAAATGAAAACCAAACTAATTACAATTGGCTATTTTTCTTTGGATTATACACTGAAGATCTGAAAGACGTTCTTATATGTTGATCGTCTGATTATCCAATGCACAAACTTTCTTCTTAGTCCACACTTGGAAATGACCGAATGGAAAACAAAATCATAAGTAGGAAATATTTGTAAACTGAGAAAGTAGCTCACCTGAAGATAAGCAAATGAACAGTAAGAGGAAAACCAGAGAACAAGTCTTGATGATCCTAAGAGCCATAGCTGAATTGATTGGGAAGTTAGAACGTGGAGATGCTGCATTTATGCTTAAGGTGTGAAGGAAAAAGCCAATAAGAACTGGTATGAAGGTGCCTGGTCCAATTACTATGCATTAATGAACGTGGTCTGACTTCCTGCTTATTACTTGAACATGTCGTAACTGACTCATTGGTGCTTTTGTTACTCCTTATTTACGTGAATATTTGGTGCTTTGATTTGCTGCTTATGTTTTGATTCCGTCGATCCACGCTGCTATACTCCCTTTCCTTCTAGAAAAAAGGGAACATGATGGGTGGTAGGATTGGGTTGGTTTTCGTCGGTGTAGTAACGCTATAACACCATGTGGTAAAAAAAATGTTCCGAGTCATTACCAAGCATCAACTTTTATTGTTCATATCTATTCGGAAAACCAAAAGAAACATGATTTAAGACAAGCTGTTCACTAATTCATCAACAACGGAAAAAAAAGAAGAAGAAGAAAGAACTTCAAAACTGTCAATTCGCAGTCTGATAAAATATTAAGCATCCCCTATTACGTTAGTTTTACAGCAAGTTCGAAAAACACAAAAATAACTCAAAAGAACCCTAAAGAAAGAAAGGGGCTGGTGCAAATTTAGATTTGATGATCTTGGTTATCTTTCTTGCTCCAATATTCATATCAGTATTTGCATCCTCCGTAGCCTGGAAAATTTACAAGTTGAAACCCGAGTCAATCTTAAACGGAATAGCTAATGGACAGTGTTAGGCAAAAAAAAATTGAGCAAATTTCAACAGGCCAGCATACTTGGATCAATACTGGTGATGGCTCCAGTCTGCTCGAAATCGCAGTCAAAATCATTCCTTCCCATTGCTTGGTAATATGCATTCATGGCATATGCCGCATGCGCTCCCACGGTGTTAGGGTAAAAGCAATCACCCCCTCCTTGTATAGCTCTGCAGTATTCCCAATCCAACCCACATACGTAGTCTATATTCCGCTGCAACGCGTCCTCCTCAGCTCCTGATTTTGGAACACACCACCGTTTTCCCTTGGCTGCTGGAACTGGACCTGCTGCTGGCGCAACCAAGGGAGGTGGGTTCGAGGGAAATTCTGAATTAACCTGACAAAGCAAATTTCACAAACTAAATCAACCACGTCTATACAAGGGGTGTTTGTTGCACCATTTTAGCTGCACTTAATGATTTTTTTAGGTCAATTTTGTCTCAGAAAACTGTGAACTTTGCGCTCCTTATTAGCAAAACACAACTAAAAAAGCTGGAAAAAAAAATTAATATTCCAGAAAATCTAATTGTCACAGCAAACTTTATGGTAAAAAGATGAAACTTCTCAAATATGATTTTTTTTTTCTTTCATTTGGTAACTTGAAGCTCACAAAAACTCAAAATGTTCTCGGTTTCTAAGTTGTTTTTCTCCTAGCAAAAGGCAAAAGTAAAAGTAAATAGGTTGACACACACACCTTTGAAGCCAAAAAAATGGACACATTGTTGCTAAAATGCCGCAATAAACACCCCCACGACCATCAACAAAAATGTAGTACGGTGGTTAACGGCAGCGGAAGCAACTACCCTTTGCTTCATAATCCCGACATCGTAAACGGGTTTCATGTCGGGCTGAAAAAGCCCGAAATTCCTCTCACATGTTGGTCCTGGTTTAAGATCTTCATTAAACAGCGCAAAAATGAACGTCTCAAACGTCCTGTTTGGCATTAAAGGCGTGCCCAAACCAGACGTAACATGCTGGATTAATTTGGAGTTGAATTCAGCTGCACTATCCACATCAACGCCAACTTGACCCGGATCACCTTGCGACGGCCACCCTGTTTCAGCTATAACGATCTCAACATCAGGAAAATCGAGGAGTTTCATTGCTGAGAAGACGGCGTCTAATTGCCCATCTAACATGTTTGTGTAAGTCTGTTGAGACATTCCGTCGAACACCCCCGGGTTAGGCCGAAACAGGGCATAGTCGAGAGTGTTTTCGGAGCTACCGAAAAAGGGATATGGGTTGATCATGAATGAAGAGTTTGTGGCTCTTAGGAAGCTGAGTATTGGCTTGATCACATGGATGTCGTACCTGATGGGGATTTAGCGCAAGATCACCATTATAAGCACAAAATCATGCATTTATCAATATAAGTATAATATAGACCCCAATAAAATCTGAGTAAAATAAACAGTCTATTAGAGTGATAAACAAATCAAATGAGTCTGAAGTCTTAATTAATTGAGATAAGATACATTAATAAGTTATTGCACGAAATCTATCGAAGGCATCGTATTCCACAATATTCAAGAAACTTAAGCCTTTTCGAGCTACTAGCGTGGCAAATTAATTTTAAATTGGATATAAACTTTCCACACGCTGTGTTGAAGTTTGGAAGTTAGAAAAAGGACCTTTTTTCACTTAAATTTTGAAACTTAAACTTCCAATCATACCCTTGCCGGAATTTTCCAGCCGATGGTGGCGTTGAAGCGGAAAGAATGCTGAGGGAATGTGGGGTCGAGACTTTAATCCGGCGATCGAGCGACTCTCCAACAAGAGCCGAGTGGAGGGTTTGCATGGCAAGCACAAGGTTTACTATTAGCAATTTGTTTGCTGTGGATATCACTTCGTTCCCCACCAAGACTCGGACTATATTCACGGCTGGGACGTGAGAGGCGATGTTGGTTTGCACCCATTGCTGAGCTAAAGAAAGATTGGTGAGGAGAGGAATTTGTTCGTTGGGTATACTGATTGTAAGGGCGATTCCTGTGTGAGCGAAGGCTTGGATTATATCCGGGTTGGCGTCGAAGAGCCTCACGTGGTTGATGATGGTGGATTCTAGGAGGAAATGTACAACTTGGGATGGCGGCGGAAGGTTGTCTGCCACCGTGCCGTAGTTCACCCCAATTGTTGCTTCCACTTCTGAGACAAGAGAATAGCATCATTCTATTCAGTTTTCTTTTACAGCACAGACCTTATTTTTGTGACTATGTTTCGGATAGCAGGTGACTTGTGTTTATGAATTGGTGAAACGGGACTCGCCTGTCATGTGTTTTACCAATGCATGAATCACGATTCACGTCACACAGTATCCAAGATGTGGTCACCAAATGAGCTTACTGTAGCATTACTCACAAAAAAACTATTCTTTTGTAAAACATGATGACTTGACATACCATGACATTTGAGCAAACTTCAATTATATGATGGACTTCCTCATAAATGAAAAGCGTTCATGCAAGAGCAAAATGGAAGAAGTACAAAATGATACCACCGCAGACTGCTATTTTAGCAAATTCAAGCTAACGTATGTGCTTGGAAATGCTGCTGCTCTGGTTTAATGTTGTTTTGGCATTACGTTTTTGTTTTGTCATCGTTAGACCAAAAGCATTAGAGATCAAAGCATGAGTGTTTATGGCCAATTTTTGGCGATGCCAGACTTACTGTCAAATTTAGGACATCGATACAAGATGTACCTTGAATAAGTGTTGAAGTGAGGAGAAGTGTAATTGCTGCACTGATAATGGAAGCAACATTGACATTGTTAGTCTTCATGGCAGTGGGGGTGAGTCGGCGAATGATTCCTGGCTGCCCCTTGATGAAGAAGAATACCACAGGATTTGGTGAATGATTCTTGGCTGCCCCTTGATGAAGAAGGATACTCCTGAAAATTCTTTACTTTGTGCAAGGGAAACGTAAAAGGCTTGGAGTGCATGGTGAGAAAGGTTTATATTTGAGCCTTTTTCAAGTTTTGGCTTTTTCTTTGAATCTGTTCTTTGGAGGGTTCTTTATCTTGCCATAAACAAATGCAGCTGATCAAACATTTGGTACCCACCATAGACTGCTTTCTCCACTCCTTTAATTATTCTTTCATTGTTTCGTCGTCTGTGTTGTTTTGACGTTGATTGTATAACTTGAACAGATGAACACGTTCTACAATAAACCCACACATTAATAGAGTCGACTGCATGTTGAACACAATGTACGGTAAATACCATATTCAAACCCTGCATATAGTCGAGGCGACTGCAAGTAATTGAGAAAAAAACTTGTTGTATTGACACGATTTGTTGATGCAACTGACCCCAAGATTCTGAAAACAAGCCCACTGTACAGTTTTACTAAAAGTAATGTTCTGTGTACAGAGAGAGAATATAATCAGTGAAAACCTTACAAAAATACGGTACAAAACAGAGAAGGCCAAAACCAATCTTAATTTCCCTTGGCTATATTCAGTATAATTTCAGCAAACTCTTGCAATAAAATAGCAGCCTACATCTTTTGTTGTTTAGGAAGTGCAACAGTTTACCGGCATCCCAGTTCAGCTCTTCCATCAGGACTGATCGTAGCATTTAAACAGAGCTTTTTAAGGTCATCGTAGCCTATGATGGTGTCCTCAAACACAGCATCTTCAAGTTGAGCTTCATTAAATGTGGAACCTGACAGTACAGTGTTCCTAAACACGGCTCCTTGGAGGTTTGCTTTCTCGAAATTAACCCGATCCAAAACAGCATTTGAGAAGTCTACACCTGCAAAAAAAATTACACGGTTATACCAATTGATGATACGGAACTCACAGTAAACTCCCACAAACAAAACAGGCATTTCAGCAATTCATCTTTGGTTTGCTTCTGGATTTAAATACAATAGTCAGAAGAGCATAATTATGGGTCTGCTCTAAGCATGAAATGTCTAACAACGGGTGATAACAACAGGGACTCAAAGATATACCTGCCTACCTGCAATTAAAGAAATTAGAGCAGGACCCAATGATAAAATTGTCAGGAAAAGCTTTTCTTTGTTAGGCATCTAATTGGATGCGCATTAAGCTTTGTTATCGTGAATCATCAAAACTTGTTGGAACAAACAGCAAATGGCAAAGGAAAGTCTCCTGAGGCTGGGCAGATTTTCGATCCATGGAGGGATTTGCGAGCTAAAAAAAGGAGAGGGAAATTGTGAAGCTACTAACTTTTTCAAAGTTTTCCTTTACTTTTCTTTTTGTTCTGCAAATCCATCCACATGTTCAAGATGAAGAGAGATTAAAACATGTCCACAGATAATCATAATGGTCTAGGCCAGCGGAATTCTAAAGTAGGAAAAGAAAAATAAAACAGAAAAAAGGAAAAATACAGGAACTCACCCTTGAAGCTAGCTTTAGCAGCATAAGCCTTTGACATTACAACTTCCGTCATGTCTGCACCATCAAACTTGGCCTCTGACATGAGTGCTGCAGAAAGAGACTTCCCCTTGAGATTGGATTTGTCATTCGTATAATCACAAAAGCGGAGATCAATTGCCTTGTCATAAACACCATTCGCTTGACCTATTGTGTTACCAACAAATGCACGCTCACATCTGTTGGGTTCATTTGATAGAGGAGGGAGCCTGACCTGCAAGGCAAACTCTCAATTTATTCTCTCATCTAATCATAAAACCAAAACCTATTCCTACTGTTAGTAATGAGTAACCATAATGGAAAACTACCCAAATTTACTGAAAATACAATGAAAAAACATTCAAAATTTAGGGACAATGCCAAAGTTGTTCCACAGGGATCCTGACCATCTGGTTAATGTATTAGCTCTGGATGCCTGAGGGTGGTGTAGAAAAATACAAAGTTCAGGCAGGAAGCCGCAAAAAAGTAGGTGGCACCATCAGAATATTGATAAGATAATTTGCAACTAATGTATAATTGTCTTTGACAGAATATAAGAAGCTGTTCCATATATGGTTCAAGAACTTCCAAATAGCTCTTGACCATTCTTCACTGCACACTAAGCGAGAACCTTTCTATTTCTTGACTGGTTCATTGGAAGTTAGGTCACCTATGATACTAGAAGGAATTACTCCACAGTAGCACAACCCGGCAACTTTTGCTACATTTAATCGGAACAGGGAACTGGAGGTAGCCTTTTGCTGTTGTCAAGTCATAGACTGGTTTCTTCACCATTTATTGATGTGCTTTCATCCAAATATCCTTTCTATCAAATTAAACCCGGAAGGAAGGAAAGAGATTGATAGACCATAGTAGCATTAAATTGCAGTGACATGCAAAATGAGGTGATTAGATTTCATGAGGACCCGATGGGCAGAGGCAATAGGATAAATGTCAAACATCACAGAATGATTGATTAGTGACAATCTCTTACACAACACTAAGATTACACCACACTAAGATGACATTATACAGCATTCTATGAATTGTAGAATGTAGATTTTAAAGGTGATTACACAGATCCCTAAACAAAGTTTAAAAATGCTATAAGCCGAACAAAGGACTCATATTGGACGAGTTCCGGGGCTATTAGTTTGTAACAGAAGTTGCAACTGGTCAAAACACAGAAGAGATTCCGCTGAACCTAAACTCTTCGCTCAAATAGATGTGGATTTAAAATGCAGAGATTTCCTTTTGCTTTTAACTGGCGTAGCCACAGATAAGTTAGTGAAACTAGAGTGGATGATAAATTAGAGGCGGAAGAGATGCATTTTGTAGGGACCCTTGTCTTGTACAGCTAAAATCTCCACTGTGAAGGATTTCAAATCACTTTGTTAAAGCATCCAACTCAAAACAAATTGGAAATGAGTGGAGAGGCCGCCCAGACTCATACTAGATTTGGAGATTGTAGTTAACTATTGTGGGACAAGCTCTAACACTCCCCACATGTGCAACTCTTGGCCCACACATGGAGACATAAATAAATGATCCATAACATTGGAATCATAATGACAGGTGCCAAAATATGTATCTTGTTTAGTTGATTTTGTATTTGCAGGACATTGGGATTTGTTGCCACATTCGCAGAATAAATTGGGAGTTTTAACCAAATCAAGGGTCAAAGTGCAAGTTACCTAAAGTTCAGGGTCCAGCTCATGGCATGTTCTGAAGTCCAGGGAAAGGAGTGCAATAACTCAACATTAGCCATATTATGGCCTGGGAGGAACATGAGTTGGGGCTCAAGAAAAAGGGTATTGGACGTGGACTTCGCGGGGCCTAAGGGTTGAATTTGTTGGGGCTCAAGAAAAAGGGTATTGGACGTGGACTTCGCGGGGTCTAAGGGTTGAATTTGAAGTAGACTCTGGCCTTTCTATAAATAGGCAGAGGGTTTTCATAACTAGGGACTCGACGCATAAGAGAGGCGAGAGACTTCGCCTAGTGGCCTTGCTAAACCCCTCATCTATGGGGAAGATGAAGAACCGTATCAAGTAATTTTGTTTATGTGTAGGCTTACGTTTTCTATTTCGAATCAGTTCTTTAACTAAAAACCTGTTTCATTACGATCGAATGGAATGATTTTTATGTTTTCAATCTATTGTGTATTTGTTTGCGCGATCTCAAATACATAGTTAATCAACAGTTTTCTTTCCTTGTGCTTGGGTAACTGAGATGGATTATGCTCGTAAGACGGACCGTGCCACTGGACAGTTTGTGAAAGAGACGGGTTGTGCCACTGAGATAGTTTGTGCTATGGGATAGTCCATGCGTGTTAACAACTCAATTATTTTCTGGAAAAATTGTGATTTGAATAGAAATCCTATCCTATGCATAACCTAGTTACATGGTCGGGGTGGATTTGAAACCATAGACTCTCTCTCCAAACAGTTTCACCTTATTTAATTGTTGCTTTCTTTAGTTTAATTATTTTTTAAAAATCTGTCACTCAAATCAATCTCATTTTAATGAATTAAATTGAAACCAATTGAAACTAGCGTAATTTAGCCAATCACATATCGACCTTAACCGGTGTTCTATGGAATAAGGGTTAATGCCTTGTTATTATAAATCTATTTTTGGTACGGTATGACACAATCACATATCGAAACAAGGTGCAATCAATAAAGTGAGTATGAGCAAAAGCCTCCTAAAGCCTAGCTCTGATATCCCACTGAAGCATCCAACTAAAAAATCAATTGGCAATGAGAGGAGAGACCGACCAGACTCATACTAGTTTTGGAGGCAATAGTTTACCCATGTGGAACAAGCGCTGACACACTCCTACTTAATAGTTATTCAAGATTAATTATATAGCCCCCAAACTGAATGCCAACATCCATATGTAACCTACTAAATCTAAATTTGAGATACTCCCATAAAATAATAACATCAAATCCCTCCGTTTCGGGTTCACTTCTATCCAAATTGAATGGCTAAGGTAAGAAAGAACGAAATTGGAGTTCAATCATAACCTGATTAGCAGCAAATACAGGGGAGGCAGTAGTCACGGTCCAAGCAGCAAGAATGCCACAAGCCACATTCCTCATTTCCCTGAAAGTAGCTGAACTTTCCTCTGGTTTTCCACCATCCCTAAAAGCTGTTACCGCGCACAAGAAATTTACTCCAGTTATCATTAATTATTAGCTCAAGGTTGCCAGCATTACTAGCTATATTGCTAAAGTCAATCAGATTCGGAATTTGGGCAAACGCTGAAGGGAATATTAAAACTAAATATACAAAAATCTTCTCTTTCATCTCCGCAAAAAGTTCCATAACATAATTCAACAGCTTAAACAAACCCGCAGGTTGAACTCTCGACCTTAATTTCAAAATCCGGAGTTAAAGTCGAATTGCGCCGGACACTCGGTTAAAAAAAACAGAAACATTGAAATCCATTATGGTACTATATGTAAAGCAACGGATTTCGTAAAGGGAAGTGGCATTATATTACCGGAGCAACTGATTCGGATCGGCGGCCGAACACTTGAGTGGCGGTGTGAATGTTGTCGCTGAGATACAACGTTTTGATAGCGAGGGAAGGTAAAGGTCGCCATTTTCTATTGTCTCTGTGTGCGTCTCTCTCTCTGTCCATTCAATTTATCAGTAATAGTTCGATCGATATACTCCGTATTTCAATTTTTTGACTTATCCATCCATCGCTGACAAGACACGTCGGATATGGTGACGAGAGATTTTTCAATCCCGAGTAGGCACCAACCATCCTATGTCGTGTCTAAGCGGAAGCCCATCTGATTGTCTAAAAATATTTTTGACAATCCAAATATAAAGAGAGAAATAAGAGAGAGAGAGAGAGAGTATGAGAAATTTACGCTGTCTAAAATACTTTGGAAGGCCGAGATTGCCACTTGATGCCACGTGACAAACTCACTTGGCACTATTTTTTTTTTTTAGATTTTTACCTCTAGGTCTAGAAAAGAGACATCTAATTACTACTAAGCTAAGTCACTTTTCTTAATTACCATTAAGATAAATCACTCTTTTTTTGGATTTAGACACTTAAGGGTATCGTGCAGTTTTATAAGATTTTAGAAGTTTAGGCACTTTCGTATGATTTTAGGGTTTAGACATTTTCATTAAGGTGCCCTAAAGTTTAGGTTTAAGCACTTTCATAGGGTTCTCTAAGATTTAAGTTTGGGGTGCACTTTCTTATTACAGGGTTTTAGTAATTTAGGCACTTTCATAGGGTACTTTAGAGTTTTAGAAACTTTCGTAAGGTACCCTAGGATTTATGCACTTTCATAAGATATCCTAGAGTTTAGGTTTTAATGTGCACTTTCTTATTATAGAGTTTTAGTGTTATAAACACTTTTATAGGATATCCTAAGGTTTTAGGCATTTTCATAAAGTACACTAGGATTTAGGCACTTTCATATGATACCCTAGAGTTTAGATTTTAAGGTGCATTTTCTTATTATAGAGTTTTAGTGGTTTAAGAATTTTCATAGATTACCCTAAGATTTAAGCACAGTTAAGGGAGTTGAGAAGAGAGAGGTTGTGTGCATGTGAGGTGAGTAGAGAGAGAGAGAGAGAGAGCGCGCGCGAGTGTGCAAAGAGTTTTGGAAAATGTGGCCGTAAGGTTAGACTTTTGGAACATATATTTGGGTATTTCAAGTTGGGCCTATTCAATGACAAAGTTGGGCTTTTTTGCTTTTTGGGCTTGGTTAGTCTGACCTATCCATTGTCTGTCCAAAATTTATTACTAAAATAAGTTTAAAATAAGAGAGAACATTCTTTCCAATGTCGGCGGAAATAAATGTTTCCTCCAAATTAATCGCAGTGATCCAGTGTAATACTATACAATCACGCGGATGGCTTTGATTAATTTTGAGAAAATATTTGTTTTCGCCTTTGACAGAAATAACTTAATTTCGATTGGGAGAGTACTGTAGTGGGTCTTGGGCTTTTGAATTCCAAACAAATGTTTGGCACTGGGCCGACCTAATTTCCTTTCTAGACCGGCCCGTAATTGCCTCCTTCCTTTGTCCAGTCCAACGGCCTCCAGCAGAAAATTAGAAGTAAAAACCATTCCATCATCGTCTTTGACTTTCTCTCTCCGGCCGCTTCGCCTTCTCTCTCTCAAAAACAACAACAAAAAAAAAATCCTTGACCAGACCTTGTACGATTCTACCGAAGAAGAAATGGAGAACTCAGGCGGCGTCATGAACGAGAAGATAGACGGCTGGGCAAGCTGGTTGGGCATGAGCGTCGCCTCTGCTTTCTTCGCATCGCTCGAACGCTGCTCTTGCGTTAACCTAACAACTGCCGATTCCGACGACGAGAACGAAGAAGAGGCCAAAGATCGCCCTCTCATGTTCACCAACCACCAAAACGACGTCGATAGCGCGAAGAATCCTTCATCCGTTGACAATCTCCCCGTCTGATCCCTCGCTCCTTCTTCTTTTGGTACATCCTCTATGCCAAATCGGAAAAAGCGTGTCTTTTGTGATTAGTAATTAGAAAAAGGGAGAATTCAAGAAATTGTGGTGTTGTCTTTCTTGATCGTTTGACTTTTTTTATTTTACTGTCTGGTGTTTGATGCGGATTTGAATTTGTTTGTATTCGTTATTGCGCCTCTGAATTGGGTTGTTTGTTTGTGTCTGGTGTTGTTTTTTCTTCATCATGTTTCCCACTTGTAAATTTCCTGTCCGAAAAATGAGAAATTTTCACGTTGATGAGTCGTATGATCTGGTTGGCAATTGTGTTAGCAATGAGATCCTTGATTAAGATAATAAAAAGGAAAGGTTATCCTAGATATCAATGTTCTATATGAGTAAGGGGGGATATAGGGATATCTTTGTTTAGGAATCATGATCATTCGGGGGAAAATAGGAATTGTGTTGGCGAGTGGTGTAGTAGCAGCTATTGATATTTAGCTATCAATTGAGGAAGGAAGAATGAGGCCACCAGACAGATTATATGTCACCGTGCCATCAAAGCCATGCAAACAATCATATTTTCCTTTTTGCCAGCATCGTTAGTTTTGTTGGCAAGTTTTATCTTTTTTAGTTTCCTAGTTGTGAGGCTTGTCATTCAGAGGCGTTTGGTTGAAAAGGCTGCTTCTAAGCTTGTCACCACGTTCCCTTGAACAGTTGCATGTCATTAAATTGGCTATCTATAAGTTACATGTCTCGGTGTTGTTTGAGTGGCCATATGCAAGACATAGGCACTTGGATTGAAAGTCTGTGTGCGCCGTAGTTGTTAAGGGAAAGAGGGCCCTGAGGTGCGGAGTTTTGTTGGGATCTTGGCGGGAGGCGCAAGGCTAGCCCCCCTTTTTGAAGCAAAAGCACCTAGACGGGCAAAAGAAAAAGGAAAAATAACATACGCATATAATTGAAGTAATAAACACTTAGGCATTGGATTTTAGAAATACCCATTTATTTCAAGTTTCTCGGAACAAGAACAACAAACTCAAATCATAGATTTGACTGCAAAGCTAAAGAACATTTCTCCTTAGGTTTCTGTTAAACACGGTAAATTATATGTGTGCGTGTGTGTGTGTGTAGAGAGAGAGGCCCAAAGGGTGAATTCCTCTAGTAATCGACTACAGATGATAGACTGGAGAGAAGAGAGAGATCAACTGAGAGATGATGGGTGAGAGAGATCGGGAGGTTGACTGGAGACTGGAGATGTCGACTAATGAGATGAGATCAACTAATAACAATGTTCTAAAAACCGCTTGGTCAGCCGCCTAGTGCCTAGGGGGGGACTAGTCGACCAACTTTAGAACACTGCTAATGAGAGATGAAAGAGTGAAGGTAATAACTTAAACTTGCTTGATCCTAAGGCTATGATTAAGAGTGAAAGAGGTACACCACCTTCTCGTTTGCACCTTCCTCGCATTTCTTGCCTAGGTGTGCCTTGGCTGCGCTTCATTGAAGGCGCCTCGCCTTGGCTCAGTAAAGGCGCAACCCCTGCGCCTCGCTCCTATGTGCAGCTTTGATAACTATGATGTGCATGCCACTTGTCGCCTTATTTTTCACTTCTACTGTAATTAGCTCCTTCGCAATTCACCGTGAAGTGGTCTTGGTTTTCCTGTTTGGACTCATTTCTAATAGTTTAAGCCTTGGAGATAGAAATGATCATGGTTATCTGGCGTGTTATTAGAAATTTTGTTTATACGAGGTAGGTAGTTTTTCCTCATTTAGCTTTCTTCTTTTGTGCTGGCGTTTTGCTTCTCTTTATGCATAGCAGTTTGCACATGGAAGATGTGGTTGCATATGGAGAGTGCTGGATAACTTATACATTGTCTTGGCCTGTTTTCCTAACAACTTGAGTTTTCTGATAATTACTTATCTATTAATACTGTACTATGGTTTTTGGGAAACTAAAACAGCAGATACGGTTTTGTCATTACTTTGCTACAACATAAGAGCTTGATTTTGAGCACCATGGCTCGTGGAATTCAGATCCTGTTTGCAAAAATAACAGCTAAACTTAATCCTTCACCATGATTGCTGCCATGAACTGGTTCTTGTTTAGGTCCAGACGTTTTATTGTAAATTTGTGATTATTAGATCCTCCAACTTTCATGGAATTGACCCACTAATGGAGTCTGCGTACGAGGGGGCATGTGCCCATTGAAGATATGAATTCTTTTAGTCTCACCTCATTTGACAACGTAGGTGCTTAGCTGAGTTCATTATTGACAAGAACAAAAAGAAGAAGAATTGAGCGAATAATATCATTGGATAACAGCTAAATTTCCTTCCATCTAGGATTCCTTCTACAGAAGACTTTATACGGTAGGCTCCCTCTTTGTCGTCTGCTTGCCATGAATATATCTTGTTGAAATGATCTCTCTTTTTCTGTATCCAAAGAGCCAAATTAATATTGCTGATGTCTTTCAAACACCTAGTAAATAAGTAAACGACAGTGAGTGTGCGAACCCTCTGGCAAGAGCCATGCACCAGCTGAGGAAGTCTTGTTAGACAGTTAGCGAAGAATGAGCATGTTCTCTCTTCATTTGCTTTTCTGAAGAAGGCAATCGTTTATGAGAGTGAATTCAGATATGGTTTCGTGTCATTGTCCATCTTGAACAAGACTGACTCCTACAAGTCTTCTGGGAGTCTTGGCATGTGAAGGACGCACTTATAAGAGTGTACCAGCTAACCGATTATGGCTTATTGATGTGTGCATTTGCTTTACATTTATGAAGGTGCAAGGTACTATTTTGTTTCGAGCGCCGTGTTGAAATGAAGATCGAGTGTAATATTTCAGTTCGAGCCTTGTTTCTCAGTATTATCTGCATGGATATTTGTGGTGCCAACCAGATATCATTGTTGTTTGTTGCTAGGATGGAAACAAAGTACTTGAGCATTTTAATTTATTGGTGGTAGTTTTATCAGTGTGATCTACTACTGTTTTTTTGGTGCAATTGGAATTAATCATTGTTATCATGGTTCATGGATAATTGAGTAGTGCTTAACATCTCTTGTTTCAAAGGGAATAATTTTCTGCTAAAGCTTATATTTTCTCCTGGTGAGTGAGTCCGTTTTGTTGCGAGATCTGCAAGGGAATCATATGCAAGAAAGAAAGTTGCCATGTCAGGTACTACATCTGTAGATGCTTCTGTTTGGTAATTTCAGAGGTTCAATTACCCGTGGATGCGAGAAAATTTTGGGTGCAAATAGGGTACGGCACACATGGTTCCCGAACGGGCACCACGGCCGTCCAAGAGTGGACGACCTAGATTCCTCCCACCCTCTATCCTCTCTCCCCTGATTATCTTTTGAAAATCTGGATAGTTCAAAATACTTTTGGATGGCCGAGGTGGCAATACCCAGCCGGCACCCAAAATTGTCTCCTTGGACACGTTCACGAACTTCATATTTCCTGCAAACCTCTTGTTTGCACCTGTCATCAAAAGGTGCTTTCCACTCAAGGACACAAGTACTTCTGGGCCCTTTCATCATGTTCTCAAATTACTCGAGCAACGGCATATAACAGCAGTGGAAATTGAAACAGACAAACTCAAAATGTTATCAACCTTCTGACCTCACCTTTACAACTCGATATCATTGCTTACAGTTTCCTTCCTCAGGAGTTGGACCAATCATTGGCTAACCTGGTGTCAAACTTTTTAAGTTCTGTGATTTGTCTCGACAAGAGGAAGATGTCCCTTAGGGATGCCAGGTCCTACCAATCGATCTCAGCCGTCCAAACGTGCTTTGGACGGCCTAGATTTGAGAGGAGTTTAAATACCCAAAATACCCTTCGGTGCCCCTCAAATCTGAGTCATCCAAACACATTTGGTTGGCAGAGATCAAGTTGGCAGGCCCCATCATTCCCAAGGGACGTTCTAAGCGTGTCATGCGGGAGAGCAACAAATGCGGTGAATTGCTTGCACAAGACACCAAATTGTATTATCGTCCTTATCTAGTTTTATCTTTCATTGCCATTTTGTATTGAAATCCAATTAATGGAGGAAAAGAGGGGTTGTTCCAGTTTAACCCAAAAAAGAAACTCTGCGTTTGTGGTGTAAATCTTTAGCAGAGCCGAATAATCACTTGAATAGGAATGCCATCATACTAATCTCCAGATTACTGTCAAATTAATCTCTTGTTTCCAGAAATGAAAGGAAGCCACCTAGTTGAACTCTTCCAAAGAAGAAGGCCAATGAAGGGATTTTCTTTATGAAACCAAAACAGTACAAAGGCTCGGGCAAGCCATTGGCATTCCTTGATATAGCGTACACATGGAAAAATTGCTAAAGAGGAGATCTTTTTTCCCTTTGCCATTTTTCTTTGCTGATGCAATAGAGAATCTGTACAGCACAGAAATTACATACACAAAACTCAACTAGAAGATACATTTTCCTGCTTAAAACCCTAATAGTAACCAAATACATCTAGTCTGAACTCAGACTGCCAAATGTGAGAACCACATTTATGGACTTTGTTAGTGAAACAAGAAAGACCATCGCCACGCCAACTCGGATAGAGAGCATTTGAGAGGAAAATTTGATCCGAAAACAAGGATGAATAATCGACACTCTAGCAAAATAGAGAATATGAACCCCCAAAGTCAAAAATTCCCAACTCACCAGCAGTAACTGGATCCACCAAAATAAACCAAAATGGCAGACAAAAAAGCTCAATCATTCAGACCATCCAACAGTCCCATAAAAGGTCAAGTGTCCCATTTTTACCCAGCAAAACGAATTCCAACCACTAGCTCAACTTTCTCTCGCATCCCATTTTAGAGAACCATATGAACGAGGATAAATTAGGTCCCACAACCACCTCTTTCATGCATGGATCCACCAAATTGGCCCTCTTCACACATGCCTCCAACTATACTATCTGGATCAGCAGACATTAACTTATCCGGCCAAATTAGAGAAATCCTAAATTAAACCGGCCATTCTGGTTGCAGATGAACCAACTTCAACCCGCATCATAATACGCACCCAAGGATTTATTTGGGGCAAAACCCATTTTCTAAAGGCTCTGGTTGGCTCCTAAATTTATGGACGATATCTGGAGGGCAGAAAAAAAAAAAAAAAAAGAAGGGAAAGAACTTGTGAAGCTAATTTTTTCAAGCTTTTAATTCATCCAAACACCACCACAGAACATCACCCCACATTGCACATGAGCCAGCCCATCCCACATTCATATTTAAACCAAGAGCATGTACTTCTAATAGTCAAGTGCTTACCCAAACCGAATATCGCCAATTCTTCAACAAAACTACGATTTCAAGTAGCCACTGGTAAGCCGTAATTGTGGAACGATCTGATCCGTCCATCCCAACCGGCAGTTACAATAACCAAATCCCACGCATGAGAACTTGATGCACTCTGGCAATTTCTCAGAAACTTGTACTGAGACTTATGCATTGCGGATGCCACAGCTCGTGAGCTTGACCTAAGCAGCTTCTCCTCGGGCCAAGTTGCCGATCCTTTGGGGAAAGACTCCAGAATGAACTCTTGGCCCAGAGAGAAATAAGATGGTGAAGAGAAAGGCAAGGGAACTTGACATGTGTTTTCAAAATCTCCGGATTTTTTCAAGCCAGACCAAGGGATGGCGACCGATGCATTGGTGGAGAACCGCTCCCATGATCTTATAACCTTTTGTTGGGATGAAGAAAACTCTTCATGACAATTGGAGTTCCAAATGTATACATTAGAATCTTCAGATGTGGATACAATATGCTTCCCATCTGCGGTGAAAGATGCATAAAGTTGGCTCCCTGAACTATGAAGGCCTATAGAGACAAAGGGAGTGATATAAGTTGACAAAATGTTCAAAGAGGCTGACATTCATAATCGTATAAAGAATATCACTCATTAGAGTATATAATGTACATGCAGTGCTCCGAAAAATGCCCATACAAACTAAATAAGCCTTTTGGTTTCACAAGTGTCTCACAGTAAAGACTAAAGAGTCTAAATGTTAAACTACAAATCGAATCAGCGCCTATTGACACAGTGCAGAAAGCATCATCAGGAGGATTTGTTTGTTAAAAACAAAAATGAATTATGTCTGTATTGCAGCCAATAGATCCCTCAACTCTTCAGCTAGATTTTCCTTTTACTTAAATAAAGGCTAAAACATTGATCCAAATACAGCCAAAGAAAACAAAAAAACAAGTAGTCAAATGTGCCAGCTAAGAAGTGTCTTAGGTGGGAGAGGAAGATCGTACCCCTATATTTTCCCACCACATTAATCCCCTGAAGAACTCTGACTTGTGAATCCGCACAGGTGACCATTAGTTTACTCGGGTCATGTGGGAAGAACTGCACACAGAATTACATGAAATAAGGGTGAATTGTGCAGAATACAAGAATCATCAGTTTGTACAACAACAACAACAACAATAACATAACCCATTTAGTCCCCAATAATTGGGGGTATGGGCGGGGGATGGATAGGAGACAGACTTAACCTTTGACAATAAATGCACAAAGTGGCTGCTCTAAGAATACCACTGAAGCAGATGGATTGGAGATAGACCTAACCTTTAGCAATAAATGCATAAAGTGACTGCTCAAAGAATATAACTTAAAACACTAGTCCCCCTATACCGTCGCGTTTGTTGCGGAATCATGCCCTCAAATCAAAGCCAAAAGGCATTAGAGAGGGCAGACCCAAGAATCATTTTGATTTATGTGCCCATTACCATGCTTCTTTCATTTAGCATCCAGAGCATTATCATCAGTTTGTAATAAATAAAAACAACAAAAAACATAAATGGGTGAGAGATGAGCACCTCGAAGTGAGTTATCCTTTTGCATGGTGGTTTTTTCTTATTGTGCAAATCTATCTGAGCTTCCAGCTGGAAATGATCACCTGATCCAAGCAAGCACAAAACAGTTGGTTAATATGAAGTTCGTTCATAACTCATGGGCGTTAAAAATCATTGTACAACCTATAATAGAGAAGGACATTCCACCGACAGTGTTACAATCTAGTACTAACGAACCTTGGCAGTACTCTTCTAATATCTATCCAAAAAGTGGAGACATTTAAGTCTTCCATGTTGAAGCCTAGTTGTGAAGATGGTCTTTATGTTGATGCCTATTTGTGAAGATGCCTAGTTAAGCAATATGAAACTCCCCGTTCTTTCAAGTTTCTTCTATACAATGTGAGAATAGGGAAACACGTCCCCCTTCATGTTAGCCAAAATTCGTAATGGATATCCAGAAATCTCCACGGGAATTACAATGTGAGTTTTCTGCCATTATCCAGTACAGGATCTTAGTTATCAAAATTGCATGCCATGATAACATTAGTATTGGAGCTTGGAACTCCCCATACCACAACCCTACAGCTTCTCACTCACATTAAACTATATCCTCCCAAACCTACATACAAACTAACTAAATCAATGTACACAATCTTCTAGGATGGCATCTAATATCAAGTGATCAGGTCAGTAAAATGCTCCACCTAGTAGAGCACAATGAAAGTGAAATCATAAGAATGTTACGCCTAACAGGCTAAAACTGCCAAAACGAATGCATACTCATCGCAATTTCCCTAGTATTGTAAACAACAGCTGTAACTAAAATACTAAATCAATAAAGAGAGAGAGTAGCTTACTGGATATGTCATAAAAACGGCAAGTGCCCGCAATGGAGCCAACAATCACACCCTGTACTCAAACAAGAAAATCTTCAATTCAAAATGTTGCAGTTTATTATGACTACATTCTCACAAGCAAAAATGAGAAGACAAGACAATAATCAAACCTTTCCATCAGGGCGATAACACACAGCAGTAACAATATCTTTCATATCCATCCAATCAGCAACTTGGCGACCCGTAATTTCCCAAATTCGAACTTTGCCATCTATTGAACCACTGACGAAGCGATTATCGTCCACGGGGTTAAACTGAATGCATGTCACTGTATGAGAAGAACATGAAAAACAAAAATAATTCAATGCTATATAAAATACCAAGTAAATCTGTAATCATGCCCCAATGAACCATCTAAAGTTGCCTGACATCCATTAATCGGAACTAACCTAGTAAAAAACACACAAAAAGCAAGGTACGCACCATAGTTACTGTGTGAAAAAACTTCAAGGCAATTCTCACATCCCACTTTCCACAAGCGAACAGTTTTATCAATGGAAGATGACAGCAAATACTGCACCAAGAACATAAACACTAAAGATGCAATTCAATATTAGCCACATTGGGGAAACTAAACTATTTTTTCCAATTACTCACATTGTTCTTTGACCATGATAGGTCTAAGATCTCACTGCTGTGCCCATGGAGCTGATGTAGTGGCTTCTCCAATATCCGAAATACCTTTGGTGGGAAAATGACGCAAGCTGAGTCTGCTGTTTTCCTTAAACTCTTCAATTTGCCCGATTTATCTTTCTCCACAGCGAAGGGTGCCAGCTGAGAAAGATGATTCACCGTAAAATAAACACAAGAAGGATCAATTTCTGGAATGTCAATCTCATTTGATCTTGCATCCTCCACCACTTGCCATACACACACAATACCATCTTCACCAGCAGTGGCAAGGTACTGCCCATCAAAGCTGAATTTCATGGTCAAAATTGAACCTTCATGGGCCTTTATATCTTGTCCCCTAAATAAAGCAGAGAGTTCCTTCCACCGTTTTCTGCTATGGCGAACCTTAACCCTCTGAACCCTAGCCCCCTGAATCGGATTTGATGAAGTGCGTCTCAAAGTATTACCTACCCCCTCCTCCCTACCTACCATACACGTAAATGAACGTAATCTACCCAACCATTTGTTCTTAATCTTATTCTTTGATCCAACTAGATTGTCAGCAACCTCAGTTCCTCTCTGCATAGGCTGTGAAACCAATGGAGATGAAACAAAATGATTCTTAACCTCCCCAGGAATCACCAATTGCTCCAATCCCGATACCTGAAGTCTATTCTGCGTAGCTTCATTTCCAAATTTGTCTACACTACACTCTATTCCATCACCCAAATTACCAATCCTGCCTAATTTTCCGCGCAATTCTTCTTCTGAAACGTCCGAAGCATCATTATACCAACTAGAACAGGAAGACCGGCTTGAAGAAAACTCATCTTGGAATATTGGGGTCCTCAATACGGCACCACTATTCCTCGTAATTCTATCAAGCTCATTTGTTAGCAGATCAGTCCATTCATCTCCCATATCATCCAACACAATTCCGTTTGAATTCAACCCCATCAGGTTCAAGAATTTACTACGGCGCTCTTGAACACTTTTTGGGCTTCTGGTCCATATCTCATATTCAAAACTGCTTGATACACTATTATCAGCTTCAACTCTACAGTTCAACGAACGAAAGGAGCTGCCTGATGATGCAATGCCCTCGAGGGCATCAAAGAATCGATACTCTTCTTCTTGGTCACGGAAGCTGCCCATCATTCCTTGAGTTCAACCCATGAAACCCAGCTTAAAAAACAACTTTTTAAGCCGTAGGTAATGTGCTTATAGTCCTTCCTAAAAAAAACCCACAAAACAAAAGGAACAAAAAACCAAAAACCAAGATCAGAATAACAGCAAAAGAAAACAGTCATTAAGCCATAGGCAGTACGTTAATTGCTTCCAACACAAAGTCCCATAATAACAATAGGAGAAAAACACAGAAACCCAGATCAAAAAAAAAATTGTTGAATCAAACAACTGAAACGATACAATAATAATACGAACAATGAACAAGGACACAATAGATCCAACGTAGATCCCAATCAACACGTTGAACCTGGACTGCAGTACAATAAAAACTCATACTTTATCAATAATCAACCCTAACTTCTATGACAAATTACTGGTACCCAACACCTCTCTAAAAATTTAAAATAAAATAAATTTAAGAATTCAAACCCATTACCAGTACGACGACTGCGATGGCATAGGTGAACAAATTTGCTCTCAAAGCAATTGCAATTAGAAAAGAAAGCAAAACATTCAACGTATTCAACATTTGACCGATAATATACAAATTACCACCACACAAATATAAGATCGACTGTAAGTTATGTGGGTGTGATTAGCTCACATGGGTTTGGTTCTACGACATCGAAACAGCATCGTTCGATCAATCCATCACAATCTCTCTCTCTCTCTCTCTCTCTCTCTCTCTCTCTCTCTCTCTCTCTCTCTCTCTCCCCACTTTAAAGCAAAGGGGAGAGACGCATAATTGCAATAAGCAAATTGGAAGTAAAAGGGAGTCGGATTAAGGAAATAAGGGAAAGAAGAGAGGGTAAAGAAATTGGGTCCTTGATAATCGTGAAGGGGATGGCCCGAGAAACGAGGTTTCGAGAGCAGTACTGTAGATTGTAGAACTAGTATAGCTGTGTTTTCGTGTTTTATTGTTTGTGCGCCACTTTTCTTGGGTCTCTCTGTTTCTAAATTTAGGTGATTTTGCTAACTTGAAAAAACTAGATTATTAGATTATTTGGTTTTGTCTTTATTTAACTTTTTTTTTGTATTTGTTGGTTTTCGGTTGATTTTTTGAGGTTTCTTGGCTTATCTCAATGAGAGGAATCTAAAAATTATAAAATTATTAGCCAAATTTTAAGTTTTGTGAATAAAGAAGAAAAATAATCCAAAAAACCGATTTTTTGGATTATTTTTCGTCTTTATTCACAAAATTTTAAGTTTGGCTAATAATTTTATACTTTTTAGATTCCTCTCGTCGAGACAAGTCAAGAAACCACAAAAAATCGACCGAAAACCAACAAATGCAAAAAAAATTTGAATAAGGACAAAATCAATAATCCAATAATCTAGTTTTTTCAAATTAGCCAGAGCACCCCTTATTCCGATTCTGTCTTTCTAAAATTGTTCCCCTACATGATGTACAATTTTTTGTAATTGGAGTAATTTCCATTCTTTTTTAACGTAAATCATTTTGCAATTATCATTTTTCTAAATTTTTTGTAATTAATTTCCAAAATTTATCTTTTATTGCTGTTATTGTGTGTAACTTTAATCACTAAATGACAAATTTTGTAATGCATTTAAAAAAGGTAAATTTATTTTGGCATCCCATACAAAAAAGAATATTATTATCCCACCCCATGTATTTTGAATTGTTATGATTTCGTCTTGTAAAACGTTTTTAGGACGATTGTGCCCTTATTAGGTATTAAATAAATAAGTGTGTGTGTGTGTGTGTGTGTTTTAATAATCCGTTAGGTAATTAATTGATAGGCCTGAAAAATCTGATGCAAAAATCATCTTATAACAGTCCCATGATTGTATTCTTTTAGATGTCCATTAGGATCCCTTAAATCTCAATTTACAATTCAATAGTTATATATTTTCCTTTATTGCTCAATCTTCTCTCAATCTATTTGACTCTTTCTCTTATTTTAAGATCCATTTTGAATTTCAAATTTGTAGTCCTACTCAATACTATTTCGGCTACTTATGTATTCAGGAATTTTGAGAATTCATTTTCTAGCTTGAATTGGTATGTTCGTGAAGCCCGGGTCACAAGCCCTAGTAGCCACATTGTCTTGGAGGTCGACGAGGAGTCGAAACGGTTTAAAAGGTTATTCGTGGCTTTTCGTGGATTCATTGATGGGTTCAGGCATTGTAGGCTCATCCTTTTTCTGGACAGTACATTTTTTAAAGGGAGGCAGAAAGGTCAGATGCTTGGCGCAACCGGTAAAACTAGCAACGAAGGTTTTTTTTTTTTTTTGGTACTCTTCTGTTTTATGTGTTGTATTAAACGGTTTGGTAATCTGGTAGTGAATACAGTGTTATAATACTGCATGTTTAGTAATGGTAATGTTAAGGTGTAGCCATGGTCTAATAATATTCCATGTTCATTGTGTTCTTTTCTTTTCTTTTAGTTAGCTCACTTTAAAGCATGTTTTTTTTTTTTGTACTTTTTTGTTTTATATGTTGTAATATAGTGTTTCATAATTTGTTACTGGATATGGTTTGGTAAAATTGAATGTTGAGTAATGGTGACATCGAGTTGTTGTTATGGACTGATGATGTTCCATGTTCTTTGTGTTTTTTTTCTTTACTAGATGCATGGAAACTAACATGTTACTACTTTTCAAAATGTAGTTAACCCACTTTTAAGCATGTTAAATTTCTTATTCACTTAAAAAATGTAAAAACAGTGCTCCATCACAAACATACAGCCAAATCTAACACAACAAACCTTTGTACATTATAAAATAAAAAAATAAAAAAACCCTAAATCAACTCACACAAAAGTTGTTTCAAAGGTCAATGGTTTACATCCCAAACAACAATTCTTCAAAGTAAAATCACCCCATTAAGCATTGGATTATAATAAACCATCAAGAAACACTCAATTAAATATGCGATTATATTAATCCATAATCCCGGTTCAACGTAAAAATCACTCTAATAAACATGGGATTATATTAAATCATTAACAAACACTTTAGTTATCCAATAACAATCACTTTCCAAAATCATTGTAAAATCACTATCCATTTTCCATACAATAATCCATGGAAAATCACTCCATTATACATGCAATTATATTAAACCATAATTTCACAACCACAGGGATAAAAAAAAATTTGTTTAAATAGTGCTACACCACAAGCATACCAAAACCCTACACTACATCAATCTTAAACTGTAATTTTTTCAAATAGTCTTTTAATTCGATTGAAGATAAACGGAAGAAGACTTACAAGCATTAGTCGGAACGGAAAAGTTGTAGACTATTATGGCTTTACTCCGGTGAGCACTTCGGTAGCCACACGATTCTGACTCATCACCTCTTTCGGCCGATGTCGTTGTAGCGGGACGGTGGTGTCTCCGGCAAAATCGGGACGTGGGGCGGTGGGATGGGACAATATGGGTAGTGGATATCTTTACACTAATTGGTCAGGTATTGGGGATTACAGGATGGACGGTTTCACCGGAATTTTAGGAATGTGGGTCGTGCAATTTTTAATCGCCGGAAGAATAAGGATTGGGGTTGGGGAGTTAGGGTGTGGGGACAGATTGGGATGAAGAGGATTGTGGGATGTTTGGGATGGTTACTTCCTATACATGAGAGTGGGGTGTTTGGGACAGTTTTTTTATTGTGTTTTGTGGATGTTTGGGGCTGAACATTTCCAAATATTTCATAACCATTAAACCAAGATTTTTCGATACTTATGGGTTAATAGGACCATTTAGGTTTCCATAACTGTTAAATTAAGTTTTTCTAAAATTATGGGTTTGTGGGACCATTAAGTTTTCCAAAACTGTCGCAAAAATGTAGGAAATTCAAAAGGTCAAAGTATTAGACATGGGCTTTCTAGGTATTTTTAATATTTCAAGATGGGAACATAACAATTTGAATTCAATAGGATGAAATCATAACGTTTTTATTTGTACGGGTCCTCTAATTAACTGCCTCTTTAAAAAATAGTGAAGTGCAAAAAATGATTACCCTTTATGTAATAGTAATAAGTTTTTTTTTTGTCTTCTTTATTGTAGACTATACATTATCTTTTATGGAGTATATAAGGATATTGATATTTAACTTCTGCCTGGATTTTACTAATTTTGAAATGCCAAATTCTTTTGGAATCTTACGTGGCAAATTAATTAAGTTAGAATTTAACATCTCTAAAAAGTTGTTGACTCTAGCTAATATGTCAAATTTATTGTTTTATATATTAATTTCCCATAATTTTCACTTGAATCTTTCTTTATGTTTCATTGTGTTGAGTTTTTTTAGAGTGAAGTGATAAAAGAAAAGATTTGACATTTTTTACACGAGAGAAGATGTCAAATGATGCCTAGGCTAGGCAATTGCCGTATTGGTTGAAGAAAGTTCAAATGCTACTTCATCCTCTTGACATGCGTTGTTGAATTTCACATCTTTAATTGGAGATGAGATGACAAAATAAAAAATAAAAAATAGTGTAGTTATTAAAGACGAGGCTGTAAAAATGCTTACTCTAAATTTTGCAAATGTACCATATCATTGCCGGATACAAGAAGACATAAATATGCATGTTGTGCATAATCTGCCAAGAATTCCCAAAACAAATGATATCTTTTGAAAATAAAGGAATTCCCGATCAAATGGCAATTAAACGGGGATCACTTGAACAAGGTGGGATGGATGAATTGGTATGAGTATACCTTTCATTTCAACATTTATAAAGGACCAGTGACAGTACATATTTGAGAGCCGAAAACTTCGTGCGATCAATTATGGACATCTCCAGGAGATCTCTTAAATATCAAATTTCAGAAACTATAAGAGGCAATCATGAAATTTGTGCTCCAACTAATCCATCAAACATTAAATAATTTGAAGTCACCCCTCAAATATTATTTCTACTTCTTTAAATTTGTTTGTTGTAGCCTTTTTCCTTATTCTATTGCCTATTCTTTTACCCTTACATCGGATTTGCAATTTCATATTTTACATTCCATTTTGTTACTGTTGCCACCAATTCCATTTTATTACGGTAGCCACCTGCAAAAAAAAAAAAACTTACCGTTCATTATGTTTTAAAAAAATCTTTTGTTATTTTACCCAACTTGCCTATAAATTAAGTAACTCATTTTCACATGTTTCACAATAAAAACACAATCTCATTTTGTCTTTTTCTTTTATCAACTTCAATATGGAATTCCAATTTTTTTCAGAAGGTTCTCCAAAATATCTTTCTCTCAATAAATGTTGAAGATGCAAAATTTCAAAATTATTGAATATCACCTGATTATATTAAAAATTAAAAAAATTATAATTAAAGTAATTGACCAATAAAGTAGAGTGGCTAAAATATTTTTAAAGATGAGATATGTATCGTTTTAGAGGTAGATAAAAAAAAGCCAAAGATATTTAAAAGGTAATAAAATATTATACTAGTTTGAAATATTTCATAGAGTGCACCACATAAAGTGACTCCTCAAATTTGGAGGAGGAGTATCAAAGTACATTGTTGAAGCTAAATTTTGAGAATACCCTAAGTCGTACGAGTAAATGACTTTAGGCATTTTGTATGGAAGAAAATAGAAAGGGATGCTCCATATATGGGCCGTGAAATTAGATTGAATAGATGTGGGATTTAACTCATCTAGGTTGTGAGATTTAAGGTTCGAGTCTATGGAGAGACATCAAACCCCATTTGGTTGTTTAACCCACTATTTATCTTTCCATTACTAACTTCTGTTATTGTACATCGTATGACAAAAAAAAAAAGAAGAAAGAAAGTAAATTGGACTGTTTAGTTTGTTCGTTTTTGGTTTTTTCCGAACCCAATTTGATTGGTATAAAGACTTTAAACCATTCACATTTTAAAGCTCATTGAGAGCATCAACTGATGTGTTTCCAAATAGATTTTATCAAAATCTGATAAAATCAAGGCTTGATAAAAATTGTGTTGATTTGATACTGGTTGATATGATTTGGGAATGAATTTCTTTGGAAAAACGAGATCGCAACACATTGAATGCATTTATTTCAAGATAAATGCGCTTCAAAATCATATCAACCAACATGAATTTGATTTTCGAAATCCCTTTTCACAACCAATTGTGATACATGTACAACAAAAATCTCCAACACACTCGCATGATATGTGGAGCCTACACACATTTCACTCAAATGAGCGTAGGCTCCACACACCATATGAGTGTATTAGAGCCTAATTGGAGACTTTTGTTGTACATTTATTTATTTATTTCCCAAAATGGAGGCCTCTCATAGTTTCTCTCTCCTATATGGCATTTCCTGAATAAATTTCTTGTTTTTTTGTTTCTCTGCAAATAAATATATATCTCCCTACTACACATCTTAGAAAATACTTAAAAATCAAAACTGCATAAATAAAAAAAAAAAAAACATACTTAATAGCATTAGCAGTGTCACCATGTTAAAGGGAGTACAATGCCTAAATATCGTCATTCCGTCCTTTTACAAAAGATGAAAGTAAAAATAAAACAAAGTCCTCGCATTGATTCTCTCCCCTTCATGGCTTAAGGGACAAAAACAAAATTAACTCAAATTTTTAAGGATGGAGGGTAGTGGCAGAGCTAGGAGACATAGTAGGAGGGAGCCGAATAATGAAAGAAATCATGATTCAGTAATTTTTTTCAAGACTAAATTCAATCAAATCTGAGTTTTTACGTGACGGTTTTGATAATTTTAAAAATTAATCTTGAGTATTGTTATCATATCATTTGATGAATGTAGTATTATTATTGCACAGTATTATTCATCATAATTTAGTGTTCTCCAAATAAAAATTATTCTATATAATCTAAAATACGAAATTGGGGGCCAAGGCCGCCTCGGCTCATTTATAACTCCGCTACTAATGGAGCAGCCTAAGACACCACATGACGTGCACATTTTACGTGACTTTTCCTTTCCGAGTATACAATAATGTCATGCTCACACCATCTGGGTTACACCCTCCATTTACACCCTACCCAGATGCCTGACACGTGTCCCTTCTCTCTCCTTGACTTTTCCTCTCTCCTTCCGTCCCCTCTCACTCTCTCTCATTTTTTATTTTTTATTTTTACAAATTAAAATGTTTATAACTATTAGTTTCCATATCCAATATTGAAAAAATACATATATTTAAAATCTACTCGACGACATCTATACCAGAACAATATTAAATACGTAATATGTACTATATAAAAAAAAATGATCGGAGTAGGTCGTAAACGGAGGGTGTAAGCATAGCATTATTGTTCACCGTATGCTAGGCGCTCTGGTAAGTATTGGGCATCCAAAGAAGCCTTAAAGGTCAAAATGGTCATCTTACCAATTCCAAAACTGCCGTCTGCCGTCTACGTTGGTCAGCCAAGAATACTTTGAACTACTATATAATAATAATAAAAGGCATTGATTCTCGTCAAAAAAAAGAAAAGAAAAGAAGGCATTGATGCAGTCTAAATTGAGGGCTAGTCTGCAAGAAATTAGAATATTCGAAAGAAAAGCAAACAATTTAAGACTATTTGTTATATTTTTTTTTGCCAAAATCATATTCTTTCCTCTAATTTTGCATAATAAGTAATTGCATAAACTCAACTCATTTCATCACATCATTATCCCGTTATTTGGGGTCTAGCACCGATTGATTAACTTCCATTTAGTCATTTTATTGGCATACGACTACATAGGTATATATATATTTTTTATATATGATGGGCGCGTGAAATTCGTGAATTTAAGTGCCTAAGTAGGGTAGAATTAGTGCGTTAGACATGCGATTAATCCTTATTTTTCATTTAATGCGTGCACGTGGTTGACTTTTGTGTTTGTGTCTGATTTGCAGGAAATTGAGATATTTCGGCACTAGTTAGAGACAATGAAGAGGCCGAGATGGAGCTAGAGAGCATGAGAGGCCGTGGAGACCAAGTGGTGAAGTTAATTTCTCAAGGGAAGCACTTTGGATCGTCGTGAGCACTACAAGAATTTTGGTGGAGCGCTCGAAAATGGCGCAAAAACGGAACAGAGAGTTCGTGAGCACTACACCAAAAAGGGTGTAGCGCTACCGGTGGGTTTCGAGGTCAATGGTAAATAGGAAGGTCAAAGGTCAAACGAACCATAGAGGGTTCGGGAGCGCTACACCCACCGAGGGCTTAAGCGGCAAAGTGAACGACAACATTTTGGGTTGCGGGGAGTTAATTTCGTTTTTATTCCGGTTTTTAATTGTAATTAACGGGGATTCCATATAAATACCCCCTTTAGAACTCGACATTAGGATTGCAGAAGATATAACTTCCGCTTTATTTTCTTAACTTTGGCTGCTGTTTTCAGGATTAATTTGCAGATTCAAATTTAATTCAAGTTCTTCAAGTTTTCCAGCATTTGAATTCTTGGTGTTCAAATCCGTTCTTCCCTGCAAACTTGTGGTATCGTGCTTTGTTTTTATTTCAGTTGTTAGAATCATGGTTAGATCTAGGTTTAATATGTTTGCTGTATTTATTAAAGTCATGAGTGAGTAATTTCATAGAGTGCGGCCGCGGGGCGAAGGCTTCCCATGGCTAGTTTAATTAATGTTTTTACCTCGGGTTCAAATTAATTTAATTTTTGAGCAATTTTAGAAGACGAAAACTCTTCTAACAAACAAAACTCAGGCATCGCCGAAATTCGAATGCGCACGGAAACTTGTGACAGGTGATGCATTTTTGTTAGGGATCCTTTTTCCTATTCTAAAATCTATAAATTGAATAATTGTGGCCCGAGTAAACATTGGTTAGGCTAGTTGCGGACGCTGGGTTCCCATGGCTGTACTCCCTTTCAAATCCATAATTAATCAAGTTAGTTGGGTAATTTAGTAGTAAATTAATTTCATTGAACAAGGGGTGGCTACCTAAGAGCCAGGTCAAACTAGAATTCAACACTTTTGAGTCAAACACCGTTCGTTCGTCTTTGTAGTTCGACTCCGGTATTTCCGGATATTGTACTACACCGGTCGAGAGTCCTATGCTTGTGACGCGTCTTTAGTTTAATTTATCGTCACCCAGTCGGTCAAGCAATATACATACAAACAAGGAGAAATTGTGAAAAATTGATGTGACCATATTGTACTTAATTTGAAAATAAGAAAAGAAAGCGAAAAAAGTTCATGCACATGGTTGATGCATTTCAATTGGACACTGAAATTTTGTTTCTCTTTAACTTATGGACCAACATATATAAATGAAATCAAAAACCTTCTGAATCCTTTCCTAATTCCTATCTTTGAACCACCAACCAAGAAAGAAAATTCAATTCAAAACGGCCCTATATCTGAGTAAGCTCGTACAGGGTGTGGAAATTTTCTCGTTCCGTATTTTTTCCTGGCTTAAAGAGTTTTGGATATATTTTTTATTTCCTGTAAAAAAAATTGCTAAAAAGATAATATAGAGTATATGTTAAAATTACAATAACCTGTTTTGATATTTCACTCTATAAACTAGCTAGGAAGCCAGACTCAAAGTGAACTTGAAGATGGACTTAACAATTGGGCTTAGTCTCGGTAATTACTTTGTGCATGTGGGATTGGGAGCTTGCATGTACTTGAGGGATTAGTCGAGACAAAATATTTTGGACACACTCGATGAGCAAAAACAATTGTGATTTTGTGTTCATTTTAAGTCGAAAAGTCTAGCTTAAAAGTCATCACAAACAAAGCCGCTAGAGAAAAATAAACCTCATTATATAATTTTTTTGGGTAAATACCTCATTATATAACTTATCAAAAAAAATATAAAGAATTGTTTTAAGATCCATTATAGCTTTTTGTAATATCTCTAGTCTACCTCATATTTCCATAACACCTCTGATCCATTTTTTTGAATTTTCTAAGGTATAAGGTCTACTCTCTATTTTTATTAGACAAATATACCCTCACATTAATTTTTAAATATAATACACCATTGCCGGATATTTGCCAGAAAATCACCGGCGCCGGAAGTTTGACGGGAAAGTTTATCGGCGCCGGAAAGTCATTGGAAATTGGATTTTGCCGGAAAAATCATCGGCGCTGGAGAGTTCGCTGGAAAAGTCACTGGCGTAGATAACCATATCTGGAATCAAAAGATGTGGTTATCTAGTGATTCCAGATATGGGCATGTTGTTATAGGGAATTGATTGGAAAAGTCGCCGGTGCAGATAACCACATCTTGTGAGCCCAGATAACTACATCAGGTGATTCCAAATAAGAGTCAGTTGCTATAAAGATCAGATTGAAAAAGTCATTAGCGCAAATAACCACATCTAGTGATTCCAGATATGGGGCCAGTAGCTATAGGGATCTTATTGAAAAAGTCGTCGACACAGATAACCACATCTTGTAGATAACCACATCATGTGAGCCCAAATAAACACATCTGGTGATTCCAGATATGGGGCCAGTTGCTATAGGGATCAGATTGGAAAAGTCATCAGCTCAAATAACCACATCTTGTAAAGTCAGGATAACCACATCATACATTCCAGGATATGGCACCAATTCTTTATAGGGATCAGTTGGAAAAGTCATCGTCGTCGCAGATAAACTACATCTTGTGGCGCAGATAACAGCATCTTTTTAGATAACCACGTCGGTGATTCCGGATATGAGGTTAGTTCTTTATAGGGATCACGATTGAAAAAAGTCAGCGTGAATAACCAATAAACTTGTGATCCCGTGATAACCATATGTAGATAACCACATCTGGTGATTCCAGATATGAGACCAGTTACTATAAGGATTAGATTGGAAAAATCATCAGCCTAGATAACCACATCTTGTTAGCTCAGATAACCACTTCTTATAGATAACGACATATGGTGATTCTTGATACGAGGTAAGTTGTTATAGGGTGTACCCTAGGATTTTAGGATAGGGTACCCTAGGGTTTTAAGGTAGGGTACCCTAGGATTTTAGGGTAAGGTACCCTAAAAGTACCCTAGGATCTTAGGGTAGGGTACCCTAGGATCTTAGGGTATCCTAAGAAGTGAGGGTATTCTTTTAATTGGCATGTGTGAGTAGACTAGATGTGTTAGGAGAATATTAGGTGGACTAGAACTATTAAGAAACAGTTATAGTGGACCCAATATCAATTCTAGTAGTAGCAGTAAAATGATTTGTTCTCTGAGCAATCATCGCAAAACACTAGATTATCCCTATGCCTCTAGGGTGTGGACTGTTCTATGAACTTTTCTTTCTTTTGTTTTTCGGCGTGCATTTTGACAATACTTTTCTCCGGTGCGATCAAAGGTAATCGAGATTATGGGATTCACAATAATTTTTTTTTATTGCAGCTTGACTTCAAGAACTGGATATTTGACAATTCTCAATTGTGAAGAGAGTATCCCCACCAACCAATCGAACTAAACATCGTGCTGTTCTCCAAGTAGCTTTTCAACCATATGATAACTAGCAAAAATTGGGGTAATTATGTTATTTATTGGGAGAAATTAAATATCCATGTGACCGTGGGATCATAGACAGAAGGCAACGGCTGAGATTAAGGGTGGGCAGAAGACAAAAAAAGGCGGTGGGCTTGGGCCGTTGGTTGTCATGGTCCCCCTTTGTTTATCTGTCTAGCTTTTTGTTGACCAAAAGTTTTCATCATTTTTTCCCTAATGTCTTAAATTTGTTTCTATTTATTGATCAATGTCATTCGTACCCCTTCGTCACTCCTGTTCTTGATAATTTAACCAGGCAAGGCATGCTATTCTTCTGTCATGACAACCGTACCCTCAAGAGTTTCCAAATTGAAATTTTTTATGAGAAAAGTAATGTATGCAAATATGTAAATACATACGGATATCTTTTGGTGTATTAAAGTTCCATATGTTTTTTATCGAATTAATGTAGATTTTAGTTTTCTTATGGAAATGTCTTAAGAATGTCTTATAAGTGTGTAGCAATCTTGCTTTTCGCATGCACAACATATCCCCTCTTTGTGGAACTGTTGAGGAAATCATTGATTATCTTTTCTACTACTGTCATTCCACCAAGGCAGTTTGGGATGCTAGCGATTTTCCTCAATCTATCTTAGGCATTTCAATGACCATGGTCTTCAAGGACTAGCTTATGGAATGGATTATCCGAACTCATAAGGACAAGCAAAAGCTTTATTTCTTTATGGCTATCCTCCGGGCTATGGAAACAAAGGAGTCAACTCATTTTCTCTTATATTCATTTTAATTGTGGAGCTGCTTCGGCCCTGGTAAAAGATATAACCCAATGGTTTCAAATGGCATTTTTATGGCGCATGCATAACAACCATATATACACCCCAACTTAATAACAAGGATCCATCATTCATTAACAAACCCCATCCTTCATCATGGTCCATCCAAAAGAATTGCAACCTAGCTCCATGTTGATGGCGCTAGGAAGGAAGGATATTCTTGGTGTAGGCCTACTACTCTAACGGATGGCACATTGCTTGCTTAAATCACGATCTCCTCTTATAGTATCAATCCTATTCAAACAAAAATCCTAGCAACCCAGGAAGCAGTCCGTTGGTCTTTAAATCATGATTATAATGTTGCATATATTTCTACCGATTGTCTTAATACTATCGTGCAGATAGCAGGGAGGACTGAATTCAACCACCACATGCCTTTCGGATCCACAACCTCAAATTGGAGATTTCTAAGTTCACATGTTGTAGAATCTCCAAGGTTGTGCGTAAGGAAGTGGAGCCTGCTCATGTCTTAGCCAAGCAAGTTCTTGCTATTTTTGTTCGGCATCCAGACACTGGTGATAGCCTTTAGCAGCATGGTTATGTTTATGTTTATGTAGTTTCGATCTTCATGTCGTTGCTTGCTGTTTTGGCAGGGTGTTTGTATTGCTATTGTTGTAATTTGCTCTTATCTATGGCAATTCTCTCTATTCTCTCTCAAAAAAGGAGGATTTTAGTTATTTAAAGAAAACGTGAAATCATTTTATATAATAGTAGGTAATTTTGTAGTGGACTAAAATCATCTCCACTGGGTGATATTATCATATTATACTAGAACACACAGGATATAAAATTCTAGTTCTGGTTAGGAGAATGGGTTCGAATGTTACCCAACACATCCACGTGAAGGTCAAAAGTCTATTTTTAGGGGCATGGGCTCTCCACGTCCTTTAATACACTTTTTTCAATCAACCATACACTATTCATAAAGAAGCACATCAATTTTCTGTCCTTGCTATAGAAATTTTGCGTTTTGATGGATTGTGTGTATGAAAGTCATACACTCATAACTTGTTGATTTCAATTCAAGTAGTCTATTCTTGGAGGAATTCACAATAAATTATTTTTTAAGAGTCTGATCACAATATTCAAATTTTAATAAATTATGTGAGGAGTAAACCGACCAACTAATCAAACTAACCCTCGGGGCTAATTGAAGTTGGAGTAATATATTCTACTTGTTTTTGGGCCAATCCAAACCTTCATGTTTTATTTTCCCTCTTTTTGAGGTATGCACTAATAACACATGATAAATCTAAAAACATCTCTAATTAATAGTGGGAGTCAAAATAGATATATCCCATCAATTTTCAACTTGCTACATACCCATTTAGCTGTCATTTTTATCATTTGTTGATTTACTCCAAATAAGATAAGATAGGTCGATTGACTGTCCTTGCTTATGTTTTTAACCCACAAACTAGAATAAAAGGAAATAAGTGCTTATATATTTGCCAAAAATAACGTTCACATGTTTTGTGTATGCATGTCTTGCTTATTAGCATATTAAGCAAATAAATAAACAAATAATTTCATTTTTTATCCTTATGCTAAAGAAGTTTTCTTAGCCGATCGAAACCAAAAGGTATACATAAATGAATAATTACGCAAGATAACCAAATTATGAGGTCTTACCTCTCAAGATTTCTCAAATAGTGCATGGACTCTCCACCCATCTCCAAGAGCAGATCAATGGATCTAATACCGAGGTTGTTTTGTTCACTCTTAAACATTTAGTAAAAAAACATTTAGTTCTGTTTCCTAAAAAAAACATTTAGCAACCCTGAAATTGCTACGATATCTTAGAATACAACTCCAAATTAAAGGTTGTCAAGAATAAAAGATTTGTGCGAAGGGGTTTACCAAATTAAGAGTATGCAGCTTCACGACTGTCGTTGTCATGGTCGTTGTCATTGAAACATAAAGCCCTAGTAAGTAGTAATTAACTAAGTTTATGTTTGTATTAAAGCCAAACAAACTTTACAAAGTCTAAAGGTAATTGTGGCCAATGTTTCCATTAGTAACAGCAGCTTACAACTTTAAGTAATAGTATATTTGACAAATACCCAAAAGAAGTACTAAACTGTTTTCCCCCTTTACTTCTTTAACATTCTTGTCATTAGGCTACTACCCTTGTGTTATCATATTTGAAGGGTTAAGTACAGACATAGCCCATTAATTCAAGGATGTTGTCAAAAGAAAAAGTAACATGCTCTACTATTTTTTACCCAAATTTTGGTGGATTCGATTGAAATGATTGTTATTGTCGTGTAATTATTATCACAAACTATTTAATTAGCTAATCACTTGGGAAGGGTGAAAAGTGTAACCTATGCCGATCTTACTTTTGTTTGATAATGTGGTTCTCCGTAGTGATCTTCCTGTGCCGTAATCGAAACGAAATATATTTGAAAAAAGGGGAATGGTTAAATCGGTTGACAAACAACCCGATGACGCAGACCCAATTACCAATGTACCGATTAACTGATTAATTAGTTAGTGAAAATTTACAGCACAAAGCAATGTTCGTCACATTGTAAACAATCACAGAGGATGTTTTCCATGTGTTTTTTGGATGAGATTTCAGATTCTAAGTTCTCTTGAAGCTGAATTTCAGCTTTTTGAGCTTAATAATAGTCTCACAGCTATAGCAAACATGTATATATGTATCCTTTGATTAAAATCTAAAATTTGTATCCTCAGCTATCGTAAACATGCTATTTGAGTTTTATACAAGATGATTCTTACATCTTTTGCAATGAACGTGGTAGCTTTTACTATAGTTTAATAATTATTTCACAGTTATATATAGTAAACATGTTTACCTACTTTTCCTAAAATATAAAACCTAGAATCTATAGCAGAGAATATGAAGTCATTTATTTCCAAAGTACCAAAAAAAAAAAGAAAAGAATATGAAGTCAGAATCTAAAATGTGTATCCACAGATGTCTTTTATGAGTGAATGATTGGGGGTGAGCTGTAGATCCCAAATCCATAGTTGACCTTTAAATATGTATATATAGTACGTGTGTATGTGTACACAGATACTGATGAGATTGCCTTCTTCTTAAGCAACAAATCTTTCTCCATAGATAAACACTACCCACAGATCAGGATCAGGATTCCCTTAAAAATATATAAATGGGATGCTTTGTTCTTCTGATCAGAACCACTTGATTCTTCTGAAGGTTGACCATAATTCCCCATTCATTTGTTTTTACATTAATTACCACGTCACATGACATGATCCCAGTTTTTTAGGTATTGAGGTTGGCCATCATTTATACTTTGTTTTGGCACCCTTACTTTTACGGTTTTACCTATATACCCTCTGAAACTCGAATCCAATTCAATTGGTCCACCAACTTTATAAAGACGAAACAGAATGTTATTTTGTACAGTATATCACCTGTCACCTGATGGATGCTTAAGTACTTTAATACTATGGTTTATCCATACATCCTTTCCCTTCTCTTGTAGTTGTGGGTGCTTCATCCACAAACAGAAATACGAATAGGAGAGGAACCTCTACTCTCCCAAGTCCCAACTACTCTCAAGTTTGCGCGCAAACCGGATATCCGGACCAATTTGTGCACACTGACTATTTATGAGATCCTGAAAGTAGCTATCGGATATAATTCCCAGCGCCCCCAAGGTTTGAGATTGTTGGTTTCTATGAGATTCGAACATGCGACCATGTGATTAAACACTTATTACTTTCTCATACTCACTTTACCAACCATTTGGTTGTGTGTGTGAACGCTCATACGCATATTTATATATTCAGATATAGAAATAATAATAGGATTGTAATTACAAAAAAATAGGACTGAATGATCCTGTCGGCTAACTTTTTAGTTTTGTGGTCCATTCCCAACTCACTTTGATGATTGATACCGCGCGTTCATATTAAAAACTCTTAAAGACCATCAACAATGCGTAAAATCATGCTGATCGGGTATGCATCAACTCTTGACCTCAACACATTTGTCCTGGGATATAAGTGGGTTCTAATTTGATTGATTCTTTTTATTAGTCCTATATCACAAAAATCATATTAATTTACTGATATCTCATTAAAAGGATTTTCGACAATGATAATAAAAATCTTCTTTGGCAAACAAAAAAAAAAAGATTTTCGACAATATTGTTGGTTTTTATCAAGTCTCAACCAATAAAAGATTGAGCTCACGTATGGATATTATATTGTCCACGTGAATGGTTCCGTAATTGACTCCACAAATTAGCAACCGACTTTATTTGGAGGGGCATTGATGATTACATATAGGTAGGGTGCTTTTTCCTAGGGGTGAATTGGGGGATGGTGTTGTCTCTTTAGGGACAGCACCCATGTTGTCCCCAATCTGAATCATCCGTGTTCGATAATAGACGGCTTGAATTTGTTTGGTGGCAGACGGTTCGGATGTGTTTGAACAAGAAGTGATCTGAGCCGTCCATCGCCGAGCACAGACGGCCCAGATCGAACAACATGCATGATCCGGGGTTCACGGTTCGGATTAGTCCGGATTGGCATGAACCCAATCCTAATACGTGGGTCACTGTTTTTTGAAAATAAAATTCGTGTCCGATCCAAAAGTCTCACGGTTCGGGTCCAATCTGATTCGGGAGTCACGGATCGGTTCCGAATTTGTCTAAGGATTTTCAACTTATTCTAAAAAAAAAAAATCATCAACTCATTAAAATTATCCAAAACTCAACATTGAAACAAACACTTCAGTGGTAATATACTGGGGAACAAAGTTGGTTCATCATCTAGCTTACAAACAAAGGCAGTTTAGTTTAGTTACGAAATACTTATACTTTATTAGTACATCAGAGCCCAATACAAAAAACAACTACTAACAAACAAACAATTGTTGAATTCAATGAACTTCAAATGCATATCAAAATATCAAATTGACAATATTTATAAAAGTGGTAAAATTATTTATCTATACATATATATTTATAATTTAATAAAAATAATATATACTAAAAATCTCACTGCATGAATCGGTTAATTCACGGTTTAAAAATCAAAATCCGTGTCCGGACCATGAGTCACGGTTTTTTTATTTTTTGAATCCGTGTCCTGACCATTAATCCACGATTAAAATCCAAAACGTATAGATCAGTTCTGTCCGGTCCGGATTCACGGTTCACCGGTTTTTCTAAGTAGCCCTATTTTTTCTTACTCTAATTTCAATCCAAGTTTATTAATAATTATCAGCTTCTGGCCGACATTTTTTTACTTAAATAATGTCTTGGTACTATATGAAATAAAATCCAGAATTTTTTTTATAAGCCGTTGATGCGATATGTTTGATAAGGATTCGTCTAATCCAATTATTGTTTTTAATTCTGTTCCTTTTGATCAACAATAATGCCTCTAATTTATTGCCATCTTTTTCTTTTTATTTTTTGGTGCGAGTAGATGAGTTGATCGTTATGAACATGTACAATTCGGGATAGTGATTCAGCAAGTACGTACGATCGTGGGTTTATATTGCATGAGTGAGTCCAATGTGACTCTGCCATGATGCAAGTGTTGCTGTGCTCGAGTTGAAAAAAACCATATTTGTCGAGATGAATTCTTTCCCCTTCTTCAAAACCAAAACCAAAACCAAAACCAAATCCCAATAGCTTTGAAAATTACTGCTGTTAAACTACTTCCCAACAAGGTCGATTTTGATACTACTCGCGAAGTTGGGAGTAGTATCTCATCGGTTTGACTTTTGGATTTCGAGGTTCTTATCAAATACGGAGTACTACTGCAATATTAGTAGTATCTGTTTTCTTGAAGAGTGTCCCTCTTCTTTCTTTCTGGGACTGGAAGTAGACACACAAACATTGCACTTTTGTTTTTCTTGGCTTTTCACTTTCATTGATTCTGAAGCTGGCATTCAACAAGGACAACTTCCACTCGAAGAATTAAAGAACTTAAGGTGTACTGGACGGTGAAGTCGGGTTAGAGCATGGTCCTTCGAATTTTAGAGAGAGGGACACTAGAGTTAGACCTGAAATTTTTTAGTTTTGTTTTTATTCAATTATTTTTTGCGTTATTAATTTTGCATCAAATTTTTGGTGATTACAGGTTCGTCTCGGCGAGTTCCTCTCTCCCCTCTCTCTGAAATTCGAAGGACCATAAAAAATGAGCACGTACGGACAAGGACACAGGCACAAATTCGGACACGTGCGCCAATTGCTCAAGCTGTGCATTTAGACACGTGCACAGGCATACACTAGTTTTGTTCTGATGGGCCTCATCATCATCATCAAAAAAAAAAAAGGGCTGGAATATCTTGGGAAATCTGAGTACAAAATGGTCTGAGGGATGTGTAAGGCACTCTTTCCCAACAATTAAGCAGTCCAAAAACTTGGTTAAAAAAAATAAAAATAAAAATTAAGCAGGTGGGTGGGCCTATGATTGGAGCAACTCTATGAACCATTTTTAATAAAGGGGGCCACCTTCTACCCACTTTGTCCTTAAGCTGGGCTGGCCTTTTTTCAACTTCTTCTCCTATAAATCTCAAAGCAGGCTGGAGATATAAAAAAAATTATTACTAATTGACGTAGTCTGCAGCTTAACCAGAGTACTTCATAAAAATTCATTTGAAATATAAATTTTTTTTCTTTTTTTGTCAGAAAATAGGATTTTAAGGTCTTTAGTGGTTACAATGGGAGTCGAATACCTATTTCATGAGAACTCGAACTCAGGACCTCTCTTTTGGAAGGAAAATAGCGAACCAATCACGAAAACCTATAACTCATGTCAAGAAATTTTTACTTCTTGAGTAGAAATAGAAGTGGAACCAAACAAATTAACAGAATTTATGAAGTGGAGAATAAACTAAAGCCGGGCCCGCTGAAGCGACATAAGAAAATGAAATTTTTACTTCAATAAAAGACATTAACTTTTTCTTTTAATGCCAAAAGCATAAATCACCTACACATTCCAAAAATGCCCCACTAGCCAACGAAAAGAGCCTAAACCCCCAAAACCTAACGAAAGTGCTTAAACCTAAATCCCAAGCAGATCCCATGAAAAGTTAGCTTAAAACCCAGGTGCATCTCTATGAAAGTTGCCTAAAATCCTGCAGTACCCTCTACATGAAAGTCCTAAAATCTTAGGCACTACGTGAAAGTCAGCCTAAACTACTACAGACTTCTACGAAAGTTGCTAAACAACTAAAACCCTATAATTAGAAAGTGCACCCTAAGTGCCTAAACCTAAAATGCCGAAATCCACTATGCCCTACCCCAAATAGCCTAAACCCCTTAAAATTGAATCCTAAAATTGAATCCAATCCCAAAAGGCAATTAATTTTGTCCCACTCACATGAGAGAGAAAGAGAGAGTCGGGCATGAACTGATGAAGAAAGTGTGTCACGTCGCTTTCGTTGTTCCATTGGGAAATGCTTTCATTACGTCGCTTTCATTGGTCAGAGCACGGCTTTACTCCTCCTCCACGCGCGGCTTTCTTACTCTAATTCATTAAGGGTATTTTTGTCTAGTTTTGTCCTTGAGTCATCAAATATTTCCTATCAATGTATTGGAAGCATTTAAATAAATTAAGTTGGACTAAACATTATTTAGAGCCCCAAACTTGGCCTTTAGACCAATTTTCTGTAAAAGGGGTTAGCCTGGGAAACTACAACAAACAATTGGTGAATATGTTTCATTTGATGATGGGAATGTTAGGAATTGAACACCACGTTCAATCCATAATGTCTCTCCAGATCTTGGAAACTAGAGTGATATTGAGTATAAGTCTTCTCTTTTCTCTCTGAAAAAAGTTTTTTCTCGCATCTTCTCGTGTTTAGAATGAAACGCTCTCTAAACCTAATATCAATGCAATTGCAGTATAAATAGGTAAGGCCTAATGACCGAAATAGCCCTTGTCAAAACACAAAATACCATGCTACTACTACGAGTTGTCTGCATCCCCAACAGACAATAATCCATAAAAGTTGTTGTGGGAGGCGCTTCACCAGAATGACCTCTTGGAGCCTTTTGGTTTAGTACGGAGAGTGAGGGGTAGACTGAACCTCATTGTAGCTCACCTGAGAGAGACCTCACGCATTAATCGAACAGTTTTTGTTAAGCCAAGCCCTGACGATGGTTATGCGGAAAGCGACTTTGATGCTAAAGTTAATGACTGAGGGTGAAGTCTAGTGGAGAGCTTAGAGAGAGTGAGTTAATAGGGTATTGAATATAGAGAGCCAGATCCAGAGTAAGGTAGGTGAGGGCCTTATTTATAGGCGAGGAGGGGCATGTCCATCACGCCCTCATGGACCTCCCCGTGTATCGTGATGACGTCCAAACGGATAAGCATCTATGTCGTTGAAGCAGAACCTTGGTCGTTGTCACCTCTAAAGAGTCAACTGGTATGGGAATACTCCCCGATCAATCACATGGTCTTACAGGCGTAGCATGCATGGTAGTTGGTTGCCACAATTAATGACTCACATGCAAGGTGGTTGATTGTGCTCATTAATGATCTGCTCAGATTGCTAGGGACACCTTCACTGAGCCCCCCTGACATCTGCCAAGGTCAATGGTATCGAGGTCAATCAACTAGACACGTATGGTGCTCGGGGATGAGATTTCCCGAAATCCACATGATCACGCGCTAAGGGACTTGCCATTCCCGAGGCATGAGTTCTCGAAAGCAGCTGTTCTCCATGAGGTCACCATGGTTGAAGACACTCGCCGTGACTCGGCCCCACTTCCATGTTGTGTTTCCGCGGACCTTTACCGAACCACCGAACGCCAAGGGCGGATCCCGCTCGGCGGGGCCAAGTGGGTCCGACTCACATTAACCTTTGCCACTTCTGTGAGGGTGGCACCTTTGGCCTAGCACACTCCTCGTGCACAATGCTGAACCCTTTCGCCTGCCGTGCTCCCGGCCGCTACAATTGTCTTATTTCTTATTGGGTTTAATTATCTTAAATAATCAAGACATGGGACTTTTCATTCCACAAATCCTTGTCTTATCCCCCCAATTATGACAGAAGAGTCCCCTTGAAGGCATTCGATAAAATTGGAAAGATAGAGAGAAGATTAGCATGGCTCCTACACAAGGACAACATGCACAAATCAACATTGTGACAGAAAAAGTTGAAAATCCAGCAGTAAAGGAAAGACGATGGGGAAGGGACCAATTATCAGAGTGTTTTTATTTGCATTAATGGTGTCTGAGATTGAAAACTCAATGTAGATTGGGCCCAGAATAACAAGGTGGGCTTATAGGGATCCGGTTCCTGATAAAAAATCTCTGGTTGCAGATACCTGCGCTGGTCTGATCACCTAGTAATACCCAAAGATAAGTACGTGTTTGTCCCTGCAAAGTTGGTGAGCGGGACCATAGTTTTGAAGGATACATATAATCCAGATCTAATGATGTATAAATATGTTGACAGTTTGCTCCCTACACAATTGAATAATAGTCGATTCTTGGAGTCTGGTTGGAAGAAAGTTATTTTTTGTGAATATCCTAGTCCCGGCGTAAATGGTCCGACTTTGACCGAACGGGGAGCTAATTAGTTGAGGTACAAGTAAGGTGACTCAGATAGCCTGACCGTCTAACAAAATGAAAATAAAAACAAATATGTTGGGGGCAGCAAATAAATGACACAAATTTTGTGGGGGTGTATCTGATCCTGACCTGATCTCTGCAAGTGCGTGTGATGTTTTCGTGAACGCATTGCCTGCTGCAGTGATTATGGTACCCTCTAATATGGACCACCCTACGGTTTTTTCTCTTTGGTTTCTGATTTTTAGGTGGTCCTATGTTTGATCAATAATCATGAGCTTGGATTGTTTTTTCTTGGCTTCTCTTCTGAGCAAATTTGTGGTACTCGTGACATGAATTTCTTTCAGAATGACTGATCATTTACCACTTGTTTGGCACGGGTAATTTGATAAGCAAAGTACTAAAAAAGAGATGAACAAAAATGGCTCGTATGTTGTCTGCCACCCTTCCCACGAAGCATTACCGGTATGTTGTCCGTCACCCTTCCCATGAAGCATTACGGGCCGGAACATTATTACCTCTCACATATAGCCCCTCGAAAGCATGATTTTCAAATCGTGCACAAAATTTATGATAAAGTTTGCTCATGTTATAATTGACAAATTGTTGAGAAAATGATTTTCCATGTATTTTCACTGATTTAGAGATTGTTTTCTCTTACTATCCTTCCAAACATTAAATTGAGTGAAAAGAAAAATAATGGATTTTTTCTTTCCTCACTAAATTTATAAACCATAATTCTTTTTTTCCCCCTCTCAAGAAGTTTTCTTTCGGGTGTAACACAGAAAGTTAATAACAAGCTGAAAGGAGATCAAGTCCAATACAGACATAATTAAGAAGCTAAATAACAAAAAAACATAAGCTAATTCCTAAACTGGCCAATTCTTAGGCCGTCTTCAAGCACAAATTGAGGAGATTCCTCAATTACAACTTGTTCTTCCATTTTGTTCAACTTCAAGGAGTGCAAGATGGCTTGCACTTTGGTTAGCTCATTTGTATACATGCATAATATAGTAGAGCATATGCATTCGAAGAGGATTTTTGCATCATTGGCTAAGGCGAACGGAGGGTGCCCTGTGTGTTAGGGCCTTCCACAATCACTTGCACAACCACAGTAGAATCAGACTCAATCATCACATTGCATAATCCTTTCTCAAAAATAATGGTCGAACCTCTAGACTTGAGTTGCAATTGAGACGCCCATATATAACATCTTAGAATCCACATGCCTTGTGGTCTCAAAAGAGGCCCCAAAATCTAGTTTTCCTGCTCTCCTCGTACAAGCAGCTATTAGTGTTCAACTTGACACCAGTTGCATGAGGGGCAATCCAAGCAATTAGAGTATTTTGGATAGGGACATCACAGAGCAAAGATTTTGAAAGCCAAGGAGATTTTGGTAGCATAGGCAATGTTGTTTTTAAACTGAAGTTCTGATCACTAGCGATATTATCAAAGCTCATTTTGTTTCGATCTTTCCAGATTTGCCAAATTGCGACAGCAAATAGAGTGCTTCAAGTAACATCATTACCTATTACCTATGTTGGCCATGCCCCTAGTTTCAAGTTGGTTATGAGCCAATCTTATGTTGGGCTTTCAAGCCTGCTCATATTCCAATGGCCATTTAGCTCTGACACACTCTCTTAAAAGATGTGTTCGGTCTTCATTGTTGGAGCCACATCTAGAGCAGAAATTAGAAGACATAAACCCTCTGTGTGCTCTGAGATAATTGGTGGGAAGGCAATGATGAAGCCCTTTAAGTTTTTGTGGGATACCAAGTTCACCAAACGAGCTGTGTACCTTCTTTTTATGCGAGTCTATCAGTTGGCCCAAGCAGAGGCCCATTTCGTTGGGTTCCTCTGAGGTGCTAAAAAGTATTGAAGTATGGACTGGCGGCCCAGGACTAACGACTACCCAATCTTGTTTATTCACAATTCCGTTTGGATTGGGCTTGTTAACTGTTCAGAATGTCGTGCAACCAAACCCAACAGTTATAAAGTGGTTTTGCATTGGGACTTGGGGATTTACTATCACCTAAAGGTCTCACGTTTGATTCCTCTTACCATCAACTCTTGGGTTATCTGACTGGCTCACCCACATGCATAAGCGTGTGAAAAGGCTATGAGAGAGGTTGTAAGGAATAGTCTAAGGTGCGCACAAATTGGCCTGGGACACCTTGCATTACCCAAAAAAGATTAGATGGCGTCAATGATAACCACTCCGAACAAAGTGAAAAAAATCCTCTTGGCAACCGCAGATTTGGCAGGGTTTCCTATGAGATATTCCCGTTATTTGTTTTCTATTTTTGTTCACCAAAACAAAAGAGAAAAAGGTCAGTAAAAATGTTTAAATAAACAAAGTTAAATAAGGTTTCATTTTTTTTTTTCTCTAGTCCATTTTTCTTTTTATTCTTAGAACACGTACTCTAGAGACTTGAAAAGAAAATTACATACTACAAATTATGAAATAAGCAAATTTTAATGTGACATTTTGACTTCTTTTAAATATATTCTCTCATTTCTAGTAACTTTACTTAGGATTTTTCTATTTTTATGTTGTAGACTAGATAGAGGTAATCTAAATATTGTGGAAATAAAGGTTAAAATTTAACAGAAAAAAAATTCGAGACAAAAAAATAAGAACATAAAACAATAAGAGATAAACTCAATTTTAAAACCATAATGAGAACCAAACTGGACCATCTAGCTACGGAGTACTTTATAAGTAATTTTCTTTAATTTTAAGATATGTTTAGTGGTAATAAACTGCCAAGTATTTTGTGGACCAGGTTAGATTCCGAACATCAATGAAATTCCTACAATCGTTCTCTCATTCGTATTAGGCTCTAAATTCACAAAATTGTCGTGTGAGTTCATGTTTTTTAAAAAAAGTATTTGTATTATAGCAATCAAATATAACCGAAACCGCTCTAAAACCCCAGCCATGCAGTTTGATTTTGGTCAGCTCTACATATATCTATTGGTTAGGCTTCAATTATCAAATTTTCGGAACTTTTTGAAATAGTCCCGATCTCTAGATTTTTCAAGAATCACACAGACATGGATCCCCGGGTGTACTCCTAAAATAATTTTCTACATATATCGGTTAAGCTTCAATTCTCAAATTTTCAAATTTTTTTGAAATAGTCCAGATCACTAAAATTTTCAAAAATCATATAGATAAGTACCGGGTGCACTCCTAAAATGATTTTCTAAAAAATCAAAATCTAAGGGCCTGTTTGGGCGCCACATTTTTGCATTTTCCCCTTCTTGTTTTTGCCTTTTGGCTGTTTGGCCCTTCATTCCCAGAAGCTGTTCTTCAAAACTCATTTGCCATTTTCAACTTTAGAAGCAAAAACTCAGAAACCGGCCAAACCTTCCTTTTTGCATTCTCATTGTAGCGACGGGGTTTGTAGGGGCCTGAGGAGGCCCCACTTTGCCTGATAAAAGAGTGAAAGGGACCACCATCTCAGAATCTGCAAAACTGAATACAACTCGACGTGTTTCGCCCCCACCGAATGAACGGTTCGCTCGGCGTTCGGTGCGAACATCCGGGATTGGACGAATATGGATTTGTGTGATATTCACCGACCCCAGTGCATGGTACCGAGGCCACGGTGCCCTATGCTTAGCTCTCAGATCACACTCGAGGGCTCCGCCGATCAGCGTGTCAAATGCCCGAGAGTCTGGGCAGCTCGCGTGTCGAGTCGGTCGACTTCGGTCACGCGGGGGCTCGGCTGTACTCGATTTGGTAGTGGCGTATCAGGCACGCTACACATCCTACAATGGAGCCTTAAATGCGGCAGTCACCTATCCTGTCACCACCGCCTGCAGAATCACGTGGGTGACGGGGAATGTCTCAAGGTGATATGACCCTTCAGGCCCATGTGCCATGACATCAGTCGGAACGCAGCGTCTGTAGCAGAGATAAGAGTCACATCAGCTGTCACTTTAGGCATGAATGACTAGCGCGTGAGGGGCACTGAGCGCGTGGGAACACCCCCTGCCTATAAATACCCAACTACAATTACCACAATGGGTATTCTTCTCTCCTTATTTACTACTCTCATAATTTCACCTCTCTCTAAGTTTCCAACACTTTTCCTCCCTCCGATGACTAATTTAGCCATCGGAGTGCCTTCCCAAACCACCATCGTCCGGGCAAGGCACTAACGTGGTTGTCAATGTGTGCAGGTCACCCTCTTCGGCGGGCAGCTAGGGAGCAAGCGTGCTTCATCCATCCCATCACTGCTTACCCCCCTCTAGAAGGTTCAAAGAGCTTGCTCCGGCGGGGACACCCCCACACTCATTTTCTCATTCTACTTTTTTTATTCTCCCCTCATTTATCTCTTCCTTTTCTACCCTTGTTTTATGTTTATCCTCTCCACACAACACAAGAACAGAGAGAAGGAGATTGTCGATGCTCTTGATTTTCATCAGAAAATTGAGAGCAAAGAGCAAAAGACGATTTCTTTACTAAATCAACAGATTTCTTCCTCAGAGTTTTTGAATATTGAAAACACATCCATGCACAGAAATTTGATTTAGAAAAAAAAACTCAAGAAAACTGTCTAAAATTGGGTTGCAACTTACCGATTGAATTTCTTATGGATTCTCCAGAAAAAAGCATCTCAGTGTCTCTATGGGATCGTTCGTGGAATCTTCTATGGGATCTTCCGTGGGATTTTCCAACATTTTTTACGTGAGATTTTCCATGGATTTCAAATGGGTTTCTATTTCCCTAGCACAGAGAGAGAGAGAGAGAGAGAGAGGAAAGATAGATAATGGCTCTGGTAGAGAAAGTAGAGTAACCACGTATTCCTCTTGTACTCCACTTTCTTTTTCTTTGGGAACAATGAAACACAAAAAAAGTTTCAAAATAAATAAATAAATAAATAAAATGGAAGGGACAAGCTTACAAAAAAATCTTTGCCAAAGTTAAAAACTTACTAAAAATAATATTCGATCCATATACATTTTTAATATCATAATAAATGAGGGCAAAATGGAAAAAAATTAATCCATAACTCATTTTTGTCATTCTTTTCCCAAACACTCTACTTTTGCAAAATATATTTTTCACATTTTTCTCAAATACTCCACCCAGATTTAAAACTCATTCTAGCCATAATCCAAAAAGTCAAAAAACTAAAAATGAAAAACTAAAAAATTGACTCTCAAACACCCTCTAAGTATACGAAGTGTACACTTTGATAGCTCCCCCTTCCAATACGGTGACCCGTCATGCTAGCACATCTCTCTCTCTCTCTCTCTCTCTCTCTCTCTCTCTATATATATATATATATATATATTATGAAATAGTGTCTTGATTTCTTAAATTCCATATTTTTCCCACCAATCAAAACGGGAGTAACAAAACCGCACTCCTCTAGCTCCCATCTCTTTATTGAAAAATTATTTATTGGTATTGGGATACCACTCTGTAAGAGTAAGAATATGACCCAAAAATTCTCTTTGTTTTTTATTGGCTTTTATTGAGAGCGGGCCCTCATGTCAATATCCAATTCCATTTGTCAATATAGAATTCCATTTCCATGCCTTCAATTTGAAGCCACCGCCGACACCTTTAACGGATTACCACTATTGTGCACATTGGACGGACGAAATCTTCTCTCCCTCCACGCACTCATATTATCCAGCTGTGGTAAAATTACATTGACCACCCCGAAGTACTCCTGAACTATAAACATCTACTCCTTTTTTAAATGACATTAAACTTCGACCTTGTTCGGTTAGGTTTTACAAATTGGTTTCATGTGGGTCCCACAAGAATTAATAGTAACACACTCTTTCTCTTCCAAGTCTGGTCCTCTCTATTAACGCAAATAAACATATGGATCACACCCTCCGTCCCGCCCCATTCTCTCTCTCTCTCTAATTATTCTAGTAGTCTTTTTCCCATCCTCCTCATTTCCCAACCTTACTTTTGACTTTTCTAATTCATCTCTCTCTCTCTCTCTCTCTCTCTCTCTCATGATCTTATGTACTTTTTCTTATTTTGTTAGTCACTTAGGGGAACCCGAATGGGTTTTGGACAAAATGGGGTCTCAAAACCGGTTTTGAGGGTCCAAACAAAACAAGGTCAGTTGTCTGCTTCTTCTTTTTTTTTTTTTTGGTTTTACCCACCCCGAGATCGTAACAGGATAAATAAATTTGTGTTAGCTCTAATTATTCAGTGACACAGGTAAAAGGTGATCGCATAGTAGATTAAAAACTTGTTCCAAAAACTGAATTAAATCATGAATTGGCTTAAGTGCAATAAATAAAAACTATTCATATGGAAGTTACATAACGATCGATCGTGGAGATCGACCATAATAAAGTTGGAGCGTCCCGTAACTTTGCTCAATAGCACCCATTTAAATTTCCTAGGTAAACTGGCCTCGTTAATCGTATTTTGCCGTGTGTTGCACAAAGCACATAATTGCCCCTCCGTTCCCTATTTTAGTTTTATCATATTCTAATATAACCATTATTGTATGACTATGCACCTCGCCTTTAACGGTTTAACCCGATTGCTCCCTGCAGACTTGTATCGAAATTCAGATATGTGGGTGGCACTTGACACTTGTGCATGCATGTCAGAAAACAAATTGTCACAAAAAGAGTTGATGGCAGTTCAAATAAAAAAAACAAAAAACAAAAAGAGTTGATGGGCTCTTTTGATTCAAAGATCATGTGAAGCAATGAATTAAGGAGAAAGAAAATTGCAGATGTAACAACCTTAAATTCTTTGTACTCAATGTTATTTTTCCTTGGGTTTAATGTATTCCCTGTCATAAAAGAATCATGTCAAAATTTGAAGAATATTTAAGAACATTGCATGATGAATACCGGAAGTTATTTTTTCCCCTAACACGGGCAAAATGGGGTTCCAAAACATTTTAAGAACTTCTTCACTTGTTTGAAAGATAATTTCAATTGGAAATGATTAATTTTTGAGGAATATGGAACAATATAACCTTGGAACAGCTAGTTATAAAAGTCAAGAAGAAGGACGAAGCTAAGGAGAAAGAAAATTATAGATCCAATTAAAAGAAACATTTTTTCTGGACAAAAAGGTGTGGCATCATTTTACTAGACAAAGTACTTAATTGGACATGAAAAAAGGATTCCCACGGCCATAGGAAAATTTAATTAATTAGGGCATTCTTATTTGACAAACAAAAAAAAAAATACTAAATTTAATCTCAAAAACACATTTTATAATTTAGCAAGTTATTTTTCAAAAAATTCACAAAATCAAACTATTTATTCAAATTTTAGCAAGTCACTTTACCAAAAACTTACAGAATCAGACTCTCTATTTAAATTTTTATTTTTCCCTCCCTCCTCTTTTATTCAAACTTTTATTTTATGTCACTAAATTTGTTAAATTACTATAACAAAGTTAAAAAATCTTTAAATTGGTGAGTTTGTTTAATGAGACTAATTTTTAATATTTTAGAAGAGTTTATTTTCTATTTTAACTTTAAAATTAAAATAGATAAGTTGACGATGATGCTCTTAGAAGCATATTACCCACCTTCCTGCTCAATATTCCCTTGTCAGAAAAGAATCCACAACAGTCCACAAACCACCCACTAAGTTTTTGATTGACTAATTATTAAAAGAAAGTAGTATTTTATTATAAAGTAATGTGCATATAAATATAGAAAATGTTAAAAACAATACTTTTGATTGTCGTTACTATTTTAAAAGTGTATTGAAATGTGTAAATATATATATATACATATATATATATATATATTAGATGGATGAAAGTGTTTGAAAAAATATGAAAATTACATTAAATTATGTTTTTTTCCCTTAACTTATTGATAGTCCACTGTGTGTCAATAGATATGCAAATACGAGAACAGAAACAATAAGGGCAAAGATTAATATTACAGTATGTAGACGAAACTACCCTCCTCTTTCTCTCTCTAGCTTGTACTCTCTCTTACGCACATATAGGAAGCCACCACATGTATACCACCATCATAAGTGGCCTCTGTCTTGCTTTTAGACTCAGTTGCTGCAAAGTTTTTGATTTTTCCTCTCTCTCTCTCTCTCTCTCTCTCTCTCTGAGAAAGACTCATCAATTTGCTTTTTATCTCTTTGATCTATGGATGCAGCTCAGTGGCCACAGGTAAAAGTATAACAAACATACATGTTTTTCTCCCTTTGAAATCATGATATCTATATCTGCCTGCTTTCTTTTCTAGGTTCAACACTAATCTGGAATTACTATCTTTTGCTTTATTTCTTCTCCTTTTCTTTTCTTTTTTTGGAATTTTTCTTTTGTATATATGTCTAGTTTGAAAGATAACTTTCCTAAAAGAGTTGATGTTGTTGCTCACCCACAACTAATCTTTTGAATTTTATGTTGCTTTTCCTTTTGGAAAACTCTCAATTTCAATCTTGAAAGTACTGTCACTTTTCTTTTTCTTTCTTTCTTTCTTTCTTTCTCCACCATCTCAACATAAAGTACCCAAAACCAAAAAGAAATTATACTTATTTGTTTGGATGCTGTAAACTGTTATCCTCCTCCAAAGTGTAAAGGAAGTTGGCTCCTCTTGTTTTTCTCTGCCTTGTTTGCTAGCTAGTAGGATATATTTTGCTTTTTCTAGGGTTTGATGATCAAGTTATAGACTTTAGAGTATTAATGGCTTTTTCCTTTTTTTTTTCTTTACTACTTTTCAGGAGATAGGAATGGAAGGGCCAAGGGGTATAATAATAGGTGATCATCATCAAAGGAGGCCAAGGCCAGAAAAAGATAAACAAGCTTTGAATTGTCCAAGGTGCAATTCTACAAATACCAAGTTTTGTTACTACAACAACTACTCCCTCTCTCAACCAAGGTACATGTGCAAGACTTGTAAAAGGTACTGGACTGAAGGTGGGTCCCTCAGAAATGTTCCAGTTGGTGGAGGTTCAAGGAAGAACAATATCAGCAAGAGATCATCAACATCACCATCACCATCACCATTACCATTACCATTACCATTACCATTACCATTACCATCTTCAAAAAAGCAGCAGCTTCCTCCTCCTCATCATCATGATCTGACCATACCAAATAGTTTTCCACAATCTTCTACCACTTCTCAGACACATAACCCTAATAAGATCCATGAAGGCCAAGACCTAAACCTAGCTTTCCCACCACCAACTCCTAGTAATTACAAGTATACTACCCCTTTTGTTAATACATCCCAGATGTCACCAGTGGAGCTTTTCAATTTCAAGAAATATGAAATTGCTTCAATTTACTCCTCCTCCTGTGGATTTCCCATGCAAGAATTCAAGCCGAGCCTTAATTTCGGTGTCGATAGGTATGGAAATTGGCAAGGGGTTCAAGAGAACAGTAGCGCTAGGCTGTTTTTCCCTTTTGAGGATTTGAAAATTCAGCAGCTGCAGGCGCAAAGCAGTACAAGTAGTAGTAGTAAAATAGCTCATGAATTCGATCATGATGCGAAGAATAATATTAGAGGGGAAGGAGGAGATCAGGCAAGTGGGTACTGGAGTGGGATGTTAGGTGGTGGTGGAGGCTCATGGCTGGCATAATAATATAAAACATGGAAAAGGCGAAAGAAATAATAGTTTGCTTTGTGCTCCCCGGGAGGCCGCTTGTTGTTGAGCACAACACAAGAGGAATTGAAGAAGTTGTTTTGTTTGATTTTTTGTTTTTTGTTTTTTGCTTTTACTTTCACTTGGTGAAGACTGGGTTTGAGTTTTGATCGTTTATCGGTCTCTCTCTTTATTTATATTGGATCTTTCTTTTTCTTTTTCTTTTTCTTTTTTCTTTTTTCCTTTCTTTGCTTTATAATTTTGTGACCGCCCTTTAATTTGTTTGTTGGTAACTGTCCTGAAATCATGTTTGAAGCCAATTTATTAGGTTAACTTTGAAATGAAATTAGTACATACTATATTCAGACTTTGATCCCAACTGTTAAGTACTGGAAACTAAGCCCAAAATAGTTGGAATTCCTTTTGGCATTTGATCAGGTCAAATGGGAGATTTAGAAATCTAAATAGTTGGAGTATTGATTCCCGACAATGCTCTCTGTCCTCCGCATGCAAAAAGGCTATAATACACATCCCCATTTAGATGTGTACCATATGCACCTTCAAAATGTTACAAATTTTTAGGATAAATATTAAGATACACACCAATATATTATATATGATTTTTAGTGAAAATGTTATGAATTTTATTGCTAACAAGTTACGAGAAGCAAATTAATGTTATGATTTTCTAGTGAAAATGTTCTAGTAGGAATTATATTGTTGGAAAGTTAGCAATATTGTTTCATAGGTTAAGGAACTTCACCAAAAATGTTTTAAGTCTCATAGTTGTCCATCCTCCTATAAGATATGTTTATTATAAATTCCCCCTCCTTATAATATTTCACAATCCTTCCAAAAACTTGTGGAAGAGAAAATGACCAAAAAGTTTGTGTCAAAAAGCCCTTACAAACCTGTTAAAAAAACCCTCATAAAAAGTAGGCCAAACGCACTCCAACAAAGTTTCTTTTTTTTTTTTTTGGGAACAGAAAAAGATCATCCCATTATCGTATTTAAACGTTGGCTAATTTACAAAATCGATTTTGTTTTGTCATTAGAAAAAATGTCCCTGTACTCAAAACATTGAAAGGTGTCTTTCTTCTATCCTTTCCAACATGTTAATTTTTCTCTTTTTATTTCTTTTTGCAAAGATTGTCTGGTCACATATCAGCAGTATTGGCATCTGCCTTAGATTCGTAAAGCCATTAAAGCACCTTCTATAAACAAATTAGGGATTTGGAGAAGAAGAATATTAACAGACACACTGACACAGCTATCTATAGAGGCATCACGACTGGTTTGAAGTAAAACCCACATTAGCAGTTCACCAATTTTAGGATGTGTATGGAAACTGTGGAAAGGAAGGGAAAGTGAGAGAAAATAAAATGAGAGGAAAGTGATAGAAAAGTGAGGAAAATTTTACTATTCACTATACTTAGATTTTTTTTTTTCTCTCCAAACCAAACAAGAGAAGGGAAAATTTTCAACTTTTCTTTCTTTTCCCTCACTTTCCTCAAGTTCCAAACACACTCTAGAAAAGAAAATGAAAGTCAAGTATGAAAAATATCCAAATTTCTTTCATTTTTAGGTGTTTAATTATATTTTAAATTCGTGACCAATCTTATATTCTCAACTTTTATATTGTTTTTTCCCTCAGAACTTGACCTGAAAGAATTGTAGGATTTTAAATTATAAAAAAGAATTTATAGAAGATATTATCTAATAAAACTGCTTCTTAATAAGTAAAAAATCGTATATTTTTTAGCTTTACAACATTCTTGTGACAATGAACATGCACATACATAAAAAAAAGATTTTTTTTTCTCGTACTTTACTAGTCTAATATACTTTTCTCTCGAGAATAATTATCATTTTTTAAATTCTTGACAACTAAATCGAACATTAATTGTAGTTGAGATTCTAATGGGTGAACAGCATTATGCGTACAAGACATTATGAGTAAAAATATTACAGGCCAAGTGAATAAATAACTAAACTCTTTGATTTTCCCTTTTTAATGAGATTAACTTGAAAAGTTTATCTACGATAATTGGATTAATGATGGATTGGAGGATGTTGTGTGCATTGTAGTGTGACAAAACATCATAATGTAGTTCTCATTAAAGTTGTTTAGATTTGTATTAAGTTACTTTTTTAATGCCTAAATAAAGATCTGTTTAATAGCTTAATAATTAATAAGGGCCACTTAGCAAAAAAATCCAAAACATTTGGCAATTTTAAAAGGAGAAAAATGAACTTTTGCAATCGAACATAAAAGCAAAAAACATATTTGCCATTTTTAAAAGAAAGGATAAGGAACTTTTGGAATCAAACATTAAAACAAAAAATATTTGTCATTTTTAAAATGAAAAACAAGGAACTTTTGCAATCGAACATACAAAAAATTAGTGAAGTGTTACTAATTTTTAAAAATTTAAATTTCGAACATAAAATTAAAAAAATCACCACCCCACCTCTGGCCAACCACTTCCGGCGACCAAAAAAATTAGTAATGTGTCACTAATTTTTAAAAATTAAAATTTAGAACATAAAATTCAAAAAAATCATCATGCCACCTCTAGCTGACCACCATCCCACTTCTAGTCAACCACTTCAGGGGAACTATAAAAATTAGTGAGATGTCACTAATTTTTAAAAAATCTAATTTCAAAGATAAAATTCAAAAATATCACCACCCCTCCTTTGGCCCCTTCCGCCGACCAAAAAAATTAGTGAGATGTTACTAATTTTTTAAAATTCTTATTTCGAACATAAAATTCAAAAAAATCTCTACCCCACCTCCGGCCAACAACCACCCCACCTCTAGCGACCACTTTCGGCGACCAAAAAAATTAGTGACATGTCACTACTTTTTAAAAATTTAACTTCGAACATAAAATTCTAAAAAATCACAGCCCCATCTCCGGCTGACCACCACCCCACATTTGACCGACCACTTCCGGCCACTAAAAAAATTAGTGAGATGTCACTAATTTTGAAAATTTCTAATTTCAAACATGAAATTCAAAAAAATATCACGCCACCTCCGGCCAACCACCACCAAATCTCTAGTCAACCACTTCTGGCGGCCATAAAAATTAGTGAGATCTCACTAATTTTAAAAAAATCTAATTTCAAACATAAAATTCAAAAATATCACCACCCCACCTCCGGCCGATCACCACCCCACCTTTGGCCCCTTTTGCCGATCCAAAAAATTAGTGAGACGTTACTAATTTTTTAAAATTCTTATTTCAAACATAAAATTCAAAAAAAATCCCCATCCCACCTTCGGCCGACCACCACCCCACCTCTAGCCGACCACTTTCAGCAACAAAAAAAAATTAGTGAGATGTCACTAATTTTTAAAAATACTAAGTACAATGACGAAGTCCATAGCAACAGTAGGATTTAGGATCACGATAATTGAACTTAATATCTTAAATTCCAATTCCCTACTTCTGCATCAAAACATATGAATCATTTAATTCATCAACATGATTCTCGTTAACTTAACTCTCTCTCTCAAATCTCAATCCTCTGGTTCTTGGAAATTGGACGATGACGGGTGAATTTTCCGGTCACACATATTCCTGCTCACCATTCTCCTAAACGATCCACCCATTGCCGCCACTTGGGACGACAACGATTACAAAACTGCACAAGACGAATCACTCCTCGCTTCTACTCCATTCCCATTCTCGAAGAATCCACAGCCTCAACCACAATACCCAATTTAGATTCCTCACTCACCACACCATTCGACGATTTCGAATTGATCTCAGCAACCTTATCCACTCCCCCAAACCCAACACCGTCTCGATGACAAATCGGACAATTCGAGTTACAACTCAACCACATATCAATGCACTCAACGTGAAACTCATGTCCACAATTCGGTAATTTCCTTCCCACTTCTTGATCTTCAAACAAACTGAGACAAATCACGCATTACAGTCTATTTTTTTGATCGACGACAGAGTTGTAGACGAACAGAGGAATCAAAGCAATGGCAGAAGCATCAAGGCCTTCGACGGAGAAGTAAACAGAGTGGCGTCGAATGTGAATGAATTGATGTGGCGAAGAGGGGTTGGGGCAATGATGTGGGATACGGTGGTAGATCTTGTAATTCTCCGGTGACGGCGTGGGCAAGAAACCATTTGGCGTAAATGTGGAGTAAGAGGACGAAGAGGATTACGAGGGGGAGGAATACGATGCCGGCGAGAAAAGCGTCGCCGTCTATTTACATATAAAATTAACCAATTCAATAATTAATTGACACGTAATCAAAAGTGCCAAACATTGGCAATTATCTGTCAATGAAGATACACTGGATTAATAAGGTAAAATTGAGTAAATACGTTGTCGTATCATTTCTCAAACTGGAAGAGCAGTTATTGGCAGTTACAAGCCATTATTAAAATATAGATTGGCCTCGAAGCCATAATATTAACTGTTGAACACACAAGCTCCACGTGTAAACTTGCGAAACAAGGCAATTGGCAGTTAGAACACGTGGAATACTTCTGGAAGGCAGTTTTTCCCTTAACATGTTATCATTTGAGTTGGTAAACAAACGTGCAGATTTAAAGCTTCTGGAAGAAGAAAGAATTCAAATTCATACGTGGAGGAATAATAACTGCCGACTCCCAGAGTGGAAGTTAAAGTTTGAAGTAATCCAGATTCAAATTCATGGAGCGGGAAGTTCAAATTACAAGCAACGTCTATAAATAGAAGAGATTGAAGAGTGAAAACCCCCGGACAAATCTTCAACAAACAGCTATCAAAAAAACTAATGCTTGGTTTGTTCATTGGCAAAGTAGTTTAGGATTTCGAACTCAGTTCGAAGTAGATTAGGAATTAGATTATGATTTATCTCGATTGTTCTTGTGACAATCACCCCTATATCGGTTGTTCTTGTAACAATCACCTATTCGAAGTTCTGTTACTCTGTATTTGAAGTTGGAGACAATTTTGAAGTAAGTTTATCTTTGCTTCATCAATCGAAGTGTCTTGTTTCTTTATTGTTTTTTGATTTCCTAAGTTTATTGGTTTGCATTTCTTCACTTATTAAGAAAAATCCTCTTAATTGAGGTAATTGAACCAACAAAACACAATCGCCTGATTAGATTTGGTTTTTCCAAAGTTAATCTGAGGGAGGAGATTGAAACTCTCTCTGGCACGCTTGCATATAATCATTTTCCATTGCAAAGAAGTAAAAAGAACCAAACACCGTCGTAGGAGAAAATGGTCTCAATGAGTTTGGTCGGAGCGAATTGTTTTGTTGTGTGGAGTGGCTGAAGGAAGGAAGGAAGAGAGAGAGAGAACATGTTGTGGGGGAATTTGCGTAGAATGGTGGAAGCCCATAAAATATAGAGTCGTTGCTAACGGAGTAAAAAGTACGGAAATTGTGCCGTGTCCTTGGGTTAAAAAGAATAAATAATGTTGTATTTTTTACTAATTTTTCCATATAAACTAACGGGTGCTAATTGCATTTTGTTTTCCATTTTCCCTGGCTGGTCCTTAATTTCATTTCCATTCAATGTCTATGTTCCTTCTTGATTAAATAAACCATAATCCCATATTCCATGCAGATGGGATTGTCTTGAGGAGATGTTGATTGCTATGGGCTTTGGTGATAGATGGGTTCGATGGGTGATGGTTTGTGTGCAGTCTGTCACATATTCCATTTTAGTCAATGGATCCGAAATGTGCAGAATTATTCCCAATAGGGGCATTCAACAATGTGATCCCATTTCTCCCTATCTTTTTTTGGTGGTAGCAGACATTTTGTCATTTCTTATTTCAAAAGCTCTAAGGGTGGGAAAGCTTAAAGGCATGTGTATTCGAAATTGTGGTCCCATTTTATCTCATTTATTATTTGTAGATGATTCTATTTTCTTTTTGGAAGTTTCTATCTCGAATTGTCTAGCTATCAAGGATATCCTTCATTTTTTTTTGGAGACCTCACAGGTCAATCGGTAAATTTTAATAAATTGGAGGTATTATTTTCGCCTAATTCTACTGCTCAGCTGAGAATTGATATTTGTAATCTGCTTGGCATTAAGGAAATGGGAGTAGGGGTTAAATACCTGGGCATTCCTACTCTATGGGGCCGTTATAAATCTCAGGCCCTTGGTTATGTGCGAGAGAGGGTTGCAGCTAAGTGTCAAGGGTGGAAGGAATTATTGATAAATCAAGCTGGAAAGGAAGTTTTGATTAAATCAGTGGTGCAAGCGATTCCTATGTATCCTATGTCGTGCTTTAAATTTCCGAAATCTTTATGTCATGATTTAGTCAGGATGGTGAATCGCTCTTGGTGGGGGGGATCAGAGTTTAAGCGTAGAATCCACTGGTGTAATTCTCAGATTCTTTCAACTCCAAAATGGGATGGAGGCTTGGGTTTTCGGGATTTTGAGGATTTTAATTTAGCTCTCCTAGCCAAACAGTTCTGGAGGCTTATTAATGAACCCGAAGCTTTATGGGTTAAGGTATTAAAGGCTGGCTACTTTCCTAAATCTGAGCCTCTTATTGCTCGAGAGGGCTCTTCTCCATCGTGGGTTTGGTCAAGCTTATTGGCAGGGAGAGGGCTCTTAAAGGAAGGCTTATGTTGGCAGGTGGGTGAGGGGTCAAAAATTAATATTTGGTATGATAAATGGGTTCCATCTTTAAAGGGTGCTAAAATTTGCTCTCCCAAACCTGATGGCTCTAATTTGGAAAAGGTCTCAGAATTGCGCGTGTCGAATAAAGGTGGATGGAATGAAGATTTGGTGGCATCGATTTTTAATGATGTGGAAAGACAGGCTATCTTGAGTACTCCGCTGTCTCTTACGGGTTGGGAGGATAAATTAATTTGGCTTGGGACTAATAATGGACAATATTCAGTGAAATCTGGATATGCTGCAGCTCGTTCCTTAAGTGATAAATCTGTTTTATATAAGCCTTCTTCCTCTTTTTGTCCCTCGCAGGTGCTTTGGAAGAGGCTATGGAGGATCCTGTGCCCTCCTAAAATGAGACATTTTATGTGGAGAGCTCTTCGAAATTGCGTTGCATCGAATGAAAATTTGTTCCGAAGGAATTGTGCGAGGAGTCCAGTGTGCAGAATCTATTTCAAGGAAGTAGAATCAATAGAGCATATCTTTTTTCGATGTAAATGGACAAAGGAGGTTTGGAAGCTATCTTCTTTAAGGCTAGGTGATTTGAGGTCAGTTAGTTCCTTAATTAAATGGTTTGATAATATTCTAGTCTTGAATGATAAAAATCTGGCTTTGGTGCTTCAAGTTTGCTGGGCTATATGGCTTACCCGAAATGACTTCATATTTAACGGGAACAAGATAAGTGCTTATGCTACAATTTCGCGGGCGTTTGCGGGCTGCAGTGATTTTTTGGATGCAATTTATTCACAGGGCCGTCCACCAATTTCCCATAGTGAAGAGGGATGTAATGTCCAGAAATGGCAACTCCCTCAAATGGGTTTTCGGAAATTTAATTGTGACGGTGCCTTTTGTCCTAAATCTAAGTCAGCAGCTTTCTCGGTTGTGGTCCGTGATTCAGGGGGCCGACTACTCTCTACAAACTATGGTAGAATCCAGGTCTTATCGGCTTTGGCGGCGGAGGCTTGGGCTATCCGAGTGACTTGCTCTATGGTGAGGAATTGGGGGATGTCAGCCATTATTGAATCGGATGCTAAGAGGGTTGTCTAGCTTTGTTTGCACAAGGAAGGTGACAGCTGCAAGGAGGTCCAAACCATTATTGATGATTCTCTTTCATTTGTTTCTGGATGTAATGTGAATTTTTTGTGGTGTAAAAGGTCAACTAACTCTTGTGCTAATTGGCTAGCTTATAGGGGAGGAAAAGGGCTGCACCTTCCTTGAGATCAACATAAAACAAAGAGATCACAGTTTACCCCCTAGTCTATATAGTAGAAATTTGTGTAAAATTATGTGTGTGTGTGTGTATATTAAAAATTTATATATAATAAAAATCTCACGGTCCGGATCGGTTAATCCACGGTTTCGAAATCAAAATCCGTGTCCGGATCGCAAGTCACGGTTTACTAATTTTTCAATCCGTGTTCGGACCATTAATCCACACTTAAAATCCAAAATGCGCGGATCGGTTCGGTCTGGATAGTATGTACGGTTCATTGGTTTTTTTGTGCAATCTTATAACTTGCGCGTATCTCAACTAATTTCATTACACATTTACTCCACAAACCGTCAATTTTGAATCATATACGGGATTAGGTTGTACATTTTCTGTTGAAATTGGAGAGACTGCTATAAATTTTGAAAAGTATAGCTCCACGGGATTTGACTCTCCAGCGGAGATGCTCGAAGCTAGCGCAAGTAGTGATCTAAACGACAAAATGAATTTGCTCATCTTGGTAATTGATGACACCATCGGTATTATTGGCGGGAAAATAATTGATGGGAAATGTTACAATACACACTTTTTATTTAAGTGTGTATTATATGTACCCTATAAAAGTTACGAATCAAATAATAAAAGTTACAATTTCTCAATACCAAGGATGGAGCGAAGGGAGGACAAGTAGTGGCGGCCGCCACCACAAAGTTTTCAAAATATACAATTTTTATATAGGAAATAATTTTTTATCCTCGAATTATATAGACTCGCCACCTCTACACTTTAGATTTCATTTGCAAAATTATGAGCTCGATGTTTTCAAGCATCAAGAGATTGAAAGTCTGACTACTATTTTAGACTTATGTCAAGTGTTGAATAAAACAAGAAAATCCATAATTTATCATCTTATTGATAAATTAATTCATCTGGTATTGACTTTTCCAATTTCAACGGCTACGATGAAGTGTGCATTTTCAGCTATGAAACTTGTGAAGACTAGCTTGCGTAATACGGTGAAGGATAATTTTTTGGCAAATTTCTTAATCACGTATATTGAGAGGGATATTGCCTTAAGTTTCAATGCTGAGTCTATCATCTATGCTTTCAATGACATAAAAGAGTATCAAACACAATTCAAGATGCCTCAATTTAGTAGATAGATTAAACCGAAATTACTCTTTTTCTGGTACCTTACGTACATAGGACAAACATTTAAAGTTTTTATGTTATTGTAGTTTTTTTGTAAAGTTGATGAATATTCAAAATTCAGTTTGTCTTTTTATTTTTTAAATACATTTTTTCACCACTACAGAGATAAAATTCTGGCTACTCCCTGCTCAACACTATGAAATAATTACTCAAATAGTAGTGAACTCTCTCTCCTTTTTTTGAATTTTGGTGCTTGATATTTTTGAATGTCACTCTTATAATTGGAAATCTATTTTGCATGCACACACACACACACATATATATATATAATAAAAAAACCATATTTTTGTATCTTGAAGCTCTTTAATGAATTCACATATATTCAAAGCTACTTGATCACGTGACAAACAATATCTCGGTCTTGGATAACGCTGATTTGTAATTCATGTGAGGGTATTAAAGTGGTTGAATAATGAGTTTCCTTGCTCAAGTGACTAATGATATCATTTTGCCAAAAGAAAATTGTGAATTGAAGGAGTTATCAAAATTTATTTAAGGTCAAGCCAAAAATTAAGCAAATCAAATTTGAGCACATAGTAAAACTAATCAAATTCTGAAAAGCAGACTTGAACCACTCAATTCTCAGCTTGATTCAGCTAATTTACTTACACCCCAAAGCCTCAATTGGGGCAAGAGAAGCGGGGCCTGTCGAATTATCTTCACAATTATTTTTTTTCTTTTTATGGTTCCATGTGTATTGTAGGAGCATCTTGATTAATCTATTCTTTGGTTCGATTAAAGACAAGTCATTCAACCCCAAGGGTCAAAATAGTCTTGTCTTAGAACTTGGGGGTTTACTTCCACCTAAGGTCTCAAGTTTGATATCCCTCGCCAACAAACTCTTTGAGTCACTGAGAATTATGTCCGGTTATTACCTCCAAGGCTCCGGAAGTAGTTGAGGTGCACTCAAGCTGGCCTCAACATCTAGTTATCCATGGGAAGAAAAAAAAAAGAAAGACAAGTCATTCACGCCGAAAGTAAACCTACTGACCAACGTACCTACCTCGGACCTATCTTCACTTTATATCCTCCTCTGTGATATAGCTTTTGCCTTCTATGTTACTCAAAGATACAGAACAGCCCACATGGCCTTACGATTAGAACCCATCACCCCACTAGCACAACCTCCATCACCCATCCAAGATTCCAAGCCCACTGACCTCCCCTTTCAAATGTTAAAACCAACTCTCAACAACCAAAAAAACACAAAAGCAATTCACGTCTAATTATGCATCCACCCAAGATTGCTCACGACACGGGCGTAGTGAGTAGTTTGCTCCCTACAAATCCTCCGGTTCCAATTTTCTCAGCGGCCCTGTGAATTCAAGAACTTATGCTTCAATTCTCGAACCCTGTGAATACCCTAGTCTTGGAAAACAAGTCAACGCGCATGCCCTTAAAATGGGTTTTCGGAGTTTGTGCAAACCAAGTTACTACTTCAGATCATACCACACATGTATGGTAGTGTTAAGGAATTCACTTCAAATTCTAAGGAGTCTACATAATCTTCTACTGTGATTTTCAGTTGTAATATTGTTTTCAGTTGTATTTCTTCAAATTCTAAGGAGTCTACATAATCTTCTAATGTGATTTTCAGTTGTAATATTGTTTTCAGTTGCATGTTTTAGTACACATTTGTATTTCTGTTGAAGTTAGTTAGGAGGAAATGGTCTTGCGTCCCAGGTCAGCAATCCGTGTCTATTCTTGCTGGCCAATAGGAAAGGAGAATAGGTTGGTATATGAGGCAATGATGTGTTGATCTGTAAACAGCGAAGTTACAATGAAAGAATGAAATAGTTCATGAGATTTCTCTCTCTCTCTCTCTCTCTCTCTCTAGCTTCTTCTTAAACTGCATTTTTCTCAGGTAGACCTACTTAACCGTGCAGGCCACCCTCACGAAGCGTGCGAGGTTATTCGGGAAATGCCCATGGACCCTGATTCCGTGATCTGGGGTGCGTTGCTTGGGGGGCGTGCGTTGTTGGGAAATGTTGATGTAGGAGAAATCGCAGCAGAGAGGTTGATAAAACTGGAACCAGAAAACACGGGGAATTATGTGATGTTGACAGATTTGTATGCTTCTACAGGGAGATGGAGTGATGTAAGTAGAACGAGACAGTAGATTAAGGAAAGGAAAATGCAAGAGAAACCCGGTTGCAAGAGTTGGATTAAGAATAGAACCCAAGTTTGTGTGTTTGTTGCGTGCGACACATCCCACCGACGAAAAGTGGAGATATCTATGAAACTTTGGATATTTTAACATCTCATATAAAGTATGGCAATGTTAGAACAAGTATACCAATGGTGGGATTGGCAATAAGATCTCTGTTATATATGGTATCAATTCAGATCACCAGATGAGATTCCCTGTATGGATTTTTGTATCATTCTCTCCTCATAGCTCCGAGAACCTGCGGGTGTTGAGGAGGCATACCCTCATGTATGCGTAGGCATCTCCACAAGGAGGTGACTGTAACCAACTCAACTTGAAGAAGTTCGGCAATGACAGATTTTCCATTGATCAATTACTCCTGTGACTTCGTATAGAAAGCTTTGAGAGTTTCTTTATCCTCTCAACTCCATTTACAACGACGAAGAACGAATTTGTGGTGGGATTTCCTTCATTTTCTTGCATTCTCGGGGATTTCCTTCATTTTCTTGCATTCTCGACACAAATCCAAGCTATGTTTTTATCGCATTTTCCTTTTCCTTCACAAATATCTTTGTGAATCCAACATCCAAACACAGTTGAGGAAAATTTCTCTCTTTCCACCTGAAACTTATCTTCGCTCTTCCAAGGACCCAAACACGGTCATGCTGCCATATGGTCAAAGGCAAGTACAGTATACCTGCGATCTTAGGAAGCTTAAATATAATGTATTTAGACGGTGAACTGCTTTTCCACTTGCTTAATGGGCTAGCCCTCAGAGGAATGGAACAGAGCAGGGTACAAATCAGACTAAACCAACCTCCGAAAGTTATTCATGTGTAGCGTGTACAGAGGAAAGAAACACAGCTATGCAAATAGCTCAAAACTTTCATGCAAATTAGCTCTTTCTTTCTCTAGGTTTCCTTTGGCACGTCCGGCAAGTTGATTGAAAGAGGATGGGAGACATACGGACTAAAATACCCAATCCCATTCCCCAAATGTCAAAAAAAAAAAAAACTGGCCTCACGGCTGGGTAATCAATACCCTTTTCCCCCAAAGGCTGCTCATGTCACCTCTAGCTGCAGGATGATGGAGAAACACATGCGTTTTAAATCTAACAAAACGGCCAACAGACCCATCCAGAAATGTTAAGATTCGAATTGGCAATCATATACAAGCCATGTCACGGTAGGAAGATATATCTTTACATCAAGATGGCACCGGCTTAAGTACTTGTCATCTCTTTCACAAAGACTGCTAAAAGGCATCACAACACTCCCTCCAAACACAGCATCGGAGAACACAATAATTATAGAAGGAATTGGAGAGCGTAAATTATAACCCAATTTTAAAACCAAGAGTTAAAATAAATTTAGTAAACGACAAGATGAACCAGATGGAGGTTACTAGAATACTCGGAACTTGACACATTCGGTTAGGTGAGCACTTCCTGTACAAAATGAACCAAAGAAAGATTGCACACTTACAAATTACAATCCCAACAATGAGAATGAGATGAATTGCAATAAGTGTCCTGGTAAAAGCCAAAAAGGCTACCAGTTCTCCTTCACTATTTTTGACTTCTCAATTATAAACTTCCCTTCCTTGTACTTTTGTGTTGCCACATAAGCTCTTTCATACTTCCAGCCCAACACTTCCCGGCAATCCCCACAGTATATATCGGCAACTGTGTGAAGACCAGTCAAGAGCTGCCTGTCTTCCTTGGGACCAACAACAATGTTCATCGCATGAGAGAACAAAAAGGCTCGGCCATTTCTTCCCTAAGAACAACATTACGGAAAAAGGTAAGAAATGAATCTGATTAAGTCTTTTCTCTGCATCAAATCTGGATTGTCTTTGATACACTACCAAATACCTATGCATTCTAACATAAAAAGCTATAACAGTAGCTTTGTGTACCCCCTTTTTTGAAGATATGCAACATTCTTACTAAGCCAGAACCATCCCAATATGCCATACAACTGCCTCTTAAAGTATTTCAATCCCCTTTTAGCAAATGCTGCAGTTTTTTTTTCTTCTCCCCATTTCGCTCCTTTTTGTCTGTTTAACTGCCTCAATATCAGTTGTGAACCATCGAGGGTTTAAATTTTGTGCCTTATCGAAAGGAAAGGGGTTGGATTTTGAGATATTCAACCACCAAGATATTAAATTTTGAGATATTTATTGGAGTAGTAGCCCAATGGTAGGTGCTATGTAGTCCCATACATTTGATTGAGGTTCAAACCTCATTAACTAAAATGACAATACTGACTTTCACTGAGGGGAAAAAAAAATGTCTCTCGAATCTGTAAGAAATTGCCCGGTCAAAAGTTGGTCATACACGAACAAAAACATTGCTTCGACTTGCTTTATTTCCTATTCAGAAACCACTCCTAAACTAAGAGAGCTATTGCCTCAAGAATAGTTGTTCTCATTTTCTGGAAAACCACTTGCACACAAACATCATGTGCCCAAGACTGGTACATCACGTCAGATACAAAACCAATGACACAAAATCGCCAATTTCTTTAACTGAGAACCTCAATATTGAACGCACTAAATGAGTTCATAATAAGAGAGTTTCACCTGAAAAGTCTTGGAGACAATATCATCATGAAGCGAAACATGATTTCGACATTTATAGCAGCTATACAATCGTGGACCAAACAATTCTGCCATTAAAAGTATAATTCAGCTCCAAACACCTTCCTGCTTCCAAAGCAAATAAGAAAGGATTCAGTATATGTAAAGCCAAAACAAAATCAGAAAAAAACCCAATTTCAAAACCATATTTCTTACTAAAAGACTCAATCAATGACAATATAGAGGGAGGGAAAAAAGTGGAAAAACAAAAATAAATCCGATTACCTTGCAATAAAGCTAGCGATTAGCAAAAATTCTGCACCAAATATAAAGAAAAAAAATAGATGAGTTAGCGTGCAAGGTTAGACGAAATTGGAATAAAATTTTAAGAGATTCCAATTAAAAGAGACTAGGGTATTGCTTCGAGCACAATACTGGATAAAATAACGGGGACTGGATGAGGATCTGAGCTGTAAAATCAAAACCCAATTCAATCGAGTTAGGGAATAAAAAACATACTCCTAATAAACATGAATTTCTCTTCTTTGATTTGGGTCGCCTACCCACTATGAGAATTGAAAATGCCTAAAAAGACGAATGAGAAGAGGATATGTTTACAGCACTAGCCTTTCCAGTGTGCCCTACAGCTTATAGCAGCCATGATTGAGGATGTGAGGAATTTTCTGCCCACTGTTTCAAGCAGTTTGTTGACTTGGGTGAACAATGCGCAGAGACATTAGGATTAGCAACCGAGCGCGTGTTCTTCATATCGACAACAGAAACGCTCTTCACGTGCACTTCAGGTCTGTTTAGGCTGTGAAGTTGAAATACCATTAAAATACACTTTCACATTTTCTCTGGCTGCCTCCCTATTTTATGTTTCCCGGTCCAAAAACTAAAAAATAATGTGATTTGGTTAAAAAACAATTTAAAAATTCCGCTGACTACGTAAAACAAAAACTAAATATAAATGGTTTCTTTTAATTTATAAAAAAAAAAATCGAATTTTTATGTTGAAAAAAAGTACAGTATTTTCTTAATCAAGTCCGACGTGGAAAGTGAAGAGCAACTTTGAAATCACTCCCCTTGGATAGCGACCTATCACCTAATACCATCGTCCACGATAGCGATAAGAATGTTTGTTGATGTACGGGCACGTGATTACGGACAAACTTTCCTTGTAGCCCTGTAGTTTGGGCTATGTGCATTTAGCCCAAATCATGATGTAAGGAAAGTTTGTCCTAAAATTTTTCTTTCTTGCGTGGTGTTTGACAAAAGTTTTGCAAGAAACTAAATTAATTACTGTAGTCTCTCCACAATCACGAAGAGCTGTTTATATGCTTTGTAATAAGAGTTTAGACCAAAGTTGCTTCTCTCACAATTCAATTTCGTTCAAAGGAAACTATAATTTCAGAATTAAGCTTCAAAATAAATTCAAGTCCGATTAATTAGTTTGTTTTGCAGACACGTTAAACTCGTCAAGTTCTACAATTTGAACAATTTGCATTCAACTTTTGAACCCTTTATGAATTCCGAATTCCATTTTGGAGACTCAACAAGGCTTGTGGACAAATTGCTTCCAAAACCCTGGACCATATCGGTGCCCTGAGGAAGAGATATTTTGTTTGACAAACTTCAGCAGATTCAAAATCCAAACATGCCATTGATTTCAGTTCCCAGATAAACTTTTGAGTAACTTTCTGCTATCATAAGTACACGTACATTTGTTGCTATAAAACGTCTTAGTGATCGCATAAGGTTTACACCGAACGCCAATCACAAGGCGAGGAGGGAAATTATTGGCATCAGAATTCAGAGAGTTTTCCCTGATCATCGCTTGTCCTAGTAGAAATACAAAGCCAGCAGTAGTCTTTTAAGCATATTCCTTGAGAATCCTTGCTTTCTCAATTATGAACTTCCCTTCCTTGAAGCTCTGTCTAGCATCATAAGCTCGGACATATTTCCAACCCAAATTCTCCCCGCATTTGTTGCAGTAGATGTTGCAAATGGAGAAAAGACCGGTCATAAGTTGCTTGTCCTCTTTGTTCCCCAAAACAACATTCATGGCGTGCGCAAACATGTACGCCTGCCCAGATTTTGCCTATGGAAACAACCAACCCCAGGTCACAAAAGAGTGCTCAACAAACCGCCATATATCAAGTTGAGAAATCATAAGACATCAAACTGAGTGTTTGATAATTACCCAAAAAGTTCTTTTTGAGTAATTGATTCCCGTTTCACTCTCGCTAAATGTTGCTCTTCTTTCATACGAATTGGAAGTTTGTGCATCGTATCTACATAGTCCAATTATTGACCATTCCTTTACCTATAGCAGCTAGCTTTTCTCATGTTTAAATCCAAGAGGTTGGCCTTGTGGTCAAAGACTTAGGGCTCGTTTGGGTGGAGGATATGTGAGGCGTAATAAGGGAGATGAGGGGTTGATGGGATGTTTTTGGTATGGTTTGGAAAGCAAAAGCACAGGAGTAACAAATCATCTCAAGTCACTTTTGGGACTAAATAGTGACGCCCATAGACCACCCTTCATAAATAAAACTCACTACTATCTTATTCTCTTACTATTTTACACCCTCAAAACTCAATCCGCATCCAATCGGGCTCAGGCGATATATCTGACCCCTAACAGTTCATGAGAAATTATTTGAAGCTTCAGTGGCCAGGGTCTACATCAAATAAAACACAACCAATTAGAATTTGATCAAGTTTTTACTCACTATATAAGCTTTAGAAAGAAGGTCATGGCGCAGCGCAATTGGATTTCTGCAGTTTCTGCAACTGAACATCGGATCACCGTTTGATTCCGCCATTGACCTTAAAACTCAACTCTGAAACCAAAGGAAAATTTGAATGATGTCAGAGAAAACAAAAAAATATTTATATATATGTACTCGTGTGTATTTTATAACTCTCACCAGACAAGGGAGAATGGGGGAGAATGGTTGATGCAAATCTCTGCTCTGAAGATAAGAATCTGAAGCGGGGGATGCAAGATTTTTATAGGGCGAGAAGTCAGTAAGAATGACTTTTGTTACTTGATGATTGACGGAGATTCTGATACTCAAGGGACTGGACAGTCTTGTCCAAGCCATTTTCGGGTCCTTACCGGGTCTACTTTGATGATCGGAATCTTTGATATTTTTGATCTCGTTGAGAACATTAGGTATGCCAGAATCCATATTAATCAAATGTCGATAATGTGTTCTCAAAATACATCTATCTCAGCAAAAAAGGGTTTAGAAAATATTGGAACATTAGATAAAAACCCATTTTTGTAGAGATAAATGTATTTTGAGAACAATGAAATCGTATCCGAAACATTAATTTTTACTTATCTGATATTCTCAACGACGTCTAAAATATCAACAATCCCAATCATTACAAAACTTAGGAAGGGCTCGAAAATGGGTCGGACAGAGTCACCCTCACGAGACCAGAGAGCGTGCTGATCCACTGAGGAATATGTTCAGGTTTTATTATTGAGAATGCTTGATTGCGTAGGAACTTGACAAATAGAACGTTAGGTGAGAAAAAAAATAGACCAGCAAAAGCAAAGGTTTCTTTTTAATTTATGAAATTAACCGATCGTTTAGAGTAAAAAATAATCTTTCTCCAATCAGATAAACCATGTTTAGAATTTTGAGGGGGTTGCGAAGGCTCTGGAAGATTCATGAATTTAGTGATAGGAATCTAGTATTACTGGTCCCCTCCAAATTGGTGGAAATTGCTGAGATCCTTCCTCACGGTGTACCAGTTAGAAATAGAGACAAAGTTAGGATTTTACTTCTATGGTGGCGAATATATATACTAAAATAATAATAAGATGAACTTCAATGAATATTTGTCAAATTTAGAAGAAAAAAAAATTGAATAACATACCGAAAACTATAACTAACGATGTTATGAAGTTTTATTTTTCATAATTCTGACATCATATTTTATAATATTTACTTGGCCCATTAAATTCAGCTTTGGACTATTTTCTGAGGACTTCTTTATTACTAAAACAAAAAATATAGGACTTAAGCCTCTCTACATTATCATATACCATGCAAACAAATTTATTGATGCCGCCGGACACATATAATCTATGAATAAATTTTATACTTTAATCTAATAATAGAATTTTTTAAAATCGTTGTGGTGGCGGCACCCATTTACTTGTCCCCCTTCGGCTCCATCATTGGTTAGAAGTAGAAGTATCAATTATCTACCCTGTTTTTTCTTTTTCTCTTTGCTTAAAAGGATGATGCGGATGGAAAATTAATTATCTTTGGTGGAGCATTTGCCAGTTTCTCTTTCAAATTAAAATAGCCATAAAGGGGGGGATTATTTCACAACTTTCCATTTTACATCATGTTTATTTACCCCCACTTGTTTGAACACCTTATAAGGTTTCCATTTAGTTTATTTCGATGTAATTGGTAGATATTGAGAGTGCTAAATTAATTTCATAAGTAGGTTTATTTGGTTACAAAATCATTACGTGTTGTGAACTACTATATTGCTTTAACTCCCTTTATGACATAATCGATTCAAATTCACTTCTATTGAATGGGCATTTATGCAACATTTTAAGATTTCAGTGGGGAAAAACATTTAAGTGCCCGTTGAGCAAAGCCCGCATAAGAGCATGATCTTTTTAATTTTTGGATTTCAAGACCTGTTTTCTCCAACACTCCTCAATCATTACTCACATTCTAACCAATCATTATCCTTATTTGTAATTATTACTCTTATTTATCCCTACAATCATTACCCAAAAACCGAACCAATCAAGATCCAACTTTGAGCTATTTGGTTAGTTTAGAAGTAGCACTTGTCCTTAAATGCATGACTATAAAAGGAAGGCAACCTTCTCAGGTACAGACACCAGAACTACTACTAACTCTCATAGCCATAAAATGGGTCAACTCATTAACAGTTATACGCAAAAAAGAAAAACTTACATGGATCAAACTCAAACTTGAGGCGTTGAATATCCTCAATAATCAGGTCCACACATGATGACATGCCAATCCTACTGATTTGATTCGTTATCGAACAACTATCACCACCACCTTGCTTCGTCAAAGGACTATCGATCTATCACCACCATCACCATTGCTGGAATTTGAAATGACACATAGAATATGAAGGAGAAGCCGAGAGAATGGAAAAAAAATAGAGGAGAAAACACAAAGATACTCTCAAATTTGATATCGAGAGAAAACCTTCACTAGAAAGGATGAGTTAGTATTATATTGGAATTAAGAGAAATGGTCATCATTTGGGAGGAAGTAAAACACCAATCAAGGATAAAACATGCCACTCCTGTCGTTGTCGTTGCATTAGGGTGATGAAAACCCTAAGGAGAGGGAGGAGAAAGAAGAGAGAAGGCGGCTAGGGTTTTTTTTAATCATACAAAATGTCACTTCAATTGTTCTTACACATTGATATCCAATAAATATCAGGGGACTTCAGCGTAAGTTTTGTGAACTATAAGGAAACATGTATTAAAGGAAGGACTTAGGGGAAGTCACTGTAATTTACCTTATTTAGCCCGTCGTTTGCCCTGCAGGCTTGCTGACCTTGCTTGCTCCGCGAAGGAGATACTCTCTGATCCTCAAACAACCTGTCCATCCTTTCGTCGGCCTCCGTCTCTCTCTCTCTCTCTCTCTCTCTCTCTCTCTCTCTCTCTCTCTCTCTCTCTCTCTCTCTGTGAGGAAATGGCGGATGCTTACTGGAGGTACGGAGACAGTAGGCAGCAGCAGCAGCCGACTCTTCCCCTTCTTGTCGGGAAACGCCCTCGCTCCGATTACGGTACCATGTCTCTCTCTGAATGTATGAATATACGTGCATGTGTGTTTGTGCCTGCATAGAGTTCTTATAAGGGTCTGGAATGATTCTTATTTCTTTTCTTTTTTTGCTGAGTAATACGGTCGTCGATTTTCATTGAATGGGTTATGAGATAAAAACGGCAGCTTTTTATGTTACACTATGTTAGGATTGATGGGTTTTTGTGGGGAACTGAAGGATAAGGAGTGGAGAGGTTAGTATCTACCGCGTATGGATAGTTGAACTCGGAAGCGTATGTTATGGAGATTTGTGCTCTTTTCTCCCTCTAAAATTGAGAGCAAACCGTTTTAGAGAGCAAACCAGGGGGAAATATGGTGAGCGGGTAGAGAGAGGGTCCTACGAGTTATCTGGTGATACTTTCTCTTTCTGAAAGACTAGCTGTTTCACTCGTTTGAGTGAACTTGTTAGGCAGGTTTCAGTCTCTTTTTTCTTGAAAGAGGCAAGGTTTCATTCATAGTTGTTTGGCATATCAATCTACATCAAAGATTGTTATCCTTTGCTTTGTGGGAGTTCAATTCACACCATGCGCACACATAGTGACTCTTTTCGCTCTTTTGTGTTCCTCCCTGTCGTGGAATTTTAATGGACTCGCAAGCACATGAATCGATTGCAATACAATATGCCGTGAGCTAGGTCGAACCCACAAGGACTTGTGCTTTTTATAGGAAAACTAAATAATCTTAAACTGATTAAAATTTAAAACCTAACCTAGTTAACAAAAGGGACAATTGATTTTTAAACTAAAAATTAAACAAGCAGCAGTGAAGACAAATAAATAAACTTGACAATTGAACGAACCTGATAAAGGTAAAGTGATTAAGGTTTCAGAATCTACATGCATGTACTCGTAGAAATTACTCATAAACTCTTATTTATTGTCTTACTTTTCTTCGCAGTAATTTGGTAGCTAAACTCTCTCACCGTGAAAAATATCCTCGTTACGACCCTTTAGGAAAACAACTCATGCACGCTCTTCTCACCTTAATCTTCACAAATCACAAAAGATATCCAATGCTTGAGATAGCTATATATCAGGGCTGAATGATTAGCTAGCAATCCCAAATCATGGAAAAAACAATTTGTATCCATATCCAAATTTACTGACTTAATTAAAATGATGCAAGAACGATTATTCAATTAAACCAAACATTCAGAAAGTATGCGAATAAATACTATAAAACATGAGGTTTCATCCTCAACCCTAGTCTAGAAATCTAGCCGCTCATAGATAAAAACAAGTCAAGTATTTGGCTAAAATCCATAAAATAAATCTTAAAAATATTTCTTTTGCTTTTCTATTTCTTCCTCCAGGCGTGACCTTAGCCGCGCCCACAGTCGACTGATGAGTGAGATCACCCAGCTGAAGTCTTCCACCCTACTGATGTTGTGATGCTTATATAGGCACTGCCAAGAAAATTCTTAAAAGAAGCAATTTCGTTCCCTTTCATACTAAAATTACTTGCCCAATAAAATCAGACCCCATTTCCTTACATTACTTACCTAACTAGATTCCATCTCTTGCTATTACCCAATCAACTACCAAACAAGTATTCCTTTCTTGAACAGCCTCTTTTTGAACATTTAACCCTTAAAAGCATATGCTATCAATTGGCATCCATGTTAGGAGTTGGATTTGATACACTTTCCTTGATTTCCATCATGCACTAGGTTCGCCATTTACAATTAGGTGATCACGCACTTTCCACTTCTTGAATCCAACGCCTAAAATATAAGTTATTATCATTTTTTCCTACAAATTAATACTCAATGTGAATACCAAAAAGATAACCATAATATCTAATTAAGCACAATGAAGGACTAACGCTATGCAATATAGGGACTACAATGTGTCAATGTTTTGTGCTTTTCACTTCCTTTTGCTCCTCAACCTTATGTTGAACACCACGACTACCTCCTCTCCTACTCCTCTCGTTTTGGTTGCTTATATTTTGTTGCTTGATTATTAGATGTTTCCGGTGGTCTCCAGTTGGGTGGCTATTTTGTTCGTGACGATGAAAGAACAGAAAACCGCACACTTAGAGATACAGATTCCCTTGGAGCATCATACGATCGTTACTTGCGAAATGCGGTATATTATTATCCTGTTCTAAATTCAGTGATGTTAGAGCTTGTCCTATGTTGGTTAATTATAACCTCCAAAACTAGTTTATGAGCGTTGGCAGCCTCTCCACTCATTGCCAGTTGGTTTTGAGTTGGATGCTTTACCATGGTATCAGAGCTAGGCTTTCGAAGGCTTTTGGACAAGACTCTGTTAATTGGTTGCCCCGTTGTTTGTGCCTTAAGTGCACATTGTTTCGTTGTTTATCTCTCCACATGCAGGTCAGAGGTCACGCGTGCAGGGCAGTGTTAAAGCTTGTCCCACATTGGTTAATTATAACCTCCAAAACTAGTATATGAGGGGCAGCCTTTCCACTCATTGCCAATTGGTTTTGAGTTGGATGTTTTAACAAGTGACAATGTTTGTGTGTTTTTTGGAAGTTATATGGTCATTTATTTATTCCTATGGCATGTTTATCAGCAAATTGCATCTTATGGTGGTGGAGATTCTGCTAGACCCATTAGTGGTGGACTAAGCAGTCGCTCTATCAATGACCCGCGAATGATTGGCATTGGTGGCTCAGACCCAGTGGTGGCAGTGAAAAGCCTCTCCGCGGGATTGGGAGGTGGTAGGACTGAACGTCCCCTCCCTCCTGATGCTAGCAATACGCTTTTTGTGGAGGGCTTGCCTGCAAACTGTACATGCAGGGAAGTATCTCATATCCTTTGATGGTTTGCTAACTTTTCTTTTATTATTTCTTTGAATTTGATGCTTTCTCCTTGCTCCTATTGATCATTGTAATCTTTCAGTGATTAATGAAATCTTTTTTGCCGTCCAAAAAAAAAAAAACTGTTCTTTTGTTATGTTTTTGCTTGTGGTTGTGTTTCTTAATATGGTTTGCAGATATCTTTCGCCCATTTATAGGTTACAAAGAAGTGAGACTAGTGAGCAAGGAATCAAGACGTGTAAGTTATCACTTATCAGTCTCTTCATCATCATGATCCGGTCTTTGAACTTCTTTCTAGCTCTATACTGTGCCGGTCTTTATTTAGCCCTTCTACTCTAAATTCTCTGACTGCAACTCTGCAGGCTGACAGTGATTCAATGATGCTTTGTTTTGTGGATTTTGTGAGTCCAGCTCATGCTGCCACTGCTATGGACGCATTGCAAGGTTAGTTAGATTTGAACATGCCTTCTTGGTATAAGGAGTGTTGGCAATAACTGCTCCAGCCCCCAATCCCCTTGCATCTTTTGCATTAGTTGCATATCCTTCTTTGTTCAGCTCACGATGTACCTTAGAGGTTCAAAATTAATAGTTGCATTTGGTGATGCAGCCGATGCTACAAAACCTGGCTAACGAGTTATTCCTTCTTATGGGAATATAGTGGTGGACAAAGGAAGTAACGGAGAAGTTTATAGCCGAAATAGAAGTGATTTTTGGTAGATTGGCCAAATTCGCTGTAGAGTTGTCACAAGTTTCCCATAATGCGGAAAAAGAGTGAATTCCTATTGTCATCGATGGATAACCCAAGATACCAAATTTACTGAAGCGCTCCTACTGAATGCGGTTAAATTAGTCAAACAGCAAGCCTTTTGGTATATGAATCCAAATCTAGTTAGTGGGCGTTTAATTGAATCTAGCTATGCTTCCACTGCCTCTAGTTGCGCATTCCTTTACATAGTTGTTGTTGCAAAAGATGATGCAGTCTAGCAATGTTTTTAATATCAGCCACCTTGTTACAGTATTTTGGACCTCTGATACTGATACTTACAGCTGATAGTGTTAGATATTGGCCGAGAGATGGCCATATCAACAGATACCGATACGAATCTTGATTCCTTGATTTAGAACCCTGATTGACTTTCAAACGTCCTCTTACCCCTTCTTATTTGGAAAATTGACCTCTCAACCTCCTGATCCCATTCTTGCTCCCAGACACTCGATGAACTCATGAATTAGGTCATGACCTTCACATTAGCTGGTAATGCAATCTACTTTACGAATGTTAAAGGGAGCTGTTAATTAGCCGCTTGGTCATTTTTTAGGTCTCTGCAGCATATACCTAATGTATCATGCATGTGCATGTTGTAATCTCACACAATCTTTCAAATCTTGGGCATTAAATACGTGAAGAGTTATTTCCTGGGAAACTAGTTTCAAAAACAAATATATTATCTCAGGCAATACAAAAAAATGACACAATGGTGCGAGAATAAACAACGGCTTTTCATGTTGTAACTCCCTGAGCTTCTAAATTTTTTCAAAGAGACACCCAATCGTGAAGTTCTCTCATACTCTTCAATGCAATGTTGGTGACTAATATTTTACTCTTGAACTGAACACTCAACTTGGAGAACTAGGAAAATGAGATCCCTTGTTAGAAGTGATGTGCTAAGCTTCTCATAAAACTCTGTCCACCTTTTGCATTTTTAGCATCGCCTTTGCATGTATATTTTTCACAAAGACCCCCAGAGTGTTATCATTTCCTAGTTTCTCGTCGAATTCTTCAATCCATGAACTCTGACAACACAAAGAAAGAGAGACCTTGAGAGGGCAGTGGTCTCTTTTACATATAGTCTTGTGTGTAATCGGAAAATAAGGGGTGGAACGGCAATTGACCATGGATACTGGAAATGCTGACGAACATTTCAAGCGAGTTAATTTGTGAGTTGAAGTGGGAATTAAGTGTCTTTTCCGATTCCTAATTCCAGGGTAAAGAACTTAGTTATGTGTGTTACATAAAATAGTCAAAACTCAATTTTGCAGGTTATAAATTCGATGAGCATGACCGGGACTCAGTCAACTTGAGGCTGCAGTTTTCTCGCCACCCTGGTGCAAGGTCAGGTGGCGGGCATCGAGGCAAACGTTGAACTTATGCAATTTTACAGGTGACAGAAACGATCCCCCATTCGTTTGACCCGTTGCTTTTTAATGGTCATCAAGCTCCAACGAAGTTAAATATATTTTGGAATGAAAAATTCACGCTAAACTGTGGAACAACTTTATGTAGGACCTACTCAGGTCAGGGAGTGCGATAACGAAGAGATTGATCAATTGCCTTGGAGTTTCGAGAGAGCGTCTATCTGAGTTAGTGCTTTCGGTCGGAGAAGCTTGAATGAGTGGGATTTTACCTGTTGAGGGTTGATTGATTGAGTTCTAAAGAGTGTTAGTTTTTTTTTTTCAATTGTCAGTCTGTCAGATGAGAACAATTTCAGTAGGTAACAATACTGTTATGACATGTTTTATGTGGTTGATTGTTATTTCATTTTGGTTCCAACTTTATTTTCATCAGTCTGCAGACGTAATGTTGTTGCTAGCTTTATTTATGCATTGAATCGAGTCTGCATTGATTATTCTTTAGTGCTTTGTTTTTGCCTAACCCTGATTGGCATATTTGCACTTGCCAACCTTGTAGCTTTTGTTCATTTTTTGTCAAATTCGCTCTTAGATTCCGTGTGGCATGATTGGGGCCTTGAATATTGGAAGGATTTTGTCTCGAGGGATGTTTTCTTGGTCATAGACCTTTGTTATGAACAATCCACAAAATTAAACTATTTCTTGTTATCTACTGTTGATGATTCACCTTAATCGTGTCATATCTGAATCTTTGAAGAGAAATTTTATCCTTGATGAATTAGGAGACCTGTTGTTTAAGTTGGTGTCATCGGATATGCTCACATCGTGAAGACATCTATGAGATATAGTTACATACAGCATCGTTATTTACTAAGTTATGTCAGGGCTTTCACCATAATTATGAGGTTTCGGTTCACAGCTACAAGTTCATGGTTTACAGGTGTAGTAGCTATAATTTTGTACCATTTCTCGTCGTAAGAAGTGAGGGTGTGAATGAGGTAGATTTGTTTTCTTGCTGTAGAAAGTGAGGGTGTGAATGGGGGGGTAGACAAGGTTCTAAAACTCGCTAGGCGCTCCAAGGGCGGCCAAGCACCTTCTAGCTTCCAAGGCCGAGTACTGGGCGCCTAGTCCAGCAACTAGTCGGGTTAGTCAGGCTAGTCGGCAAGGGGCCTTCTAGCGCCTAGGCAGCAAGTGCTTGGCCTTCCAGACCTTCTTTTAGAACACTGGGGGTAGATTTGCTCTTTGGTTGACCTGAAATCTGACACCTGTGAAGCTTGCTGTAGTCCTGATGATAGTTTTGGAGGGGTGTAACGATGAAATCATGTACTATGTATAAGTTAGATTCCTTGTAGCTTTTGTACAGATGCACTTTGAATGTAGAGAGGTTTGCCTTTGTCCAGAACCACTTAAGTTGTTCATTCACATCTGGGTTTACTGGAGACGCAGAAATCTAGAAATGAGCATGAACTTTTATTAATATAAGAGGCATTCTAAGTTGGTTATAAAGGGTCCTTGGGCCGAACATGGCAGTCTGATTCTCTCTTAAGTCTTAGGTTAGGTGCTGTGAGGATGCATTCTCCGACTTCTTGCTGAGAGACTGATATGGGTTCTGTTGAGCTTATCTATGACTAGTTTATGTAGTCATCGGAACTTATATGCCTTTCTGGAACCATGTTGTTACTATTACCGTATGGTAAAATGTAAATGTTCCGAAGATTACTTGTTTGGTTAAAAAAAACAATGTATGAGAAATACGTTTCTCTTACATGTAAATGGTGAGATGGTGTTGGGTGGCCAAGTCGTGTGGTCAACTGGTGCAATTTATGATTGTTTTGAACTCAGTATCATGGACTACAATAATAATCTCAGTAGTCGTCTTCGGATAAGATGATTACTCGACTTTCCTACTGGTCAGCAGCAACCACCACCTGCGGTCAGGCTACTGCAAGATGATCTCTCTCTCTCTCTCTCTCTCTCTCTCTGCACGCACACGGGCGGGGGCAATCATCCGACTTACAGTTGATGTAAAATGATAAAGACATTCTTTTGGGTTTCCAATGTGCTTCTATATCTTCTCCACATTGATGTTGGGTTTCTTGGTCATAGTTGGGGTGGGTATCGAGTAGTTTGGGAGAATACTGGAAGCACATCAGCAATGCTGTTGAAAAGACTTGTTTCTTGATTGGTATGGATCACTTTTTATCTGAGAAAATCATGATTACATATGAACGTATATAATCACCGTTTCCATTATCATGAATGAACATCGTTCTTTGTAAGCTATGATCATGTAATAATAGCAATTAAACAAGCACCTTTATTTGACTTCTTAATTTCGTGTCATTAACTTACAGGTGTTAGAGTTCCGCTGGGGTGGCTTTTCCTCGTGTTGAGCCAGGGGGAGTAATGTGGTGGCTTTGAGTAATCTGTGAATCAGTTCTCATTATTCAGGTATCCTTATGACTACGGAACCAGGGTCCTATAGTGAGTTTGTTCACTACACCCATGTAATGAGCAATCATGACCGGTTCAGCAATCAATGGTCCGGACTCGATGAAATTATTCTACATGTAAATTGGTCTATTTAATCCGATCGTTGATTGACGAACCGACGGTTGTAATTGCTCACTACAGGCACCCCCAATGTTCCATGACGGTGATGGTGATAATCCCACCTCAAATCTCATTGCCTTCGTAACTTTTATATCCAAGGTTTGACATATATGCGTATAACTGATGCAGGGATCTACATAAGAAGGAGAAGAGATTCGAAGCGAAAGGTACCTATTTCAACTTCAACCGCCATGCTCATGCTTCCAAGACCCACCCCTAGGTGTTCGGTGAGCTAGCTCAGACACTTGAGTTATCAAAAAGACCCGCCCCCACGTTGTATCATTACAAGGGCTAGAGCCAGAATTGTTGGTTATCTCATTCAAAATCTGAATTAATAAGATATTATCAGTAAAATATAAAAGTAAAGTGCAAGAAATTCAGACTCGTGTGTAATTTGTTTTGTGTATTTCTCCCAGCATCATGTAATAGGGGCATCGCGGAAGAGTTCGTGGAAGAGTAGCAAAAATTGTCTTTTTAGATCACTTGGTTTTAAGATTATTGAAATTTCAAGGTGTATCCATAAGTTTCGATGACAAATTTCCTCGGGCAAATTTCAAGATTGCTATGTTAGACTTGTCAATAATGCTAAGCACTTTCAAGTATCCAATTCTTCCGATGAAATTGTGCAGACGCGAAAATGAGGGTCAATTTTACATAGGAATTGGATTGTTGAGTTGGTCAAAGTTTCTCTCATATGGAAAGATAAAAACAAATGCTGATCAGAAGAGAGAGAAAAACGAGGGAAGGTTAAAAAAAAAAAATGATGGTTCTCTCTCCCATGAGAGTATACGCTCGTGAATCTATCCTAGGTTTTATTGAAAATAAACTCCCCCATTCGCAACCGAAATAAAACTTTAAACGCGTTCAAATGTCATCATCAACTATTTTAAACAAGAAACCCAGTGACCGTCGTCTCATTTTTGTTTATTACTCGTTGAACATTTCTGAAATGGGTGCATCCACTACATGCAGTTCTATTTTCCTCGAGATACAATTGCCAGATGTGCCTACAAATCTTTCGAGGACCTCTTCAATCTGTCCAGAATCCAATATCTCTATAAAGAAACAAAACGAGATCATATTATCGGTTAAAATTGAGCCAATAAAACAGTTCAGCAAGAAAGATAAATGAATCAAACGGCTGAGCTGTATATAAAGTATAAAAAATGATACGCACACGCAAAAACTGATCATTGTAATCTTTCGATATGCTTATTAATTATGATGTCCGCGAACTCATCTTTAGTCCTAATGTTGTAGGAGCCTTTCACAAATCCTGGTCTGGATAACCTCTATTAAACGAAGGAGGGCTCCATTGTTCGAAAGCGCCAAGAGGTGTTTCTAGACAAGTAGACATGGTTTGATATTGGTCTGGCTCTCTCTCTCTCTCTCTCTCTCTCTCTCTCTCTCTCTCTCTCTCTCTCTCTCTCTCTCTCTCAATATCAATATTGTTGTATGCTTCTTTGCAAGGCTTTTCTTTGATGCAGAAACAAGTCTTCGCTCATTCTGGCCATGCTCTCGGTGATGGTATTTATACATAAATATGTGCTATGTCTTTCTTGAATCCCTAATTCATTACGTCTTCCGTCTACAACTAGTGGTTTTAAATTAACAAGTCTTTGGTACTACACAAAAGAGTGGATGATCTGTGAGATTTGGTTTTCAGAGACGCGTTCGACTTTGTCAGTAATGGAAATGGATCAAACGTAGTACCCCCGAACGAAAGAACCATGGCTTACCATACAGTTTCATTGGATTCTCCTTCATGAAGGTTTTCTTAGGTTGAAAATATTCATTTCTGATCAGTTTAAATTACATTACTTCTTTAGTTACTCATTTGAACTATTCTGATAAAAAAAATTTGTCTCCCACGGCTTGTGTCTGAACTCTGAAGCCTATTCTTTGTTGTCCTTCCTTCCGGTGATTCGCTTTCTTATTACCGGAAGGCTATGTCTAATATCATTAACTGAGTGCAGAAGGCAAGGCAGCTATGAATCCTATGAAGCATAATTCATTGCATATTGAGCAAATAGTCGCGTCTTATCTTACCATCTTCGATTCTACACGATACAGAACTCCCAACCGATACTGTTGGAATTCATTCTTGTTTTTGTCATCTAAAAAACTAGTTTCTTGGAGTGTTTTGATAATACTCTGCAGCAGCCTCACTGATCCAACTATTGAGGTATTTTTTTCCCAACATACTTTTGATTCTAGCTTTGTGCAAATACAAACAGGTTGATCTTAGCTCTGTGCAGAATATTATACTGGTGCGACTAGCTTTATGTATCGAGGACATGGATAAGCTACTTCTTGTTCTTCCTCTTGAACTGATCTAACTCCGTTACACGTGTAATCGTTTCACTTTATCTTTGCGCTTGTTTTGTAAAAATAAGCACCCGTTTTCTAGTTTTCTGTTGCCCGATTAAGGCCATTTTTAATCAACCACATCGATTGGTTCTGCTATGCAGCAAGTGAAACTGCTCGTTGCTTCATTATGTATAGTTCTTCATGGAGCATTTGGTTCGAAATTAGCAGAGCTACAAGTGCAGAAGGTCAATTTTCGCCAATCCAGTGGCTAATATAACTGCGATTTTGCTTTTATCGTTTTCGTTGAGTCTCCCTTTCAAAGTGCAAAAAATTTATGTCGACACGCTGCAGCACGAAATAATGAATCACAAGATTAATGTTAAAGAATCAATAGTGCAGTTTCACACTTTCACTAAAGACAAGGAGGAAAAACTGTCAAAGAACAAAATTAGTCCCGGTACCATCCCCAATTTGCAACACCTATATTTAAAAATGAAACAAGAAAATAACAAAAGACAACATAACATGGAAGATGCCCCAACAGAAACGGCTGAATAGAAGAAATTTAATCAACTAATCTACTCCCTGTCACTTTAACCATAGACAAAATACAATAATAGATGACTTCCTCCAAACATCCGTTTTGATCATTTGTTCGCTGGGGAGTCCACTGTGTTTCCTTCTATCACTTCTGAACTTCGCCAATACAAGTGTAACCTGAATCAAACCAAGCCCGGAACAGTTTGTTTGTGGCATGGATAAGCGGTGTTTTTTTAACCTGCAATTTTTTTATTTTTTTCTTCTTTTTTTTCCTCTTTACTTTTTGAGATCAAGCAACATTCAATGGCTCAGCTTCAGTATCCCTTTCTTTCATTGCATTCCAATCTTCATTCTCTGTGGCCAAATCCAAAAAAATGGTCCCTCAGTACCAAGAAACTTTCACCTCCTGGGAAAAATTTGGACTCCTACAAATTTTTTTGGCTTTGGCACAATAACATGTTCAGAAAACCTGCAAGAAAAAGGTACTTACTTGGCTTATCAGCAATAACCAAGAGCCGCCTCTGCAAGATGGATGCCACAAAGAGGAAAATGGAGCACATCCCGAACATGACAGTGATCGGGAACGCATTAACCTTCAAATGCACAGGAAAATTAAATATTGGGCAACACAAAGAAAGACGGGATTAAACAAACCAAGCTACCTGCATCAAAACTGAGGAAAAAGAAGACAGCGAACATATGCAACCAAAGACTCTGTGTGTGTGTGTGTGTGTGTGTGTGAGAGAGAGAGAGAGAGAGAGAGAGAGAGAGAGAGAGAGAGAGAAATGGTGTTAAATACCATATGCAAGTAGTCTGTTACTGGTAGTTTACATGCAAAAACCAACAGAAACATTCTAAGGTGAAGCAGTGAAACGAAGCAAATCAAATTATACGTACATTGTACAGCACAATGCACACAAATATGTTGAGAGGAATGCGGAAGAAGTTCATGATGGTGCTTCTGGCTTCCTCTGGAATGTACTGGGACCTCATCTTCATGATAGATGGCCAGAATATTCCCACACAAGCCTCAAAGGTACAGAAGCCAAGTAGCTGGATACAACCTGCAAAGGTGATGCTTCCACCTTTCACCTTAGGAGAAGGGACCAAGAACTGTTCCAAAAAAGAAAGTTAAAAATGGCCCCAAAAAAAAAAGATTTCAAGAGTACGAGGTGATTAAAATGAGCTGATTACATACAGTTGTCAAGATGGGAAGCAAGAGAGAGGCAGCTGAAACTACAAACACAATTTGCATATAGCTCTCAACTTTGGGCGACGAGTGGGCCATCAAGCGAGATGCAATTGAGCTTCCCAACATAGAAGCCAACATGAAAGTTGCAAAAATGAAACCATGGGGAATATCCTCCTCATTCGGGCTCAAAGCAGGAGTCCAAAGGAACACAAAGGTATACATTGAACCTTCAAATAGGGACTGTATTGCACCCAATAATGCAATCTTCTCATCTAAACCACACAAGTCATTATTATAACAAAAGAGAAAAGGAATAACAGATGTAAGAAGGAGAAGAACAATAAAAAGGAGATGCTCATGGAAACATATAGATGAACATGGAGACAGCAATTAACCAACAAAAATAAAGGTACTAAACCATTCAAGCCTGGCAAACCAATGTTCAGAACATGCTGCCTGGTAAATATTCGATGCTCCCTAACTCACGTATTCTTGGATCAATAAATAAAGAATTTTTCGAAGAAAATCTATCGATTTACCATCAATCAAAAGATCTAACTTTGCTTGTCAAAATCATCTCAAAAATATAAATCTAGGAAAAGTGATAATATGTCCAGATCAGTAAAAAAGGGACCAAAAATAGGAGATGGAGGTTAGTCAGAACACTGCATCAAGTACAGACAATTTAGGAGATAAGAGGTTCAGCCTTTTCATAGAATTGCTTTGACAATGGATAAAAGTCGTGAATCCCATCATGAGTCCAACAGATCATTTGACAGGTGAGTGCACAATCAATGCATGTCACATGATAAAGTTCCAAAGGTATACTACATGAGTATCATATCCATATGCAATGATACTACTGCGAGGACTAACAATAATATATTGAGCATAAAGAAAGTGCAGGCAACTACCTGAAGCAATGGCCACTGCTGCACCCTTGAACTGAGTAAGCAAGTCCTTGTTCTCTGAAGGATCTCCATAGTTCTCAGTCCATGATGATAAAATAACAGCCATCCCAATAGCAAGAAAGCACGAAGCAGCATCAAAAGGCGCCACAGGCCCAAGATTCAAGCTATCGACTAGAAAATTCCCAAATAACCCAGCTACAATAGCAACTAGACCATTTCCCAGGAATATTGCCTTTGAGAATGTTAGTGATAGCCATTGTGAATCAAATCCTCTCTGAAACAGAAAAAGGAGACGGAAAGGATATATTAGCAAAAGAGGATGGTAAAATCCACACGAGCTTTCCTAGGCTTCAGTTCACATTTACTCGAAAACAAACAAGAAATTGTAGAGATCAAGCATCTACGGGTTCACACCCAAGCTGGCAGATTCAGAAAGTAAGAAGTAAGAAAAAAGAGGAGCAGACTGAGAATGTAAAATGCAGAACATGACGGGAAGAAATTTGGAGGACTTTAAACTCATTAAGATTTTCTTCTTACATAGTAACTCACTATATGCACGTATCCCATTTTGTATTCTAGAAGCCTTACATGGTCACATACACACATATCATCTGGCTTCAAGAACCTTGTAAGAGTAGATTAGATGCCTGGTATACAGAAAACTACTATTAAGCTAAGGGAATTTTAAAAATTTCCTTCTCTGAGATATTGTGTTCGAAAAAGTTCCCACTTCCCACTAGTAAAACTGGTTCCTATACTGTGTTCACAACACTTTCCTGTATTTAAGGGACGTGTGACCAGCTAATGCGTGCGAAATTATTGGTCCTTTCAGAACAGTGGGAAAGTGGAAACCACTCACCTTGAAGTGTTCTGCCACAAGCCATGACTCAAATGCAGAGAAGAGGAGAGAAGTTGCAATGCCACCCAAAACACGACCCAACATCAGAACTTTGTACTGAGGAGAATGCTTGGTGATGCAGCTCAGTATGTATGTAATACAGTAAGTCACACATGCTCTCTTCCGCCCTCTGGTTTTGCATTGCAAGGAGTCAAAAATCAAGAAATAACAGTTCCGTCAAAACATACTGATCAATGCATGAAGTTTTAAGGGGGAAATCTCACTGTTTGTCGGCTAATGACCCCACGATTGTCCCAAACAACATGGAAGATCCAAATCCTGCAATGAAGAGTTGCCCAATCTCGCCTTTGGTGAACCCATACTGACTGTACAGAAAATACACATAGGGGCCCTGTAACCAATCCCCGGCTATTGCCACATAAACACTAACAAGTCAGAAGATGTAAAAGGCATATATATCCCAACAACGATGAATCACAGTGCAAAACCCACAATAATACACAAAAGTAGATTATGAATCCAAAATAATAAACAGAATTCAAAGAATATGCACTATTGCACTGCAACTTTCTTATCATTCTTACATATCTCATTCTTCTTGTGTACCAAAAGATTCAAACAATTCCAATCATCATATTAGGCAGAGGAGTCATTAATTAAGTTATTAACAACTAAATGAAACTAATTCACCTAACATATGGATCTGAGAAAGTAGCTAACCTCAAATGGTTTGCCAAAAAAAACTGAAGCAAAGGCAAAGAAAGAGAGCTTTAAATCTTGCTCGTTAAAACTATGACATGACCTTAACGCATGTTAAAAATGTTTGAGCTATCAACCCAACGTCAAAATCCGTATGATACCATCCAACCAAAGTTTGAGATTACTTTTATCTAATAGTAATGACAAATACCTTCATTTGAAATCCACATCTATGGAAACACAATCTAACAGTCTGTCACCACAAAAGACCTTTTAAGAAAATAAAGGAAAATAGTACGCTGAGTACGGGCAGCTCCAGGATTTTAGTTCAGGGATGACAAAAATGTAACGAAAATTATTGGTTGAAAATTTATTGTGCCTAGTTTATTTTGTTTTGTTGGGTTATATTATCTACCTAATTGTAAATTAAATGAATGATTAAGAGCCAATAATATTAAACAACAATCACATTTAAGTATACAAAATTTAAAGTGCTTTTCTTGCGAACCCCCTGGGATATAATGGAGCCTCCCCTGAAGTGGAGTCTCGGATCATCTACTGGATTACGAGAAATAAAAACACTTCTAAACTGGTGGATCAAGCTCAATTAAGTGCTTTTTCATTTTATCAGTAACCAAACATATAATTGCGCGAAGCTTGTAACAAGATCCGATGCTCCAACCACATCAAAAGAGCCCAAAAATCCCCAATGCAAACGCAACTAGCGCAAGAAACCTCAGATCCAGAAGAACGAAAAAACACCTTAATTCTAATAAATTGTTGCATTCAGATCTGATCAAACGTCACATAACAAGACCCAGGCAATGATTGAATTGCAGTAAGTGAAGTTGAAATTGTAAAACGAGCACATGCACAAAAGCAAATGCATAGACAAAAAACAGCAATGAAAGGGTGGGATCCGCGATTGGCTTACCCATCATGAGCGAATAGACCAGGAGGTAATTGTTCTTGAAGGAATTAAAGGGCTGAGATGTGTTGATCCGATCCTTGTTGTTCTTGCTTAGCTCCAGTGCTGCCACTACAGCACTGAGGATTCCGAACACCATGTAATAGAACACCTCCATTGTTGCTCCGCAGATGCCAAATCACAAAGCGAGCGAGGAAGAGAGAGATACAGAGAGAGTGTGTTTATATGCACACACTGAGAGAGAGAGAGAGAGAGAGGTATCGATTGTAACGCAGGTACACGCGGACGCGGTTTTTCAGTGCAACTGGAGCCTTACGTTCAGCTTGGCGGACACGTGGCGAGATACTGTTTGTCTGATGAGTGTCGGTGGGTCTGTGCTTTGCTGGGAAGTCAGCTCTTCGACTCTTAGATCTTGGCGATAAATTAATTATCGAAGAAAGGAGAGATGTGGACCCAAGTATCTCTGAACCGTCAGATCGATGTTCTCTGCCGAGGAGCCCTTGCATTGGACTATAGAAGAGAATTTCCATCCCATTTTGTGTAAAATTCTCTTTGCTCCCTTGTACTTATATTCCTTTAACATTGAGACCCTCTGAACTTTAAGAAACGACATTTTTACATGGTTGGAACCGATGCCAACATGAAAAGATTTGCATCCCTCAAATAGGCCTTGTTTCCTATTTAATAAAATAGGAATCTCGTAAAATCAACCCATTAATAGAAATAGATTGATTTTAGTAAAAAGTTTTCTCATTTGCAAAAATCAACCACTTAATTGTATGAGATTTCCATTTTGTCAAATGAGAAATAAGGCCATAATCTAGCAAGACTCACGCCAAAAAATGGCTATAATAACTTCCTTTTCTATCTTAGAGCTCAAAGGACAAAATTCTGGATCCCTGAATGGACATAAGATCGTTAATTAACAAATCAATAAGGAAAGTCTTACATAAATTAGCAAATCATTGGTATAAAAGATTTCATTTTTGCTTCAGCAAGAAGAAAGAGATTCAACGGTGTAAGCAAGACTTGAGAGGCTCTAATATGTGTAGATGATGAGAGCCATGTACTCCCTTCGTTCATAAATAAGAGCCCCACTTTCTCTCTCTTGTCATTTTTCAAATAAAAAAATGAAGTACTTTCGTGTATTATTTTTCAAATTTTTTACACGGAATTAAAGTAGTGCGAAAAAATTTGAAAAATGATTTATATAAGTAGTTCATTTTTTTATTTGAAAAATGACACGACTTTTCGTAGTAGAACATTATTTTAGAACGGAGGGAGTAATTAATTTTCATCGTGCAAATGTTAGGGCATCTCCAGTAAATGAAAATAAGGTGCAGTTAAGAAAGTAATAGGACAATTAACTATTTTTTGTGTTTAATTTTGTTTCAATAGAGATATTTGGATGGTGCTAGTGTCATAAAAAATTGTGTAAACAATAGTCCAGAACATAATTGTGTTCTGTCATATAACTACACATGGGAAGAGAGAGAAAGAGAAGGAGAGAGAGGATAGAAGAAAAAGAAGAAAAATGTGGCATGGGGTCTGGCACCACAGGAAGGAGAAAGATATATATATATATATATATATATATATATAGAGAGAGAGAGAGAGAGAGAGAAGTGGGGCCAATTTTGTGTAATTTTTTACACTTTAACACCAATTTAACACCACTATTGCAACACTCTTTATTTTAACAACACATTTTGTCATAGCAATACAAAAATGAGACTCACTTTTTACACTTCTGTGTCATATAACATTACATTTTTGTCATAACCACTGGAGATGTCCTTAGAGAGGGGGAATGTAGTGGTTCATGTATAAGAAGTGTTCATGAATGAGGTTGCCTTCTTGTAACCCCTCTGTAACATAGTACTTGGGGTGAAAGTGTAGATTTTTCAAAGTGTGGTATTGGTGTGCTTTTTATGATAAAGTATACGTGGTTCAAGTGGTATTTTTTTCTTTTGTTTATTTGGTTGCATGGGGAATTTTAAATAGTACTTGGGGGTGAAAGTGTAGATTTTTCAATTGTGGTATTGGTGTGCTTTTTATGATAAAGTATACGTGGTTCAAGTGGTATTTTTTTCTTTTGTTTATTTGGTTGCATGGGGAATTTTATACCGAACTTAGGACCAGGTAGAATTTTAAAAAATCCCGAGTCTTAAATCAGAATTGTTTTTAGAAATTTCGATAAAAGACTGCTCAAGTTAGATTTGAATACTTAAATGGCCCAAACCTAAACTCAATTTGAATTGCTTTTAATAAATGAACCAAACCCTCGAATCTAACCCGACAAATTATTTTACTAGATTAGACTCGCGAACCTAGTGCATATATGTATATCTCATAAAAATATAAATATGACATATAAGCATGAATATGTATAACCTTTTATATGTACATGATGAAAATTTGATAACATGTATATGAATAATTTTTATAAAAGTACTATAAACTTAAATTTTGTTATTGTTTTATGGTTTTTATATATGTATGCACTTATTTATATACAAAATAAAAATTTTATTGAAATTAGAGACTTGTGTAAGAGTATAAATATCTAATATTTTTTACTTTATTAATGCTCGAACTCAACTCAAACCTGTAAATTCCAATTTCCACAAATTTTCATCGCTCTCGAGCTCTCAAGTTAAGTTTTAAAAACTAAACAAACAAATCTGAACATTCAAACTCGATTTGATTCGTTTGCAACCCTAGGACTAGCGCAATATCAAATTAAATGCATTCCTTTCCAAATCCATGCAAGCAAACAAAAGACTGTCCTTATAGCTTGTTCATTTAAACGAGAACAATAGAGACATCAATTGGCCGCGACTTTATGACCACGTTACTATGGTGAGTGGCACGTTTCTGCCGACTGCCTTTAGAGGAAAAATTATCCGGTACTCATTGAGCAATAACTTGTGGAGAATCATGGTACCTTGATGTAATTTACAATCCAACGTGTATGAATCCCACTCCAATGTAAACTCGAGGGATTAGCTCAATGGTCAAAACTTAGGATTTCAAAGTTTGCTCCCTCCTAACTATATGCAATAGTACATTAGTATTTTGAAATTGACAGGAATCCGTACCCACAATTAATTTGTAACTACAATTAAGAACAAGGAAATTTTTTATATAAAAAGAACTTGGTTCGGACAATAGCTATTCCGTTTGACATTTTAGTCAACATTTTGGATCGGTGGAGACAAGAAACATGGAACTCCAAATACCGATACCATGACCATGTTCGTTTCTCAGTTAAGTTTTAATTTTAATTTTGATGATATCATCATTTTTTTTTTCTCTCTATCTATCTCTCTCTTCTCATTACGTCTGATGATATCATCAAAATTAAACTAAATTATCTAATCAAACACACCCCATATTTTTCTTATTGTGTAGGACCAGTAGGTGTATTATTAAAATTGAAACGCAGGACCAGTTGGTGTCGTGAGGAACAATTTTTTTTATTTAAGTGGCAGTGATGGATGTACATACTGTACTTGAAAGTCACGTATATAAGATTGTAGTACATAATAATTAATTTGCATGCCTCGCGAAACGATCCCGAAGGCCAGTAAGAACTTAGATCGTGATATATTAGTCAACTTAGAAAAATATTAAGTTAATCCTACAATTAATGAGAGATTTATTGGTACTAAACGTCCTCTTACAAGATTAGATAGTACTAATATCTTCATCTCCAAAATCCTCGTTATAGTATATGTTTTTTTTTTTTTTAAATAACCGGATGTTCAAACTAGATTGTGTGCACCTCAACTAATTCCAGAATCTTGATGTAATGACCGAACGTAACATTCAATGACCCCAAGAGTTTACTAACAAGAATAGTAGTATAAGTTATTATACAGGAATTCACAACTCATTGTATATTCTTTAATTGCTGCATTCAAACGTCAATAATGTGGAACCCCAATATCGTATTCCAATCCCCTATGTAATCCAAAATTCTTTGCAATAGTTGCAATTTTGAAAAAGGTGATTTCGTAAATTGGTTCATAAGTAAAACCATTCATATTGACTGTGAAACCTGGTACCAAGCCACCCAAATAACACCACCAGTGATATGCTTATAAACTCAGATTAGAATATGTGGGCTCGAAGTGCTCCTATGAATTTAGTTTACAGCTTGACAGATAAATTGCTTAGTGCTTAACCTTCGCCACATCATTATAGTTATCTAGTAGTACTATCTTAATTTACTGAAACATTGAAGATATCAACAAGTTTCAGTAATAAAAACATTGATGAGAAATCATTTAATTTAATTATACAACATTATCGACCCGTCCCGTCACGCTTTAATTTGCGTTACAGAGCTGTTTTTGAGTTGTGATATATGGTGAGCACAGGAGGGTGAAAGAGAATACTCTAATGAACTCATCCAATAATTTGATAGCAAATTCCAACAAACAGATGAGGATGAAAGAAATCCAAACACAAATATCCACTTTAAACCACCACCACAAACTTAGATTGTGAAAAAGGCTGAAATATCCAGAGTCCATGGCCCACAAACTTCCCCTTAAAAACATTCAAGGGAAAAAAATCTCACATAATGCACGAACACCTTAGAACTAGAGGCCCAAGATCAATCTAAAAGTTAATTCTACCACAAAACAACTAACAGAACACAATCTTAACATCACTGGTTCCGTTCATCCCATCCAAATTCCCCAATTTTCAATCTTTCAATGGCTGCTCTAACTTCAGTGACTCCACACTCTTCTACCTATAATGTTCATCTTAAATTCCATTCTACCCATTTTGGTGTCTATTTGAATTCTACAATGGAAACCAATACCTGTCGATTGAAACAAGTTAGATTTCCAAGCAGGAGACTATCCTTGAACTCCCTCCATTCAGGCCTTAAAATTCGGGCTGCAGCAACCAAACCTGCAAAATCACCAGGTATTTTTGCTATATCAGCTTTAACCCAATTTCATTTTATCAGGAATAAAAATAAAAAGAGGGCATTTGAAGAATATAAAACCGCTGATCAGAAAAGCAACAGTGATTCTTGTCTTTTGGGTGTGCTGAGTTTCTTGTTTCTTTTTGGAGGGATTAGCTGAAGAAGACTGGAAGATTAAGCGTGAGGTTCTACTGCAGAAAAAGGTATCTCTCTCTCTCTCTCTCTCTCTCTCTCTCTCTCTCTCTCTCTCACACACACACACACACACACACACACACATGCGTGCGCGCGCGCACACATAATAGATAACCAAATCGCTACTTCGAGGCAACTCTTTCAGAACTACACCTAATACAACTACTGAAACCATTTAGGCTTTTTGGTTCATTTTACTGAAGTTTCATGTTGCATCCAAGACTTCAAAGAACCATAAAATAACCAGGGAATGACTAACTCATCGATAGTTCATTTACCATTAAGGAGCAAGATGGGAGTATCAGGGAACTCAATACGAAACCTCACACAGGGTTCACGAGGCCTGTAATATGTCCCGCAAAAGGCGGTTAAGATCCAGAACATTGATAAACGCTACACCATGAAGGGATTAAAAAAAAGAAGAAAGAAACATCTAGCCCCAAACATGGACGGAAAATTGAAATCCTCATTGTCTTAAGATTCTGGGGAAGGTCTCCGGGGAAGGTCGGAAACGTGGATTCACACCCACTTTCGCTAACTTCTACTCATATGGTCATACCATAGTCCAAGTACCATTGTCACTTGGTTCAAGAGGCATCTAATAATGGTGGTGATGGTCCAGATGATCCATTACACCTAAACTACAAAGTAACTTGAAAAGAATCTAATCAAGGAATATGGCTAATATTTGCAGGTAAGGAGTGTGGATGTGAAGGAAGCCTTGCGCCTTCAGAAAGAAAACAACTTTGTTATTCTCGATGTACGACCAGAAGCAGAATTCAAAGAGGTATGCCATGCAACCTACCCAAGTTTACTTAAAATTGGCAACACTCAAATCCTATTGCTAGTGTAACCAATGTCACTCGTAACCAGCCTTATCTGAGCACTTTAAATTTCACATCGGTTCAATCTATCAGATTTTTACCTCCTTTGACCAATTAAAATATGTATTGCTAAGTTACTTAGATCTTTCTCTTGTTTTGGACCTAGGGTCATCCACCAGGTGCTATTAATGTCCAAATATATCGACTTATAAAGGAGTGGACTGCATGGGACATCGCTAGGCGTGCCGCATTTGCATTTTTCGGCATCTTTGCTGGAACAGAAGAAAATCCTGAGTTCATACAACGTATGATAGAGCGACCTTATCTTCCATTTTTTGCATTCTAGGCTTCCAACAAATCAGACATTTGGACCAACTAATTGTTTGGGATGTGATGACAGTTGTGGAATCAAAATTAGATAAAAGCTCCAAGATAATAGTGGCTTGCTCGTCTGGGGGGACAATGAGACCATCTCAAAATCTTCCAGAAGGCCAGCAGTCAAGGTAAGTGTCATCCATCTTTAGTTTCCATGTTTCTTTTATCCATTTTGCTCATTTTGACCACTTCATCGTAGTTTCTAAATCTATATATGCAGTATGTCTCATAGCTGGAGAACAAACCTTATGTTCTGACATCGCCATAATACTACAGTAAAATGCTCATGATACCATAGGAATACATGGTCCGCTACCACACTTGCAGGGTTTAAATTTATATTTCTAGCTGATGTGCAGATCAGGAATCAATGACACGTGCAAATCTTCCTCTGATACCTAATGCTATTTTCTACAGGTCACTGATAGCAGCCTACTTGCTGGTCCTCAATGGTTATAAAAATGTCTTCCACTTGGAAGGTGGGCTTTATACCTGGTTCAAAGAAGGATTACCTGCAGATTCTGATGTATGAAGGTCACTGTGAAGGATAATACTTTTAGATAGTCTCCCACTTCAGTGATTTCACCCTTATTTATATCCGGATTGGATATATTTACGTCCCTAGAGTTTCTTTACTTAAAAAATTACATTTAATGACCTTTGGAAGCTTCTATTAGTTATGAAACAGTTGAAGTTAGATGTACTCTTAGTTCCTCTATATTCCCATGTTGTACTTAGATAGCTGCACGGATGACTCTGATTATTATCCAACCTTGCTTTATGTCATAACAAGAAGAAACAAGAATAACCAAGATTATGGCATGAAACGTTATCAAACTTCAATGCGACTATCAACAACTTGGAGAGGACCTATTAAACCCTTCAATACTGGGGTATATTCAAAATTCTTTTCAAGACTGAGCGAATGGCTTCAGGATATCTTTAATAAATATAAAACCAGTTTGACGTGTTCCAAATGGCATTAAAACAAAGTGCTTTCTTTTCTTCTATAACACTGTAGCAAATATGGGCATTTTAGGACTTCAAGAATTAACGTTATTAAGATGCAATACCACCATAGCTCCATTCCAGTGTATGGATTCAGTCCCCTACTCCAGGAAGAAAAAGGTAAGGGTTCAATTTCCATGATATCTCCACTCAATCTTATTAATTTTCCATGACATCTCCAATCATTCTCTATATGAATTGAAACAAAATCAGTGCTAAAATTCTCATACTGAAGTCAAATGATACCTTCAGCGCAAATAGATATAGTTAAGAACAATACCATATAAATATTCAATACAGGATCACTGCAGATGAATACAAAATACACCAGACATACACATGTAAAGATTCAACACAGGATCACATCTAGAAAAATAATAAGGGCCAGAAATGCTAATCCACAAGGCATTAGACCTCTCAACTTCACGTCAAATGCGCATAAGGAGATAAGCATAATTAGACTAAAAAACTAGACACAAAATAATGAAAAAAATACTGAATTGGGTAAATACCTCCTTTGCGAAAAAGATAACACTCGATCGATGTACTCATCAGAAGTCCAAATTTTCAAAACTCAAAGAGCAAGAGATCCTGCTAATTGAACTAGGACCTGATAATCAATTTCAATTATGGCCTAATGAGACAAAAAGCTCATTAAGTCGTCCAAGTTCCAACACTTAAATTCTACTTGTCATTCACCAGAATCAGAAGCCAACAAATTCTCTCCCTTTTTAGGCCATCAAAGAAGTTTTTGCCATATCCAAAGCACCATCGTAACTTCTATTACCGCCTATGAACCCGCTGATATGGACAAAAGTACAGCCAGGGATTCCTGCCACCTCAGAGAGCTCTCCATCTGTTAAACCCTCCAGGGAGACGGAAGAGGTTTACGGCTTTCAAATTTATCAGCTGAGATTGCCACTGCTTGCACTCGCCATTTTTCACTCCTTTCATCCTGCAAAATAGAATGTTTCATATCCAAATAGAGCCAACAACAAATATAAAGTGGCTACACATGCTTTACAGAGCACAGATATGTACATACTGCAGAGTGCCCAAATTGTATGGAAAGACAACCTTAAATTAGTAGTACACTGTTTTTGTGAAATGCTCCACTCAACCAAGCACAACATGTCACGCTAGGTTGAGTTTACTATTCCCTGCAATACATGGTCCACAATACATCCAACGACAAGGAGTTGAAATGAACCAGTCAAATATGTGCAATTTAGTACCTGGTAGATAACATATTTGATGGTAGGATTAATCTTCACTTCCTTCTCCAGCTCAAATATGTGAAGCTTCCACTGTCGAGCACATCAACTCCATTAAGGGGTTTAATACGACAGTTAAAATGAAACCAAGTCTTATTTGTCCATTTGACACATATTTGTGACCTTTATTTTTTCACTTGTGATGCAAATGTATTGCCAGTATTTAACCTCTTTTATGTCGATCCTTTCACATTGTTTAGCCCATGAACATGGTTGATCTAAAAACATGTTGATTTACTAAGAAAGAACTATAGGAGTAAGAACGGCAAATGTTGAAACATAATCTTCCCCTGATTCCAACAACTCACCTAATAAGAGTTGACACGAAGGGTAAGATTATCCAAGAGGGAAGAGATTGCCGTGCCAATAAACTAGTTGAAGCATTACAGTCCTAAACTGGGTAATTCTAAATTCATAAAATTGAGGTGTAAAACAAAACAGCAATCAGTCAAAAGGTGTATTCTACTTAGACTGAAGGAAAACATCAAAGAAGTATACAAAGGCATTTATTTAGCAATTTTCTTCTCACTCATATGCTTCTTTGTTCGTAAAGACAGATAGAGATATGTATGCATGCATGTGTATGCGCGCGCGCGCACATGCACAGAGAGAGAGAGAGAAGTAGGCTGAGCTATTAACTAAAACAGCCAAATAGCACTTACAGGGCAAGATCTTGTCAGCACCATAATTTCGCCACTGGAATCAATCTCTTGTCTTGCTGCAAGACACTTCTTAACAATTGATCGAGCTGGTAACCATGAGATTGCATGGAAATGAACATTCTATGACAAGTTCAAAAGTAAGTTCTCATTAGTTATGACCACAGTCCACAGCAGTTAAGACCTTCCGCATCCCGTTCTTAATTTACATGACTATACAAAGTTTAAACTTTAAGACTACCTCCATCATATACCAGATGGTTTGAGAAGACATTTTTCTTAAGGAAATCCCAACAAAAATATACCTCCAGAAACTCACTCCCAGCCAGTGTCACTGCATGTTGAAAAGCCTCATTCTCTCTTTCCTGTGATTGGTCAAGATCCACCCAGTCCAGATTCAACCTTCCTATTCTTGGCATCAAGTTTGTATTATTCACATATTGTGGCGGCAGATCTGTGTCATATTGATTTACTCCATTATCAATAGCATCAACTGCCCGTTACCAAAATGCAAAACCAAAATTGGGTGACATAATGAATGGTGATGTATAATGACTAAGAAAAAGAACACAACGCGGAGTCAAATGACTATCTGTGTATAGATGACAAAATCAAATAATAACTTTAGCCATGTCAAAGAAAGAAAAGGCCTATGTTACTAGCTCTTCTGGAGTACCTCTCAGTGACGACATGGGCCTCCACAAAGGGGCTGCCTTAAATAAACAGCGTGTAAAAGAACTATCGAGAATGGCCAAGTCATCTGCAGGTTTTAACTGGAGTGGTATTTGACGCCTCCCACTTAATTCGACTATCCAAAAATTCGCCACTTTTCATTTGGAATTGCCTTTTTGTAGGATTTTATTGTTTCATATAACTAAAACCATTTGGTAAGATGGCTCAGAGTATTGCCGTGAGACCATTATGGTAGTGGTGCAGCATGTTAAGTGTACATTTGCGGTCCCATATTTTATCAAGCTGGTGAGGTATGCTATAGGAATCCCAAATTGAACTACAACAAGTGGCACAGAAACACCTTGCGTGTAGAGATATATATACTTTTCGTCGTTTTCGAATTCGACCGCTAATCTACACAGAGAGGTGCTTCAACAACATATGATAAGGAGATGATGGTAGCAGTAGCACTCTGAAGAACTGGTAGAACAATGCACAATCTGCTACCTCTAAAAAGTTTTTGTAGACAGCAAGATAGATTTGATACACATCTCCGTGTCCTTCATCAAGGTGAAGCTCCTTTGCAATTATCTCCAATCCATAGTGCTAGCAAACACAACAAACAAATAGACAACATGAATTCAGTAGCATAAGTGGGAATGATGTGTCACCACCATTTGTCTATCTCCAATGTAATTACCTATCCATCACAATGGTAAAATGTAAAGGATCTTAATCAGCATTAAGTAATCCGTCCACACATGAATCAAAAATCTTAATTTGATTGAGTCAATATCATAAAGAAAGACTCTGGAAAAGTAAATACGAAGGCAAAAAACCTTATAAACAAGGCCAGCGCAACTGAGTTTGGTAGTGAAGCCATGACCAAAAACCTCCTCGAAACCTTTCTGGTGATGGTCGTAGCGATCTCTGATCGAATCGTAGACTCCGCCAACGTCAAGCACCGCATCAAGCGTGTCCAAGACCTTCAAAAGTCTCAATAAAACGCCAGTTCAAGCATCAATCAAAGAACCACAAAAATAACAGACAGGTGTAATTACTAGTAATTAGGGATGCAACCTGTGGGTCCCTGCTTCGAATGATTTGAGCAGCGGAGAATTTGTTGGTGAGGCGGATAAGAAAGCAGGCGAGAGCTTCGTCGCAGTGGAAGTTGCCGTTTTGAGTGCCCACTCGCTTGGTCGAGACAGAAGAACAGAAAACCCTAGAGCTAGAGCAACTAGAATTACTCTGGAGCGTAGGAATGATTAGGGAGTAGCATGTCTGAAAAAAGGCGAGCCTCTGCCCGAATCCACCTCTGTACATTTCTGTGTTTTGGATTCGGATTTCGAATACTTTACAGTGTTACTATTAAAGCTGCCCAATTTCCCGGTTCTTTTTTGGTTCTGCAAAGCAAAGGAGCTCGAGAAGTAAAAAGAACTCAATCCATCTGGCCCGACACATGCATACAGAAGCCTTGGGCAAAGACATGTATGTATAGCTAACCTCAAGTAGTCAAGTGTATCTAAAGCCAATGTAAAGACATGCATACAGAACTATAAAATTCTTAGCCTAGTTTATATCTCAATCATAAGCCTAGTTTTCCAATTATAGGTTATATCTACGAATTGAAACAAGTTCAGAGAGAGAGAGAGAGTCAGAGACCTTAGAAGCTCGTCTGGTTGAAGAGAGAGCGTCTGGTTCGAAGCTTTCTTGAGAGAGCCCGTCTTCTCTATAGTCGCCGGTGCTGGTGGTCTCCGGAGATGGAGACGATTACGGTGGTGAGGTGGGAATCGCCCCTCCCTGTCTCTCTGTGAATCTCTGTATTGTATTGAAGGAAACGGGGAAGGCAGCGTTTCAGCGTGTCACGACGTCGTTCCGTTTAGCCTCCCTGTTCTGTGCGAGGAACGACGTTAACGGAACGTGTTTGTTTGGGGTTCTGATTCTGTGAAACCAAAGTCATTTTAAGAATTAAAAATGCATCAAGATCAAGTACTAATTCATACGAAAATTATATGAAACTTTTACATGATATCTATTTTAACTAATTCTACCAAATGAATGTTTTAGATCAATGAAATATATGATTGACATAGATAGAAACTGGCCTTGAAAAAAACTAAACAAAACTACGTCGTTTCAAGGCTTAGAGTTAAGATGAAAGACTGTTGTAGTTTTGATTCAGTGTAACTAAATTCATCTTAAAAAACAAAAAAACATTGCGATTTAGTACCAAAACAAATAAAATAAAAATAAAACTTTTTCTGGGTATATATTATGACAATATATACAAGATCAATGTATCGGATTAATAAAATATGGTTAATATAGATAGAAAGTCCCAAAGGAATCCAAGAACAAAGAAACTTTAATGCTCCATTGAAACGACGTCGTTTCAGGGACATGACATAGGTTCAACCTATGTCATGAGGTGGAAAATGTTTTTTTTATTTATTTGTTTTAATTCCCCCAAAAGCAGTCGCAGAGAAGTCGGGTATAGTCGCTGGAAGTAATCAAACGGCCACCGGCGTAAAATCCCTGCGCATTCCGGCAGCTAGTAATCGGAGTCGGCGTGAAATCAACCCCGTCGTCTTCTTCTCTCTAACTGGGACAATTTTTCCGAAGAGAGGTACTTTCACCATTTGTTTTTTCGGAAGGTTCTCTGGTCCAGTTGCTTAAGGTTCTCTTTTATCTGTGATTGCAAAGGTTTAGATTGGTAGATTTACGAGAAATGAGTGTATCGTTGCTCTATATAAAGAGCTTCTGTATTCTCATTTTGTGACTAATTCAGTTAAATCAGTGGAAAATATAATTCTCCAGCCTTTTGATACAATGGTCTATCTCCACGATGAGCTTGAAGAAAAGGAATCATCTGATGCTCATAGACAGAGACTCAAGTCAAAAGATCCAACCAGCAAGAGTCAACGTACCATTTGATGGAATTCATTTATTCGGAAAGAGATGAACCGAGAGATGAACCGAAGTATATGTCTATTTGTGCAGGTGTCAACAGAAAATGGGGAAAGGAATGGGGTGTCATTAAACAAATCAAAGGACGTTGGCTCCTTTGGTGCAAAAGGAGGAGGAAAGGTGCTATATTTACAAAGTCAGTTGTCCAATCTTATTATGAATGGTAATGAACGAACTTTTTAATCTGGTTGCAGCTGAAGGTTGAGAGGTCTACAAGGAACAGATTTCGCCGCCTTTCAGAAGAAATAGATTTAGATGAGAAATCATTTGCTTTTCTTGATTACCTGAGCACTTTTGGACTTATAGACTCTCACTTTATCCAAATGTACGAGAGGCGCATGCCTTCCCTCCAGATCAAACTGAGTTCTGCACGGTAAAGGGTGGAGTTCTTGTTAAGTGTTGGTGTCAAACATAAAGGCCTTATTCGGTTAGTAGGTTTAGTTTAGTTTTGATGATGTGAGCAGGTGTAATAAGTGGAGAGAGAGAAAAATGAAGATGTAAGCAAAACTAAAACAGGGCCAAAACTCCCAAACAAACACAGCCAAAGTCATTAGAAAGATTCTCATCAAGCAGCCACAAATCTTAGAGTACCCGGTGGAGAACAAACTGAAATCTCATGTTGCTTTTTTGACGATTTTGAGCATTCCAGATTCCATAATAGGGCAAATAATCACTGCTACACCGTGTCTATTTTCTTATGTGAGGTACTTGCTTGAAGAGGTTGGTATTAACAAGAGTTATATAAATAAAGTTGTGCAGCTGAGCCCTCAAATCCTGGTTCAGTGGATTGATAGTTTGTGGACCACTCATTTTAGTTTTCTTACAAGAGAGTTGGGAACACCCAGAGAGAGTTTGGTGAATATGGTCAGAAAACATCCTCAACTACTGCACTACAGCAGGAGGATGATTTGCTGCCAAGAATTAATTTTCTAAGGTGTATTGGAATGCATAACTCTGACATCTTGAAAGTATTGACTAGCCTCACGCAGGTCACTTTCCTTTATTTCACTTGGTATTTCAATCATTTGCATATCTTTTTTGGGTGCAGAATCATTCATTACTTCATTTCCTTCGATTTAAGGATACTTCTTTAGTTCCTTGTTTATTCACTTTTCTAGGTTTTATTACATTTCCTGTTTTATGTACACAATTCCGTTCACTTGTGGTTGTCTTGCAGAAAGTTGTTGAATTATTCATTCTCCATATTCTTCACGTAGTATTTAGAACACTATTGATTCTGATAACTCCAATAGTAATATATGATGAGACATGCTATTTCTAATATATGATAACTCCAATTCCAATTCAGAACACTATTGATTCTGATAACTCCAATTCTAATATATGATAAGACATGCCAAATGTTTTTTCTGATTGTGGCATATATATACAGCGTGTATATTAAGAGGTTGTGTAGTTGTTATGAGTGGGAGGGAGAGAGCATTCATGTTATCTCGTGTTCTTTATCAATGTTTGATTCGATGTTCAGTTTATTTTGACAATAACTGGAGGGAAATCTGAAGCTGAACTGCCGAAGTATGTGTACTTGATCAACGAGCTTCGGAATGAGGTGCAAATATGGACCAAATATCCTATGTAACTAAGCTTGTCTTTCGACCAGAGAATTCGTCCCTGCCATAGGTTTTTAGTTTCCCTAAAGAAAGTTCCAGGGGGCCATTTTCTCTGAGTTCATTTATTCCATCTGATGAAAGCTTTTGTCACCAGTGGGTAGGAGCTGCCATACATAAATACAAAATTTTCTTCTCAAAGGGTTTGCAAAGAAATGCGAACGTAAGTAATGACGCATTCACTTCAAGTTCGTTACAAGTCATCTTGGTATTGGAAGTGCAGAATGGTCTCCACAACCTAGGCGATTATTTTTTTTGTCGCGACTATTTTTTGTCTCTTCTTGAAAATATAAGGAGCATATACCTAAAACTCAGATGCTTGTGATCTCTACGCGGTAAGCAAGCTAATGGTTTGATGTACTTTTTTCCTAAGAATTTGTGCATATATTCTTTCCTGTTTACATCATGCACAAATGCAGCTTAACTCGAGGTTTACTTCTTGATATGGTGGCAGGTGCAGGTTGAGTTTGTTCTACGGTGGGCATATATACTTTCACTTTCTTTGCGTGAAGCAAGAAGAAGAGTTTTCTTTAACTTAAAGTGATTGGAAAAAGTAAATGTCTCCAAGTTACTGAATATTTATACTTTCAAGGTTTGTTCTTACTCAATGATGACTAGGGAAAAAAAAAAAAAAAAGACAACTCAGTTCTCCGATGGAAATTTATTCAAAGATGCAGCCGAAGGGCAATACCCTAGCTGTGAAACACTGCTAGATGTTCGAATAATTAATAGCAAGATTGCTTACGTCCATGGCTCACATCGAAGAAGAGTATTATTATAGTACATGATGCCTATTTGAGATGTTACGGTAGCCGAATTTTTATATGCTATGTTTGACATCAACGAATTGTTGTTATCATGCATCGTTACTGTAGCTAGAGCAAACCACTGTTACTATCTTGCACTTGGATACAAATGGAAATGATAGAAATTCATTTTTCATGAGCAGAACAGAATTGTTCCTTGATACATCCAGATATAATGTGCAGCTTATCTTTGTCTCCCTCTATGCTTCATTTTATTGTGCAACGCCAATGCTCTGGATTCTGAATGAAAGAAGCATGGTAATGTGCACATAAATCAAAATGATTCTTGGGTCTGCCCTCTCTGATGCCTTTTAGCTTTGATTTGAGGGCATAATTCTGGAGCAAACGTGACGGTATAGGGGGACCACTGTTTTACTGGTATTCTATGAGCAGCCACTTTGTGCATTTATTGCCAAAGGTTAGGTCTGTCTCCTATCCATCCCCCGCCCATACCCCCAATTATTGGGGACTAAATGGGTTATGTTATTGTTGTATGCTTCGTTTGAAAGCTGATTCATTGGAATTAGCTCCCCAGTTATAGAGATTTGAAGTTTTTCCTTTGGGCCAACAGGTTCTTTTAATTAGAGAGAGCAAAGCAAGGGCGATAAAGAGCAAAGGGATACATTTAGAGAATTGTGGATTGTTGATTTTACATAGAGACAAGGTATGGCATATATACAAAGTTTCCTCCTTCATTACTTGCTTTTTATTGCATCTCATGCCAAACAAAGTGTTGATATATCCTGTGATCCCCTCCTTAAAAAGTTGTATGGTGTTGTACTTTCCTGTATCGAAACACCGAAATACCCAATGGGTTCATTGCTTCATCTTGTGGGTTGGTTTCCTTCATGGACAATGACAACCGAAGTGAGCTATATATCTGTAAGTCTGTAACCCAATTACCAAGCGATACAGGAGGCTTATTTACCAAGCGATGCAGAACCGAATGATTTCCATTCATCATCCAAAAAGTATCCAGCAGCATACTGTACAATCCAACTCCTCCTTACCAATAATGTAAACTTTCCGTGACCAGATGCTTGGTAAAATGACTTCATTAGTTCAGTGAGAGCACATCTACCTAACTTGAGATATCCTCAATAGCTTAGTTTGTGGTTAACTGGTTATTCTTTTTCTGTGTTGGCTCCATTTATGTCTTTGTGAATCAAAGACCAAGAAAATACAGGTGAGCAAAAAAAAATATCTTTCCCGTTTTATTTTTCTGATCTTAATTGTCTTTGTTAACTTAGCTTTACTTTATTGTCATATGTTTCTCTGGCAAAATGAGATTTTTACTAATAATGTGCAACCCCCAACCAGTCAAGATCCAAATGGAAAAAACAAGAATTTGATTTTCGCTCTACGTTGTTTGGCAACCCTACAGACACCTGATGCATCTGATCAATAAGAGAGAAGACATGAGAGTATTAGCACAAGAGCTTTGTGATCTTGGTAAATCTTGTGGTGTGGGGGCAGTGTAGCAGAATGTCTCGCTGGATAAAGGAAAATGGAATTTCTTTGGAGGCAAATTACCTGTGGAAGGGTTATAAAGGACTATGGAGGACCCACTATGGGGTACGTACCATCATCCTTGGTTAATGTTTTTGCTTCAGGACTTCACTTGTTTAACACTTGTTTCTCTTGATAAGCTATAATTGCCACATTGATTCAAGTAAAACTAAAAGAAACACACTAATAGGGACAAAATTTCTTATGGAAGGTGAAATTCTTAATGTAAAATTAACCACACTTTTATATTGAATGACCCAACCATTTGTTCTTAGTTTATTCGGTGCTTTGGGTCTCTAGGCATGCCCTCTTTGATTCCTTTTGGTGCTTTTATCTAGGGGCATGGTTCTGCAGCAAAATGTCTCCTCGGTTCTTGGAGGTTTAGGGGAGCCACTGTTTCGGTAGTATTGTGATAGCAACCACTTAGTACATATATTGTCAAAGGTTAGGTTTGTTTCCAATCATCCCCCCATGATTGTGTACTAGATGAGTTTTGTTATTGTTGTTTATTCGATGTTTTCACGTGCTCAAACTGATGTTGAGAAGTCTCTACTTGTAATGAGTGAAAAATGCAAAATGAATTCTGTTCCTGTATCGTGTTTGGTGGAGCTATATATTCCTTTGTGATCTTCCTAATCTTAGCAGTTATCACGTTTAAAAAAATGTTAGCTTATACAGAGAAATTTTGGACACAAATAATAGAATGTATGGTCGATGGCAAACCATACTGTTCTTTTGAACTTTAATCGATAATCAATTACTAGGTGCAGTGATTTTTTCGAAGTTTAATATAAGAAAGTACCTTAAATTGCCATTATGTGGGCTTTAACTGTTCTTATTGTCTCATTATGTTTATCTTTGTTACTAATTCAAGCAGCAATTAGTTTCATTCATGTAATCTCACTTTCATTGTTCACATGCCTTGGTTCAGCAATGGGGGTTTGTCCACACTCACATGTGTTTCACTGCTTGATGATATGGTTTAGATTTGAAAACCAACTGAAATCACAAGCACAACATGCTTTTGTTGAGTTTGTAATGGTAACCACCACATGCTTTGCCTTTCTCTGATTACTTGATGTGTTTAGATGCAATATGAATTCTTCCTTTTTCTATTTCAAGGTCCCCAGGAATTCATGGAAAATGTAAACTGGAGGAGTATGCTTTTACTTAAAAGGATATGGTCTGAATTAGCATTTTGGTAGAAGCAGTAGCCATTGGAAAAGGAAAACAAGACCTGTTTGTGGAAGCTTGGAGGAGGTGCATAGGTGCCTTGGAGTGAAACTTAGGATTTTTTTTCTCCATTTTGCGTGCATATAGAGCTTAAGTTAGACGATGAGTATTTTTGTAAAATGTTATGTATTCATGTTGGCCAAAGTAGCGGATGCCGTATTGTTTATTCTACATGTTTTGGATTTTAAAACTTTCGTTTCAATTGCAATGTGCAACTCAGTGTGAGTTTGAATTATTATTGAACAACTGTTTGCTCTAAGATTGAACTATTATTGAACAACTATTTGCTCTGATGTGACTGGTGACTGAGAAGCTATGACATTAGGCTAGATCGAAAACAAAGGAAACTCTGTCGAATTTTCTAGAAAATAGGATATAGACACGGGATATGGATACTATACAGACACGTGATACAAATACGACACAAACACAAGATACGTATACGATATTGACCTGAGATACGATGGGTTGTTCTGGAATTTTTTTGACAACAGCTCCCCTATTTTCTTGGCTAGCCCGACGTCTCACCATACAGCCAACAACAAGAGCAAACACAATTCATATAATTGGACTCACGTCGAGTCATGCCCAGCCTACTCACAATACATATTCAAACCCCACATCAGGGCCATGCTCATCTCATAATCGAAACAGAAGTATTGAACATGTTCCAAATCCCAACTTTTATTTTATCAGTACAAGTGCTGGTATATATATGAATTCCATATACAACAATCATATTTCAAGGCACATGCCAAAAGTTTTTCCTTCATTTATAAAATTAAACCAATACAGGCATTCGAATTGGGATTCAAACTCCCATAAAAAAATGAAGTTACATCATCAAGTGCTGAATGCACCATCTCATTACCACTGATTCAATTTAGTATTCATTCAAAAAGACCAAGTTGTTACAAGACAACAAAAGAGAAAGGAATGACATGTTCAGTGGAAGTAGTTGCTTCACAAATAACTTCAAGAGGAAGTGCATAAGCATGTATACATCTTCCCACTTCTAGTTCTGCCCCCGTAGGTAATAATTGATGGCGACTTGAACTTATCAAATATTATCCTATCACTGCAATGTTGGATCTTGATCATGAGAATTTCATAGAGCCCAAAACCAGTACCATCTCTGCCAAGAAGAAGGAGCTACTTTCTATAGCTGTGACACAATATCCCAATAGACATAAGGTTTTCTTGGCCCTATATCCAAATTGGAGCACAGATTTATGGTGAGAAGGACTCTGAGGCTGATTTCTAGGATTATCACATTTTTTGGTAAAATATGGGGCCGAAGCCCAAAGTAAAACCTAAACAAGTGAGAGTCTGAAACTAACACAGACTGAATTGCTCTGGGCGGTTGAGTTAGTAACTGAATATCCCACTTTGCATGGATGGCTTCATGAGCTAACTGATTTGCACACTCATTTCCCTCTTGCCCAGCATATCGCACGATACACTCCCATCCTCCAGCAATTAAGGCCAGCACTCTCCCAATTAGGTTGTAGCTAAAATGAGAAGCTATGCGCTCCCTAATCAACTGGATACCATCTTGAGAATCAGAGTCAAAGAATGATCTTTCCAAATCTCTGATCCCACACCACTTGCATTCCCATATAAACAACCCAAATCTCAGCATGTAGAGCGGTAGCATGACCTATACATTGCATGAAACCCATAACCCAAAATCCATTTGCATCTCTAATGAAGCCACCAATTCTAGCCAGCCCCAGGTCTCCTGCCAAAGATCCATCGGTATTGATTTTTTGTTGGGGGAGTCAAGGTTAAAAGAATTGTAGTTTGCACCATGGAGAAGAGGAACTTTAAAGAAGATTACAAAACTAAAAAGTGAAACCCTAACTACTGTCAAGGAAGAACATAAGAACAGGAGAGAGAGAGAGAGAGAGAGAGAGAGAGAGAAGGAACTTCTATTGTTTGTCTTTCTGAAATTTGTGTTTCGTTACAAACTAAGAGCCCTCAAGCCCCTTTTATACAAAGCTACAAACTCAACTACTACTCACGTGCACAGCACATGTTTTTGTTAATGACCTTGACTAATACTCCCCTGCAAACTCAAGGGGGTTTCAAACACCTTGAGTTTGGACCTGAGAAACAAAAATCTGTCAACAGCTAAAGCCTTAGTAAAAATATCAGCTATTTGATTCAATGTGCCAACATGATGAACACGAATCTGTTTACTGAGAACTTTTTCACGAATGAAGTGATAATCCACCTCAACGTGCTTTGTATGAGCATGATAAACAGGATTCGAAGCCAATGCTATAGCCGACTGATTATCACACCAAATCTGATGAGGAGCAGAGGAGACAATACCCAAATCTTGTAACAACTGTTGAACCCAGGTGATATCTGCTGCGGTTTGAGCCAATGACCTGTATTCAGCTTCTGTTGAAGAGCGAGCGACAGTGTGCTGTTTCTTGGCACACCAGGAAACAAGATTAGGACCAAGATACAAACAGAAGCCAGTAGTTGACCTTCTATCTAAATGATCACCTGCCCAATCGGCGTCTGAAAAAGCTTTAAGATACAATGGACCAGGATCAAACAACAAACCATGATGAAGGGTACCTTTAATGTACCTCAAAATTCGTTTAACTGCGACAAAATGGCTCTGTTTTGGTGCATGCATATGTTGACATGCTAAATTCACAGCAAATGATATTTCAGGCCTAGTTAAGGTCAAATACTGCAGTGATCCAACAACAGTTCTGTACCATTGCACATCTGTGAAATCAGAATCAGAATTCATGACAGGAGGTTTGACAGATGAAGGGGAAGGACTTGGTTTACACTCTGCCATCCCTGCTTTGAGCAACAAATCCCTTGCATATTTAGCCTGTGATAGAAGGATACTCTTGCCAGGATACAAAACTTCAATCCCCAAGAAGTAGCTAAGAATCCCAAGGTCCTTCATTACAAATTTAGAACTAAGGTTCTTGATCAACTCTGTTATAAAGTCTTCATTGCTTCCAGTGATAAGAATATCATCAACATAAACTAAGACAAGAGTTATACCCTGATCATTCTTAAGAGTGAACAAAGATGTATCTGCTTGACTGTTGATGAATCCATGTGCTTGAAGAAAACCAGAAAATGTAGAGAACCAAGCTCTTGGAGCTTGTTTCAAGCCATACAAGGCTTTGTTCAACTTACAAACAAAATGAGGATACATTACATTTTTATACCCCAATGGTTGTTTCATGTACACAGCTTCCTCAATATGACCATGTAAGAATGCATTTGACACATCCAATTGTCTGATAGACCATTGATTATGCACAGCAAGACTCAGAACCACTCGCACAGTGGGTTGTTTAATCACAGGACTAAAGGTTTCTGTGTAGTCTAAGCCTTCACTTTGTTGATTACCATTGGCCACTAACCTTGCCTTATACCTAGCTACACTCCCATCAGAATTACGTTTGATCTTGTAGATCCACTGACAACCAATTATATTAGCATTGGCTGGAGGTGATACTAAAGACCAGGTGTCTTGTTTCACTAAGGCAGCATATTCATCTGCCATTGCTTGTTGCCAAGCACTATGTTTAATAGCCTCAGAGAAATTCCTGGGTTCTGATACTGGTAAAGAATTCACAGTGGAAATACTAGTCAAAGCAAAGGGAGCTTTAGGTTTGGAAATCCCATTTTTGGCTCTTGTTGTCATGGGATGAATGTTAACTGAAGTGACAGATGGAACAAGGACAGGTTGAACGACCAAATCAGGAGATAAAGAGGAAGATGCATGATCAGAAGAAGAAACAGAAACTGAAGAGGGTTGAATCACAGGAGAAACATTATCAGAAGTAGATTGTGACTGAGCAGCAGAAACAGGAACTGCAGTAGGTGTGGAAGAAGGAAAAGGAATAGGAATTTGTATATCATCAAAATTGGTCAAAGAAACACTAAATTGAACTGTGTCTGAAGGTGCAGAAGATAAACAAGCAAGTTTGGAATAGGGAAATTCTGTTTCAACAAACTTTACATGCCTTGACACATAGACTCTTTGAGTTTTGGGATCATAGCACTTGTAACCCTTAGTAGCAGGACAATATCCCAAGAAGATACAAGGAGTGGACTTTGGTTCCAATTTGTGTCCTCTATAGGGTTTAAGCCATGGATAACAGGTGCAGCCAAATGATTTCAGAAAATGATAATCAGGATTGTGATTAAACAAAAGACAGTAAGGGATTTGAAATTGTAGAGCTGTATGGGGTAATCTATTAGCAAGATATACAGCAGTAGACAATGCTTCCAACCAAAAAGAAGTAGGCAAATTAGCTTGAAGAAGAAGAGTAATGGTAGTTTCAATTAGATGACGATGTTTTCTCTCCACAACACCATTTTGCTCTGGAGTATGTGGACAAGTAGTTTGATGTATCACACCATGAGAAAGAAAAAGATGCAACAAAAAATGATTCACAAATTCCCCACCATTGTCACTCCTAACAGTTTTAACACTGGTATTGAACTGAGTTGAGACATAGGCTTTGAAGTTGCTAATTGCATATTTAACCTCAGATTTGTAATGAAGAGGAAATAACCAAGAGTATCGTGAAAAGTCATCAACAACAAGAAGATAATATCTGTAACCTTTACGTGAAGGAATGGGGGAAGGTCCCCAAACATCCATGTGAACAAGATCAAAGGTGCAGAACTAGTTGATGTAGACAAAGCAAAAGGTAGTTTATGACTTTTTGCCATGCTACAGCAATTACAGTTGACAGAAAAAGGACAACTTACAGGTAAGTTGTGCTGTTTTATTACAGAGGAGAACAAAGGAAAACTGGGGTGACCAAGCTTATTGTGCCATAGAAATGCTGAAGAGGATGTACTAACAAATGCTGTGGATGAAGCAAGATTAGAATGAGATGCTTTAGAGGAGTTCAGAATTGGGTAAAGACCCCTGTGACATGGCCCCTGATACAGAATTTGAAGAGTGTCCTTGTCCTGTATCACCAGACCATGAGAATCAAACACAAGTAAGCATCTATTATCCTTAGCAAATTGATGGACAGAAAGCAGATTATGAGTGATTTGTGGAGAATGTAGGACATTGGACAAGTAAAATTGTGTAGAAGGAGTAGGAAGGATGCCTTTACCAGTATGTGTAACCTGCAGGTGAGAGCCATTTCCAACCATTACACCTTCATTATGAGAAGCTGGTTGAGCAAGGTCCAGATTCTGAAGACTGTTGGTAATGTGATGTGTAGCTCCACTATCAAAATACCACTGTGGAGCAGTTGTAGGATTTGTGGTTGCCATTTGATGTGTAAACTGAGAGGTTGGCTGCTGTTGAATAGGAACAGCAGGAGAAGATGGATAGTAAGACTGATCAGGCATACCAAAAGTTCCAGTAAAATGAGCTTGAGGAATTGATGCTACTGTATTTGCACTGACAGTAGAACCTGCAACAGGCCTAGAGTTGAACCCAAAATAGCCATTGAAAGGCATAGTCTGATGAAAGTTCAGAGGAATATTCTGAGGATAAGATACATTCTGAGGATAAGGTGTAGATACAGGCATTGGCACATTCTGAGAATAAGAAGAAGGCACACTCTGCTGAAAAACAGGCATTGGCATGCTTGGAGGCATTGGCATGCTTGGAGAAAAACCTGAATGTCCCATTGGTATGCCACCTGAATGTCCCATTGGTATGCCTTGAGAATAAGCAGAATTATTCATCATCCATGGAGTAGTATTACTCATTTGAAACCCCGAAAAACCAACTGAACCACCTGACGATGACTGATTCTGTGCATTTCCTTTGTAAAAACAGAAATCAGTCACATGATTACTTCTGCCACAAATAGCACATGGTTCTCTTGAATATCTGAAACCTCTAGCATTCCTTCCTCTATTACCATTTCTACTAGACTGCTGAAAATATGATTGTTGAGGAAAATATCCCATCTGAGGTTGTGAAGCTTGGAAAGAAGCAGGCATTTGAACATTACTAGGTGACTGAGACTGAACAGTCATTGGACCATTAGAACCATTTGTCTGAGTTTGAAAATTTTGATATGTATGTGGTCCAGGATTAAGGTTTTCATGCGTTGCAACCAATGCTGTAGTAATATCAGATTTGGAAGATGATTCTTGAAGCAATTGAAGGTCTTCACTATTTAGTAGATTAACAACATCATCAAAGGAAATATTAGAACCTCTTGTCCGTACTGCGGTTTTAAAACTGTTGAACACTTTAGGTAACCCTCGCAGTAGATAAAAAATAAGATCTCCATCACTCAAAGGACTTCCAGCAGCCTCCAATTTCTGTGCATACTCTTTAAGATCTTCATCACTCAAAGGAACTTCTATTGTTTGTCTTTCTGAAATTTGTGTTTCGTTACAAACTAAGAGCGCTCAAGCCCCTTTTATACAAAGCTACAAACTCAACTACTACTCACGTGCACAGCACATGTTTTTGTTAATGACCTTGACTAATAAACTTGTTAGGCAAATCCACCTAATCAATATCCATCATAATAGTCTCTAGAGGGTCGGACAGAATTAAAAAAAATTTAGGGCCATGATTCCTCTCAAACATGCAAAACCAAATACTTGCAATAGTGGCCATAAAAATTGAGCTCCAGTTCATCTCATTAGAGTGGCCCCACACACATTTAGCAAGATTTTGATCAATCCACTAATGTAGAGGCAAATGAAAGAAACGATGATCATACTGAGGTTGCACTCACCGCCAAATGTCGCTGGCTAGGCTGCAATCTCTTATGGCGTGTAAGGTAGTTTCCAGACCAAGAGAACAAACCGGACATGTCGGATCCACCACAATATTACGATTGAGCTTCAAATGATTTGTTAGTACCCGATAATTTCGAGTCCACCACATCAAGAACTTCCATTTAGGGATACCCTTTGTTTTTGGCAACCTTTTCCAGTTCTTTTGTTCTATCTCATCAATTTGCATATTATCAACAAGTTATAACTGGATTGAACCATAAAGTGCCCGTGGGAGCAAGGAGCCCATACTTTTCTATCAATGTTTTGGTCCGATGGTACCATGGGTACCAAATTTTGCATATCCATTGGTCTTTCATGGTACCAAAATAATGTCTCCGTTAATTGTCTATACTGTGCATATTCCTTGAACGTGTCATCCCATGCCATAGGATCCGGTTGTGGCATTTTATCAAACATCATCCCTACAAACCTAACACCATCAACTTTAGCAAAAGCAATCACCATTTGAGTCGGCCAATATATGTCAGCAAGTTCATCAAACACCTTGAATACACAATCCCAATGAAACAATAAGACATGTAATTCATACCACTTTCAACGCACGTGGCACTTTCAAGAATTGAAACACGAGAGAACAAGCTCAAAGAATTATTGGAGCCAAAAAATAAGAGTTCTGCTTCAAGAATTATTCCACCTGGATCCCAAATACCGGTCAGTGTTGCCTTGCAACTCCAGAAAGAAGGTATATATTGACTGAATAACTTGGATCCTGAATCTTGATCGCTTCCTTTGACATACACAATGTTCCTGATTCTTGATTTTCCGGCGTCGTTCCCATGTCTTCCTGTTAGCAAACTTCCGATCGGAGCACTACACGGCAGTGTAGAGTGGTGGCTGTTTGGGAGTGACTGGTTCTTCAAGAACACAACCTTCACCGAGCACCCTTTGCAATCTGCCCAGTTTCTGGATTCTACCTCTGTAATTTGTCCGCACTCCGCTTGCAAATCTTCATTTGCACCACGATTTTCCATCTCCGCTTCTTTGCAATCCATTTCTTCGATTGGCAATTCAAAACACTTAACATTTCCACCAGACTTGAGATTATTTCCCGGTGGAGGTGGGAATCGCCCCTCCCTCTCTCTCTCTCTCTCTCTCTCTCTCTCTGAATCTCTGTATTGTCTCTGAATCTCTGCCTGTTCTATGCGAGGAACGCCGTTAATGGAACATTGTTTGGGGTTCTGATTCTGTGAAACCGAACTCATTTTAAGAATAAAAAATCCGTCAAGATCAATTACTGATTCTTACGCAAATTATATGAAACTTTTACATGATTTATATTCTAACTAATTTTAAAAAATGAATGTTTTGGATCAATGAAATATGATTGAGATATATAGAAATTGACCTTGGAAGAAACTAAAAAAAACTACGCCGTTTCGAGGTCTAGAATTGAGATGAAAGAGTCTTATAATTTCGATTCAGTGTAACTGAACCTATGTTAAGAAACAAAAAAAATTGCGATTAAATACTAATATAAATACATTAAAAATTATTTATTTTTTTGGATATATATTATGACAATATATACAAGATTAACGTATCAGATCAATAAAATACGGCTAATATTAGGTAGAAAGTCCCAAAGGAATCTAAGAATACAATTATCCATCGAAACGCCGTCGTTTTATAGGACATGACACAGGTTGAACCTGTGTCATGACGTGGAAAATGTTTTTTATTTTAATTTCCCCCAAAATCAGTTGCAGAGAAGTCGTGTATAGACATATGAACGGTGCTAGGGTACAATCTTTTTGCACCGAAAATGCACACCACGGCTTTAGGGATCCGCTTTTGGGTCCCATATTAGTGATCCAAACCGTTCATTATTCTTAAAAACAAATTTTGAGGGGGCCTGTCAAAAATCAGCTCAATCTGACGGTTAGAAGTGCTTAAATCAAAGTCTCACTGTTTCAAACCAAAGAAACGATGAAACTTTGGTTCAAGTACTTCAAACCGTCAGATTGAGCTGACTTTGGTGTGCCCTCTCGGAATTTTTTTTTAAGAATAATGAACGGTTCGGATCACTTATGTGGGACCCAAAAACGGGTCCCCAAAGCTGTGGTGTGCATTTTCGGTGCAAAAGGGTTGTACCCCAGGTTTTTCGTAGACATATATAGTCACTGCAAGTAATCAGACGTCCATCGGCGTGGACGAGAAACCCCAACCCATTGTCACTCTCACTCTTCTCACTCCGCCGCCGTCGATCGAACTCAGCTTCTCCACTACGCCGACTTGGGTTTCTCTCATTACTTGCTGTCGTCGTTCACCGCACCACCAATGAGGTAACCCACTCTTTCTTTTAATCTTTTTTCTAAATGATTTGATGTCAGTGTTTCTAGTCTTGCAGTTTCAACAAAAACTTGAAGGGTTGTAATTTATCAAGACAGAGCATATCTAATTTATTTTGTTAGTTTTGTTTCGCCAAGGAAGTAAATTCTTAGAACAATTGGTTCCACAAAGCCTATAATTTGTTTAGACTGTGCGGAAAAAGAGAGTAAGAGGCATACTTGAGAAGTAATCGGAGTCAGCGTTAAATTGACCCCATCTCTCTCCTAAACAAGTCTGCTTCTCTCTCTCTCTCTCTCTCTCTCTCTCTCTCTCTCTCTCTTTGAGAGATGTTGCCTCCATACTTTAATTTCGAAATTAGCTTACATGTTTTCATTAGATTAGGCAGGAGAATGTTCCGCTTCCCATTAAAAAAATTCCCAAAAGATTCGAGGGAATGGTGTTGATTCTCATGTTTGACAATATCTGACACTATATTGTTGAATTCTCTATGTTAATAATGGCTTAATTTAACATGTTGATAAATGGTCGCATTCTCCATTAGTTGCTGTTGAAATTGTGTTGTCAGCCGATCACTGTATACATATCAGAGCATGAGGTATTTTTGTTGTCAAACAACTCATTCACTTTGATATCTTTAAATCAGCACAAGTTTCAGAAATAGATTGGTTTGAGCTGAATTTTTGTCGAGTCTGAGCTTTTGTTGAGTTCCGTTTCTTGATGCGACTACTAGGTGTCAGCTTCTTTGAGTTGCATACTATGTCATGATAAAAACTTTCCTTAATTGGTTGACATATACATTTTCATACAAGTGTATCCAGTTGGTAATAAATCAATGATTGGTTTGAGCACAGGTATTGAGAATAGCATAGTACATGTCTGGAGAATGTTTATAAGTCGGGATCACACTATAGCCCATTTGGATTGTGGCCACAAGGGTGAGAGAAGAAAAAAAAAAGTAGAGTTCTTCAATTATTTGGATAACTAAATGAGCTGAAAATAATGAGAAAATGTGAGAAGTAAAGAAAAGAGATGAATCTTTAGTGGTCCATTTGTAATTCTCACCAAATCTCAGCACTTTTGGTGAGATTTGGTGTGAGACACAAATCTTTCTTTCACTCCCTTTCTCACAATCCAAAGGGTCTCTTAAGGTAAAATAAGTGAAGGGGCCATGGATAGCATTGGAAGAATAATCTTTTGACTATGTCGAGATAGATGACTTAACAGGTTGCTCGCAAGTTTTGCCTATTCATTCTTGTTTTTGAAGATTCTTTCCTTAACGTTTTGTGTTTCGTGCTTCTGTTTACGTTTCAACATAATAATCTGTTTTTTCTACCAAATTGCAGCATCCAAGAGGGGGATTGGGGTTCGGTTTATTCCTATTGCTGAATATGGAGTTGAGTTCATCAAGAGTTCAAGAAAGGGGGGAAAAAAAACAAAGTGGTGAGACTCTTGTACAGCGGGAAGAACCACTATTACCTATATTTCAACATTGTATTACATATGTCGTTTAGTGTTTGTACAAACTACACAACTTGCTGTAGTAGAAGGATGAGAATTCTCCATTGCACAGCAAATTTGGTTGTGCATGAATGAGAAAAGCTACATTTTAAAGCAAGTTAATTGTGCATGAATAGCTGCTTTGTGCATATATTGTCGAAGGTTAAGTCTGTCTCCCATCGATTGGGGATTACATAGGTACTGTCATGTTTGTTGTGTTGTTTAATTGTGCATGAATGAGAAAAAACTCGTCTAAAAAATAAAACCTATACTTAAAGCGGTTGGGGCTGGCAGCTCTTTGTTGTGGCACTTTGCCTTGCAGCCAAAAGCGGTTAGGTTTCTTCTGCATTCCAAATTAAAGGTGTACTACTACTTCATTTTCTTCGTCTCCTCCTTTGATTACGATTTACGCAGCAATTTACTATTGAAACGACAATGTATAAAAGCGGTTGAGATTTCCTCCTTGTTGTCTTCTCCTCCATTTCCGTTGTTGCGGTTCCTGTGTGTGTGTGGGTGTGTTGTTGTTGCCTTTTGGCGGACTAATTAGCAAAATTCTATGCCCATTGGTTGATTCTTTTTTGTCGTAGCCAATTTTCTTTTGTTGTGTGACAGCTAATTTGTTTGTCAAATGCTTTTTGTTCAGTTTTGCCTGATCTCAAACTGGATTTACATGTGAAATTGGTTCCAAACTGAATAAAGACAACAAATAAAGTTTTACTTGTGCATGTACATATGTCTTATATCTATATATTCTACAGAAAAATAGCCTAAATTTCAAGATTGATCGTGAAATTTAATAAGTTTTTGAAAAGATGGTACATTAAGATATCAAATTGGAATAAGTTATCTTATTTTATTATTCTAAAAAGTAAACGAGCCTATCGAGGTGAGCCTTACCGTGTTCAAGCTTGTTTGTTAAATTTTTTAATGAACTTGAGCTCAAGTTCAGCCTCAATAAAAACTTAACGAACCGAGTTCGAACGAATTCTTCTTAAGCCAAACCAGCCAAGCTCACAAACCGCTTCGTTCATTTGCAGCCCTACGTACAATTGTGCATTGTTGAAATAGACGGCCGATACAGAGTCCCCTTTCCGTGACAAAATAATAGAGCCAAAAATAAATTGAGTACACAAACAAATGAAAGGACTGCAAAAGACTTCACTATAGACGAAGAATTAAAAACAAAATGTTGTGCCAGTAAAATTAAAAACAAAACAAAAGTACGCTTGATAGAGAGTCAGTAAAACAAAATAATCAATGCTGTGCCATTGCCTCCTATGTCTGATAGAGAAAAAAAGTTCACAAAGGTATTTAATTGGTCCCCTGGTGCAAAGCCTAAGTACAAAGGTGATCCTCTATACAACCCTAATGAATCAATATTAAAAACAGGAATTGCCGAAAAGATACAAATACAATCCAGGTCTTATCATTCTGATGAGTGAGTCTCATAAGGAAACTATTTCAGTTCCTTCTCTTTTGATTGAAGGACAAGTGCAGAAAATAACTAGGAAGTTTCATCAAGGCGGTATATTGTGATTTCCTGCTGCTTAAAGTACCGCCGGTCCTCTTCATCGACAAGGACAAGGTTCAAGTAATACTTCACACTGAATTTGTTGTTTATATTGCGATGTGTAGGTGTCAGTTCATATGGGCTAAGGAATAGTCTGATTGGAATTGATTCACCTGTTAAAGTAAGCACACGTTTTCATCACTATTAGAACAACCATTAAAAAGCACGTGAAACCTAAATGAGGATAATGGAGTACCTCTAACTGGAGCACCATCCATCAGCTCAAACTTGGCAAGTGTCTCTGTCTCAACATGGGTGTTGGCCCCTGACCCTGTTGATTCTCGACGCCTGATCTCAACGTCCATATTTTTAAGCTTGATTCTAACCATAAGGAAATATATCTTGCCTATGATTACATCTTTCAGATGATACCTGAAAAACAAAATAACAAATCAGCCTAGGTATAGTTCCCTTCTCTTCTATTCTTCTTACAAACAGAGAACAACTAAACTCTGTTGGACACCATGATGGGTAGTTTGGTTGGTTCAACTGGTTTCACCGTTTCAGCTTATGGCACCTTTTGCTTTTTCATGCTTCACTTGTTGAATCCGGGAAGATATGCATAACCAAACAAAAATCATAAAGTTGCTGATCCTACTCAAGACAATTTTCATTCCTGCTTACTTGCTTTTATTGTACTCAAACTCAATGTGGAGACAATCTTCAATTCCAACTTCCATCTGCAAGGTAGAACGGTAACAGATTTAGGTGGGAGTAGCAGTTGGAAGTAAGGTTTAGCAACAATCCCTAATAAACATGAAAAATTGCACAACACACCCAAGATAGATTCATTTTAGTTTTTTTCCAGAGGGGCATGATTAACCATGTAGGCCAACATTTGAACCTACGCTGGTGGAAAGGTACAATATGATCTAGACATGTGGCAGTCAGCTAAAATAACCCACTGACAACTGGTAAAAGTAACATGTACCAATCAATGATATTGCTACAAACGTTCTTCCCTTCTAAAAAAAGGTATGTACCTGCAAATTCCATGCGAATAAATGTAAAAGATTCGAACTGCCACACTAACCTTGATACTAGTGTTTATTGGTGGGGGCGGACTGTAATTGCGAACCTGATTCATAAAAATTTAAACAAATTGGTCAGAACCATTACATCCTACTTGGTAATATGCATGGCACATGTATTTCTAATTTCAATTTTAGGAGATGAACTTAATGGAGACAAGTTGAAGAGGCAACTAGTCTAGGTACATACTACTTCTTGTGCTTTTGGATAAGTTCAAGATCCAAGTGTGCATGCCTGTAAGTGTTTTTTTTTTTTGTGTGTGTGTGTGTGTGTGTGTGTGTGTGTGTGAGTGAGAGAGAGAGAGAGAGAGAGAGAGAAGATTACAGCAAAATCTTGGTACTCCACAATGCTGCCGGCATAGCCACGATTGATCGTGACTTTCAAGACATATCTGTAAAAAGCAAAATTCAAGAAAAGTTTGATCAAAGTTTTAGAAACCCCATTACTATACTGGAATTATCAGTCTAAAGAATGGATAGCTGACAATACGATTGAAACTCGACAGTTTTTCATTTCCACTTTATATTGTTCAATAATCATCAATCAACAGAATAGCAAAAATGACCCTTATCTGATGCCAAAATAGTAGTGACAATAATATTTCGAAGTTGATAAAAGTTCAACATTGGAATCTTTTAGCAGCATATTCTCCGTCCATTTTGCATAAAAGTGAGAGAGCGTTGGAAGTGGGATAGAGCTCATCCATTTCACAGACAGGCAAGCTGCATGGATGAACCAGCCGAAATCGCCACTCCACTTCCTCTCTTTCATACACTATGCTGGATGAATCTTAATGCCTTGGGTGTGTGTGATCCTATGTCTGTGGGGTTAGGAAGCAGGGATGTTATTGTAGAATTTCGCACTGCATGGACCATTCACTCCATCAGCCCTTACTCTGGGTTGCGCTAGTCGCAAGTCGTCATCTCTGGGCTTGTGGACTTCTCACCGCCCATGGACGTGCTGTAGCCCCGGCCCAAATCTCCCATTTAGAATGTCCAAGTAGATTGCCTGCATACCAGAGGTTGCTCCCCTTAAATGCCACTGGGATGGCGTGTGGACCAGAACCCCTCTCACAAGCTTGCCACATGTCACCCACTCATAGGTGCCCCATGCCATTTTTCATTGGGCAGTCAAACTTATGAGACTGGTCAACAACTGACCGTTGACCTCCCCATACCTAGAATGATCGAGAGTTGAGATGCCGAAGCTTCATAATCTATACTCTCTGGAAGTTGCACTTCCATAGCCTTTCGGTTGATTTCTTCTTTGCATTTTCTTGGCTTCCTAAATCCATTCTTGTTCTTTCTTTATCCATTCCTATTCTTCCTTGATCCATTCTTGTTCTTTGTTGATTTTCATTGCATTTCCCCCCTACAGAAACTTATCCAGCTAGTCAAAATCCCAACATCCTTTGTAATTCTAACACTCTTTCCCATTTTTCAAGGCGACGACAATACTGGTTTCCATACCAGCTTTAGCTTTGGACTTTAGAATGTTTAGCTTCACTCTCCAGCTCAGTTTTCAAGATACGTAGGAGGAAATGGAGTAGACTGAAATGAGAACACAGAGGGTGAAAAATTATCAACCTTCACTCTCCAGCTCAGTTTTCAAGATACAAAGAAGGAAATGGAGTCGACTGAAATGAGAACACAGAGGGTGAAAAATTAACAGCAGTCGTTAACATTCTAAAGTCCAAAGCTAAAGCTGGTAGGAAAGGTTGTATTGTCTAAGCCTTGGAAAATTGGAAAGAGAAATAGAAGCATATTACAGAGGCATGTTGGGATTTTGAAAAGTTGGATAAGTTTCTATATGGGGAAGATGCACTGAAGATCATAAAAGAACAAGAACGAATTGAGGTCAACGGTCAATTATTTGACCAGACTATTATGTTTGACTGCCCAATCAAAAGATGGCACGAGGCACACAGAAGGTGTGTGGCCCAATCGTCATCCCTGTGGCATTTAAGAAGCACAACCCCAGGTATGCAGCAATCTACTTGGGCATCCCAAATGGGAGATTTGAGTCCATAAGACCAGAAAGGAGGACGCTTGGACTAAGAATTAATTTATATTCAAAGACAATATTTTAACTCTTTTAAAAGATCACAATTGAAAAAATTAATTCTTTTGAAGATTTTTACAAAATTATGTATGCGAATATGCTATTTTTTTTTTATGCAAATGTCAACAAAAAATCTTAAAAAGGTCAAACAGTCGTATAAACCCAGAGAAAGGGAAAATGGCACGAATGGCCCATGCGACGTGTAATTCATTGCTCAAACATTCGTGTAGGTTCCGGTGACAAGGCAAGACCCGAGGGGCCCTCTGAGGCTTGGTGGCAGTATTGGCATGAGTGGGCTAGTCTTGACCTTGCCCACACGAGAATGGGAGGGGGATCCAATGGCTTGGTGGATTCAAAAGAAGAGGGGTAGCCATGTAAGAGTGCTGGAGAGACCATCGGGGGGGAGATCAATTTCGTTGTTTGGATCCCAGCCGACCCCAAGCCCGGATAAAGGAGGAGGGTTATGCATTAGGTAGCTGACAGCCAACACATTAAAAAAACCCGTCAGAACCTTGTGACATGAACCTTAATTATACAACAAGACATGCTAGGGCGTTCCCTTTAAGCGACTCGTTGTGCCTGCCTTCGGGTGCTTTGAAAAATGGGCAAGGGGTGCCACATCGGCGCCCGGGTGTGGTGATAAGTGAGCAAGGGTTCCCACGCGTGCCTGGACGAGCGCGGGTAAAGAAGCTAGCCCAGGATTATAGGATCCGCTTAGCAACTTGGAATATAGGGACTTTAACGGGTAAGACTAGGGAGCTAGTTGATACCATGATTAGGAGGAGAATTACTATAGCTTGCCTTCAGGAGACTAAGTGGGTAGGGGAGAAGGCTAGAGAGATAGAAGACACAGGGTATAAGCTTTATTATACGGGTAAGGATAGCCATAAAAATGGGGTAGACATCATAGGAGATAAGCACCTTTAAGGACTCGGTAGTCACAGTCACGAGGAAAGGCGATAGGATTATTTTAGTTAAGATTGTGATTGGAGAGAGCATAGTGAATATTATTAGTGCTTATGCGCCCCAAGTAGGCTTGGATGATCTCACTAAAGAGCAATTTTGGGAACAGATGGATGATGTGGTTCAAGAGATACCTTGTGGAGAGAAGCTTTTTATAGGAGGAGATTTCAATGGTCATGTGGGAGTGCAGAGGCAAGGGTATGAGAAGGTACATGGTGGAGTTGGATTTGGTGACCTAAATGAAGGTGGTAGGAGGATTTCGGATTTTGCGGTAGCTGGCGACCTTATAGTTGGGAATACTCTCTATAAGAAGCGTGAGGAACATTTAATTACCTTTAAGAGCGGGGCCAATAGAAGCCAGATCGACTACTTCCTTGTTAGAGGCGCAGATTACTTGTTATGTAAGGATTGTAAGGTCATTCCTGGAGAGTGCCTAGTGGCACAACATAGACTTTTGGTGTTAGATATTGGTCTCAAGGGGAATAGTAGGCCGAGAAAAGAAACTAGAAGCCCACGGACTAGATGGTGGTTCTTAAAAAGAGAGAAACTAGAGGTGTTCAAGGAGTGTATGGGCCAAGAGATGGAGTGGGGAGGAGAAGGTGATAGTGATAGTATGTGGAATACAATGGCTGACGGGATTAGAAGAATATCAAAAGAAGTTCTTGGGGAGTCGAAGGGGAAAGGTCCAAGCTCTAAAGAGACATGGTGGTGGAATGACGAGGTTCAAACCATAGTAAAAGCCAAGAAGAATTGCTTTAAAAAGTGGCAAAAGGACCGGAATGTGGACAATTTTCAAAGGTACAAACACGCTAATAGGGAAGCTAAGAAGGCCGTTAGTGAGGCTAAGTTGAGAGCCTACGATGATTTTTATGCTAGACTTGATAGTAAGGATGGAGAAAAGAATATATATAAACTCGCCAAACTAAGAGAAATGAAAGCTAGAGATTTCTCTCAAGTTAAGTGTATAAAAGGTAGTGATTCGGAGGTATTGGTGAAAGATGAGGAGATCAAGGATAGATGGAAGATGTATTTCGAGAAGTTGTTAAATGAGAAACATGAAGGAACCTTTGGTGAGGAGGAAGTTGTTGTCCCTAGCGAGAAAATAGAATACGAGTTCTATCGGAGGATACAAAAGTTCGAAGTGGCCAAGGCTTTGACGAGGATGAAACCAGGTAAGGCCTTAGGACCTAATGGCATCCCCATTGAAGTATGGAGAAGCCTAGGTGACTTGGGGGTGACTTGGTTGACAAAATTGTTCAACAAGATTATTATTTTATCTAGGAGGATGCCTAACGAATGGAGGAGGAGCACCTTAGTACCTATCTACAAGAATAAAGGGGATATTCAAAGTTGCAACAACTATAGAGGTATTAAGTTGATGAGTCATACGATGAAGTTGTGGGAAAGAGTTATTGAGCATCGATTGAGGATGGTGACTACGGTGTCGGAGAAACAGTTTGGGTTCATGCCTGGGAGATCAACTATGGAAGCTATTTACCTACTAAGGAGATTGGTAGAAAGACACAGATCAACGAAGAAGGATGTCCATATGATTTTTATAGACCTGGAAAAGGGTTATGATAGGGTGCCTAGAGACATTATATGGTGGGTTCTGGAGAGGAAGGGAGTGACCAGAAGCTATATTGACGTGGTCAGAGACATGTATGAAGGTGCAGTCACTGCCATTAGATCACCAGCAGGAGAAACGAGTGAATTTCCCATCATAGTAGGATTGCACCAAGGGTTAGCCTTGAGCCCGTACCTTTTCGCATTAGTTATGGATGAATTGATTAGGCATATTCAGGAGGATATCCCGTGGTGTATGTTGTTTGCAGATGATATTGTCCTTGTAGATGAAACGGCTAGTGGTGTTAATACTAAATTAGAAATTTGGCGAGAAGCATTAGAGTCTAAGGGATTTCAGATAAGTAGGAGTAAAACTGAGTATATGGTCTACAAGTTTAGTGATACCAGAAGTAAGTATGAGGAAAGAGTGATGATCCAAGATCAGGAGATACCAACGAGGGACCATTTTAGGTATTTAGGCTCTATTATTAGCCAAGATGGAGAGATTGCAGATGATGTGACGCATAGGATCCAAGTGGGGTGGCTTAAGTGGAGAAGCGTCACTGGTGTACTGTGTGACAAGAGGGTACCAACAAAATTGAAAGGAAAATTTTATAGAACTGCCATAAGACCAGCGATGCTTTACAGGACAGAATGTTGGCCTATTAAGAAACAACAAGTGAATAAGATAAGTGTAGCGGAAATGAGAATGTTGATGTGGATGTGTGGTAAGACTAGACGTGATAGGATTAGAAATGAAACAATTCGCGAGATGGTGGGTGTAGCACCTATAGAGGAGAAGTTAAGGGAAAATAGATTAAGGTGGTTTAGGCATGTCTATCGTAGGCCAGCGGATGCAGTAGTTAAGAGAGTGGATAGGATAGCTTTGGGTAGAAACGCACAAGGGAGGGGAAGACCCAAATTGACTTTAGATGCGGTAGTACGCAAAGATCTAAGTATACTGGGTTTAAGCGATGAAGTAGCATTTGACAGAGCTCAATGGAGAAAAATGATTCATGTAGCCAACCCCAATTGATTGGGACATAAGGCTTGGTTTGGTTTGGTGTTGTTAGGAAAAAAGAACGAAAACATTCAGCACTCCTACAGACAGAAACTGGGTATAATGATAATTCTACAATTTGAAATTGACAAGTACCCGAGCGGCCTGGCGGTACGGAAGGGACACATGTCTAGAGATTATTGGCCACCAGATGCCAGACTACAGGGATTTTACAGTGACAAGAATTCAGAGAGGGAAATTTAATAAACACTTGATCAGGAAGAAAACATTATCTCTAGGGTTATGCCTCCAACTAGGTTATGATTCAAATTGAAAATTGAAAATACCATGAGGCATATAGTTGCATAGAAAAAATATCTAAAAACTTGATGTTTCAACAATATTTTAACTAGCACACATAGGACAAAGCAATTATTAAACAGCAGCATGTAGCAATCGTGAAAAATTATGCAATAGAAAGCAGTTGATTAATTTAGAGTAAAGAGGTCTATAAGGAAGGAAAGATCTTAATAAGCAAATAATAGGAAGTTGTAGTGCTGATTATGAATGGACCAACTAGAGAGCCAACAAAGGAGACCTCGTGACTAGATGACTATCTTACCTGAGTCGCACATTCACCCCGTTATAAGTCTCGTATGGCATCTCAACCGTAGAAAATTCAAAGGGATATGTCTTCCTTTCGTAAATTTCACCGGGAACATCCAGTTCACGAACTATATAAAATAAACCAAAGGATGAGCATGAGGAATGTGAAGCAATCACTTTAGAATAACATAAGTACGTCATTTTAGTTAAGAAAAACCCTCTTATACATTGCAGAATTGTTAATAGAACATAAGTTAATATTACATAGCAATGCCAATGAGGTTGAAGGTTTACTTAAAGCAGGTGGGATGAAAAATACCAAAGGTGAAGAGATCAAAATACTAAAACACTCACCAAGGGAAGTAAAGTCATAGAAGTTGCCTCTGTCAAAATACATTTCTGCAAAAGCCAAAAAATTAAAAAGAATGTGTAATCCTCTTATTGTGACTCAGAAAATCAACAAAAAGATGCAGTCAAAAGAATTAAAAAGAAAAAAAAAGAAGTTGAAACAACTTCCTTTACATAAGGTCCTGCCTCGAGTGTTTACAACTTACCAGATAGATTTGTCTACTGCCCAAATTGGAAAGCATTGAAGAGGAAAGGAAAACAAGTCCAAGGAGGAGTGCAGTTTCATTGTTGTGGGAGGGAGAGGAAAAAAATATATATGGTAAAATCTCAGACAATCATCTAAGTCACCACATTTCTAGAAATATGAAATTCCAGAGGCAGCACAACTGAACAACTATCCTCATGGTGTTAAGAAACTACAAGCTTAATAGAATCATCGATGTTGTAACCTTAGAACTATGATAACTGTACTTCATCTCAAGTACTGTACCTCTGTCTTTTACCCTTGTCTTCTTATTGAAAAAACAGAAGAACTTAAATGTGAAGGCCTAATATGGGGGAAATATAGGCTACAAAAGAAGAGCCCTTGGCATTCTCCATAATGCAATTCCCCATGATCCTTTTGCAGGTCATGTCTATGCCAAAAGCTTCAATTAAAGCTCACCTATCTGACCAAGGAGCTCAATTTTAATGCCATTATGTTCAACCTTCTTCCCTTGAACTGGTTCAACAGAGATCTGAAAATGACATCATAATGCAATGTAGTCAAATTCAGGTTTTTGAGGTTTTGAAAAACTAGAAATTTAGAAATGCAATCAAATTATTGCCATACTGCTTGCTGAATACCTTCCCGGCAATGTTTTCTTGACTTTGAAAGAGTGGGACCATTAAGGTTTGACCATTTTCCTTCTTCATTGGGACCTATACAGACCCATGCACAAGTAATCATATGATATTGATGACATTTACCATATTGTCTGCTGATTGAAGGAAACACCAAAAGTTTACTATAACTGAAACTGAAATCCGAACTTAGAGACTGAACCAGTGAGGTAAGAATTGCCAAAAAATAATAATTATGCAATAGATAAAAGCCATCAGAAAGCCATGAATTCTAATTGGAAGAATAAATAGTCTTGTAAACCAACAAGTGTCCCATTTATAAAAGAAATTGTCCTTCAAGAACAGGGGTTCTATTCTCTCATTGATCTGTGAGCAAATATATTAGCCATCATGCAGGACTCCAAACCACCAAATGAGAACAATCAGATCCCAATTATTCACTAAGGTCCCATATCAGGGACAGTTCTGTATCATGAGGCTAAATTGAACAAATGGCAACTTGCAGTTTTAGAATTCCCTAGAGCATGCTACTTTCTCAGCAATCGCACGGATTTATTACTTCTTCGGTGGATGACGAGTGAGATTTTGTTCACCCTCCTTAAAAGACCAAAAAGTGTATTGCTAGAGTGGGTACTACACCATTTCAACCAATAAGAGAGGATTTTGTTCACCTCTCTGTTAAGGAGGGTGACCAAAATTGCACTCGTGGATGACAGTTTTATAACTGGTTCTCTTTTAGAGTAAGATCACAGGAGAAAATGAGAAAGCATGGTATACCTTCTTTCGAGTTTTTTCATCAGAAAATGTGATTGAAATGTTACCGGCAGGCTTGAAAGCTCCGATGAGAAAATTCTGGAAGATATATGCAAAATTATTTCGGAATAAGTTAGATTATAATTTTAACGCTATCAACCCTATTAAACAACTACTGAAACACGCCCATCTTACCATCCTGTTCTGGATCAACCACCAATTCAAAAACCTCTTCTAGAACACCTGCAAAAGTCAAAGGCAAAACTTTCAAGGTCATAATAAATGATTCAAATAGATTCCTCCTTTAGCTGTAAAGCATCATAATATGTGGTACATGCCTCTTCCCTATGATTTTCGCTGACAATTCGGAGAACAACTAAACTTGGATATTTGGCTCATCCTATGATAAGGCATATACTATTGGGAATGGTCAAGAAACTTTCTTGTGGCTAGACAATTGGCATACCCTTGTTCCTGTAAACCAGATACGAGGGGATAATATCGTGGCTGATTTGGGAAATGGGAATATCCTTATCTACAGAAACGGCAGATGCAGTTAATGAAGGGACTTGGAGGTGGCCAAGGCAGCGGAGTAGAACTACCCAGCAACTAATTGCATCTTCTCCTGAGACTCTTCAAGCTTGTGTGATAGGCCTGCTGTGGTGAGTAGGTTCATACTTCCAGTGGGAATTATACTACAAAACCTGCTTGGAATGGCTATGGAGTGATACAAGTTTGGAACAAAGTGCAATGGTATAACCGTATAAGGTTATGTGGTTCAAGGAAAATGTTCCCAAATGGGCGTTTATTTAGTGGCTTTGTTTTCGAAAAGGCATCCTACTAAAGAACCACAATATCATCCTTTTTGGCAGGTATTTCTCTAGCTTCATTGGAACAATTCATGGAGGAAGAATCAGCTTTCTAGGATGGACAACGAATTACTATGATTGATGGGCTGTTACTGGTTTCAGCAGTGACTCTTTCAGAAACTCGGACCAAAAAGTCTACAGCTGCAGCAATCTACCACTTTTGTTTGGAGAGAAAAGGCAAGGGCATTCAACCATACGGCTTTGATCCTAAAACAGTTCTCAGGTGCATTTGAAAAGAAATTGGGAATAATAAGTTGAATTCTTGGAAAATGGTGGACAATACCCAACGAAAAAACTCCAATTGGAGAGCTTGCGTCCTGTTGTTCGTTGATGCTCTTTAGTATCCTTGTTTTGTGAGGTTGCTAGACTGTTGAAGTGTTTGTTTGCATTTCCCCTTAGTAAGAGGATTTTTCGTTCGCGTAAACAGGGGTATGCCTGGTCCTATGTTAGCTTACGATGCAATGAAATCATAACTTAACAAAATAACTCAAGTTCAGAGCAATAGAAACAGCTAAAAATGCCAGTTTACGTAAGAATTGACCAGATATTCTTCAAACAGAAGCCAAGAAAACCACCTTCGAGGCCGCCAAAAATATGCTAAAAACGAGGGGTCCCTAATGTACAATATTCCTACATCTTTGTTGTATTGATTCACTGCTGGTGTGGATCGGACATACCCTCAGTCCAAAAGGTGTAGTATTTACTAGACCCCAAACAAAATTGTGTTTAATCATGCAAATTACCCATTAAACAACAAACAGATCGACGACAGACAGAGAGCGAGGAAGAAGGGCACAGCGAGAGAGAGAGAGAGAGAGAGAGAGAGAGAGAGAGAGAGCTGTACCTGTTCGATATAAGATTTGAGCCGGGTCTGATCTGATTGAATTGACATGGGAGGGAACAAATATAAGGATATAAATCCCGACAATAACATGGATCCGTGGCACATATTTACCCAGAGTAGGAGCACTACTCACGCGAATACGCTAAAGAAATACTGTACTACTTTACAACAACGTGCTTGGTGCTCCAGAAATATTGAATATCACTCATCTTTTTTAAGTTTGTAATTTGAGTAGTGCAAGAGCATCTCCATTGTTTACCAAAATTTTACATCAAACTCAAATTTGAGTAAAAATCCTCAAAAATCTCTTTTTACTCCTTCACCAAATTTGATATTACTCAAATTATTCACCAAATTAGATGTGAACCAAATCCAACCTCAAATTTTGAACGCAATTTTGTCCCCCTCAAATTTACAAAAATGTCATTAATGAGGTTTTTACTCCAATTTATGCCTAGATTTTATTTCTACCATTGGAGTACTCTATACCAAATCAAGTTTTTACTCAAATTTTTACTAAAATTTAGATAAAAATCTGAGTAAGGGGTGGAGATGCTCTAAGAGAGGTTCTTTGTAAGAGACAATATTTAAGAAATGAGCCGGAGAAGTAAGAATAGTCAACGGTAGAGATTGAGAATGGAGTGATCTAGAGAAATCTAGAGGAAGGGTGAAGAAAATAGCAGGTGTGCGCAGAAAAGACTAAAACAGTGAAGCTCCTAGGCTAATCCATAGGGACTCAAGTCACTCAAGTGGCCTAGAGAGAACAGGGTGATATCACTAGGTAGAATGTCCTCTCAAAATCAGTGCCCACTTCCTATCTCTAGAATGACAATCTTTTTTAATCAAATTACCTTTGGAAATTGTGAAGAGAAGGTCTCATATATATAAACACTTTGGTCCAATGATCAGTTGACAGACTGTCTCCCTATAATATGTGGACATGTTCCCTTACCATACACCCTAACTGCATAAGTGAGATCACCCTACTTGGGCGTGCTACTCCACCTTCGCCCAGAGAACCTCTTCTCCTTTTGTAGCCATCAAGCCACTAAATCCCCTTCCACTCCCATTAGGGCAAGGACATGATCTGTTTGGTCGTGCCTGTACCGCATCCAAGCCTTAGAGGGTTCCATGGGTCCTACCTTAGACCAGAGCAAGTGTTCGCCTGGGCCAAAAATAAACAACTAGGTTCATGCATTCTCGACCATGTTTCTAGGCTGCATAGCCGCACTGGTTATGGTTTTTCTCTATGTTCAGATGGCCCGCAGCTATAAGCAAGTCCCTTTAATTGGGCCTTAGAAGAGCGCAGGATAAGCTTCTGCTGGGGGTTGTGCACGTGTGGCACATGTGCAGCATGACCTGCATGATCGACTAACTCGCGCACACGACTCAGCCATGCGGACTTGCCACGTGTCGTGCTACCAAGGTACTTTATGAGTGGCCGGTCAACTTTGACTTTGGTCAACTTTTCTATGAACGTTAACCTTCCTTACAACAACTCAACAAGTATCATATTTGTGTGAGAGAGAGAGAGTGGGCTGCGTGGGTTCTCTCCCCCCCTTCCCTCCTTCTTCCTTGCTTCTTGTTTCCCCATCAAATCTCTTCCTTCAGCTTTGCCTCTCCGTCCCCCACCCAATCCAGCTCTCTCATCTCCTCTTGTCTTTCTTTCTTCTCCATGGTTGCAAGTGGTTGAGACCCCCTCCTTGCAGAGGGGAGTTCTCCCCCTTGCCCATCATTTATGAGCCTTTGGGAGGCTCCGATCTGAGCCTAGGTGCCAAATTTGGGGCTTTTTCCGGCAACGGTGGAGGTGGCACCTGGCAGTTGAGACTGCGGCGGGACGAAGTAATGCGGGGCTTTGGACGCTGACATCATTCTGTTGTCTTCCTCCAGCCACATCCGAGCAAATTAGTGGTTTCTATCGTCATTGTTGTACATTTTTGGCGAATTTTGTATTTTTCCTTTGTTTTTTCTTGTATTTTCGGACCAATAGTGTTTTTTGTTTTGTACTCTTTATTTTCATATATAATATGTTTCTGTTTGCTCAAAAAAATAAAAGTATAACATTTGTCACATCACTTTCAAATTCTGAAAAATCATTCCAAAGAAAAAGAAATGTGGTGAAACTAAACACTGTATCTTTCTCCTGAACGTCGAGGCAAATTCCAACAGAACCCATAACCATGCTTTCAGCTACCCAATCCTCATTCATACTTTGTGACCAACAATAGTTGTCCGTCGATTACACCATTTGGCCAGACCTGAGGGCCTCCATAAACCTTGTGGAGGAACCCCTTAGATTTTTGGGGCATTGGTTCTTGCTTACGCTTCATCCATCATTGCTCTGGCGGGTGCTTCCCTCTAAGGCGGAAAGATCCCCTACCAATGTACTCCCCCGCTTTGGCAAATCGCTTAGCCCCGTTCATCTTTGCCTCTCAATGAGTATGCTATTATGCGCTCATGCCAAATTATGCGGGTCAAACTTTTTAATACAACACTCTGTTTTCGGCCAAAAAATGACTTTGACAGTTCTATTTTTTTTTTGACAGTTTTATTTAGTATGCAAGGATGGACTTGCTCTAGGACTTCTAATCTAACAACAATGTCAACTCGATGAAATGCGGGTTTGACATAGCAAGGCCCGAGTCAACAAAAAAATTGAAATCTAGATCAAGACTTGAATAAAGGATACCAAAATAATCAAACGCAAGTAATACGATATAAATAGTTTTGTCTAATCATAAATGGCGTAGAACAACAGTTTAAGACCTTGAACACAGTAAACTGAAGTAGTAACCAAACCAAGTCTTATGTCCCAATCAATTGGGGTCGGTTACATGAATTTTTTTTTCTCAATTGAGCTCTGTCAAGTGCTGCAATAAACCAAAGTAGTAGTAAAAAGATAATTTGATGGCTTTATAATATCGCAAAAATTAAATACGACTGTGTTGGTTTTGACTTTTTCTCTTTATAAATGAGAATAATAGGAAAAAAGACCCATCAAAACAAGTTTCAAAATTCATAAACCTTGTGAGCTTTTTTCTGAAAAATCTCGAGGAAAAACCATTCTTAACCCACCATAAACACGAACTATATCAACTATCTACCTCACCAATAAAAAAAGCACAGTAATTTGCACAGCAACATAACATATACTGCTACCAGATGACAAAAATAAATAAATAACATTTACTTCTACAGGAGAAGAAAATAGCATAAGCAACAGCGCCCAAATCTTACAGAAAAATCACCAAAGGAAATTTTCTACAAGATAAACGTTAGACATGATGTTCAGAAAAGTAAATCATATGTAATGCGACAGCAAAATTATATTTTACCAGAATCACAGCCACTAGACTCTTTTTTTTTATCAGGTCCCCTCGACTTTTCCAGGCAGTTCTTGAACTAAAAAGACTGGAGGGAAAAGTGCGGCACATAACCGACCATAGACATAATATGCAAGCTACAATTCAACAAATTAATACAGTAAAGAAAAATGTCAAAATGCCATGAAGGGTTGAACGGTATTACATAACCAATGGACAACTATTAGTTGAGGAGCTACGTTTATGATTTTATGGATCTTGGGAATCCGATTGAAGGTTCAAAATTTGAGAAAGCACGAGCTTAGAAAGCTCATTGATTGTAGCTTGGACCTGATAATCCTCTGAATCTCTGTTCCTTGACCACCCCGCCAGTTGAGAGTTTAACCTGGTGTATTCATTTGCAGCAACACTCGTCTTTCTTGATGAGTTGAGAACGGTCTCAAGGTCTGACTGTGACAATGGTCTTGGTTCCTGGAACAAAAAGTAAGTAGAGAAATATTCAGCAAGATCTCTCAAAGATAATTATGATATATGACATCCCAAGTCCGGGACCATTTCCTGGCTCAGATTAGATATGGGATTAGATATGGGAATGGATTAGAAATCCCAAAGAGATCCAGTTTCTACTGAACAACCCCACAAAACATGGCAGATTATTCCCCGTGAGATACTGAGATTCCTGAACCCATAGGATTTCATATCCCTCCGTTGTTGATGAATGGTTAAAAGTGCATATTTATCCTATAGGAATCCTAATTGCACAAGTTTAACCCATAAAATCCAATAGGATGTGTAATCCCATGTTTGTGGGATTTCATATCCCAAGGAATCCTAATTGCACAAGTTTAACCAAAACCAAGTATATTTGGTTTTTTAGACCTTTAGTTGTAGTTTAATCCTACAAACTTGTTCCACTAAAGTGTTTTTGCTTTTTGGTTTTTTGAGTTGTGTTAACAAATTACCAATATGCCCTTGTGTGGTTTGTGGACAGACGGTGTAAGGGGAGGGCAAATTCATAATTTTATTGTAAAGGGTAGTTGGTTTTTTTTGGGAGTTTTTTGTTAGTGGAATAGAGTGGTTTTAGAGTTAAAACAAAACCAGTTTTTTGTTAGTGGAATAGAATGGTTTTTTGAGTTAAGACAAAACCAGTTTTTTTTAGTGGAACATGGGAGCCCATTCAACTGCAGTATAAATAATAGCAACGCAAAAATAGAAGAAATGAAAACTAGATAGTGGAAGGTAAAAATGAAATAAATGCTCACAGGAGATGACTTCCCTTTCTTCTCATCATTAAGTAGGTCCCTGATTGGAAAATATGCTGCTTTCTTGCACAATTCAAGGAGATCTGAACCAGTATAGCCATCACATAAACCAGCTATGTGATCAAAGTCAATGTCCTCAGCTACACTCTCATCCTTCAAAATCACCTTCAGTATCTCTACCCTCTCCCTGTGGTCAGGCAAGCCAATCTCAAAGGCCTGAGGAAGACGCCGAAGAATTGCTTCATCAAGTTCTGATGGACGGTTAGTTGCAGCAAGAACCATTACCCTAGCATTCTCTGCACAAACAAAATATCACAATCTTTACCAGAATCCTTATCCAACGGAAGCAAAGAGTTGTGCCAGAAAAACAAAGAATACAGTATTTTTGAGGAAAAAATTAATGTTGTTTCTAAAATGTCCGGAATTTCCTGGATTAAGAAGTACAGAGCCGTAATGATGAAACAGTGTGTCTAAGTCAACAAGTCACTGAGTGAATGTTAAGGGAAAATAATGACGAAACATTTACAACTTCAAACTTATAACATACTTCATAACATTTTTCAACACACATTATGAACCATATCCACCACCCAATGTTTGTGGTTACCCATTTCCAAAATAGGAAAAGAAGTATAGGATGAGGAGACTTACGATCTGTGGTGAAACCATCCCATAGAGCCATGAACTCGGTCTTCATGTTTGTGAGGGCTTCATGGTCTGTTGTGCGACGCTGACCCAGAAAACTATCGACCTCATCAATGAATATAATAGCAGGCTGGAGCTTATGGGCCAAGCTGAAGACAGCAGCCACTGCAGAAGTTTGCCACAGTCAAAGACTCAAAATAAGGCACACTTATAACACAACATTCAGCAAAACAAAAGACATCCTGTCCTTTTTTTTTTTGGTCAATCGGTAACAAAGACAAGGATGTTAAGCACTTTATAATCGCACAAAAAATTGCCTTTTTTTTTCTCTGGTAGTTACATTTACATAAAGAGGATGCATAATTGCAAACTTTTCAGATTCATTCTGTAACAACCCGCATCTGCTTCGTACAATATTGTCCGCTTTGCTCACCCAAGCTCCATGGACTTCCATGTAGGTCATCCATCCCTGGATTACTCTAGGGTTAGCACGATTAATTACAAAGTTCCAATGAGCTTTGACGCCCTCACGGCTTTAAAAGGCTTGTACAAGGTAGGGTCAGGATCTATTATAATTTATGTATAGCATTGAATTTTATTTTTTTTTTGGCATTCACCAAGATGTGTTGTTACACTTTCACAATGTCTAAATATTAAATTTAAACAGCAATGCTCGCTTCACTAGTCAAAGCGGACTATTAATTTGGGACACCAAAAAAGGAAGGATGGACCAAAAATACGAAACGAAGGGCTAAATTTTAACCCACAATAATACAATAATGTTCAGGAAAATAATACAAAGAGCTCACAATTTATGTGGTAACAAATAATAGTAGTTCAAAACACTCAAATGACTGGTTGATGCACCAGAATGGTCTTTGAAATAAGCCATAAGCCATTACATTTGGGCCCTCTTTCTTATTCTGCTCTTCTTCTTTTTTTGGGTTGTGTGTGTGTGTGTGGGTGGGGGGGGGGGATACAAATGTTCTTTAAAGGAAAGTGATCACATCACTATATGATGACAACCTAATTAACTACTGAATCATAAACAGCGGTAGCAAATCAGAATTGTGGCCTTGCCCTTCAACTAAGACCATATTATGAGCAGCTAAACTTGTGGTGGCTTACATTTTAATTTTTTTTTTTTACAACGGCTTGTGGCAGCTTACATGACTCAGATGTAATACAACATTCTTCCTTGATGATACATCATTGACATTTGCCACCTGCATGAAAGGGCGGAGCATGCAGTCATAACCCGCATGAAGGTGCTAGGAGCATTAGATAACCCAAAGGGCATGACTAACCGTTCATACAATCCATCTAGCGTTTTAGAGGCGGTACCATGTCGGAATATACAAACAATATGATTATTCTTCTCACAATGAGGAACAATTTATAGATTGAGAACAAAAGCAAATAAGGTAAATAACATGGAATCACTAATTATTCTACCTACTTAATTAGATTGATTACAATCTTCCTAATTGATTACAATATACATGCTACCATACATACAACAATTATTCCCACCAGTAAATGTGCATTGAAATTTGAAAAAAGTATAAGCTACTTAAAACTTCTCAAATTTGAGCAAATAAGGTGCTCTACACCAAGCAGTGATATACCACATACCATGGAAAACAAAGAATATGCAATATGCATCATATAGTTTTTCCGATTGGCAATATGTATCATAGAGTTACATATCAATCTAAATTGTCATCGACATGTATTGACAGCTAATTTACATGGGCAAGCAAACACAGGATGTAAGATGAAAAGACCAAACTTGAGATGTTTATGATCAACCAAACTACGTTACTCATCGTCATCATGTAAGATGTGTTTTACTGTGTGGAGAAGTATTGGGATGAGATACTAAACAAACAAACAAACTTGATTGAAATCTCATGCCCAAGAATTGGAGTTACAACGAAGAATAAGAAGAATGTCCAGTAGTAACCAGAGTAATCTCTTGAAAAACTAACATATCAAGTACTTACCGACAAGAACGTAAGATGAAATATGCTGAAGTACAATCATCTATTATCCACATCAAATAATTCATATCTCATGACCTTCTTGCGCGTCGAGAGTCGAACATGGATACTTTGCACATTCAGAAGAACCCGCATAGTATAGAATATTCATAGACAACAGCCATACAAATATAAAACCCAAGCTACCAAACCCACAACAATTTAAGCTCATCTTCTCACTGACAACAATTGGAATAGAAAAGCAGAAATACAATACAAGAAGTGCAATCATGAACCCATCTTACCAAGTTTTTGTGCATCACCAAACCATTTGCTCATTAGATTTGATATCCTCACATTGATGAAAACAGCTCCAGACTCCTTTGCGATGGCTTTGGCAAGCATTGTCTTTCCAGTGCCGGGTGGACCATATAACAAGACTCCTTTTTGGGGACCAAGAAGCTTCCCATGTGAAAAAAGTTGAGGCCTCTTTAACGGAAGAATCACCAGCTCAAATAAAGCTTGCTTAATGGATTCCAACCCTCCAATAGAGTTAAACTCCACATCTATGTGATCAGGATTTATAACGTCACAAGCTATTATGTCCTAGAAATCAGCACATAACAAAGTCAAAACAGCACCCATGCCATTTTACTTTTATAACACTTGCTGCACTTGCAAAGTTCTATGAATTTGTTTTAAATGTCATCCTAATATCACTTTTCAGGGTTTATACCATATGTTTTGAAATGTCATCCACATAACACCCAAAACACGTGCCAAGGGAAAAAAATAAATCACCCTGTTCGGTTCAGGGTTTCCGAACCTCAATTTCTGCAAACTTTTTTGCAATAGACCCATATCTTTTAGAAAACATCCATCTTCTCAATAACAATTCTGGTGGAAAAAAATAGACGTGAAAACAATGAGTACATTCATATTTCAAAAACAATTTTCTGTAAACTTCTTTGGCCAAAAGGCCCAAGACCCATTTTTTCTAACAAAACATCAGAGCCTCGAATCCTGATATAATATTTGCATATCCACGAAATGAAAAGCATTCAGCTAAAAACATTAGACATAACTCATCAGTGATTTTTTCATTTTAAAAACAATTTCCTGAAAAGTGATGCGCGATATTCATCCTGAAACGGCAAACCAACTAAAAGCTTCAACCTCGTGTATTATCTGGTACTAGTAAAACATGGAAGTGGGGTGCCTGTGGTGACTTAGTCACCACAGGTGGTGTAGTGGGCTAAAAACGGCACCGTTTGTGGTGCCCAATCCAAGCCTTTGTAAAATGTGATTTTGTGGGGCCCACTTTCGGGTGACCCCACACAAACGATCCAAACCGTTAAATAATTTTAAAATAATTATTAAGATGATCTCAGAGAAAATCGGGCCCATTGGATATTTTTACTTTACTCGTCTATTCTTTAATTTTCATTCAAAATTCAGGATCCTATCAGTTTGAAAGAATCTTCAAGAAAAGTTATAAAATTATGGAGTTGGAAAATCATTGATCTGAACCATAAGATTCATAGAACTCGTTGAGAAGAGTATCTAGTAAAAAAATTATCTCGTAAAAGACATGGATAGGTATCGAAACACTAAAAATATGAGTTTTTTTACACCTATCGATGTCAGAACAAGATAATTTTTTTACTAGATAATTTTCTCAACGAGCTCCACGACTTTTACGGTTCAAATCAATGATTTTCCAAGTCCACAATTTTATAACTTTTCCTGAAGGTTCTTTCAAACGAGGATCCTAAATTTTGAATGAAAATCAAAGAATAGATGAGTAGCGTAAAAATATACAATGGCATGATTTTCTCCGAGATCGTTTTAATAATTATTTTAAAATTATTTAACAGTTCAATCGTTTGTGTGAGATCCGAAGGTGGGATCCACAAAATCACAAAGGTTTGGAGTGGGCACCAAACGGTGCCGTTTTTTAGCCCACTACACCGCCTGTGGACCTGTGGTGACTTAGTCACCACACCACAGGCACCCCGCCTCCCTAGTGACACGGAGCTATTTCAACTCCCTGCATATTTCTACACATTGCGTGCCCCGGCCGTATGTCACGTGTTCTCAAATTTTCTAGCAAATTTGAATATATCAGTTCAACTATTGCCAAAGAAATTGGAAAACAGAATACCAATTAGAGATTGAGAATAGAACCTCATATGGATTAGTTTGAATAAGAGGTCTGCCCAAACGTTTGGCGATCTCCTTCTTATGTTCGAGGGCTTTTTTAGAGGCCTCTCGATTAGGGTCAAGCTGTCGGAGCCCCACGAACAATACAAGGCAACTGAGAGCGGCGCTTGCTGCGTACAGAACCAGCTCTTGCAAAAGCTTTGTCTCGGACGAAGAACCCCGCTTCATTTTTTTTTTTGTTGGAATTATTGTTTAACCAATAGTATGACTTATCTGCAACTACCAGAAAACTAGGGTTTGCAGACAAAAGAGAGAGACAGTCGGTATTTATATGCGACTTCGGCTGGCAATATTTATTTCTCTCCACGTTTCGTGTCAAACACGAACAAATAGTATTAGTATTACTTTACTTTTATAGTCGGTTTGGGGAGCTCACCCTGAGAGATAGTTTATTTTTTAGGTGAGCTTTTTAGGGTGAATTTTTGAATGGATTTTATTTAAATTTTATTAAAATTTGATAGAATCAAGCCTTAATTTTATCCATTCGTGCAGAGAGTTGATAAAATCTTAAATTTTTTAATGCAAAAATCTAAGATTTTATCAACTTTTCTCACGAATGAATAAAATCAAAGGCTTGATTTTATCAGATTTTGATAAAATCCATTCAGAAACTCACCCTTATTGAATTTCTTTTTATTTGCTATTTTAGATTGGCGTGCATTTGGAGTGTACCCATATCATTTCCGTTTGGAGAGAGAAAAAGAGAATAATATAGCTGCAATCCTACGTACCAGAATATTTACTCAAAAAGACAATTGATTTTACTTTCGGAATAATTTTCTGAAAAACTGTTACCTAGCATTTTTTCTTAATGAGTGCAAATGCTATCTTGATTATTTGAAATTGTGTGGGTCACACCGCAAACTAACTAATTTATAATCTAAAAAGTGTAATGATTTCGTGGATCAAAACAATATTCATTAGTTTGAATGAATGTAGCGTTCACTCTCTTCAAATGACAGTGTACAAGATCGGAATCGAGAAAAAAAAGGGGCAAATTTCGTTGACACCCTTTTCTCTTCCGATCGATAGCTTTCTTGTATGAGAAATGACAAATATATCTTTATAGATTTTGTCTGTGTTTTACCAAGTACCGAAATTAACGATTATATGTCCAAACACATGACATATGAGCCAAAATTAACTTATTTGTTCAAAAGGATAATTCATTTACCCATTGAAAAAGTAAATCAGTAGTCCTTTACATTTTTACTCAATGAAAAAATTGTTTTGATCTTAAATGACAAATTCATTATTTTGGGTTCCAAAACAAGGATGAATTTGTAAAATATAAGCCACTTTTAGAATAGTTCATCACTGTCGTTGGTTAATTGTTAATGAGATGAGCATTGAAACCACATGAGGTTTTTATTCATTTTTCATACGTGAAGAGAATATATGTCATTGAGTCAGTGAAATATACCCAAAGAAAAAATAATTGTATCTCAGGCAATTATGAAGTATTTTTCCATTTCCCATTCGTAGGTCTACCCAAGAAATGTTTAAAACCATTGCTAGGGCATTTTCATAGAGGTAGCATAACCAAACTACACTCTATTTGAAATCCATGTCATCAAAATACACTGCAATAGAAATAGCAAGCTTGCTACACCAATTTGGTGCAGCTCTCTCCAAGTTTGAAAGGTGAAAAATCTCTCTTGAAACTTTCGTACAAATTTATGATTTATGACTGGTGAAATAATTAAATTTTGGCAAAATGGGTCTCTTAAAAAAATTCAAGTTTGAAGAGCCTCTTAGAGTACACATGTTCAAGGTGGTGCTTAAACTTACCACATGTGTCACCCAAAAGTGTTTTCCCCTCGACAACAAGAGGTTATTGAGTGTTCTTGACTAATGCTCCATACCAATCAAAACACATCGAGAGCCATTTGATGCATGTAAACCCACGAAAATCAAATGGTTCCAAAAACAGTTGTGTCCGAAATAGTGTTCCTACACTTTTTGTTTAAAAAACGATAGCAATTACTATAAAGGAATCCATAAATTTGTCACAGAAAAAAAACCAAACCAACCATCAGGGTAAAAAAAAAAAAAAAAAGATCCAATTTGCTAATTGCTAGCTCAGCTGTTGACAGGCTCAACTCTAAGATTTTCGTGGTCCCAGACGATAATAAATACCGTATTTCATATCTTGTCTTTTCTGTAATTTGTGTCTTCATGTTAATAAAAAATAGTTTTGGTTATAATTGTCTATTCTTGCTGCAAGAATTATAAAATCAATTGAAATGGGCAGTGCGAACATTTTATGAATACGCATGAAGTGGTTTATTTATTTTTTCCCCTAATTACTACACCGTTGATTTTTTTTAAGGGACAGTTAATTAGGGGATGTTTACGAAAAAGATCATTATGATTCCATCTTAAGAGATTTGAATATTTATGATTCCATCCTGAAATTCAAATAAAACCCAAAACACCATTTCTCTCTCCTAATTTTCCTAATATATTTTTTCTCTCCTAATCTCTCCTAATTTTTCCAATTTTATCTCTCTCTCTCTCTCTCTCTCTCTCTTTCTCTCTCTCTCTCAAATCTCTCTTTTCTAATTTTTTTAATTCTCTTCTCCAATCTTCTCACACCTAAAATCTCCAAACAAAATTAAAAGAAATAATCATGACATTTTGACCTAATGCACCACAAAAAATGGCAAATTAATTCACCACAAAAAAAATGGTAGATGAACAATGAAACATATGGTAGATTAATGCACACCAAAGTGCCGAAGTGCTAAACTAGTGAACCATATTTTATTGTACCAAATCACCCAATATGGTAAATCAATAAACCATGTTCGCGTGTCAATGAACGTGGTTTATTGGTTTACCATTTTATTATATTATATCAAATCACAAAAATGGTAAATCAATAAACTATATTCACTGTATGAAATAACCATCTTTAGAAAGGCATGTGAACATGGTTTATTGATTTACCTTTTTATTTTATCAAAGAAAAATACCAGCCTTGAATAAAAAACAAACCATCATTGAATAAAAAAAACACCGCCGCCATTAACAAAATCTGACACCCACCACCACAAAAAAAACACCGTTGCCATTAACAAAATCCAAAACCCACCACCACCGTTACTCGTTGGGTTTTTCCGTTGCCGTCGAGATCGATCGATTTCGAGTTTGGCGGCAGTGCACCGTGTGGCCCCAAATCGCGATGGAGGTCTATGCCGACACCACTCCACGCGCCGCAAAGAACTTTCAGAGCACTCTTCGGCCAAAACATGATGAAACTCTTTCCTTTTGATCTTCGGCCTTCGATCTCCAACCACCACCGCTACCACCATCCCCGTTTAACCAACTCGATCCAAAGAGAAAGTGAGAGTAATTTTAGGGATCTTCAAAAATACCACACACACACACACACACACACACACAATGATCCATATAATATGTAACAGGTTCTCGTTGAAAAGGCAATGATCCATATAAGAATAAGATTCACTAGAATGATCTAACAAATAATGAGCCGTGTAATATGTTTATGGAAAATGTTCACTGGAATGATCTAACAGATAACTCATTCAAAGGGTAACGAGTTAGTATTTTTTTAAGGTAATGAGTTAAATAACTCATTCAAAAGATAACTCATATGGTAATGATCTAACAGATTCCCATACAAAAGAGAATGATCCGTATAATATGTTGATGGAAAAGAGAGGTAATTAATTAGTATTTATAGTAAAACTTTATATATATATATATATATATATATATATATATATAAATTGGGGCATAAATGTCCGATTATGCATTTTAAGGATTGAATCATAAAGATTCAAACTCCATAGGGTAGCATCCAAAGGATATTATTAGTATAGGATTCCTAATTAAAATTCTTTTTTTTTAACAAATGATAAGGATGTAGTGGAAAGGGGGAAAAAAGGCAGAGAATGTAGAAACTCACTATGGTAAGAAAAAAGAAAAGGGAAGAGAAGGTAGAAAAGGAAAAAAGGGCTCATGGGAATTGAACCCTAACATTTACTAGGAAACATGCAAACCTTTCAACTATGCCAAATGCTTCTCTATTTCTTGTAGCACAACATTATATATTTGTTACTTGTTATGAACATATATATACCTAATTGGGGCCCTAAAAATGGTTTGTTATTAGTTGGCCCCAGGCCCGAGCCTACCCAGCCTACCCACAGGGCCGGCCCTGGCTGTTGAGGCCAGGAGTTCTACTTTTAATGAATGTAGAAGGTTACGTATGTAGCCATGTGTTAAAATGAAGTTTGAATGTTTGTTGAAGTCATTAGTGAGTAAATTTATTTCGTCGACTATAAACTAGTGATTTTTGCAGTTGACCAGCACTACATACACAAGCAGGTACACATAAGCATTGTGTCAAAAGGTCCAATTCCCGTGCCGGAGACGCATGAATCATTACGTACAGGCCCTAAGTTGTTCTTATTTTATTTTAACGTGGCTTCACCCAATTTCAACAGAGTTCATTCCTCAGCTGTAACAGGAGTACGGAATGACACTAAAGCATGTAGAAACAGAAGATTTATATTTGTAACCTGCTCAATTACCTAGCAGAATACATAAGGTATCGCAGTAAAATTTGGCAGAAAAAAAAAGATGTAACTCTTTCTAGTTAACATATAATCCACCTCCTCTGTCATCCTTCAAAGGTGAGTATTTTGAAACCAAGTCACATGGAGAACTATCACCAGGTGATTACCATTTATCATTTACCATCAGATATGGCAATGATTGCCTTTGAGAGAACTAAGCTTCCTGTTTCTGTCTAATTCCTTTGTTCCAAAAAAACATAGATATATATCTACACAGTTTAGACATAGTCACAGTGACATAGACACACACTGAGAAGCAAGAACATGAAAGTAGTTTACACAACTGTGTAAAGTAGCTGATTTTGGTAACTACAAGTAGTTGAAAAACAAACTAGATGCAACTTTTTCCAGTTAACATTATAATCACCTCCTCTTTCATCCTTCAAAGGTCAGTCTTTTAAAACCAAGTCATATGGAGAACTATCACCAGGTTTATCACTTACCATCAGATTACAGATATGGCAAGGATTGCCTTTGAGAGACCTAAGTTTCCGGTTTCTGCTAGTTCCTTCGTTCCGAAAAAAAAAAAAAATACACACACACATCGTTTAGACACAGTCACGGTGAGACCCACACACACTGAGAAGCAAGAACACGAAGGTAGTTTCACACATAACTGTGTAAAGTAGCTGATTTTGGTAACTATAAGTAGTTGCAGGTTGCAATTCTATTGCTAACACTACTTGGGAATAGCCTTAGTTCTCAAGTCATTTGGGTTGTGTTTGGTTTAGAGTTTTAGTTTAGTTTTGATGATGTAAGCATGTGTCATGAGTAGAGAGAGAAATGAGGAAAATGATGATGTCATCAAAACCAAAACTAAAACAAAACTACAAACCGAAGAGGGCCTTGGTGATTTGCCTCACCTAAATTGGTGAGGATCCTTGACTCAGACTCTTGTTGAGGTAAATACCCTTCATCTCAACTACCTGCAGTTGTTGGGCTAAAAACCCTTCATCTTACCTGAGGAGTACCAGTCGGCAAAAATACAAAGCCATCGCTAATATGGACTCCAGCCGAAAGCGTTAAGGAAAAAACAAGAACATGTGTCAGCAGTCTTCTGAGCCAAATAGGCTACAAAGTTACTCAGTACGAATAATCACTAACGTCATCATCAATCAAACCTTATCTGTTCCCAAAATCCCCCAAATCATTTTTCTTTCTTACTCTAGTTTTCATTCTCTTTCATTTTTACGCAAAATGGTCAAGATAAACCATAGAACTACGTCCACGGTATTGACATCAGCAAAGTATAACAATCAACACAGCATGTTTTCCAGATCCAAATAAGAAAATGCAAGTTTCCAATTATCACATTTTTCGACAACTAGTGGTATACGGTATACCTATATCATTTGAGTCCAGAACTGCAACTAATCCAACCACATGGATATATAAAACCTTTCTTGCAACATTTAACGAGAAACAACCCAATTGAAAAACTCAGAGATCGAAAATTAGGCCGCAAGTTGATTCAAAAAACAAAAAGAAACAATATACATGAAGCTTTTATTTGGAGACATAAAATCGTGACCATCTAATATATGAAACACATTCCCAAGTTCCCAACATCAGACAAGCCAGCAGGGGCAAAGCTCGACAATGAGATAAAAACAAGAAACTAACCGCTGAATCAGAAAATTATGTCCTCATCTTTCTGCATAGCAGCAGACAACAAGTTATGGGCCGAATTAATTGAAATCCCTTTCTGCAAAGAGACTTTCTCCGCAGATTGCTCCTCTGCAAACTGCTTGGCAGACGCGCTATCTCTCAATTTCCCTCCTCTTATAACCTTGGATCTTTTTCAATCTGAAAAAATCTTCCCTCTCCAGCTCATCAAGTTCTCCCTTGATGTAACTTATTGTATTCTCTATCCTTGGCTTCACAACATTCTCCAAGGCATTGACCCTTCGGTTTGTGGTTTTGATTGCCTCATCAAGTGTCAAGAATGATGTTTGCAGAGAAGCTAGCTCAATTTGAACCTCAATGGATTTGATATAAGCAGCACGACAAGCTTGCACTGGCTGGCCACCTCTTGCCAGTCCAGTCAGGTCATTCTTCGTCTCACCTTCAGTGAAATACTCAAACTTGGGGAGTTTCACACCAGCAACATTCTCCTGCCTAGATCGCACTTTAAGCAATGCATTCTTGACATTTTCAAGGACAATGTGCTTAATGTTTTCTCTGGCAACATACTTGGCTTCGTCAGGGCAAAACAAGGATGTTTTCATGATCTCTCCCATCGATTCTTTAGTCGAGACGATCTTTTTAAGAATCTGGCAGAACTGCACTGTTAAAGCATCACTTTTCTTTTTCAGGAGAACGTGACCTCTTGTAGCGCCAACAAGGTGAGCCTTCATTACACCAAGCATTGTAACAGTTGGAACAACATTCAAACGCTGGGTTTGACATCTTGTCAAAGATCTAGCTGAAAAGAAATAAGCAGTGGAGTGATCACTATTACAGAATTATCCTCACAATCAACAAGTGTGAAAGTTCTTGAAATCAACAACACCTAGTGACCTGAAGCAAAAGATTCCGAAATCTAAAAAAAGTAACTTTAATTTGAAATATGAACAATAAACCGGGAAGACGCAGCCCTAAGAACAAATTCGACAAGGAAAAATAACAGGGTTTAGATGGCTAACAATGAAATGGTTCTTAAAAGCCATTGTGTATAGCTCATGGATGGAAGGTATCAAAGAGTAATTCAAATAAAACAACAACAAAGGAGCATTGCCCTCTTCAAAACTATGAACAATATCAGATCGCTGATGAAACATATAATACCTGTTCAAACCAGACGACGGAAGCGACGGCGTATCAGATCGGCGACGGAACGGAATGGCGCTCTGTCTCTCTCTCTTGCGGTGGTCAGATGGATCGGCGGACGCTAGCGATCGGCGTGGTTTCCGTCGTACGGTCAGAATGTTCTGCGACGCTGGCGCGTGTAACGAGTGCTGGCACTTTTTTCTCCAAATTGTTTTGGTGCTTTATTTCTTAGAGCATCCCAACAGCTGGGGTAAATTTTTGGCTATTTTTGGCTACAATACCTTGTGTACAGTATATATAGATAATCTGTCACCATCAACACTCCAACAATACTACCCATTTTACCTTATCTTTTATTAAAATAATATTTTTTAATTATACAATATACACACAGTATATGTATGTATATATCACCGTCACCGTCGTCCTTCACCGCCGTCGCCGTCGTCCTTCACCGCCGTCCGCCGTCCGGCTCCAGAGCCTCCATGGCCAGAAATTTCCAGAGCCCATGGCCGCCGATCTCGCCCAACGCCGGCCCGCCGATCTCGGCCCAACGCCAAGCCGATCTCGCCCGGCCACCGCCGCCGCCGTTATCATCATCTCCTCCGCCGCCGCCGGCCGGCTGTCCGTAGTCCATCTGGCCTGGCCTACCGGCTTTGCCGCCGTTAGTCACCCTCAATCACCGTTGTTGTCGATCGCCATCGCCGTCGGTCGGTCGGTCGGTCGCAACAATGGCTGAACCAGAGAGGGAGAGGGAGAGGGAGAGAGAGAGAGAGAGAGAAAAAAAAAAACTAATAAAAAAATGTTGGCTGGTGAACAGTGATGAGGTAGATTTGCCTAAGTACTGTAGCAATAACAAGGATACCTAAGGGGATGCCTAAGCTGTTGGAGGTGAAATCTTGGCCCAACTTCTCTATTTTTACCTAATTTGGAGTGTTTACCTAATCTATTGCACTTGCTCTTAAACAATACTAATATGTACAAATTGTCTTAGGGGGTGTTCCACTAAGGTAGTTTTTTGAAAAAACTAGTTTTTTACGGTTTTTTATGTGATGTATTGTGAGAGAATGACCTGTCTCGATTTTTGAAAAAAACTATTTTTTGTTAGTGGAACACCCCCTTAATCACTCTCCACCACACCCTCTCTCACATGTGTGGTGGGGGCCTATTGGGACTCATCAGGTAAGCCCCATCACACATATGAGAGAGGGTGTGGTGGAGAGTGGTTGGGAGGGTGTGTATCTATCATTTTTGTTTTTTTTTTTTTTGCATTTTATTTTTTATAGTATTTTTTGAATTAATTAAAAATTAAAAGTTGATTAAAAAAAGAACGGGAGTAAATTTTAAACAGTTTTATTTAAATTTTAATTCTGAGTTTAAAAAAAATTGAGCGAGGAATGAAGAGGTATGTTAAAAAAGGAACAAAAAGTACAGGCTATTTCCATTTACTCCCTCTATTCCTAAACAATAATCCACTACAAAAAGAACTTGCAATTTTCAGATTAAGAAATAAAATGCTTCCGAGCATATTTTTTAAATTTATTGACACCAAATTAAAGAACTAAGATGTATGTCTTTTTGTAGTAGACTATTATTTAGGAACAATGGGAATACATTTTTTTAGGTCTAGAAAAAAAACACTTTTACCATATTTTGAAGTACCAAAAAAGATAAAAACACTTCTACTATTCTTGTAAGATGCGGTCTCTCGATGCTTTTTTACTTTCAGTTAAGGTCAGAAGTCAAGTTGTTTCTATTTTTTGGGCTTTTTAGTTGATATGCAAGGATAATGACTTTGGAAAAAATTTGGGCAATGACCAAGAAGACTAAACAACTGAGGTAAGGACTTTAGAAATTTTTGCTAATGCTAGCTTAATTGATGTAGGAAGTCAATTTTAGCACTCCCCAAATTGATAGGGATATAGAGATTGATTTTGGCACTTCTCAATTTGGGGAGTGCCAAAATCAATTCCCTTGATGTCTTGAGTTACTACTACTTTCAAAAAATTACTAAATAAAAAGTTGTGTGTTGCATTGGAGAGTATATTCTTTTTGAACTATAAACTTGTTATTGTTGTGGTTAACCGGCAATACATACAGGCACCCTTTATGGGTATCCTCTTTTAAGATTGTATAGCAATTGCTTTTCAATAATGCCCTCGTCCAAATCAGATAAATGCACTACTTTTCCATTCCTGTGCTGGAGACGTGTGAAATTTACCATTTTATTTATGTGGCTTCATTCTGTTTCAACTTTCAACAGAGTTCATTTCTTAGCTGTAATGGAAGTACAGAAAAACTCTTAAAGCATGTGAAAAAACAGAACAGTTTCAGCATAACCTGGTCAATTACCTAGCTGAATTTAAAGATAAAATTCACCAATTAAAATCATGATCGACTCGTCTTTCATTCCAAGCCATAAGAAGAACTATCACCAGTTGATTACAATTTCCCATCAGACTTGTTCACCCTTACCCACTAGATTCCACAGATCTAACAAGTTCATAGAAGCAGATATGGCATGGCTTGCCTTTGAGAGACCTTAGTTCTCCCGTTTCCTTCCAGTTCCTTCATTCGACTGAAAATAACACAAAACGAAAACTACTACACTACATTCACGGTGTGACCCATACATACACTGAGAAGCAAGAACATGATATGAAAGAAGTTGCACTCACAAACTATGTAAAGTAGTTGTTTTTGGTAACTGTAAGTAGTTGCAGGTTCAAATTCTATTGGTACTACTACTTGGGGAAGTTCTCAACTCATCAGGTGATTTATCTCACCAAAATCGGGGAAGAAAAACCTGAAGGCATCGTACAAACTTGATGCAGTTCCGACACAGTTAAACATTTTTCTAGCACAATTGCCTTACATGTGATGTCAATTCACACCAGTCAGTTTGAAATCAGGATATGATTTCTGTGAGGAAAGGTACATTCTGTAGCGGCTAATTCTGTACCGATGTTCTCCTGGTAAACCATTGAATTTGAAATTGAGTCATGCGTGGCAAGCAAGGAGTTCACCAAAATGTCAGTCAGAACACCAAAATCATCAGAAAGTTATAGAGCAAGCTCTAGAATACAAGAATCATGCATTACAAAGATATAAAGTGAGAGTGAATGTCATAGCATGCAGCCCAGATTCGATTATTTTATGAGGACAGAATCCAAGTCCTAGCTTAGCAATCCCAAGAATCCCACTTTGGATATTAAATGCTTTGAATTTAGGACAGATCAGAATATATCTCACTATATATCCACATTGTCTGCTTTTCAAACTGCCCATCGTTATCTGTTCCTTTTTTGTTAGGGCGGCGGGGCTTAGACCAAGCATTTTACTAAACAGGCATGCAGTTAACCTAGTGGTAAATATGAAGTCAATTCCCCAAAATCCAACAAGTGTCTGACCATATAAAGCCAGAACTCTCAACCTAAAAAGGAAAATCATGTCAACTTGCCACCAAAAGACATGAAGAAAGGAAAAATCTTAGTACTAATTGCTTGCGAAATCACATACCAACCATCTTCAATCCACTTGTTAATAAGCTAACCCCTCCTTAAGTTGACCCCAAAAGAGGAACTCTAGTTTGCAGAACAAACTTGCCAAACCTCAGTACACATTGGGAACTTGAAATATTACAAAAAAAAATGATCAATAAAATCATCCAGAAGAGAAGGAAGATTGGAACCAATCATAATCCAGGAACACAAAGTACCCTTGTACATATGGCATGAGAAACGCTTTGATAATTTCACTGTCTGGGTGATTTCTTATCTTATCACCAAGTACCGCGTGAAATGATTTGTTGAGCTCCTAATATCAAGGGAGAGTCATCCCAAGTATTATTGGTTTAAAAAGTTTTGGTTGTTCTTAAGCAGCAGCTCTTGAGGTACCGAGTGTAGTATGGTATGTTGTAGAATGATGTATACATCTTTCTTGCTTTAATGAGGTTTCATACCAAAACCAGTTGTTTTAAATATGTTCGATGTTAATCTACAAATTCTAACCTCCCAAGAGGATGGTCAAGGATAGTCACCATTACGCCAGTAATAACTACAGGGGCTAGAAAACAATTGATTACTTCCAAAGATCTAAATGCTTTCACCTGAAACGAATTAATATTTAAAACGGGAGGCGCAAACCTGTTTCCTTATTCATAAAACCCTTTCTCCACCCAATTCTTAATTTCTTCAACAAAAATATAGCGTCCCCTCAAACCACCATCGTCGTTTGTTTCCTATTAATTTCCACTAGATTATTGGAGGTATCCATGGCTTCTGCTTGGCTGGATTAGATGGTTTCTTCATGAACTAAGGATCAAAGACAAACTTTGTCCTCTTTACCCACCTAGCTATCTGAAACAAATGATATGCCAAGGCAACATTTCAAGGTCACTTACTTATCAAACAAAAAACATATCAAGGTCACAGTTTCCTTTCAAAAATAAAATGTCACAGTTTAAAACCATTTAGTTTCATTCTCCAATGATGGTCGTAACTTAATGGATCATTGCATCTCAATGACTGAGAACAGAGAAGTATCAATATCACTTCCAATAAATGTGCACCCAAGCTAAGTAACAACCTGTATTACATGAACTCAGGTACGAGAGTTGGGTACAAGTTTGAGTTCAAATATCAAGATTTATCTAATTTTCATCTCAAAGACAAGGGAACACTACAAGACACTCATATTTCTTAGTGCAATTCTTCAATCTATTAGACAAGGTGTGTTAAGAAAGTATCACAGGCCATTTTCATGCATATTATAAGAGTCTATGCATAGTCAAGCAATAAGCAAGAATACTAAACACATTTTGAAGCACCTAATGTCTGCTCCATTTCCTCCCAAACCCAATTGCGGAGGGTAAGAAATGGGATGAAGAATCGTTTATAATGTTTGTACACTTTTGCCTCACAACTCCTCCACACCCCTCCCTCCCTTCCCCTCCTAAAAAGCAACCCAAACATGCAATATCCATGTTTTCACTTCTAACCCTTCGCTTCTCCTCACCCCGCATTCCAAACTGAGTGCAAGTGAATGTCAAATTTCAGATTTCCCCAAGTGCGGCGTGCTCAACATGAGTACTCTATACATTTTGAAGAGTCATGCAACATAAAGGTTTACCCCCTAAAAAACATTCGGAGAATCCAATAATTTACAAGTTTTGTTGGTCAACTAATCGAAAGAGTCTCGTAAATAACCATGAAGTAACCCAATTGAAGTACCTGAACAACAATCATTTCCAATTAAGCGCATAACAAGGCAACCAAATGAGCACAAAAATTACAAGATGACAGATTTAGGTTTTTCAATCAATAAAACCTGTCTTCTGAAACACAGCGTTCCTCACCCGCCGCAAATCCCTCCCTTTGAGCGTCCGGCCAACCCCTTCGAACACCGAAAACGTCATCACGTGCGACCTCGCTACGATCTCATGCGGCGGCACCATCTCCTCCTCAACCTCCTCCTCATCCACGACCTCGTCAAATCGCCCCAAATCAGTAACTCCCACTTTCTTCGGCCAAATCGGCACGTTCACGGGAGCCGATTGAGGGAACTTAGCCGCTGCCGGCGCGGCGGCCGGAACAGGAGGAATCGTTCTCGCCGCCGTTGCCGCGGAGAGGGAGGGGTTGAGAGTCGGTTTGCGGCGGACTAGAGGGAGGAGATCGTCGGACAAGGCAGCGGAGAGGCCTGATTTGACTGGATGGAACTGGTGCTGGTGATGGGGGCGGGGGATAGTGGTGGGAGGGGAGCTGGAGACGGTGGGAGGAGACTGAGAAACAACGTCGGTCGAATCAGAGAGATCGGAGGAGGATGACCAAACGACGTCGCTCTCGTCGAGCTCGAAGGGGGCGGGATCTGAATCGGGTGGTTTGAGCAGGCCGAGGAATCGGACGGCCATGGTTGACTGTGTTCCATGTGCAGTGTGTACTCCACCTCCGGTGACGGTGAAACCAGTGATGGTGCTTGGCGGCTCGATTTTCTGTTTCATTTTTTGGGTTTTCTCGCGCGCTTCCAAAAAAGTGTGGAGGATAGGTGGTTGGAGAAATTTGAGGGAAAAGTAAAAATGTTTATGGGAATTGCAGGAGAGGGATGATTGGGTGGAATTTGTCCCCAATTCCAGTGAGATGCCAGTTGACACTGCCTTTATCTGCCACAAGTTTGCCTAGAGAGAGAGAGAGAGAGAGAGAGAGAGAGAGAGACTTGGTGATGAGTCAGCCCTGTCCCTGTGGAGGACCCCGTTCGGAAACACGATTCGTTGAGTTGAGTCACTAAAACCACACACTAACGCTGCAGATCTCCTGTGTACGAGCCGACCAATAACTTATTTAAGTTTAATTTATATGTTGTAATTTTTTTTATTGTGTTTAAGTTTGCTTTGTTTGTTAAGCAGATTAATCTCAAAATAATTCTTGCGCGAGTTAATCACAAACGGATTTTGAATAGCTTTGACTTCTTTGGAATATCATAAAAGTTGAATTCTCCAAGTAATAGCGATTAAAGCAGGAGAGAGAAAGAATGAATACCAAAGGAATAAAACAAATTTACGAGTATTTTTTGATACTTTTGTGTTACAAACAGTAGGAGAATATAAATATCTACCAACTTATAATGAATTGGCATAAGGATTAAACCCGTAACTTCCCATCTAGAAGTGTATGCAGGTGACTAACTTAAGCACCTGAGTTAGTTGAGTGTTTGGACATTCTTTTGATGTTGAAGCTAATCAAGAAAGTTGGTAGGGATCGAGAGTGACATGAATTCAAAGCATTCATTAAAGATATATATGCTTGCTGATCCAAAGATTCAAATGCAACAACGCGCATGCATAACATACGGAGTGGGCATACATGTTACTGACTATTCCCACCGCCCCAATTTAATTGTTCCTTACGATTATGTGTATTTTTTTAAAACTATTGTAGTTTTCATTCTATAATGTATTTTATATGCAATATGGATCTTATTTGATAGATCTCAATTAGTTCTATTGAATAATTTTTTTAAAACTTTGAAAACATTACCAACGAAAATATATACACGTTTGAAAATGACACAGATATTCGTTAGAAGCATTTAATATGGGACGGAGGGAGTAGTTAGCAACATGGGAGCCCAAACCTGAAATAATTGTGTTGTTATTCTGGAGGGTGCCCCCTTATAAGAGCTTTTTGAACTTATCTCGGAGGACATAAGTGGAGTTACTGCTGAAAGACTTATCTATTTTTTGTCGTCTTTCTGTTTAGTCCTAAAAAAAAAAGAGAAAAGGTAAGAGTAACATCCGTTGAAGAATTTTACACATGGAGTTTAATGAAACTATAAGTACTTAAAGTTAAACGAGAATCAACTAGAATCTACATGTGGGGAGCACTTCTCTGGCGAACCTTTTGGAGCCTGGTGAAACGGGCGAGGAGGACGGATAAAGGCAATTTGGGATATGGGAGATCAGCTTGAAACTTGCGCAAGTAACACCTGCGTTAGCGCCTCACCCAAACGATGGTGGTCCGGGAGGGCACTCTGACGGTCTTGTTAGTTCCCGGCGGTGAGAAATATGACTGGAAGAGGTCTTTTTAGAGATAACTAGAATAGAATTGGACCAACCCTTGATCTGGTGGGGGAGTTCCTCTTTCATAGGCAAAAGGAAGTTTCCCCACTACGCTATCGTGCCTCCCACGCGCCGTCCTTTTCTCATTGAGCACATGGGTTAGTCATGATTACTTCGCCGCTCTGGCTGACGTCACCCCACTTGCTTGTCTACACGTTCAACAACTCTTGGATATCCCCAGGTTTGCCAGACACCTCAAATGTAACATCCTAACGCTACCCAACACCATATCAATCACATCTGTCACCTGTCACATCACCACCTACCCTCCATTGAGGCTTCGGCCACCAAGGTCTTCGGCGATTTCACTCCCTTCGGCTGCCTGCCTTTCAGGATCTGACCAGCATTCTTAAACCCCTCAGCGTAGGCACTCGGTATCTCTCAGCGGATGAGGCACTCCAAGGAACTATTAGAATCCGTGTGGAGCGGATGAGGCACTCCAAGGAACTATTAGAATCCGTGTGGAGCTTCTGTCGAAGGGGTGGTAAATAAGGAACAAGTCACCGGTGGCACTGTTCCGAGAGTCTGTTCCTAGCCTCTGGACCCCGCGGCAAACCGCAGGCCAAGATGGCGATTCATACCGAGGACCCTAAAAGGGGTGGTGGAAATCTAAACATAATTCTGGATCTGTATGGCCTTTTGTGAGCTCGGCTACTACACTACATAATAAAACCAAGCTTCAAAAAATTGAAGTTCCACCGAATTCTTTAGTGTAGGAAATGGGGGAATTTTGGTCATATTATTTTTGCACACTTTGAGCAAAAAATAATGTGGGACCCGATAACTTTTTGAGATGGGTCTGAATGAGTTTACATACTTCTAAGTAAGGAGATAAAACCATTGAAAAATGAACCAAATTTATTAAAAAATGAATGAAAATTTGTCTCATAAAATGGACATGTTTCAAAGGCATTTGGTGAGTTTATAAGCCCTAAGATTTTGGCCTAGGGGTTGGACCCTTTGGGGGTGCCCAAATTTTTTGAAGCAAGGAGTGCAAACGTTATGTGGGTTTTGAGCTTCGACTTATAAACATAGGTAAACCACATGCACGAGCCGCCTGACACATCTGATTGGGCCGGAGTCGTAGGTTGTGGGATTGGGCCTTGACCCATGAGTTCTATTTTATAGTATTTTTTTTTGGAAAGTTCCAGGCCGGTCCTACTTTTTTTTATTTGTCACATGCGAGCCTATGTTTGTATTTCCCTTCCACATAGGCCATGATGCGTGTGGTAAAAGCACGTGCTTGTTGTTACACTGTTACTTTTACCATTCAATATTGCGTGTCGCATGCTTTCTTCTAGGAAACTTATCTCTACAAGGGGGCTGTTACGCCCCCACCCGCCCCCAAATGGTCCCCACCCCCTCCCTACAATACCCTTCCCCCATCCTTTTCCCTTTTCGGCCCAAACAACCTTTTTTTTTTCTTTTATCTTTATTTATAATTACTTATTTAATTTGGTTTACTCAAATTACATTTGCAAGTAAATTATTATTTTTACATTAACATATAAATTTGACTTTATAATTAGAAACTTTATATTATTTTAATTACTTAATTAATTTGTTTTAACCAGTATTCCTATGCAATATTAGCCTTTCAACCCCACGGTGCGGTTTGTATTTTCCTCATCTCTCACAACAAAGAATGCATCTTGGCAAATTTGCCGCCTTTTAAATTAGTAGATTTATTAATAACCACCACAATACCATTTTCGAGACCAACTCTCTTCATCCAAGTTAACATATCTTCTCTACTTTCAAAAATCTATTAAAAAAAACAAAATAACGAATATGTATAAGCAAAACATTATCCAGTGTTATCATATTTATCTGCTTTCAAAATGAATAACGAATATGCATAAGAACAACAAAAATAACTAACCTGATCAGTGCTAAATTCGGGCGTATAATCGCGACTGCTGAAATTGATGCTCTCCTTGTTGTGAACATCATTCTCAAATGAGCAACCATCTGGATAGTAGTAGTCATCCATAATGTTGTTTGATGAATTAAGAAAAAGAAAGAAATCCTGAATGAGAAAGAAGTGAAGTAGTAGAAGAATGAAGTAGTATAAATAGATAAGAAGGTAAAAATAAAATCTGAATGACTGGTTGTAAATGAAGATAAGAAAAATAAGAAATAATCTGAATATACGAATTAAATAAATAAGATTTAATAATTAAGAAAAAGATGTAAATAAAAAATATTAAATAAATAAAAAGCAAAATAATATAAATAAATGAATAAATTAAAATATATAAAAGAGAAAAAAGATATTAGAGCATATTAAAAAGATAAAAGAGAAAAAAAGATATTAATGAAAGACATAAATAAATAATTAAATTAAAATTTAATTAAATTAACTAAATAATTAAATAATTAATTTAATTATATAAAGAAATTAAATAATATAAATAAATTAAATAAGGTAATTAAAGGAAATAAAGTAATATAAATAAAGTAATTAAAGTAATTATAGGATTTAAAGTAATTTAAATAAAGTAATGTAAATGAATTAATATAAATAATAAAGTAATTAAAGGAATTAAAGTAATATAAATAAAGTAATTACATGAATTAATGTAAATAATATAAATAACATATTATATGGTAATTAAAGGAGAGAAGGAGGGGCAAAACAATAAATATGGTTTGTTAGGGGGATGAGGCCCAGGCGGAGCGCGGCATCAGACCTGTCAGAGTGGGGCATGTAGTAGTTTTCCTCTACAAGGAGCATGTGATTATATCCTGACAAAATTTCCTTTTGTCCCTCTCTCTCTCTCTCTCTTCCTTTACATACATGAATTTAACACTTTCTCTCTCTCCTCTTTTTATTTTTAAAACTTTAAATGTTTAAAACTTTTAATTTACAAGTTCGATTTTGAAAAATTATATTTTTTAAACCTACTTTACAAGATCTATCAAACAAGACCCATATTGGATATAAAATTATGTGGGGAAAAAAAGTTTTTTTAGAGTGTGAATTGCGTATAAAATGTGTGAATTGTTCAAAAAGGGTTGTGAATTCTTTAATTTTGGAATTGTGAATTCTGCATTTAAGGGATGTGAATTCTTTTATTTTGGGTGTAAATTGTATATTTTTTAATGAAAGTTGTGATACGCGAATTTAGCATTTAAGGGGTGTGAATTCTTCCATTTGGAGGGTGTAATATTTTTTTTTTGGTCGGTGTGAATTGTGTATTTTTTAGAGTGATTTGAGGGGTGTGAATTCTGCATTTGAAGAGTGTGATTTTTTTTCATTTTCAATGTGAATTGTGTATTTTGGAGAGTAAGTTGTGATGTGTGAATTCTTCAATTTCAGATGTGTGAATTTTTTCATTTAGGAGAGTGTGAATTATTCAGAATAATTGTAAATTCTTAATTAATGTGTATAAAAAAACTTTTTTACATGTGTACAATTTCACATTCAAAATGCATCTTGTTTCAAAGATCTTGTTGAGTAGATTTCAAAAACATTTAAAAAAAAAATTGATATGCACCATAAAATTTATAATTGTTAAAAGCTTTAAAAAATAAGTGTGTATAACCAAAGCTAGAGAGAGAGAGAGAGAGAGAGAGAGAGAGAGAAAGTGAGTTAATGAAGGCATGTATTCCACCCCGAAAAGTTGAAGAGAGAGAGAGAGAGAGAGAGAGAGAGAGAAGTAATGATGTTGACATCATCAGGAGGAGGAATCATTATGCGTGTGTAGAAAGGGGCTAGATGGGATGCTACTGATGATGAACCTAGATCTCCACTACTCGTCAAAATAAGGGCGGCCTGGAAGAAATTTTTTTTTTTTTTTTTTCTTATGGACTAGACTTTCTTTCTACCCCTTTGGACATTTATTGAGAGCATGTGGCATTTTTGAATTAAGAATTTTATTTGGGAATTTGAATTGCATATTTCATCGCTGTGGGGTATTCACTCATGCAAATTCAATTTGCTGTTAAAAAATTCAATTTAGTATCGATTTCTATATTTAATTTTGAGGCTCCCTATATTACTTAGATATAGAGGCTCTCCTTCAATCCAATTTTGAATTATAAATTGGTATCTTCTTCCACTATTTCAACACAGGAAAAAAGAAATCTCCATTCCAGTTTTCTGTTCCTTGTTTTGTGTGAGAGTGTACTACAAAGTTAGGTTTACTGGACAATTCCGGCGACGCGCAACATCTATTATAACCGTCTAATTTGGGAAAACAGACTCTGAAACGCTCAAGCATCCTGCTGTGAGGAGGGGATTTTATTTTAAGGAGATTGTGTGAAAGACGGGATTTTGTTTGAATTCATTTATTTATTTCAGTTATTTGTTATTGTTTATTTATTTATTTTGTGATCTGAATTCTGTATCCATAATCCTGTGCTTCTTATTTTTCTGTTGTTAAATATAAAAAAAATCCAAAATCTATATCTTCGCAATATTTAGTCCTACATTAGTACGTTAAAACTTAGGCTGAAAAAGTAAATAAATTAAATCTCCAAATGAATCCCAAAGAGATTTCTTTCTGAATATAAAGTGTAAACATTAGATTGGTGATGTGAATGGCATAAATAACATTTTTTGGGATTGCCTTATCTATCTTCGCAGGAATATTATTACTCTTTTTCCAAGAGTAACTACACTACATTGATCAATCACGTGTGATCTTAGCTAAAAGGCCGAGAATAGTATATCACGCGTGATCTGTCAAAATTATTTTTATTTGTGTCAAAATTATAGTGCACAGAATTGTACTTTGCACATAATACAAGGTTTTTAAGCAATACATTTTTGGCACAAACAAAAACGATTTTACACAACCCGCTAAATTAAACTTAATACTCCATCATAACCCAGTAAATAGCTCCATAAGAAAAATAGCTCCTAACATTTTTGAACATTGATTTCTCTCTCTTAAATTATTTTGAAGAAACTTTTCATGTTCCCTAACATTTTCGTACATTACATATGGTGTCAGTGGCGGAGTTACATAGAGGCCGGGGGTGCCCCCAATTTCCTATTTTTGAGTATATTTTGCATATTTTCTCAAAGGTATTCTTAAAAAAACATAAAATTTTGACAATAATTAAAATGTAGAACAATTTTCATTCCCAAAACACTCAATTATGATGAGTTATACTATGCGATATTGATATTACCTTCGTCAAATGGTATGATTACAACAATACTCAAGATTAATTTTTCAATCTATCAAAACAGTCTCATAAAAACTTGAATAATTGAATTCAGTCGTGAAAAAATCTTCGAATCAAAATTTATTTCCTAATGCGGTCCCCTCCGACTTTCATTTCTGATGCGGGTGGTGGCAACAGTTTTGGTAGGGAAAAAACCGAAAGAAATGAATGACGCATTGACTGTAATTTAACTGAAACATAATTGCCCATTTGAATGCGGCTCATCCCCTTTCACATTAGGTCAGTCAACCTTTTGTAGGTTAGGTTGGGGTAGTTGACAATTCAATAACCAGGAAGTTGTATAAATTAAAAGGTAATTGATATTTACGCCCCTAAATTATTATTCACACCGTTTTTTTTATTTTTTAGTGACATTTTTACATACGAAAATTTCACTAGAAGATAAAAAAAAAGGGGTGTAGATAACAATTTAGGGGTGTGGAAATCACTCCCCAATTAAAAATACGGAGTAGTACTTTTAATTTCACATTTTTTTCATTTCTATTTTTCAAAACAATTAGTATATCCAGTGTTCACTTTTTTTTTTTTAAATGCTGGGACAAAAGGGTTAAGTGTTCATTGTTTTACGAGATATTCTAACTGGGTCGTGCAGGGCACTATTCTAATTTTTTCCTTTATTTTCAATTTTCCTAATTTTGTTTTCAAGATTAGTTGATATTACAAAATATCAAACACAAGTGAGGGGTTGTAATTTGACTAGGGATGGCCATCTCAGTCGACCCTTCCCGATCCAACCCATCCCCTCCTCGAATGGGTAGGGAATTCGGGAATTTTTTCGAGGATCGGGTAGTGTATGAGAATTTATTTTAAAAAAATTCAGGGATTGGATAGGGGATGGTATAGTCAGTCCCCTCTCCGATCTCCGCCCCTTCCCTTTCTCCTCCCCGCATCACCGTTCACATACATAGGTTATTATATTATAAGTTTATAAGTTTTTTTTTTTTCCGGATAAGTCTATAACTTGTAACTTATTGGTTGGTTGTATAAGGAAAGTTCTTATTTGCTTTTGTTTTATGTGACATTTTTGAGTGAAATTTTCATCTACCCGGAAATCAAAACCAAAACAAAAAAAAAAAAGAAAAAAGAAAAGAAAAGAAAAAGAACAAGAAAAAGAACAACAGTAGCACTTTTGAGTGACTTGATGCGTTTTAATTATATTCGAAAATCACCTTTTTCATTAGCTTTTAGATTTCAATACAACTTCTTTGGTTTTGACTTGAATAGTTACAGTAAACTTTTGAATCCCCGATTTCCCGTGGGGATCCCTGTTTTCTGCATTGGGGTGGGGATAGAGGTTAAAAAAAATCTCCAATGCAAATTGGAGTGGAAATGGAGATTGATATGAGTTTGAAGATTGGGGATGGAGGTAGTGGTATCCACTCCCTATCCTCCCTGTGCCCATCCCTAAATTTGACTTCGAGGGTTGTACCTATTTTGGATATATTTACGGGTACAAGATTCAACAAAATTTCACGGAAGCTTAGGATAACATGATGCTAGACAATTCGTCATAGTTGAATACTGGATTCATCTTGAAATGAAGAGGAAAAGTTTCTTGGTGAGATGTCAGCAAATTTGAGAGTTTTGATGCTTATTCATAAATTTAAAACAACACTCAGGGGGTGTTCCATTAAGGTGTTTTTTGAAAAAACTAATTTTTTACAATTTTTTATGTGATATATTGTGAGAGAATGACTTGTCTCGATTTAAAAAAATATAGTTTTTTTCTTAGTGGAACACACCTCAATCCCTCTCAATTGTTCGTCTGACCGAGGAGACTTGCTTACAACCGAATCAAAAAATGATGTATGAAGAATGTAAGTGATATATCCAAAATTTTCATAACGTTCGAAAGATCTCACTTCGAATTTTTTAATTTGTATTTTACACCCCCAAGTTACAATAATATACTCAACCCATCCCAAATTTTTCATCTTTTTGGGAGGACGCGCTAACGACCGAATCAAAAAATGGTGTACGTGTGCAAGTGGTTTTCATTTTTTTTTTTATACTGTTCAAAAGATCTCATCCAGGATTTTTAAGTGGTGTTCAAGTTTTAAAAAATTTATTTACAAAATGAACTATTTTTGCCCGAATGTTGACAGAACTCTTAGAGACTAAGAGATGGACGGAGTGCTAATAATTAGCTAACAACTGAGATGAATGGAGTTTAATAATCAGGATTAATTGTAATGGCTCGATTAGATGCGGGATAAGTTTTGAGTGGATAAAATTATACAGGGATAAGATAATAGAGATATTATTTATTGAGTCGAGCTCATACTGATGTGACATGTATGTAAGATGAATAAAATAATATTTCGGTTTGAAGATTTTGGTAATACGGAGAGGATAAAATAATACTTGATTTATTTTGCAATTGAAATGGGTGGTGTAAAGATAAATTAGAGGGTCTAGAGTGAATTGGAGATACTGGAAGTGGTACTATTTATTTAGAGATAGGATCTAGGCAGTCCACAATGGATTTGGGGGGGCCTGTTATGCACCCATCCAACTGGTTGTGCCATTACTTAGATTTGATCCGAACGACCAGATGAGATGTATAACACGGTGTTTTGCATCTAGTGCACAACATGAAACCTTTTTCCGTCTATAATTAGCTCCCCTTGGGGTATTAAATCCAACGAGCCATAATTAATACCCATGTGCAAAATTGTCTCAAATCATAGATGAGATATAAGCACGGAATTAAGTCAACCAGACCCATAAAATAATACCATTTCTACTACCCCATCCAAATAGGCTGTAATTAGGTTAAATTAGACGATCATTTTTGCACAATTGCTGAGACAAATCCATTTCATTTTCTGTCCTTTTGGTTATCAGAAATTTTTTTGTCCTTGAAAAGGACTATTTTAGGGTGTGTTTCTAACCCATGAAAAGAAGTACTAGAAAAGAAGAGAAAATCTTAAAATTTTCCCTCCCTTTGTTTGGTTCTTGAAAATAAGGAGGAGTTTTTTTTAATTGTAGTTCAACTTTCCTCCAAATTTCATCTCAACTTCCCTTCAATTTCCTTCTTATTTATCTTCTCTTTTTTTCCCTTGGGAAAGTACCAAACAGAGCCTTATTGGATTCTTTTGATTAAAAATAATATTTTTTTTTGGCAATGGGTTTTGAAATAGGAATTGGAGGCCCTATCTGTTTACGGGTTCGGTAAGTAGTGGGGGAGAGAGAGAAAGAGAGGTTCGTCAGTCTCTCGCACAAGACTTTCCCTGTGGTACGCAATAAAGAAAAAAGATCCGTTCTTTGTTTGATATTCATCGAGAATCTGTTCGTACTGATGCTTTGCAGATGTTTATTTCTGTATTTAAGTGTAAAGATTTATGGAATACTATATTTTTGTTTTGTGTTTATGTGTGCAGTAGCAGCAAACCATGGCTTCAGATCCAAAACTTCACAATTTTGAAGAGGTCAATAAGCACAACAAAACCAAGGATTGTTGGCTAATTATAGCTGGAAAGGTCAGATTTTTCTCGATTTGATTACTTTTTGGTTAATTATGATTTCCTCTAATCTGAATAAATATGTGTTCTTTTTCGTTTGGTTTTGCTTTTCCTGTAATCTGCATCGGTTTATTTCATCGATTTTCTGATTGATCTGAAGAGGCACAATTTGTATTTGCTCGATGTGTTACGATATTTTGGTGCATCTCATGTAATTCAGAGTTCTTATGGTGATATCAGGGATTCGGCATCCAATTTTCTTTGCACGATCATGGTTGATTACTAATTTCAGTGACATACTCGAAAATCTGTGTTGAATCCGTCCTTTGCAACTTTTGAACTCATCGGAGTGATAAAATTTTAACAGAAATACTATGTAACAAGAATTTTTACCCCAAAAAAGTCTGTAAAGGGAGGATTGCGGAGACCACACTTTGAGTGAATCTGGTTCATAGATTCCACTTTCTCGTTAATTTCTGGAAAAATTCTGGGTACGTAGCTTGTAGATAAATGGAAAGACAGCTGTTGATCCAGAAAGGAGACGGAGGAAAAAAAAAGAAGAACGGCCGAGTATCACACCCTTGGAATCAGTATCTAATTATGAGCAAAGGATCAAGAGGAACCCCTGAAAGTCTAACGCCTAAAGAATCTATGTGAGATATTTCGATATAGAAGCCCCACCCACTAGAGAAGGTATCTCTCTGGAAGATTTTTACACCACCATACCCACTGAAGAATATTTCTCCCGAAAGCCTTTACGTTCTTCCCTTTGTTAATTATCGGGAATTTAGTGCTTGCCTAACTACTGAAAAAGAAGTTAAAAGTGGTGGGAGTAATTGTGATTAGAGGATGATTCAACGACTTGGACTAGATTGGCTCCTAATGCACCGATGGGAGAAATCATTTGGTATCTAGATTTCCATCTCTTTTGTGCCGTCTTTCTATTTTAAAGAAGAGTTGGTACTTTAAAGTTACCATATTTTAGATTTTCCAAGTTGCAACAATTAATTATCTTGTAAATCTGAAATTACTGTATCAGGTGTATGATGTCACCCCATTCATGGATGATCATCCCGGTGGCGATGAAGTTTTGCTATCTGCAACTGGTAATATCCCAAACATTATACTACTGCAATCTGAAACACCCCCCCGAAACCCAAATTGAGTGTCAACCACGGTATATTTTGTCAAATTTTGCAGGGAAAGATGCAACAAATGATTTCGAAGATGTAGGCCACAGCGATTCTGCTAGAGAGATGATGGAAAAGTATTACATTGGTGAAATAGACCAGTCAACTGTTCCTGCAAAACGCAATTACATGCCACCTCAGCAAGTCCCTTACAATCCTGACAAGACCCCCGACTTCATAATTAAGATTTTGCAGATCCTCGTACCCCTCTTGATCTTGGTTTTGGCCTTTGGTGTTCGGCAATACACCAAAGAGAAGTAAACCTAGTTGCTAGTACTATCTTTCTTGTGCCCTATTGTGGGTTAGATTGTCATATGTGTTATTTGGTTTGAGTCATTGGAAGAACAATTTTCCTTTTTAGGTTTCTTGATGTTCTGGGCATGCTGTGATTAAGCATCAGCTCATTCAGTGATGTTCATCTGGAGTCTTGAACGTCTTTTAGGCAAACTGTTATGCTGCAAACGCTGGACTTTTTTGCTGGACAAAATGTCTATTTTGGTTCTTCTTGTGAGTTTGTGTTGTGCCCGTTGAGTCTGCAGCGGGTGAATCTTCTCTTTATGGTTTGATATCATGGTTTTCATCTTTTCCAATTTCTGGATGGGGTTTATCTTCATCTTTTGGGCCCTTAGACTCAACTATAGATTATTTTGAGGCCTCCAAGCGGTCATAAAAATAAAAATAAAAATGCTTTTAGTGCATTTACATTAAATCAAACATCAAACCCCACAAGACTTTTGTTCACAAAAACGTCTCATTTGCATGTTTGCAACCTCAAGCCTCGTCTCATTGGCATGTTTGCAACCTCAAGCGAGGCTTCAAAAATACAAAGAAAGGAGGTTTACAGTAAGGTTCTTTAGTCGCCAGTTGTTGACAAGAAAATTCTGAAGGAATGTAAGAACAATATTGGCAGCTATCAATTTCTTCCGAGTCTAATTAATCACAACCCAGCATAACTCAGTGCTCACCTCAACTTAGCTCAGTGCTAAGGGTTCAGCTTTGAAATTAAACCTGATACCAGTAAGTTATGAAAAAGAATAAACAAAAGGAAAAAAAACGAAGACGAGAAGTTCATGGGAAGAAATGAAGCACAAATTAAAATTAAGAAAAAACTGAAAGGAAACATCACTTTGGTTCCATCTAATCCAAATACACTATCTGCCAGCATGGAATGAAGTAAAACCCCAAGGTCATCAACTATAACACACGCTGTAAAATCCTCTTTAAAAATATCCGACAACCATACAGATTAGGCACCAAGTACAAAATAGCGCGCCATTTTTTGTACTATCCATCAAATCTCAGAGCTAGAGGCTACAGCTTAGAAGCTGCTCCCCTGTCCAAAAACCATGTTAGCTCCCCCTCAGGCGAAACCAATTCTGAATTCAGAATTCTGACCATCACCCAATACCACATTCACTGCATCAGCCTTTTCAGCCCCTGCAACCACAAGGGCGACATTTGCAGAGGAGTTGATCACTGGAAAAGTGAAAGTCCGGCGAGTTCTCGATGAAAGGACACCCATTGTTTGTTCTCTTGGACAAGAGGGTGTCCAGGGAATAGGGAAGCTATGTGTCCATCTGGGCCCATACCCAATAACATGAGATCGAATTTCGGGAAGCCACTAGCCTGAGAGAAATCTATTTTGTTTATATTGACTAAATGTTTGACACAGGTCTCATAGTCATCAGCAGCACCCTCTGCTGAAAGTGCATCGTTGATGGCGTAGAAGTTACCTGTGGGAATAGGTACCTGCCAACATGAGGGAAGAGGTGAAGAGTTTTACACAGCTGGAAGTATTCAAGGTAACATAAAGTACTGCAGGAGGCGGTCAAAATATAGAGGAGTATGGTCATATACTCGTATGATGCTAGAATTTCATAAATTCCATACTTAAAACAAAAAACTACACACAGAAGACAAGACGGTACGTAAGGGATGGAGAGACAGAGCCTAAACAATCGCATTTAATGAAGATTCTAGAAACATTTTAAAGTTTCTAATCGATGCCGGACACATTCTAGATGATTTCATTTCTCATTCTATTGTTAACAAATAAGCACTACGTGTCTTGTTACCAACTACTTATTCATTACACCACCGACACTTTGAAGTCATGGGGAGAGAAATAGTGAGAGATCAGTGGCGACCTTTTTTACCCCTCGAATTATACTAGATTACAAATGGTGCCTTCATGTTTCTTAGACAAGGGTGATCTAGGTGCACGATTCTGGAGACACTAATATTTCTTATATGGATACTGAAGACACTAATATTTCCAAAATCGGAGCACAATCCAACAAACGTTTTCAGAACTTGAATTTGATAACTTAACTGCATTGAAAATGTTTGACAAATCAACAAGATCAACTGCTACTGCTATGTCGTTCCAAAGATGAGGATTAAATAGGCTACCCAGTTTCATAGGTACAAAACCAACTCAACCAAGACTTTTAGCACAACTTCATAATAGATGACAAAACCATTTTTGCACTTTTAATCACATCCATTTTCAAGAGTTGGTTTCTAAGCTCAGCTTATCAGATACAGAACTGCCCTCAGACGCAATAAAACAAATCTTTTAGGGACAGATCCCAATGCCGGCATTAAACATTCAAAAAAGAGCACTTAGTTTTAATACACAACATACCACAATCAAGGATGTAGAGGAACCTAATAAACGCATAGGATAAAAACCGAAGTATCAGATTGAAACTTTTCAGTTAAAAAGAAAAAAAAAAGAACTTTATTTGTAGCATACCATAGATAGAAAATCATCGTAGGCGAGTTTATAGTTGCTATCTTCATGATCCTTCGGAACCACTCTTTCATCCACCCAAAATACATGCCATTTCGACCAGGTCAACGAGTCAATGAGCATCCACTAGTTTGCTGAATTTCCAAAAGCAATCAATTACACATGAACTTCGTAACCCAACAAGAACACACACACATGCACACAGATTCCGTTATTCATTCAGTTCATCCCTCAAGTCGTGACAACACTCTCACATACACAAAAATCTACTCTCATGACAGAACTGAGTAACTAATCTAACCACTCAATAAAGAAAACGATTGGGATACATATAACAGGCACAAATGTGTTTGGAGCGGTTATGTCAGTCCCACCTGCATTTTGTGGGGTTCCATTTCCATGTCTGTGAGTCCGACATGTATTTTGTGGGGCATCTGTGGACCGTCAAAACATATTTGTATCCGTAGCGTTGCTCTCAAATATGTTGGTCACACCGACCATGGGATACAGATAACCGGGCACAAATGTGTTTGGAGCTGTTATGTAAGTCCCACCTGCATTTTGTGGGGTTCCATGTCTGTGAGTCTCCCGTGTATTTTGTGGGGCCTCTTGGACCTTCAAAACACATTTGTATCCGCAGCATTGCATGCTCCCAAATAAGTCAGCCATACCGACCATGGTTTCCCTACTACCATAACTAAGGCTTAGTTTGGCTAAATTGAAAAAAATAGTTTATTGGTTTATTTTGTTTTGTTCTTATTCAAATTTTTTTGGTTTTTTGGTTTTTTTGTCTTTATTCACAAAACTTTAAGTTTGGCTAATAATTTTATACTTTTTAGATTCCTCTCGTCGAGAGGAGCCAAGAAACCTCAAAAAATCGACCGAAAACTAACAAATGCAATTTTTTTTTGAATAAGGACAAAACCAAATAAACCAAAAAATCATTTTCTCTAATTTAGCCAAACAAAGCCTAACGGTCCTTTAACAATTTTCGAATACAACAATATTCCTTTTTCTTCATTTCCTCAGCAAAATAGTAGTACATCAGAAAAAACCAATAAAAATTCATTAATCACGAAAGAAAAAAGAAGAGGTTTTTCACCTGAGCGATTTGATCAGAGAACCACCAGAAAAAACAACGGTGAAAGCACCTCTCTCTTTCGCAAACTTATCCGAGAGATCGACGGTATATTTCGTCAGAGACACCGCCATAGCTTCCTCCGTACCGAACACCTTCACCTTCCCTTTGCCTTTCTCGGTCGCAAACTCAGCCATCGACGACTTTACTCGCAATTCAATTTCTTGGAGTTTGCGCAGATCAATGGAACCCTAGCGCTAGTTTTAGGGAGGAACAATTGCGAGATCAACGGAAGGCACGGCGGCGATCGGGTGAGCAACGTGCGCAGGTTAGCAGTGCAAGTGCGAGAGTAGATGGCCATGTGCACTGCGCGCTATTACGAACTTGTAGTATTTTGCGGGAAGTTCGACGTTAACTCGTCCGAGTTCCACACTAAGCACCCCTAGTTTGGGTTTTGATTAGGTGTGAGTAGGCCTGGCGTACGGTGATGGGTCGTGTTTTTTTGTTTGACACGTGGTGACGCAGCGCCGGCGACAACTTATGCCTTGTTTGGTTGAGGAGAGGGACATCTTGGGGTGCTTTGGCTAACTTGAAAAAACTAGATTATTGGATTATTTGGTTTTGTCTTTATTCAAAAAAATCTTGCATTTGTTGGTTTTCGGTCGATTTTTTTGAGGTTTCTTGGCTTATCTCGACGAGAGGAGTCTAAAAAGTATAAAATTATTAGCCAAATTTTAAGTTTTGTGAATAAAGACGAAAAATAATTCAAAAAACGAAACCTCAAAAAATCGACCGAAAACCAACAAATGCAAAAAAAATTTGAATAAGGACAAAATCAATAATCCAATAATCTAGTTTTTTCAAGTTAGCCAAAACACCCCCTTATCAGTTTATCAGACTAGATTTTGTCGGCAATTTTTTAAAGTTTTTTTTTTTGCCCTTTGGAGGCTTGTTCTTCAATAGATTTTAGGTGCATTTTATAAAAATCTAATAAAATGAACATTTTATGGAGGGATGATAAAATAAAATTGTTTTCTCAAATGATAAAATGTATGGTTTTTCTATAGATTTTAGGAGGATTTTATGAAAATCTTGTAAAATTAGTTTTACATTTTGTGTTGAGATTGGATTGAGATAAAATGTGAGATTTTATTGGAAAAAAATGTGTAGGAGAACAAACCCCAAATAATAAAAATGAGTGATAAGCTTTATCTGATGTCTGATTTTTTATTTTATTTTATTTTAAAAAGAGCTTTATCTGATGCGTGATCATTTAGCTATCCGGCATTTTTAAAACCACACGAAAATTCGCATTTTTTAAAACCACACGAAAATCACACTCCAATATGCACACTAGTATAGTTGTTTTTCAAGTGCACATACTCTTGTTAAAATTGTTCGACGGAGGAAAATAATTTTTGCACACTCAACTTTCTTATAAATGCAGTTCAAATTTTGTCGTTTAATGGTTGTAATTAAAAGAAAATTGAGCGCAAAAATATTACAACCCTACAACAAATATGCATAATGTCATTGTAGTCGCGAATAGTAAGGTTATAGAGGGAAGAGGTTGAAGTTCAACTGATGATCAAATTTAATGACTTGTGATTGTTTGGGAAACATTTGTAACACTTTGTTCATTTCACATTTCTAAATAAAAAAAATTCTTTTCCCATCTCTCATTTCTCTAGTCATTAATCATATTTCTCTCTCTACTCATACCTCTTTATCCAATCATTATTCTCATTTCTCTCTCCAATTATTACACATCTCTCTAATTATTATTTTTTTCAGAAACTCATTCAAACACTATCTCAAAAATATTTCTCCAAATATTCTTCTCAAAACTCTCAACCAATTACAGCCTCAAAGCGCCAAGGACAAACCATATCAAACTTCTTTATCCAATTATTGTCGGGCAGTTAGATGTTCAACAAGAAGAAGAAGAAATGGAGGAACCAAAAGATGGAGGAGGGTACACACTACACCGAGAGAGAAAATATATTCATTTACGACGCTGGAGATATGATCACGATGCATTGCTGATTTTATTTCTGAAGGGTGGGCTGATTTAATTTCTCACCACAAGTTGCACGCGCAATAAGAATGTGATTCGTATTATAACCCGTACATGATTGACTATCTGAAAGCAAAGCGGGGTTGAGAACAATTCTTTAGTTTGGTTATTCTAGGATGGCCACGACTGACTCATAGCAGAGAAAATTAGATGCTTCATAAGTTCATATGGAATATGATAAATTAGGAGCAAAAACCCCTAAGTTTCAAGCCTTGCCCACTAGGCCAATTCCTTGGGATTGTGACTTATTTGATCATTACCCCCCTCCAAATGCTCCCAAGTACACAATTCGCGAGCGTTCTCAGGCATATTGATCAATAAAGCTCAAACCTAGCAGTACCCCATGCGCGTGCAGAACCAAATGTTATTTCACTTTATAGTAAAACCATACATAATTATATATTCTTACTTCAATTAACTTCTATGAAAATTTTAGAAGAATGTTTTTTTTTTTTTTTCCCTTAACCGACTTCTCGTTGGCTTGACAATTTTATGAAAACCCGTGAGGCACATGTACAGGGGAGACTATTTCGTCTCAATGGAACAAATCCTCGTGAGGCGTTTGCAACTCCGCCAAATCCAAACCCACCTAATCTTACATTTTAGAGCCCTAACACTTTGTTAAGCAAGAACAACTCCCATTAAGGAAGTCCAGTGTCACGGATGCCAACTGAAGACTAGAATCCTCCCAAGACACTCAACGCACGCAAGCACCAAGCTTATTCACAAGCAAGGCACTTGCCCAACTGAGGTTCTATGTAATCAAGGCTTCCAAGTCACACAACTTGTTTGTAGCAAAGGCATCAAACTTAGCCAACAAGCTTCCGACGTGTATCGGGTCATTATCACGAGGTCTTCGCATGCCTCGCTTAGGATCAAAGGTTGCTTGCATGCCCACGATGTAGTACTTGTACGAGCCTGCCTGTTAAAGGCCATTGCGCGCCAATAGCGTTGCACTAACATGCAGCCGAGTAAGCGAGCAAGGCAATACGTTAATCAATAGCCAACAAGTAACATTATGCCTTTCTACTAGCCAAACACATTGTACTCGGCATGTATCACGGCTTCAAGCGTTATTCTCAAAAGGTAGTGCACCAGATGCAAATCTCTCTAATGGTCGGCGTCTACTTTATTTCTGGAAGCTGGAATGATTTTGTTTCCACCCACAAGTTGCGTGGTACAGATGTGATTCGCTTCTTTAAAATCATCGACAATGGTTCTTACAATGACTGCTACTTGATCGACTATGTCAAGGCTGAGGAGGTTGCGAGAAAGCCTTTGTGAGACCCTATTACCTTAGACTATCTAACCATAGTCATGACTCCTATCAGAAAGTAATTGATACTTTATCCAAATACCATGTATTAGGAATAAGATTTGGTATCAGCAGAACCTTCTATATATTCATATTAATGCACTGAGATTGTTTTTCGTCTGCAGTTCCGATACTTCATCTGTAGTCTGAGATGTTCAATTACTATAATTGTTGACAGTAAAATTTTGCTCGAGGGAGGTTATACATCAGACATGGTCGAATAAGACATTCACCTAGTCTGGAAAATGTTTTGGATCATTTTGCCGGGAGACTTGCGTGCTGAATCCTCTAACTGAAGCAACTCATCTGAAGTGAGACGCCACCCAAGAGCACCCAAATTTTCCTCTGCTTGTTTTACCGACTTAACCCCGGGTATCGGAATAGTACCCTTGCAGATGCACCAGTTTATAGCAACCTGCAAAGAAAATTACTTGCATTAGATAAAAGTATAAGTTAAGGCACAATCAAGTTTGAAATGGATCTGCAAATTCGATCCTAAAAAAACTTAGTTCAAGTGCAAAAGCATCATTTATTTGGCACACGATGAATCTTATGACAATCAATATAACTCGTTTTCAACCTCAAAAAAAAAAAAAAACCGCAGAACACAGAGAAGTGAATCAGTTTAAAGGTTGTATATAAGGAAACAAAAGAAACTCGGGACTAAAGATGGCCATTTGAATCTCTTTCAACGCTATGTAAGACGGCGATTTCATACACAAATTTGACCCCCAAAACATATGAACATACGTCATGATTCTTGAATTTTAAATGAAACCCATGGAGGTTCCTGGCCGTATGGTTCTCTGTCCCTGCAAGCATTGTCACCTCAGTACTTCTCTATGGTAACTTAACCACTGCTAGTTTTCTGGCGAAACAACTTCTTGAATTGGAAAAGCCTTTCCTTTCGCGGAGATCTAATAACTCAGATAATATAATCACAAGTCTTATCTAACGAAAATAAAGGTTCATCAGTTCCAATTTTCCCAACCAAAATTGGGAATGGTGCAAGCAGAGAACAAAAGTAATGGAGCAAATTTACTTAACCAGGGGAAAATAACTGAAGTTCATGCCCAGAGTAAAGAGGGAAGCAATGCAACTGACAGCACTGTACATGGGAAAAACAATAATAACTCCTCATGCTTTGAGTCCAACATGAAGAAAGAAGCATTTGTTGTTTCGCGAGTCTCTAGGAGGACTTTCTTGATGTTAACCCGCTCTGTAGCTTGATGCTTATGTGAAAGGTAGACCAATTAACTTGATAAGCTCAGTAACACAAAAGGGGAGTACCGCATCTGGCATACTAGCTACGGCTCTGTAAGATCATTGCACTCATTGGATCATTAATTCCTTGTACTTACAAACAATATTTGGAGTATTGAAGACATAAAGCACTGCTAAAGAAAGTAGAAAAGAATTACCTGTGGTACCGTTTTCTGTCTCCTTTGTGCAATTTCTCTAAGTGAATTCAATAATGGCTCCAGCCCTGGAATAATTTGGCTGAATAGTAAGCCCCTGTCCAAAGACGAAATCTGATGCTTTGAGACATGCACGTCAAACTATAATTCCAAACCACACATCGATTTTTCACCAGTCTCCCGTTTTTTTTTATTTTTATCAGCCACCAGTCTCCCCTATGGGAAAGCACAAAGGGAAGCTAATTACCGAGGTCCTCTTGGAAGGTTCGAAGGTGTATATTTTCCAGTGAGCATTCCAAGACCCAGTGGGCTATAAGAAATTAAGCGGATACCCAACGAATCACAAATATTCTTGATGTCCATCTGATCTTCTCCAATACTCAGCAACGAAAATTGCACCTGAAACCCGATTTGGAATAAAGAAAGATCAAGGTTAGGTACCTATATCCATTAGTGTAGAATATATATATATATATATATATATATATATATATATATATATATATATATATATATAATCAATCCCATTCTACTAAGGACTCCCTCAAACTCCCAATTTGCGGACCTCATGGATCGGGGTCGAATCTCGACAATCCAAACCGCTCAATGTGTTTAAAACGTGTTTTTAAGGGTCATTGAGAGGATTCATCCAAAAAAAATACCCGGAAGAGCTTCATTCGAGTTTTTTTCGATAAACTATATATGTACGGTTATTATGAAAAACTGTTCGGATGAAGCCCTTTCGGGTATTTTTTTTTGTGATTCCTTGCATTGGCCATGGAAAACATGTTTTAAACACATTGAGCGGTTCGGAGCGTCGAAATTTGGTCTGAAAAAAAAAAAAGAAAAAAAAAAAGGGTGGTCCTCACGGAGGAGATCTGTGAGGGAGTCCTTAATAGAACATCTTCCTGTATCTATATATATATATATATATATATATATATATATATATATATATAACACTTGTAGGTATGTATTTGGGCATGTTTGTTGTGCGTACAGTGACAGGGTCCAGGAGCCTAATTCAAATGCAAAAAAGTGTTTATGATCTAGTACGGTTATCGGACATGGCTTATTCATGGGCAGCCCAAGCTAGAGTTTTTCACATGTTTTAAACAGTTCAGGTTTGGACTCATGGATTCTAGCTTATAGCTGCAAGAGTTTGGTCAAAAATTCAGATGCATCTAAGATCCTGGTCGTAATGCCCCTCTATTCTCGTTTGTTGAATCAAAACATTGTCATATGGAAATGATAGGCATTAAAAAAAATCTTCATAATTGAATAAATAGTACCTGAGCTGAGCATAAAGGGACTCCCCGGGCTTTAAGGTAGTCATGCACCTTCAGAAGCTGCTTTGGTCCGTAATTGCTTACCCCAACTGCTTGAACTAAGCCCTGCATTATAACCATCTTTCACTGATTTAGCAATTTAGGTAGGTGCTGCAGTTTTATTGAAGATGGCATGTGCAAAGGCCATGAAAATTAAGCCAACAGTTTTGTTATCCTTTACTTTGCAAAACATATAAAATTTGAGAACACCTAGTGTGACGTGAGAAAACTATGATTTCAACACTTGAAATCTTAAAAGCGACTATTCTCAATCTACAAGTGACCTAATAATCATGCTTCAATACATCACACCGCACCCTTCAATGTACTGCTTAACCGTCCAAATAGAGCAACTATGAACAGCCATGCAACTGTACCCATTCTCATTTAATCCACAACTCAATCATTGAAACGATAAATTCATGGTAACCTTCTCGTACATTGCCACTAAACCATCCCAGAGAGCTAACTCCTGCGGAGGAGCATAGTTTGCAGTTGACCAGTGAAGTTGCCCTATCCCGATTTGTTCAATTTGCATCCTCTCAAGAGAAGACCTGAAACACCATTCGACATCAAAATCCATATACTCAGAGAGGGAGAAAAAAAAACAAAAAACCAGCCATTCAGCTTGCACATGCTCAGAGGCAATATTGATAAACCACATGCATTTGCTGCTTGTCTTGTTGTACTTGTGATACAACTTATAGTACCAATCAAAATAACATGCCATTTTAATGGGCTTTAAAGAAGGAACGAGTGGGAGGATACATAGTTGCAAGAATCCATAAACCGTTCAATTGGATTGGCATTAAAAGAGAAAATAAGGTGAGAGGGACATACTTGCAAGCATTGACCAATTGTCCAGGTGTCAGGCGCCATGGGTATGCTGCAAACTTGGTAGCAATCACAATGTTATCCCTTACCTTTTCTTCTCCTGAGAAAATCATCAGCTTATGAATTGACAAAATGTAAAAAGCATCATAAATCTGAAGACACAAGATTATAGTAGAATAAATTTGCAAAACCAGAGCAACTCAAACATCTGGATGTGAGCATAGAGAACCTAGCCAGTGTTTGGTTTACTGGAGTCAATCACTTGGAACTTATTCCTGTGTTTGGTTTGCTAAAACTGGCCGCATTTGCATTTCTATTGGAATTATCATCTCCAGTTTAGGTGCATGGCCATTCTAGTGTGGGGCCAAGGAACAAACAACTTACCAAGTTGGTAAGTCATTGTCCTCACACACTTTTGATGCCATCATCTATGAGGCACCGACACTTCTAGAGGTCGTTGTGTCCGTATATTGGACCCAGGGACAGACGTGTCCTATGAGGGGATACGTATTGGATATGCCACGTGGCTTGTCGCTTAATTACATTAGTTTTAGGATGGGGACACATGGGTGACACGGCATGGGCACGCATGTCCCATACTCTCTCTCTCTCTCTCTCTCTCTCTCTCTCTCTCTCTCTCTGTCTCACACACACACACACACACATGCGCGCGCACACACACATACACATACACAGAAGTATGTATATATGTCCTGGTATATATATTTTCATCTCTTTGTGGGTATACGATTACATATATCTATGTGTGTATGTAGTGGTATATATACAGGTACATAACAGTGTAGATATCTTATACATACATACATACATACATATATATATATATATAGTTATTTAATTTATTTATTCATTGTTCCTTGTCACCGCCGTATCTGTATCCATTTTTTAGAATTTTCATGTATGTGTCTGTGTCTGTGCTACATAGTCGTTAACCAATGCGCCCAGCCATTTAGTGGTTTCGGTTCATATTTTCCTTCGCGATTCACTTCCATGTACATATATTAATGGACGTTGAAAAAAAATGAAATCTTTTAACCAATTGGGTAGAGCATTGTTAAAGCAGTAAGAAATAACTGTGCATGAATCAGTAACTCGTGATCAAATAGGACAGAAGTAGAAATCACAGCCAGAACTGACCTTGAAATTCTCGGATGAACTTGCCAAGAAGCTTCTCACTTTGGCCATTCAAGCGCCCAGTCCCGTAAGAATCAGCCGTGTCAAAGAGGTTAATCCCATTGTCAACGGCTAGATTGAAGGTCCGTTGAAGTTCACTGTCCATCCCTTCTTGGTACCCCCACAGAAGCTGGTTGCCCCACGCCCATGTTCCAAATCCCATCGGGGATACACTCAGTGGGCCCACTTTCACCTGCCAATACCATCCAAACTTGGTTTAGAATACATATAGGTATATATTTACCCTCTATTTAGAGAGAGAAAGAGAAGGTGTTTCGGAAAGAATACCTTTTGCCATGGCCAGAAAAGAGGGAGCTTGAGAGACTTGAAAGGGGTCGAAGGGAGGAGGGTGTCATTGGAAGCGCTGAAACAGCTAATTTGTGAAGTGGGTGTGACCGTGGCCATGGTGAAAACCATGGTTTTCTCTCTTCTGCTACTCTCTGCACACTGAGCTATGGAGTGTGTGTGTGGGTGTGTGTCTGTGTGGATAGAGAAGGAAAAACATTTCCAGCGTTGTGCGGTGAGGAGCTATTTCGGACTCCTGAAACGGGGCAATTGGGTCCGATTGGATGGAAATGGATTCTCCATTGGATCACACGTGCATGTTGAGGCCCAACCGTTGGGCTATTATGCCCATTTGGGGATTCTGTTTACGGAGTATTTTGTATGTCCATCGTGAGGATCGGGGGAAGACGCAGTTTTGATCCGGCATTCATGGGTCCAAAAAAATTCAAATTGCAAATTCTGGGCTACAAATTAGCAACAAAAACGTTAGGAATTAGGGGTGAAAAGTGAAAACCCGGCCAAACTGATAATACCCAAAAAAAAAAATTGGTTTGGGTTTTTTCAAGTATTGGTCCGGTCCGGTTTTTAATTTTTAGAAAAAAAACAAATTCAACTGCCTCGGTTTCGGTTTCATTGAAATAAATAACGTCAGAAAATGGAACCAAACCGTTATTTACATATAAAGATATGTTATACTAGTGTATAGCAAACCAGAGAAAAAACGGAAAATGCTGGGCAGGTCCCAATTTTGGGAGAGAGTCTTGGCCGGTCACTTAGCATTTTATTAGCTTAGGTCGCGCCACTTATTTCTTTTAGCAATTAACACTGCTTTGTTTTTAGCGGTTAACGGCTGAGACTTCGAGAATCACATTAATTGTGGATTTTACAAAATTAGCGATCTTTAATTAGAGGTGCGGTGTTAATTGTTGAAACAAAAAGTGTTAATTGTTGAAATGCACTGTTAGTGTTAACAACTAACGGTGCATTTTCACAATTTACAGTATTTTGATACAACAATTAACACTGCACTTTTGGAATTAGGATTGTTAATTCTTGTCAAAATTCACAATTAACAGTGCATTTCCACAATTAACAGTATTGGGAGGACTTAAAGAGCAATGGATTTCCGTGTATAATTTTAACAGTGCATTTCTACAATTAACAGTATTGGGAGGACTTAATGAGCAATGAATTTCCGTGTGTAATTTTAACAGTTCATTTTTTGTGGACTTAATGAGCACTGTTAATTCACAATTAACAGTGCATTTTTCCGTGTGTAATTGTACCAGGACTTGGTGAAGTATGAGCCATTGCTCACAGGACCGGCCTCTAAAAGCCCCAAGAAAAATGAACTCAAGCCGTGCTACTCGTATTTGGGCTACAATTTATTATTGAGTCTGACTATTGTTGTGTTAGAATCATTGTTTAGTCTATTGCACATGCTTATGATAAAGTTTTAATCCAAATTTATGAATCCTTTGACCAAATAATAGGATTTTTTTTTTTTAGTGATCCAGACCCAATTCACATGTTCTATCCAAACTGATAAAACCGAAAAAAATTGGTCAAACCAAATAACACCAAACCAAATCAAACCAAATATCAAATGTATTAATTTCGATTCTGAATGTTCGGTTCAGTCCTAGATAATACCAAACAAACTAAATTGGACCGATTACACCATACTAGGAACACATCCAAATGTACATCAACTTAGGTGTGCACATAACCGGGGTGGGCCGGGCTTATACTAGATAATAACGATATTTGTGTATTCTCAAACCCAGTCCATTTATAATCTTGCTTCATTTAATTTGCCCAAGTCCAACCCATTTAAAATTTTTATTTTCCAAACATGTCCAAGAAGCCCATTTATTTTACTAAAGCATATTATCACAAACATAAAATAATCAACCATAATAATTACAAATTGTAATTCACAATTGTAATAATAAACCGAAAGTTCTAAGTTCTTACAAAAATATTAAAAACAAATATATAAATTAAAGTGCAGTTAAAATATTAAAAAAAATAGAACTCTCTAACATCCATCTATATATAATAATAATAATAATAATAATAATAATAATAATAATAATAATAATAATAATAAAAATAAAAAAATATTATTTAAATGGACTAATAAATCGCATTGAGAGAGTATTCTTATACTCCATAGTTTGAAAAACAATGATAGATTCATAAATAGTTTGAAAAACAAATTTGTTAGTTTAGTTTGATAAAATAAAAAATTCATGATCCCCTCCCTCTATTTGAGGGTTAGTATCTCATTTGCTAAAATTAACATTTACAAAATATCAACCAATCAACCATTATTGAAATCAACAATTAATTTTAGAAATTCTTGATTTTATCAAATAGAAAACTCACATTCACTCTGTGACTCAGCAACGGGAGGCGGGGCGGACAACCCAAAAGTATTCAAAATTTGAACTATTCAAAACATTTTTTAATGACCAGAAGGTGGAGCTGGGCACCAGTCAACAGTAGCTGAGCCAAAAATTCGAGGTTTTGATCAGACTAACCCTTATTTCAAAATTATTTCGCAATTTACCACACTTTTCAAACTATTTTGAAAAAGAGTCTTTCGTGCATTTTTTGAAATGCAATATAACGTTACATGCCATCTATCATGCCACATCGTTGTATACAAGACCGTATACACTATAATTGTGTGTATTTAGAGTGCACAATAGCTTAAACTATAATGCATACCAGAAATGCGCAATAACTTTAACTATAACGCATACCAGAAATGCAAAATCAAATTAGATCCACATTAACTATAACTTCAATCATACTCCACACGTTTTTTAACCATATCAGGTGTTGAGCTGTAAACTTTGGCTTAGTACAAATTTGTGTAGTGGATAATTTTCATTTAAGAACGGTGTAACTCATGTCGCAAAACGGAAAATTTTTGATTGCGTAATAATAATCCCCAAGTTTAGAACAACTAATGATGACAAAAAAAAAATCCCAACATAACATCAAATTTGCAGCACAATTTTGGAGCAAACGTACAAGCATAATACCACCCTAATAATCTTAAACAATAGTACAACAAACCACGCCAAAACACGAAAACAACATAAACTGCCGCTTAATCGAGGATAGATTTTTGAATAACGGATTGAACGTTGTTCAGCATGATATTCAAATAACAAGAGTTCCGTGTAGGGCGGAAGAGAACAATCTCCCGCAATGTGAGACAAATCTTGTAATTGGGTTTATTAAGAAAAAACACTAATCACTCGAGTATAAAAAAACAACATTCAGCATTATACGCACCAAAATGTTGTCCCCTTTCAACAGTAGCTTTACAAAAATCTACTTGGCATTGGCAGCCTTCTTATAAATATGGCTCACACTTCCACTTGAAAGATTTCTACATTAAAACTTTGTATCAAGCAAATGTCTAACCAAGTAATTTCCTCAGAGTTTATTGGGTACAAGTTTGAAGATACTAAATTGTTCCAAATCTATATGGTAGAAGACTATATTATGAGAGAGAAGAGAGAGAAAGAGGGAGTTCATATCAGGTGGAGGAGACAGCGATGATCACGCACAATAGGAGTGAACTACCAAATCGCACAGGAGAGAGGAGGGAGGACGGCGATCGCGCACCAGGTCGGTAGAAAAGGAAGGATGAGGTAGGGTTTATTTGGTTTTAAAAGAACAAACATTTTTTTATATGCGTGATGATTAAAGTTATTGTGCACTTTGAAAATACGTGATCCAATTTAGATTTTTCATTTCACATATGAGTTATAGTTAATGTAATTGCGCACTCTAAATACGCATCATTGTGGTATACATGGCTCCCGTATATGCTGATGTGGCATGCCGCATTACATGTAACATTCATATTGCATTTCAGAAATGCACGAAAGACTATTTTTCAAAATAGTTTGAAAAGTGTGGTAGATTGCGAAATAGTTTTGAAATATGGGTTAGTTCGAAAAGCTCCAAAATTTCTCCAAAAGCGGGCACCTTATTTCCGCATTTTGAGCGGGGAAACTGGAAACATGTAGTAGTTCGTTCATCAACATGCTCAGCATCTTCCAGCCGAACCCAAGAATTTAACCTCAACGACCAAAATTACGGGTTTGTAGTTGGAAGAAAGCGATACACTTCCAAAATTCCACGCCCGATCGGACAAAAATGGGTTTTTTTTGTGTTGCAATTTTTTTTTTGAAAAATCCGATCCGTCTAATGTGTTCAGAAGGTGTTTTCTAGGTTCCTATAGGGAAATCTTAAAAAAAAAAAAAAAATACCGGGAATGGCTTGATTCAAGCAGTTTTCGCAAAAATTGTATTTTATATTTTTGCGAAAACTGCTTGGATCAAGCCTTTCCCGGTTTTTTTTTTGAAATTTTTTCTTGAGGACCCTTGAAAACACCTTCTGAACACATTGGACGGATCAGATTGTCAAATTTTTTTTTTGTATAAAAAGTCCAGAAATTAAAAGTTCGGATTAGAAGTTTATGTCTTGTTGGGTTGTATCTGCATTTATTTATTTTCTTCTTCTGGTGGTTTCAAATGGGTTTTTGTTAATTTTTTATCCGGCGGTAATTAAATATTACAACTTGAAGGATTATCTGTGTATGTATGCACATTGAGCCCTCCTTCACTTCAGTTCCCCTCGGCATTCACATTGATGAAATTGCATAATGAAAATACAAATACTTTGTTTGCCAGAGTTAACCCGCTTGAACTTTAGTAGTAAATAGTACTAATATTTACAACTCTAAGCTAGAGTTAACCCACTTGAGTTTGTGCGCACCTCGACCAATCCTAGGAACCAATCCCACCATCCACTGGCGGGAAGCCAATTAAAACGGGAGCGAAACTCCGTATGGACTGCCCTCAGAGAAGTTGATAGCACTTAAGACGTTTCGAACATGAGAACTTAGGAGGAAGCAAAACCCTGAGTCCCAATTAGGACTCTTGAACAACATTGATTGTGCACTGCTGACCACTTGTTAGATCCAAGCATTCCTACGTCCTAGTTAGAACTCTTGACAACATTGATTATGCTGACTACTGGTTAGATCCAAGGCTACGTTTGTAGTTTGAAACTTTGAACATCAAATCTGAACTGAATGTATGACTATCCTGTTGTCTTCCTTAGAAATTTTTCTGCGAGAAAAGGAAAGAAACTTTAGAAAGTAGTCCATAATGAGCTAAATTTTATAGATTCCGTGGGTGAACTATGCGCATTCATACTAGTTGAAGTTCCACACAGTTTATTTCAGTCTATGAGTGAGATTTTGGCATAAGATTTGTACAAACTCGGAATGTTCACGTTTGCGCACAAAAGCATTTGGCGCTGCTCCTGAACATGCTCTCTCATCAGTTTCCAGCTTCCGTTGCTTCTTTCACTTGTTGTTGATGAATTTACCTTGTCTGCCCTTCTGAGGTAGTGTCAACATACATATTTAGCTCTGGTTGAAATAATTGATCTGCATTACTGTCATCTGTGGAGTGATCTACTTTTCAGTACTCACTTCCTCTTAGAGCTTCCATCACTCTGGAGGGTGGAGTTCAAATTTTCAGTTCCAGTAGTCCCACCAGTTTGAACTGCCACTTGACTGATCAAAAGGACCCTTGGAGTCCAAAAAATTGCACCATTTGTCATGCAATGGCAGTGAACCATCTACTTCGCCGACCATGTTTGGAAGTTCTGCTTTTTCCTGCTGAAACAACTCAGCATTTCTCTCTTCCTCATCATCTGAGCAAGGGACTGCTCGCCCTGAACATTCGTTCAAGCAACTTGGCTTCATTTCAAAATCAAAATTTGTATCTCCGCTATAAGAGCCAGGGGATGTGCTATTTCCACCTAAATCCTTGCTTCTGCTGCTCTGATCATGCCCTTTTTCCAGCATTTTACGTAACTTCTGCAACTGTAGGAACAAAATGAGATGTATGCAAGATTATGATCATATACCTTAATTACAAACCGGGCATCACCGAGTTAAGAAGAAGAATTAGTGGGGGTACCTGTGTGACCAATGACTTATTCTCTTTCTTCAAGCACTCAAACTCCGAATACAGACTGTCATAATTGGCTTTGAGTACTCTGTAACTTTGCTCTATTTCCTTCGACTTCCATCTTGCTCTTCTGTTCTGAAACCATATGGCTACCTGCCGCGGCTGCAGTCCAAGCTCTCTAGCCAGCTGAAGCTTCCTTCTTGGTTCAAGCTTTGTCTCCGACTCGAAAACCGACTCCAGTGACCTTACTTGTTCTTCACTAAACCGCCTGATTTTCTTGTTCTTCGTCTTCCTTGGATTTTTTACAGTCTTTGGGCAGGTTATAGACTCGAATTCAGCAGCTACTTCTGGTGGAGGTGATGTAGAATACATTTCTCCTTCCATTCTTAATTTAAATTTCAAGTCATGAAAGGATGATGTTCTCTTAATTAGAAGAACGTGACATCTTTTTGTTTAAGTGGTTTGGGTTCAAGATATGTACTCCAGACGTGTAAAAGTAACTAGCATAGCTGGTTACAAGTCATTGGGGGCTTTGATTGATGGGTGAGTTGTATCCAATAGGATTGGATTTCTTGTGGCACTTGCTCGTCTTTCCCTTGTGGACGTCTCTATCATTTTTACTTGATTTTTTGTTTTTGTCGCTTACTTCCGGTAAATGTTGTGGGAATAGAGAGGCTAGATTTCCCATACTGACAATTTGTTGGCATTCTTTTTCCGTAATAGGGCCAAAAATAATAGTACCAGTTTCAATACCTTGCAATAGACTCAATTTGGAGAAGTTTTATCAAATGTGGTAGGATCCGAATCAATCAGATTAATGCTTGTTTTTTCAACGAGTTAAGTTCTATTCCATTTGGAGAAGTTTTATCAAATGTGCTATTGCTGATATTTTTTTTGATAGCATGTATGCATCCTTGTTCTCGCTGCATCCCGTAACTTCTCATACACGACCAGCCCCGTAAAATGCAAATAAGGATAAGAAATGTGGTCAATATCACGAAGAATAAAGAGATGCCATCTATACCCAAATATAAATTGATGTTTTCACATGGATGGCGTGCATATTGTTTTACTTATATGAGGGCATAACAATAGTTTCGTAGGTAATTTGGGAAAGTGAAGAAAGTAGTTCTAAAACAAACTCAGATTTGAGGATATTGGAGGCGCGGTATATTGGTACCTGATTTGCTGATAGACTGCATATTCTTCACTTAATCTTGATCTCTAGAATTGGAAAGTGGGTGACTGGATTTTTCTAAGTGTTCAAGTACATCACTTATTTTAGTTGTTCGGAGTAATATGGCATGAATAGTTTAAAGGCCCTAATATATTTCTCCTTACGAAGTTGAGAAGGTTGGTCTTTTTTCCGGTTTTGATGGACTTTCACCGTTAGTGATAAATTTATCTTTTATCAAGCAAGAAACTCTCCTGGAATGAAACTATATTTCTGTTTAATTTTAGAAAGAAATTTGGAATTATTTGTGATTAGAAAGATGATAAAAATATATATATTTCATCATTTATGTTTCACTTTTTTGACATTTTCTGATTAGAAAGATGATAAAAATTGTGTTTGCATTACGTGGGTTTCTTTGTGAGAGGATAAGAAGGGTGGGGTAGGCTGTCAAAAGGGACATGACAGTGAAGGATAGTGGTTGTGGGGTTGTAGCCTAATAGCAACAAAACAGAGGAAATTTAGGATTCTTACGTTAATGATTAATCATTCATGTAAGGTAGTTGAAAGTTTTTACATTTAGGGAGCTAATCATATACTAAACCTTTGGCTAAAAGTACAATACAAGAATCATGCAATTTGTGTAGTGTGTTTTCTTTTTGATTGCTAGTAGTACTTGACTGATAAGATAATGTTTCAATTGAGAAAATGTCATGCCATAGTTATAAAAGTCAAATAAAGGATGAAACAAATGTAAAAGAGGATTCCTATCATCATCGTAATAATTGTCATCATCACTTCACTTACCATCACAACCACCACTTGTCACGGTACTTTAATTTCAGTATTAATTTCCGGGGGATGTGACATAGTGATCCGTCCTAGTCAAGGTAACTACGCCAAAATTCCACGGAAAGGAGTGTTATCTTTGAAAGAGAATTCCATCCTCAGCCATGCGCAGCCACTGTTTGTGAAAATGACAATGTGGTTTGTCTTAGACGGGCAAGATTATCTTTCTTTCCAGTTTAAGTAAAGGGAATACTTGTACCATTCTCATGGGTAGCAGATGAGGTTTCGGAGACGGAAGATCCGTGCAAGGGATTCTTGGAACCGAGTTGGGCGGAGGTCTGTTTCTTCAATAAATACTCAATGGTGGTGGGGGCTAAAATGTGGAAGTATGCATGCTTTATGTCATTTTCTTTCTCTTTCGGATAACTATCGACTTATCAAGAATTTCAGGGCTTGCTTAAACTGTTAGAAATACGGTAATTTGAACTAAATGTTTGGTTCAAACCATTAATTGCAGCAATAGATGATCTAGAAATAAACTTTTCCGTCCAATTCAAATTAAGGATCGGAGAGGATCCAATTCCCAATTTGAGTACTACATCTAACATCCTCAACACGGTCCTCCAGAGGTGGGCAGGGAAGAAATAGAAGTCTGGAACTGAAGTACATGCTGGATATGACAGAAACATGCTGGATATGACAGAGGTGGAAGGATGGGAAAAAGAAGAGGAGAACAGAGTTGACAAAGTGGCAGAGCAAGAGTTGGGAAACATTGAGAAAGATAAAGTAGGCCATTCGATATTTAGTAGCGAAAAAATTAAAATGGCCGAGTGACAAGCTAAAAAAATTGAAATTGATACTGTAAGCTCCATAGGCCGAGCTCTTTTTTGGTTAGTAATTCCATGAGACAATATCAAGTTGTACTTTTTATTTTCACTCTTTTTAGATGCGTCTATTTAGGATTGTGGAAAGAATCACATTGTATTTGTACTAGTGTTTTGACAAATCGGTGAAATTCAATGTTATGGAGATTTTCGAGCAAAAAACTTAGGTCCAAGCAAAGTGCTCAAGCACATTCTTCTCCCATGTCTAGCAAAGGGGTTGTTGGTGAAGTTTTGGCAAAGTGCTCGAGCAACCCTCATGTGCTTGAGCAAGCAGCATAAATTCTTACAAAATGGCAGTAGCTAGGATTTCATCTGCACATCTTGAGCAACCTTTGTTTTTTACGTTAGAAAAGAGAGAGTAGCTGTCTCTTTGGTATTGGGTCTTGGAGTTCACATATCATGAAGGATTGACTCACACAATCAACTCCAAGAACTTGTCTACAGCCTACATCAGTCTTTTGATTCAACTTTCCGTGGATTTCTGAAATATTATCGAAAGGGTTGAGGATTCATGGTGTGCGGCAATCAAACACTTGGTGCGATGAACGAGGAGTGGGCAATCGGTTCTTGGGTCAATTGAGAGGAGTTTCAATTGTAAGCGTAGGTCGATTGTAATCGCACAATGATAATTTTAGTGTTTTGATTTGTTCATGTGGTTTTTACCCTATTCGAAGTTTTCCACGTATATCGCGCATCCATCGTTTATTTTTTAATTCCTATTATTGCTTGATTATTCGATTGCTTTTTTGTTATATTTTTTTAAACCGGAAGACATTTCATTAATAAAGGCTCGAAAGCCAAGCCATTAGGCACATACACAATTTCAATAAAAAATGGAACAAACCGATACAACTAAGGCTCGAGCACGAGCACACCACAAAGAATCACAACGGGCATGGGGCTCTAAGGCTCGTATTGCATAGCAAACGCAGATCCATAAGAGGATCGATGCATAGGGTCCAACCCAAGCTCAGTAGTATCCTACGGGTCAAACCAAAACAATGACAGCCCAAAATGAAATCGCACTTCCTGGAAATCAAATACACGACAAAAACCAAACTATTATAAACAAAACAGAAAAGGACAACAAGGCCAGACATCAAAGAACCGAACCACCTGAATCAACTCGCAGAGTTACACCGAGTCACCTTAGAAGCACCGAGTTTAGACCGAGTCGCCACTTCGGGATAGGAAGCCAAGTTCCATAGTCGCCGCCTTCGAAGCTCTGCTAGTTGACTAGGATTTTTCAGATACCTACAAATTTTGTTCTTAAATTCTTTAGTACTCCCTCCGTCCCTTTTTAAATGATCCGTATTTCATTTTGGGCTATCCCTAAATAAGTGATTCATTTGAAAAGTTAATGAGTGAAACTAAGTACAATTCCCCTTTTACCCTTTCTTTGATTTGAATTAAATACTCTAGTCAAACAAAACTGCGACAGATTCCTAAATGCTACTGCTTCCATTTCATCAAGAAAAGGGAGAATAAGATTGCAACACAAAAAAACCAAAATATAAATCGGACAAAAAGGTTCTACACCCATTTTCACATTTCCCCCCTTTTTTCTATCCATATCCACAAAGAACAAAGTAGTTCTTGACTTGAATATTTTTTTTTTATCATCTCCTTGATTTGAATATTTTTTTTTTATCATCTCCTTGACTTGAATACTCCTATGAAACAACAAACACTTCCCAATTGAATCACTTGCAAAATAGGCATGTCTTGTTATAACCCGAGAGAGAGAAACGGAGAGCAAAACTTATTCACAAGTAGGAGGTATTTTGATCTAGGATTGGAGGAGGTATTTTGGTTGGAAGAGTACATGATGGACTCAAAAAGGTAGGCAGAGAGAGAAACGTGGAAGGAAGAAAAAGAGAAGAGACAGATGAGAATTGTGCTTTGGTAGGGAATTTTGTTTTGGTAAGGAGATTACACAAAATAAAGGCAAAAGATTTGTTTTCCTTATATAGGAGTCTAAATTTGTTTGAAAGGGCACTTGTTAAAAGTCAATCCCGCCTTCTTTCTAGGCAATATTTTGGGAATCCAAAATTTCAATTTACTGAAACCAAGCAGCCAAGATTTTTGGTGGGAAAATATTTCGAAACCAAAATGTCAATTTTTTTAATAGAGCTGCCAAAGATTTAGGAGAATTTTCTGACGGGGGAATAGATTTTCAGGTTCTAAAATTTCAACCCCACATGGGCAAAAGTAATGGCGGCAGATGGAAATTTTTTTTAGCCCCACCAAAAGTACAAGACACCTTTGCATTTACTGTCAAAATCACCACCACTTGACTTGGGGGTATATATGGAAAGTAACATTTTGTAGGTGCAATTATGTTGACTCCTAAAACTGCGTGATTGTCAAACTGGATTGCTTAAAAAGGGACGGAGGGAGTATTAGAGAAAAGGGCTTTTTTTTTTCCTTAAAATTCATTTTGAAAAGTCAGTGGCCCTTGCTTGTTTATCCTTGATTGAAACTCGTTTGCTCAACAATCATACATGTACAACATTTTTTTACATTTTTACAACACCTCTCACATGAGGCATAGGCGGCTCTACATAGTCTTGTGGGTGGTAATTTGAACACCCTAAAAAAAATTTATTTAGAATACATGTATTTTTTTTTGTACTTTTATTTAAGTTTTGTCCTTTTTAACACCCAAGTTAAAAATATTTTAACACCCTTCCCAAAAAAGTTTGAACTAGCCTTGAAAAATCAGTACACAAACTAATCTAATGTAAAGAGCTCAATTAAAAGCCACAAGGAACTCAATAGCTTCCCATAGATGTTCAATTAAATAACATAAACTCTTTTACATTTTATTTTTATCTCGAGTTTGTTTGAACACGTATTCCTATATTGTGTACATCCATCAATTTAGAAAATTCACAATTGAATAGTACCTAATATATTATCTCAAAACAAAGTACATACTCTTAATGACAAAAATTTTTAAAATAGAAAAAGAGCAAAAAGTATCTATTGGTATGGATTTCTTGTTTTGGTTTTTCTCTAAACAACAGTCAACTATATATCTCTAAAAAATAAAAGTATATGTCAAAAAAAATCCGTGGGAACCTCTTTGCCAGACAATTTTCTACAATAAAAACTAATGTGTTTTTGTGCCAGTTTAATTTTGCTTGGCCTTAAAAATAGAATTTGCCGAGAACATGCAATTGTGACATATTTTACCTATTTTCATATTATTTTATCTTATTATTCAAACTAATATAGAAAAAATTGTGAATATATGGCTAGTTAATAGAACTACTCATAGTATAGTTAAAGGTTATTTTTGAATACCGTGTTCAAAATTTTTGGAGCAGCCACTGATAAGGGGGGACTGTCATGTGGGGCCTATATCTGAGTCACACCTTTATGTGAGAGGTATTGTAAAGATGTTGTAGTAATATCAGTTTTGGTTCATTTATTGGAGGTTGGGGAGCTGATTGGGCCTGTTTTGGTATCAGTTAATCTTGAGAACTTGAGCTAAGTTGTTAATCGAACTTCTTATAAACAGCGACAAAAATCTCACCGATTAATTAAGTTGATATTAATAGCTTTTCCTTCTTCTTCTTCTTTTTTTTTTTTTATTATCAGAAACTCATCGTTTATATTCATCAAAATTGCGATCCGACACTTACAAGGTTCCCCAAACAAATACAAGGAAAATGATATATACAATGAAGCATGAAGGGAGCCTAATGCCTACACCCTAACACGAGCATAATGCTCTCTTCACAAAACAAACATCAAGGTCCGAGTACACGTGGAGTATCAGATGAAAACACTTAGCCCCTTAAATCAAGGGCAATCCAAATCCAAGATAAAATTAGTCCATATGGAGAACCAACAACCTCGCAACCTCACAATTACTGCCCGGCCTCCAAACCAAGGATTCGAAAACCACCTAGGCCTTTACGCCCGCAGCACCAGGCAAGAGAGAAAAACCTCCATCAACCGCCGTCCCCAAAGCCTCCAAATGAAAGACGAAACAACAATGCAAACCTCCGCTGACATGCGAGGTTTTCCTCAAGCTGGCCTCATAAGTTAGAAGTTCAATGGGACTACATTTTTCTTTGGTACAGTTGAAACATTTGAGTTTCACCTTCTTGTTTTGCGAGTTTTAACTTGAAATTTAATCGTATGAAAAGATAGTGTTCGATTGTATTTTAAAACTTTCAATTCAAATAAGCGGAAAAAAAGATTTTCTAAATTAAATCATAAACAAACGGAAATGGCTACAATACACACCCCTTATTTGGGTGTACCATATGCATCTATTGTATGGTCTAGATTGTGCCACCTCATCGACAATCGTAACATTTTTTAGTTTTTCGTAACTTTTCAGCAATATGATTCGTAACATTTTCTATGATTCATAATATTTTGGTGTGTCTCGTAACTTTTACAAAAAAAAATTTTAACCTTTACAAAAAATTCATAACTTTTCCAAAAAATTCATAACTTTTCGCAAAAAATCATAACTTTTTCAAGGGTGTGTATGATACACACCCAAATGAGGGGTGTGTATTGTAGCTTTTTCCCAAACAATACCACTATTGAGTCAAATAATATGAGAAAACTAATATTTGAGTTGCAAGGCAGGGTCCCAACGTAGACAAAGGAGTCTTATAGTGTGGCACCTAACTACAGGGCAGGGTTGGAGTGTAGCATATGAGCTATTAGTCTTGACAATTAGTGATTCAGATTTTATTTTTGCAATGGACGCTTCAGATCTGCAAGGGTTAAAATAAAATATTTTTGACCATTTATTGTGCGATGGACGGTGTGGATGTTGCACTACAGATTTCAGTTCCTAGTTTAGTGAATGTAAAAGTTTATTTCAAATGTAGTCGCAATGAGTGCAAGATGAACCGACCACTTGCGTTATCAAAATAGGATTCCCATCAAAATAAAAAGCATGTTCCAAAAGGTCATAATAGGTTAGAGATGTTAAAATAGTCATGCCATTAAGGTGGGGGAATTTTCTTTAAAGGTTGGGCCAATGGACCCTTCTTTGCCTCTGAGGTAAAGAATAAAAATACCTTTGATAACACGCCTAACCTCACTTTTATCTTTAGCTTAGCTTTGTCCCAAAGCAAGAACCCCCCACACCCAAAACGCGTACTGGACAGTGGACAGCTTGGATTACTTCATGACCTTCTCCATTTTGTAAGGCTTTTTGCCTATCTAATTATAAGAAACCTAAGAATAAGAATTACTACGTACTACTTATTTATCATTTCTTCATTTTGGCTTGTATTTTCTTCTTCTTTAGTTTGGTGGATATTGAACTGAAAACTAACAAATGCCCACATCGAATCAGACTCTCAAACAGCAATTATACTCTTCAACGAAGGTGCCAATGCCAATCACCCGCAAAGTAACATCATTAATGATGACAAATACCTCATCAACCGCACTGGAAGTACTCTCTCACATAACTATCGGGATGCGAATCAATGCGCAGACCATCTTGCGCATCTTGGAGCTAAACATGAAGAAGAGCTAGTTGTTACCACGTCTCCTCCCATTTCCATCAAGGAGTACATGTTAAGGGACACCCTTAGCATTAGGCAAATACTTGATTAGATGGTGATCCTCATGGTTTCTAGTAGGACTTTTGGCTATGTATTTAACGATACTGCACCTCTGCTGCAGATAAACTCTCTCCTTTAGTTTTTATCTAATATTTTCGATTGACAAAAAAAAAAAGAACTGAAAACTAGGTCATCTCCCCTGATATTCTTGCGTAATATCTAGGTCATCTCTGGCCCACATCGCTTGTAATTCTCCCATTTTATATCAAAACAAGTTACTTGACCTCAAATGAGAAATTATTCATCTAGTCCCTTGAAATTTATTCTTAATTAGTTGGGAACAATTTATTTAATTTAGTTTGGTCCCCATTGTGCGGCTTGTGCCCCTCTAAGTAATTCTCACAATCTATGCTAATATATAAAGGGAGAGCAATAGTTTGGTGTCTCATATTTTTTTCATTTTGTCAATTTTCACCATTCCAAAGTTATCTTCTTGCAATCCTTTATTCACAAGTTAAATGCCCTTTTATCTCAATAAATGCAAGGACAAATGTGTCAAAAAATCCACCCATAAATCACTCCACTTTTGTAACTGCCAAAAAACTGGGAAAGTAAAAATCGAAGGCTGCAAACGTGAAATTTGCCACAGGATTAAACAAGGAGTGCTACACCACCGGTCTCTACACGTTATTCAATCGTGTCTAATAGGTTTGGTTTTCCATTTACTAAAATGAACATTTGCTAAAATTAAGTGGGTGATCTTCATTTGCTAAAATCACCCACTTAATTTTAACAAATATTCATTTTAACAAATGAAAAACTAAGCCTAAGTCAAGAAAGGGCCCTGTTGTGTTAGGATTTTTGGTGCGTTTCCCATTTAAAATGGGCCCAAACCCGAAGAAGGAATTATCCTTTTTATGACACACGGCTCCAAAGTCCATATTCTGAAAGTTGAAAGCATTCCATCGCATCTTATTTAACTAAGTGGTGCGCCCAATTTCTGTAGCAGATTCACGTACCTGTATACGCACCACGAAAGTTGGAGAGAGAGTGGAAACATGGTCCTCGCCTGACCCATATTCCATATAAGAGCATCTCCACTCTTTACTCAAATTTTTACTTAAATTTGAGTAAAAACTTGATTCGATATGACTCATTCTAATCCTTACTCAAATTGTACGGTGGAAATTTAATCCATACCATTGAATGGCAAAAGGGTAAATAAAAGTGCAGAAAAAGAGTCTTGAAAATTTGGTTCAAGATTTGGTGATGAGAAAATTTAGTGAAACATTTGAGTAAAACCAAATTTGGTGAAGGAGTGGAGTGTGATTTTTGGTGTTTTTTTACTCAAATTTCATTTTGGTGAAAATTTTGATGAAAGGGTGGAGATGCTCTAAATAGACGCGTTTGTCTACTAGAAAGCATGCGATGCGAACTACAGCTACTACATAGCATAAAAATACTCCTAACAAAACCAGCAAGATGGAGAAGATAGAATTTCAGTGCGTGTAGGGTACCATGTGGTAATACACGACATCCCAACAGTCTTTTGAAATATTTTGGATGATCCAAATTTTAAATGAATTTTTCGAGAGAAAAGTTTAAATAACTCTTTAGAATAGGCGTTATGGGTACTATGTGATAACAAATAAATACCATGTGAGATATCCTACACGCATTTCTTTCTGATTTGCAGGCTTCAGGGGCTGATCTAAGGGCATCCTCATGAGACTCAACAAAAAAAACAACAATTTAACCTCAAAAACACCTTTTATAAATTAGCAAGTCATTTATCAAAAAATTCACAAAATTAGAATCTCTATCCTAACTTTACTATTCCCCTCAAGTCTCATAAAAAAAAAGCTTTTGTCTTAAAATATTCTTCCCTAGTTGGGAATTTGTGCAAGTGGAGACTTTAATAAATAAAAAATTATTAGAGAGAGAAAGAGTGAGTGGGGCCGGCTGAGGTGTAGTGGACAGAGAGAAAGGACGAGTTACTGTAGAAAAAATATTAAATTATTTGGTAGCCCGTGAACAATAACCTAACTGAGATACCGAGTTACTGTAGCAAAACTATAAATTTTGCAAATTAGCCAAATGTTTGTTGAGGCTGATTTTGAGGTGTTTTTGCCACTTTGACTCAACAAAATACCCATTTGACCAAAATAAAGAAGCTGATGGTAATGCTCTAACGGCTTATAATAAGTGGCATAAAGGATAGCCGTGTTGGCCACTGACAACAAATTTTTACTAGTTTATTCCATCATGTTTCAAACCGGTTTTGGTTCACTTACAAGCTTTTATGCCGTGGTCATGTTTAAATGCAATTTATACATTTAAAAAGTAGTACTAGTATAAGATTAATGGGACTATCCTGCTATTCACGAACAAATCACATTTTATTACTGTAAAAAAAAAAAGAAAAAAAAGAAGCTAGTGTGACGTAACTTCATGTAATGATGAAGTTTGGGCTGTTGGCTCAAAGGCTGACGTTTAACTGCCGGTAAAGTCAAACGTAGCAGTAGTTGACCTTGCAGCTACAGTAGCCCACGGGTCGCATTTGTTTTTCACTCGTTTACCAGGTGTTTTGCTTCCTTCACCTGATACACATCCGATCCCCCTAAAAGGCCAAAACAATAACTACCACCCCCTTCCAGCCTGTATCTTTTTTTTTTTTTTTTTGCCAGCCGATATACATTAGCGGGGAAGGGAGTTAGTAGAGTTAGTAGTCCAACCACGCCCCTCGCGGGGCTCGAACCCAGGCCTCCACTGAGGAGGTGGGGTGAAGCTTCCAGCCTGTATCTGAAAAAGGTTTTTTAGGAGTTTCCTTTTACAGTACAAGGTTGTTGCTATGACCAGTCTACTTTCTTCTAGTTCCACGCGATTATTGTGCCTCAGCCTCCACCTATTCAAGTCAACTCTAAAAATATACTACTATATTTTAGTATTTTGAAACTAACTTTTTAATCCAATTCCTCTTTTGTGGGGGAATTGTAGATGAATATTAATTATAGCTTTAAAATATATTTTTGTAGATTTTTATAAGTGACGAAGAATTTATATATTTTGTGAGAATGATCTATAATGCAAAAACTTGCACTTTAAATTAAATCAAACGTCAAATAATATTTTCCTACTTCCAGATTCAAGTGGTGCATAAGTAATGCAGCAAGCACGACACTACATCTCCACATTTTACATGACTAATCCGCTTTTAGAAATGGTCAACGCCTACGGACGTAAAAACTCTAGAAAAAGTCCTCCCTACGTTACTGGTGTGAGCAACAATTGACGTGGGAATAGTCCTCTACGCTTTGGCCTTTGGCGTTATTGAACAGAAACTCAGAAATGAGAAACCGCCTTTTGAACACGGCAATTAACCCACCCCAACCCCCCCAAGTTATGACGGTTTCACTTCAGCCACACCTTCTCCAATAACACCCCCCCTTTCTGCTTCTCTCTCTGCAGATATAAATAGCCATCCCCAGCTCCTAAACTTCTCTCATCAACCAATACTTTATGTGTTAAAAACTTTCACAGCCTATAATGAGCAACATACCCAGATCCTTAACCGACTCTGCTCTAAACCTCTTCAAATTAGCCATCTCTGCTTCAGAACCTTGGCCTTTCTCTTTTTTCCTCTCATAATCCAAGCAGAAAAACAGGACTTGGGTTTTTCTCTCAATTTTGGGTCTTTGTTTTTTTGGCTTCTTCGATCTGGGTTTTCTTTGAAATGCGTAGTGGAGACAAAATGTTCCTGAATTTCCATCTGCACGCTCCCCACCTTCATCACCACCACCACCATGGGAAGAGAGAAGGGAAAGATATTCCCAAGGGGTGCGTAGCAGTTATGGTTGGTCAAGGAGAGGAGCAACAGAGGATCATAATCCCTGTGATTTACGTCAATCATCCTCTGTTTACGCAATTGTTGAAGGAAGCTGAGGAAGAGTTCGGGTTTGATCACGAGGGCCCCATCAATATTCCTTGCCACGTGGAGGAGTTTCGCCATGTACAGGGCTTGATTGATCAAGAAGATCACCACCACCACCACCACCATCTTTTGTGCTTCAGGGTTTGAAAGATTGTGGTATTGTCAGAATCGGATAGGAGATTAATTGAATGGCAAAAGTCATGTAAATTTAATTGTTTTTTCTTTTTTCTTTTTTCTTTTGTGGTTCTATTTTGAACTCTATTGTAAGACTATTTTGTATGGGCGAAAGTAAGCACTCAGGTTGTTGTAGAAGATGATGAAAGGATGAATGAATTGTAACAGTACACTTTTTGATTCATCTGGAACTTAATTTTAGTAGATCCATTTTTTTTTTCTTCCAGCTGTGTAGTTACAGTGTAAACGCACTTTACAAAATTATTGGAAAGGTTTCTTAGATTCTCCTCCTAATTCAACTTTGTAGTAACTACTAGAAAAGCATAAAAATTCAGAAAGATTCCTTAGTTAGGTCACCACCTACTGCCCAACCCAGTTTCCAATTCCTATTCAATATTAGCTTGCAAAGAAGAAGTTGACATGTTTATTTTTAGAACACTGGGAAAATATCTTGTGATAACCATTTGTGTTCACCAAAACAAGAGGAATGCTGCCAGGTTGTGTTTACTCACAATACAGAGAGGCATCGAAGTTAGGGGTGGGGGCATGCCTGAATGAAAAATAAAATAAAATTCTATAATTTAGCTAAAAATAAACATTTTATGGGTAATTTTATACATTACACGTTGGTTTGATGAACGGTCAAGTAAAAATAAATAAAAATTTAGCTAAAAATAGGACTTTTTGACATCACATGACGAGACGAATTTGGCACGACCCGAACAGTACTGCACGAAAGATTTAGTGAGTTAAAAATTGGCGTGGGAATTCATAAGATTTTGATACGTAACATGAAAATGAGAAAGTACCAGTTGCCCACCCTAATCAAAGTATGAAGCAAAAGTTCTTTAGCATTCAAATGATTATCAAGAAGTTGTGGGAGGCCATCGCCGCGCTGGCATGTTGTGCGGAAGGTCACCCAAGACTCAACCACACCTAATACAATTGATGGTATTGAATATTAATTCGAAGAACAAATAACAAATTGAGAAGTAAACCAAATAAACCAAACCAAACGTGAGAGAATGAGAGAGAAAACAAAAGAGAAAAGAGAGAGAGACACACACAGATTTACGTGGTTCGGCCTTACTTTGGGATGTAGGCCTAGTCCACGGGCAGTCGATCAATGGTTTCACTAACAAAACGAATGCTCAAAAGAGTTACAAAGAAGAATTCTGCAGAAAATCTTCTATCCAAACTCACCAAAAACCAAAACAAAGGCAACTCTCTCAAAACCCTAACTCAATGCCCTAATATTTGTTCTCACACCAATAAAAGAGGCATCATACAAGTATTTATACTAAACAAATGAGTGCCCAACAAAAAATAACCATATTGGGCTTTTAAGCCCCTAAAAAATCCTAAAAAATACTTCAATAATCTTATTTCCCGTCGCCATGGTCCAGACCACTAAATTCCTGTCCGGACCATGGAATGCTAAGACGTTTCTGGACCATTTTGACTCGGTAGTCCGAACCACCAAATTCCCCGTCCGGACCACGGACCTTGGTCCGGACCACCAAAATCCCCGTCTGGACTGCAGTACCAGAGACCTCCCAAATCGCTCAAAATTGCCTGGTCCGGACCAGAAAAGCCTTGGTCCAGTTCATAGATGCTACGAACGAGGAAATCGAGCCAAAAAACCAACAAATCTCCACCTTGGCGAGATATCCAAAACCAAGTACCAAGCGAAGCCAAAACCAAATTCAAATCAAACTGTCACAAACCAAACTCTCATCAAGCTCAAACCCAAAGGAGAGTCAAAAGAGGACAATCCAAAACTCAAAGGAAGCAACCAAGTCCTCAACAAATCCAAAACAAAACAAATTTACCAAACTGCAGATGATCCAAACCAAAAACAAGCATCGGAACGAACCCAACAAATTTCTGAAGCTTCAAGCAACCTTCAGAACCAAAAGACAAGTCACGACAACTTTAAACTCCAAGTCCCAATAGCCAAATAAACCTAAGACAAAAAAAAAGAAAAAGAACCGAACGAACCGAACCAAATCAAGAGCCAGCCCAAGATGCAAACCAACCAAACCATCTTCAAGCCGCTCCAATCCGCGTCCTAAGACGCGTACACCCCGAAGGGTGGTTAAACATGTGCGAGGTGGATTGAGTCCGAATCTTCGAACTCAACTCCATAGACTAAAGTCTCCAAATTTGCAATACTCAAAATCCAAAACCAATGTCCCAACTCCATGTTGAAACCAAAGTTAGTCTTCAAACAATCTATCTCCACCAACAACAAATGCCCATAAGCAAAATCCATAGGATAGATCCAATAGCAGCGAGAACAAGAGACTAACAAACCAAATTGATACATAGCTCCAAGAGAAACAACCAAATCAAAAGCAGAGCCCCAAACAAAGTCAAGCTTCCTAAAGAAGTGGTCGACTGCCATGCCAAACTTGACTCCAAGTTGCCTCCCCAAAACACAATGCTCATCAAAACCAACCCCCAGTTGCTTCCCCAAATCTTCATCTGAGCATTCGTGCAACAAAGCGGTAGTATCCAAAATAGATTCTCCAATAACAGTAACGTCTGTGGCTGCTCCACCTAAAACTGTACTCCCCTCAAGAAAATACAATTTCTTGCGCCTCACGCCCTTCATCACAACCAAATTGCCCATACAAACCTTTAGAGTCCCATTCTTCAAAATGATCACCAAACCATCAGATTCTAAAGTACCCAAAGAGATGAGGTTAAATTTCACATCCGGAACATACCGAACGTTTTTCAAAGTCCAAACAAGTCCATCATGCATAACCAACCTGATTGTGCCTATCCCCAAAGTCTTGCAAGTATGGCCATTACCTACAAGAACATCACCGCCCTCAAACGGCTTCAAGTCAGAAAACCAATCCCTATTGGGACACGTATGATGGCTACAACCAGAATCCAAAATCCACTGTGACTCCATCGAGTGGCTAACAAGCATGTGAGACACCAAAGAAATACCCAAATCATCATCTCTATCAGAGGCATAATTGGAATTGGTGTCCCTAATTTTCAAAATTGGACAATCCCTCTTACAATGACCCTTGTTGTGACAGTAGGCACACTCATCAATTGCGACACCCTTTGGTTTCGCAAAAGGGGGAACTTTACTCGATAGGGGTCGAGTCTTTTTCCCCACAACCAAAGCCTGATCAGATGTGTCCTGATGGGTCTGCTTATCTCTCATACGATACTCATTATTAGTCAAAGCATTACACACATCCTCATACCGAATTTCTTCCTTACCATATAACAAAGTAGTGGATAAGTGATCATACGTAAAAGGAAGAGAATTCAACAAAAGCAAAGCCTTATCCTCATCAGGGATAGAGGCATCCAAATTCTGAAGATCAACAAGTATTTTACTCAAATCATTCAAGTGCTCACTTAAAGAACTACCTGCAGGTATTGAAAAACGAGAAAGCTTCTTCTTTAGGTAGAGCCGATTCTCCACGCTCTTGGTCATGAACTTATCGTCGAGCTTTTTCCAAAGATCCTTCGCTTTCGTCTCCCGCATAAAAAAGTACTTCTGATCTTTTGCGAGACCCAACCTGATAAAACCGCATGTCTGACGGTTGATCCGATCCCATTCTTGTTCATCACAATTATCAGGCTTGTCTCCCAAGGCAAAATCCAACTCATGTTGGATCAAGACATCCATAACTTCGCATTGCCACATGCCGAAATTACTTTTGCCATCAAACTTCTCAACATCAAACTTGGCACCAGAAATAATTGGCCGCGAAGCCCCCGGCCAAAAACTTGAAGCAGATTTGGAGGATGAAACACCATCCTTCGGATCTTTACCATCCTTCAAACTTTTACCAGAATCCTCAGACATCTTCGAAAATATTCAATAACCACCAACCGAAAATCTAAATAACCAAGTGGAACCAAGCGAAACAAAATGAAGCCTAGGTCGAAACCTACGCTCTGATACCAGTTTGTTGTGCGGAAGGTCACCCAAGACTCAACCACACCTAATACAATTGATGGTATTGAATATTGATTTGAAGAACAAATAACAAATTGAGAAGTAAACCCAATAAACCAAACCAAACGTGAGAGAAGGAGAGAGAAAACAAAAGAGAAAAGAGAGAAAGACACACAGATTTACGTGGTTCGGCCTTACTTTGGGATGTAAGCCTAGTCCATGAGCAGTCGATCAATGGCTTCACTAACAAAACGAATGCTCAAAAGAGCTACAAAGAAGAATTCTGCAGAAAATCTTCTACCCAAACTCACCAAAAGCCAAAACAAAGGCAACTCTCTCAAAACCCTAACCCAATGCCCTAATATTTGCTCTCACACCAATAAAAGAGGCATAATACAAGTATTTATACTAAACAAATGAGTGCCCAACAAAAAATAACCATATTGGGCTTTTAAGCACCTAAAAAATCCTAAAAAATACTTCAATAATCTTATTTCCCGTCGCCATGGTCCGGACCACCAAATTCCCGTCCGGACCATGGGATGCTGAGACGTTTCTAGACCATTCTGACTCGGTAGTCCGGACCACGGACCTTGGTCCAGACCACTAAAATTCCTGTCCGGACTACAGTACCAGAGACCTCCCAAATCGCTCAAAATTGCTTGGTCCGGAACCAGAAAAGCCTTGGTCCGGTCCATAGATGCTACGAACGAGGAAATCGAGCCAAAAAACCAACATGGCACTCCCTTTCTTCGCCCCTTCTGGAATTATGAAAGTGTTCTGGCTTTGTAAAATTAGTTCAGAATGATTTATGGTGTGCCCTGTAATTACGAAGACTGTACCATTAGAACTTAATTAGTACGTTCACTCTGAGTTATTAACATTTGGTTTTTGTCTTATGAAAGATCTTGCCAGCCACTTGCACAAGGCTGGTATGGAAAGAGCTGACACGTACGACATACATATAATTAATTAGCAGCCACTTGATCCAGAAGATAAATTTCTGAGGTTGAATCCACGGTTAAGTAGAAAACCAACTAGCGACGCAACTCGCAAGATGAAGTTGGATGGATACTGATTGGTTTGATTTTTCTTGCGACTAGAGACGACGCAAGAGGAAGTTGGCTACTGATTGGTTTGATTTTTGCAAGAAAATCATATCCAGATGTGGTGAGATAAGATGGTGAAATAAAACTGTTAAATGTCAACCCTCCGGCCTATATATGATAATATATGCGTATGTGTTTGTCCGCATAGAATATATAACTATTGTTATTATATTTAAGATTGGAGCAGATCGAAGACATATAATATGGGGGAGGTGAGGTCTATCAGAAATCCAGGTGAAGAGAGGTTGAATTTCTGGACGTTTACTGAACATTAGTATTTTTGTAATAAAAATGATGTCAGATGTCTTTTTAAATTAGCTTGATCCAGTTTGCTTTCTTTTCTTGACAAGCTAATATTCAATGGCCCTTGGATCAAAGAATTTCAGACAAGTTACAGGCAGCTAGCTTGACAAATCAATTGGTGCAAGTAGTTGGAGGATATTGCAGTTGACTTCATGAAAATCCATGCCATCCAGTTTCCACCGAGTGCAAAACTGTCCGATTCTCGGATAAGATAAGAGGAGACGTGATTGCAATTTCAAGACCAAATATTTCAAATATAAGAAAAGTAAAGCATGTGAAAATGTAATGGTCTAGATTTGAACACGGGAAGAGTCATTGCAGATTCTCTAAAAGAACATGAACATTTCGAGGAGTGGAAATCAAAGTGCCATAACTGGAAACAAAATCTTTAGGTTTCCATTCTCAAAGAGGAGAACTATTGGTATTTCACGAAAATGAATTACATAGAATTTCCATTAGTAACTTCACATGCCAACCTAAATGTGCTAATTGCTATGCTTCAGATATCACATTTTAATCTTCAGATATATTGGAGTTCAATTTTTATCCTTCCACAAAAAGTTCCAACAGCATAGAGGCAATGTTGAGATCATTCTTTTGGTCAAGTCATGAGTTGAAGAAAAAAGCACCTAAGATCATGTGGGGTTTTGTATGTGTGCCAAAAAGGAAAGGTGCGCGTCAGTGGCAGCTCTAGAAAATTATAGCAGGATGTTCAAAAAAAATTACTATGTACTATCTCTATACCACAATTATATGAATAAAAATTTGATCCATCATTTCAGCTATGTCATCCAAAAGAGCAAAATACACAAGATATTACAATCACACTCGATGAGTTTTTCATAATTTGTAGGCTAATTTTTGGTCGGGGTGTACTATTTTCTTTGATTTGGGTGTTCAAGAGTGTGAAAATTGGGTGTTCAAAGGCCTACTACTGCCTAAAGAGTTTCTCTCTCTCTCTCTCTCTCTAAAAGTTAGATCTCTCTAGGTTTTTCTTTCCCTTTCTTGCCGGCCCTTTTCCAGCCTTCTCTTCTCCCTTTTATTCTTCTTGTTTTCTTTCCTTTCCCTTCCTTCTCCACTTCTTCTTCTTCTGTTTGTTTGAGTTCCTGAGGGGTGGGGCTACCGCCCCCCTCGCCCCACCCCTCCTCTTCCTAGTTTTTCGGCAAGATCCCCACCTTCAACCCATGGTTGTTCACCAAACCTCACCCCTCCTCTGTTCCTCTCCTTGCCACCAAACCCCACCTCTCCTCTGTTCCTTGGCCTTCCGCAAAACCCCAGATCTATAATGGCATATCTATATCTCACATCTACATCCACCCCCAGGTACCTCCACCTCTCTTCTTCGTTCTGTCCTTTTCTTTTTTTGTTGGGGAGGGTTCTTTGAACAGCGATGGGTTGATTTTGGGTATTTTTGCCTCCCCCGGCTAATAAAGTTCCATAATACCATGGGCGGCGGCTAGGGGAACGGGATCATGTCCAGGGAAGCAACTAGTCGGCTAACTCGTCGAGACTCGGACATTTCAGTGAGGCGACTCGTGGAGGCTCGGTTTGTACTAGTTTCTGGGTTATTCGATGCAGTTACAGGTCCTTTGGATTGCATGATTTGGTGAGAAAAGAAAGGATAAGAAAGGAAACCGGTTTCTCTCCCATGTTTGGATGAGCAAAAGGGTGGGAGAGGAGGAGAAATGGTGAGAAACCAAAGTCCCTTACCCACACTTTTTCTCCCATTCCCGTTTCTCACCAAAAGTGGCGAGATTTGGTGAGAAACGGGACGCCAACGGCGAGTGCAGGCCACCCTATCGTCGGATCGTCATCAAACTTTCACCATTGTCTTTGTCTCCTCGAGGAGAAGCGGGTTCCATGATCAAATCTCAGTTTCAAGGTCGCCGGAAAGTTGCCGAAAATTTACCAGAGACAAAAATGATGATCGGAACGGGAGGGAGAGAAAGTGGTTTCTCACTGTCGTTTGGCTGAGAGAAGGAAAACTCTTCCCCTTTCTTTTCTTTTCTCATCAGTAAGGGGGAGGAGTCCCCTTTCTCATCCTTTCTTCTCTCACCAGCCAAAGGGCCTATTAGGTAGTTTTTTTGTTTTTCTGCAGCAGTTTGTATTGTTTTAAGAGTTTGATCTGGGTGTCTGATGGGTTTTCTACTGCTAATATTTTGATAGGATTCATCATTCCAACCCTTAGGTGTTGGGTCTGTTTCGACAGGTATGTCTAAGAGCTAGTGGCATTGTATGCCGAGCGAAAGCCGTGCTCATATCAATTGTTAGTGGTTTTGGTTTCACTCCTGCATTGAATGTAATCGTTGCCGGATAGCGTTTTAATGGAATTCTTGACTTCTTTCAACCAAAAAAAAAAAATCAAGCTAAAATAAAATTATTACATATTTTATTCAACAAAAAAAAATTAGGGTAGTCAACATTGGCTAATCGGGAAGATCTTTAAGCTATGAAATCAGGTTCAACCATGGATTTGGTATGTCATCGGTGATGCTCAAGGTATCTTTTATATGGTTTGATAATCGGCACCCTTTGGGGCCTCTTGAGGACAGATTTGATAATAGAATGGACAATAAAGTAAGCCATTTAGTGGTTGAAATTTAACTGAGGTTCAAATTTCGCTAAATACAACTAATCAATTCTAAGTTGCGCCCAAAAAAAAAAAAAAAGAAGTTGAAAGAAATGTGAAGATCATGTTATCACGAATCATGAGATTGTGCTCCCCTTAGGGGCTATTCCACTAAGGTAGTTTTTTGAAAAATTGGCTTTTTTTCTATGTGATATATTGTGAGAGAATGACCTGTTTCGGTTTTTGGGAAAAATAATTTTTTGTTAGTGGAACACCCCTTGAGATGATTCTTCAAAAAAAATTACAGCCTTATTTATGTTTAGTGACAAAATCCTTCAAAAAAATTTACAGCCTTATTTATGTGAAGTGACAAAACCAACTCAATAGACAAGATCTTGAATTCCAACCGAATAAACGAGTAATTTTGTAACTTGCCTCGAGTGTTTATCCAGTACTCCTGAAGTACCTCCCACATTGGTGGAAGCTACACCCTTGGCTATATAGTCCACAACATTGTGTAGTGGAAAAAGCCTACGGAGCACAAAAAGCAACTAATAATTTTGGTTTGGTTTGGTTTGGTTTGGATTGGCAGCGTGAAATTTAAGATGCCAAACACTGAATTGTAATCTCAGCTAATCCAAGAAGAATTAACAACCTCACGAGGTAAAGCGACTAAATTGCAAAGGAGTTGACATCTTCACCAGAGCAGCAAAGAGAGAACTCCATGTCTCTTTCGTCGATTTCCTCATCCTCGTCCTCGAAATGACTGTTCGCGTGCCTACGCTGCCCCCTTTACCCACAAATGTTCTCTCTTTCCATTCTTTGTCAGCATTTTAGGCCTCCGGCGACAACTTTGGCTCAAAGTCAAGAACTCATACAAACCAAGAGGATTAAATTCTCAATTCTTTTTAGGTGTTTCTGCCTACAAAAGAGTCGTGAGATTTCATACATTATCACAAGATAGATTACTTGTCAAAAGGTTCTTGTACATGTGATCAGAGCAAAATAGTCGACGCTTCTTTGCAAGTACCAAGAACATTACTACTTTGGCATAATTCAATATCTGATGAACAACCACGTTACTTTTATTACATCAACCTTCATGATAAAAATTCCCAATTACATAAAGAAAACGAAACAGTAGCAAATGGGAGGAGTTGCACTAGGGTTCACGTATCGACATCAAAACATAATACTTGCTGGGTAGCAAAATTCCTACCTTGGCCTTACAAACTCTGTAATTTGATCAACCATAATTCAAACATGATACAAGTTACCTGTAGACTGAATCACAATTCGAACTCATCTTCAAGCTTCTTGAGTTCTTCAGCAGCAGCTTCCTCCTCTTCATCGTCAATCGCAAAGTAAGGGTTATGCACCTTCGGCCTAAAATTGTACCCAGTGAACACGTAAAATGCAAGGGTAGCCAATTCCCTAGCCACCACACTTGTCCATTGATACCGGTACGACGTAATAGTCACCAACGCGTAAACCACAACGCGCGTGAAGTAAATATAGCAGATAACAACAATGTAGTACTGTCTAAACAAGGTCAACTTCATCAAGTTCACCGCGGCCTTCCCATCAGTCCTAGCTGACTCACGCAAGTTCTTAATCGACCACACGATCGGGAATAACACAGCACAGCAGCAAATAACATCCACTAGCAAGAAAACTTGATTCCAAGTATACGAATCCTGACCGAAGGGACCAGTCTCATCGACCTCCACCTGAGCGACATTTGCTATGACTTGCAAAGGTATCACAATCATCAAAACCTTCTTTTCCTTATCTTGCAAAAACGGTTTCAAAAACGACCAACCGGTCCCAATCAACACAATCAAAGTGAACAGAGTAATTCCCTTCAGAAAGCTAAATATGTAAAACAATACATCCCAACCGTGGGCGTTACCGGTCTTCTTAATATACGATTTATCCTCGGTTTCGCACAAAAGATTCAATGCTTTCAAAATTAACACGGCGAACATGAAGTAATGAATTCGAAAAGCCGACAATCGCTTATTGTAAAGAACGTAGATCCATATGCCAGCGAGAGACGAGTAGATAAGGAAGAAGATGAAGAAAATGGAAGGGAGATTGGTTCTACCGGCTGATAAGTAATCGCGGCGGTTGGTTTTGGGATCGAGATTGTACATGGAGGATCGAACTGCCATGGAGATTTTGAGATCGGGCACGCAATTGCCGAAGAGTAGAGTGAACTGATTGGGTTTGGAGACGTCGTATGACTTGTCGTAGCTGTCTTGGCCTTGGAGTTCGTCGAAGGTGAAGACTTTTTCGATTAATTTTGATTCGAAGGGGCAGGTGATCCTTCCGTTGGCGACTTCTTCGCGGACGTGGAACCATGAGTCACGGGTGCAGAGGAAGAAGCCGACCTGAGAGAGTTTGGCGTTTGGGACGGAGTTGGAGAGAGCGAATTTGGAGACGTTGAGTTGGAGGCGGCCGGTGAGGGTGAAACCGAACCCGTCGATGGGGATGGGGGATCGGGAGTCGTCTCGGATGTCCATGAATCGGATCTCGGCGAAGGCGGTTGAGGCGAGGAGGATGGCGGTGAAGAGAGAGAAGAGAGGAACGGCGGCCATTTTCGGCACTCTCTCTCTCTAGATATGGTCTCTATGGATTGGAATCGACCTGTGGTTTGGAGAGCGTATTTGTGGAATTAGTATTGGTTGGGAGGGAAATGTCGCCGGACGCCACCACCGACAGAGGAGACTAGAATGAATAATGATACAGATATACTCTTTCAGTCACATTTTATATTACTCTCACTTAAGTGCGGGTATGAAAACTATATGTGAGAACTACTCGCATGTGAGTAAAAATGTGATAAAGTGTGGTTGAAAGGTGTGTCTGTATTATTTTTGGACTAGAATAGGTCCAAGTCAACCAGGAACTTGCTTATGGGTTAAGGTAGAAAATGTGGGGCGGATGTATCTAGGCTAGCGATTCTCTTCTGGAAACCACCGTGGTCTGTTGATGATGTAAACCCAAGGAACATAGGAGTGGGTTGGGTTGCCAATGTGCAATTTTGGGTTGGGCCGGGTGGGGATGGTGTGGTGCTCCTCCTATTTTTTTAAAAAAAAATAAATACGGAGTATAAGTTTAGATCAATTTATGCGTATATCAACTAATTTTGGTACTCTAAAATTAGAGAAGATTTTCGGTCCGGATAGGGTACAGTACACGTGGTACCCTTGCACCGCATCCGAGCCGTCCAAAAATGCAATGGACGGCTCAGATTGAAACCCATTTTTGCTTTTCTTTTTGTTTGTTTTTTTTTTAAATCCGTCCGGCACTTTCAATCCAAGCCGTCCGTTGCATTTTTGGACGGCTCGGATGCGGTGCAAGGGTACCACGTGGTACCCCATCCGCATCTAAATTTTTTTCCTAAAATTAATAACCGGACAAAACGAGTGATCCAAAGTTTAAAATGTTTGGCCTCCCTAGAATATGAACATATAACCTCGTGCAGGATAATCTTACCGTTTTCTTATACTTATTTAGCCAAACCCCTTAGGTCTTATTCCATTGATTTGTCTCTTTTATGGGTCATTCATGATCATAAGTGGAAACTAAGCCACAAAATATGAAAATATGTGAGTGAGCATGAGCGCAAATTTTGTTCATCTTCTTTAAAAGAGGATGAACAATATTCTCCCTCTCACTGGTTGAAATGAGATAAGTCCCAATATTTAGATACGCTTTTTGGTAAAGATGACGTCACTTCTTGGTGGGATGGAATGACGTCACATATTGGTGGAATGATATCACATTTTAATGGGACATATACTATTTCAATCAATAATGGGAGGGTAATGTTCACCCAATTGGAAAGAGGGTGAAAATTTTCACAATGTAAACTTGGATGTGTGACCAGTATTATTTTTTAATGTCAAAGACTACAATTCAAAACTATTATAAAAAAATAAAAAAAAAATTCTCCACGACAGTTAATAGTGGTGCTTAAAACTATTGTCGCAGGCAGAGCCAGATTGACGTAGGAGACCTTTTAAATCCTGATTGTGAAAAGGTTCTCGCGGGTAGAGTATAACAAAATAATATCAACTTTAAACATTAACATTTTTCACTATGCATAAATAATTTTAGTGCACTTTTTTATACGCATGAAAGTGTAATTTTGGGAAGATTATTAGGAAACTTTTGATGCTTATGAGTGTTGATTTAATAGTAGTTTCAAACTAATGAAGCACTAGTATAACATTTAGGAGATAAATGCCAGAAATATAGAAATTTATTGGGTATACAATTATACAAGTGCACTTGTAGAAAACCCATGCCATGGGGGACACGTGACTCCCAAGTTCCTTACTACCTCTGTTGCAAACCCATAGAAAATAGAATAGAAATGTGTGATTTTAAGGGAGCACCAAATAAATTTTGGTTATTGACATGTGAGTTCAATTTTTGGTGGAAGGTTTACTAGACAACCTCTCTCCAATGAGGACAATCTGCCAAATATTCGATAATATCGATCGACTGTTTGACCATGCGTTGACGTTCCCCGTAACAGAGTTACGTGCCCCATGGGATGCCAAAGAAGATGATAACGAAATGGCACGCCAAAGAAGATGATAACGAAATCAAGACGAGCTTTGATGTCCTTGGACTGTCAAAAGAAGATATCAAGGTCTTTGTAGAAGACGATGAGATTGTTATTAAAGGAGAACACAAGGAGGAGAAAGGCGGAGACGAATCGTGGTCTGGAAGGAGCTATGGTGCTTTTTACACTCGACTTCGTCTGCCTGATAACTGTGAGAAGGGAAAAATCAAAGCGGAGTTGAAGAATGGGGTTCTGCTCATTTCCATTCCCAAGACCAAGCCAGAGCGCAAGGTGATTGACGTGGATATTCAGGGAAATTAGTGTTATTGTGTCTCTGCCATTGCTTTCGGCTTTTTTAAGTTTTTGTTGTGGTATCTTATGCAGGATTGTTGCTTCCTTTGTTTTGTTCCAATGTGTAAAAGGACATATGCAGTTGTATATACGAATGATAACTGTAATTCTTTGTTGTAAACAAACAGAAGCAGTTTGTATCCAAAACCCTTGAGAATAAGAGGCTTGAAAAAATTGATGTGGGACGGCCAATTTCCATGAAGCTAAAGAAAAGAGGCTTCAGGAAATTAGAGCGGCTGCCCACTTTTTGGTCCAATTTTTCCAATTGGGTCCTTACAATTGCCAGCCACACGTGTATCTTGGTTGGGTAAATCAGTCTTTTCACATTTTGATGTGCTGGCAACCACACTTTGCATGCAGAGGTTGTGTTGGCATCCTCTGGAGCTTTGCCGTCTTTTGAGGGCTTCGACTTTACTCATTACCTCCAGACAACTATACATCACAAACGAACAAAGTCCCTCTCTCTCTCTCTCTTTCTCTCTCGTATTAGGAACAATTAAAATCTTCATCTCCACCATACCATGCCTGCCTCCACCAAAATCAAACGAAAGCTATATGGTTGGGGAAAACCCTAAGAGCCGATTCAGAAGGTCCCGATCACCCATTCCTCCACGAACGTCAATAACCTCCAGAAAGGTCTCCTTTTTCATTTTTTTTTGTTTGGGTTTTGGTTTTTCCGGAATCCATTTTTAGATCTCGACCAAACATCTATGGTTCTTTGGTCCGGTTTTTTTTTTTTTAAAAAATTTATTATTGATTTGTTGTGATTTTTGAGTAGCTTATTAGACAATTGATTGAGCATTCATTCTGATTATGTTCGATTATGATGATTGATTGATTATGATTATGGTTGTTTAGTAAGTCTTAAATGGCGGAGAGAAAAGGAGGGACAAGATCAGAAATCTGAAGTTGTACACCCAGATTGATTCGTCGCCTACGGTCTCCTCTCTTTCTCATATGATGAATACATATAAATGGGTTTATGCTTCTATGTTGTATCTTTTGTTTCTCTGATCTTCTGGGATTGTGTTTGTTTTGTGGAGATTAAGCAGGGGTCACCAATCAGTCATCATAAATGAAGCTTCAGCTGTTTAATAAAAGAAGATGAAGCTTCAGCTTCTTTTTAAACATCAGTAAAATATTTGGGTAAGTTCCTACATGTCTGTGATTGCGGTTATTCCTTGTTACTGTATTTGGCCACACGAAAATTAAGAGAAATAAGATAAACTGGTAAATCTTCGTCCTTTTTCTTTGAGTGTGCTATGATTTCTATGAAGCCTTCAATTTTATTTTGAGATCTGCTTGATTCTTGCTTCGTTAGTGTATTTGAGCTTTGGTTGGGTGATTCTTTGGTGTAAGCATTTTGATTTTGGTTTCAATTTTTGCATTCATTGGTTGGCCTTTCTATGTGCACGGTGTGGAAAATCCCATCAATGGACTCTCAATTTGGTTGATGAACTATCCAAAACTACCAAGTGATGGTGCTCCATCACTTGCAGAAAGATTAAGGTTTACAATATATCTTTTGTACATTACATTTAATAGTGTGAGGTTACGAGCTCCATATTTCTTTCTCTTTCTGGGTAGTTTGGCATTATGGATTCTTGTAACAAGATCAGGATGAGCATTTTCTTTGCCCAAAAAGTCACATACTGTTCCTTTGATTAATTATCAAATGCAAATGTAACCGTCGCTTATAATATCATCCCTCCAAACATCTGCTCTGGATTTATTAGTGTTTCTGCTCTGCATTTTCAAACATGAGTTGCAGTGGTTTATTACCCTTGTAAATCATTTTTCCTTGTTTTATACAGAGATTGGATGTGATGATGTTGGACTATATCTTTGTTGCAATTTCCCCTTAATGGAGTGCACACAGAATTGCCAAGGTGGCGAGGCTTTATACTTATGTATCTGGATTTTGTCTGTTTTTTATAACTCTATTTCTCTGGGCACAGATTTCTGGACACCGATTAGTAGATATGTGTACAGAATTGTTAAACTCACATGGGCACTGACACAAGACATTTGGAACCACATGCATCAAACACATTGAAGAGTTCTGAACTCCTGTGTCCAACCACGTTATTACTGGTACCCCATGTTGATGAGTTGGACTTTTGAAATTAATTGGGTGCAAGATATCTTTTGCTATATTTGTTTAGAATTGGTGTTCCATTGTTGGAAATTAGTTAACAAAAGGGTATAAAGCAAGTGACTACAATTTGGGAAATACTCCCATTATTTTCTGTGTTAAGGCATTTTCCTCAAATTCTTTCTACATTATCTAACTTTTTGCATACTGGTAGAGAGTAGCATGGCATGACATACTTTTTTTGCCAAAAGAAAAGAGGTGGTCCGGCTTGGTTTAGGGAGGATTCAAGACTAGAACTGTGCATCCTTCTCAGGGCATACATGGCCTATATGCTCCAGGCACCAATCATTTTGGGTGCTTAAAAGTTGAATGAATCCTATTCAATCATGCCTAGAAGTTGGTGATTGCAACTTTTTATTTTTATTCTTTGAATGTGCAGTCTCTGAACACTCTCTCTTGATTTTTATTTTTATATTTTATATTTTAGATGACAAAACTGGCAATAATTCCCTGCATAGCTCTTTTGGAGACTATTTTCTACTGGAAGATATTTAGGTAAGATTTAACTTCTCCCCTTCATGGCAAAGTGCTATTTTATGCTTTATTATATTTTTAAATAAGATTTTTTGTTTATATGTAAGTCCTTAGATTTGAACCTTTTTCTTATTAACTAATATTAATGTATGCAAACTTGTGAATCCTTCCCTTGTTTAAGCTATTAGTGTATGGGGCAAGTAGTGAGGACCCGTTTTTTCAGGGTGATCAATGGTACCTGGAACGTAATTGTTTTGGTACACGAACGAGGGATCAAAACATGGTACATCACATTCTGGAGTTTGGTACCCTTGAGATAGGTTTGTTTAGTGACAAAAAATGTCGTAGGGATCACCAGCAAAATAGATTTTGATTGTTTTGGAAGTTTGTATCACTGAATTTAGTGTTTGTGAGCAAAAAACTGCTACATTTCTGCACTAGCGTTTTAAGACATATATTACGAGGAAGATCAATTTGTTAATGGGCTCTTCTCAAGAACCCTTCGGTTGCCAAAGAAGTATTGCTCAAACAGCTCAGTATTCTCTCCTCTCTATGGATATTTGGTGTAGAATTGGAGCTTCAACTCTTGAAGCATTGAAATCGTAATTTTCAATGCCCTTTTGTGTACAACTTAAATAATAGTTGGTGCTTGGAGTAATTGACTTATATTCTTCTTGAACTGCTTAGTTCATTTCATATATCCCTAGGGTTTTCAATTTGGCTCATTTGAAGATTATGTGCTTAATGTGTTTAGTGACTTATTCAATTATTTGATCACATCCCTCCTCAAGAATATATATTTTTAATTCTATCAAAAGCATGTAAATCACATACGACTAAATTAGAAGGCATATATAATGATATTTTGAGAATTATTATTTTCAGTACAGAAAATGCCTAGCTTCTGTAAAATATGAGATGGGCGAATTTTATTGAACTTGATTGTGTTTCCTCTCCTAAATCAGCTTATTGTGGGACTCATCTCCGATGTAACTTCCATGTTCCAATGTCTATTTAACTTAGCTACACACGTTTTGTTTGTCCTTGCTTGGGATGTAATTAAAATTCCCAGGAGACAATTTACTTGTCAATAAAACAAAATGTATGAGTAATTGGCAGCCGGAGAATCATAGTGCAAGTTCGTAACATAAAGTGTTTCTCACTCCACCTGTTAACATAAATTTTGTTGTAAATTCTTAATGGTTTGCTTTTTGATCCACTATTACGACTCTGTGTATGCTGATTATGTAGGTAAAGCTGAAGACGTTGATGCTTTATGCTCCAAAGGATTTCCTAATGGTCACAACTGGATCTCAAGTGCGTCAATTAAAGGATTCGCAACCTTGACCCCATAGAAAGCTATGGGACAAGTTCATTGGCTCAAAAGCGAAGGTTAGCAAACGCAGAAGAAATCTAAGGCATGGAGGAAAGTTAGGGACCACGACAATGTACAACATCGACAAACAAAAAAAGAGACTAGACCAGTGGAGTAAACTTTTAAAATGCAAACAAAAAGAAGAGACTAGACCAGTGGAGTAAACTTTTTGAGTGCAAGAAAATTTCTATATGAAATTGCTACCAATGTTGTGGCAGTGATATTTTGGATTTTGCTTTGTAATTGCTACCATTGTCCAATGAACATGTTTTCAATTTGGAATTACTAGCACCATCCCTCTCTTTATGTAAGTTATTATGTATGACTACTGAAAATTACAACCAACGGGTTAAACCAATCGTGCTATGCACGAGAGTAACTCACCTAGTATATATCTATATAGGTTTTATTCTGACTTTAATTAAACCCATGTTGGTGAGCTATGGAACTAATCATTCAAATTAGTCAGTTGATATATAACGTCAAAAATCAAAATGTGACAAAAAAAATCGTATGCAAATATGGGTTTTGTAAGAACCAAAATCGGATCGTTTCTTGATTTATTATTACGATGAATAAATTAATTAAACCGATTAATATAATTAAAGTCTAATCTATGTGATTATGCAAGATTATAAATGCAACAAATAAACAACAAGCATAACACACAGATGTACGTGCAAAAACCCCGATGCGAGAAAAAAACCACAGGAGAGAAGAGAGCGCTATATGCAAAACGCGGAAACAAAGTTTCTTACAACCACGCTATGAACTCCTTCAATATTGGCTAAGAACTTCTTTGTTGACTCCTCATGAACTGCTCTAATAGATACTCCTTTGAATTCGACTCCTCAAATCCTTGATCTATGCAGGACTCCTCCTTTAGACCAATCTCCAATCTCTTTTGAATTCCATCAAACAACTCCTAGTGATGTAGATGACGAACAAAATAACTTGAGAGATATTCTCTATGCATATAGACCTTCAGACGTCATCAAATTTCTCAAGGAAACAACCCACAAGTGTTTCTTTTGCTCTCACAAACTTTTTCTCTCTGTATACACGTTATGGCTACTAGGGTTAATTTTCTGAATCCTAATGAGGTTATATGTTATAGACAAATGAAGAAAAAAAATGTCCTTGTTGCTCTACCAACTCGCTCAAGCAAGGAACAAAATGCTCAAGCGAACCCTAATTTGGGTTGAACTAACTCGCTCAAGTGAACCTGTTGCTTCTTAGGCGAATTACACATCTCCCATTATTTTGTTTCCTTAAGCGAAATGCACATATCCAATCATTTTGTTTCCTTAAACAAAATGCTCATCTCCAATTGTGTTGTTTCCTTATTCTTAATATCTTTCCCCATGATCCTAACTTTTTCAAAATCACAATTTGTCCATATTTGACAATGATAAAATCTTTCCATGTAAACTCTTCACAATCTTCTTAATCTTCTCAATTTTCCTTAGAGACAAAATCTTTCCATCCGAGTCACAATCTTCGACCCAACGACATAGAATTTCAATTACATGGAAACGTCACAAAATTAGCCGATCAAAAATAAGAAACTTACAGGTTTCTTTGAAAATATATTAACATGATGTGCTATCAAGTCAACAAAAAGCCATGTGGGTTAACGGGTTAACATGCCATTTTCAATGTGATAGCTTGACATGTAGCTATTTCAATTGCTGATAGCCGTTGGAAGCTGGCATGGAGAGATAATATACAAGTTTCAAATTTAAATACAGTAACATAACTGATACGGGGTCAAGACACAAAGGAATTCACCTTATGGCCTTTCAACTGGAGATAGTGATGAGTTCCTTCACACAGACTTACAATCAAATTGGTAATGAAAACAAATAGGTATTACAAGATACAATAGGATATAACACTCTGTAGATGACAAATACATGGAGAAGACGCAGTGAACATAACTTAGATGCAACAAGTATATAGTCTTGTACCTCTATGGTGCATAAATAGTTTTTTATTTTGGTGTTTCACCATGGTTCTCAGTCACAGTCGGGCACAAATTGCTTAGCTTATAAATACTAATTTAGTTGAGCTTGAGCAACCAATTTGGAGTTGAAGTAATAATTTGTAAAACTCACTCAATTTAGCTTTATATATAAAGTGATAATCCAAGACAAGTACAACAACAATAACATAACCCATTTAGTCTCCAATAATTGGGGTATGGGTGGGGAATGGATAGGAGACAGACCTAACTTTTGATAATAAATGCACAAAGTGACTGCTCTCAGAATGCCACTAAAACAGATGGATTTGAGACAGACCTAACATTTGACAATAAATGCACAAAGTGATTGCTCACAGAATATCACTGAAACAGTGGCTCCCCTATACCCAATCCAATCCAAGTCCTGAAATGAATTAATCACAATAAACTAACTTTAATGACATAATACTCAAATTTACTTGACTTGTTCAATAGCTTTCCAATTATTTTGTTAAACCGGGCCTCCTACGACTTTCACAATTAGGCTAAAACTTGTGGTTCGGAATTAGGATTAACACTCAACTTATAACTTATATAGTATTGGATAAGCTTCCACCAGAGTACACTTAGAGGTAATTACCCCCTCTTTGTCAAAAAGAAAAGAAAACAACTGTTGAATAGAAGAAGGAACTTCATCAAAAGGAAGGCTAGTCTGTGGTTTCAGCTGTCAAGCTCGGTCTGGTATATTGTTGATATGTCATGGCTCGTGATCTTGATTCTGTTATGTATCTCTATTGATAGCAATCATCAGAAAGAATGCTCGCTTTTCATGTACTATTTCTATGTGGGTTTTTTCTGTGTAGGGTTTTATGTAGGGTAAATTTCACTGATTTCTCCTGAGATTTCTGACAAATGCAAGGACCTCTCATGAGATTTCTAAAATATCACTAACCTTGAAACTATTGTAAGATCCCCCCATCCTTTAACTTTCCATCCAAAAAACGATATTTGATTATGAAAAGATGAAAATGCCCTCTCTTTTGCCACTAACTTTCTTTATCACCCTTTCTTATTGTGTGTGTGTGTGAGAGAGAGAGAGATGGCATCCCCACCCTCCATCCATATTCACTCAGTTATTTATTTTAAAGAGACCCATTTGGATGACTTTTTTGAAGATTTTTTTTTTATCTTATTGTTTTTTCATCTTTTGGTAATTTTTTAAAACTCTTTTAGTTCACCTTGAGGGACTGAAAAAAGTTAATATGCCCGTATGTATGTATTCACCCCACCCCAACCATATTTGTTTAGTTATTTAATTAGAATGGTTTCATTTGGGATACCTTTATGTAAGGAATTTTAAGAATTTTTTTCCATCTTTGGGCCAAGAAAACTACAGACAAAAAATAAGTGATATAACAATATTTTTTTTTGTCTCTTTAATGATCTTTTGTATGCGATGTTCATAATTAAGTTGTGAACTGTTAAACACTTTACGAAGAGAACTTGCTTTATCTCTTTTGTTTTTGTCCAAATATAGTACATAAGAATAAATATACATACACACATTTTAACTTTTTCAAACCCTCTATTCAAGATGAATTAATAAATAGAAAATTGACCAAAAGATGAATAACATTCAATAAGACAAACAGACATAAATTGAAGAAAAAGTCATCCAAAATGCCATTCTTTAAAATTAATATAAATTAGTATATATATAGTATATAAACTTCAAATGGGGAAGGGTGATATAGATGGTAATTGGCAAAAAAGAGGGCATTTTCATCATTTCATTGTCAAATTAACGATTTTTGCATGGAAAGTTAACATATGGAAGAATCTTGATCATGGTTTCAAAAGTAATGGAGGTCAGTGATATTTCAAAACATCATGAAAGGTTATTACATTTTTAGAAACCTTAGGGGAGGCCATTGAAATTTACCCTTGTTTAAATATTTAGAGTGTATTATGAAATTTAGTCATAGTTATAGGGGCTTTAGTGTAATGACTGATGACATATTAGGAGATCTGGTTTGGAATTTGAATTTAGATGTGGGTGTCGGTTTTGAGAGGAAGAGAGAGAGAGAGAGAGAGAGAGAGAGAGGGAGATTATAGATCTGGGTTATTTTCAAAAATGCCATGGCAGAAATATCTTCTATATCTGTCATTGAAGTTGAGAACTATTTACGGAATTGCCACTCAAAAGTTAATTTGTGAGAGAGATATTTTTGGACCGTTGGATTTGCAAGGATGGATGGTTGAGATTAGCTAGGTGATGAATATTTTATTAAAAACAAATGTTGTTTTGTTATATAGATGGTGCATATTTGGAGGGCGCTCGTGCACTTCTTGCACAAAGACATCTTTGTTTGGAGGAAGCAGGCCCTCGTGCGATAGGCTCCGTTTGGAGGTAGGAGAAAGAAATAGAAAAGAAGAGAAAATAAAAAAGAAAAATATCATCTTTGTTTCTTTTGTTTGATTGTGTAAAAGAGAAATGAAAAATATGCATTCGTGGGAGAGAGAAGAAAATTAAAAAAATACAGTATAATGTAGTTAGTTTTCACTTCATTTTCCTTCTCTTAAACTCCTTTTTCCAACTTCCAAACAAACAGAGCCTTAACCCTATGTTTGAAACATGAGAGAGAAAAGGAAAATGGATGGAAAATAAAATGAGAGGAAAGTAAGAAGAAAATTTCACTATTCACATAACTTAATTTTTTTAATTTTCTCTTGTCTTTCTCTCCCAACCAAACAAGAAGCGAGAAAAATTTCCATTTTCCTTTCATTTTTCTTTTCTTTCCTCATGTTCCAAGCAGAGCCTAAGAATTAAGGGGTGTTTTGGGTAATAATCCATAATCGGATTATCGGATTATTTGTTTTGTCTTTATTCAAATTTTTTTTGCATTTGTTAGTTTCACGTCAAGATTTTGTGGTTTCTGGATTCCTCTCGACGAGACGAATCTAATAAGTACAAAATTATGATCAAACCAAATATTTTTTTGAATAAAGCCGAAATACTTGGATTATTGGCCAATAATCCAAGTATTTTGGCTTTATTTAAAAAAAATTGAGTTTTGACTATAATTCTGTACTTGTTAGATTCATTTCGTCGAGAGGAATCCAGAAACCACAAAATCTTAACGCAAAACTAACAAATGCAAAAAAAAATTTGAATAAAGACAAAACAAATAGGAAATTGATATCCGCACTCCCAATTTTGATGTAGGGACTCCAAACTACAGTAGTTTTCCAAAATTACCCTTTTGAAAGTTTCATTATTTACTTCAGGCACTCCAAAAAACATTTACTCTTCTCATTTATTTCAGACACTCAAAAAAGGAAAATAGTTTTTTTTATAAGAAAATAACAAATGGTTGCTCAACTCATTTTATTGCACATTGCTTAATTGTCTATTTCTATATGTAATGTTTAAGCCTAGAGTCTTTTATGTTATTGATTTCACGTTACGTAATAGGAAAACCCAGACAAATAGTGCTTCTTTTATGATTGTAGAACCATTATTTTGTCCATGCAAAGTCTCTTGAGAATTATGTTACTTTTCTTCTCAAGAGTTTTTCTAAGTTTGGTGATGTGTTTTTTTTGTCTCACTATGAATTTTAAAGTGTAGATATGCGGCGATTATGAAGATTTTGAGGAAAAAATAGTATATTATGAGTACAAAAACATAAAGATCTTGCATCGCAGCTATCATGAAGATTTTGCTGCATCAACATTTTCAATTGTGTGTTGTTTATTTTAAAGAATTTTAGCAATGTTTAATTTTTTTTTTGTACAAGGTGGCATGAAACAATCTGACATAGATGCATGTTTAATGTTTGGAACGTAATGTTAATGTTTACAACCTAATGTTAATGTTTGGTTTTAGATCATTTTTTTGTTTGGAGTGCCTTAGTAATTGATGAGATAATTTGGGGGTAGAGTGCTTCAAATAATTTTTATATCTTAAAAGGGTAGTTTTGTAACTTCATTAAATATTAGAGTACTTGCATAAAAAAATAGAGCCTCAAAATTAGCACCTAACAAATAATTCAATAATTCAGATTATGGATTATTACCTAAAACACCCCTGAGAGAAGACACTATTTTGAGTGTTTTCATTTCCTGCGTGCGCTCTCTCTCTCTCTCTCTCCTCTTTTCTCTCCCTTCCCCCTAACGTTGTAAAACCTCGTTAGTCAACCTCAAAATCGAAGATCAAGACTCGGGAATCTCGCAAAATCGCTTGGACGAAGCATGATCTACTCGGAGAGGGATACGCCTTGATTCCGTCAAAATCTCATTCGGACAGCTTTTAGGAGTTGATAGCATTTTGGGGATTTTGTTCTTAAGGTAAGATTCTTGACTATTTATGGAGAATATGTTGAACTAGATATTAGTGTACTGTATTTTGGTATAAAATGGTGTGATTTTTGAGTTAAAATGGTGTGATTTTTGATGTACTTGTTGTGTATGTATACAATAGTGTGTGCGTTTGAGTTATGTGTACATGCTTGTTGAGGGCCGAGACTTTTGAGTAGTTTCAGTGGTCCGAAGACCTGTTTAGTTTGTTCTCATTGAAAAGGCTTAGATTCTTCCGAATGGGTGTAACAAAATTATTTCCCCCCCTATATCTACCATGTGCTCGATGGAATGCTTAAGTGAAGAAATTGCATTTATTTGCGATTGCGAGCAAGTGTGTTACTTGCTTTTATGAGTTTGATAATTGGAGTTAATCCTCGCTTACCGGAACTATATTTCTTTAGTTGAGTCATGTGGATATATAGATACGAGATTATTGGATTGGGAAACTCTTAGTTGTTTGTGTTTGGTTGATTAAGGCCATTGAGCGATAAGTTGTGAAATGATGTTCTATTGGGCGACGTTGGGAATGAGCAGTATGAGATGTTGATAGCCAATAGTCCTCCTAGTTGAGGTGAGGATAATGTTAATGTGTATTTGAAAGAGATCGATGTATTGCTTGTACACCTACAACATATTTGCAATGGGCTATCCTCTTTCTCCTTGTGTATATGTAAAATGACCATGTGTGAGTTGGGTGATATGGTAATGGACCGATGCGCATAGGCTTTGTCTATAACTAATAGCCAAGAGCCAAGAGTCCTATTGGGTGAGGCACGATGAGGTGAGGCTGATGCTTAGGCAAGCCAATAGGCCAATTAACCAGATGCCAAGATTTTCTACTAGGTGCGGAGAGGTGAGGTGAGACCAATGCTGTGTTTAGTGTGCAATCCTATATGTGATTTGTCTTCTCTTTTTTCTTTTTTAAAAAAATTGCTTGATGTTACCATTTGAAACTTCTTAATACGTGGTCACCTAGCGTTCGCTCACAAGACGGATGCAAGTGTATGGGTGCTTGTGTTGCAGATGGTGGGTTGAGCAGGCAACATTGTACTGGGATGGGTCGAATCAGGCCACATAAAGTGATCTTTTGATATAGTTGGAATTGAGAAGCGAAATTTAAGTTTTCTATGTTATAAGTACTTGTGTATTCTTGCTTTTTCTAAATGGAGCTATTTTTTGTGGCCAAATTTGACCGAGAAAAATGGTTGTGGCCATTTTCATCACATCGACATTTATCTGTTGCTAGCTTTTTTGGTTCAAATCTCTGTGAAAGTTTTTAATGATTCAAGTAACATTAGCCAGTCATGAACTCATGTTAAGAGCAAGAAGTCAAAATAAAGAGTATCAAGCTGATGTGAAGACAGGCAACAATCAGTGACAAGCCTTTAGGCAGTGTGACATTTTCGTAAAATCAATTCACAGGGCTGAAATTTTCCACCAACTATAGTCTAGAAATGCTAAAAAGTGCGTGCATACATGTCAATTTCAATCATCATTTGACTTCTTGCTCTTAACATGAGTTCATGACTGGCTAATGTTACATTTGTTGGATCATTTATGAGGATGGTTGACTGTGAGCAGGGACGGAGCCAAGATTTGTGGTGCTCTATTGGTATTGCTTTATAATTTTAGTAGATGATGTAGGGGTGAGCACGGGTCGGGTTGGTCGGGTTGGGAAAAACGGTACCCGAAACTGAACCGAAGTAACCTATAAACTGATCGGATCGGGTAACACTGGGTTTCGGATCGGGTTGGTTGGGTTAGCGTAAGTCCTAAATTTCAGATCAGAGAGAGAGAGAGAGAGAGAGAGAGAGAGAGAGAGAGAGAGAGAGAGAGAGAGAGAGAGAGAGAGAGAGAGAGAGAGACCACAGAGGCACAGATTCACAATCATACGTAATACAGATCTGAAAATGAAATTATTCACAACTTCACACTTCACAGTTACGCTCATAGTCACTCACACGACTGCACGAGACATGAGTACACGACTACATGAGAGAGAGAGAGAGAGAGAGAGAGAGATCACATATTTGTTGTCGTCTTCATCGTTGTGGTCTGTTTTCTCGCCGTTGCCATTGTCTGTTTACTCCCCGCAGTTGTCTGTTGTGAAGCTTGTGATGCCCGCCGTTGTTGTCTAGATCACACACACAGAGAGAGAGAGAGAGAGGTGGGCTAGATCTGATTTTTTTGGGTTAGAGAGAGAAGACGACTTGTTTGAACTCAAGACAGTATGTATGTGTCAAATGAGAAGGCTTTAGAAACTCAGGAGTATTCACAATATATATATGGTTGGGTCAGTTCGGGTGAACCCGAACCGACATCATTGGGTCACTAAAATTTCAACCCGACCCCGACCTGACACTGTTTGAAAACCGACCGAAACTCGTCGGGTTGGACCGGGTTGGCAGGTCGGGCGGGTTTTTGCTCACCCCTAAGATGATGTATTTTAGCAAAAATATGAAGAGAAATTTTAATTGCAAAGTCCTGAGCTTTATTGTTTTATAAAAAAATTAAGGCTTGAATCAATTTTCCTGTGGTCTTTAAATGAATTTTATTTAATTTTAAATGATCCGAACCATTCATCCTTTAAAATGCTATTTGAGCATTGTTTGTGTGAAAAATACAGTTTTTTCGATAACTGTAAGTTCCTAATCTATTAACGTAGAATAATTTTTTTTTGGAACCGGGGGTGGCTTGTGCCACCTCACCCCACCAACAAGCTCCGCCCCTTACTGTGAGGTTAGTGAAGGTGCTAGAGATTTACTATGCACATGTGAAATTAACTTGCAAATCTATATTCACTTTGTTTTGTCATGTTGATTTCAGAGGCCATGGTCAACTAGGTTTTGCTAAGTGCAAAATATTGCATATGGACCAGCAGAAAAGTGAATGATTTTATTGCCCATTAAAGTACTTGATTACGTACTTAATATAACTTTTCCTTTTGTTACTAAAAGTTTAGCATCTGAGGGATGTATTGCATATTTTATACGACCTTTTTCTTCATGCAATGAAAGGAATCTGACTAAGGTAAATGTATAAATGTATGGCAATCTTACCATGTCTCATGACACTGATGCTTTCTTGATGATAGATGCCAAGCGCTTGGACAAATATGAGCTTTGGAATCATACATAGGGATGTAAATTGGGAATGGGAGAGAATCAGGGAGGAGTTGAGGGTTTTTGTATATAGTTGGAGGTTCTTGCTCACTCTCAGAAGATTTTTGCATGTGGAAAAAAATAAGAGAGGATGAGGACACAAATTTTATTTCAAATAAATTATAGCTGTGGAGCATCTTGGAGCTTATGAGCTATGGAGCTTGTGGAGCACCGCTCAACGCAAGGATTGCTCTCTTGGATTGCTTCATAGTGATGGTTTTACTTAATTCTGTCATTATGTAGTTGAGTACCTGGCTATTGAGAATGAATACCACGATACTGTGAGATACTTCTAAAAAGTTTGTTAGATTTGGCGATTTGGTTCCAGTTACAAGATTTACTTCCTGTGTGCAGGGGAACTTGTTCTCGGAGTAATCTCTCCAGCACTGAAAATGAGTGGTCGCTTTTCGCGAATGATTTACGTTGGCAACCTCCCCGCGGATATAAGGGAATGGGAAGTTGAAGATCTATTCTACAAGGTTTGAGTTAATTATCTTTCCCCTGTATTTACTTCTATTGTAGTTATGTAGGACCTTTGCGATTGGTGTATGAATGATTGTGGAGTTTTAACCAGCCTTTATGCGATTTTGAACTATTGGAATCCCTTTGAAGTACCGCTAATTGGCTGCATTATTTCCTATAACATCCCCCCCTTCTGTTGTCTTAGGGTGAATATGCAAATTCAACCAGCCATCAACACTTGGCTACAGGCGGTGTAGCTATTTAAGTTTACTTTCTGTTGGTTATTCTGTTGCTAGTAGATTGTTTGAAAATGGGAACAAGGACAAGTCTTAATGAGCAAAACCAATAGCTCACTATCTTATAGCTTATGGAATGTGGAGAACTTTACATAGGACAGGTCAGAGCTAAAATCTTGTTTTGAGAAGTCCAAGTGCTCCTTGTAAAGTCGAATGGAATTGCTTCTTTTTTTTTTCCCTAGCTCTTTTGTTCTTTCGTTTACTGTATGTGCGTGCTGGTAGGGTTTTTTTTGGTCGGTCTTGACTCTTCAAGGAAGAGAAACAAGTGAAACCTCCATCTTTCCCCCGATTGACTTTGGTAGGAAGTTTGCTGGAAATTGAACCTCTATATGTTGCGTTCGCTTTACATTGTCATAGAATGCAAGACAATTTCGGATAAGTCATTCTTCTCAGAAGTCAATGCTTTGACATCTATCGGTACGCTTAATATATGTGCTTCTTGTTTTTGGTATTGCAGTATGGCCGCATATTGGATATTGAATTGAAGATTCCTCCAAGGCCTCCTTGTTATTGCTTTGTGGAGGTATTTCCTTTTTGGTTTTTTCTTTTCTTTTTTTTTTTTCCTCTTGATACATGAGCGCATTCTGTGATTTTGAAATATTTACCTTTATAACTTGGTAGTTTGAGAATTCTCGGGATGCGGAAGATGCAATCAGAGGAAGAGATGGTTATAACTTTGATGGTTGTCGTCTAAGGGTAATAATTCTTTTTTTCACCGGCAATTCACATCTTTTTATTTTTATTTTTTTGGTTTTCTCAAACATAATGTAATGCAGGTTGAGCTCTCACATGGTGGTAGAGGGCCATCATCTTCCAGTGATCGTCGCTCTGGCTATGGTGGCGGCAGCAGTGGTGGTAGTGCAGGGCGCTACGGCATTTCGCGTCATTCTGAATTCCGAGGTGCCACTAAGTTATATAATCTATCGTATGCATGAATGCTCTTGTTTTTCAACATCTTTGCAACCGATTGTAGGCTGTCTAATCATCCGTAAACAATTTTGAACTCACCTTCATTTATTTGTGCAGTTATTGTTCGTGGCCTTCCATCATCTGCTTCATGGCAAGACTTGAAGGTTAGTATGGTTGTTACATCTGCAAAATAGTTTGAAAAGTTCCCACATTGTATTTAGGATGCCACCATATAAATCTTGGTTGGATGATGATATCAGGATCATATGCGAAAGGCTGGTGATGTATGCTTTGCTGAAGTTTCTCGTGACAGTGACGGTATGCCTTTTATCTTTTGGCCCCCCTGTTATCTACCTCAGTGTATCAATCTTATTAGTCTTCAAAATCCCAATGAGAGCTTTCTGGTTTGCAATTTTTTTCTAAGGAAAAGGAAGTTCCTTTTTATCCCCACTTTGGTCGATTTAGACGACTCTCCAGTCTAACTAACATAGTGACATATCATATAGCTATGTTACCGATAGAAGACGTTGTAGTGGTTTGTGGTAAATACTTGGCACTTTGCAGAGGTGGTTGGATGTATTGTATTTAAGATCTCAGTGACTCAGTTCAACCGCTATTAGGATTACATTTGATATGCTAATTTCTTTCTTGTGCTTAGTCAGTGGTGTGCTTATATGTTACCTTTGTATGATTACCGTGCATTCAAATATCTTCATGCTACAAAACTGTCTGTGTTTTCTTCAGGAACCTTTGGTCTGGTTGATTATACAAATTACGAGGACATGAAATATGCTGTAAGTTGCTTAGGGGGGAAACTTATTTTCTGCCGTGATTTTGGTTATTTCTTGACTCTTTGATGTAATTTAAATTTGCTGGGAAAATAAGAATGATTTCCTGCAACAAGTATCTGATGTGTTTCTTATGTTTCTCAGATTCGGAAGCTTGATGACACTGAATTTAAAAATCCTTGGACAAGATCTTATATTCGGGTATTTCCAGTTACCTAGTTGTTAATAGATTAGAAACTTTTGGTTCTGAGGTTGGGCGGGTCTGGCTTTTTTGTTCAAAAATCAGTTCCTCCTTGGGACTAGAATTACTCTCTTTTGGATTGTTACAATTACATAATTATAGCTTGTCAAAGCAATCCGAAGCCAAAGCTTTTTCCCTTTAATATCTGGGCTAGGTGCCTAGGTCATAACCCAAGCTTTTGCATGAAATCAATGATGCTGGGAGGTTGGCTCAGAAGTACAGTTTAGTAGCTTGTGCTGCTACTGATTGTTTGTACATTATGGCCTTAGGTGTTGAGGTACGAGGACAGTCCATCAAGGAGCCGAAGTAGGAGCCGAAGCAGAAGTCCCAGGAGGAATAAGAGGTATTACTTATGTTGGTTATTTACTTGCTTCACTTTCTGGATTTTCTGTTCTGTGATATAATTCCTGATAAAATTGCAGCAAATCTCTGGAACGTTCTGTATCGAGGTCAGTATCAAAGTCTAGATCCCCATCTCCTGTGAAACCATCAAGGTATTGTCCCTTAGTAGTCCTATTCATGTATGGGATTTGTTTATCCAAGTGCTATTTCTAACCTCCATTTTTTTGTAACCAAAAATTGTAGGCCAAGATCAAGGTCGAAATCAGGATCTCCTCCTCGTCAGGTAAGATGACAGTTCTAGGGTTCTGTAGTCTGTACTGTAAGATCACACTAACCCTGTTAACACTTACCAGTATGAAAAGCAATAGGAAGTTAGGAACCAGAGTTGCCCGTGATTTCTTACCTTAAGTCTCTCTTTGTTTCGACGTAAAACATTTTTTTCAAAACATTTTACCCATTTTTTGGTGTTTTTTTGGATAAATGACAAGTAAAATACTAGTTGCTGTAAAATGTTTTCCATGATATGGCGTAAAATGACTTGCATGGGAAACGGCTGCAAGTTGTATTTGTAGAGCCTTTCTTGTCTTGATATGAAATTGCCGGAGTACAATTCCGGTAATTTCTTCCCCTCTAGTTCACCACCAGGAGAATCTCTCTCTCTCTCTCTCTCTCTCTCTCTCTCTCTCTCTCTCTCTCTCTCTCTCTCTACGAAGTTTTACAAATCTACTGACAAACTCTATATACTTTCTATAATTGTGAGTAAGAGGTCTTTCTTACATTACCTTATTCTCCCCATTTTTGTTATTGTGAATACTTTTCAATTGCATCCAAACACCGTCAAAATCCTTTTGCATAAAAAACATTTTCCATCCAAAATTTTTTTACATTGAAACAAACGAGTATGTATTTCTGCCGAATTTGGTCAGTGATTTGGGCAAGGAAAAGGAATAGGAATAGGAAAATGAAATGGTAAAATTAGAGGATCTAACAATTGTGTACCATTAGATTCTTTAACTTTAGCATAACCGTATCTATTCTCACCCAAATCCTTGATTGGGATACAGCTTACAGAAAACTCGCCAGTGGCATTTAGTATAATTAGCATGCCTTTCGCTGAAGTATTAGTTATTTGTATTAACTGTTATCATTGTATGCCATCGTTCATAAAAGGATGACAATTATGATTATCATATCCTTTGGATTATGTTGGAATGGAATCTCATGAATTTTCTTCCCAAACTTATTCTTGTTTCAGGCACGGTCGGGTAGTGTCTGATTTCTATGCAACCAACCTGATTGGAACTGTATTGTTGCCGGCTTTGTTGAAGGGACAATTCGAGATCACATGTTTTATGGAATTTGAGTTGGACAAGTTAGTTGATAATGTCGTTAAAACACCAATCCTAAGAACTTGGTATGGGGATGTTAACTATCGAAGTTGTCTTTCGACTAAATGTGACATTGCTGTTTTGTATTTTTATTACTATTGGAGCTAATAGCACTGTATGCATGTGGGTTGAACTTCTTGCATTTGTTCTTGTAAGACTCTGGATACATGAATTGATCAGTTTGGATTATTGAGTTGGTTTTCTGTATATTACTATAGAATTTGATGTGGTTTAACCATGTGGGGACTCCAAGGCCCCATAATTAATGCAGAATTAGAAGTGATTTGACCCTCTTCTTTGGCGAAGTAATTAATCAAATTACTTCTCTTCAAGGTTTATAATGTCTTTTGTTTCGGCGTAGGTTATGAATATCATACACCATCTGATGTGTCTAAATTCGGTACCCAATCCTGCTAATTTCGTAGTGGTTGAGCTACTAGTTAGTACTGGACATTACTGGTCATACTACTGTAACAAGTCCCTTGGGTAGAACTTGCCCTCAAAAGCTAGCTCAAGGGGGAAGGGTGCTCAGGGACTCATTAACTCCCACCAGGAGCCCATACTCCTGATGTGAGACAAGTCCCATACCTCGTACTGGATCATAACAAACCCGACCCCTTCAGAGCCGATGTCCATGGCGGCAAGTCGCCCTTCCGGCACCTCCGACAACACCTATGGCGGCCTCTTCCAAGGAGGGACTTGCTCTGATACCAATGTAACAAGCCCCTTGGGTAGAACTTACCCCCAAAAGCTAGCTCAAGGAGAAGGGTGCCCAGAGACTCATTAACCCCCCACTAGGAGCCCATACTCCCGATGTGGGACAAGTCCCATACCTCGCGCTGAATCATAATCTTACAAGAGAATTCTACGACTAAGACTTTTTATACTAAAAAAAATATGTATGTTTTTATGTTGGTTAATTTATAGGAAATAATTTTTACACCACTCTTTTTGATAATTGCATACATTTTTTTTTCTTTTAGTGTAAAAATTGCACATAAAAATGTTTTACAAGACAAGAAAGAATGTTCAATTATCAAAAAAGGAGTGTGAAAATAATTTTCCTATTTTTCTGTGTTTTTTACCATAGACATAAATATTCATATTATATATAATTTTCAAAGTGCCAAATTCGAAACAGTATAGGAAATTATACCTATATGTACCATACTAATAAGAAAAACAATTTAGAATATTGGTTTAGCATGTAACAATAAAATCGAGATGTTAAACATGCACAGCCGAATCTAATCAGAAACAATTGTCAATTCTTTTTTATCAAGAAAATGCTCCTGGCTTGATTGGGCCTGGGCTTATATAAACCAGGTACACAAATGTGGGCTCGTGAGGGGTAATCTCTCTCACGGGAAAGCCCATGATACATACACAAGGATCCGCCATATTTATTAGGCCATCTCCTACCTTCATCCAACATCCGACGCCCTAATCTCGCAACAGCAGCGGCGACTCCGCAGAATTCCAGGTACGATTTATGCCGCCCTTCTCTCTTGATTCTTTCTCCTCCATGGTTTCGAACTCAACGATATTATCGTTCTTCTATGTCTTCGGATTTCAAAGTGGTAAAGAATTTTTCAGTCGGATAAAGATGTCTATAAGTGTCCCTTTACTTTTACACTGATACGATGAACAACATGCTAGCTAACCATCATGAATTAGGCCAAAATTGTAACTACAGACTCACATTCAAGCCACTCATTTAAGTTATAGCTTAAAAGAAATTAAAACCCAAAATTTTGACTTCCCCCTACCCCCTAACAGTAAAAGTGCTAACCAAACTGTGCATGGCTGCCAGTGGTGAAGGTTTTGAAAGTGCGTATGGAGACTGTGAAAATTGCATTGGACATGCGAGTGTGTTGAGGCACGTGAAAAGAGTACTCAGATTGTAATATTGTTTTAGCATTACTCAGATCCTAATATTGTGTTTGCTTTATTTGCCCCTTAACGGACTAGTTGGCCTTTGTTGGCTAAACCGTAGACACAGGCTTGAGTAAAGTTGGAAATCTAGGTCAGTAACAAAACACAAATGTAAATCAACAATAGCAAACTATATAAAACTAGAAATGCGTGTAAATGAAGATCCAGGCATATATCTTTTTGTGCAAATATCCGTGGGATATTTCCAAGAGGGGAACCCCGTTTAGCATGACCTTTCCTTTTATCGGTTCATAAAATCTTTCATCTAGTTTGCTATTGTGGTCTGCAACAGTAATGTAAGTGAGATTACAATGGTAAAGGTTTTTGATAATTCAAAAGCTGGCTGGAAATAAGCTTCAGATTTACTGTAAAGGGAAAAAACACAAAATTTAAATGGTAATTAAATTACTTTTCCACCACCGCTTGGACCAACTAGGGCAACTTTTGACCTGGGTCTCAGTTTTAAGGTTATTCCCTGCAATTGAAACAATATTGTTAGATGGATTGAAAAATGTAGAGACCCGTCCCGAATTTTAATTTATTTTATTTACTAACTGAGTTACGTGTCAATATAATCAATAATACTTTGGTGAGCCATGAATATATTTATATTTATATAGTTGCATATACATATGTAACTATGTTTGTTTGACCGAACTCGAGTTTGTGTGCCATAGACCATATGTGTGGACCTGATTATTCAATGCGATTGTTTAAATTGTTTTCATTTCCTGCCGGTTCTCTCTCTCTCTCAACACACACACACACACACACACACACACACACACACACACACACACACACACACCTAAGCATGATATACGCTTTGATTCCAACAAAATCTCATTCAGACAGCTTTAGGAGTTTGTAGCATTTTGGGGATTTTGCTCTTTAGGTAGGATTCTTGATTATGTATGGAGAATATTTTGAACTTGATATTAGTGTCTCGTATTTTGGTATAAAAGTATCTGATTTTTGAGTAAAATCATGCATGTACTTGTGTGTATATATATGTTAAGGTGTGTGTTTGTGATATGTGTACATGCTTGTTGAGGGCCGAGACTTTTGACTAGTTTTAGTGGTTAGACGACCTATTTATTTTCTTTCAGTTTGTAGTCATTGAAAAGGCTTTGATTCTTTCTAATGGGTGTAATTAGTTTCCCTATGTCTACCTTGTGTTCTATGAAATGCTTAATTGATTATATTCCATTTATTTGCAAGCAAGCGTGTTACTTGCTTTTATGCTTTTGATTATTGGAGTTAATCCTCACTTATCGGTACTGTATTTCTTTTTAGTTGAGTCATATGGGTATATAGATACGAGAATATTGGATTGGGAAACTCATAGTTGTTTGTGTTTGGTTGATGTATGCCATCGAGCTATAAATTGTGAATTGATGTTCTATTGGTCATCGAGATGTGAAACTTGTGTAATAAGATAGTGAAATTGGGTAACGTGGGGAACGAGCAGTATGATCGCCAATAGTCCTCCTAGTTGAGGTGAGGCTGATGTTAATGTGTATTAAAAAAGAGATTGGTGGATGAGCTATTCTCTTTCTTCATACGTATAGGTATAGTGACTGTGCGGGTTGGGTGATATGGTAACGGACCGACAGGTTTGCCGGCTTGGTCAATAACTAATAGCCAAGAGCCAAGAGTCCTATTGGGTAAGGCACAGCGAGGTGAGGCTGATGCTTAGACATGCCAATAGCCCAATTAACCAGATACCAAGATTTCCTACTAGGCGAGGTGAGACTAACGCCATGTTTAGTGTGCAATATTGTATGTGATGAGTCTTTTTTTTTTTTTTTATAAAGTTGCTTGATGTGAGTATTTGAACCTTCTTAGTACATGGTCACCTATTGTTCGCTTGCCAAACGAATACGGATGCTAGGAATGAGTGGACGTCATTGTACTTGATGGGTCAAATCGGGTGACATAAATTAATATTTTGATACAATTGGTATTGAGAAACAAAATTTAAGTCTTCTGTGTTATAAGTACTTGTGCATACTCACTTTTTTTAAATGGAGCTGTTTTTGTGGCCAAATCTGACCGAGAAAAATGGTTGTGCCCATTTGAATTGACATGAATCTGTTGCAAGCCTTTTTGGTTCAAATAATGGAAGTTTTTAATGATCCAAGTAAGATTAACCAGTCATAAACTCATGTTTCGAGCAAGAGTCAAAATAAAGAGTGTCGTACTGATGTTATAAACTCAGTGACCAGCCTTTAGGCAGTGTGACTTTTTCGTAAAATCAATTCAACGGACTGAAATTTTCTACCAACTATAGTCTACAAATGCTATAAAGTGCATGCATACATGTGAATTTCAATCATCAATCTGTTATAAACTCAGTGACCAGCCTTTAGGCAGTGTGACTTTTTCATAAAATCAATTCACGGGACTGAAATTTTCCACCAACTATAGTCTACAAATGCTATAAAGTGCATGCATACATGTGAATTTCAATCATCAATCTGTTATAAACTCAGTGACCAGCCTTTAGGCAGTGTGACTTTTTCATAAAATCAATTCACGGGACTGAAATTTTCCACCAACTATAGTCTACAAATGCTATAAAGTGCATGCATACATGTGAATTTCAATCATCAATCTTTTATAAGCACAAGCAGTGGTCCTTGAAGAATGCAAACAAACAATATATCAGATATAATCCCTCAAAGCCCGCAAACTGAACTCAACTACAAACCGTGATAGCCGATGGCTATCCACCCTTAGTTTAGTAATGCTAAGCTCGAATTCAAGCGACCCCTCAATTTTCCCCTCTATCTTCCAAAAAGGTAAGCTTTGCTCCGCTATACACACATGCACACATGTATAGGCAAAGACAAAAAAGTCAATCTAAAATAGTACAAAGTTGGTGGAAGAGCGAGCTTTGTTCCTGATGAATTGACATCGCTTTACATAAAACCCTAAAAAGAAAAGACCTAGACGGAAAAAGTAGGTGGAAGAGAGAGCTTTTTTTCTGATGATTGCTATCAATATAGATACAGAACAAAATCAAGATCATGAGCCACAACATATCGACAACATACCAGATCTTCGAGAGCTAGACAGCTGAAACCACGACAAATTCGCCTTTCCTTGGACTGAATCGTCAAGCTAGGGTTTCTTCCTCTTCCCACTTCCTGCAGAAACTATGAAAATGTGATAAACGACGCGAATGATATGCGAATGATTCGAATGGATGGTGTGAACAAGGGTTCAGCTAGTGTTTTGGATGAAGCATGAGCTGATGGATCTGGAAATCTCTCTTCGCCCTCTTTTGCTACTGCAGTGAAAGCCAATTTACAGGACGAATGCTGCATGTTGCGTTTGTGCCTTTTTTTATTTATATTTTTTAAATTGGGTTGGGCTGCAGTAGTGGCTCAGATTGCAGTTTATGTATTTCCCTTTTTATTGGTTTGGGCTGTGGTATTGGCATGGGTTGGAGCATTAGAAATGGTTTGAGCCATTTTTTTTTAAAGCCGAAGTCATTTTTTAGCTCAATAAAACTATGGGTACATTATTTGGTGCACACCAAATACATATCCCGTTGTGTGGGACCCATTTCAAGATTCCACAACCATTGTGTGGGACCTATTTCAAGATTCCACAAAAATGATTGGAGCCACCCCACTTACTCGAAATACGTTTTTAAGGATTTCTGTAAAATATCAGCTCAATCGGATATCGGAAAGAGCTTGATTAGTTCTTCGCTCAATTTTCTTATCAGAACATTGATCAAGCCTTTATTGATATCCGACTAAGCTATTTTTTTGTTGGGTTAAAAAAAAACTAAAACAAATTGAATGGCTTTGATCCATTTGTGTGGTCTTTAAATGAATGTCTTCAATTTTTTTTTAAAGATCCAAACCATTCATCTTTTAAATTGCTATTTGAGCATCATTTGTGTGAAAAATCAAGTTGTTTGGATACCGGTAAGTGCCTAATCTGTTAACATAAAATAAATTTTCTTTGGAACCAGAGGTGGCTGGAGCCACCTCACCCCACCAACTACCTCCGTCCCTTACTGTGAGGTAAGTGAAGGTGCTACAGCTCTACTATGCGCATGTGAAATTAATTCGCAAATGATGTTTTGAATGAGATAACATGGGTATGAAAAGACTTCCAGTTATAATTTATGTTACTTTTTGGCGGGAATCAAGTAAGCAGAAAATACTAGCTCTTCATGGTCTGTATGGTAAATTGTTGTAAGTTGGCTTAGTCACTCCATATTGTCATGTTGATTTCAGAGGCCATGGTAAACCAGGTGTTGCTAAGTGCAAAATGTTGCATATGGACCAGCAAAAAAGTGTGAATGATTTTATTACCAATTAAATTACCTGATAACGTCTTATTATGACTTTACTTTTTGTAACTAAAGGTTTAGCATCTGAGGGGTGTATTGCATATTTTATACGTCCTTTTTCTTCATGCAATGAAAGGAATCTGACTAAGGTAAATGTATAAATGTGTGGCAATCTTACCATGTCTCATGACACTGATGCTTTCTTGATGATAGATGCCAAGCGCTTGGACAAATATGAGCTTTGGAATCATACATAGGGATGTAAATTGGGAATGGGAGAGAATCAGGGAGGAGTTGAGGGTTTTTGTATATAGTTGGAGGTTCTTGCTCACTCTTGGAAGATTTTTGCATGTGGAAAAAAATAAGAGAGGATGAGGACACAAATTTTATTTCAAATAAATTATAGCTGTGGAGCATCTTGGAGCTTATGAGCTATGGAGCTTGTGGAGCACCGCTCACTGCAAGGATTGCTCTCTTGGATTGCTTCATAGTGATGGTTTTACTTTAATTCTGTCATTATGTAGTTGAGTACCTGGCTATTGAGAATGATTACCATGATACTGTGAGATACTTCTAAAAAGTTTGTTAGATTTGGCGATTTGGCTCCAGTTACAAGATTTACTTCCTGTGTGCAGGGCAACTTGTTCTCTGATTAATCTCTCCAGCACTGAAAATGAGTGGTCGCTTTTCGCGAATGATTTATGTTGGCAACCTCCCCGCGGATATAAGGGAATGGGAAGTTGAAGATCTATTCTACAAGGTTTGAGTTAATTATCTTTCCCCTGTATTTACCTCTGTTGTAGTTATATAGGACCTTTGCGATTGGTGTATGAATGATTGTGGAGTTTTAACTTGCCTTTATGCAGTTTTGAACTACTGCTAATTGGCTGCATATTTATACTTTCTGTTTCTTTGTTTTTTCTGTTGACTTGGAAATTTATGGGTGAATATGCAAATTCAACCAGCCATCAACACTTGGCTACAGATGATGTAGCTATTTAAGTTTACGTTCTGTCGGTTATTGTGTAGCTTCTTCAATGCTAGTAGGTTGTTTGAAAATGGAAACGAGGACAACTCTTAATGAGCAATACCAATAGCTCACTATCTTATCTTATGGAATATGGAGAACTTTAAATAGGACTGGTCAGAACTTATTTACTTAAATCTTGTTTTGAGAAGTACAAGTGCCCCCTGTGAAGTTGAAAGGGATTTTATTTTTTTCTTAGTTTTTTGGTCCTTTTACTGTATCTGCTTGTGTGCTGGTGGGGTTGTTTTTTGGTTGGTCTTGACTCTTGAAACGAGAAATGAATGAAAACCTCATCTTTACCCCAATTGACTCTGGTAGGAAGTTTGCCGGGAATTGAACCTCTATATGTTGTGTTCACTTTACATTGTCCTGGAATGGAAGACAATTTCAGATAAATCATTCTTCTCAGAAGTCAGTGCTTTGACATCTATTGGTATGCTTAATATATGTGCTTCTTGTTTTTGGTATTGCAGTATGGCCGTGTATTGGATATTGAATTGAAGATTCCTCCGAGGCCTCCTTGTTATTGTTTTGTGGAGGTATTTCTTTTTTGGCTGAGGGTTTTTTTTCCCTTGGATATTTGAGTGCATTGAGTGATTTTGAAACATTTACCTTTATAACTTGGTAGTTTGAGAATTCTCGGGATGCGGAAGATGCAATCAGAGGAAGAGATGGTTATAACTTTGATGGTTGTCGTCTAAGGGTAATAATTTGGTTTTTTTCACCTTTTTTTTTTTTTTGTTGTGGTTTCTCAAACATAAGTAATGCAGGTTGAGCTTGCACATGGTGGTAGAGGGCCATCATCTTCGAGTGATCGTCGCTCTGGCTACAGTGGCGGGGGTGGTGGCAGCGGCGGTGGTAGTGCAGGGCGCTATGGCATTTCGCGTCATTCTGAATTCCGAGGTGCCACTAAGTTATAATCCATCATGATCATATGCATGAATGCTCTTGGTTTTCAACATCTTTGCAACCAATTGTAGGCTGTCTAATCTTTCGTGACCAATTTTGACCTCACCTTCATTTATTTGTGCAGTTATTGTTCGTGGGCTTCCATCATCTGCTTCATGGCAAGACTTGAAGGTTAGTATGGTTGTTACATCTGCAAAGTAGTTTGAAAAGTGCCTGCATTCCCATTTAGGATGCCACCATATAAATCTTGGTTGGATATGATTATATCAGGATCATATGCGAAAGGCTGGTGATGTATGCTTTGCTGAAGTTTCTCGTGACAGTGATGGTATGCCTTTTATCTACCTTAGTGTATCAATCTTATAGTCTTTAAAATCCCAATGAGAGCTTTCTGCTTTGCACTTATTTTCTAAGGAAAAGGAAGTTCCTTTTTTTCACCCTTCTGTTCGATTTAGACAACTCTCAAGTCTTACCGACATAGTGACATATCATATATGTATGTTATTGAGACAGAGAAGACGTTATATTGGTTTGTGGTAAATACTTGGCGCTTTGTAGAGATCTCAGTGACTCAGTTCAATCGTTATTAGGATTACATTTCATATGCTAATTTCTTTCTTGTGCTTAGCCAGTGGTGTGATTCTATGTTACCTTTTAATTGCCATGATTACCGTGCATTCAAATATCTTCACGCTACAATACCGTCCGTGTTTTCTTCAGGAACCTTTGGTCTGGTTGATTATACAAATTACGAGGACATGAAATATGCTGTAAGTTGCTTGGGAGGAAAACTTCTTTTCTGCTGTGATTTTGGTTATTTCTTTGTTTATTTCTTGACTCTTTGATATTATTTAAGTTTTCTGGGAAAATAAGAATGATTTCCTGCAACAAGTATCTTATTTGTTTCTTATCTTACTCAGATTCGGAAGCTTGATGACACTGAATTTAAAAATCCTTGGACAAGATCATATATTCGGGTATTTTCAGTTCCCTGTTCTTTAATAGAGTAGAATTTTTTGGTGCTGAGGTTGGGAGGCTTTGGCTTTGTTGGTAAAGAATCTGTTCCTCCTTGGGATTAGGATTATCCTCTTTAGGAGTGAACCAACATAGGGCCGGTCCTTTGAGAGTTTGTTGAAACATCTGGGCCATTGCATCCTTCCAACAATTACATATTTATAGCTGGTCTAAGAGTAGTCAGAAGCCAGGAGCTTTTTCAATTTTCCCTTTAATATCTGAGCTAGGTGCCTGGGTCATAACCCAAGCTTATGCATGAAATCAATGATGTTGAGAGTTTTGCTCAGAAGTACAGTTTATTAGCTTGTGTTGCTACTGATTGTTTGTACATTATGGCCGTAGGTGACGAGGCATGAGGACAGTCCATCAAGGAGCAGAAGTAGGAGCAGGAGCAGAAGTCCCAGGAGGAATAAGAGGTATTACTTATAACTTATGTTGGTTATTTGCTTGCTTCACTTACAGGATTTTCTGTTATCTGATACAATTCCTGATAAAATTACAGCAAATCACTGGAACGTTCTGTATCCAGATCAAGATCAAATTCTAGATCCCCATCTCCTGTGAAACCATCGAGGTATTGTCCCTTAGTAGTCCTATTTGTCTATGGGATTTGTTCCTCCAAGTGCTATTTCTAACCTCCATTTTTTTTAAACCAAAAATTGTAGGCCAAGATCAAGGTCGAAGTCAGGATCTCCTCCTCGTCAGGTAAGATGACAGTTCTAGGGGGTTTGCCCCCTCTGTAGTCTGTACTGTAAGGTCACACTAATCCTGTTACACTTACCAGTATGAAAAGCAATAGGAACCAGAGTTACCCATGATTTCTTACCTCAAGGCTCTGTTTGTTTCGACGTAAAACATTTTCTTCAAAAACATTTACCTATTTTTCAGTGTTTGGGTTGGACAAGTGAAATGCTAGTTGCTGTAAAATGTTTTCCAATGGTGTAAAATGACTTACGTGGGAAACGGCCGTAATATTTGTAGAGCCTTTCTTGGCTCGATATGAAATTGTTGGAGTACGATTTCGATATGAAATGACTCTCTCTCTCTCTCTCTCTCTACAAGTTTTACACTTCTACCTACGAACAATCATTTGATCAGTGATTGGGGTAAGTAATAGGAATAGGAAAAGGAAAATGAAATGGTAAAATTTGTGGATCTAACAATTTTGTCCCATTAGATTCTTTAACATTTCCATTACAGTTTCTATTCCTACCCAAATCCTTGATCGGGATACAGCTTACAGAAAACTTGCTGGTGGCACACTGGCACTTAGTATCATTAGCTTGTCTTTTGCTGAAGAATTAGTTATCGGTATTAATCGTTATCATTGGTATGCTGCTGTTCATAAAATGAAGACAATTATGATTATCATATCCTTTGGATTATGTTGTTATGGAATCTCATGAATTTTCTTCCACAACTTGTTCTTGTTTCAGGCACGGTCCGGTAGTGTCTGATTTCTATGCAGTCAACCTGAGTGGAACTGGTTTGTTCCCGCCTTGCAGGCTTTGTTGAAGGGACAGTTTGAGATCATGTGTTTTTATGGAATTTGAGTTTGGACTAGTTAGATGATAATGTTATTGTAACACCAATCCTAAGAACTTTGTATGGAATGATGTGAACTATCGAAGTTGTCTTTTGACTAAATGTGGCATTGATGTTTTGTACTCTATTACATTCGAGGCTGGAGCTAAAAGCACTGTATGCATGTGGGTTGAACTTCTTGCATTTGTTCTTCTAAGACTCTGGATGCATGAATTGCTCAGTTTGAAGTATTGAGTTGGTTTTCTGTTGACTATAGAATTTGCTGGGGTTTAACAAGGCTCCATAGTTAATGGAGAATTAGAAGAGATTGACCTTCTTCTTTGCCGGAAGATTCTTTGGGTCTTGGGCAACTGTACTGCTGCTGTTGTATTGGCGTGATCAAAGAGCTGTAACCATTCCTGCTGGTGAGTCTTCCTAGAGTTGGAGGCTACTTCGAGCACTTTATCAGATTCAAGTTTCCCTATGCCTGTGGGTTGCTAATACTGCTGAAATCAAATAAAATTAGTAATACTTTCCGCGAAATTCTCCATTAGTTTGATTCAGGTCTAGGGGGGAAATTCTCCATTAGTTTGATTAAAGTCTAGGGGGAAATTCTCCATTATTTTGATTAAAGTCTAGGGGGAAAGTTAAAGTCGCCAACTTTTGTTAAAGTGGCTCAGTATTTGACGATATTGGCCTCATTCATCATATAAAACAGAACAGGCATTTCCGTAGAGTACCTAGAACTAGAATGCTGAAACAGCTATTAACTTCCAATCCTTTCGCCATTTGACCTCTGACCGTGTAGGGTATTTTAGTCAAATTGCTTCTGCTCACGATTCACCATGTCTTTTGTTTCGACGAAGTCTTTCAGTCATGTATCGTACTCAGGGACTAATCTAGGAATTTCTCACAAGAGGGGCACCAATTTTTACTAAGCTTAACAAAAATTTAAATCGTAACACAACAATACAAAACTAGTTTTCATCTTATGCAATACTAGCATATTGTATATCAGCGCATGTATCTGAAAAGCCCTAATAAAAAAGCACTAACTAAAAAACCCAACCTATCATTCAAATAAATGATTTTAACTTCTTGGAATGTGGAAGAATTTGTAAAGGAACTTTGGTTGTATGTAAACAAGGGACAATTACCACTTAGTCCACTTTTGAGAAAATAATTTCCATCAGGGCATTTTGGGTTCTTTTCTTTTCTTTTCTTTCTTTCAAAGTGTTTAAATTCAAAGTGCCTAAACCCTAGTAGGAATTAAGTTTCAACCCTAGACCCAGCGAAAATTAAATTTCCAAAATGTCTACAAGTAAATGAAGTAATTTTCCGTGTAAACAATATAGAATGCGACAAAAGTCACAAACCCCAACTTAACATTCAAAGTAGCAAATGTGAGAGAGATTGAGAGTGAGAGACCTCCTCACCTCGGTGAAGTGATGGGTTGGATTGGTGAGCTTTATCCTTTGTTATTTTTTTCGTTTAGACGGCAGCCTTCTCCTCTATTTTTTTGTTTACATATGATTTTCGTTATTTGTAAAAAAATAAAATTAAAATAAACCCTGAAATTGGGGGGAGGGCATGACCCCCCTTGACCTTGTGTCCCTCCGTCCCTGATTGTATTGTTGGATTTGTCTAAAATCAATACCCAACTCCTCTAATTTCGTACAAGTTCAAGTACTGGGAGAGTATTGGACAATACTGGTTTTGGCATTATCATTTCTCAATTTATTTGCATGCTAAAAAACTTTTAAAAAATAGGAAAATGATTTATGCACTTCCTTTTTTGATACTTGCATATCCTTTCTTGTTTTTGTAGTGCACTTTTATGTAGAACTTTTTCACTAAAAGATAAGAAAAGGTGTGAAATTATCAAAGGGTGTGTGTGAAAATTATTTCCCAATAATTAACTAACATGAAAACCTATATGAAAGAATTTGTTAAAAATGACTTTGAAGCTCATATATTAATGAATTACGAAAATTATGATTTTTTTTAGTAGTATAAAAGTCTTAGTTGTGGAATTACCTCCTACGTAAGTAGTATAACCAGTAGGGAAATGATAATGCCAAAATTATTTTTGTTTGTGCAAAAACTGTAGTGCATAAAAGGTTTGTACCTTGCACATGGTACAAGATTTTTAAGCACTGCAATTTTGGCATAAACAAAAACGATTTTTGCATTAGTACCACCTCAAATAATACCTGTACGTACCACAATTGGGATCCGGGGATCCTACATTTCCCTCCGTACATTTCTCCCTACTTTTCTCCCCATTACGACGTAGTTTTGGGGACCAAAAAAAGCACTAGCAATATTACTCATAACGACGTCGTTTTGAGCCTTAAAAAACCCCTTCTCCTTATCAAAACTCACGGAAAAAATTGACAACTTCCTCAAACCCTTTTGTGCCTAAACTGAAGTCTGAAGAGCTAGGGATTGGCTTTTCTTGGACGATCGAAGGATGGCTCATCTTCCTCCATTTGCAACTAATCTCGCCTATCATTCACCGAATCACCGCTGGTATCGAACGATTTCTCGGAATCATCGTCTCCCACCAAGTATTTGTTTGAATTTTACTGAAAAATTAGAGAAACTAAAAGTGAGTATAGAGATGAATGATTGACACACTTGGTTTTTCATTGCCATGAAGCTAATCCAGTAAATGAGATTTTCGAAAAGATAAAAAAGAACAAACATTTTAGTGTCTATGTGAACTTAGAATAAACAATGCATATTGATACGAGGACTAGCATTTGCATCAAGTTATTGTTATTTGTTAGTTTCAATGAGCTATTTCCCGTTTATCCATTTTTTAATGGAGCTTTGGGTTTTATTATTGTTAGACATTAATCTATGATTTGGTATTATAATAAGTGGTATTTTGGTTTTTGTGCCCTATTAGACATTTGTTAATTTATTCAGTACCCACAACGCTAGTACTAATTTTGATGAATGTTAGAATGGATGATGATGGATGTGAGGAGAAGTCTGTCCAGAAAGTGGTGTTATGACTGCTAGTTGGTCTTTGTTGATGGGGTTTCTTTGAAGTTTTCTATGTTGCTGATTGAAAATTTATAAATTTGAAAGTGTTGTTCAGCCTTTTTTTGGGCCAATTCTTTTATTTGTGTCAATAAATTGTATTGCCTTTTTTTTTTCTTTTCTGGAATTCAGGGTAAAAAATAGTTTTTTTTTTGTTGCAGTTTATTAAGGCTCAAAACGACGTCATTTTAAGTGATATTGCTGGTGCTTTTTTTGGTTCCTAAAACAACGTTGTCTTGGGAGAAAAGTAGGGAGGACAAGGGGTTTTTTAAGGCTCAAAACGACGTTGTTTTGAGTAATATTGCTAGTGCTTTTTTTGGTCCCCAAAACTACGTCATTTTGGGGAGAAAAGTAGAGAGAAATGTAGGGAGGGAAATGTAGGGTCCCCGGATCCACCACGATTGACACCTTGTCCACACACATTTTGGTCGCTGAATTTCTTTTTGCTCCAGGAATTTTTTTTTCATCAAGAAAATGTTTTTGCTGGCTTGATTGGGCCTGGGCTTATATAAACCGGGCCACGCAAATTTGGGCTCCTAAGGGGTAATCTCTCTTGCGGGAAAGCCCATGATGCAGGACCCCCATCTCTAATTAGCCCTAGCCATTGATCCATACAAAACCATCCGCCATATTTATCAAACCATCTCCTACCTTCATCCGACGCCCTAATCTCGCAACAGCACAGCAGCGGCAACTCCAGTACGAATTCTCTCCCCTCTCTCGATTCTCTCCCCTCCATGGGTTTGAACTCTTCGATATTATCGTTTTTCCATGTCTTTAGATTTCTAAGTGGTAAAGGATTTTCTCCACTCGGCTAAAGGATGTCTATTAGCGAGATTGCTTGCACCTACGCTACATTGATCCTTCACGATGATGGCATTCCAATCACTGTAAAATTTCTCTCTTCTCCTTTATCGTTTTATTTATTTATTATCTATATCTGTTTCTATACAAGAGAAATTTGTCACCATTTTATGTCGGGAAACAGCGCTTTTCCACGGAATCATTCCTACAAATTTTTAATGATTTGTTCTATATGCCGGTTATCGACGTGTTCATGTTGATTCAGGCGGATAAGATAGCAACACTTGTTAAAGCAGCGAATGTGAATGTAGAATCATACTGGCCAAGCCTCTTTACTAAACTCGTTGAGAAGAGGAACATTGAAGACCTGATCATGAATGTTGGATCTGGTGGAGGTGGTGGTGCCGCCGTCGCCCTTTCTGCTCCCTCTGCTGGGGGAGCTGCCGCTGCCACCCCAGCTGCAGCTGCTGTTGAAGAGAAGAAGGTTAATTCTCTTAACGCATTTGTTCAAGATTGGTGCAGTTTCGATATCTTTTTCTGTATGGTTAATGGTGCAATTTGGTGAATGATTTGCATTTTTAATGTCTTGACAGGAAGAACCAAAGGAAGAGAGTGACGACGACATGGGATTCTCCTTGTTTGATTAGAAGTTATGTGCTCTAAGTTGTGGTTTTGTAGTTTCTCTCTGTTGGCGGTAGTTGTAGATGCAGAAGGAATTTCATTTTATGGAATCACAGTTTTGTTAATGTACGTTTATTTCTGAAACGACTCAATTTAACAACATTTAATTGTGAGAAATTTTGTCGTTCGTACTTTCTTAGTGCATGTTTTGTGTATGGATTTTGCTTTTTATGCTTGATGGATGGGATTTTGTTTACTTTGTCTTGCTACCCTTTTATGAGCCTCTGAATTGTCTGTGTTTCTCGGGTGTAATTTTGCCCCCTATTCTGTCTTAGCTATAGATATCAGCTGCATAGAATTAGTTTGCATTTTTTTTTGTGCCTTTGGAGCACAAATGGTGAATCTGCCTAGTTTTTGGGGTTCAAATTTGTGACCTCTCATGTGCACAAGACGAGGCTGCTACCCATTAGCCTATCGATATTGCTTCCTTTGCATTTGTCTCTACAAAGTTTCCAGCATCAATTTTCACTAGTGGGAAAATACTAGTAGTTACTTCTTAATTACTGGAAAGTGATACAATGCTTATGGTCATGTTTATTGTTTTTCACCTCTTCTCGAGTTCTCACTTACATATAAAGTAACCTCATCTTTGTATGCCTTTATAAGATCGATAGGTTGATAGAATCATCGATATCTTGGTTACTTCTGCCTGCATATTTAACAGGTTTTGAAGAATCATTATTTGCATGAATTGCTTTGAGGAGCAGTATTAGATATCGATATCATGAGAGGGAAACCGAGATACTAGGATACACCATCTTGTAGGAATCTGGATCAATTATAGAATGTCTGTATAAAGAGACTTGAAGAAATAGTTTATATACCTATGTTTTGTATTCCAATCCCTGAACTAAGTTTGGAATACCAGATTGAAATCTGTCCAAAATTGGACTCGAAACTTATTTTTTGTGGCCTTGGATGGATAATGGATGTTAAGATTCAATTGGTCTCACTTATTGTTCTGAGATAGTGTTGCTTCATTCCTTTTTGCCACACTTGTGTAATTGGTGTTGAGATGGTTCTTAAACCCCTGGCCAAGACGGGGATTGAGACGTTGGCTGTTAATGTTTGTCGTTTGCTGTGAACGTGGCAGTATAAATAGTAGATTTTTTAAGGCAGCATAGTGTTTTTTATTTTTATTTTATTTTTACCATGGCCTAAGCAAATGAGTTCAACGGATGCTAAAATCATGATATTTCAAATAAAAAATTAAATGTTTCCGTGTATTATTTTTTGAATTTTTCACACAAAAGTAAAATATACGAGGAGAACTTTAATTTGGTGTGAAAAAATTGAAAAATGATACACAGAACCACTTCATTTTTTGATTTCAAAATCATAATTTTAGCACTTGCTGAACTTATTTGCTAAAATCATGGTTGATTTTAGCAACTAAGTTGCTAATCTTTTGGAATAAGTATAAGTGCAGGGATGATTGTTTCTGGCTCTCGCCCCTTGTATCTTTAGACTGTAAAAGATTATTTAATATTTGCCCGTGTTTTTATTTTCCTTTTGCCAAGTACAAAATATCACTCTTTGTTTCTCCATATACAAGTACTTACTTCTTCCGTCTTAATTTTATAGTCTCAATTGACACTTTCTAGCGTCCCAAAAATATTATCCCATTTCAAAACTAAATGGGTAATTGTTAAGAAATTTCCTCTTTTACCCTTATATTTTGAGGTTAAAAGTAATAAAAAAGTAAGAAGTCGTAACGATTGAAGGGTAAAACAAGAAAAAATATATTTTTAAAAGTATAATGATTATGTCTCCTTAATTAAGTTAGAATCTTCAAAAAAGACTATAAAATTGGGACAGAATGAGTATTATTCTCAAGATATATATGTAGCCAATAAAGGGTAAGAACAAACATATGTTCGTTTGGTTTTGTTGAAACGGTTGAATTTCTGCTCAATTGAAATTCGTTTATAATCAGCTTGAAAGGCAAACCAACTAAAAAAAAAAAATTAAATACTCTTTCCAAGTCATATTGAAATGAAACTCAGGTTTGAGCTTTCCAAAGATGTCTTCGATACATAATTTCATTTGAACTTTTAAATTCCTATTTGAATCTCTCATCATTGCATTTTGATGTCTCAATTTTTTAAGTATAATTATTTAAATAACTTAAAACCGAGATAAGGGAAAATTTGAAGATTTTTGTACATTTTATTTTGAGCTCATTACATGGATAAAGAAAATGGGACGATTTTTTTTTTTGGTTGACAAAGCGTAACATAATAAAAATACGATACTCCATTCTGGCACATTAAAGAACGATACTCCAATATTTGACCTATTTTGATACAAGCGTTTGTGTAACTGGCCATGGCCACAAACTTCTCATCACCAGCTCCTCCTCCTTGTTCTATATCCTGTTCAATCTCTCGGGTGCTAAATCCTCCATCGATAGCCCTTCTCGGCGTCCCAGCAGCTGCTTCTGCTGATACTTTGTACCATCGTGGATTTCTATCTGTCGAAATATTTAGCAAAACAAGAAACGACGGCCAGAACCGGAAATGGGTTGGATTGGCCCCATTATACCTGCTGCAACAATCCAATCGTACACTCGTCCAGTGCAACAGCACAAGCACCGGAAATTCTCTCATTACCACCGTCGCGTTCAAGGGTAAGTACTCTTTCGGTCCAAATATCAAACACCTTATGTTCTCTGCAAATTCCCCATTAAGGACATCTCTAACTTTCACCAAAAATGTAAAGATCTTAGATTTGATGGGAAAAAAGGCAAAATATGAGCCCCAATCATTTCAACCAAATGGTATCGAATTGAGGAAGAACTTAGTTTTTCATCCTATCAGGGAAAGATGCACCACGCCTCGTGGAAAGCCTTTTGGGTTAGCTTGAACGATGGGAAATTGTTTAGTGAAATGCTTAAAATAGTAGGATTTGAGCGTTCAATCTTTTTTTTTTCTTCCTTTTTGGATATTATAGGAAGTGATTTAAATGGGTTTTCGGGATGAGTTGAGATTTATCAACTTGTACTAGATGTCCTTAAAGATACATTGCATCAAATTGTTGACAGTGGCTTGTCTTCTGTTTTGGTGTTTCGTTAACTCAGACATGAAGTTACTCTTACTCTTCCAAGAACTCAAAGTTGATGAGAGAGAAATGGACCTACTTTTGGATAACAACCCGGGTCTAAGAACCAGACCAGTTAATTCCATACGTAATCGGATTCAATCTCTGGAGAAACTGGGTATCAATAGCATCAGACTTGGTCGTCTGATTTTAAAGCACCCTGATTTACTAACAGCTAAACAAGTTGATTCATTTGTGCACTTCGTAATGGTTGATTTAGAGAGCAAGATCGAACCTCTCCAGCTAGAGCGCCTTTTCAACACGACAGATCCCAGATTCTTTGTAGGGTTTGGGGGAAAGGTTAAGTTGCTTCTTCATCATGGAATTCCCCAAGAAAAGCTTGCTCATGTTCTTAACAAAGTTAACCTTGCCAAGGCTTTATGCCACAAGTCAGCTAAAGAAATTGAAAGAACAATCATTTTCTTGAACCGCTTTGGTGGTGTGGATTTTATTATTCGACGCCCTGTTATTCTAAATTATGATCTTGATAATCAGCTTATCCCAAGATTTATGTATCTACATGAGCTTAGTGGGAGAGATGAGGAAGCCACAGCAAGCGTGTTCCGTAAAGTCCCTGGAATTTTAACATACACTGTGGAGCATTTAAAAGATCATGTGGAGTTCTTGAGATCCTTTGCTGGCTTAACTGATCAAGAAATATTCAGGATTGTTTTATTGTATCCCAACGTGTTTAGTGCTAGTAGGAAGACGAAGTTGCTCCCTAGAATAGATTTTCTCAAGGAATGTGGGATGAGTTCCAATGATATTTTTAAATTCTTGATAAAAGCTCCCCTTTTTTTGACCCTTTCCTTTGAAGAGAACCTTGCTTATAAGTTGGTATTTTTGGTGAAGATTGGGTATAAAAGCAGAACAAAAGATTTGGCGATGGCAATGGGAGCAATAACCAGAACCAGCTGCAAGAATTTTCAGCAGGTGATTGGGCTGTATTTGAACTATGGGCTATCTTGCGATGACATTCTCATCATGAGTAGGAAGCATCCTCAGGTGCTCCAGCACAATCCTGAATCTTTGGAGGAGAAGATGGATTACTTGATTGAGGATATGGGTCGTGAAGTTAGAGAGCTATTAGGTTTTCCTGCGTTTCTTGGGTACAAGCTTGATAGTAGGATTAAGTTTAGGTATGAAGAGAGGAAGAAAATTTTGGGGGAGGGAATGTCCATCAACAAGCTACTGTGTGTATCAGCTGAAAAGTTTAGATTGAAGAAGAATAAGAAGAACAGGCTACTGTTATGAAGAAGAATAAGAAGAACAGTCTACTGTTATGATTGACAATTGGAGTATAATGAAGGATGGATGAGTCTCTGCCCATTGTTGCATTGGATTCTTCAAGACTCGATTGAAGCCTTCTCTAACCAATTCAAAAGCACAATAATTGAATGCCTCAATATTAGATGCAAAGGAGATAAATCAATCACAGTTTGCTCAATATGTTGAAGCAAATACAGTTTGGAAGAGTAGGGTGTCTGCCAAATGATGGAAAACTGTGGTGGAAAATCTGCTGAGGTATTTTTTGTTTTGGCATCTTGATATCATCTCTGGGGAATCTAGTTTTTGGGTACTAACCATTATTAGGAGGGAGCAGAAAACCTCTTTAACAAGGCTTCCATATTTGTTTGGATTTGCTGGTTTGGGTCTTTTTGTGCCTCAATTGGATCGTAGAAGTAGAAACTTGTGGTGAAAACAATTGCATTACTTCCTTGAATTTGGGTGTTGTAATGAAGCAATCACTGTATAGGAAGGGTCACCTGCAATTCCCTGTGATTCATTTGTATCCGTACCTGTATCTCCCAACTTACTATTGTTAATTTTCGATAGGGATCTCCTGGTCAGCTGAGTTACCACTTATAGCTTGGTATTCAAAGAAAGCAGGAGTATGTATGTGTCTTTTTCAGATGGGCATGCTTAAATTTTGTCAAATGTCTTTGCTTAACCCGCTCTCCCTGCACTTTTCTTGTTTGCGTTAAACGTATATGGTGAAACCTAGGCCAATCTCCAACTCCTAGTTTCACTTTATGACGATTAAGTCTGGGGTTCAATTCTCGTGAAGGGATATAATCAAGTGGTAAGGCTTTTTTCCCGAGGATTAGGTCCAGGGTTTGACTCTCTGCACTTTTCTATACCAATAAGTCTAGCATTAGACGAGTAGGACTTAGCTGCCTCCGAGGGAGCTTCATTCTGATCCATAGACATTGAAGGTGAATGAAAATCCCGTGGTCTGTAACCTTCAAGGCCTATTAGCAGCCCATTAAGCCTAGCCTACTCAATTGGCACAGCATTTTCTGGCGATGGCTTGATCTCTTCTTGTTTTCTCACTCCACTTCGCAGCCCACAGCTCAACCGCAGTCCAATTTGATCTCCAATGTTAATGGAAATAGATAGATAGCCGGGTCGAGATGACAATTACCCCACACCGTCGGTGCCTCCAATTTTGTTTGCTCTATCCGAGAGGATATTCTCTGCTCCCACAACCAAATGGGATAACCGGATAAGGGTGGCATTTGCTTGCTCCGCCGCATTTTAACATGATCCATTGCAATTATTATAGTTATTAATGTTGTTTATATGTAGATTTCATTGTTTTGATATACTATTAAGAGCAAAATAATGAATAATAAATTACTATTTTATGTTTCATTTTTTTTTTCCCTTCTTTAAAATATTTTTTCACACTGATATCTTGTTTTTTTTTTTGTCAAAATATTCTAAACAGAACAAAGTTAATTGAAGTTATTGCAATGAAAGAGGATCCAAAAATTCTTCCTCCCCAATTTTCCTTTGCTCCCACTCCATCCTTCATCACGTAACTCACGTTGCTCATAGTAGACAAGTGGCCTGCCCAATTGCCTGTCAATTTTTTTCCCAGAATCCAATGGCTCTAAGATCAAAAAAATTAGGAGTGTAACAATGACACCTGTGACTATGAGCACGCATCCATACAAAAAAGAGAAACTCACAGCACTAATTACAGAATCACTTGTCCGGGAAATTGAGATGGAAAATTCTAAATCAGACTAAAAAATTGTTGTTCAAGTTTAAAAAGTGTATTGAAATATGTTAAATGTGTATAAAAATATGCAAAAGTGTGTTAAAGGATGTAAAAATTATATCAAAGTGTGTTTTTTATTCTTTATTTTTTGCTTATTATCAGTTCCATGGACTGAAAATAAAAAGTAATTGAGATTGGGATAGACGCTACTTTTTGACCATATGAAAGCCACAAATCATAGATCCACTGAATCCACGTGTAATGGTTCTATCCATTCGTCAAAAATATCTTCCCAAGCTGGGCTCAACTCCAAGACAAGTGTCCCATTAAGAAATATCCCACATGCACTTGGACTATAAAAACAATGGAATTGATGGTGTTGAAATATAATATCCGTTTTTGTGCCCTATTGGTGTTTTTGGGCCTATTTTTTCAAACGATCTAAAAATGAACTTCTTTTCCGATGTTTACGGTTAGGCCCGGAGTGTCCTCGTGAATTTAGTTACACAATATCACTCCCTGATACAATTTTAAAATTAAATTTGCGGATGCAATGTCGAATATCATAAAAGACTTAATTGAAACTTTTTCTGAACACCAATTAGTGGAAAAGTGGTCTAATATTTAAAAAAAAAAAAAAACCATTTTCCGGACTAGAAAATTGGATTCTCATTTTATTGTCAACCACAAATTATCAAATCATGCTGTGTCAGATCCGAAAGGGCCATTTAGTCATAATATGCACTTGTTTATTTTTCTACCATTGAGTAATATTTAGCCTTGCCAAAGCAGATTTACAGATATTTTACCTGATTCTGAGCAACCAATTACGTTGTCATGATTTATCAAAAACGTGAGTTATCCGAAAGGGCCATTTAGTCATAATATGCACTTAAAAACGTGAGTTATCCAGAAGTGACAAGAGATTGAATTAAAAAACAATACTTTAACGAAAATACTCCTAATCACTCAACCAATGATGGAAATATGAAAAAATAGGTGTAGCGCAAGTAGTAGCTAAGCTAGACCATGCAGTAGAACTACCTTTTGGAATTGAGTTTCATTCCTTCCTCTCTCTATTTAATAGATTAAAAATGACGAATGACAAAAAAAAAAAGTATAACAATGTGAATTAAAATTCTTTATGTCATTTTTAATATTCTCCATCCATTTGTCATAGCCTATGAAACAATTAAAACTATCATAATCATAGGAGTAATTATTCTTTTGAAGTTAAGCCCAGTTGGCCTTTTAAAAATGAAAAATTCTAAAATCAGCTTATTGGGTTGACGTTAAGATTTAAAAAATATATTGAAATGTGTAAAAAATACATAAAAATGTAAGAAAAGTACATTAAAATTTATGATTTTATATTTTTTTTATTGTCAACTTAGGGGGTGTTTCACTAACTAGTTTTTTCCAAAAAATTGTTTTTTTCCAAAAATCGAGACAGGTCATCGTCTCACAATACATCACATGAACACAAAAACCAAGACAGTTTTTAAACAAAAACAAATTAGTGGAATACCCCTTTAGTAGACTAATAATAGAATAATCCTTTAAAAATTGGGCCAACCAACCAACCAACTAAATCCAGCAAACAAAGGAGAGAGAGAAAGCTGAAGGAGGCTTCACCACTGGATTAAAAAAGCGTCAACGTGGCCAATTTCGGCCACGAACTCATTGCCCCACCTCTCGAGATATTTTCCGTTCTTTTCGGTTCCCCAATATCCACACTCACTCACACGCACACAAAAAAAGTGTCCAATTTTAGGCAGATACTGGATACTTGTCACATCAACCGTCCGATCACCTCATCCTGGCCATCCATTTCGTCCTCATTAACTACTGGCCAGTTTCAGATATTTTGAGCTCAGAGTTTTTTATACTCCTCCGTACTAGTAGTGCAGGATAGAGATGCTTTAAGACTTTCGCTTCCACCACCACCACCACTAATATCTCCCTAATAATTTCTAGTCTAGAGAGAGAAAGAGAAACTACTGTAGTAATGGGGGAAGAAGTGGTGAGCAGTGGAGAAGCTATGGATTTAGAATTGGAAGAGAAAGCCAAGAAGACGAAGAATGAGGGGGGTTCGGCTTCTGTGGTGAGGTGGGAGAGGTTTCTACCCAGAATGGTTTTGCGAGTGTTGTTGGTTGAGGCAGACGATTCCACCCGCCAAATTATAGCTGCGCTTCTCAGGAAATGCAGTTTTAGAGGTTTGTTTTGTTAGTTACTACTTAATTTACGTTTCCAATTTTGTACGTATATCCTTCTTGCATAGATTGCTAGTTGATTTCCCTGAACAGTTGGATTAAGGTACGTACGTATTAACATCTACCAATCTGGCGGGGCTGTAACCCAATTTTACAGACCATGACCAATAGCTTTCAAGATTGGATAAGAAAAGATTAGAGTTTCTTGGCAAATTACTCATTTGGTGAGAAATGGATAGAGAGAGAGAGAGAGAGAGAGAGAGACAGAAATGATATTTTTTGATTTCTCCTTTCCCTTTCTCTCTAAATCTTAAAAGGACTCCCTTTTTCTTTTTACAACACCCTTTCTTACAATCAAAAGGGGATAATAACTGTAAGGTAAAACTTTGTTGGTGTATTCATTCATTTGAGGACCTTGCTAGATCTAGTGTTTGAATTCAATTGGATCTTAGCCTCTCTTTTGTCGTGTCCTTGTGTTTGATTGTAGAAGATAGAAACAATGGATCAATTCGTTGGGCTTGTTCAAGTAGGATGAGAGAAGTGAAATCCATTACCAATTTGCCAAACATGGGTTTCTAGGGAAGTAGATATAGAAAAATCAAGAATCCTTTTTGTTGAGCGGGAAGGCTATATCGAAACCGATCCCTGTACTTCCTATTTGATTGAATAAAAAATTGAGTAAAAGCTTCATTTGATATGCATTTGTAGTCTGATTTAAGCAGAAGTTTGAGAAGAAGCCTCATTGGTGGCGGATTGGTAAAGTTGAAAACATTAACTAGCCTTCAAATATTGTAGTTGTTAAAGAGGTCCCCCTTATTTCAAAAGTAATGATATTAGGCATCTGGATGCTAATTTTAAACTTGAATCCTATGTTTGAGCAGTTGCTGCTGTGTCTGATGGCTTAAAGGCATGGGAACTGCTGAAGGGAAAACCCCATAATGTTGACCTCATACTGACGGAAGTTGAACTGCCATCCATCTCTGGATTCGCTCTTCTTACCTTGATAGGGGAGCATGAGATCTGCAAAAACATTCCAGTTATAAGTATGACAATAAATGCAAACTCTTTTATTCGTGACACTGATTGACTTACAATTTCTGAATTTCGCAATAAGTAGTCTGATGGCTGTCCGGATCATGCAGTGATGTCATCAAACGATTCAGTTAGCACGGTTTACAAGTGCATGTTGAGAGGTGCTGCAGACTTTCTTGTCAAGCCTGTGAGAAAAAATGAGCTGAGAAACTTATGGCAGCATGTTTGGAGGAGACAAGCTGTACGTTTAGTCCATGCTCATCTGACATATTGAATCTTTCATTTGTTTCCTGGTAAATTAAGATTACCATGCTGATAGAATCTTGGCTTATTTTTATTCTTCAATCAGTCGGCTAGTGGAGGTAATGGCCCCCAAGATGACAGTGTTGCACAACAAAAGGTCGAAGCCACAGCTGAAAACAATGAAAGTAATGATGCTAGCAATCATTCAAGTGGTTTCATGGCCTGCATTCAGAGAAATAGGGAATGCATTGAGAAAGGCAGTGATGCTCAGGTAAGAGTTTTTCCTTATCTAAGAAATTGATATCCTTGTGCTCGAGTTTATACGGCATCTCTACTAGAAGATATCTGTGTCCATTTCCATATTACATTTCTCAAAATGACAATCTCGTTAGATCCTTTCTCCCATAAAATGCAACCCAAAGCTTGTACAACATGAACAGGATAAGCTACCAATCCAAATGTAAAAAGGGAACTTCTAGACCATCAATCACGAGGATTCAGATCCTTTGGTGTACGGATAATTTCTATTGGACCAGAAGCAAGAAGGCAGAGAATCCATCAATGGATCCTGAGCCTCTCGACCACATTGGTATGATCAAGAGTCTTCTTGAGAGTACGGTTTTGCTACATCTCACAGATAAAGAGGAAGTTATGAAATGTTATGAAAACCATATTTTAAGGATTATACTTGCATGTGGCGCACTATTGCCCATTTACTGAATTTGAATTGTTTGGTTTAGTACATAATCACCCAAGGATTATGTTTCCTGTGAGTCCAAAATTTAAAACCCGCTCTGTTGTATATGTGATTCCTTTTCTGTTTTGTTGCAGAGCTCTTGTACCAAGCCAGAATTGGAAGCGGAGAGAGAATGCCCAGACAATGTGCCCAACCTATCACAGCCAACTGGGAGCAAATCTCCAGTGACTGACATGGAAGTACAGAAGCATGAAGAATGTGACAAATCAAGTAGAAAACTGCCGATGGATGATTGTGAAGAAAGGGGTAAAATAATAGTCTTTCTCCTAGTTTGGAATTTTCTTTGATATGTGTAGATCCTTTTTCACTCCATCAACTGGAAAAACTCTGACCTTTTGTATCCTATTTAATTAGGATGTGTGGCAGCTGCTTGCTCAGATGCTAAAGCAATGACTCAGGGAGATGATAAGGCATCTGATAGGGAGCGTGGTAATATCATCGGTGAAGCTTGCTTTAACAATCATGCTCCTGTCAACTCTTCTGGGGAAGCCATTGATTTGATAGGAGCATTTGACAATATCCCAAAATGTGGTTACACAAGCTCTTTCTCTGATAATGGTCCAAGCAAGGTTGATTCTTCACCCCTATTGGATCTTACATTGAGGAGGTCCCATCTAAGTGGCTCTGTCAATCAAGTTAGAGATGGAAGGCCTACATTGAACCACTCTGATGCATCCGCCTTCTCGCGGTGAGTTTCTATATCTGATAATTGCACATCCTTGTCTTGCTTCGTTAATTTAATAGTAACCTCAGGTGCTTACGTCTGAACGCCACAAGTGTTTAGCTATTATTATCATCTTTTGTTTTGCTTCTGTCATGACCAAAATGGAGGTCTCTTCCATCTGATGTCTCCTGCCTTATGAGGCCTCCTTATGACTAAAAGGAACCCTGTGTTCCTTTTTTGGTTTTGGTTTTCAGTTTCTTGTGGTGGAAAAAACCCTTCATATTGGGGAGAAAAAACACTGTTGGTTTTGATGCAACTTTCTTACAGTAGAAAATTTTTATTTGCTTTCTAACGGACTCAACTTCTCACTGCAGGTACATCAACAAGACCGTGCTACCTCCACATTCATCAGTGACCATGTGTAATCCACTGAGAGACTACAGAACTAATACTGAGAGGCAATTTTCCAATCACCCCCCTAATTATTTCTCTTACCCTAATGGTTTGTCACTAAGTTCTCAGAAAAATGTGCTCTCTCTGGCCACTAGTCAATCTGGACAAGCTGAAAGTGCTTTTCCGTGTCCTCAACAGAAAGTGTTTCCTGTCCCAGTGAAAGGCATAAGGTTTGACAGTCTATGCAATCCTTATGGTTCTTTGGTGCCTCAATTATTTTGCGCTCAATCAGGCCAGGAGCAACTGTCATTTCAAGTGGATGCATTTCATTGTTCGAATCTTGAAACAAGAAACTCTCAGCAGCTTCCTAACCCAGTTCAGCGAAATGGCAACCCTTCCACAAACAAAACTGAGCTCCAAGAGAGGCAAAAGTTTGAATCTTCAGACGATTGGCGATATTTTTCTTCTGCCACTGATCAGAGTGCAAGTAGCAGTTTATGTAATGGCACTGCTGCAAGTCGCAGTTTCTGTAATGGTACTACAACAAGTCGTCTTAATAGCATCGGTTGTGGAAGCAATGGGAATTTCGATCAAGTTCCAGTTGTTAGGGCTACTGCAGGGAGTTGGAATGGGGAAGGTCTCCCTACTAACGATACACCCTGCCATCGATCTGTTCAGAGGGAAGCTGCCCTAAACAAATTTCGCTTGAAGAGAAAAGACAGATGCTTTGACAAGAAGGTACTACCTCCACCTCTTGTTAGTTCTTTTCAATTATGGTTGTCCACACAAAATATTCACTTTGGAGAATCAACGAGTAAAACTGCTTCAAATCCAATACCAGTTGGTTTATTGAAATTGTTGAAATCTAAAGTTCTGCAGTGCTATAATTATATCTCCTTAGAAAGTTGAATTCTAACAATTTGATAATCTGAAACTGTTGCACAGGTACGCTATGAAAGCAGGAAGAAACTTGCAGAGCAGCGGCCTCGAGTAAAAGGACAGTTTGTTCGTCACGCTCTAAATGAGCCACTACCTGTAGAAACTATGGGCAATAACAGCGATTCATAAATTACTTGCTGCTTTTACTACCAACTTTAAAAGAGAGGATGATTTTGTGGATGCTGGAGAGATGAATATTGCTGTGGGCCGAGAAGAATGTAGTTCATGAAGAACACATTGAGCAGAAGTAGAAGGAAAGCCAGAATTTTGACCTGTTAATGAAGATGTTAGATTGGTTAGCACATATCATCTCAAGTTCGTGAGTTTCTGAAGCATGGACTAACAAAGAGGGGATGAAGCTTTAGTGAATTCCCTTGAGGACTTTGTCTCCTAAACATCCAGTATTTGTTTTGTAGGATAGTTTTGTAAATTTATTAGCGCATACTCTGTGTTTATGAAGGGGCTGTGTCCAATATCTCCTCTTCTGTTAATAGGAATGTGATTTCTTTCTATGGTTCATACTTCATACATCATTTAGTCTGCAAATACAGTGTAATTTATCGATTCGTTATTGTCAAGAGAATAAAAAAGCTGGTCTCAAGTTATTGTTGATCATTTAGTTATGATCAGTCTTGTGTCACAAACCTAAGGCAAAAAAAGAAAAAAAAAAGAACTGATTTTATGAAAGAAAAAAAAGAAAGATCAGATGAGAAATTACTTGAACGAATATGATGGACCAGACCAGATTTGTCTTGATGATTGAAGGCCTGAAAAAATGAAACAAAGGCCTTGGTAGCTCTTTTGTTAGCAGGATATGTTTTATAGGATGGTAATGGATATGGCTTGATGGAGATTATTTAAGGGCCACCAAAATATAATAATCCTTGATGGGCTTTACCCCTGTTGCCTCTGGAAAAAAAATCTCTTATATTAAGTTTGCTAGCTACGGATTGCCTCGTCTACGATCAAAAGCCCATCTGTGGTGTTCACAGGGGCGAAAAATCTCTGATATTAAAGTTTGTTAGCTACGGATTGCCACAAGGAACGCGTGGGAGCTTTCGGGACGGGAAGTAGTCACGCTCACAGGTAAGGACGGAGTTAGAAAATTCACTATGCAGAGGTGATTTTTTTTTTTCAAAATACTTTGTATGTACGAATCTTTATAATTCATAGGGAAATTTTGTTTTTTATTTTATATAATACTATTGGTTTTTTTTCCTTTGCAGGGGCGACCGCCCCTTCTGGTCCTCCCTGCTTACAAGTTGTATGATGCACTAAAAAGGGTATGTTCCAAAATCTCAACTATTGTATGATTGGATACTCTCACTTTTGCTTGACAACAATTTTTAGAAGTCTAAAATAATTTCTCACATTGCTTCATGTTAGAAATCCGGTCTTCAAAAATGTTGATGGCGTCGTCTCCATAGAAAAATTTGGAACAATAAACTACATTCGAGGCATGTTATAACAAAGTTTTTCTAAAGACAGTATTTGCCCCCACCAATTCGTGTGAATTTGGTGTGCCCCGGGTTAACAACAAATCCGCCTTCAAGATACAACGAAACCGAACTCGAGGTTTTTTCTGACTGTGTTTGCACAAATGAAGACAGACAGAATATCTGCTATGGAAGAATAAGAGAACCAAGAACTAATATTCTATTTTTGTAGAATAATAGAATATTAGTATGCTTAAAATTCTGGGAATGGAGTGTGTAGAGAGAGAGAGAGAGAACAATTTGCTAAGGAATTTTTTCGGTGCAAAGTGACTATTTATAGATTCATAGGTACCCCTTTGTGAAAGATCATTTCTTTAGAAGACACCCATTAGAACAATCGTGTTTTTTCATTAGACACTCATTAGGAAAGGTCATGCCTTTTGGAGGCACCTCATTTATTGTATCTCTTCCTAATAGTCACATCTATTCTAATAAACACATCTCAATATTAATAGGTGCGATAACCGTTTAGTAAAGTCACATCTTATATGAAAAGGTGTTGCACACTTTCGTATAAATCTCCCTCAAGATCTTTTTATAAAATCTCCAAACCAAAATAATTTACATTATTTTAAAAATCACCAACACTTCATAGCTTATTAATTTGTCCACTCTGCATCCAAGAGATGCCTTTTAGCTTAGTCTTTGCTGAACTTCTGCTTGCCGAGAGAGGACTTAGGTATAAAACCAATGTTTGAGTTAGGAATGGCAATGGGTAGGGGCGGGTTTTTGGCATACCCGACCTTGACCCGAAAATTATTACATAAACTTGACCCTGACCCACTATTTTTTGGGTACCTCCGTTCCCGTCCCGATCGGGGGATGGGTTTACCCGCCCCGCTTTGTAAGAATTTTTAAAAATTCATTAATCTGAAAGCAAATACCTATAAATAAGGTGATATTTTAGTGTAATAGTTAAAATATTAAGGTAAGAATGAAAGTTTTTTTTAGTAGAATGATAATAGAATTAGGATAAAAATATAATATCTTTACTATAATGATAAATAGATTAAAATAAAAGTATAACTTTATATATAAATATATTTTGGGGCGGGAAAATAAAAACCCGACCTGATCCGAACCCAGCCGGGTTTTTATAATTTCCTCCTGTATCCGCCCCGGTACCAGAAAATTTGATAAAAAAACCCCGTCCTAATCTGGGTGAGGTGGGGCGGGTTAGGGCGGGGCAGGGCATTTTGCCATCCCTAGTTTGAGTCACTGAAGCGATCGTCAGTCAATCATTTCGTTTATTCTAGTCCTTCAATATCTTAGGCTCCGTTTGTTTCGGGCATAAATCATTTTCTAGAAATGAAAACATTTTCTATTGTTTAGTTGACAAGGAAACCACTAATGTGATAAAATCATTTTCCAATCTGTTTGAAACAAAAAAAAACTCCCTAACAAATAAAAAATACAAAGCCCAATACGTTCAAATTCAAACAAAAAATTAAAATTCATAGTAAAAATTAGTGCACTGGAATCCAAACCCCAATTCAATCAAACTCAAACCGAAGGATTAAAACCTCCAAATTGCTGATTGAAAAACAAAGTATTCATATATATCAATTTAGATAGATATATACATGTATATATATAAACAATCACACACACACACACATATATATATATACACACAGAGAGAGAGAGAGAGAGAGAGAGAGAGAGAGAGAGAGAGAGAGAGAAGGCTCCCCCATCTGGCACTTTCCCCGAAGATCAACTGAGAATGTCGCTCGCCATCTGGATCATCGAACTCAAATTGTTGATTTTGGTGATCGTCAGATTTGTCGCCTTTGCTATCTGATGATTCACCAAACATGTCCTTAATAATCGTTCTGTGCTCCTCCATTTATACGAAGATCTATATATATATATATATATATAGAGAGAGAGAGAGAGAGAGAGAGAGAGAGAGAGAGAGAGAGAGAGAGAGTCCCGATCTAATCCGGGAATCCCGAATCTGGGACTCCACCTTCTCGATATTTTTTTGAAAATCCGAGCTGTCCAATGTGTTCAAAAGGTGTTTTCAAGTGTCCACGGTAGAAATCTTCAAAAAAAAAAAGTACCGGTAAAGGCTTGATCTAAGCAATTTTTTGCAAAATTGTAAACATACAGTTTTTGCGAAAAACTACTTGGATCAAGCCCTTCCCGGTATTTTTTTTAAAGATTGCTCGCGTAGACCCTAGAAAACACCTTTTGAAAACACATTGGATGGCTCAGATTTCCCAAAAATAATTTTTAAAAGCTTTAAAACAGCAAAAACCTCTAATTCGGGATCCTGAATTGGATAATTGTCGTATATATATATATATATATATATATTACATGGAAATTTTCTAGTCGAAACCCTCCCGAGAATAAGAAAAAAGTGATTTTTTTTGTGTTGCAAATTATTTTTGGAAAATCCGAGCTGTCCTATGTGTTCAGAAGGTGTTTTCAAGGGTGCACGCGAGAAATCTTCAAAAAAATACCGGGAAGGGCTTGATCCAAGCAATTTTTGCAAAAACTGTAAATATAAAATTTTTGCGAAAACTGCTTGGATCAAGCCTTTCCTGGATTTTTTTTTTGAAGATTTCTCGGGTTTACTCTTGAAAAGGCCTTCTAAACACATTGGACGGCTTGGATTGTAAAAAAAAAAAAAGGATTATGGAGGTTCAGAGGAGAAGCTTACCCTATACACACACACACACACACACACACACACACACACCACACTTCCGGTCCAAACTCTGGATTTAAGAAAAATTCAGGCCTCATTGATTCTGATCAAATTTTGATGATCCGAACTGTCTAATATGTTTAAAATGTGTTTTTAGGGCCCCTACGAGAAATCAGCAAAAAAAAAAAAATACCGGGAAGGGCTTGAACTGCTTTATGTATAGTTTTGTGAAAACGGCTTGGATCAAGCCCTTCCTGGTATTTTTTTGCTGATTTCTCACGTGGACCCTAAAAGACACCTTTTAAACACATTGGACGGTTCGGATTGTCGAAATTCGATTGGGAAAGTGGAGATCCGGATTTTTTAAAAATTCGGGCTCCCTGACTGGAAGCTTACTGTATGTATATATATATATATATATATATAGAGAGAGAGAGAGAGAGAGAGAGAGAGAGGAGGCTCCCCAAACTAGGGCTTTCCTCGAAGATCAACTGAGAATGTTTATTGCCATCTGGATCATCGAACTCGAATTGTTGATTTTGGTTATTGTTAGATTTGTCGCCTTCACTATCTGATGATTCGCCAAACACGTCCTTAATAATCGTTTCTTGCTCCTCCATTTTAATGAAGAGCTTCCAGGCTTTCGTCAAGCTCTGCTATTGTCGCCTCTTGATCTTGTTATGGATTAAAACGAACACATGTTCAATCCTACAACGCAAACGCCCCTACGGATCTTGGGAACAATGAATCACAGAAACACAAGCAAACAAGTGCGTAATGAAAACTGGAAAGAAAAGCGAGACACAAGATATATGTGGAAAACCTCAACGTGAGGAAAAACCATGAGAGCCACACCAGTCCACTATGAAATCGAATCAATGAGTACAAGTCTTCTCACAATCTCACTGAGATTGGTTTTCTCTTGCCTCTCTCTATTTTTCACACTTTGAAAAACTGATACACGATCTGCCGCACACATTGTCGGCCAAAACCCTAAAAAATATTTTTAAGGCTCTCGGTAGCGCTATAGGGAAACACCTGTAGTGCTACAAAACACTCTGTCCCAAAGATAGGTCATCGGTAGCGCTATCCCAATTCCTAGGTAGCGCTACCCTGAAGCTTTATCTGCATCTCCCAACAATCTCCCACTTGAAGATAACCTGAAGCATCCACAAATAAACAACTGCAAATCCAAATGATCTCAATCAAAACGTGGACGTAGCCATCTGACCCCTCTTGGTGTGACTCCAGACCCATCATCTCTTCAAGCATGAAGGCCAACTAAAATTGAACACAACTTCAGCTTCTGAATAGTAACAGACTTGGTCAACATATCTGCCGGATTTCGATTCCCCAAGATCTTCTCTAGCAACAAATCCCCATCCTCCAAAAGTGAACGAATGAAATGGTACCTCAAATCAATGTGCTTCGTCCTGGTATGGAACACTGGATTTTTGGCAAGGTGTATAGCACTTTGGCTGTCACTGAAAAGAACACAGTTCTCTTGCTTCAAACCCAACTCTTCCAAGAAGCCCTTCAACCAAATCTTCTCCTTTGCAGCCTCAGTCACGACCACATACTCAGCTTCTGTTGTGGATAGTGTCACTAATTTTTGCAGACGTGATACCCAACTCACTGCTGTTGAACCCATAGTATAGATATAATCTGTGGTGCTTCGCCGCGTATCTTGATCACCGGCAAAATCTGCATCCACATATTCCTGCACTGTCAATTTTCCTTTCCCAAAACAAAGTGGCAAATCAGTGGTACCTCTCAAATATCGCATGATCCACTTTATTGCTTCCCAATGCTGTTTCCCTGGATTGCTAACAAACTTGCTCACAACTCGCACTACATGGGCAATGTCTGGTCTCGTGTTCACCATCGCATACATCAGGCTACCACCGGCTGAGGTATACGGAACCTTGGCCATGTACTCTCTCTCTGCATCTGTCTTGGGTGATTGCCCCTGAGAAAGTTTGAAATGACTTCCCAAGGGTGTGCCAACTGCCTTAGCACTCTGCATATTGAACTTCTCTAGAACACATTCAATATACTCAGTCTGACTCAACTTTAATGTTCCCTGAGCCTTATCTCTGCTGATCCTCATCCCAAATATCTGCTTAGCTGCACCCAGATCTTTCATAGCAAACTCCGTTACCAACTGTTGCTTCAACCTGTTGATCTCCCTAACACAGGAACCTGCTACAAGCATATCATCTACATAGAGCAATAAAATGATGTAGCTAGACTCAAACCTCTTGAAATAACAACAGTGATCTCCATTGCACCTTATGTAGCCACTGCGCTGCATGAAACCATCAAACTTTCTGTACCACTGTCTGGGAGCCTGTTTCAAACCATACAGACTCTTTTTGAGCCTGCACACCATCTCTTCCTTGTCTTTCATAATGAAGCCAACAAGCTGCTTCATGTAGATTTCTTCATCCAAGTCCCCATGAAGAAAAATAGTTTTAACATCTAACTGCTCAAGGTAGAGATTTTCAGTAGCAACCAAACTCAACACCACTTTGATAGTGACCATCTTCACAACCGGCAAAAATATCTCTGTATAATCGATCCCCTCCTTTTGTTGGAAGCCTTTTACAACCAATTTTGCCTTGTACCTTTTCTTGCCATCACTCTCCTACTTAAGTCAAAAAACTCATTTGTTCTGCAAGGCTTTCTTTCGTGCGGGAAGCTGAGCTAGCTAACTGCCAAGTATCGTTGGAATGGAGAGAATCCATCTCTTCCTGCATCGCAATCTTCCACTTAGCTGACTCGGAAACCTGCATAGCCTCATCATAGCACTTTGGTTCTCCACTGTCCGTCAAAAGCAAGTTGATAGGCGCATGAGAAGCTTGCTTTTTAGCGCTTAAGTAGGGTAATTTAGCATGTTAGACGTGCGTTTGAGCTGTGTTTTCCAATTAATATGTGCACGTGGTATTTTTGGGTATTGAGCGTGTTTTGCAGGCAATTCAGGGATGTGGGTGCAATTCTTTGGAGTTAGAAGGACATGCACGTAGATCAAGAGTTGGAAGCGAGTGGATTTTGCATGGAAGTGATCAAAACCTTTCAGGAGCGCTACCCTAATTCTTTGGAGTGCTCAAATTGGGCACAAAAGGTCCCAAATATGAACATAATGTTTTTGAGCGCTACACTAAAAGTGGTGTAGCGCTACCGGCGTATTAGAGGGGTCAATGGTTAACCGAATGGTCAACGGTCAGCACGGAGGTTAATGATTCGGGAGCGCTACCCCTAAACATAGGTAGCGCTACCGATAGCTTACCATGGCCATGGGACGTCGTCGTTTTGCCTTCGCGTGTGAATTTTTCCAGCTTTTCGTCGTTTTTCTTTAGGGTTATGTATTTTCGGTATAAATACCTTTGTTTTAACCTAGATTAGGGTCGACGAATTTTCCTTAGGTTTTTGTTTTTCAAAGTTTTTGGCTAGAGAGATCTCAAGCTTCCAATATTCAGCACTCCGTATTCAAGTTTTTGTTCAGAATTTCCGTTTGTGGATTGGTTTTCGCGTATCAACAATCAAGTTTAATCTTCCTATTGCAATCTTGCGGTATCGTTTTCTCTTGCGTTTTTATTTTATTCGTTAAGCATGCTTAGATCTAGGAATAATTTTGTTATTGTTGTTATTATTATCATGAGTGAGTAGACGCTTTGAGTGCGGCTGCGGGGCGAAGACGCCCACGTCTAGACTAATCATTACTTCACCTCGGGGCCGAATTAATTCAATATTCGAGCAATTTTGGGAACTAGGAACTTTTCTAACAAATAAACCCAGGCATTACCGGAATTCGAATACGCATGGAATCTGGTGATATGTGGTGCGCATTTGTTAGGAAGCCTTTCTTATTTTCTAAAATCAGTAAAAGGAATTCCCTTTCTTAACTGGAAAGCAACGGCTGTATGAGACATATTATACCCCACCCCTAGCAAAGATTTTTGAAGCATTCGCAGGTGCTCCTGATAAAGTCAATTCTATAGATTCTCCATGTCTTCCTCTTCTTGTAAATTTTTTTACACTGTGCGCTAGGCTAAATATATTATGATCTCTCAGCATTCCTTAATTTTTGAATTGACCATCACCAATATGTGTTGATTTTGAGCTCCATCATTTTAATTTTGTTTTTGGTACTGATTTTGAGCTCCATCCTTTGAATGACTTGAGGCCACTCTTTTCCCCCCCTAACAGTCACGTATGGTTAAACGGAGTTCACATTATGAAGAATTGAAGATAAGTCACCATAAATCTTTACAATAACAAATGATGCTTTTAGTAGGTGGATGAAAAAAATCAAATTCGTTCTACCCTAAACAAGGAGAGAGAGAGAGAGAGAGAGAGAGAGAGAGAGAGAGAGAGAGAGAGAGAGAGAGAGAGAGAGAGAGAGAGAGATCATTCAACATTTGCACCATTTCTCACTCATCGATCTCCTGTCAACAGGAAAGGTTATTGGCTAGAATATCACTTTAGCACTATAGAAAGGCTACAACTTTGCTTCCAATAACTCTATCTGATACTTTTAAAGAGATATCCCAGTATCCCGTGAAAATACATAAATTCGTGTAAAGCATAAGCCACTAAAGCCTGAGAGCTAAAAGTTCCTGCATATTCAATATGGGAAAAATGTCCCAACATTGCACAACAAATTAATTTACTAACTTAAATAAATTTCCACAATGCAAGATTCAGTGGCTTGTTTTTTTAATCTCACATTATTAAAGCAGGGTCACTCTCCAAAAGTAGAGACTTTCAAAAGATGAACTCCGTGAAACTATGTATTAGCTTTTGCATTTTCCTTTTTCAAGGTAATATAAAACATTATCTAGCGTGCTCTTTTGCTTTTGACAAAGATCGAACTTGTCTGATGTCCATTCTTATCCCCGGTTAATGTGTTACACTAACCAAGAGGGACAAGTATGATCCTTTGTTAGTCTAGTAATCCAATTTTAAGATGTAATCATTTTGGGCAATTTCTGGAAAAAAATAAAGGAAACGGTAAGTGTATAGAAAAGCGTAGAGAGAAATCAATGTGTGGTTCAGATTTAAATCTATTTTGCGAGTTTGTCCACAAAACGAATACAAGTGCCTTATTGTGCCTTGGGTGTGTGTATATAACACTTAGTAGGCCAATATACCTAACACAAGTGAGTTTTATCATACGATTTTAACAATCCCACTCACCAAATACTGATCAAGTCAAAAGCAGCAAAAGCAAAAAAATTATTGTTGCCTTCTGCTTTCCCCCCAAGTTATCCTTTTATTAATTCCATCACCACCCTTCCCTTAGCCTTGTGCATTTGTGCTATCTCTCTCTGTGTTTCTGTCTGTTACTGCAAATGTCTCAAGTCAATACTAAATCTCCAAAACACTGTGCCAAGAAAGGACTGAATATTGATCACAAGCACTACAAGAAGCTAATCTACGCCTTCACCACCTTCCTCCTGTCAATCCTGTCACTCATCTTCCTAGTTTGGGTTATCCTACACCCCTCCAAGCCACACTTCTCGCTCGAAGAAGTCAATATCAACCAACTCAACATCTCATCTCCACACAACCTTGTCAACTCATCCATTCAACTCACTCTACTCTCCAACAACCCTAACAAGAAAGTAGGCATTTACTACGAAAATCTTCAAGTTTATGCCACTTACAAAGGCCAACAGATAACTGTTGATACTTCTCTTCCTCCTTTTTACCAAGGCCATGAAGAGACCAACTTTCTGTCAACAGATTTGGTCGGAAATGGGATGCCGGTGGGGTCCTCTCTCGGGTATGAAGTGGGGCGAGACAAGATCGCTGGTAAACTGATCATGAGTTTGAAAGTGAGTGGAAGGATTCGATGGAAGGTGGGGACTTGGGTTTCCGGGCAAAATCGGTTCGATGCCAATTGTGTTGCTGTTATGGATTTTGGATCCACCGTAGAGTCAAGTTCACTGACTTCGAAGCAAGGGACTCAGTGTTCAACCATAGTTTAATGGATCAGCATAACGAACCACAACCCTCTCACATGTTGTGAGACCCATAGTTTTGTAAGCCCTACAGTATATGCGAGAGTATCCTGGTTCATTAATTCAGTAGCCACAAGTTGTGTACCTCCCTCTTATTTGTGTGGTTTTGATTGAGAATTAACAAACGTGTTTAGCATCTCATGAGCTCTTTGCTTGATATGTTTTGGTTGTAAGGTTGGTTGGTTAATGTTATTTCTTTGTTAGTTCATGTAAATAAATGGATGATAGGAGTGAAAATCACAGTAATGATGATAATGTTTGTTTATGTTATTTTTGTTTCTTTTTAGACAAATATGATCACTTGAGAATGGAAAGACGAGGATAGGATGTCTCTCATCTTTCCTTCGGTTTGTTTTCGTAGGGAAAACAACAGAAATTTTGATGTTCTTCTCTTCTGATAGGGGCTCGTTACAGCTGATGAGATTCCACTCCACCAGGAAAAAGAGGGAAAAAACATAAAAGTAGGAATTCAATTGCTTTTTTTTCTTTCTTGGCTATGGAATCTTCATTTTACTTGTCAATTCCTTTCTTTTATGATAAGAGATATACACTGCATCCGAACACCAAGGATCATTAATCAGAGCCATGACTCATTCTTTGACAGTATAATTCTTCTATTGACGAAAGGGTCTCAATATTTATCAGCCTGACTAATCTACAAGGACCCCACTTATTTGTGACTGTCAACAAGGAGCATATATCATGCGACATCAATTGCACCCTCGGACTCTTTTCATCTACTCTGTCCTATAATAATATAGTAGTACCAATTCTAGGCCAGTTTGAATTTTGATTAAGCATGCCACTAAGTATGATTTTGATGGTTCTCAAAATTCATAGTAGTAGTATTAATCCATCGTTCATAAACTCTATCCATATCTTCTCCGCCAACGGCACATCAACGAGTTAAAGGGCTCGTTTGGATGGGACCTAGGTGGGCAGATGAGGTTGGGCCCAAATTAGTCATCTTGGGCCCAAAAATGTTCCATGATTTGGGAGAAAATTGGATACCCGGATTTTTTAATCTGTCCGCGCCCCTCTTAATTATGGACAGGGTAAACTCTATCCATAACAAACCACAAACCTCTCGCATGTTGTGAGACTCATAGTTTTGTGGGCCCTACAGTATATGCGAGAATATTGTGGTTCATTCAGTAGCCGCAAATTGTGTATCTCCCTCTTTTTTGTGTGGTTTTGATTGAGAATTAACAAATGTGTTTAGCATCTCACGAGCTCTTTGCTTGATATGTTTTGTTTGTAAGGTTGGTTGGTTAATGTAATTCGTTTGTTAGTTCATGCAAATAGATGGATGATAGGAGTGGAAATCGCAATAATTGTGATAATGTTTGTCTACGCTATCTTTGTTTCTTTTTAGACAAATATGATCACTTGAGAATGGAAAGACAAGGAAAGGATGTCTCTCGCCTTTCCTTCGGTTGTTTTCGTAGGGAAACAACAGAAATTTTGTTGCTCTTTCTCTTTTGATAGGGGCTCATTATAGAGATTCCATCAGGGAAAAGAGAAAAAAAAACATAAAAGCAGGAATTCAATTGCTTTTTTTTCTTGGCTATGGAATCTTCATATTACTTGTCAAGACCTTTCTTTAATCATTCCACTAAGTATGATTTTGATGGTTCACAAAATTCATAGTAGTAGTATTTTCTTCCCTCTCTTTCCTGCCAACGGCACATCAATGCCTTAAGGGCTTGTTTGGATGAGGACCTAGGTGGGCGGATGAGGTTGGACCCAGATTAGTCATCTTGGGCCAACAAGTGATCCGTGGTTTGGAAGAAAATCGAGTACCCAAACTATTTAATCTAGCTGTGCCCCTCTTAATTATGGACAAGGTAGACCCTATCCATATTTTATCCGGCCGTATGAGCCCTCCCTAATCCGGGCCAATCTGTGTCAAACTCTCTAGTTTATCCTTATCCCCTCAGTTCAACTACAAAACAAGCCAAGTACTAATTAATCAATCCTTCATAAATGTTGCATGAATGTGGGCCCAACACAATGCTCATTGCTTGCTGCATACGGAATACTCTGCTTTTAGCACTAATTATATGGGGAGGCTTAAGAACAACCATAATATTGAGGAATGAGGATGCATGATCGATGTCCAACAAACTTACTAGTTAATAAGATGATTTACAAACTTTGTTAGAATCAAACTCCTGAACTTCCGTCCCAACTACTAATCACTTATTACTTGTCTTCCACAGACTCACCCGTACTAGATAATTATTATCACACGTACAAGATAATTATTATTGGATCTACAAGTACCCTATAAGGTAGCAACCTCGAAAGGATGTAGAACTGAAAATTATAACTAGGCCAACCCATTCATATTTGAACCCAAGGCTTGAATCCCTACAGAAAACATAAATCTTCCCCAAACAAGTAACTCATCCTCTCCCTCCTCCATGGATCTCCAGTACTGCTGCTCTTGGACTTGCCATTATTCAGGTTAGGCCATAGCTTGGACCTGCACTGCACAAAGGGCAAGTGATTCGGCCTTGATCGACCCAATCATCAAGGCACTCTATGTGAAAAATATGAGAGCAATTACTCAGCTCCCTGACTTCATCACTTGCATTCACGAGTGCTAAACAAACGGCACACGGTGAAGTTGCTTCTTCACATGAATCGTCAAATCGACCTTCTGACTTCTCAAGGAAGCTGCTGTATTTGGTAACTGGCATTCGCTCCAGCTTGATCAACCCAACCACAAAGTGGACAGGAACTTGCACTAGTGAAGAATAAGGGCGAGACCCCGACACAGACTCGTTGGAGAACTTCTTTTGAGGTCCAAGGTATGCTCGGTTTAACAGAGTGATTAAACAGACGGCTGCTGCAAGCATGAACCAGCTGCCAAGGCGTAGCAGAAGGTTTTGCAATGTGAGAAGTTCTACTGGAAAAGCCATGAAATAGTCATCTACTTCAAGTCATTTAGCTTTGGCAAAGGACTCTAAATATATACGATAGAAGCGAAAGGAATGAACCAATAAGTCCAAGGGACCCTTCATGTAATTATTTCATGAAAACCCTCCCTCCGTAATCTCTTGTGCAGTTGTGCCTTGTGACTTCAGCAGTCAGCGTTGGGCTGCTGGCCGTGGAAAATTAATTGGTTTTGGACGGGAGGGCAACGGGACTGCGGCAAAAGAAAAAGACATCCTCTGGCCTTCTATCACAGCAGTGAACAGAAGCAAAATTAGGGGTGAGCAAAATAACTCTCGATTCGCAAATCCAGTCCAAACCAATCTAAACCGAATGGTTTGGTTTGGTTTTTTACTAATGTGGTTTGGTCCCGGTTTTAGAAAGTAGAAACCATGTCAAATGGTTTGGTTTGTGGATTTACGTCAACGGTTATGGTTCCAAACCGATCCGAACCGCGCGCATGAAGTATATTATATAATTAGATTTAGCTACATTAAATAAACCTTTTTTTCCTAATACTACTACTTAGTCAATTAAGTTCTATGAGAAGTTATTCATATGATTTTAATAAACTAAGTATTTGCGGCTTGGGCATAGTCTATTGATTCCTAATGTTTTCGCTCGGTAACTAATTTTTTAATCTAATAATCTATTCATTCACTAATTACAGGTATTATGCTCTTCTTTTGTTGGTTAACGTTCATGAGTTGTGGTGATTTAATAGACATAGTTTTAATATAATTGTTGGTTTAATTTATCTATTCAATTTTAATTACTTTATATAGTTTATGAAGATGAAATCTCAATTTCAAAGGAACAGTGGTTCCAAAACGAAACCAAAACCGAACCGTGTTTTAATGGTTTGGTTGTATTAATTTGATGGGTTGATTTGGTTCTCCAAATTTATAATCCATAAGTAGTGGTTTGGTTCTTGGTTTATCATAAAACCGGACCAATACAGTCCATGCTCACCCCTAAGCAAAATCGAGGAAAATACCTCGATGTCTTCCATTCCAATGGCGGGCTTAGCCCTCTTCTAGACACTAGAGTGGAGATGAAACTTACACTTTGGGGCTGGAGGATTAATTTCAGGAGATAAGTGAGTTATAGGGGAGGATAAGACAAGAGGGGTGTTATTTTTGGAAGGTTGACCCACATTAATGTGATGTTTATGGAGGGAGATAGAAAAATAATGGTTTGGATCCAAGAGAAATAAAATATGACTTGGTTTGGATGTTTAATAAATTGGGGGATATGAGGGGGTGGATAATAAAATGGGGGTAAAAGGGATAAGAAGGGGTGAAATCGTCAAAAAATCGTCCCCTATAGCTGGATAACTTTTGGGGAGGCTAAAGGTGCCCAAAAGTTATCTTCCTTAAGCCCTCATAGAGGGATAACTTTAGAGAGGGTGAAATCTTTTCTTATCCCCTAGTTTTTCGTTTTGCCAGACATGGATATAAGTTGGGGCTTAGGCCTCGATTGGATGAGAGATTATTTTCAGGGGGACAAGTTATGGAGGGGGAATAAGATAAGAGGGGGTATTATTTTTAGAGGGCTAACCCACATTAATGTGATGTTTATGGAAGGGGATAAAAAAGTAGATGATTTGGATGAGGGATTAAACAGAGGGATAACTTTTGACTTAGTTTGGATGTTTTATAAATAAAAGGGGGTAAATTATGGGAAAAACTGTCAAATGACTCTTTTGCCTTTGCGTTGTCCCAAACTTGATTATGCATTTTATTAATTATATAATTACAAAACCCAATCTATTTAATTAATTTTGGACAATTTGAAGCTATAATAATTAATTTCATTGAAAATTTAATTTTTTTAATAATTTTATTTAAAAAACATTTTTTTTAAATATGTACATTTGAATAGCTGTTTGTTTATTTCATATAATTTATTAAAACTAACCTGTAATTTGGAATGGTTTAATATTTGTTTCATATAATTAATAAAATTAACCTATAATTTGGAATGTCAATATTTTTTAAATTATTAAAACTAACTTATAATTACAAGGCCATGTGCATTGCACGTATTGTTTGCATGTTGATGCTGGAGAGAAGTTCACTTGCCTTATGGGAGCGGTATTATTGCATATGCTGGAGAGAACATGCTCCGACACGCACCCGCATATCTAATGTAGTGAATGATCTTAATGCAATGCAATTGGATGGTGTTGAATATCAAAATTAAATGCAATTATGTTTAAGAATGTATACAAGTGTAACATTTGGTCAATAATGAATTGAACAAACACACCCAAGATCCATAAAGTAGTCATTCGACTGATCCATAAAGTAATTAGTACATTAGGTTCCAATTCACTTTGTCACCACTTATGCACCAATTCAATACTTGTAATGGACATCATAACCCACAAAACAGCCAACAAATCGAAATATACACTGGGCATATGTCAATTTTTTTGTTTGTAGCTTTCAATATGCAAATCGAACAAATCGCAAAATCAAAACCCAAATGGAAAAAACCACAATCTCAGATTGAAAAAATCAGTAAACAGAGAGGTCTTTGGGTTGAAATCATCCATACCTGAGAGATTTTAGTTCAAATAGCCTGTTGTTCGAATCGCAGCTCAAGCAACAGAAATGGTGTTAATCGTCTTCGTGAAAGGGGAAAAGGAGGGCTATTTTTGTCAAAAACCCTCCCTTTTACACCCGGATAACTTTTGGGGAGGGTTGAGGTAGCCTAAAAATAATCAAGGAGAGGCGGCTCCTTGCGTAGAAGCGAAGAAGGGGTGAAAGGAAATCACAGATGCAAAATGGCGTAGCCAAAAGGAGGATAAGGGTGGGTCCCCCTCTGAAGAGGGGATGAAAAAGTTATAAGGGACTGATATCCCCCATCCAAACGGGGCGTTAGAGATAAGAGGGGGTGAAATGTTATCCCCTTTCCATGTCCCCTATTCAAACAGGGCCTTTGAATAACATTATTTATATTTTGATTTAGGTTGTTCTTATTCGAATCATTGGTGGTTGTTAAAGTCATCGATGATACATTGTTGATTGTCGTTGGCATAGTGATTGTAAATTTGTAATTAAAGCTATAAATTTCTAGAGTACTAAAAAAAAAATACTCCAATGCTTTTCATTTGCTTTGTCTATAAATGCTGAATCAAATCGATTGACTTTATACAATGGAAAGTAGAGAGAAATAAGAGTAACGAAAGAAAAGAACTAGATAGAAAGGTAATGAGAATATGGTCAGTTCAAATTGATCCTTATAGTTTTTGAAGAATAATTTCACATACATAATGTCTTCATTATTTTGTTTACTTTTCTATACCTTTCTTTTATTATTTGCTTAAGTTTATAGCACGTTATTTTAGTAATAAACTCTAAGCAAAAAGGGTGTCTTACTACACATACCCAAAGTTTTGTATAAAAGAATTAGTTGACAATTACTTGTCTTTGCATTGCATATGATTTTATCTATACATGTTAGTATATATGCTTGGTTAAAAACTTTGAATAAAAAGTGATTCAATTCTGAATTCACCACGTCGTCTAGAACCCATGACCTCCATAAAGGAAGCACCATGTTTGGCCACCAAGCTAATCCTCGTGGTTGTTTTTATGGTAACATATATTTGTATTTAGGAAATTGCTATTTCTGAATATGATGTGCAGGTTTTAATACTATTTATTTATTGATCCGTGTGCTAATCTTCCTAGTACTTTTAACTTGGAGAAAATATCACATGCTAAAATAATTTGTTTGTTTAAGGATCATTACTACATCACTATCTATGAGTAATCTAAATATAAACAATATATTTATACTATTAATGTAAAAGAAATAAATATCTATGTATAGAAAAATACATATTTGCCTGATAACTTTTGTGGAATACATCAATTATAAAAAAGAATTGTGCTTTGATCAGAAAAATAAAAGGGTCTTCTTGTATTCTTCCATATTTAATAATTTTTTCATTATGCAGTATACTTCCCCAACCTCGTTTAGAGACCGATTGGATGGCGTATTGGTTTTACAGTGATTAAATAGTAAGGGGGATAAAATAGTTGAGGTAATTAAATAAGAAGGGTGGACTCACATGGATATAACAGTAAAGAGGTGGATTAAATAGTATATGGTTTGAATGATGGATAATAAAATGGGGATAAGAGCATCCTTATTAGGAGCACCAAACTTTATACTAAATTTAACCTCAAAAATACCTTTTTCAAATTGGCAAAAGTTGGAGACAATCCTAAGGGTGGTCTCCTGTGTATCACACACATAAAAAGTGCTCCACGCATATATTGCTAGTTAGCCAAGTTGTACTCTTGTAGACAATGCTTTGGTCAGTCCAAATTGCATTGATGTGATTAGGTAGACTTTGTCTAAATTTGGTTTTTTGGTTTATTGGATTATTTGGTTTTGTTCTTATTTAATTTTTTTTTTTGCATTTGTTAGTTTTCGGTCGATTTTTTGGGGTTTCTTGGCTTGTCTCGACGAGAAGAATCTAAAAAGTATAAAATTATTAGCCAAACTTAAAGTTTTGTGAATAAAGACAAAAATAAACCAAAAAACCGAAAAACCAATTTGGTCACAGTTTTCAACCACAAATCACCAAATTGTCCTTTAAGCCAACCCAAGGTAAATATGCAGACAATAGGGAGTGACAACTGGCTTTTACCTTCCCCATTTGAAGTGACAATAGACCAATCAATGATTTCCTCTTTTTTTTTCATTTTTTTTACGTCGTACAATTTCGGGGAATACTAACTGGTGCAACATTACACTCATTAACAGTAAAAAAAAGTACACTTTTGAACCTCACTTGTACTTTTATGTGTACTTTAAAATACAAGTAGGCAAGTGGTGGCTAGCTTATGCGGTAGAACTCTAGAATGTCTCACACTGTATTCCAGGATCGAATCACATTCTTAAGAATGACGAATGACAAAAATAAAATAAAAATACAAGTGGGACCCAATAAGTTTTTTTTTTGGGGTACTGTTAACAAGTGCATTCAGTTTACTGTTTACCGTACTTTTTTTTGGGAATAATTATTCATAAGAATATAATATTTGGCATATTTAAAGACAAAGACAATGAACTTTTACAATCAAACATAAAGACATTGTTTGTAATTATGATTTAGTAACAAGATAAAACAAATCCACTCTCCATTTATCTTAGTCACAAATACCCTCACTCCCTAAAAGACTCTCTCTCTCTCTCTCTCTCTCTCTCATAAATGAACATATCTCAAATCAGTGGCCAAAACAAGAGAGTGCAGTTTCTTGACAAGTGAATTTCTAGGAGCTTAAAGGTGGCTATGAAGTAACTTCGGCATTCTCAAGTTATAAAATTTCAAGATAGTTCTACGAGCATTAATAAGCTCAGGAGTGTGTTATAAATTTATGAACCTGTTATGTACACCTATCAATATAAATTATTCACGTCGTACCTTAGAACTTGCTATAAACCATGAATGTTCATTAAGCTGAAACGAAATACTATTCACAATGATTCATTATGAGATGATGGATGATGTTTCGGTCCAAGTCAGTTGCAACTCTTATTGAGTTTGTTCTTCTATGTCATCGTCAGAGAGTAATATTCATTCTTTGCAACACATTCACTAATTTGATCTGATATTGAAGCTCCTTTCCACCAGTACTTATATTTAATCGAGGCTCGGACAATGATCAACAATCTAGCGGAAGTGGTCGGCTAAAGGTAGGGTGGTGGTCAGGCAGTGGTGTGGGTGGTGATTTTTTTGAATTTTATTATTGAAATTAGAATTTTTAAAAATTAGTGACAACTCACAAATTTTTTTGATTGTCGGAAATGGTCGGCTAGAAGTGGGGTGGTGGACGGCCGGAGGTGGGGTGGTGATTTTTTTGAATTTTATGTTCAAAATTAGAATTTTTAAAAATTAGTGACATCTTACTGATTTTTTTTAAGCGCCGGAAGTGGCCGGCCAGAGGTGGGATTGTGGTCGGCCGGAGGTGGGGTAGCGATTTTTTTGAATTTTATGTTCAAAATTAGAATTTAAAAAAATTAGTGACATCTCACTAATTTTTTTAGTCGTCAAAAGTGGTCGGCCAGACGCAGGGTGGTGGTCGGCCAGAAGTGGGGTGGTGATTTTTTTGAATTTTATGTTCAAAATTAGAATTTTTAAAAATTAGTGACATCTCACTAATTTTTTTGGTAGCCGGAAGTGGTCGGCCAAAGGTGGGGTTGTGGTCAGGCAGAGGTGGGGTGGTGATTTTTTTGAATTTTATGTTCAAAATTAGAATTTTAAAATTAGTAACATGTCACTAATTTTTTTGGTCACCAGAAGTAGTCGGCCAGTGGTGGGGTGGTGGTCAGCCGGAGGTGGTGTGGTATTTTTTTTGATTTTTATGCTCGAAATTAGAATTTTTAAAAATTAGTGGTATCTCACTAATTGTTTTGGTCGCCGGAAGTGGTGGGGTGGTGTGCTCGGCTGGAGGTGGGGTGGTAATTTTTTTGAATTTTATGTTCGAAATTAGAAATTTTTAAAAATTAGTGACATCTTACTAATTTTTTTGTCACCAGATGTGGCCGGCCTGAGGTGGGGTGATGGTTGGCCGGAGATGGGGTGGTATTTTTTTGAATTTTATGTTCAAAATTAGAATTTTTAAAAATTAGTGACATCGTACTAATTTTTTTGGTCGCCGAAAGTGGTCGGCTAAAGGTGGAGTGGTGTTCGGCCGACCAAAGGATGAACAAGTTTTTTATTTTGACTTGAATGAGCTTCCAAACGATGAATAAGAAATTATTCAGACCGAAGAAAATACTCATGGAGTTGAATGAATACTCGAGAGAAATTGGTGGTACAGGGAAAGATGATTCAATAACAAATGAGTTTGATCCTTTTATTGGTCAGTGTTTCTTAAGTGAAGAGGAGAGGCCTTCATATTCTTTAAGAAATATGCCTGTAGGAGTGGATTTTCAGTTAGGAAGGATCGCACTGAGAAAAAAAATGGAGAAGTGAAAAGATAATAATTTTTGTTGTCAATGTGGGGGGAAGATACGACTGAAACTTGTTGATTTATCCAAAGAGCAACGGAATACGCAATCTGTGAAGTGTGGATGCAAAGTTCGAATACGAATCACTTTGAGAAAATCTTTTGATATTTTCCCTCAAGAATGGCAAATCACCTAGTTCATTAAAGATCACAACCATGAGTTGTTGAGTCCTTTAGAAGCCCAATTTTTTCCTGCCACTCGGAAGATAACAAAAGAGGATGAAGAGCGCATTCTTTTGTTAAAGGAAGCTGGTCTTTCAATTAGGAAAATAATGCGAGTTATGGAACTTGAAAAAAACATCAACCATGGTTACCTTCCCTTCCTCCAAAAAGATATACGTAACCTTTTCACTAAAATTGGAAAGAAGCATGGAGTTCAGGATGCAAAGGATCTTTTGCAACATTGTAAAGTTGCACAAGACGAAAATCGCAAGTTCCAGTATTCTTATTTAGTAGATGAAGAAAGAAAGCTAGAACATATTTTCTGGTCTCTAGCGCATTCTTTTGATTGGTACCAAAAATATGGAGATGTTGTGTTTGATACCACTTACAAGGTTAATGCATATCAAATGCCTTTTGGAATTTTTGTGGGAGTCAACAATCATGGGAAGTCAATATTGTTTGGGTGTGCACTTCTTTAAAATGAGACAACAAATGCTTTTTGGTGGCTGTTCAAGGTATATAATTTCGATTATATCTCTTATAATATATTTGTCTTGTAACTTTAAATTTGCTATTAATTGGAATATCATTTTTTGTAATTTGTAAACTTTCGTATCTTTGATGAAGAAACAACATAAAACCATACTAACCGACCAAGATCCATGGATTACTGAAGCAATCGCAAAAGAGTTTCCAACCACCAAGCATAGCTTTTGTATATGGCACATTACTAGCAAATTTAGTGGGTGGTTTATTGCTGTTCTTCACAGTCAATATCAAAGTTGGTGTGCTGATTTCTATAGATTATACCACTTGGACACGCCTGAAGAGTTTGAATATGAGTGGTCTCGTGTAATCGGCAAGCATAATTTGCATACCAACAACCATGTTATCGGTTTGTATAGGATTAAGATGTTTGGGGTGCTAGCTTACCTTCGCGATCATTTCTTTGGTGGGATGACAACTACGGGAAGATCAGAAAGTATAAATGCATTTATAAAGCGATTCATTAGCTCTTATACTAATTTGGGTCAGTTCGTTAAACAAGTGAGTAAACATTACTTCTTGAATTCCTTTTTTTTTTTTCACTATGTTGAAATACTAATATGATTAGGTACGTAGGTTGATCTTGCTATTGAAGATGTTCAACAAAGAGAATTGCATGACATAATGTTGGAAAAATATAGAGGTTCAGCTATGAGAACAATGTCACCATTGGAAGAGCAAGCTCATGCTGTTCTTACACCATTTTGTTTTAAAATGTTTCAAGAGGAGCTTGGAAGGGCAGCTTTATATTCATTGCTAGGTGAAAATGGTCATGAGTTTGTAGTAAAGCATCACAAGGAAACAAATAGCAAAAAACATATTGTGTTTTGGAATGGTGAGACAACCACATTTAGTTGCAAGCATTTCGGATTTTGGGGTATCCTTTGTCGTCACATTTTGAGTGCATTCCTTCACAAGGACTGCTATGTAATACCACCAATGTACTTACCATCGCGTTGGTGTCGCGAGGGGTTGCAACATGAGGAAGCATCATAAGTGTTAGAAGAGGAGTTTGTATTGAATAATCCAATTGATGATGTTCATTGTCCTCCGATTTCAAAAACAAAAGGGCGCCCTAAAACAAAACGATTGAAAGGTGGAAAAGAGACACGGACTATAACCAAGGCTTGTGGACTTTGCAAGAAAGTTGGTCATTATATTACAACATGTCCGGAGAAGGAAAATATTAATTTTGCCAACGGTTCACAAAAGAAGAGAAAGAAGATTTCAAGTAGTGATATCGGTTTGAATCCCGTCTTTTCTCTAAAGTACTAGGTGACATTCCACAGTATTTTCTTGAGCTTGATTTCCTTTGAAGATTTCATGAGTTATATATACGCTTATTGTCTGTTATTTTCCATGCAGGAGTATTGTTTCAATCGGGACTAACGACTTTCTGTTTCTGATTGAAGATTTTTGCATAAACATGCCTCTACGAATATGGACAAGACTTTGTTGACGAAGATAGATATATAGTTTTTTTGAGATTAATGGACATTAGTTTTGTAAATGGGGACGAAAGAGATGCATAAGATGTATGTATGTTGATGAAAGTGATGCATAAGATGTATGTATGTTAACCAAACTAGGTTCTTGATATAGTTGTATGATGTCCTCCATGGTTAAGAGGAACTACATTTTTTTTGGTACTCCTTAATTATTAATTTTTTTACGCTTTTGAATTGCTGCTAGAAACCACTTTATGCTCCATCTAAGGCCTCCCATGCTGCTTCTGTTTTATACTGCCGCTTTGTTAATGTTTTGCTACTAAGCTGTTGCTGCCTTTACCATTGGATGTTGTTCCATCATATGCTTGTTACTCTTGCTGTTGATATATTTGGTTAAGGATGTGGCTATCTAAGGTCCCTTTAGACCTTGGATGTGGCATCATGATATGCCCCATATAAGGTTTCCTATGCTGCTGTCATACCATACTGCTACTACTACTTTATACTATAAAATCTATGAGTCAAAAGGTAATGGGAAAAAATTGAAATCCCCAAAATGAACTAACAAATTCGGACGGATGGTATTATTTTTTGCTTTTACCAAAAACTGCAGATTTTATTATACCCACTAATTGGATAAAATAAAATAAAAAAATAAAAAAGACTTCCACCATTCCAAATTGCTCTTCCTTTTTTGGGAACCATATATTTGCTGTAAAAAATATTAATGAGATTTTTTTTTTCAAGAAATTTACTTCATTTTTTCTTTCTAAATGAGATCTTTAAATTGGTGCAAAAAAATCACACTAACACATATTTTTCTTTGAAAAATGCACGGTTGAAAGAAAGACCAGCAATTTGGGACAGATGGAGTGACGTAATCCTTCAACTTTGGTATACTTTTAATATATTTTCACATACTTTTATACATTTTTTACACATTTCAGTACATTTTTTAAACTTAACTATAACATAGTGAACTGATTTGAGTATTTTTCTTGTTTATTTGAAGTCTCTGGAACGACAAAAGATGAAAGGTAATCTTGCCATTTTAAAAAGTTACAAGACGCGTAGTAGAAAGTTGTGCTGATTGAACAATAAAATATTAGTCTTTCGTACATATAGTGACTTTAATCAACCAAGAAGAGTTTTTTATTTTTATTATGTGGTCACCCGGGTGGTCACTAGCACAACCCTTATAAATTTAGAATGTCACTTATCAAAAATTTCTAACATCAGACTTTCTATTCTAATTTTACTATTCCCCTCAAGTCTAACCAAAAAAAAAAATTCCTTAAAAAATTATTCTCCCACGTTGGGAAGTTGTGCCACCCCTACTCAATCTATAAAAAATGTTTAAAAAGTGAAAAAGGTAGTCAGAGAGAGAGAGAGAGAGGGGCTGGGAAAGGTAGGGAGGGGGCAGAACACGAGGGAGAGGGAGGGAATTGGTGCCTGAATAGTGCTACTCAAATTTGAGTAGGCACCGTAACAAAAATAATTTGAGGAAAAATAGAGAGTCTAATTTTTGGGGGATTTTGGGGGGTTTTGGCTCCCTATATAAGTAGCCAACTGGGGATGCTCTAAAGAGGGTGGATGATGTAAAGGTTATTAAATTGACTATATTGCCCTTGTTAATTCACATATCGGATTAGGCATTTAAACAATTAAATAAAGCTATACTTTTCAATAATTATTAATTTGTTATACTTCAAAAAATTAAGCTATAACATTTATTTTTAAAAGTTTTCTATAAAATAAAATCAATAAATTTTAAAAGGAGAATATGTGCAAAAAAAAAAAGCTAAAAAAAAGGGTAGATAATGAGAACCGTTGGACCACAATTGGATTTCATGTGCACAACCACGCCAAATCATTTTGGCTCCTTTTATTTTCATTTGCTTTGTAAACATCAACAATTTGAGAAGTCAATCAATTTCCTTTTGTTTTCATTTCCTTGGTTCCCTGTTCATCTTCCCCATTCTCTCTTTGCGAAGTTGATCCAGCTCAGTGATTTCTGTTAATGTCGGAGCCTCTCTTTCTTCTTCATGGCAAAGTAGGTAAACTAGCTTCTTCCTCTCCTCTTTTTCTCTCTCTCTCTCTCTCTCTCTCTCTCTCTCTCTCTCGCGCGCGCGCATTTAGATCTATAAATAAGTATCAATTTTCAATTTTTCAAAAAATGAATGAAAAGTTGTACAATTCTAGCGTTGAAAAAGAAAGGCGACCGCCGGCGAGCCTCTTACAGATGGGGAGAGAGAGAGAGAGAGAGAGAGAGAGAGACGCAGGGGTATGGATGTAATTTGGTCCTGTATAGAAGTCAGACTAAATAAAAGAATATCACATTATTTATCAAGGGGAAGGGAGATAAGGGGGATGCCAGATTACGGAGTCCAGGGAGGCTCAGTCTGGCGGCGGCGGGGGACAAGGAATATCACGTGGGACCGAGAGTAAGGGGATAAAATAGTGGGAGATTAAATAAATAAAAAAGTAGGCTTGCATTGATGAGACAGTTAATAATGAAGGATTAAATAGTACACGGTTTGGATGAGGGATAATAAAATGGGGATAAAGATGGTGATGATTAAAAGCTATCAAATTGACTATATTGCCCTTATTAATTCACATAGCGAATTAGGCATTTAAACAATTAAATAAATACCAAAAGTTAATCAATTTGATATACTTCTCAATTATAAAGTTATAATAAATCGTTGTAATACACCGTTAGATCAATAATGTGATATACTTTTCAATTAATTGTTAATTTATTATACTTTAAAAAAATCTAAAAAATAAAATCACTAAATTTTAGAAGGAGAATATATGCAAAAATAAATAAATAAATAAATAAAATAACTAAAAAAGGGTAGATGATGTGAACCGTTGGATCATAATTGGATTTCATGTGCACAACCAAACCAAATCATTTTGTCTCGTTTTTATTTTCATTTGCTTTGTAAACATCGACAATTGAGAAGTTGATCCATTTCCTTTTATTTTCATTTCCTTTGTTCCCTGTTCATCTTTCCTACTCTCTCTCTCTCTCTCTGCAAAGTCAATCCAACTCGGTTTCAGCCGATGTCGGAGCCTCTCTCCCTTTCTCTCTCTCAAAGCAAGTAAACTAGCTTCTTCCTCTCCTCATTTTCTCTCTCTATGTCTATCTAGTTCAAGTCTAGAAATAATTTTCAATTTTTCCAAAAATGCAAGAAAAGTTGTTCGATTCCGGCGTCAGAGAAGAACGGCGACCGCCTCTCTCACACTCTCTCTCTCCCTCGCGACAAAGCAGGTAAACTAGCTTTTTCCTCTCCTCCTCTTCTCTCTCTCTATGTCTATCTAGTTCAAATCTAGAAATAATTTTCATTTTTTCAAAATGCATGAAAAGTTGTACGATTCCGGCATTAAGGAAGAACGGTGACCGCATCTCTCTCTCCTTCCCGCATGGCAAAGCAGGTAAACTAGCTTCTTCCTCTCCTCATCTTCTCTCTCTCTCTCTCTCTCTCTCTCTCTCTCTCGCGTTCAAATCTAGAAGTAGTTTTCCAATTTTTCCAAAAATGCATGAAAAGTTGTATGATTCTGGCATTGGAAAAGAACGGTGACCGCCCCAAAGCCTCTTTGCAGTTGGGGGGTGCGTTGGTTAGGAGGAGGAGGATTTAGTTAGGGGGAAAACCCTCGTCCAAACAAGCCCTACAGCGCGAGAGAAAAGAAGAAAAAATACAACTCATATCATCATGTTTTTCAAGAGATAATCTTATTTACGGATACTCCATAAATAGGGGGTTTAAAAGCAAATCCCCGCCGTCCATCCCGAGATCCAATGGCTCGGAGCCGTGCACACTTTCTCTCCTCCTTAAATGCACTGCATGTGTTTTAAAAAAAAAATGTGCATGGGCTCCGAGCCATTAGATCCCGGGATGAACGACGGGGATTTACTCGGCGCAAACCCTCTTATTTACAGTTAAGATTATCTCGTTTTTCAAAGCTGACATGCTCAACTTAGGAAAATGCTATATACACAACAAAGTGGGCTAACAAAATGGACAACAGCCCCAAAACGACGTCGTTTTGGGGCCTGTTGTTTAAAAAAAAAGAAAAAAAAAGAAGGGAAAACGTGAAAACTCAGAGACAGAGAGGGAGCCTCCCTTCATCGCCAACGCCTCCCCTTCGCCAAAGAACCACCACCATCTTGTCAATTAACGCCGCCATTAAGTAAACTCCATAACCACCACTCGAAAGCCCAAATAAAACTCCATAGCCACCACGCGAGCTCCAATACCGGCAAACTCCATAGCCGCCACCAAACGCCATTACCCACACTGCGAAACTCCATAACCACCATGCGAGAAACCAGCGTGATAGGGGATTGGGCATCGTGAGAGAGAGGGAGAGTGAGAGAGAAGAGATATAGACCTTGGTAGTGGTGGTTGTGAGACCGATGATTTCAAATCCGGTGGTGGTTTTAAAAAATCCGGTGGTGGTGGTTGCCAGAGGTGGAGAGCCGCAGGTTGGGACAGTTGGCAGTGGCAGAGGTCGGCGGCTGTGGTGGTCGTGCCTTCCTTCTTCTCTGCGTATGGAGTTGATTTGGGGGAGGAGGAACCCAGATTTCAATTTCACGGTTTTTTTTTTTTAACAACAGGCCCCAAAACAACGTCGTTTTAGGGATGTTGTCCAACTTATTAGCCCACTTTATTGTGTACGTAGCGGCGTTCCTCAACTTATTCTCGTTACATTGATTTCCTTGAAGCTTCGGACCCACATGTTTTTTTACATCCTGTTTTTCAAAGCAGGCATCCTTAACTTTTCTTATTATTTATTACATTGATTTCCTTGAAGCTATAGTATATATGTCATTCGAACCCACATATTTTTATATTGTGAAATTTTGGTCCACAACAATTATCATTTTCATTAATCTTGTATTATAAATTAGATCACCTATTTTGACTGTGTTATCTAATTGTGAATTTTCTTGTTTTATAGAATATATCGAACAAAAAAGATCTGGAATTAATTACTCTAAATATCTCAAGCAAGAATTATATACCATAGTTTCAGGATGTAAAAGTCAATCTAGATGGGATGAATCTTGATCATATTATTGAGGAGGATAAATATCACATCTTTGGAAGACACTATAAAAGCGATGATTTCATCCGTCGCCATATCGACGAGGATTTAAAATCCGAGTGTCCAATGGTTAAAGACCTAAAAGTTTTGGACCCGGGAGTCCTGGAGGGCAGCCATGTAGGGCACATTTAGACCTTCCATCTCTACAATAGATGGTTCACATTTAAATAAATCTCATCCAGGGAAGAGTTGATATTTATTTAAATTTGAACAGTCCAAAAGTCCAGATGTGCCCTATAAGGTCCCCGTTCCTGAAAGTTTTATAGAATGATTTAAAAGACAAATTTGAACATAGAAAAAACTGTAATTCTTACAAAAGCACCTTTCAATTAGACGCACAACATCACCAATACTACTAGGCACTTTAACTAACCAAAAGTACAAAACAATTTACACTTTTATTTTGCCTAGACACTTTTTCACCTATGGTTCAAACATCAATCTCTACTTTTGTTCTCCACTGTCTACTTTTAGGGCAAAAGTGGAGGGAAATGAAGGAAAGTAAGAAAAATGAGGGAAAAGTAGAGTAAAGAGCATGGTTATCAATATCGTACCGTACCGGCCGGTATGTACCGTTTTTGTATAAAAACGGTACCAAGGACCCTCAATACCGTCACATCAGTGTTTCAATACCGCCGCATCTTAAAAAAATACCGGCAAATATCAGGACGTAACAAAAACTGCCACCGTATTTCGGTCATAACTTTTTACTCCGAACTCCGATCAAGGCAAGTCATATATCAAAATTTAAGAGAATTTCAAGATTTACAACATTATAGTTACACATTTTTTCTAATTTGGTATCGGTGTGACCCAAAAACTATGATTTCTGAACAGGGAGATTATATATAAAAAAAAAGGTATGTTTTTTAAAAAGGGTTTGTGATGCATGGGTTCAACTTCTATCATTATCAAACATCAAATACAACAAATATGTACTAAATATACATAGATTAAGTGGATTTAAGGGGGGTACCTTGGTTTTTAAGGAAATGGGATTGAAAATGTCATATTATGTGACAAATTTTGTGTCTTTTGAACCCCCTCTCTCTCTCTCTCTCTCTCTCTCTCTCTCTCTTTCTATATATATATATATATATATATATATATATATATATATATATATATATATATATAAGGGATCCCGCACCAAAATTTGGTGCGGACTTGGCCTTTCCGGATCAAATTTTGACGATCCGAACCGGTCAATGTTTTCAAAATGCATTTTCCAAGGTATGTACAGTTTTATCGAAAACTGTTTAGATCAACCCCTTCCGGGTATTTTTTTTTGAAGATTTTCCGCGTGGACCTTGGAAAATGCATTTTGAAAACATTGACCGGTTCGGATCGTCAAAATTTGATCCGTAAAGTTGAAAAATGCCTTGGTCCGCACCAAATTTTTGGTGCGGGATCCCTTAGGAGAACGGGACTCATATATATATATATATATTTGCGGCAAATCCGATATAAGATTCGGTATTGACCGTAAGTCAAGATCTTTATCACCATCTGCAATAGGAAAACCTGCATCTACGCCGATACGGTATTCAGAACCTTGGTAGAGAGGCATTTGCCTTGCTACAAGCCAAAAGGAACAAAGCTAGAGTAGATAGCCAGGTACCAAGTCTATTGAAACATGATTTTTTGATTTGGCTAGGCATAGTAGCCAACACCTCTCATTCATAGAATTGTCCAAGAATAGTATTATGCTCTATTAAAAATTGTTTCAACTTTTCTCCCCGACAACGGTCTGGAGTTTCTTCCCAATTCATCACATTAGTACATGTTATTCCGCCGCCTCACACGTACAAGGAGTATTATAGATAGCAACCTTGTGGAATTTAAGTCTTCGAATCCCTACAGAAAATAGAAATCTTCCCTAAACAAGTAAATCATCCTCTCTCTCCTCCATGGATCTCCACTGCTACTCTTGGACTTGTCATTATTCAGGTCAGGCCATAGCTTGGATCTGCACAAAGGGCAAGTGATTCGGCCTTGATCGACCCAACCATCAAGGCACTCTCTGTGAAAAATATGAGAGCAACTCAGCTCCCTGACCTCATCACTGCCATTCACGAGTGCTAAACACACAGCACATGGTGAAGTAGCTTCTTCACATGAATCGTGAAATCGACCTTCTAACTTCTCAAGGAAGCTACTGTATTGGGTAACTGGCATTCGCTCCTTGATCAACCCAACCACAAATTGGACAGGAACTTGTACTAGTGAAGAATAAGGGCGAGACTCCGACACATACTCCTCAGAGAACTCTTTTTCAGGTCGATCGCATGCTCGGTTTAATAAAGTGATCAAAGAGTTGGCTGCCGCGAGCAGAAGGTTTTGCAATGTCAGAAGTTCTAATGGAAAAGCCATGAAATGATCATCTACTTCAAGTCATTTAAGGACTCTAATATATCACAAAGAAGCGAAAGGGATGAACCAATAAGTCGGTGTTTAGACAAGTATTAACAAGGGTCATAAAATCTCTACCTATAAAAAGAGGTGGTCACTAATAAGTAGCTTAAATGAGTCAATAGTAAACCATGTTCAGTGGAGTGGGTCTAGTTTAAAGGATAGATGCTGGATCTTTGAACAATTTTTTTTTTTTTTGGTTTTGAAGAGTGTCCTAACGAACTAGACTAGTCTCTCTAGCCCCTCCCACTATCCTTTCTTAGCGTATGGGTGACTCCAAAGACAAATCGCTGCAGAGGGGATCGATCCTACGACCTTGGGGTGATAAGCCCCCATCAAAGCAAGTCAATTAACCGCTGCGATAACCCCCTTTGGCTTTGTTGTATCTTCTTATTCATAGTTTGGGTTGGGATCTGAAAGCTTAATAAGAGTGTTTGGATTTTGGATTATTGGATGTGAGGACAAGAAACGTCAATTTGTTCTGAAATATGCCTATCCCACTTTCGGTAAGATTGGGACGTAGTACGTACCCTACAAGGAAATGTGGTAACTACTGCATTAGACCAGCATGCATTAGCAAAGCCATTTGGCCAGTCACACTCAGAGACGGAGAGAGCATCACAATATAAGACAAGTGAATAAGTTAATGAGTGAGCACATCTGTCGCTTTTTTCTATATTGAGAAGTTGAAATTTGGGAAGCAACTTGGTTATAAAGTCCAAAAGCTTAGACAAGTTCTTCATGTAAGAAGCACGCATTTCTGGATGAACAAGAGGGACAATGAAAAACTGACAAAATGCTATGAATTTCGGTTGTTTCATTGTTTTCTCTCAGATAAATATCTTCCCCTTTTTGAAACCTTCAAAATTCTGCGAAGGGTTTCCTAGGTCTCCCCGTTCATCTCCTTACTCACAATTCTTATTTCAGTTGCTTCGTCGATCTTATATCATTTGGACTACTGGAGTGCAATTTTTTTTGGTGCTAATTCCCATTAAATTTCTTCAACAAGCTAAATTCCTTTTCTTTCTTTCTTTTTTTATCTTCCTGACAGCAATCTCAACATCCTAATCTTGTTAATTCCTTTTCAACCTTGTCACTCTCTGGACTAGGTTGATCCCCAAATTCCTAACTGCTTGTTGCATCCCATATCTAACCATTGATAGTAGATGTTCATACTAGTATTCCACCATTTATTCCACATCTCATGCACAATCATCACTATTCCAATTACTCATTAACGAATTCACAAATCAAATTTGTAAAAATTTAGTACTCTTCACCCCTGACATGATCATTTTCTATCCATAATTGACTTGAACTAAAGTTGCAGTTGGATTTGCTCAGGAGTAGGGTCAAAATAGAGATACACAAATTTTTTCCCTATGATTTCATATTGCATCGAAACAAACTAATATCCCAACTTTATGCAAGCCATCAAGCTGAAAGCAGAAAAATCGAAGGGTAAACTACCTCAAACATTAAGTTTCTGTTACACTGCACATCCACTCGCGGCATACAACTTTTAACCCACTGCAGAGTTGTAGTTTTTAATGTTGAATAAGCACTACAAGATGACTGAAGGGAAAACTAGATATACAAGATACTTCTCTCTCCTTTGGCGAACCTATTTTATCTGCTATTTCAACATTGTTTTCATTTCATTGAAAGGTATCCACTATTGAAACAGACAAATGGACAAACATCCCTAAATTAGGGACGTATGAAACAACAATAAGCCCTAGAACAAAATGACCTCCAATATTTCAACTAAGAGCCACACTAAACATAGCTAGAGTTTTTCCAACTTGTCAACATAGTTATAACGACAGTAATAGTGTATACAATTACAATTTGAAACCCTTTGAACACAACAGATAAGAAAACATAATTGGAAGACAATATTGCCCTACCTCAGACTTTTAGAAGCTGCATTTTGTTAGAAAAGGCAATAGCAATCCAATCAGGCAGACTGGCAGACCACTGGAGCTGGTTAATCTCGGACCCGGCAGAGTACATCGACATCGGATCAATCCCATTGGGACCTGCCACCGTTGGCAACTCCCAAATGAGTGCCTGCGCATCATCCCCAGCAGAACAGATATGTCGGCCACTCTGTGGAGCCCAAGCAATTGCGTTGACACTCGCCCTGTGCCTCTCCAGCTCCGCAACCGGCATTGTGGGTGACCGGATATCCAATATCACAACCTTATTACAGTCCATCAATATTGTTGCCATGTACCTTAAATCTTGCTTGTTCCAGGCCAATCGGAGTAAAGGAGTGTCTGGTGTAGGGCTTTCATAGATAATTGTGGAGTGCTCTTTGTCACGCAAGTCGAAAATCCTCACAGATCCATCTGCTGATACTGACGCAAAAACCCCTGCTACCAAAAATCAACTGAATATAGTGAATTCCTATAACTACATTGTCATTTCTGTGACATCAATTCGAAACATACATGATTAATAGGTGGGTAAATGCACCTATTTAAGCGCCGTATGTTATACTCTGTTCGTCCATTTACCTTATTATTTGATAACTTCGAATTGGGAGGGTGATCCTTATTATTTAAGTAGAGTATCCTAGGGCGTGCTTTTTGGGTAATTTTGGTGTCCACCAGCCTAGGAGGTTGATAAGCCCTTAAACATGGAGGGTGTTGGGAGTGCCCTAGGATGCCAACCATGTATTATTTATCTGGAGACTTCAGTGTAATTGAGGATTGCAGAGCTCTGATATGAATAGAGGAAATTCTATGGTTATTGATTATGTTCTGTAGTCGGAAACCCAGGTCATCACAGTTAATAGCCTTGCAAACAGATTTTAGATTATGGATGAAGATACTGATTTTGTTTAAAGATCCTGGATCCTAGTATATGTTGGTAAATTTTCTTTCAGTGCAACTGTAGAATTGTGAACTTAGTTTTACCAAAGCTACACAGCGTTTGGAGCAAACGCTGAAAACATTATTTCATATAATCTAGAATCCGAAATCTGGTACCAAAAATACACATCCTACCCAGCTTCTCCAAAATCACCGCCCGTAATTTTTGACAACAGGCATCAACAGTAAGTTGGATTGTGATAAAGGGAGAGAAATGAAAGGAATGTGGTTTCTAACCAAATCTCAAGGTAAGATTTGGGGAGAAAGGAAACAGAATAAAGATTCATTTTTTTCCTTATTTGTCATCCTTGCTTATCCTTTCTCATCTCTTCTATCTGAATAGGTGAAGGGACTCTCCTCTCACCTATTTTCTCACCATCTAAAGGGCCTGTTACTACAATTGTCAAGCTAAAGTCCTCCAAACTACTACAGTCCTTCGGTTCAAACTCACACCAGATTGAGTTCTACTCAAATTTTTTTTTATCCAAATCAAGGGAGACTCAAACTTTTAAAGGCTTGTTTTACTCTTCACAATTCACAATTATGCCGTTAATAAGAAAGTTTACAAAAATTTCTGCTCAGGTTTGAGATTGTCGATAGGAGCGATTCATAGCAGATGAAGTAAAATTTAAGTAAGGAGATGCTCTAAACTGCTAACACAAACAGGGATGAAAATACAGTTAGTAAAGTTGTCACCTGCTTCACCCCAGGCGATATCGTACACTTCCTTATCGTGCGCAATCAACTGGGTTTCAACAACCCCTTTCTCGATATCCCAAATCGTGCACGTGGTATCGATGCTCGACGTCCCAATTCTCCTCACCTCTACCTCGTTCCAATCGAATGAAGTTAACGGGGCACAGAACTCACTCGTTTTCGCATTATTAAGGACGGAGAGGGGCTCGATGGAGTTATTGTCGCGGATTTCCCATAAGCGGAGGTAGTCGCCGGAGGAGGCGAGGAGGTCGGAGGATTTACGAGCGGCAGCGGAGGCGGAGGGGTTGGGGTGGAACATGAGTTTGGTGGGAGGGTAAGGGTGTTCGAAGGAGAGGTTTGGGTTGGGTTTGAGTGTTAGGGTTTCTTCATCGAAAGAGAGGATATCGACGCGGTTGTTGTATTCTTCAATGAAGCTGCCGACGGCGATACGGTGGTGGTGGGGAGAGCGGGAGGAAGAGGAAGAGGAGGAGAAGGCAGTGGCGTAGAGTGGGTAGGGGGAGTCGTAAGTGACGGAGTTTTCGGATCTGAGGTGGGATTCTTGGGTTGAATTCTCCATTGTTGGCCGCAGCTTCTTCCGTCAACTGGGAATTCAGAGAGGGATTTATATAAAAGGGCTTTGTTGGGCGACTGACTTTCTACGGCAGTCGTACACGATGAGAGAGAGAGCGAGGAGAGAGAGTATGGAATCTACTGGCAGTCGTACACGAAACTTTCCACCTAAATTTCTCGTTGAACATTGAAGAGACAAATTCAACAGAGGAGAAGAGTCGTTAGAGTGAATGGGTATCATTGGGCCAGGGTGAAGCCCCACTCACCGACACCCAATTTGCAAACATTGGACTGACGGCCCACTCAATGTGGGCCTTCGTCATTTTAGACTTACCAATTTCGAGGTTCGCCAAGGTACATAAAATTTTTGCTCTTACAGATGCATATGAAAATTTATATATTGAATGCCTTTTGAAATTTGTGTTATGAGTAATTGAAGCACTAACAAAAGAAATTTAAAGTGCATCTATAAAAAAAAAAATGGGGTGCAAACCTGGTTTTTCTTTGCCCAACAAATACTTCACTTAACCAAAATATTGTTGAATTTGCTAAAATACATAATCGATATGAGGTAGTGGTGAAAGATGTGAGGTGGTGGTGAAAAAGATACTTGTGGCTTCTTTCAAAGTTAGCTTTCTTTTAAAGAGGATGAGAGACTTGTTTAACCATTTACTTCAAGAAGAAAATCATGACACATTATTTAGTATCCAAAAAAAGGTATACAAGATGAAAGTGCAGAGCACCATATCAGCACTTTCATTTTATATCGAAATTTTTTTGTTTCATCTTTCATAAAAAGTGTAAAGATAAGATAAGTGAAGTTTCATGACAAATGAATTTAACCAAAATTATGTGGGTAGAAAATGTTCCCCCACAAAGAAAGGGTTAGGTCACAAAACTTTTCGGTAATGCTGTTAATTTTTTAGTCATATTTTGTGATGAAAACATATGAAATTTTACAATGATTATTTTGTAGGGCTGCTTGAGCCTTATTTGTCACACAATGTAATTAAAATAAGTGATTTTAGATGTTTATATAAAGAGATGGGTGGATAAATAAAATTGAGTGAGCCCAATAGTCTTGTTCAAATTTGGTTTGAAAATTTAATGAGCTTTAAAATTATAATTGATATTAGCTTGTTTATGATATGAACCGATGACGAACGAACATTAATCAATTCGAATCCCAACCGATTTCAAGTAGTTTGAATTCTGTAGGAATCACAAATCAAATGAACCGAATAATAGTTTGTTCAAGCTTGATTCGAAAATTTCAAGTTATATTTTATTTTTTTTAGCATTTTCATAAATTACGCAACAAATCAATCTTAAACAAATTTTTCTAACATTATTTTTTAACGAGTGAGCACGAGCTCAAATTTTAACCTTCCTCTTTCGTTTTTATGAGAGCCCTAATACCGACTTCCAAAATTGTTACTCACACAGTGAGTTCGAAATAAAGCAGATTTTATTCGCACTTCACCACGAATATTACGAACTGCTATAAGCTGTGAAAATAGGGCAAACGCAAACGTCGGCTTGGGAAAACCTTGGACAGAAAACTGCCGCAGAGAGTCTCTCTCTCTCTCTCTCTCTCCTCTCTTCCAGTTGCTGCAGAGCAAGATACTCGTAGATTCGGGTACAGAGAGGATAAAGACATGATGGCAAAACCTTCGTCACCGTCTTCTTCTTCACCGAAGAAGAAACAAAAGTTTAAGAAAGCTCCTGTAAAACGAGAAGAAATCTCTGAAGCCTCTCGGATTCGAATATCCGAAATTATCAAACAGTTCGTTGCATCAGATGAAGAAGGTAAGCCCAAGCTCAAATAAAAGAAAAAATGTTCTTTTTTCCTTCTTTTTTTTTGTTAATTCTTCTTTGTGGCTGTTCCCTTCATGGACTTCACTGATTGGAGCATCGCTTTTGGCTTATGAGTTTATCCTTTTGAGCTACGAACTAAACACGACTCACAAATGGTACCACGAACAACAATTTCTGGTTCACTAAGAAAGCAACGCCCAGGGATGTATATGGTGCTTTATTAGTGTATTCACAGTTCTCACCAATCTTCAATACATTTTCGGTTGCTAGGATATTCTTTATGCTGGGGTTTGCGGGAACTCCTTAGTGTAAAAAAACTAGTGCTGAAAAGGAAATGAACGCGAGGTGCTTTCGTGAACGTGTGGTTAGGTGTCCAATTAGGCTTCCCAAACCCGCTACTCTTCTTTGGCAAAAGCAGCATTTGTGTTTAGATTACAATGTGAGATCCTGCATACTTGATTAAGAGAAATGATGCTTAGTCAGTTATGGACCCATGGTTGCATTCGGTTGAACTTTGGACTTCCAAATGCGAGTTTGTTTTGCGGGTTCAGTGTAAAGCATGAATTTTGATTATTTCCGTCTTAGTGTAGTATTACGGTCACTTGTGCTTGTTATTAAGAAGCAAGAACCAAGAAATATGCGACAACTTCTGATTGGTGCTGCTGTTTTCTGGATTTTGGCTAGTTTGACCGTGAGAAGATGCGAAAATAAGCCTGTGGCAATGGAAAGTATGCATACCCTCTGAAATCATTGTCCAAATGGCTGGGGGAAAATACAGACCACAACATAATTCCCGCACCAGAGTCTTGAAATAAACTATTTTGCATGTCAATGTCATGGCCATGAAATGGAGCCTTGTTTTTTGCATACTCGTGTAGTCTTCAGTACATTCTACACGCTTTGTTCATTTGTCACTGTTTCTGAATACCTTCAAGGACTGAACTTTCATGACATATAAGAAGGAAGATACAATTTGCATATTTTAAAGCTTGATTTGATAGTGTGCCTACCCTTCCCGTGACCTGATGTCAAGTGCATGATTTTGAACATTTGGAATGTTATAGGTTGCTACATGTGAACATTTCAACAGGCAACACGTGGGTATGGGTGTTGGGTGATACCATGATTAGATAGTCATAAGGTTGTGATCAATGCATCATAAGGGTATATATAACAATAATTCACAATCTCTGCCTTTGTTGTACCTTCATTCTGTCTGTGGATTGTCAAGATTTTTTTTTGTGGTAAATATGCTTATTTTAGTTAGTCCTTTCCCTATTTCTTTCATTTACTTCCTTTTGTCATCTTTTTGCACTTTGAGACCGTGGTGCTAATTGATGTGATGATTTCTAGCTTCAACCATTGGGCCCATTGCTTCATTCATTAATTCTTTAAGTTATGGTTCTTATTGGAGGTGGTCTCTATTCATTACATGCTATATGTAGCTTTTCCAGATTCATTGCTTCTGGTGTTTTTAGTTTAGGACTTATCGATTGATGGAGAAATGATTGTTGTTGATAATTGGAATATGCGAATTGTTGCAGAGTACTCTTTTGAACCCAACCTTACAAACCAGGAACGTGCAGCGGTGCACTCTTTATGCAGGAAAATGGGTATTAAGTCTAAAAGTACGGGGTGAGTATGGGTGGTTAGATCCATTTTACCATTTGTTATTTTTTTTAGTATTGATTCAAGTGAATGCAGGCTGCTTTGTCCTGCATCCTTTCTCCATTTTCTTGACATTCTAGGCAATTTTATGCTTTTGTTTTTTTTTTTTTCATTTAAAATTCTTATTTGCTTCTGAGCTTGTGTAGAAGGAGGGCTGGGAATCTGCGGATAGTTACTGTTTACAGAACTAAAAGTAAAGTGGACACCAAGCAGGGAAAGGGAAACGGAAATCTCTCTCCTTTTACATTTTCAGAAGATGCAAAAGTGGTTTTACAGGACTTATTTACTCAACATCCTCCTGATGATCGAGATTTGGGTGAGGAAATAGTGGAAAAACATAATGGAAGGGCCAAAAGAGTACGAGAAAATATGGGTGAATTTTTTTGCAAACCATCCCTGGACAAAGCTGAAATTGCAAAAAGGCTGGAATCACTTGCTAGAAGGGTAGAAAAGTCCCCAAACTTGAGAAAGGTCCTTTTGAAATGCCATTCTGAATTTTTTTAGTTTCATTTTTACGTGGTTGGATGTTATTTGGGATTGCTATGCTTTTACTGAGTTGGTTTGGGTGGAGATGACAAATATTTTTTTCATAGTGCTGCAATGATGTTTATTGTTTTCTATCCTTCTCAGATAAGTGAAGAGAGGGCTAAGCTTCCGATTGCGTCTTTCAGGGATGTGATTACATCAACTGTCGAATCAAATCAGGTTTTTCATATGATCCTTCTGGGTGGTGTTCCTTTGGTCTTTTTTGTTTCCTTGCCTTTTGTTTTTGTTCCTGCTCCTGTTTCTTTTTCTTTTTCCTCCGTTTGTTTTGGGTTGTAACGACTCAAGCTGCATATTGTGGTCCTTTTGGAAACAGAAGAACAGTAGAAGATATCATATGAGCCTCCATGAAACTGGGACAAGGCTCCTTTTGATATTGAGAGAGGGGAAACATGGGTATCTGCTTATCACCTGCCAATGACCTCTAATAGATGATGCATATTTCATGCTTGCCAATTTAACAAAATAATGAGATATAGGAAGATCTTTAGGACCTTTTGTGCCTGTTATGTAAATGACTTTGACCTGTGATTTTCTTTACACGTCACCCCCATTTATTAGTTCATAAAAGCTCACTTTGTGTTCTGATTCTGGAAGCAGGTAGTACTTATATCTGGGGAGACTGGATGCGGAAAAACCACACAGGTTGATAGTGCTCTCTCTCTCTCTCTCTCTCTCTCTCTCTCTCTCTCTCTCCATGGAGAGGTGCTTGTTATCATGAGTGTTGATAGCCAGTTGTTCCGTTCATATGAGCAGCTGGTTCTTTTTTGATTACTCAAGTGTCCAGGCCAGCTTACATGCACCTCAACTAATCTTGGGGGACCAATCCCACTGCCCACTTGTGGGAGTCCCAATTAAAAGCAATTTAGGGCAATGAACTATGGGCATCTTTGTCCTTTTCTATCCACATTATTGTGATTGAAAAAACCAATTTACTAAAAGTTTGAAGAAAATGGAAATGAGTTGTCCAGAAGTCTTGAGAAACAGTGCCGTGTCATCTTAGAAAGTAAAAAATCAAACCAGTCAAAATGAATAATGCTGAACTTAATGTGTAAAGTAAGCTGCTGACAACCTTGTAGAAGCAACGAAGTTCTTTCCATCGGTCTGTACGGATCCATTTCAAATTCATGTGCAGAGGGTATGCAGATAAAATACTTCCTCCCTCCCTTGCCCAAAAAATTTTGAAAAAATAACAGGAATCGACTAAATCATGAAATAGAGACTCGACCATTACTAAAAAAAATTTCTTACTTGTAGTATTTGAAGAGTGCTCCAAATAAGAAACACTTTGGGATCACATTGAATCATTGGATTTACTTATTTGGAATGTGCGTTCCTTATCAATGTGAATCAGGTTCCACAGTTTCTCTGGGATGATATGTGGGGGAAAGGCGAGACGTGTAAGATTGTCTGCACACAACCTCGACGAATCTCAGCAACATCAGGTTTATAACAACTCTATATGCTTATGAACACGTTTTTCTTTCTGCGTCCCCCTTCTCTAACTTTCAGCAGCACATAAATAATCTCTGTGAAAATGCTTAGTTGCTGAGAGAATCTCCTGTGAAAGAGGCGAAAACATTGGAGATAGTGTGGGATACAAGGTACTATCTATTACCTGTTTCACTCATATCTTCAACAGTTTCATAAATTCATCAATATTAAGGACTTATTTCTATGGAAACTCAGATTCGTTTGGAGGCAAAAGGTGGAAAGAACTCATCTGTAGTCTTTTGCACTAATGGGGTTCTGTTGAGGGTGCTGGTTTCTAGAGGCACTGGAAGGTTGAAAGCTGCATCTCCAAAAGTACCTGCAAAGGATGATGTTTCTGCCATAACTCACATTATTGTGGTATTGGTCTTACTGTAATTTGACGTGTGATTTTCTTAGTGTTTTTCTCCATTTAGAGACATTATGTATAATCTTAGAGTTATGCATAAAAAAACATATGTTATTTGTTCATATAATCTTATGTATGCTGGATTCTTTATCGCTTGGTAGTTCATATAATCTTACGTATGCTGGATTCTTTATCCCTTGGTAGTTTTTTGGGGGGGTTTCTTTAGGATTCACCTGTTTGAGAAATCCCAATCCAAAGAGTGTGATTATGACTTGATCTATTGTGGAGCGAGGTTTGGGAATTGAGAGTGCGGAGTCCTTGGAGGTTCTTGCAACCAAGGGTTCTCCCACATTCTGAAGCAAAACATTTTCTCAAAAAGTACTATTAAGGGAACTTTTTGTGCAGTATATCTCTAAACTGAAGTAAACAAGATTATTCAAACACTTTGACCTTTACATGTTCCTTCAACATTGATTAGTTGTTTCCTTTACAAGTTCCTTCAACATTGATTAGTTGTTTGCATGACCCCTTCATGCAGCTGACCCGCCATTGTCAGTAGCACACTGCTGGCTGTCCTCTGGTTGTAGTCGTTAGTCGGCCCCCGTTCTAATTGCATCACATATTTTTTTCTATTAGGTCTTAAGGCTGTAAGACCAACCTCTTTACTGGAACCTGGCTTGATACTAATTTTGTTAGAAGCTCGATAGCCTCGATTATCAATGTTTGTCTGGTAAAAGCTTTCAACCAGCTGAAATTCCGATGGACAAGCTAATGACCAGTTTGTCAGTGGAGAAAACCTCATAGTTGAGGGCTCTTGTTTACCATCGCTAGTTATTTATTGGATCAGGATCTTATGCTGTCCATTTTGAGCTGCTTGTGCTGGATCCCAGCTTAAAAGTGTTTTTTCGAAGAGTCTGTTATTGCTGGATTTTGTGTTCTCTTAATCATTTATGGGGGGTGGGGGGGGGGGTGGGTTATGTTACTGTCTACTTGTTTAAAATTTGAACCTAATACAGCTGTTTTTTCATTGGTAGGATGAAATTCATGAAAGGGACCGCTACTCAGACTTCATGTTAGCAATTCTCAGGTACTTTCTTTTTGTTTGTGGTTACTGTAGTGTTGTAGAATAATGTTGGAAACGTGTCTTGCGGTTCCCTATAAGTAGTAAACCTGTTTTCTTTCGAAGATGGTGTTTTTGGTAATTGGAATGTTATTAGTAGTGTTTGGGCATCATAGAAGTTTAGAATCATGTGTTACTCTTTATTCAGAGATATAGTGTCCTGTTCATTGTTGTTGTGAATCTACACTGAAACATAGTTCGCCTTTGCATTGAATGTTGCCTTATTTTGTATTTTCATTGGATTGATATCACTTGTAACATGGTTATTTATGTGTCTGCAGAGACATGCTTCCTTCATATCCTCAGCTGCGTCTGGTTAGTAGTAATCCTTCATATTTTATAATCCTTTCCTGAGAGTAAATAAAAGTAGAAACTGTATTGGTTTTCTCTGGAGTTGGGGACTAATTTGTGTGACAGGTATTAATGAGTGCTACCCTTGATGCCGAGCGGTTTTCACAATATTTTGGTGGCTCCCCAATCATCCGAGTACCTGGATTTACTTATCCTGTAAAAAGCTTCTTTCCCCCTGTTGTGGTGCTAATTGTTTGGTCTTAATGATTTATAGTGTGATGTGGTATTGTTGTTTGACGATTCCAGGTCAAATCTTTCTATTTGGAGGATGTTCTTACGGCTGTGAAAGGGGCAAACGGAAATCATCTCGATTGTATTTCAGAAGATGCCACAGCTGAGCGGTTTGAGTTGACAGAGGAATACAGAATGGCTCTTGATGAGGCTATTAATTCAGCATGGTCAAATGATGAGTTTGAAACCCTCCTAGAATTTGTTTCTTCAGAAGCGAACCCTAAACTTCTGAATTACCAGCATTCCTCAAGTGGGCTAACACCTTTAATGGTGTTTGCGGGAAAGGGCAGAGTGGGTGATGTTTGCATGCTCCTTACTTTTGGTGCAGACTACAATTTAAAAGCAAGTGATGGAGTTACTGCTCTAGATTTGGCTGAAAGGGAGAACCAGGGAGAAGCTGCTGCTATTATTAAAACCCACATGGGGAAAGCACCCTCCAACTCTGAGGAAGAACAAGAATTACTTGATACATATCTATCCACTGTCAATCCTGAGCACGTCGATATTTCTCTTATCGAGCAGTTATTGAGGAAGATTTGTAGCGATTCAAGGGATGGAGCTATCCTTGTTTTCCTTCCTGGGTGGGAGGATATAAATAAAACGAGAGAGAGATTAAGTGCTAGTTCCTTTTTCAGGGACTCCTCGAAGTATGTGATAATATCTCTCCACTCCATGGTCCCATCTGTAGACCAAAAGAAGGTTTTCAGAAGACCTCCTCCGGGATGCCGTAAAATTGTTCTTTCGACTAACATTGCTGAGAGTTCTATCACTATCAATGATGTTGTTTATGTTGTAGACAGTGGGCGGATGAAAGAAAAAAGTTACGATCCCTACAACAATGTATCAACTCTTCAGTCTTCTTGGGTTTCAAAAGCAAGTGCAAAGCAACGTGAGGGACGTGCTGGACGCTGTCAGCCTGGAATCTGTTATCACCTTTATTCGAAACTTCGTGCTGCTTCGTTGCCTGATTTCCAAGTACCTGAAATTAAGAGGATCCCAATTGAGGAACTTTGTTTGCAGGTAACTATTTCTCTTCCCTTTTACTCAATCAATGTTCTAAAAGTCGCTAGTCGCTCCCAGGTCGGATGGTTGCCGACTTGCGACTAGGGGACTAGTCGGGGATTAGTCGGGGACTAGTCGGTTAGATTTTTTTTCCTTTAAATGTATATTCTCCTTCATCCTTCATAAGTTTTGAGTAAGTAGAATAACATAAGTAGCAAATCATCAAATAAAAACATAGTGGCAACAAAAACCACAACAAGAATAATTAATCCTTAGTGGCAAATCACAACAACAATATACAGTGTGCTAATTGATTGATTTATTCTACAATCTACAGTACATGAAAACTTTTTTTTAATGTTTACTGTTTTTTACTGTATATTCTACAATCTATATATGGAAACCACAAACCTTAGCCTCTCGTAATCATAGATAAAGAGACAATTAAATTATTAAAACTGTTTTTTAATATACTGTACATCATCCACATTTTTGAGTTTAGGGTAAAAAGTTAAAAACATTCAAAACAATTACACTACAACCCAAAAATTTAGCAAATTCTGTTTTTTTACCCCAATTTTTCCAATTAGTCGCCGACTTGTCCGATTTTTTTCGATTTGTGACTTTTCTGATTCGCCGACTTGTCTGATTAGTCACCGACTTGAGCCCGACTAAGTCGGCCGGCGACTAAATCAATCGACTAGTCCCTAGTTGACTCGGAGAGCCCCCGACCCCGACGTAATCGCCGACTAGTCCCGACTTTTAGAACACTGTACTCAATTATGTGTTTTATGAGGGGTTCGCACCAGCCTGTTATTGCTATCATTTTTATAAAAAAAAATTCTTTTCTGATTTCTCTATTCTTGATTGAGACCTGTTACCATGCTTAAAACTGTTTTATTTATTGACAGGCGAAGCTCCTCGATCCAAATATCAAAATTGAGGATTTTCTACGCAAAATATTGGACCCTCCTGTTTTTGAATCTATACAAAATGGAATTATAGTACTTCAAGATATCGGGGCCTTGTCAGCTGATGAAACACTAACTGACCTTGGGGAGAAACTTGGTTCTCTACCGGTTCATCCAATAACTAGCAAGATGATTTTCTTTGCCATATTATTGAATTGCCTTGATCCAGCCTTAACTCTGGCTTGTGCCTCCAGTTATAAAGACCCATTCACTATTCCCATGTCACCAAATGACAAAAAGAAAGCTGCAGCTGCTAGATCTGAGCTTGCTTCGTTGTTTGGTGGGAATAGCGACCAACTTGCAGTAGTAGCTGCATTTGAGTGCTGGAGGAATGCCAAAAGTAGTGGCCAAGAATCACGGTTTTGTTCCGAATATTTTGTGTCCTCAGGCACTATGCACATGCTGTTTGGAATGCGTAATCAACTTCAAGCTGAATTACAGCGTCAAGGGTTCATTCCAAAAGACGTATTAAGTTGTAACGTAAATTCACACGATCCAGGTATACTCCACGCCGTTCTTTTTGCTGGTCTCTATCCAATGTTGGGGAGAATGCTTCCTCCACGCCAAAATGGACAACGGGGTGTTGTAGAGACTGCTGCTGGTGACAAAGTACGGTTGCATCACAAATCCTCAAACTTCAAGGTATCAAGTAAGAAATCTAGTGACCAGCCTTTGATTGTATATGATGAGATTACCCGTGGGGATGGAGGTTTACACATTAGGAACTCAACTGTTATTGGACCACTCCCACTGTTATTGTTGGCAACTGAGATTGTAGTGGCTCCTGTTAATGATAGTGATGACAACAATGAAGATGCTGTTGAGAATGATTTCAAAGATGATGATGACGATGAAAGTGATGAAGATAAAACTGAAGTGCATGATAAATCAGGTGCAAAACGTGGAGACAAGATTATGTCTTCTCCTGGTAATGCAGTTAAGTTGGTTGTTGACCGGTGGCTTTCTTTCGAGTCGACAGCCCTTGATGTTGCTCAAGTATACTGCCTTAGAGAGAGGATTTCTGCCGCAATCCTTTTCAAAGTAAGTAATTGTATTGATTGATCTGAAGTATGATTGAAGACTGCTTTATAAAGAGTCTAATTTGGAAAACCAGTCATTGACGACCTCTGATGATAAGTTCCTCGAAAAGTGAGCATAGTCACGCACTTATTATTTTCATTTTTTGAATAGAAATCAACAAAAAAGTGTATTGGACATTTGTTATTTTAGGAAGGCAATATATGAGTTTTGGAAAATTTATTTGTTAAAATGTATGTACGACAAAAAAATGGGTCATCTTGCTCTTGGGTGAAGTTCATAATCTACTGCATATGGTGAAATCTTCTGTTTTGACCGTTAAATTATTTGTACATGTTTTCCAGATTACTTATCCGCAGAAAGTTCTTCCTCCACTTCTTGGTGCCTCTATGGATGCGACAGCCCGTATCCTATCTCATGACGGCCTGTCAGGTATCTCATTACAAGCAGAAAGTGTGGACCCACTCAATTCAATGTTAAATGGAACTGCAATCAACCAATCGACACCTGGGAGGTTGGAAACGTTGGGTCAGAGTTCAAATGGTTATCTTAGATCTCTTATGTACAAGAGGTCTGGGCCGACAATTACTCCTAGGGGTAGGGGCAGGGGCGGTTATAATAAGTGGCAGAATGGTAGTTGGTCTCGTTGATGGTAGGATTTGTTGGGGACTATTTACACAATGGGAAAGAATAGATGTCAGTACCGATCAGGTGAAGATGGGCCTTGCCACTGGAAAAGTCAGCTGTGGTGGAGGGCACCTCCATTCTAGGTTTTCCCTTTTGAAATAGAGGGTAAGTGGAGAAGACTGGAATATTTTGGTTTCTGCTTTGCATATGTATCTGTTTGATTTGATTCTCCAATGGATACATGGCATGAGTTCATATGCATGCACTTTGCACGTGTACACTATGTTGTGGATCTGATTCCCAAGTGCGTGCGTGTAATTTGCTCTCTTCCATATGAAGTTTTGAAATACATGCAGTTTATTTATTTTCATATTTAAGTCGATTTCTGTGGTTGGGATTTGAAAGTCCATCTACTGGGCATGGTTTGTTTAAGATTGCATGGGGTGGCAAAATGGCGTACAAAATGGATAGATATTTCATCCAAGGAATTCAAATTTCGTGGTGTAATGGCCATTGACTCAAAACTGTTCAATGGAATTTTGGAAGCAGCTCATGCTTATCACCCTTGTACATGATTTGGCCGACTTACCCTCACGATAAAAGCCATTTCTGCTGCACAAGGGTGGTATAATTCTTTGCTCAAGTAGGTGATTCAAATTCCAAATTCAGTTGTTCTAATTTAAGTTAGAAATTTCTGGCCCTTAAGTTGCTCTTTATTCGTTTGGATCCAAAATTGTCATTTTTATACTTATGGTGAAGAAGACTCCAGATAATTGTTGTAGAAAAAAAAAAAAAACCAAGTAGTACAGTTTTTACCATAAACCAGTTGATGGTTGCAATTTGAGATCTATTCACGGGTGGGATCAGAAGCATGGAGTTCATTCACATTTTTATTGCACTCAATGAGAACATGCTACAGGAAATGTAAAAATGACAACAACACGAGACACTCACAAACTCGAACACCAACCACCACAAGCATAGTATTATGCACGTAAAACTCAAGTGAGAAACTCAAATCTTCTTGAGGAATTCCATGAGATAGGTATTGAAAGCGCTGCAAATGACACGGAAACCTTCAAATCCAGCACCTTTCGCCAAGGCCTCAAACTCCTCCTTGGTCCTTTCTTTACCACCCGGGTTGTGAGCTAGCATGATAACGTCGATATGAATGACATTCTTGGAGGCAAGGCTAGTGCCCGGGGACACAGGGAGATTGCATTCAGCAACGATCACCTTCCCATTGTTTGGTAATGCATCGTAGCAATTTTTCAAAAATTTTGCGCAGTGTTCATCGCTCCAATCGTGGCATATCCACTGTAGGAAACACACAAATTTAACTTAGTTAATTAACTAGTTTTAAGGTGGAACCAATTTTCTCTACCACCACCAAATGCCATGTGCACTATCACCAATTACTTGGTCCCACCACACAAAACCAATAAGAAATAGGGTAGGTAAGACGTGAAAATGAAAGTTCAGAAATTCACCTTCATGAAAATGGCATCTCCTTTTGGTACACTAACAAACATATCACCTCCAACATGCTCCACTCCTACACGCATGGAGACCCCACCATTGTTACACAACCAAGTCAACATAAAATAGAAAGAGAGAAATCTGCTATATGCACATAAAATTGCACATAAAATAGATTTATTTTTAAAACCGTGGCCCATATTTACGCGAAGATAAAACTGTCTCAGGTAAAATGTCTTTAAGACTTTTTGCAAATTCGATCAATTCCGTAAAGATAAAGAAGCTTTATGTCATATGAAGTGCAATCTATCGTACCAAACATACACAAAACCTTGGATTAGTTTTACACGCTCATCCCCTGACTCTCTGAATGTGTGTGTACTCACAAGAAATTATTAAATTGAAAGATTTGAAAGATTGTGGTTACCGGGATAAGCCGGAGCATCTTCGATAACATGTGGTAAATCAAAGTTGATGCCCTTGATGGTGGGATACTTGGAGCGAATCATGTGAAGAGTGGCCCCGGTACCGCCGCCGACGTCGACCAACGAAGTGAGACCCTGAAAGCCTTGGTATATCTCAAGGATTTTCTTCATGGTGATGGTGGAGTGATTGGACATGCCTTGGTTGAAGACCTTGTTGAATCTGGGGTCTGTACCATGGTACTCAAATGCAGTCATTCCATAAGCCTTGTTGAAGGGGATTCCACCATCAAGAACTGCGTCTTTCAAATAGTACCTACATTTATTAATTTAATTACAAGCATGTGAAACATTAATCTCTATGGAAGTGGAACCCATCATCAAATCAAAACGATTCAATTTAGCTATTTATCATCGACATGGGATCGTTCGTATGAATAATTTATCTTTGCTACCTTAGGACCATTTTATTTTTTGTTTATTTTTTTGGTAGATGGGACCATTGTTGTTACGACCACTACCCACAAAAATGAAGGACTGCAATCTATTTTTATGCTATCCAAAAAATTAGATGAACGTGGATTATGAGAAACTGGGTGCGGGCTAAGTTTTTGTTTTTGCCTTTGTAAAATTTTTGTTTTTAATTTAGTAAAATAAGCTAAAATCCTTGCTGACCTAACCTGTGGCACTTGCTCCTTTAAAGCAAGTGCACCAATCACTGGCAAAAAATGCTAATGAATAGTGTATTTTTTTCATTTTACCTACTCATATTTTTTTTCTACACTCCACCAATACTTTTTATTTTCCTCTCTCTATTAAATATTAAAAAGTAATGTGTAGTAGGCCCCATAGAAGGAGTGTGTGTGTAAGGGAAGGGGAGAGAGAGAGAGAGAGAGAGAGAGAGAGGAGAGAAAATATAAAAAAAAACAAAGGCTTGTGAATAGTGCTTAGCCAAACTTACCTAGTCTCAACTACCAAAGGTAAAATGCCTTCGGCTTTACCTAATCTGGTACATGACACATTTTGTGATTTGGGGAGTTAAAATAACCAAACGAGTAGATAGAGAGCCTTGGTGCACATGCTCTTTGACAAGCTAATTTACCACTGTGGATTGCTATTACTGTTCTATTACCCAAAAGTGAAAGGCTGTGCTAATTTCTAGAGTATTGAAGACCAAAAAATCATACTCACGTCAGTTGTCACAACTCTATCACCTTGTTCGGTTTGGGTCTCAAGATCCATCCTCCACGGATTCGGAGTTGGTGTTACAAGCACTCCGCAGATAGTATGCTGAAGTGTTTTGCACAATCCTCGCCGTCCGTTCGGCGATCCAATGGTTTAAATTGAATCTGAGCCTTGCGACATCCAAACCGTTCATTGCAAGTTTCAATTTGGGCCATTGGATCGCCAAACGGACGGCGAGGATCGTGCACAACACGCATATTATGCACGGTGCACAGAACCAACATTGGACCCATCCTCCACTGTCTCCAATAAAATTTTCTTTGTATCTCTCTCTACTCATTACCCCAAAATCCTCACTCAAAACTCAAACCGAACAAATCCTACCACCATCACAAGTTTCCACCACAAAATATGCTAACTCTCCCGCAATTCACTCTAATTAGCGTTTTCAATAGGAGTACCATTTTTTGCATAATTGATTTTCAAAATTGAATTGAATGAGGGAAAAGAAAGGAAATTAACCCCTAATGTTTTTTTGGATTCTGGTTACGGTTCCACAAAAAAATTCTCCCTCAAAATTTATTCTGCGTTATTCGTCCAAGTTTTATCAGAGTCAGAGTCAGAGTCACAGAGAGAGAGAGAGAGAGAGAGAGAGAGAGAGAGAGAGAGATGTGAAAAATTACCAGCTTTCCATAAGGACCTTATCTTGGTTCATAAGCAAAAGAGGTGCCATGGAAACACCATCACTATTCTTAGTCAAATACTTACACACAGGCGCCAGAGCATACAACCTCTCCACTCCTCCGCCGGGTAAGCTTTTGAGGCTACAGTTAAGAACAGAGTAGCTAGTGAGGAGTCGGAGAATCCGGTCGAGCATCACCGCCGCTTCCGGGTTCTGTGTCGGGAGCTGGGCGGCGAGCTCTGTGGGAGAGACGAAGGCACCGGGACCGGCCTTAGCCATGGTCTCTAGGAGGTCGAGCTCTATGGCTGATTTGAGCACCATGGGTAGGACTGAGGCGCTGGCTAGTTGCATAGCGAATAAACATGCCTCTTCTTCCTCCTCTGATCCAACTGGAGTACTAGTACTACTTGTTTGGTTTTCGCTTTCTGAACCCCCCATTCTTAAAAGTACGGAGTAGTTAATTGGGTTTGATGGAGTTTTTCAATTGGGTTCGATCGATGGGAGTGTTTCTGGAGTTGAAAGAGAAGGAGAGATTCCGGGGATGAGTTTGAGGAGCAGATTAGGGGTAGTGTGTATTACTCCCTATGTTGTATACTGTAATACTATATGGTGTCTTTTCCTCACCTACCTTGATAGTGCGCCCACCACCTGACTCGACCCTAACAACCGGAGTAAAACTGCTTGGTTTGGGTAAATTGAAAATTTTGGTTTTTTGGTTTTGTTCTTATTCAATTTTTTTTTTTTTTGTATTTGTTGGTTTTCGGTCAATTTTTTGTGGTTTATTGGCTTGTCTCGACGAAAGGAATCTAAAAAGTATAAAATTATTAGCCAAACTTAAAGTTTTGTGAATAAAGACTAAGGTGACATCAAAAAAATCGGTTTTTTGGATTATTTTTCATCTTTATTCACAAAACTTTAAGTTTGGCTAATAATTTTATACTTTTTAAATTTCTCTCGTCGAGACAAGCCAAGAAACCACAAAAAATCAACCGAAAACTAACGAATACAAAAAAAATTTTTGAATAAGGACAAAATTAAAAAAACCAAAAAAATCAACTTTTTCAATTTACCCAAACCACCTCTATATTTACCAAAGGTTCAAGGTTTTGGTAGCCCATTCATGCGCGTATTGGTTTTTATTTTATTTATATTTTAGTAATTCAAGAGTGTTCCGATCCTTTCGATCTAGCTTGCATGTGTTTTGACTAACTCTTATACTGCTCCCATAGTCCTTTTCATGCTTACACATGGAGTGGGGTGGCTACAGGCAAGAAAATCAAACCTTTGTCTTTAAGAGGGTGGAACCCTTAAATTCTAGGCCAAAACAATTAGGTCAATTTCTTGGGATTGATTTATCGATAGCATGTTCCTTCCAAATGAATACATGAATTAGTTCAAAGTTGATTTAGTGTCCGTTCGATTTACGGTTCATGCAGTGTCGAATATTTTGGGTGCAAATACGGTATGGGTGACTTGGTGTCCCTTCGACACATCCGAGCCATCCAAAAATGTATTGGACAGCTCGGATTAAAACATATTTTTTTTTCTATTTTATTTTTTTAAAATCCGAATGACATTTTTAATCTGGACCGTTGGTTGTATTATTGGATGACTCGGATGTGCCGAGAGAGTAGCACGTGGTACCCTCCCCTGCCCAAAATTTTTTCCGCAGTTGATATTTGGCTGTTATGGATTACTTAGCCTCCATAGATTTACAAAATCGGCAGTTGACTTTCAGTATATGTTGTCTTATATCTATTACACAACTAGCGTAATTTGTAATCCGTCTCTGTACTCTTTTTTTTTTTTTTTTAACTAGGTCATTTAATATTAAATTCTAATAGATCATGTTGAAACAATTTCTAGAGACCACACATTTATGCAATATCGTGCACAACTAACATATGTATATATAGGAGTCAGCAAAAAAATATATAACTTAAAAAAAGTTGAGATATGCCTGGGGGATGAAATAATTTTCACTTGCAATAAACATGCATAAAGGTACGACCACTAATTAAGATCAACCACTTAATTGACTCTCTCTCTCTCTCTCTCTCTCTCTCTCTCTATATATATATATATATATATATATATATATATATTGGACATAGTATTATACTCCTACTAATTATGTGTTTCATGGTCCGGAGTCCAAAACACTTTTTGGTTTACGGGACCATCACATATGCCATATAGTGCTTGGATGGTCCTCATCTAGCTTGCATTTCTTTATTTGAAGTCACTCAAGCAATTATATCCCCCTACCTACTGCCTACCTAAAAACAAGGACTATATTGTCTTTACAAGTAAATATTAACCGTGAATCTGAGCTATTCATTCCACTTTCTTGATTACTTTCGAGAATAGTCTCTATGTATTCTACTATCATAGCCTATTGGTTTTCTTAAAAAAATTAACATGTGTTACAAAAAAAAAATCTCTAAAAGACTTTTCTGTCTAAAATACCCATAATTTCAAAAGTTCACGATACGATCGCGTAGTACTGGAATGGTTTTTTTTATATTAGATGAAAATAAATTTTCTTCTCAGTTTTCCTTCACAAGATGCTGATTGATTGGTAGATAGTCAAAGTTGGAAAAATGCATGGTTGAATAAGCCCATTTTTCAATAGCTGGAAATTAGTCCTATTATCGGATAATTGAATTAATTAATTGCGTATGATCAACAGTGGATATCGAAAGGGATAACATCTCACCTACTCTATTTGGTAGATGGACTGAGAGAACCGGCAGCAATTGGTGACCAATTCAACTCCAACCTTTTGTTCATTGCATTCATACAATAAAAAAATCCAGCTACATCTTCTGGAAGTTTTGCATTATATTATACTGGCGATGATGAATTAAAATTCCTATATGTTACCTAATGCCCACACTAATAATAAGGCATACAGAAAAGTAAGAGTCAAGAGGTCATCTTTCTCACCAACCTCATAATAAACTAGTGCTACAATAATATTTTTTAAAATTTTCTTATATCTCAAGATATATCTGGACCATAATTGTTACAGTAGAAAACTTACGAGACAGGATACAGATCGTACGATTAGTATCGTTTCCCTTCGAAAAACGATATGTATATAATATATCCCACTCCACATGTTTTTTGTATGGAAATCCCACAGTATAATCAAGTATTTTACGATAGGTAGGCATGTCCCGATTTGATACTTGGACCTTTTTAATTCTGTAATAACTGATACGATTGATAAAATGAAAAAACTATATGCGAAATGCATCCATATTTGAAAACACTGAAGTTTAGAATAACTTATGTGTATACCTGGTCGATTAATAATACTAGTACTCACGCGAGGATATTGCAAACTGTGGCCGCCAATTCTCTCATTGGCTTGGCAAGTCGTTTTTGTGGAAGCATGCTGCCCAATTTTTCCACTAAAAAATGATTGTCAACAAAAGCAAAATAATATCAATATTTAACTTTTTTTTCCTGAGCCTTTGGCGTTTTTAGTTTTGGGTCCTTTTAATCTTTGTCTTTCGTTTTCAAAAATTAATAAATTCTTTTAATAACAAAAAAAAAAAATGGCAAATGAGAATGTCCGGGTCTAGGAGAGAGATTATTCACTGCCCTAAACGCGTAGTTCTATTACATCTAGTAGTTATCTTGAGCTCCATAACAATTGTTGCGGTATCTAAAAAAAACAAACGTTGCGGTATCTAAAAACATCGAAGGATTTCAAATAACCACGGGGTACAGCCCAAGTTTTCAATTTTTTTTTTCCTTCTGAAAATACAAGTATTTGATGGTTAAAGAAAAGAAAAAAACCTCAAAATTGTTAAAGAATGGGCGCCATATTTGAGCTACTAAGATTGGGCCTCCGAAGTGGTAGAAGTAGCAGAAGTTGGACTTTCCAAAGAGATAGTCCTGGACTGGGCCTAATAACGAGCCTTTAACTGCATGTTTGTTGTTATAACGGGATGCGTAGGTCTGTGGGGGGATATCTGGGTTTTGGAATTTGGAGCGTCTTTCCGCTCTTTATGGTAATGTGATGTGACTGTGGAATGGCGATTTTCGAAATTCGAATCGGCTCTTCCTCCTCTGTGTCTGTGTTCAACGGCTAGCTATTACTACCACAGTACTTATTACAATCGTCCAGAGTCTCTTTGATTCTTTCTTTCTTTTACTGGAGTATTAGAGTTCCTTTAGTAGAATTTGTTCAGAGAGAGAGAGAGAGAATCAGATGGGGGGCAGGAAAGAGTTAAAGGGAGCGATAGAGATAGATTTATGTTCGCCGGAGAAAAAGGGTGAGGAGGATGTAGGGGGTACCCCAGTTAGAGGAGTATTTTGTATGAAAAGGAAGAAGGGGGGGAACATGAGAGAGATTGAAAATAGGGAAGATTGCTTCATCCTCGATTTCGACCCCAATGACGACGACTCCCTCCACCTCTCCCCCCTCAATATGTCTAATAACCCTAATTCCCCTGACCTCTCTGTCCTCGCCGAAAAAGGCCAGGTAATCCTCCCCTCCCTCTGTATAATTGAACATGTTTTGTAACTGCAATGGGTTCTAATGTCTGTTTGCATCGTCTTTCCGTCCGACTTTCATTGAACAAGAATACCGCACATGGCACACCCATCCTTTGAACTTCTCAAATATGGGTGTTTGCATATCTACAATTGATCAAAACTGAGATTTATTCTTAATTAAAAAAACCAAGATTAATTTATAATTAATCACCATTCAAGAGGCAAGATGTAAAGCAGTATCCAAAATTGGAAACTTTAATTTCGAAAGTCAAGAATTTGTAAAAGGGAAATCAGGCCATGACATGGAAATGGGTTCCATTGTTTAAAAGAAAACAGAAGGTAAACTATGATAGTGTTCTCTCTTTATATGGTATGGTGAGATTTCTTGGAGGGTCTAGCCTTCAGTGAATTGGCAATAGTAGGCTTGGGTGGTTTAGGTGAGGGATGCCGAATAAAGTAACAAGTACTTCTAGATTAATGATGACGACAACGAATGGAGGGTCCTTCGTTGTGGTAACTGACATTTATGGCCTGTACTCGCCGCTCCAACAAACCCAAATGTTTCATATCAATCTTTCTTTCTTTCTTTCTTTTTTTGTCCTTAATAATCAGGTCCAAAAATTCCTCATTTGTTGAGTTCTGGGTCATATTAGTCATTTTCAAGTATACAAGAGAGTGTAGAGATGGAGGGATAGAGAGATGGGGAGTCACCTTTGGTGCGGTGGGGATGCACTGTGAGGGAAAAGAAAAATAATAATGAGCGGGTATCCCAAGAGATTTGGGGCTCAGGACACCAGGTGAGTGGGGAAGTGTGTATAACTTTAGGACTCAGGTATCAGTGTCAAGTTGGGTTTTTTTCTGTCTGAAATATTGTAATCTCTCTAGTATTCGTATAATGGAGCCTCTCCCGTGGACTAGGTGGTCTTATGTCGAACCACATAAATATCTCGTGTCACTCTTGTTTTTCCTTTGTGATAATACTTGTTTAGTATTAGATCTCAGTATGTGTGTGTTGGGGGTATCACCATACTTCTGCTAAAATCCCAACATCATTTTCCAAATGGGCATCTCTTGGAGTAGTACTGGTACTTCTTTTCAGTCTTTCATCATGTATCTGGCAAGTATGTTATCTGCATATAAATATATAATGATGGTGATGGATAGGTGGCATGTAGAGATTACCCACATCCACGACATCTCTGCGTGAAGAATTGCTTTGAGAAGACCCCTCATGAAAACCACTGTAAACTGGTAATCTGAATCTGACTTCTAACAGAATAAGCATTTGGATGTTGAATTATGTATTTAAAGACTAAGGTTTGTGTCATATTGTTGGTTGGATGCAGTGCTTCTGTTTTGTTTGTGATACGGCTGCCCCTTGCAAAAACTGGTCCGGAGGTAATGGTCATTGCCATGCCATTAACAACGAAGCATGGAAGTCTCAGAGGAAGAAGACAAGAAGGAGGAAAGAATGAATTGGGCCTAGTTTTTTGGCCACTTTTTGCTTAGAAGTGTCTGATTTAGAGTTGCTCAAAATGATTCTCTCTCTCTCTCTCTCTCTCTCTCTCTCTCTCTCTCTCTCTCTGTGCTGAAGTTGAAATTTGGCCAACACTTATTCTGCCAACTGGAATGCACCAGTTCCAGATTTTGGATCACATACTAACTCCTAACTCTTTGGAATTGAGTCATTTGTTCTTTAGCCGATCTAGAGTTAATTTGTTCACATTCTAGTGAATGATGTATGCAAAAGACAATGAAGGCAGAACCTTTAAACGCATTTGAGTTGGATCATTCAATTTTTGCATACTACAAATATGAAGAAGTTCACTTGTTTTCCATTAGCAGTAAATCACAAGATCTGATTGCTTATGTTTGAAACTTCGTTGCGAAACCAACAACCACTACTAAGTTAACTTCAATCGGTACACGGGGTTGATATTATTGGTGTCGATGAAGAGTTAAATTGAAATGATATGAGAAGAAAAGGGCTTTTTGATGCTTATCCTATCATTCAGTGGCAAGCTAATCAAAATGTTGTGACCGACTTCAAAGGAAATGCTTGGCAGACTATCGCATTCATCGGCTAACATTCCCAGTTTAAAGCACAATTTCGTACATACCCGGTCAAGAAAAAGTGAAAATGAATCTGAGGGTGCATTTCAGGGCATGGTTTTAAATGGAAACGGGGATCAAATTTTGTTTAATTACAGTGAGGCAACTTACAAGAAATAAACGGATTAGGGATCCATCCGTCCCCATTTCAGGCGAGTATGATTCATTCTCAATCAGGCCAATTATCCGCAGCTTAATTGGCCGTCTTTAGACCTCCCTCTTCCTTTCTCAAAAAAGACCTCCCTCTTCCATTCATATACCTGGCCCTACACAGTGTAGCCCACTACATGAACTGCTCGGATTTAATCAAAACAATAGACGGTCAGATTAAATTCATTACTCAAATTAAATCCGAGCCGTGCATTGTTAAAATGAACGGTCGAATGACGCACTACACCACCCCCAATCCCCCTACTATGTGAGGGAGAACAACAAAGTATTGGTGATAAAATTAACAACTAAGATAAAAATAAAAATAAAAAACCATCTACATTGCGGACACCATGGGGATTTGGCTCACTCCCATGGTATCTGTCAGCATTTTAACGCATAAGGAATTTCGAATTTTATGCATGATCATTCATAAGCAACATAGATAACATCGGATACGGGTTTTAAGTAATTCAAACAAAGACCAAAAGCTTTTTACATATGCTTGGAGAAGTCTCTCTCTTAAACAGAAGAGTTTAATTTACAGGCCTGGATTCAGACCCCGAATTTTGAAGTTCATCAATTCTGACCTGAAAATTCATCCTTGAGCACATGCTCCCAATCTGATGAAGAGCTATCATACCAACCAGAAAAGATCAGACTTCCCGTCCTCTTTTTCCTACCAGATCCCATCACCTGATCAGCTGAATTATGCATATGACAACTACTTATATATGGCCCAAACTCGTCTACTTTACTGTTGGCACCTGAATTCTGCCAATGAAATTCGTCACATAAGTTGAGACTTTCAGCCTCAGACTGATCTCCAACAAATGGAAAATGGTTGCTTTTGTCTGCAAAACCCACATCAACCACCTCTGTCAGTCCTTGCCGATCGGCATCTTCAGAATTTGAGCTCTGACCCCTGCGTTTAAGGATATCCATTCTGGCCATGATAGAAGCCTCGACGTCATCAACACTCTTCGTTGTCAGTCCTTGCCCTTTTGCATCTTCAGAATTTGAGCTCTGACCCCTGCGATTAAGGATATCCAATCGGGCCATGATAGAAGCCTCGACGTCATCAACACTCTTCGTTGTCAGTCCTTGCCCTTTTACATCATCAACACTCTTCGTCGTAGTAGAAATAGAGGAATCCCGAATGGAGATATCTGAAATTGAGTTATCTTTAGCCTCTGGTGTCACTTTCTGGGTTATGTTCCCATCAGGAGAGACCTTGGAGCTGAGTACCTTCTCAGCAGCCTCAAGAGTTTCTACATCTGTAAGTAGAGGGAAATTAAGCAAGCCACTATTCAAGGAAACGTAAGGCCTGTCAACACAGGATTCTATATTTTTAGATATTTCTCACCTTGATCGCTAAATGAATGTTCATTCAGACGAGTCACAACTGACAACACTCATTTTTCAAAGACAAAAGTAGAATATGCAGAACAGATAAAAGCAGGTTTGGAGTGGCATTCCAACCTTTAACGTTGTCAGACTTGCGTTGTTCCATCTCAATTTTCATACGGTTGAAGCGAGCTCTATAATTAAGGGAACATAAGGCAGCTTCAGCCTCAAGCCATAAATTCTTAAACAAGAGAGTTTCTGACGGGATTTCTTCCTCCCCAATAAAATCCTCCTTAAGGACCTCCTTTATAGCCTGTAAGCCATATATGCAAACCAGAAACCAATGATTTCTCTTGTCAAAATATCTATACAAAAAACAACTCCATTTCAATTCCAGCTAAGCATGTTTTCTTTTTTTTTTTGGCCTACAAGCATAAGTATTTCTTTATAACAAATTATACATACCTTCACCATTTTATCATCTTTCACAATGTCTGCATCAACTTTCTTGCTAGAAGAATTATTATTGCTCTTCCCCTCATATATATGGTGGTCATCCAACTGACTATCAAGACTAGCATCGGGTTTCTTTGTCACAGGAGACCGGGCTACATTGACACCCTAGAGAAGACATATTTCAGCTCAACTCCAAAAACCTTCTCAGAGTATTCAAAGCTGTAAACCGATTCCCAAATTGTCTATGGCCATCCAGGCCTGTAAATCTCAATTTAGAGTACATATATATATAATTTATAAATAAAATAAATAAAAATAAAAAACTTTTGGCTGCATGCGTGTGTGGGTCAATGGATGGAGCTTCATGAGACGCTAATAAGACTGCACCCATGCCTTGAAGGGAAAAAGAGGCCATCCTCCTTGTAATCACATGAATAGAAAACGAAACGACTGTGAATGACAACTCAAGGAGTTTGCCAGTGCTAGGGTAACTTTAGCTTCGAAAAACTTTTTACGAAACCAAAAGACGTACCTTATGAAGATTAGGTTCACAAAAAGTGCCTTGTCGGGGAAACCTTGATTCTCGGGTTGGTGTCATACGCGGAATCTTCTTTGATATACATGCATCAAGATTGTTGATTGCCTGCTTAATGGCATCATGATCTTTTTCCGATACTGTAGATACATTGTCTGACCAGTAGAATAGAAGCAATTCCGAAAGGTTATGAACAGTGTTAACCATCATTCGGACATTCATTTTTGGAACTGACTCCATTGAATCCACTTTGGCCAGCTTATTTTCACTTTCTGGCAAACATGAAGTGCTTTCCCTAAAATGAAGAGGCACATAACCATCCTCTAAGCCATCATTAGTATCCAACCCACCGTACAATTTGAAATCTGTTTCAGATGTAACCTCATGCTTTTCAAGACCCAGTTCTTTGGTGTGACCGGGTTTTGAATCTGGAAAACTTATTGAGTCGTTAGGGAAGCCATATTCTTTTCTGGGCTTACTGATGTTATTAGAAAACTGGATCCCCTTGTTGCTACTTAATGTTGGAGTATCAAATCCTGCTTTCGCCTCATCACCTGTATGCTCTCTGACTGGGTAGTTAATGTTTGAAAGTTTTTCAGGACAAAGCAATGAACCGAGTTCCACATACCCATTCTCCTCGTACGATTTCACAGTATCATAAGTTGAAGGAGGGAAACTCTGACTCTGTTGAGGATTTAAACTAGTACAAGTTTCAGATACTTCAGGCAGAGAGAAACAAGAAGACGGAGCACCTTTCCAGCAAGGTGAATCCTCAGAAGGATTAAAATGATCTAAACTCTCTGGAGAATCATCAACTGAAGTCGAGGCCTTTTTAGAATTATCATTTACCAAAGTGAAGGCATCTGGGACATTTGTATCAGCGAGTTGGAATTCCATTCCACCTTTAGATACATTATCCAAGACATCATTAGCGATAGGCTTGTATTCCATCTCTTCTTTTCCAGTAGAGGATGATGCAACAAGGAAGTGATCGGCTCTTTTCCCGTGTAAGAGAGGCTCCTTTTGATGGAAGGAATCATCGAAACCAAAACCCTTACTGTTAGAGGCTGAGACGTTGCCGATATTTTTTTCACCTTGAGTGGAAACGGCATTCACCACTGTAGTGGTGCCAATGGATGGTGGTGGTCTGATGACCAGAGGAGGGGCAGACTTTTTCACTGATAAGAAATCATTCTTGCAAGATTCAAGAGGTTGGAAACACTTATCATATGATGCATTATAAGAAATTTGATGATTCCAGAAACTTGCAGCTGGTTTGGGAAAGAGCCCTTGTCCACGAGACTCTGGAAGAATTGAGCTTCCTGAGATTGACGTTCTTGAGGAGTCGCCAGAAATGAACCTGGGATTTTGCACTTCATCATGCAATTTTCCTTTACTTGGAAAGACAATTTGTCTTTCTGATCCAAATGCATCAACATACTTTCCACTGGAAACTGCAGAAGCATCTTCTGCACCAAAAGGTTAGTAGTCAAGCCTAGGGACATCGTCAACTTGTTTAAATCTAACTAGGTCATGACTAAGATTTCTTATGCACTTTAAAAGGCAAAGTAGTTCAAGCAGGAGAGCTGGAGTACCAGGTTGAAGGCACTGATAACATGAGAAGACTAAACAAGACCACAAAATGTTTATTGGAAAACACAAAAGTAATTGCCCAATTCTAATGGTTGACCCAACTCAACTCAACAAACCCCTATAGCAAGCTACTTGGATCTGGTTAACAGAATCTGTTTCCTAGCAAGAGAGATCACTCAACAAATCAAGGAAGAAAAGTGTCGGTATCGGTTTTAACAAATTCTCCATGACTCCCACAAATTAAACCACAGATGAAACACAGAAATTCAGAAAGTGAATCCAACATAAGTTTCCTAAAAACACGCTTATAGTGGGGACGTTTTTCAAATTTATTTGGCCCCATGTTAGAATAAAATACTACAGGTACTTGAAGCAGACAAGCATGAATACCACATGTTATGTCTTAACCAGGCAATTTCACCAATCAAGTGAACATAAAACAACCAGAGCAAGTAAAAGATTATGATTCTAGAGGCCAACAAAGAAGAATAAACATATTGTCGCAAGGAAGAATTAAGAACAAACATATGTAAATGAATAGTAGTTTCACAAAGTAATGCACGACCAATACTTCTTATGCTCACCAAAAATAGTAGTTTCTCACAAGTAATGCACAACCCGTAATCTCTGTGCTCACCAAACTGGTTTTATAGTGCCTCTATCGGACCTCTCTCTATTCACATGTACTCGATATCTCTCTATCTATCCATATACATTTTCCAAAAAAAAAGAAGGAAAGCCATCATCGAATTCCACATGAACAAGGACATATTTGGCACATAAGTGGCAATACCTTGTTTCATATAGTTCTTGTAAACATAGGAACCCGCTATATTTTTATCCTCAGAGCAGAAACTCCCATCAAGTCCAACCCGTTTACCCTGCTCAAGGTCAGACAATCTGTTCCAAGAGCTATCCCACTGTGGCATGTACTCCAGATCCGAGTAATCAACTTGCATAGGTCCATCCAATGGAGCACGCGAAGTGGACAATAAATCATAGCTAGGATCATTAATGGCCACCAAAGGGACATCATCCTTGATCACCGGCAAGACAAATGAAGGATAATATGTTTTATCTCCGCCATGTTTACTAGGAGTTTCACTTGAATACTGAAGAAAAGAGAACGAATCAGATGCAGCATCAAAATTAGGGTTTGATGCTGCACTATAATTAGGGTTTGGCACGTCGCTTGAAGGTTGACATGTGGTCCGAATTGAATCAACTTCTGAACTATGATTGGGATAGAAATCAGGTCTAGAAGCTGAAGGGTGATGCGAATATTGCCAACTAGGGAAAGAAGAGTGAAAAGGCAAAGCATAAGGGGGTTCAGAGAAATTCACAGGTGGGTTTATATTGGGTTTGGAATTGGACCGATCCACTGAAAAAGGAGGCGCCAAAGCCGATAAATTGGAAGACGGCGACGACGAACCACCATTACCGGAAGTCCCAAAACCCATCATTTCTTTTGGTTGAATATGATCGAGTCAACTGGTCCAATAAACCAACAAAATTCGCAAGAACAAGAGTGTTAAGGAGTGATAAGCTAGGAATATTAATCAAACAGGCAAAATTAAACAGCTTCAAAAGCAAAAGGCAATTTTAACAGAAACAACGTGAAATACGAATTCTAGACCAAATTAAGGTCAACAGAAGAAGAAAAAAACCCCAGAAATTGGGAGAAAATGAGGAGATTTTGATTAAGTAAGACGGCAAACAAACCAGCGAAGTAACGCGAGAGACACCAGTAGCGGATGGAGCCGTCCTTCTCTCTCCTTCTTCCAACTACCGACCAAATGTTCTTCACCGGAATTGTCAATCCTTGTCCACTTGGATTTATGTGTTTGGTGTTCGGAAATTGCATAGACCGCCATGTGATTTTGAACAATATGATTTTGTAGCCCAATAGTTTAAACTTATTACTAAATTTAGGCTGTGTTTAGATGTTGTGGAAGAGAAGAGAAAGAGAAGAGAATAAAAATGGAGAAATGGGAAAGAAATGAGAAAGAAACTTGTTATTTTCTTTTGTTTGGTTTGTGAAAGATTAGAGGAAAATTTGCGTTCATGGGAGAGAGAATGAGAGAAAAAAAGAAGTTAATTTTCTCTTCTTTTTTTTTCCTTTCTCTTCCTTTTCCTTTCTCTTTCTATTTGGGAACCAAACAAAAAAAATTTGAGCAAAGAAATCGAACAAATGAGAGGAATTTTTTTTAATTTTCTCTTCTTTTCCACTTCTTTCCTCAACTTCCAAACATAACTGTGAACTCGGAGTTAGTGTGTTCCAACTCCTAGATAATGATGTCATACCTTACCCCATTACAATACGTAAGGACTTGCGAGGATTTGCACGAATTCAGACGGCGAGAATAATGAGTCCAAAGTAAATTTGTCGATAGAGAATTCCTTGTCACCGTAAAGACCCACGTTAGAATGCCTTCTTGTTTTTTTAACGAAAACACTTCCCATTCTAATGAATCACACTTTTTAAAGACTCATTCTGCTAAGTTTTTTTTTTTAGGCTTATTGTACTTTGTGAGACAAGTCATTCTTTCATGATACATCAACTAAATAAGCACTAAAAACAAGGAAAAAAGCCCCTTAACTGACTCCTACTTTCTAGTGGCTTGTAAATTTAGAAAATGTGTTCTAAAAACATTAGTGAGAAACAAGATTTGTGCATGTTATTTGCACATCATTTTTTCTCTTATATGATTTTTTCGACGGAAGCTCGGCAAAGGTTAACATTGCAGGAACCTGCGCATGCAACCTAGTTGCTGAGGGATTGAACTCTGGGATGCTCCTTAAACTCTGAAACTTTTGATTTTAATTCTTTTCTTGTGTCTCATAAGCAAAATTGAAACGTGCCAAATGTGGATAATTGCCCGCATTTAGGTCCCGATTGGATAGTGCTAAAATTTCAGGGGAATATGTTATAGAGGGGGATAAAGTTATTCAAGTTTTAGAGATTGTTATTGATTTGTGTGCACGATTAACCACAACCTAGTACCTCTTTCTAAACACAACAAACCTTTTTCCAAATTGTTGGGTAGACTACCTGAACTCTTTCCTCTGGTTGATTCTTTTCGAAGTCGTCGCATAAGGCTGTGTTTAGAACCTAAATTTCGGCAAGGATAAGGAAAGGATGAAAAATGAGGAAAGATGGGGAGGATCCCAATCCACGTTCTTATTTTGTTGAAAAAGGTACCAAGAGAAGAATAAATAAGGATTCTTCATCACTTTTCCTTCTCATTTCTTTTCACCCATAGTTTCCCTTCCACCCGAACATGTGAAAGAAATCTAAATCCTTTTCCCTTTCCCCATCCTTCGCGAAATCCTTGGGAAATATAAGATAACTCTGTCATTTCTTCTGCGATAACACTCGTCCTTGAGTATGCATTATATCCTACTGTGAGTAATTGTTGCAGCTAATATTTTGTTACGAGCTAAAAATTTCTACAAGGTGGACCCATAAATAGAAGTGAAAGTTACGATAATAAACTATATCATTGTTTGAAGACTGAAGAGTACCTGTTTTTAACACAAGAAAAATATAAAAGATGGCCTGAGAAGTTTAATCAACACCCCCATTCACCAGACTCCAGCATAACCAAAAGAAAAATAACCAGCAGAAGTCCTATATACAATTGAATATGGGGCCTAGAGAGAAATTTGGACTTATCTGAAAATGAATCCAAGGTCGAGTAAAACAAGTAAAGGGAAATGAGTAAAGATGGAGATTGAAGGCTGAGTGTGTATCGAAGCATTTCTCCTATGTCAGTGATGACGTTGTCGCTCCCACGGCTGAAATTAGCCGAAACTCTCTTTCCAACAATTTTGTAGTTAACAGACTGATGAATAAGTAGTTCATTTTAAACGGATTGAAGTGGACCGTGAACTCAAATGTGCGTAGAGGGAACCTAAAATAGTATATTGGTGAATTATTGTGCCGCAGCGTTCACATGTATATATTTTCCACCACGTCACCAATCCGTACCCCAAAATCAAGGCTACGTAGAGTGGTACCGTAACTGCTGCCACCACCTTGTCAGAAAGTACGCAAAAAGATGCATGTTGAGCAAAATGATGCTAATTTTCATGTAATTCTTTTTCCACCATATTTCGCATGCATGGAGGATGTATAAGATTTATATGCTGTATCACCATGGATTCTCAAAAGTGAACCAATTCTAATGGAAGAGTATGTGACGTAAATAACAGGGATAACCATCATGGTGTCACCATAAAATTACAAACCGCAAATGAGATTAACTGGGACAACCATGTCTCCTACTATCCCAACCACATGATCCCTACTGCAATTTGAGATCTCTCATGCACAGTTTTGACTTTCTAGCGACTCGCTAATCGCTATCCACCTTAGGAGGAATAGGTAAACCAACGGATCATGATACGAAGAATGGGTCAATATTTGGCAGTCCTTTCATAGGCGTGTACATAAGCTCTGTCTTGGTCTACAGCACCAGAAAACACATCGGTTTTCATTAGGCTGCTAGAAAGAACTACAAACTTCCGCTATGTCACTTACGTAATGTATCACCCGGTTATTAACTCCAAAGCGTAGAAGATATTGACAATCGAGATAAGAGGCACAAAAGATTGCCTCTTATCCTTTCCTACCTCTCCCGAGCCTCATCTGAATTCACATCTTCTGCTCAACACCCCTCAAGAAAACGATTGCAAAATTTCACAGAAAGACATGTTTTTCAACACCTACAACTGCCAAAGATTTAGGTTAGAATTAATCTTCGAGAGAAGCATTCCAAAAACATTTTTGAAGGCATAGAGCAACTAGAGATGCATACAAGGAAAACGAATCATGAACTCAAACTTCACTTCATTTAAATCACTGACCCTCTGCTTAAAGTACCCTTCAAGTTCATAGCCGCAGCTGCCACCTCCTCAGGAGTTACTTCGCCATCATAATCTCTATACATATATTACAAGTTGTAACATGTTTTTGGAAGGATAACATTAAGGAGGAACCAATACCAAACCTACACTTTTTTCTTACTAGCAACACACAAAATGTCAAGACAAATGGCAGATGAGGAAAGTCTGTAACGATTAGTTTAGCCACATCCAGATAAATCATTCAAGGTTCATATACCCACAGAGGTACGTGTATATATCACGTTATGCGTCCCCAAGAAAGCAAGAATTATGAGTTGATGACTACACCTGGTCAAGACAATTTATGTAATATCCAAAGGACCTCCCTCTTAAGTCTTACCAATATGTATTACCATTTAACACTACTGTGAAAACTTCAATCAAACCTACAGAAATGAAACAAAAGAAAAAGGGAAATATGAAACAGAATTCGTAAACAATTTAAACCTGTCAAGTAGCCGCCCTCGATCCCCAATTTTAGCATCCACATCTTCTTTTTCAAGGTTTTGAAGCATAGCATCAACCTGAAGTATAACAAATGACAAAAAAAAGTTACCAGATACTTCAGTTTGTATTGCATTTCATCAGCTGAACTAAGAAATATAAAGAATTTCTACAATAAAATACAGAAGCTCACCCTATCCTATTAGTTCTGAGGGAACCTCATCACGTGCAGCTACATCAGAATCCTGGTCAGTTTCCTCACGTACAGCTCTATATACCTTCCTGGCCTCTTCTTCGTACTTGCCTTCTTTCTTTACCATGGCATTGTAGAGTTCTGTCTGAAAAGATTGCAGCCATCTATATAAGTATGTTGTAAAAGTGACTGCCTTACGTTTTTGCAAAAAAAGAGAGAAGAACGTAATAACCAATGATTTTGCTATGTTGCATCTTCACATTTATACTCCTTTTACTAGGATACAAGAAACATAGCAGAAATATACAGGTGGAAAGACAAACTAGAAATGATAGCCATTGAGGCTGTCAGGAGTCTAATACCCCATAGCAGATCATTGACTTTGTGGAACTCAAAAATCAAATGGCTTCCGAATCATGCTTACATTTGGTTCTCTCTCTCCCACTCAACAAATCTCCCCTTTCAACTCTGTTTCCTCAGAACAGTTTGGTTAAAACTTATATCACAATACAAACACATGGCTTTCTTTCTCAAATCTCAAGCACTTAAAAGAACAATTCTTAGTTGTTGGGACAATGTAGACACAGACCAGCTTTGCAACCTTTAAAGGAGAAGAATTACAAACCAGCTTTGCAAATGTAAAGTCTAGTTACTTGTCAACAAACAACAACCAACACATGAAAAGACAGGCCTAGTTAGTACATGAGAGAAAACTAGACATTGTACACATAAGAAAGGTCTTACCTCATTTATAAGTTTGATGTACAAAAGCATGCCAAAGAGAGATAATGCATTAATTTGACGCAAGACACAAAGGCCACGTCTCATAGGTCAAAGCTCAAACTACTAGGCAGGGGACATACTACCTAATAGAATTGGTGATCCAGCTAGATTTATAGTAAGGGGATTACCCATCCTAGATCCCCAAAAAGTATTTCATAACCCATGTTCCATGCCACCATGGGATTGGTTGCTGTTGGATCCATTATGCAATAGATAAGCAACCGCTTCACCAATGATTCAATTTAAACATCAAACATGCAATCCTACGGGGTTCGTGTTTTTATCTCACATCTAATTCAGCCAAACAAGCCCAGATAAATGCATATCTTCATGAAGAACATTAGAGAAACTCAATTTTCTGCAGATATTAGAAACACTTTATTTTCAAGTGTTACCTTGTGCATGCATTTTTCCTTATCCTTTTCCCCCTTGTGGTGGGGTAGGATGGTTTTTATCCTAGAGAATGTGTCACGCTTTGTACTGACTGACTGCATGGGTTACCAATAAAGTTTCATGATGATTTAGTGACAAAAAGAGCGCAACAAAGTCCAATAGTTGCATCCTTACAGATGCAGAAGCTAAAACAGCCAAAGCACGACTGAGTTCACAAAGAAGCAAGTGACTGTTTCCCGTTCCTTAGCTGAAGCAGAATACAAGTCCATGGATGCGACTTCTTATGAGATAACCTGGTTGAAACTTGTGCTAGAATATTTGAATGTGAAACACCCACAACCAGTCAAGCTATACTGTGACAACAAAGCAACCCTCTATATTGCTTCAAATCCTGTTTTCCATGAATGGACCAAGCATATAGAGATCGATTGTCACTTAGTTCGTGAGAATCTCCAAGCTAGTATTATTAAGACAGCTCATGTGTCTACACTTCAGCAGCCATCGGATCTTTTCACCAAGGCTGTTGGTACATCACAATTTCATCATTTACTTGGCAAGTTGGGTGTCATGAATATACACTCCAACTTGAGGGGGAATGTTAAAAATGGTGAAGTCAACTCCAATTGATTTGTGTCACATGTAAAATTATTTGTTTCCATATGTATAGCCCAATCATATCTTGTAATTGAATGATATGATAGGCTTAATTATAGTGATATGATATGCATAGGTCTAGGGATTTGGCCAGTTATCCTTGTATACATTCACCCTCCCACACAGTGGATTGTATTGTAGAAGTCTTTTATGCCTTTATTGATTCAAATTTTTTCAGAAAAAATATACATATAATTCCATGGGCTGAAGACAACAAATAAAGTTTTACTTATGGATCTATGTATGTTTTATATCTATAGAATAGGAAAATAGTCTCAATTTCAAAATAATAGTGAAATTTAATAAGTTTTTGAAACGATAGTACATTAAGATATCAAATTGGAATAAGAAGTTGTATTGTTTTATTCATCTAAAAAGTAAACGAGCCTTATTGAGCCGAACCGAGCCGAGCCGAGCCTTGCTGTGCTCAGGCTTGTTTGTTAAGATTTTAACGAACTTGAGCTCTAGCTAAGCCTCGATAAAAACTTAACGAACCTAGTTCAAACGAGCTCTTTTTGAGCCAAGCTCACGAACAACTTGGTTTATTTGCAGCTCTACTGGCACGGTTTCCTTTCTTGTCGTTAATAGTATTGATACCTAATTTTTTCCGTTCTTATGTCTTCTAGCAATTCAACCCGACCACCGCTGTCGGTTCCATTAGTACCCTTAGATCCCTCTATCTTTTCAGTAGAGGGATTGGATGCTGAAGTCATCCTTAAACTCTAAAACTTTTGATTTTAATTCTTTTATTGTGTCTCATAAGCAAAAACGAAACGTGCCAAATGCAGATAATTGCACACATTCAGAGTTAACTATACATGGGTTGGCCAAAAGTGTGTTGGTGCATAATATGAGCCGTCTATCGTATAATTAAAGGTTTATATTATTCTTCATTGTATAAGACAAGTATCTTACATATAAGATACTTTTGAAATTTGGATTGGATGACTCATATTGCCCACTACAACCCCGTAGTGCACTCTTGCACTACGAGGTTTCCGAATCTGAGAAGGATTGGTATTAGACTATTAGGGAATTCGGGGACCAGAGACGGAGGTATGGGTTGGCTGCTGAGGGCTTTAGCCCCTGCCTAAGCAAAAATAGTCACTGCAAAATTTTTATTATTTTTTGGTATAATGTAAGACTTTGATTGGCCCCTGCCAAAGCTAGACTTTTGATTGGCCCCTGCCAAAGCTACATTACTCCAATACTCATATGTTTGACCAAAGATTTCAGTCATCTATATGGTTTGGGCCCTACTAAAATAAAGAATCGCAATAGAGAAACATAAGCACAACTTCTCTGCTTTGGTTCTATTCATCGAGAAAGAGATTTCCCTCAAAAATCAGTTCTAACTTAGTCCTAGATAACTTTTGAGATCTAAAGGAGCGTTGCATTCTATTTGGTTAAGGTAATGCCTTAATTTTCCTTTTTAACTCCGTAGTTGCTTTTGATTTGTTAAGAGTACTTAAATCTTGTGTTTTAAAATTTTATTGTTATGTGGCGACCCCCTCGGATATGAAATCCCTACCATTCGCAATGGGGGACCCCCTAATCGTGATTGAACGCCGCCTCCACGGGCGTGGTTAATGATCTAGATATCATCTCGGCGCGTATAGATCACCGGTTATGCATTCTTAGAGATGAAATTTAGATCATTCATTGATTCATTGTTGAGATGAATGACCCCTAGATTTTGTGTAGCGATATTGTCACAATAGAGAGAGAAAGGAACAAGAGGTGGGAGAGAGGACCCAGAGCCATATGTCTTCGGGGTGATAATGAGAAAAGAAAAAAAAAAAAGAGGAAACAGACACCCATTAAAGATCAAATTCAGAAAATGTAAGCACATCCACTCATATTAATCCCCTCAAACAATACACACACGCCATGTTAAATTCAGGTACTTGTATAGTATTTTTGTTTAGAAGGACGGGGACACATCTGAACGTGGTTGGCATTAAGCACAAATTTCTTTTGTGAGGTTGCTTAATGCACTTAACTACGAATATTAAAGTCTAATGTTCACACCCAAGTCCACATTCAAAAGCAGCCTAATAGCCAAAAGAAGATAGTCCACTACCTAACACGTCCCTATCCAAACCCCAGTTATTGCATAAGCGATTCATTACAAATTAAACACCATTTTTAGAAATTCTTCCTATGCTTGGCAAGACTATCCTACAATAGTCTTAGGAGTCTTGACATCTCGATTATCTAAAAGGGGAAAAAAAGAACTCATATCTGCAAGCAGAGTCTTTATCAAAACTTATAGGAAGCACAATATTCTGGGAATCTTCAAAATCTTTTATTGCCTATTTAGTACAGTACAAAGAAAGAATTTTTCCATAGAAACGCCCCTAACAAATAATTGAACCTATAAGTAACATGGAAGAAAAGTAAGCTGGGAAAAATATGAGGCAATGGGTTTTTTTAATTCTTCAGAAGTAAACAAAGAAAGCAGAGGATCCCTGAGCAGTGATGGGTGAAGTGGAGGCAGAACGGAGACTCCTCAAGAAAAACAAAGCAGGATCCATTCGCAGCAGCATACGTCTTGGGACCAAAAATTGGTCCCTTAACCTTGTCACCGCCACACTGTATTCCTCCAACAGCTCCGCTACAATCCCCACCTGTATCATCTCTCTCAATCTGTGTGTGTGTGTGTGTGTGTGTGTGTGTGTGTGTGTGTGTGTGTGTAGGGTAAAGCGCATTGACAGAGGGTGGTTATAAGGAGGGTGAAATTTATGAAGCCAAATTTATAAAGCAGTACCTAACCAACATAATCATGGAGATTGACCGGACTTTTTTTCATTTGGTACTTTCCACTTCATAAAACATACTCTACAAAGAATTATATTTGTCCAGATGGATGGGATGTGGTTTCATATTGAGATCCGCTGGCTTAGTTGTTGTGGCCAGGATCACGTTTCTATTTCACCTAACTCATAACCCAGATGCCTAATTAATCACGTTTTAATAGTAAATTACTTTGCGGTTGAAACTGGACGGAGCCGCCGTCTTCTACTAAAGTTCTCCAAACTGTGGACCCAACAACCATTTGGATCCTTCTTGTTACCTTCCCACTCTGCGTCATCTAGTTTGAAATAAATTCTGAAATATAATCACAATGAGGACCCACATGCCACCAACTTTGATGAATTATGGTTAAGGGAAGGTCATAGGTTCAGATAGTTGATCCGGTGATCGAGTCTCTCAGACTAAAAATCTGTGACTGAGATTCACCTACGTGTATGAGACTCAAACATCCAAAGGCGAGAACATACCGGTCAGAGATTCAACCCGGGATAGGTGCCACCACACCTGAATGTTGGCAGCTGAAACGGAGGAGTTCCGCATATGGGCTTTTTGCAGTTCACTGTCTCCTACATTCGGAATTCACACACAATATTAGCATCTGACCTAATAAGGAACACACGATAGAGTGGCCAAACATCAGAGCATGACTCATCCCTTACTCTAATTTTATTCTCCATGGTGAAGTTTGTAGCAAGGGTTCTGATCAAGTTAAACTACTGGGATTCAGTCAATAGTCCAGGCATACTATTTGTATGATCTACCCCTTTATTCACTCATCGATAAAAACTTCCATCCTCCATTGCAAAAAATTAAATTGTTGAGCATTATCTGGAAAACCCCAACCACCTGGGATATCCTCATGTCGTCTACATTATTCATAACAACAATACACAGGAACTCATTTTAAGCAAATAACATAAGAATATACAGATAAAAGAATTGAAGTCATCCATGTCTGGTACAACAAAGAGTCAAAGAGTGAACATAAAATACAGAAGTCCTTTCAGATACATGATCGCATCCAGCACAAACATCTCACTACAAAGATATGCTTATTTGAATGTAAACAAAAAGTCATCCTATGTCAATAACACACACAAAAATGAGGTCTCCTTCTAATCAACTTTGAAACTTGAGGAAACTCCAAATGCCCACAAAGACAATGGACAAAGATAAAACCACAAGTGTAGTAAGCATGTGAATAGAAGACGAAATCAAGTGCGATGGAGGAGGAGCCTCCAAAGGCACAGAGGGGACCTCTTTATTGCAGCCTAAGGGAAAAACAGATGTTGATATCGTGTTTGAACCCTGTTCTTCGGCAACTTTGGTGACATAATTGGAAGTGGTAAGGTATATGTTCCGGGTGTCATCTATGACACCACTGTGTTTTTCTTCAGCTTCTCCAACCTGCAACAACATCAATTAATTGCGATTGCTCTATTGAGACAGGAAATATCACGATCAGTTCACAAGCTTCACTGACGAACTTCTCACCTTTGCCGATTGTAGCTCCAATGGCCCCACTTGCAGCCTGATTCTTCTTCGTGCATGTCCCTGCTGCTCAAAAAACTCGGCATTTGGTTGATCATAAGATTTTCGAGATCTTATTCTGATTCCAGTTTCATAAACTTGACCACTGCCAACGGCATTGCTATTATTTGTGTAAGCTTCTGGACTATTGTAAAAATCAACAGATTGGTCACTGGTAGAAGCAACAGTAACAATATGTCGCCCAGTAGACTCATTTTCCAGTAAACTCAAACTTCTCAAGTTCTCTTCATTGCTCATATCAGGAGTTCTATACCCTCTAGTATACATTTCCACTGGTACAGGGGCCTTGCTCTCATTGTTCTGATCAAATTGTCCATAACATTTAGAATCAAAATCAAAATGGCAAGCAAGAATGTAACTTTTGTAAATATGAGAATTTATCTAATGACTCATCTCTTCGAACTGTAAAATGCAGAATATAGTTTAAATGCAAGCACCCAAAAACCAACACGGTTTCCTAGAATTCATGATTTTGCAAGTTTGCAACTTAAAATGTGTACTTGCCAAATCATTGGAGTCCCAAGAAACTGTATTATTTTTATGGTGTTTGCATATGAAACTAGTCTGCATTTTGCAGTTCCAAGTGAGGGGCCATTAGAGAAATTCTCATATTCATAAAGTTCTAAGAAACTTCATAATACCAGTACCTTGGCCACTTCTGCATCCAACTCATTACACGATACAGAAGTGCTCCCAATATGGTTACAATAACTAGATACCAGACTTTCAAAATCACAATTCTGGTAACTCTCAGGATTATTGGAGAAGTATTCATCTGTGCTTACAATAAGTGATTCCAAGAACTGATTAATCTCGTGTCCATTTGTTTCATGCAGAAGCTGCACTCCGTTCTGATCAGTGCCAACCTCACTAGCGAGTGGATATTGAAAGTCATATGAAGATTCAAGCTCCGCCTGTGCCTGTGAGTGCAAAGTTGATAAGATTTTTCCATGGCCATCTGGTGATTCCATATTTGGGTCAGGAAACAGTCTGCGCAGCATGTCTTCGAACTCAAAATCCGGCTGAAGAAAGCAATGAAGAATTAGCAAGTGTATGAGTGGGATTTGATACTATATACAAAAAGATAGTTGCCTAAAAGTAATTTCCCGTCATTACCTCGACAACCAATTGACCTCCTACATCATCAGCAATACAGCTATCCTCGGGCCCCTCAGTAGGTAAAGGAGCACCAGGGAGTGTTCTGTCAAATCTTTGTGAATTGCTACCCTCACTGCCGGAAGGCAGTTTTTCATCTTGGGCATTTGATAGAGGAGTCACCGGCTCTGATTCTATATCCACAGGAAATGGTTGGACTATGGCCGGAGAAACAACATTTTGTTCAAGTACCTCAACGTTCAAACCTTCACTGTTCTCATCCTGCATCCCGTCAAGCTTCTTAGTACACTTTTTCATTAGCTTGCAGAGGACAAACGAACCCTACAATAGGAACACAGAAAAAAATGTGAAATTGAATTTAGTGATCCAATTCCAGTATTGGAATTCAAATTCCCAAAATACAACTGCAACTCCAACATTAAAAGAAAAAGACACAGCTCACTAGTAAGAATTTGAAGGAGAAACATAGACCTAAACTTTTGGTAAGCATGCAAGAGACTCGTGGTGCAGATGAAATGCAACCATAAAATACAGACTCCCCTGCTGAAAAAACAATACATAGCCTATAAGAACATCTCATCAAGTATGGAGGAGTATTTGGGTTCCAAAAAACGAGGACTCGATTTGGTTTATAGGCCCACATTCAAGGTTTGTAGTGTTTAATTTGTCCTGTATTCATGCATACAGGGCTTATTCAGTTGATGAGATGGTGTTCATGCAGAACATGCCGCCGGAGGCCATACCAACTTAATACAAATAACCGCCGTATGAGTTTATGAGAACAGGAAGGTGGAAAGGAATTTAAGCACTCCTCCCTCCCTCCCCACCAACCGACAGATAGCTCAATTAAAGGTGTTTCAGAATGTTATAAAACATCTCATTTCCACACCCATTAGATTAACACACCCCCACACACACAAGAGGAAACTCCATTATAAGCTACAAATTTATGCTCAAAAGTAACAGAAACATATTCATCCGTTTGCCGCATAACGTGCAAACCCACTCCAACATTCATTACTGCAAGAATCAAAACGTACCCATGTGCAGATAAAGTAAAATTAAGTCGCTTTTAGGTGTTAATCTTAGCCACAAGCTCAAACATACAGAATTGAACAGATCAAGAGGTAGATTTAAGAGTCGAACCTGTCCCAGTTTAGTGCCATCAAGCTCCTCACTAGTTGCACGGTACTCGTGAATTACCCAGTTAGTCTTCTGCCCCAATGGAGCACGCCCAGTGTAAAAGACCAGAGTCTTCTTGGTGCCAATCACCGCCGTTCCCCTAACAGCCTTGATCGACCTATCCCTGCCTGTTGCCTTCCAATACCCCTCCGCTGTTGCTCGGTTCGATCGCTTTCCCATCCTATACTTGCGATCAATGGGACAAAAGAAGACCCACTCATCATCATTCGTCTCTATAAGCGACATAGCTGCAATTGCACAAACAAAATAGAGTCATAATGAGAACTGATGTACACAGAAGATTTATTCCTACATTTGATCAATCAATAGAACCTACGTTAATCTTCACTAAACAAAAACACGTTCCAAAATGCACATAGGCTTTGATTGAGATCGCTGAAAAAGTCGGTTCTTTTGCTAAAGATCAACAAAAAAAAAAAAAAAAAAATTCACATCTTTCGTATTTATTTCAGTAAAAACAAATTAGCACAACCAGACACCACAAAAACGTCATTTTAATTAATTATCAAGCCAAAAAAAGAAAAAAACACTAGATTTTCCCCAAATACTTGGGGCATTTACCCACAAAATTAGGGAATTTCAAATGATTTTATACCAAGTATCCAAGAAAACCCCCAAAATAAAGGGTTGATTTATTACCAGGCAAATCCCAGGGTTCTTTTTTACAGAGATCAACCTCTCGAATACCGTTGACTTCGTTTTCATTGCCGTTGATCTTATTTTTCAGGAAGTAATTAACGAGTTCTTCGTCGGTGGGACGGAATCGATATCCTACCGGTAGAGAGCTCAAGGGCAAAACAGCCATCAGCTCTCCTCGACAATCAAAGAGACCGAAAAATTAGTTTATACAAGAGCTTGTGAGATATAGATTGAGATCGAGTACAAGAGAGAAAAGAAAGATTCAGGCAAAATTCATTGGGGTTTCAAAGACGGAACCTTTCATCACAGAGAGAGAGAGAGAGAGAGAGCAGAGACTGGGGGAGTGTTTTTCTAGTTTTTCTAGAGTGAAAATGAGGAGTGGAAGGAAACCGCGGTTTATATACGCGAATCCACTGGATTATACCGCGTAAACTGCGTACCCGATTTTAAGCTCGGAATATCGTTAACTGACACTGAAACTCTTGGATTTCCTGTGATGCCCATCTGGTTTAGTTAACTGACACTGAAACTCTTGGATTTCCTATTAATCCATCAAGGACTAATTTGGAAAATCGAAGATGGCGTAAGAAGGAAGCTTGATGGCTTCAATACAGACAACCGATGGATGTCTTACACGTAAGCTTATTTGACGTCATCGGTCGTTGTGGGACCCACTCGAATGACGTCAGTGGGCCCTCGATTGCCCATCTAAGTGGGATCGTGACCGGAGATGGACAGAGTGAGAGAACGCTACTCTGTTCCTTGCTACCCAAGACTTGTGTTTTCTACAGTACTAGTTAAAACTATAGTATTACAGTCCTCGATAGTACTTTTCTTTATGGGTAAATTCCACTGACTTCCCCTTAGGTTTCTAATAATTGTAGACACCTCTCCTGAGGTTCTAATAATTATATTGACCTCCCTTACCTTATAAACATTACCAAGATTCCCCATTCGGTTAAGTTTACTCTAATGACGTTAGTTTAGGACCTTCAAATGATTGAAATTGTGAGGGCCCACCTTAGGGGATCGGTAATTAGGGGCGACGCCAGCTCTTTACTGGTGGTGTCAGGTGAACCCACTCACCTGCAAATTCATTCATTTTACCAAGTATATTTTTTCTCTTTTTGAACATTTCGTATTGATATGTCACCATTGGAAAAAGGTCTTTGAACACATCTATGTACCGGAAAAAATATAAAGGCAGTCATGTTTCCTTCTAAACTACTTAGAAATGTGATAGAAAAGAAAACTCATCCTCACTCTCTCTCCTAATAACTGTTTCCTATCACATTTTTTCTATCCAAATGTACCTTTCCCTTTTGTTTGTGCTTCACTTTCTCGTTCATAAAAGGGAAATGCAAAGAGCACGCGTTAATGTTGAAAAAATGTATTGAAATATGTATAAAAACATTATTAAATATATTGAAAAGTATAAAAATGCATTAGTGTACATTTTTTGTGTGTGCTTAATGTGTGCCAAGCTGGCACACAATAGCAAAACCCTTCATTAAAAAAACAAATGGTATAGATTACGTGCAGAACTCAAAGTAAGTTAAATAGACTTGAAAATCAACTTTTGAATAATGTTTATGGAATCAACAGCTGATTAACCTTTTATTACTTGATGGGTTTTCATCGATGTTAATTGCCAGAGTACACGTACAGTTTTCCCCCCGAATTATTAACTTATTTACAATCTTCTATTTACGATATATGTACAGTATTTCAATTTGTCTAACATAATGGCGACATATGGTGGATATTATAAAAGTTTGGTGCTACAATATTATCGAATGACACCACTAATTACAATTTTTAGAGTCACCATTGTCGCCAATTCACGGGAAGTTGAATTGGAATATAAAGGAACGCCCACTAGTTACTATTAACTTGAGATTAACCTTTTGAGCCACGTAATTAGGCTAAAAGTTAACAGGTCAGCTGGGGCGGATTGTTACATTTACATTTGTTACAAACCTCACGGGAGGTTAGTGAAATTTACCCTTTTCTTATTAATTACTAAAGGAAAAAATGGTAAGAAATAAATAAATTGATTTTTGCACCTCTCTTGACCATCTAGTTGCACTATGTTTGACTGAGCATGCAATGGTCTCTACTAGGAATGCTTTAGTCTTGGTTGGTTTCGGTCAAATTTTGCAAGGAAGCTTTGTTTAATAGTAGAACTATCATACAATTGCTCAACGACATCTTGTATGCGGTTCTATGATATTTGACCGCCAGATTATTTTTTATGGCACATTCCTGCATCATTTTTATGGCATCTATTAGGGTTGATGGTTGATTTTAGCAAATAAGTTGCTAAAATAATATGGCAACTCATTCCACTAACTAAAAAACTAAAAACCTAACTTATTGTGATTTTCGAGGTAGATCATTCTCTCATAATATATCACATTAAAAAGTCGTGAATAACCAAAAAACACCCTTAGTGTAACACCCCCTAGTCATGAAGCCTATGAAAATGTGTGGTTATTGAGTGGTCTAGAGTATCACGTGGCGGTGTTCACAAATTACTTAATCGACCTGCTTTTTTCTAGCATCTTCCTGCATCAAAGGGTAATGGTTTTTCAAATCACATCCACTTTTCAAGTTTGACTAGTCCTGCTTTTAACTCCAAGAATATTTAACATATACTAGAAACATCATTTGATATTGATATGACTTGCCAAAAGGATATAGGTTTTGTACAAGTTTTGAAGATCATCCCCTAATAAATATAGTTATCTTTATGATTTAGACATGGACCTCAGTGGTCCTACAAGTGATTGAACCCTACCCATCACCTTGAAAAAGTGAACATATTCTTTCTCCTTTTTGGGTAAAAAAGAAAGTTCATATTTATTTTCCCTACCAGTTTGCATAGTTGGTTATTAAGAACACAACTTATCACATTCTAAATATGTGATGGCATGTCACATTTTCCATTAGTATGATAATTTTCATTACTTAGCATTTCATGGGCTTGCAAAAACTAAATTTTTTTTTATCCTCAACAGTTCTAGTAATAAAAGTTACACAAATAAGTAATTTTATACAAAAGAGATCGCGTCGATACTTAGAATAGGAGCCCTATTGCATGTACATGGAAAAAGCATAATCTGTTGTGGGCTTCCTAAAATACTATTTCTCAAAACAATTGATTTTCAGAAGGTTGTCGGGGTGATGAATCTATAAAAACGAATTTAATTGCGTAAATGGAAAATCTGATTATTGGTCTAAATGGGAACAGCCCATGGATGGACCAGCCCACTCCACTTCCGTTCGGGCTCTCAGTTGAATTTTGTGGGCCGATGGACCACACCTAAGGGTTTGGGCTTCCGCAATACTAGCCAGTATATGTAAAACTCCCTTTTTTCTCTAGGGTTTTTGGCTGCCTCACAAATCTTCTTCCCCTTCGTGTAGAGAGAGAGAGAGAGAGAGGTAGAGACAGCGTATCAAAGATGAAGACAATACTATCTTCAGAAACCATGGACATCCCGGACGGGGTGAAGATCACGATAAAGGCCAAGATAATCGAAGTGGAGGGCCCACGAGGGAAGCTCACCCGCAATTTCAAGCACCTGAGCCTGGATTTCCAGCTGATAACGGACGAGGAATCGGGAAATAAGAAGTTGAAGGTCGAGTCATGGTTCGGATCGCGGAAAACTACCGCCGCCATCAGAACCGCACTCAGCCACGTTGACAACCTCATTAAGGGAGTCACCAAGGGGTACCGGTATAAGATGCGGTTCGTCTACGCTCATTTTCCGATTAATGCCAGTATCACCAACGCTAACAAGTCAATCGAGATACGTAATTTCCTTGGTGAAAAGAAGGTACCGCCTCGAACCCTTCCTTTATGATCCTCATTTTTGAATCTTCAAGCTTTCTGTTGCGCTGTTAAAATGTCTTATCACAAACATATAGTCAAATGCTGTGCTAGGTTTCGTTATTTTTTATTGTGTTGATTTTCTTTAAGAATGCTTATTGCCTGTCTACATTGATGCTCTGAAGATGTGATCATATTCTTTACTGATTGTGTATTGTCAATGTCTTTAGTGTAGTGTAGATTGTTTGTGAACATGCATTGCTTTGAGATTTATTTAAACGATTGAGCATGACCTTCTAATAGATGAAATGAATGCTTTCTTGATTGCCAATGATTTTTTTTATAGACACTGAGGTTATGTGAGACCCGGTATTCATTTTTATTCTGTTTTTTTTTCTGAGATGAAAGTTCTACAGGCGTTAAGTTCGTGGCTTCAAACAACATGGTGGTAGTTTTTTTTTTTTTTTTCCTTTTTTTGGTCAAGTGCGAGTTGAAATGCGCTTGAGATGAATTGTAACTAGACGCTTGGGCGTTCCAATTGAGATGAATTGTAACTAGACGCTTGGGCGTTCCAATTAAAATGAGGGTTATGGGTGTTCACGAAAGCAATGTTAATGTTTTTATGGCCCAGTTGATACGAGTGCTCTTAGAGCAATTCCAGGGGACTAGTACAGGTGTTAAACATAAAATTTAGCTCGAGTGGCTGGAAAAACACGATACGAAGGCCCAAGATTCTAGTTAGGATACGTCTTACTGGACTATAAACTCACCCTCTTTCTCTCTATCTTGTAAAATTTGAAAGATGCATTTGGGATGTGAGAAAAATCTTTGTAACTGAAGATAGCCAAAGTAGAAACTTGTTGAAGTGGAAATGAAATACTGGCTACCTAATGGAGGAAAGTTTGATATTTGATTGTCTTTGTTAACTGTTGGAGTTGCCCTAATGGTGCTGACCTGAAGTCTTTGGCACTTAGCTATACCACTATCTTATGGACGTGTAGGAGGTTGACACCTTTTATGACCTCATGTGATTAATTCCTTGTATTAGGGAATTTTTTTGCGTTTGAGACATTCCCATTGTAGCTTCTCATTTTACACTCGACAGTGAGCCGACAACTCTAGCACACCACTAACAATGTTAGTGCTTCCAACTGATGCCGTCTTGCAGTACACCAACTTAAGGTGTCTATGTCAAGCTGAAGTTTGTGTAAGAAGTTAGCCCGTTAGTGCACTGGTGTGGACCTGTTGAAAGATTTCCTACATATGTTAGGTTAGGTGCCAGGAGGTCTACTAAATGGGTCTAGTTGTTTGGGTAGTCATGTGAGTGCCTCTGCCACTAAGCCTTCAAAACCATCACACTTCTGTCAAATGATATATTTAAATGGAAGATTGAGGATTGCTAGATAGATGCAGAAGAGTTTACTTGCGCAGTTGTGCCTATTAAACACAGTGATGTTGGCTTATACATTGATATTCCTGAATAGATGCAGTTAATTTCCTTTTGCTATGTGCCTACTGCCTACGGCATACAAAGCATGCTGATGGGGTTACATACATGTGAAATTTGCTCTTAAAATTTTTGCCCTTGTTTGCACAGGTGAGGAAAGTTGACATGCTTGAAGGGGTTACCATTCTTCGGTCTGAGAAAGTTAAGGATGAACTGGTATTGGATGGGAATGATATTGAACTTGTATCTCGGTCTGCTGCCCTGATAAACCAAGTACTTACCTCTCTCTTTTTGGTACTCACATTCTTCTGATCTATTCTGTACCATTGCCGCCGTCTGACCTTTTTATCTCTGATTGTTGTCAGAAATGTCATGTCAAGAACAAAGATATCCGGAAGTTCCTCGATGGTATTTATGTCAGTGAGAAGGGAACAATGGTCGAGGAAGAATGACTTGTTAGATAGTCGCTAAAATTTTGATGGTGTTTGCTAGATGTTGTCATTTTACTATTTCAGAGTTTGTGGGTACCAGTTGGTTAACCATTCATAAACTAGTTTGGAGTTAAATTTTCACATTTTTGTTTTTGCAAACTTCTTGTTCGTTATGAGATTCTGGTTGCTGGATCTTTCAGTATGCTGATTGTATGGCGCTTCATATATGTATTTCTGTAGAGACTTTGGTGAATGCTTGAAAATGAGTAAGCCAACTGTTATATCTTTCGATTAGAAAATGGGGCTTTGTTTAGTTCATGAGAATCGTTTGCAACTTTGCACCCTCTGAAGATGCATCCAAAGAACAGCGGATGCTGGTGTTCTTCTCTGGGCAGATCAGGGCCTGAGTTTCTGCCCGTCTCAAATCTCACAAGTGAAAGAGATTAGAAAGAATTGTGGGTTTTTCCAATTGGTGTTTATTTTTCCGTTTTGTTGTTTTTTTGTTGTAGATTGTTTGTTTTTATTGGAGACAAAACTAACTGATATTGCTTTCCTTGCCACACTGATCATACGCTTGCATTACAAATGATCAACAATCTGGAAATATGAATATATTGATAAATGATGTTATCAGGATGAATTTGGCTACTAGAGTTGGTACAAATGTACAATTGTACAGAGAGTATCTTCAACAGTCGCTAGGCAAAATGCCTATTCAAAACACCAAATTCTATTTTGGTCACCCATTGGATAAGTGAGCAGCTTTTGGGGTGGTCGTCATGCGGGATCATAATCGTGCTATTTTAGATATCAACTATGGAAAGAAAGGTTTCTTCAGCTCTTGTTGCAGAGGCTTGGGCCATCCGAGTTGAGTTGATTGTGCAATGGTGGAGGTTAGAGCAGAAGGAAACACAGTAATTGAATTTGATTGCCGTGAAGTGGTGTCCGGCTGATGACTGAGGAGGGAGTTCCTGGGAAATTCAGAGTTTGATTGAAGATGGTAAAGGCTTTATGTCTAATACTGTTAATTCTGTTGTAACATGGTGAAATCGTAAATCAAATGGTAGTGCAAATTGGTTAGCTAAAACGCTAGAATAGGATCCCTTCCCTCGCCTCCCTTGGCGGTGCTCCCTTCGGATTTCTGTATGTTGTTGATTAGCTCTGATCTGCATGATGAATGATAAGGACTTGGGGTAGCTGCTGTGCAGCCCCCTGTGCACCCCATGGCGCAGAATTTTTTTCAACGATCGGAAACGTTCACTGCGTAGATCTCGTTGAGTACCTCATGTGTACCAAAAATCAACTCAATCCGATATTGTTAAGTGTCTCGTTGGAACACAAATGAACACAAACACTGGAACAAAAACGCTGAACCTATGTTTTTCAAGTTATTTGTGTTCCGATGAGGCACTTAACCATATTTGATCGAGTTGATTTTTGGTACACTTGTAGTATTCGACGAGCTCTACGTGGTGAACATCTCCAATCGTCGAAAAAAATTCGGTGCACAGCAGTAACCCCAAGTCTGAATGATAAACCCCACTTAAAAAAAAAAAAACCGTGCATATTTTTAAAATTAAAACCGAGCATATTTTTAAATCTTTTTTACGCCAACTTGAAAATTACAATAAATTGGGTGCAAAGAATATTTAAAAAGCTATACACGAAAATTTTGTTAAAAAATTACTAGTTTTTTCATGAAGGACACTAAAAAAGAGACGGAAAGAATAATATTTGGCGCTCATGACTTACATGAATCACTTAAACGTGCTACATTGACCATTCATCAGAAAAAAAAAAAATTGCTCACCAAAAGAAGGTGAACAAAACCCTCGCTTTGATTGATTGAAATGGTGTGGGTCCATTAAAAATTGTGTGAATCCCACGACAAAGTGATGTTATGCTTACCAAAAAACGTATTGATTCCGTAGACCCCACACCATTTCAACCAATCAGGGCGAGGGTTTTGTTCAACCTCTTTTGATGAGGCTAAATAATTTTTTTTCCACCATTTAACTGATGTGATTGGTTTATATGTTCACGGAAGGAATAATATTTGCTTTTGAAGAAAATATAATGTTGTGGGACAACTATAGTAATTACAGAATCCATGAGATTATGAACATAAAAGGTAATGTCATAATTTAATTTTCTTGATATGGCAGGAATTTAATTTTACAATCCATGACAACTGGAGTGGTAAGGTATAAGGTAGTTTCATAGTTGGCTTATAATAACTCAATTTTATTATGAGGTAGGCGATAGAGATGGATGAGTTTTAAATTGTTTTTGGTGAATCTAACTATTGATTGTAGAGATTAATGGTCATGATTGCTCATCACACGTTTGTAGTGCAACACTTTTACGGCACGAAACAGTAAATTTCAATTTTCGCCCATGCAAAAAGGCACTGCCTTTCTTATTTCCCGGAGAGGGTGAGGTCAATTAATTTAGGACAACTGAGATAACTTGGATGACAAGAAGGCGATTACCAGGGCTTTAGACCCCCTATATATACGCCTAAACCCCCTGCCTCTCCTTCTCCACCTCTCTGCAAACTAAAAAACTCTGATATAGAGTTCAATTCTGCAAAATCAAATCCAGTCTCATTCCAATCAGATCTTCATCTACATTCGCAGATCGGACAGTGAGTATCATCGCCAAATCGAGCTCTCTTACCAGCCTCATGGCATTGAATCACCTCCGCCAATCTTCCATTGTTTGCAGAGGGCTTTCTACTTCATCATCTCCTTTCCCTTCCATTCTCAAACAGTCATCAGTCCTCACCAATCATCTCTTGCCGCCTCAACAACTGAATTCTCCCTCTGTCCGACACTTCCGCATCCAACGTGATGTCAAGTAAGCATCGATCATACTTAACTTACTTAAACACGCACATACATATTACATACACCGATTACCTGATACATATGCAAGCATGTATAGATATATTAGATATGCACCGGCACACGTTTGTTTCTTTGTCTTATTTTTGTTTTTTATTTTTGTGCTTACGAGAGTAGTTATGAAATGTCACGACCAATCAATTGGGGAGTCCGGATTGTCCCCGAAAAGAAGGCATTGGTGGTGGAACGATTCGGGAAGTATGTGAAGACTCTCACTCCTGGAATTCACTTTCTCGTTCCATTTGTTGATCAAATCGCTTATGTGCATTCTCTGAAGGAAGAGGCGATTCCAATTCCAAATCAATCCGCTATTACCAAGGACAATGTTAGCATCTCAATAGATGGAGTTCTGTATGTTAAGGTACCATAAGTGTGGTTTCGAAGATTCATTGATTTACTGGTTTATTGTTTTGTTGAAAAAACCTTTAATTGAGTTTTGTGTGGTAATAGGTTGTGGACCCTCAACTAGCATCGTATGGAGTTGAGAATCCCTTGTACGCAATTGTCCAGCTTGCACAGACCACAATGCGTAGTGAACTCGGGAAGATCACGCTTGACAAGACATTTGAGGAAAGAGACACCCTCAATGAAAAGATAGTGGTGAGAATTCGTTTGGATTTTGCGTTTCTTTTCCGCTGAATAGTTGAACCTCCGTTTTATTTAATTGACATGGATGGAGCTAGGATATTACATAGTGATACAATTGTTATTTTTGAAGTTTCTGCACTCATTTTCTATAATCTAATCCTGCCAAAAATGTATGAGAATGCAAAACTAAAATTTGCAAATGAAAAATATAACTAATTTATTAGTGTCTCAAGGTATATAGTTTGTATGAGGAAACTGGGGGCCAATTGTGTAAATTTTGTGAGTTTTTTTTTTTGTTGAAAAAGTACATATTATCATGAGGACTCAATGTAATTAATCAAACCTTGGAGGGGTGTGGCATGGCCACCCCACTTATTGCCTTGGCTCTGTCCCTGAATAAAAGATGTTTATCATCTGTAGATGATTTTAAATGTCGGAAATTTCAAGACAAAGAATTGCTCACAAGGAAACAAATGGTAGATAAATGAATAGAAAATTTCTACGTGCTTACGTGAGAGGAATGTCAAACGAAAGGTCTTCAGAATATAACTGCACCGAGACATCATACATATGGTCCTATGGAGGATAGAAACTAGGATCTACTACAAGAGAATTGTTTAGTACTTCTATTGGTTCTTCTTGTCAAGTGATGCCTAGGAAAATCTTTTCCATCGTAGTCGTTAAATAATTTGTCTTTACCATGCAGCGGAGCATTTGATTTTGGCATCTCATTAGGCATGCAAGAGTTAGTATATATGGCAAGCATGTTTATGTTGAAATTTTAAGCAATAGATTTTTTCATGCTTTTTATCTTTAGATAGTTCTAAAAGCACGCTTTGTTTCAGATGGTCATCAATGATGCAGCAAAAGATTGGGGTCTGAAGTGCCTTCGTTATGAAATAAGTATGAGCTTTTCTGCACCTCTCTTTTGCTGAATACTTTTTTTTAAAACATTTACTTCACAACTTGTCATGTATGTCTTATTTTATTTGGTTCTTTAGGAGATATATCTCCTCCTCTTGGAGTGAGGGCAGCTATGGAGATGCAGGCAGAAGCAGAACGTAAAAAGAGAGCTCAAGTTCTTGATTCAGAGGGTGGGGATTTCTTTCTTTATATGTTACGCAGATTGAGACCAGTATAATCTTGGGTCAAAATGATGTACTGATGTATTTATTTCGAGATGTAGGAGCTAAATTAGTTTTTCTTGAAGTGGAACAAAAAGAAGACCCCCAGTTAGAATATGGAAATCCTACCATCTTAAAAGAAATACTCGACAAAGTTACACGAGTGTATGCAGTGGAGTGGAGAATTCATTATGGTTCCCGTTTGCTTCTATAGCCGTAAACCAATATAAGGAATCATAGTCTTGTCCAACCATGGCGGGGACGATAATACCCCCCCAGTGAATTGAACTGCCACAAATCTTCCACCACCTGGGAAGGCAGGATCTAGGAGCGTACATTGCGGTCAGTGAGAGAAACTGGTTACCAAACCTGCATAGCATCAGGAAATGGATGAGGAAATTCATTTACTTCAGCTCCTTCGTAACATAAATGATGTGTTGAAGAGTTGTTCAACCTTATCCAATCAAGTGATCCAACATGAATTTTCTGTTCCTGCCATTGGGGGCAACTGACTTCCCATCCCTCTACTGGGAGAAGTTTGAATTAAACCAGCCTTAAGATCATAGAATACAGATTTCGGTTGAAGGAAACTGCAGTAATTAATCAAAAGAAGTTCCAAGTTCCTCAATGTTTAAACAGTGCAAAAAGCCTGTCCAGGAAGGACTACAGTGTACTTGACCCCATATTTATGCCTTACTGCATGCAAAGAACACCTGGAAAAGCCTTCTCTTTAAAAAAAGACCAATGTATCGATTTCATGAGAAGTATTGTTTCCCCTTACATGTGTTTTGGATACTTGTATGTACTTTGTGTTTAACAGGAGAGAGACAGGCAAACATTAATATTGCTGATGGGAAGAAGAACTCTGTGATCCTTGCATCAGAAGCTGCAAAGATGGACCAGGTCAATAGAGCACTAGGTAAGTTATCGTAGTTGGTCAACATCGTAACATCTGTTATATGTTTTAATTCATTTATTAAGGTGAATACCTATTAAATAGATATTTGCTCATTGGACGAAACAAACACTTGATATTCTCTGAACATTGATAAGAATGGCGGTGACTGTCCCGCTCTTTATTTTTCTTTGGAAGTGAAAGATAGACCCTTGATGTGGTATTGTAATATATCTATATATAGAATATAAGAACCATAAATAGCATTGCTAATGTTAATGGTTTTTCCCTTCAGAAGTACTCCATTGTTTTCCACCTCCTCAATATCTTGTCCCTCTTTATTAATGATTTCACCCAATAACTTTTTGTTAAATCAGGAGAAGCAGAAGCAATAATTGCTAAAGCACAAGCAACAGCCAAAGGAATTACCATTGTTTCAAAGGCTGTTCAAGAACATGGAGGTGTAGAGGTGAGGTCACTGATTTTATAATTCTACATGTGAATGACAGTTTTGAGCCCTTAGTCAGCCAGAAAAATAGTATAATAAAGAAAATGCTTTGAATACTTTTCATGATAGAGAAGAAGTGGTTACTTGTAAAAAAAAAATGATAGAGAAGAAGTGGTCGTGTAATGTTAACTTTTAAGTAGTTACATTTCCTGATAGTACATTGGAAGGTCCAGCACCAATCTAAGATTAAGTTTAGCTCAGTTTTGACGGCCCCTTTTAATTTGTTTCTTCTTTTATGTATCGGGTGTCTACTTGATGTTATGACTAAAGTAATTGCGACCTAGGACTACTGAGTCTGTGAACATAGTGATGCAGCTCTATAAATGAGGCTAGTTTCCTTTCCCTCCAAAACGTGTCATTGGTCTTTCCCCCCCCGAAAGAGGCCGCCTTAGAATGTATAGAGGCCATCTCAATGTTTCAAGAGGCCATCTCATCATTAGGTAAGTTCCGGTGTTACTGAAATAAAGCATAGTTTAGGTGTTTATGAGAAATTTGGGTGATATTTTGGAAATTTTCCTCTCTCTAACATGATGCTCGTATGAGAAAAGCTTCCAGCTAAAATAAAGTACGCATTGGTGCATTGCTTTCCTGGTTGTTGGACACTTTTCAGTCACTGTTGCTCATTTCCCGTCTGGAGATGGGATAAACAAGAATTACACATCTGATAATTCTTCAATATGGCGACCTATACTCCTTTCGTAATCAATGCAATGCTGAGAGCAAAAGTGCCTGGTGAATTTGGGGCTCCGTTAAGGGACATGAATACCTCGTTTAAAGGCCAATTGCTGGAAATGGCGGCTTCCCTGTCCGCAAATTAGAAACCTTCTTTTCAGTGTAATTTGTTTTCATATATCCACGAAGTTCTCTTTATTCCGGAAAGAAAAGAAAAAATAGTCCTCGGTGTTTGAGTTGCTTCTGGTTGGGTTAGTCTCCTTTAAATGCCTCCAAAAATAAAGGTATAGATTCAGTATCATTTACGAAGTTTATTGGAAATGTTAATGAGTCTAATTCTTTTGCTTAAGCTGAAGAACTTACATCTGAATCATAGATGAAGTTTAATGAGGATTGAAATGTGACGGTGTTTTGCAGGCAGCGAGTTAGAGAGTTGCTGAGCAATATATCCAAGCATTCAGTGCAATTGCCCAAAAGGTAAGCAATAGAGCCATTAAAGGCTAGTATACTAGTGTTTGTGTAATGTTCAAAGCAATGTTTCTCTTTTTTTTATATATTCACGATGAGTTTCGTATGCCCTTTCAGGGCACTACAGTGCTACTTCCTTCAGCGGTTAATAATCCAGCCAGCATGATGGCTCAAGCTTTGTACGTGTACAAAAGCTTGATTGGTAGCAATCCTGGTGATATGCTCAAGGAAGTGTCACGATCTGAAATAGCAGGAGATCTTAAGGCTGGGCTTCCTTCCGAGAAAACTAAAAATGAGAGCTCGCCACCAGATAGATCAAATGATGGAGATGATCCAGTTTTCTCGCTACAAAGCCCAGAGAAGGAAAATTAGACTTGGTGAAAAGCCACCTTAATCTTTCAGCAAAGGCAGAGGTCTATTGTGGCCGTTCGTTCTTTTAATTTTGTGGTTCTTCTCTTGTTTAGGCCATTTTTACTTGCTTTGGGACAGAAAAAGTTAAAAAGGATATCTTTGACAATGAGATTGATGAGAGAATGGTTTTTGTTTTGCCATTTATGGTAATGTCCAAAATATTTTTCCTTTTGAAAACAAACAAGCAAAGGACTAAATTTTGTTGTTGCCAGTCCTCTGCTTGTTATAGTTTTCAAAAGGAAAAATATTTTGGACATTACCATAGATGGCAAAACAAAAACCATTCTCTTTGCAATCTCATTTTCTAAGATATCCTTCTTTTTCTGTCCCAAAGCAAGTAAAAATGGCCTAAACAAGAGAAGAATCACAAAACTAAAAGAACGAAAGGCCACAACAGACCTCTCTGCCTTGCTGAATCCTTTAATTGCAGATTTTGTGCCTGCTGTTTATTTTCAATATCTGCATTGGGCCTAAGTATGTCTCTTTTCAGATGACAAGTTGATGCAAAAAATTGGACATCTTGCTTTAGGGAAACTTTATGAGATTTCTTAGCAAGTGTAGCACTAAACCTGATATAGTATTTCTATATTGCCGGTTGCAAGTTCCAAATTATGTGCAATGAAGGCCAGTTCCAATCTAGCTGCAGTCTGTAGAGGATAAAATTATGCTGGACACGTGGAGTGAATTCCGGAAAGACATGTGGAAAAGGGTAATCGAAATTTGAAGTTAGTAAAAGTAATCAAAGGAGAGGAAGCCCAGGCCCGAGTAGCCTTTGAACCTGTACTACTGAACTCGTGAACGTTGGAAGCAAAGTTGCATAAACTGGTCATGTAAAGGCATCTCTAGTGCACTATCTAAAAGAGTTCCCTAAAGTGCTTTAACTAGTTACCTAAGAAAAACTCAAAAAAAGGTCTCTAGTGCACAAAAATTGACTTCCTAAAATCCTAAGTGACTACCTAAAATCCTAAATTTGGAGAGAGACTTACAGAGAGAGAAAGAGAAGAGAGATAGAGAGAAGGGAAGGAGAAGAGAATTTTGTAGGACCACTTGGCTCCCTCACCACTTAAATGGGTCCCACTCTAAAAAGATGATGAACATTTTTATGGAACCTCATTAAAATGCATTTTTCCTTAGCTAGCTAACTAAGTTTTTAGCACACAAAATAGGATCCCACATGTGCTTAGGTGCACACTTTAGTAAACATTTTTTAGGTAGTGAACTACAGATGCTCTTAAGAATTGAGCAGCATGATGATAAACGTGCTCCGGGAAGTCAACCCCACATCCTTCAAAATGCTAGAGCCCATGGGTGAAGACCGCAAATAGTTTGTAATAAATCCAAACCGCCTACGTTTTAATGCCCCTCGTTTTAATAGACAGCTAATTAGGCTTATTTTGATCTAAAAAGTTAAGCATGCTTTTTTACTTTTTGACTTATTAGGGGAAAAAGAAAAAAGCTTTTTTTTTTTAATACTTATTTTGGCCTAAAATGTTGTAAAAGTTACCTATTTGCCCAAAACAAATGACTTTTTAAAACTCAAAAATGCAAAGGCATACTTAACTTTTTAGGCCAAAATAAGCCTAATTAGCTGTCTATTTAAACGAGGGGCATTACTATACATTACGGTTGAGATTCAAAATAAAAACAAAGCAAATGCAATAAAGGGACTCTCAAGTTTTTCCTTGCTAGAAGAAACAGAGCAAAAGCTATATAAAAAAAAGTTTCTCCTTGCTTCAAGGATCAACAAAACGGTATAAGCTGTAGGCATTTTCAACTTAAGTTTGCTGGATCCTTAATTTAACTTTACTCCTGTAGAGTACGACGCAGCGGAATAAACAAAATTTTTTTATTGTGTATGCTAACTCTTGTACATACACTTCGCACTCACGCCACTTGACAACACTGACACGAAGATACATATGACTCTTATTTGACACTTACAATATCTAAGCACACTCTTTGTGCTCACTCATTAGGTGGTCCCTCCCCCACTTGGATACTCTCCCACCCAAGGGGTGGTTCATCACCACCAAGGTGGTACTTCCTCACCACACCTCACAAATGAGGCCTTCCACCCTTTATATAGCCATCCACCTCCTCAAGGGATGGCCAAGATCATTCTCATCCAACGGTTGATATTCTTCATCTAGAATCCTCCTAGAAAATATATTCTCCTCCTCACACCTCCACAACATTCTAAAACTCTCCACATAAGTCTAGCATGTAGTGGAGTCTTTCATAATCTTCTTGAATATTCCGGAACCTTCTTGAATATTCCGGAACTCTCTAGGTTCCTCCATTTCTAGAATCTTCTAGAAATATCTAGACCATTCTAGATTTATCTAGATTATTCTTCGACCTTCTAGAGAGTTCTCCATTATTCTAGAATTCTCTAGAATACCCTCGAACCTTCCGGACTATTCTAGAATTCTCTGTTCTATTATGGAGGATTCTAGATCCATGATCTATGGAGAGTCAAGTGTTGACTCTCAACAACTCCTACTTCTAGAGTTATGATCAGGCGCAAGGCCAAGTACTCAGGCACAAAAAATGTAAATTTGACCTCACGAGATATAATCGGCAAGCTCTTCTCTCCCATATTTTGCATCTTAAGAAAAATTTGATACAGCAAAGTTTCCAGGTAAACCCAAGGAAGTCCCAAGAAGGTCATGTCCTTGTACATACAAACTATTCACAATAGCAATCATCATCTGCGGGTTGCACACACTATGTAAGATGAAGTAAAAAGATCCGAATTAATATAGAGGCAGAAGCCCAATCTTCCACTACAGAGTACAACTAACATATTATCAAAACCCAAGTCACATAATCTTCCGATATGATCCTTTGCTGTAGCTCTCAATCTTTGCCCGCGCAAATTTTAGTAGTTTGAGATGTTTTAGTATGACACTTTTGCGGTGGCACTCACGCAAGCGCATTATACGATTTCTATCATAATTCATAATCAATTACTCTAAGTTTAGAACTTAAACTCCTATTACAAGTATGAGTTATCCCTCTAACAATGAAAACACACACAAAAGGACTATACTAGTTAGCTATTTTAGATGGGTTTGAAGAAGATATTAGAAAGCAGCATTATACATAAGGAGAGTGATTACGCTGTCATCTTGTCTAATGCAAAGGAAACTGAGGTGGAGCAAGTGAAATCTTACAAGAACCAGAATACACGGGCAACTTATGCCTGAGAGTTCTAAACAAGAAAGAATGCATGAAAAAGGGATGACCATTGGTTCATCTTTGTTGTACATTCCACATAAAGGCTTTGTATTCATTGGAAGACAGAACCTTTGGTTTTTCGTAGGTAGATAGATTAGCGGATAAGGGGAAACAAAAATCGGAAAATTTAGCAGAATCCCCACATCATTTTGCTTATACAAAAAAAAACTGTCTATGTTTTGCATGACACTTTTTGCAACATGGATTGTTAATTTGATTGCACAAACTGCAAATGTCATTCAACAACAAAAACCATCCACATTGGTCATCTTCAGTTAATCAAACATTAACAATTTTCAATAAATAAGGCGCTGAATAACAATGACACAAGACAATCTCAATTCCTTAAATTCTCAAACGAAGAAGAGTGACATAAACAGCGACCATGATTCCCCATCAAATACAATACTCATGTACAGCTATCAGCTAGGAAAAAGAATAAACCAATTGAGCCTGTAATAAAGGACCAAACTTCAGCATATCTAACCTTGAAAATGAAGGTGAAATCAAATCAGAGGAAACCGAAAACAGATGAACCCCATTCAGAGAAGGCCAAACAAGACAGAGAATCCCAGCAATATGAGCCATACTATATGCATCAAGAGGAGTGCCTGACCAGAGAGCGAACCACTTCCCCCATTCCCAACCTCACAAAACCCTAGCTTTGCCACTCGAGTACCAGCGCAGATGGCGTCACCGCATCCGCACCAGTAGGTGACGCCGTCGACGCCGCACACGGGGTCTGTCCTGAAGCACTTGACCGGGCAAGACCCTGGTTCCAACGTACCGGCGCAGAAATCGCCGCCATCGTAATTGGCGACATCATCATCGACGGGTAATTGAATGACAGAAGAATCGTCGTACTCTGATCGGACGCTGGAAGAGAAGGAGAGGAGGGCAAAGATGATTACGAAGATATTGAGAGAGAAAGAAAATCGCGAATAGGTGGGCATAATCGGCGGGTGAGTTTTCTTGAAATTGAAAGAAGAGAAAGCTCACTGTTTGTTCTATCAAAATAGTATCACGATTTTTCGTTATGCAAAAACCCTCAGAAATGTTAATGATGCGAAACCCTAAGCGGGAATTGGGGAAGAGAGAACAGAGGGATTTTGGATTTTGTCAATGCAAGCAAGTATTTTCAATTTTGGACGAAATATTCAACGGCGTTTTGATTCGGCCGTCCGAAGGAAGGTAGCAGTGTAAATGGTTCCATTTTCCTTTTGCTTCTGAGTTCTGTGTATTTTTTTAATTCAAGGTTAATATGTTTCAGTCCGGCGATGCGTATGGATTGGCCGTGTACACATCGTGCACGAACAAATTTGGACTGTCTATTCCAAAAAATCAACGGTCCGGATCTTAAAGACTCTTTTACTGGTAATATAACTCTATTATCAGTAAAAGAGTTTTTAAAATCCAGATCGTCAAAAACATTTTTGGACGATCGAGATGCACTGTTCGTGCACAATACATAAGCGGACGTGTGTACACGTATTTTTTTAATATGTTTATATTGAGTTGGGTATACATAGTGACCTCAATTGCAGGGCTCTCTAAAAATCTTCTTTTAAATTGAAACAGTTCATTTTTTTTAAAGAATATTGAATATATTATGGGTATAAAAAATTATGATCATTGGATATTGGTAGATCCACAATTGAGCACATTTGTCTTACAATGTATTCTCCAATGATATTGGTCATTAATATAAATGGTATCCGACTATATAACTACCGATATCCAATTAATTAGATTTTTTTACATGAATAACCTATTCAACATTTTCGAAAAAATGAACAGTTCCAATCCCAATAAAGATTTTAGAGAGCATACAATTAAGGGCACTACGGGAGTCTAATGACTTTGGTCACCATGAGTACCCCAAATCCGTTGATATTTACGGACATAAATAGAACTTTCCGGGCGGGATTGTACAGAAAGGTTTTGCTTAATAATTCATTTGAAATTTTTTTCTTAATTAAAAAAGTTAGTATTTTTTTTATGTCATGTTTCTTAGATTATTAGTTCATCTTTATGAGATGAATCTAAAAAGTTATGTTCAAAATTTTAAAAAAAATTGAATAAAAATGAAAATAATAAAAAATCTGTCCATGTTGATTTTTTTTGTCTTTATTAAAAAATAGTTGTCAAAATAATTTAGTACAATATTTTTTAAACTTCCTTTAGTTGAGAAGAACTAATAATCCAACTATGTCTTCCAAACCAAACAAAGGGATCACAAGAAGAACCCGCCCTGTATATTCCATTGTATTCCTCATAATATACTAACTCCATTTTATTTCAAAAAATTGACTCAATATTAATAAATGCAAATTTCTTATGAATTGAGAGAAGATAATCTTAATGGCTTGTTAAGAATCATAAACATGTTCTTTGAAGAATGATTGAGTCCCTAAATTTCAAACGGTTTTCAATGATCAAAACAACCTTTTGAGACCATCGAAATCCAACAAACCGATTATATTCGCCTCCGAAAACTATGCTGTCCAATGGAAAAAGTCGCACAGAACAGAATTGGCCACAAACGGCTTGTTATAAATTTAGAAGCAGTTTTGAACCTCCAACCATATAACCCCTTCCTTGTCCTCTTGTTCAATTCAGCCCAAAAAATACCTTGTTGTTAAAAGCCATCTTATTTTCAACACCCACAACCTCCATCTCGCCATCTTATCCCATTAATAATCTGTTCTCAGAAAAATCATGGGAGGTTGTGCGAGCAGACCCAAGGAATTTAATGCCAAACAAGAACCTCTGCTTGCTGAGGATTCCACCACCCTGAACAAGGTTGAGGGCGAGACTGTTTCACATGTAAGTCTACTTCTCCTCTAAAATCGAAGAACTACACGTTTTCAATCAAATATAACCCCGTTTTCAATCGAATTCTTGTCCTATTGTTTTACATTGCGATTCACAGAATTCCTAGTATCTATATGGATCGGAGGATATATAATAGAGAATTATTTTGACCAAACCAAATCAAACAGAGTCTTATGTCTCAATCAATTGAGGTCGGTCACATGCATGGATCTTGTTTTTCCATTGAACTCTGTTCTAACGCGAGTATATTTGAATGTGGTATCTATGTGAAGGAGGAGAATGCGGGTGAGGCCAAGAAGGAAGAACCTTTGGTAGATTCTTCTGAGGTGGCGCTAAAGACCGAAGAGTCATTCAAATCAAGTTCAAAGGAGGCTGCCAAGCCAATAGAGGACAAATTTGAGGCTGCAGTTGAAACCAAGGAAACAGTTAAAGAGGAGGAGAAGGAGGAAGTAAAAGTACAATATGGCGAGGCACCTATTGTTAAGCTTTGATGATCATGAAATGTCTAAACTCTTACTATGTTTTTTCCCAGAAAAAAAATAAATTTGGCATGATCTTGTAATCGCAGGCGAGAATTGGTTCACGACTTAATTTTTTGGGCGCCCCTTGTAGGAACAAGCTACAATAAAAAATAAAAAAAAAAGAAGAAGTTCGCATTGTTAATAGAATTGTTATATTACTTGTTTTGAATAATGTATGTGAGAAAGACAGTCATTCAATTTCCAGTTTGAATAGAATGAAACTCCCAAATTTCACGTGGGAAGAGTGCAAATTGTTTTCACCAATCACTTTATTGAGAATAACCTAGTACTATTTACCAAAGAAAAAACTAAATTTCTGATTAAAATAGTGCCAAGTTTGCTTTCTAGCACCTTCTTCGAATTTTACTGCCTAATATTCTGTGAATACAAATATCAGATGAAGGCAATCATTGAGACATTACTTCTTAGGCGAGTTTTCCGCAGCATCTCCAATTCTCATTTGTTAAAAGTAGCAGAGTAATTTTAGCAACTTATTTTTAGTAAAAAGAGTATGTGAAAGAAAATTGGCTTGTAGCAACTTAACTTTTATCTAATGGGAACCAAAAGTGATTCTAGCAACTTTTCTAAAACTCAACTTTGATGGATCATAACTAATGGAATATCAATTACAAAAGGGAAAAATTCTAAAATCAGCCCGTTGGGCTGTCATTCAGGATTAAAAAGTGTATTGAAATATACAAAAATAAATAAAAGTGTGAAAATATATTAAAAAATATTAAAAGTACACTAAGATTCTTTTTCTTTTTTCTTTGTCTTTTTATATATTTATTATTAGCCGCTCAGTGAATTGACAATAAAATAGTCCATACAAAACGAACTATCTCCCTTGTCCTAATCATATTGCCAATTAGGGGGTGTTCCACTAACAAAAAACTGTTTTTTCTAAAAATTGAGACAGGTCATTCTCTCACAATACATCACATAAAAAACCGTGAAAAACTAATTTTTTCAAAAAACTACCTTAGTGGAACACCCCCTTAAGCTGCTTTTCAAAGATTCTCTGGCTTAGGCAAGTGACGTAGACCATATTGGTGAGTCGGTGACATGCTTGCCAAACGCATAATATTCTAATCAATAAACTCTTAGCATACGTCACACAAAACACTGCGGTTGTGTTTAGATGAGTTTTGAAAAGAATATTTTGAGATAATATTTGGTTGAGTTTTTAAAAATGATAATAATGAGATAATGATTAGAGAGAGAGATAGAGAGAGAATTAAAATAATGAGGTAATGAGTAGAGAGAGATTATTTTTTAAAGAAGGAATTTTTTTGAAAATAAATTTTGAAAATGGGGAAAAAATGAAAGAGAACAAAGCCTGCATTAGCAATGGATATTTCTTCATCCAGTGGAAACGTGATAGATTTATTATTATAATAGAATTGATTGAAATGTCATAAGGTCTCTCAAAAAGCATCTCAATCTCATAAGTTATGCTTGTGTTAAAGAGAGAATCCTGTATATAAATAAATAGTCGTGAGTGGTGTCTTGATTTTAATTCGGATTATGATTTGTGATTACAACTAGCTCACAGCATGCTAGGTCCCACCATTATTATTATTATTATTTTTTATATATACTATGCGGTATGTGTTTTAAAACTAATTAGTTATAAGAGTTTTAGGGAAATGTTAAAAGAATAGTTACAGATATCCCGTGTGTTATTTCATTGTGATATCAAATCTTAGAACCCGGGGGCCTGCTGTCCGTGGGGGTGTGGCCTCCTACCCCCATCCGCTACCGTCCGTTTGGTGTATCAACGAGCTTGATTAGATCAAACAAATGGATGGGTTCCGGATCTGATTTGGAGAGATAAGATCCGGAAATTGTTCGATATGCTGAACGGACGGCCTACGCCCACCCCCACGGACAGGAGAGCCCCCCATTTCCAAATCTTATCATGAGTGTTCCAGTGGTTAAGTGTGGTGGGTCGAATATTATTGCAAGAATCATTGAGGTGAATGGATGCCCCCAAACTTTTCTCTTTAATTTGACATTCGCATAAATATCAGAAACCTTTGTTCACATATTCCCTGCACAACCGCCTCGAATTTACTGATTGATCATGAATCCCGGTGTATTCGAGGAAGGTTCTTTATGTTAATTAATCAGCTGGTTTTTTAAACATTGATGAGAATATGCTATGACCCACATATATAAACCACCCTTCCCATCCCCATAGTATATTACTCCACTCATTCAATGAATTAGAGAGAACCCCACAAGTAATATGCCCAAGTGATACGCCACTTCGAGATTTGGGATATGTTTGGAAGTTGTGGAAAAGGGGGTACACCCCTTTTGGCACCGAAAATGCACCCCACCCATTTGGAGACCTGTTTTTGGGTCTCACATGAGTGATCTGAACCGTTCATTGTTCTTAAAACATTTTTTCGAGGGAGCCCACAAAAAATCAGCTCAATCAAACGGTTAGAAGTACTTGAACCAAAGTCTCACCGTTTCAAATCAAATTGGGTCCCCAAAAGGGTGGGGTGCATTTTCAGTACCAAAAGGGATTGTACCCCTAACAGCGTTCAAAAAGAAGAGAGAGAGAGAAAGAGAGAGGGGGACAAAATCAATATGTTTAAGAGGAAAAAAGTAGCAACACTAGGAAACAAATTACTAGCGACTGTAGTATCTTTTCTCTTTCACTAGCAACCGTACAAGAAGTTACTACTTCATTCATTCCAATTTTATAATCTCTCGTTCTATACTAATTGGATAAAAAAATGATTATATCTTTCAATCGGTAATACATTTTATATGTAATATGAATCTTGTTTGATAGATCTTGATTTAATTTAATAAACAAAGTGTTCAAAATCACCTAAAACATTGTAGATTATAAAATATAACACTTTGAAAAGTAGCACGAACTCCTATAAGAGACTATAAAATTGGGACAGAGGGAGTATTTAATTTCTCCTTCTTTTCATTCCTTTTCACAATTTCCAAACACGGACATCCTTAGCACTACCACAACAATGCATTTCAATTACTTTCAGTTAGCAATTGATGGTTGGTTAGTCTTGGAAGAAACTTTTAGATGTTACATCTTTGCGATCTCGAGATTGAGTCATTCCATTCCCCACTCCACGTATGACAGAATTAGGAATGATGAATGACAAAAAAAAAAAAAAAAGTTTCAGCTATAAGTTTATGCGGTTCACAAAAAAGAAGACGAAGAAGCAAATGTAACAATACATACATACCAACGACTCGCACTTGAATCTTTGCGCCTGGGTATTCGAGAGTCTTAATTCCTGTTTTGAAGTTGGGATTATGCTTTGCAAATGCGAGCAAACAACATGCAGAATCTAAGATTCGTTGCATTAGGTCGCAGTCTTATCGCATTAGGTCGCAATAAGACTTAGCAACGTATCTATTTGACTCACAATCACTCAGTACTCTCCACTGAGTTTTTGTCTGAGAGAGAACATTTTTTACACTGCCGGTGTAAAATTCCCTTTTCCACCACCACTTTTGTGGGCCTCATTGTTTATTAAATGTTGATCTGAACTGTTCATTTTGTAAGGTTCACAAAGTTTTTCATCCCTATAAAAAATTAGGTTGTTCGGACATCGACATGCATATCAAAATTTGATTTTCGTTTTGTAAAATGGGCGTCCATAGATTTTACAGTTAAGTTGTTCTGACCATCCATTTTGCCAAACAAAATTAAAAATTTCAAGTTGTTCTGACCATCCATTTTGCCAAACAAAATTAAAAATTTCAAGTTGTTCTGACCATCCATTTTGCCAAACAAAATTAAAAATTTCATATACCTATTGATATCCGATCAAAATGATTTTTGCATGGATGCAATACTCTATGGGCCCTACAAGGCAAACGATTTAGAAAAAAACAATAAACTTACGGTGCGACCAACATATGACGGCGGTGGAAAATGAGGGTTTTACATTGAACGTGTAAAAAATATTCTCTCTTGCTAATACTATCTAGTTTGTGTACCACACGAAGCACAAAGAACATCCTGTCAGGTTTACACACGCACTTCAGGAAAAATTATAGTATAAAAAAACAGACAAACAAACTAAAGGCAACGGCCATCTAATTTCAACTTTTATACTTTTTCAGATTAATGAGAAGAAAATAGAATAAGGTCACGATGAGCCATTCAATTGAACTTCAGTTAAATGTAATCAATTGATGTTCTCTTCCTCCCTCAAACTGTTGGGGATGTGTTTAATTTATAGTATACCTAAAAACTCGATGCTGAGAAATCTATCTTTTAAGTAGTAATAGTATAATCTAGATGGTTGACAACATTAGATAATCTAAAACCAATTACATTAACAGTGACAGAGCACCAATCACACCACCACGTTGTTGTTCTCCACATCCTTCATGTTGTGGTGGTGGTGGTGGTGGTCCTCCTCCTCGTCGGAAGCATTAGAAACCCCACCAAACTCAAAGGTGACATCAAGATAATACAACATCAAAACCAGAACAGGGCAGCTAACAAATGCAGGAATTGGTCCGAAAATCCAGAGAAACAGAGGGAATGAGAAGTAAAAAGCCCTAAGACCCAGCGCCCAGAAATACCCTCCCCTGTTCACTGTCCTCCCAACATAGCCCGTCATCAAATAACAACTCTGCCCCTGCTGATTCTTCTTTGACGGGACGTTGATTAATAGGCTAGCCTGGCTGTAGTATCGAATGGACTGAACGTTGAACAAGAATGCTACCAAGAAACAGACTAATACGCAGAAGTATTTGGTTGATAGTGTTATGTCGCTGGTGTTGCCGTAGACGAATTCACTGGGGTATCCACGATAACCACCGTGGTTGCTCATGAGGACGGCGATGAGCGAGGATAGCATGATCGCCATTGATGCCAACAGGGTTGATGCCATTATGTTGTTTCTCAGGGTTTGCACGGCCAGAACTCCGTTCTTTGGTGAGTCCTGCAGGCAGGCAGCCACATTGCAATTTTTGTCAGATTGAAATCATAGAAATTTTGGTATCTTTTTTGGCCAAAATTTGAAAACGATTGAAACAATTAATTACACACAAGAGCTTAATTTGCCGAAAATGCTGAAGAATCCGTCCCAACACTAAATGAATGGAGAGGGAATATAATCGAAGAATTCGTCCCAACCCAATTTTAAGGATAATATATATATTATGTTATAGGGTCGGAGGGAGGAATCGGAACCATTAAATTAAAGAAAAAGAAGAGCGCGCACGTGCGTATCCATATCTATATCCGTATCCCTACGTGGCTGATCTCCTTCCTGCTGGCTGGTGCATGCGAATATTGGTATAGCAGCAAAATTAGTAGTACGTAGTAATTCAGAAAATGGAAGGCAGAATGAAAGGGAAATGGAAAAGGTAGTACGTACTTGCATCATAGCAGAAACCCAGAAGCGGCAGTTGATGGCATAAAAACCGATGACGGTGGTGGAGGGATGGTTGCGAACCTGATAGAGGAGCCAGACGTGGTATCCCACCATCATTAATAGGCCTGCTGGTACTAACGTGTAGTCAAGAGTTTGTTTCTCCATTAGATCGATCGATCGATCTCTACCAGCCAGCAATCAACAACTAATAACTCCCTCCCTCCCTCCCTCCCTTGTAGAAGACGACAAATTACAGATCTCTCTCTCTCCACTCGCCTTTCTCTCAGTCTCAACTATTTTAGAGTTGAAGAATTCCATGGGGAGAGACTTATATTTATAAGCAGAGAGAGAGAGAGAGAGAGAGAGAGCGCCCAAGCGCTACACGAGTGTGTGTGGCGTGGCTTTGGGTGATGTTGGACTAGATCACAAGGTTCTGAATCACCGTGATCAAGACGAAGATTTTTTTTTTCTATCGTAGATGAGACGGATTTGCATGCGGTCAATCTACCGAATGCCGTGATCCGGATTCTTGCCGCAACTATATATATATATTGAGAGATAGGGTTCAAGAGACACAAAATTTGTTACAGAATATGACATTTTCAATCTCATTTTCTTAAATCCACTTAATCTATGTAAATTTAGTACATACTTGTTGTATTTGACGTTTGGTAGTGATAGAAGTTGAACCCATGGATCACAAACCCTTTTTTAAAAACATAACCTGTTTTTTTATAATCTCCCTGTTCAGAAATCATAGTTTTTGGGTCACACCGATACCAAATTAGAAAAAATGTGTAACTACAATGTTGTAGATCTTGAAATTCTCTTAAATTTTGATATATAATTTGCCTTGATCGGAGTTTGGAGTAAAAAGTTATAAATTTAAATACGATTGGCGGTTTTTTGTTACGTCCCAGATTTACCCGGTATTTTCCGTGCCATCACCCGGTATTCCGGTATTTTTCGATGCGGCGGTATCCAGATTGGTACCGGCGGTATTGAACACGATGCGGTATTGAGGATCATTGATACCGCTTTATAGAAAACCCAGACGCACGCATCTGCGTAGTATTTCACATTGCGGTATTGATAACCTTGCTAGATCATCAATACTAGCGTTATGTATGGAACTTGTGGGATAATAATGGACAAGAGAGAAAATTACAACACTTATTAGCATTCTGTTGTTTAGTTTGCTTAAAAATGAGGAAGACAAAAATTATGAAATACTGTACGTATTCAGCATTTCAAATTTCCTTTGAATATTTTCTTTATAGTTTTTTTTTGTTATAACTACTATTTTTTTAAACTTGTCACTCTCTCTGGCTTTTCTTTCTTTTATTTTATTTTATTTTAAAAATCTAAATAACGCTTAAATTCTAGTGTCGTAATATGAAAATATTACTCCATCCATCCGAAAATCTCAAAATAGATTTCCTTACCAAATATTTTTCATGAGGTCACCTCAATTCGACCACAAGTGTGTAAAAAGGTTGTGGAAGGTTCGCAAGCATTAGTTGCTTGAGACTCCCCCGAAAATAGGCAAAAAAAGAACAAGAGATATTATGTGAAAAGTGTGGGGGTGTTCTCGTCGGAGTGATCTCTCTGAACCTTTTGGGGAAGGAGTGGATTGAATGGTACGCACTTGAGCCTTTCCTTCTCGCCGGTGGGGATGGCCTGCACACGTAAACAAACGCGACAGTGCCTGGCCCGGACGGTGGTGGTCCGGGGAGGCACTCCAACGATTAAGTCAGTCGCCGGAGGGGAAAAATGCCTTAAAGGACTTAGTGAAATAGGGGAGTTAAGAGGGTAGTAAATGAGGAGAGAGAGAGAGAGAGAGAGAGAGAGAGAGAGAGAGAGAGAGAGAGAGAGAGAGAGATCCCCCCCATTGTGGTAGTTGTGGATGGGTATTTATAGGCAGAGGTGGCGTCGTTCAGCGCCTTCGGTTACACGCTTGTCATTCACGCCGGAATGTGGTGAGGTGACCTCTCATCCACGCCACGAGGCGCCATGCCCGGGATGACGCGTCGGCGACGTGGTTAAAGTAGTCCAATCACCCTCGAGACCTTCCCCATCACCCATGTCTTTGCTGCTTGCGCGGGTGAAAGTAGGGTAGGTGGCTAGCGCATTTTTAATGCTCCATTGGGGGTGTGTGTGGCGTGCAGTACGCTTCCCCGAACCAGTGAACCCGAGCCCCCCTTATCCACGACCCGATTGGCTTCGGCTAGCGAGCGGCCCAAACCCATGACGCTCGGCACACCGATCGGCGGAGGTCCCGGAAGGCCAGGAGCTGCGGAGAATGCCTCACCACAGGCACTTCTAAATTTCGGCAAGTGATCGCTCAAATCCATATTCAAGGGAACCACAAATACGTGTTCCTAGCCGAAGGCACCGGACGCTCGGTACCGTCGAGTCGGAACCAACTGCATTCAGTTTTGCTGATTCTGAGATAGTTGATCTTTTTCAACTTTTGTGTAGTTTTGGGAGAGTGACTTTGCTGGCCCTTACGAATCCGGCCGCTACAGAAAGCAAAAAAAGCACACAAGCATTGTAATACGAAAATTTTAAGATACATGAAAGTTTTTCTCTGAAATTGTTCAGGACTTTCGGGGAAACCCTTCATGTACCATTGATTTCTCTTTCCTTGTCAATTCTAAGAAAACTCTTTGAACTTGTTTGGTTTGGGTTTTAGAACCCAGTTTTAAAAAACCTTCTAGTACTGTGAAAACTTTTCCGTAAAACCGGTTGTACATGGCCCGCTCCCTACTGGTACCTTTTTCCCAACCAGCCTATAGGTACCGATGTCATGCACAAATAGGATACCGATGGTGCTTTTGGGTCCCACACAGATAATCTGAGCCGTTCATTCATCTTAAAATAATTTTTTGAGTGGCTCTACGAAAAATCAGCTCAATCCAACATGCGTAAGTTGTCGATCCGAAAAATTGTTCAGATCAACCACTTAAACACATCGGATTGAGCTGATTTTTTTGCGAGGCCATTTGAAAAATTGTTTTAAGATGAATAAACCCAAAAATGGATCCCACGCGCCATTGGTATCCCATCTGTGCATAAGGCATCGGTACCCTTGAATTTACTGGAAGACTGTCAACGAGGAGAAGAGTCTTTCATTATTTAACAACTTTTTACTCTTACTTTTCTGACACCGGTAAACAAACCATTTATGGGGGAAATCGAACAATGTTTTCACAAAAAAGGGTCGACAGACCAGTTTTTGGGAACCCAAACGAAGACGGTTTTATGTACTCTACTATTCCTCATTTTAACAATGGGGCGGACTCGAAGGTCAAAAGGCTAGAGGAAGGTGAGCTGTCTTACTTGATAAGTTAGTTTTCATTAATTATTACACGATGATGACAATTGCTTTGTTGGTGTTTGTGGTAACTTGAAATTATGAGAAACGGCAAGTCTTGGAAACTTTGTTTTGTAGCATTTTGTGGGAAATAGTAACATTAAAGGTCCTGACCCTTTTTTCCTCTTTAAATTTATTAATTGCGTGAGCGAATGGCTATTGTTCATCTTGAAGGCAGCAGAGGCTCATTATCGTCTTGTTCTACCCAATCTGTGTTAAGTATTAACTATACCTATGGTGTAATCAATAATTGAAGAATGAAAAATGTGATGAACCCTTTGTTCTGTCATCTGTGTAAATTGATTGGGGTATCCTGTCCTTTTAATTTCAAAACTTGGCATGGTTATAGAAAGCACTACACTTACCCAATATTTAATTCATTAGGCAGGCATTTAGGTAGAGATTAATAAGAGAACCGCTTCAAGTTTCATTGGTATTTCGTTGTGCATCCGCATCTTTAGCTCGGTTATGTTAGTTCGATTAGTTGGCGGATATGCTCCTGACACAATTGATTAGAATTCGATTATTTGGTCAGGCTACCAGAAATAAGTTTCTTGTGAATCCCTTAATCTCTGCGTGAATAGCCTACCTTTGGCTAGATTAGAAATTAAGCTAGCCCAGATACCCTTGACCGTCATAAACGAAGAAGAAGAAAAAAAAGACTAGGTTACTCCGGTGTTCATGGCACACTTTTAGAGCAGAATTGATACACTATTGGGGCCGGTTTTTTGAGCTTAGTCTGGTCTCAAGCAAACCATTGGGCCTTTCTTAAATCCGATCTACCAATGTACAGTGAATTACACAAGATTGTAGTCCAGAACTGACCCAATTGATTTGCGTCAACAGTATACGATCTATTATTTAAAAAAAATCATATTACATTTCTGAACCTCAGTTGAAAATATATACCACTGGACAATTTTTTTTTTTCTCAAAGAATAAGTTTCAATAGCGGAACTGGACAACAATTTTCCGTTGAGAGTAGCTTAATTTGTTAGTTCGAGATTCAAGAACATAAGAGGGAGAATGAGCAAGTTAGTTTGATCCGATAATCGGAGACGTCCATTGCATGGAGCACGTCGAGTACTACATGTGTACCAAAAATCAACACAATCGGATATCATTAAATGCGTGATCGAAACACATATAATTTGAAAAAAATGGAACACAAATGACTGGAATCACAGGGATGCATGCATTCCTCTAACCACTAAATATAAACCCACTCCCATACACTCACTCTATTATCCAAGTGGTTTAAGACCGAAACTAATACTCCTACCTCTATATGATCCGAAAATGTACTACTCCATCGGTCTCACCCTTGCAAGCACATATAAACACACAAGAGAGAAGGGAAGGAAGAGCTTAAGGTTCATCAATGGGACAATTGATTTGCGTGCTCCTGTTGGATGGGACAACAGTGTACCATCTGGTATTTAATTAAAAAAAAAAAAACATTACATAAGCCTACGGGGTTGGTCTAGTGGTCAAAGCTTGGAACTTAAGGATTTGCTATCAAATCCTTTGGAACCAGTCCATGTAGAGCTTTGTTCTATCTTAAATTGGGGCTTCCGCTAATAGATGGCGGAATTGATCTCCTAGAATTAGTCGAGATACACGAAAGATAGCCTGAATACCTGATTATAAAAGGGAATTGATAATCGCACTCCAAAAATTGATGGAGGGGCTCCAAGCTACAATGGTTTTCCAAAACTACCCTTTTGCAAGTTTTATAATTTACTTCAGGCACTCTAAAAAAAAATTACTCTTCTCCTTTTCCTCATTTGTTAATCAACGAGGGTTTTCAGTCTTAGAAACGGCACCATCCTACGTATGTCTTTGAAATATATCTTGACCATCCAAAACACTTTTTGGGCCGGCCGAATTAAGAGAGAAAAGGGGGGGGAAAGAGAGATCTGGCCAAGTATTTTACATCATTAAATTGTTGGAAGAATCCTTTGCAATATCTTTCGATAAAAAAAATAAAGTACTTTTCGTGGGATTTTTTTTCTTTTTCACGAATTAAACTACTAATAGAGATCTTTAATTTGGTGCAAAAAATTTTGAAAAAATGTATACAAAAGTATTTTACATTGTTAGCTTGTTGAGTTGGCTTTGCAATATCTTTCGGATAAAAAAAATAAAGTAATTAAGCACATAAATTTTTATTTATTTTTCATTGCTAAAAAATTGAAAATTTTTGTATGAAATAATTTAAACCCAACAAGCTAGCAATGTAAAAGTACTTTCATATAAATTTTTAAAATTTTTTCGAATCGAATTAAAAATCTCTTTTGTAGTTTATTTTGTTTTGCAAAAAGAAAATAAAAATTATGCTGGATTTAATTTATTTTTTATCCTAAAGATAGTACAAAAAAGCAACTCAATAAACCAACAATGTAAAATACTTTCAGATATAATTTTCTAAATTTTTGCGCATCAAAAGAAAGATCTCTACTAGAATTTTAATTTGGTGCAAACAAAAATAAAAAATTGTATGTGGAAATACTTTATTTTTTTGATCCAAATGATATTGCAAAACCAAAAAAAAAAGAGTAACAATTGCGTTGAGTAGTTAACAATGCCGTCAACAGAGTTGGTGGGTTTAATGGGGGGCAGATATGGGTGACATGGCAAATAAGGCTAAGCTGAGATAGATTGTCAGGACAAGTAAAACAAAACGGAGGATCCGTACAACGAGAGGCTTTGGTTCATATTTCCGTTAGGAGTGCCTCAAGCAAATGAGGAGATAATTCAGGGATGGAGTGTCCCCAGTAACTTTTATATTTTGAAAAGGGTAATTTTGTAACTCCATTAAATTTTGGAGTGCTTGCATCAAAAAAGGGAGCCCCAAAATCAGCTCCCTTATAAAAATAAACATAAAAAAAATCATTACATTTCTCAACCTCACTTTGAAAATATACTTGGTTTTTCTCAGTTGTTTTTGCTTTTTTCACCTTGTATTCATTGTCTCAAGGCCACCTCCTTTAGTTTTTTGGGCTTGGTCCCTTCATAAAATTACCTTGTTTATTCCAAAAAAAAAAACAAAAAAAACTCAATAACAGGACTAGACAACAATTTTCCGTTGAAAGGATAACAACTTCAGGTAAATAGATATTTCAAATCCACAAAATAGGCTTGCTAATTTGGTTTCCACATGCTCCTTCCTTCTTCTTTTACGCTATAATCCACAATTTTCTCTTTTATGCTATAATCCACAATTTTTGGAGCAATCGTCATAATTTCTTTTAAAGACGATGAATTCTTCTAATATTCTCTCATGAAGTATAAAAGAATGAAAATCCAACGGCTGAGCATGAGAGAATAGAAAATGCTAAAATAGCCTTGTACTGGTGCAGAGGTAATGCCATATTTCGGCATTTTGGTACTTTTGTACCCCAAAAAATAAGTTTGGCAAAGCCATTTTAGCTTTCAGGGGTGCTCTTGCTCTTGGAAATCCAACGGTAGTTATGTACATTTTTCACACGGTGTTGGATGGATTGGATGTCTATTTTCTAATCTGCAAAATGATCCAAAAAAAAAAAAAAGTCAAAACGTTTACAGTAAAATACCAATTTCAGTTTGGGACCACTTTAATTCCCGAGAAAACTACTCCTATAGCCCATATCAAATAATTTTCCCTTCCAAAAAACGATAAGTACATATTCTCTCAACCACTCTCCACCACACCCTCTCTCATACGTGTGGTGGGGCTCATCTAATAGGTTTCAGTAGCCCCACCACACATGTGAGAGAGTGTGTGATGAAAAGTGGTTAAAAAAATATGTACCTATCATTGTTCTTTTCCCTCCGCATTTGACCAGGCAGCAGGAATCCCACCTCCGTCTATCACTCGCATTTTCAATACAACCCAACCACGACAAATGCACGCCAAATAAACTCCCATTTCGACGCAATTTCACTCTCATTTCGTCAACTACTACTTCCGCGCATCACATTTACCGGATCACCTTATCTTCTCTCTATAAATATCACCCCCCCTTCTCCCCACACTCTCGCTGTTTTGTTACTCTTCTAGGCTAGTTGGTGAGGCGTTGAAAAAGAGCCTAGAGAGAGAAAGAGTTTCGGTTCGGCTTTCCGTTTCCCGGTTAGTCAATTTTCCGTCATATCTTTCCATATTTATTTCTTTGTATGTATCTGTATGTATTATTGAGGTTCTTTTATTATGGCAAATTCTGTGTTTCTGTTGATCATTTTCCAATTTTGCTTCTAGGGTTTTTTTTTTTTGGTCGATATTTCCTTGTCTTGTTTTGAATTGCACTCAAAACAAGATTATAGTTACTTGGAAGGTCTGAGTTTGGTGGGTAAAGCACATGTTTGTTGATGGTTTGCTACAAATTATGAAATCTTGTTAGTTAGGATAGATAACTAAACTCTATTATGGGTTGACCATTTATCCTTGAAGATATTTTTTTCTTAGAAAAAATTATAATTCCATGGAAACAAACTGAGAGCTTGAAGGTCATAATTGTACCAAATGAAATAAAGAAATGTAAATATACCCATGAAGGAAGCAAGAATGAGGTAATTCTAGTGAGCGGTGCAATGGAGAAGATTTATCTTTTTGATTGGTTTACATATATACCGAACATCCTTCCTTGAGACCATTGTTACCTCTCCCCCTTTCCTTTTTCTATCTTTTTTTTTTTGCCTAATTAGCTGGAATAGATGGGTTTATTTTCAACATCTAAGGATAATTCTAGTTCTGGGATTTTTATTTCCTATTTTTTGTAACAATTTCGGACAATTAAATTCCATGTGCTATTCATTGGGACAGTTCTCACCTCTTTGTAACTCACTCGGTCTCATAAAGGTCACATTTTGCTAGCTTTCCCATCTTTTTTATATGATCAAATGATTCTAGAAAGCTGAGAACGATACAGTCCTCTATTGGCCTTGCAGTTTAAACTCTGGGGTTCCGTATACTATAATATACCGATGGTTTAGAGAATTTTTAAATTGTTTCTCCTTTTCCAGTGAATATTGATTTATTATGGTAGAAATGTTATTGTAACTTGAACAAAACAAACCTGCAGTTATTTTGTAGAATAGTCCTAAATTCTTTCCGCTGGTTTAAATCCCTACTCCCTATAGGTGTACCTTTGTGGGAAAAAAAACATGTCTTTAGCGTTCTTGTCGTCGTCATCACCCTCATCCTTAGAGCAAGAACCCATTTGCATTGAACTCATAGTTTCTCGTGTTGTGGTGGGTTCTGCAGAGCATTCTGGGGTGGGGCCTTGTGTTTTGCAATTCCCATAAAGATATTGAAGTTTAAGGAAGCGATGGAGGTATATGGAAAATCTACGGTAGCCGTTCCTACAAATGTTATTTATTTGTCTAGTATTCTAGGCCAGGATGGGCCTAACCCTGTCCACAAGTGCGATTGGAAATGTGCAAACGAGCACGTATGTGGTAACATGTACCGCTGCAGGCTAACAGGACTGACACACATTTGTGACAAAAACTGTAACCAGAGAATTCTGTATGACAACCATAGCTCCCTTTGCAGAGTGAGCAAGCAGATTTTTCCTCTAACACTGGATGAGGAACATGCAGTGAGAGGTGTCCGGAGGAAGATTGATGCTGAGAGTTCCCCATCTGATTCCTGTGCTTTTAAGCGCAGACGCGATGCACAATTCCATACCTCTCCTTTTGAGAGAACCTTCTCTGCTGTTGGTCCAATCTGCAGTCCAGTTGGAGATGGCATGGATATGAGCTAGACTGGATAAATAACAAACTATCTCTATCTTCTATTTCACATTTTGATGTTTTGCCTTTCATTCGGCAAGTGCGGATAAGAGAACTTGTTTCTGGTACTTTTATGGAGGACGTGATTTGTCCTCTCTATCTGTAGGAACAGCTTATATTTGTGAACTTGTTTAACGGAATGTAGCTCTTTTACGAGTTGGACAATTTGTAGGATATTAAACAGGGTTATCTCTCTAATAAGTAGTAATTCTTGCACGGGTCATTTTTAAAGCTTGAGTGATATTATGCAGGGCATATATGTACTTTTTAACTGCTTCAGAATTTGACCTATGACAAGTACAGGGTATAGCAAGACCTGGTTCAGTAGTTCCATTACTGCATTTCATTTTCCTAGAAGTTAATGATGTGTTGCGGCTGTTGCCTATGTCTGTACTATATGGGTTTACCCTTCGTGGGGTTCATTACATATCTGAACTTCGTCATTTTCGCCACCTGAAGTGTTGTGCTCTATAGCTGTTTGTTGTATTTGTCTGTCAACAGTGATCTCTGTCATCTTATCTTTGGGAGCATTATCATTGCTAAATGCTTTGCTCATGTCCTCCAGGTTTCCCGGAACAAATGAAGTATATTTTCTTTGTGTATCTTGTATAAAATTTATCTCAAGTTCTGATTGATTACTTTCCAACTGCGTTTCAGGTTGAAGAGGAATGATCCGGTTTCTTTCCCATTTTATGCATTATGATCTCTTCATTTTTACCATTATAGTTTTAATTTATCGTTTCCTAAAGCTAATTTGATTTTTGCAGGTTGAAGCATGTACCATTCAGGAGAGTTGTTTCTTTATTATTGCTATCAATGTTGAATCATTGTAGTTTTGAAGTTTATTTACAAATATGTGTATTCCTGATGCGACTCATTTGTTATTAATGCAGGGACGGAAATTCTGCACTTGCTTGCAGTTGGGGAGCAATTGTGCACCGAGGGATTTTGGAAATCCAATTGTACAGGCTGAGTTTGGGTCAGTATTATCTGTCTCATTTGTGGCCATGGTAATGAGGTTCAGCATCCAAGACATAAGATGACCCCTTCTCACACCGTCCAGTCGTCCACATTATGTGGAATAAAGAAGAATAGTCACTGCTTATTGCAATCATCTCTTATTCAGTGAGAAAATCCACATATAGTCTTCTGCTGTGATGGCTGAAGATTTTGTGTTTGGCGGAAAGCTTAGCTGATGAAAAACATGGCCATAGCTTTCGTTGGTCCAATTGATCTTGGAGCAGTTTTTGGTCGCTTTCTGAAGGTTGCAACTGATGGAATACCTCTGATACAAGGATTCCATTTATAACCCATCTTTTGGCTTCTGGGCTCATAGGTCGCGTATGAACTACTTGAGCAGGTTCAATTGATTCATTCCCATTGTAAGCCAATCTGCTCTTTCATCTCACGGATATGATGACCACTTACCGTGGCTGTTCCTATTCCTTATAATGTGGAGTGTTTCCTTGCTTCATGTCTACGTTTTTTCTGGACAATTTGGAGGAATATATGGTTTGAGCTTTAGGGCCAAATGCGTGTGGCTTTCATCAAGAGGTGACTTGTTTAATGGCGTTTGGCATTATCTTTGGAAGGTTATGGTTTATGTATTGCTCTGGATTGTAAACCAAGTGCTTGCTTGAAGAGCTAGCTGCTTCTTTGCATTGTTTGCTGTTGGTAAAAACTACAAAAACGATTCTGGACATGCAGCTTGCTCATTGGTTTCAAGTACATAATATATCTCAGTTTGATTCCGATGGTGTTGATTATGGATTTTGGATGGGTACAATGTACTATATTTGTCTGTCTTGATTTCTTCAGATATTTCGTTTTTTCTCTTTTGTTTTTTTGGCAGTAAAACCCAACTTTTATGCCATGTATAGTGGGATTGCTAATTTTGTTTGGCTTGTTCTCAGGCCATTCCGGGTCTAACCTTCCACCAATAGATGTATTTTTTAAGCTATTATGTATATGATTAATCTTCAAACACATGTAATTGGGTGTTAATTACTCCATCGTTGCAAAATCGATTGTCCAGTACATAAAACAAGAACTAAAATAAGTGCATTTTTGTTCAAATAATTTCTTACTTTTTTACTGTAAGATACGGAATATCGCCAAGTTCTTTAATTTTTTATAAAAAGTTTTGAATTTATTCAAATAAAAACTTAAGCTTTTAACGCATCAGAAAGTTTCCTCTCAATTGGTAGCTGTTTAATTAGATATTGAGGGGCTCTTTTCAGCCATACTTGGTTTGGGTCAACTAATCCATGAGGCGACATGATTCACTAATAAGCTATCATATTGAAATGCCGGTGTAGCGCTTCTATGTTTCTTTTTTCAGGTTTAATTTGTTCCTTCCATAGTCTTAAGTACTCTGCAATTGGTAAAGATAAAGAATTGCTTCACGATGAGGCCATGCATCCAAGATAAGCAAAGAAATGCTAAACCCAAAAGGGAGATCTTGCGGCTTATGGATTCAACAAAGCAATCGTTTACCCTTTTTCTTTTCTATAGTATCCTTTTTCTCCCACAATCTACAGATTCTTTCTTTCTACTACAATTATGTAGCAGTGCCCCTTTCCTTTAACTGACCCCCATATATCCATTCACCTCAAATTTTGAAACAGACCCAGGTACCATAGTCTTCCCAATGCTGATTATACCAAACCCATGGATTTTCTTGACCTTCTTTCTTTCCAGTCCTTTCCTCTGGCGTTCATGTGATTGCACATTCACTGTCACTAACAATTGCCCATATACTATTTGGCCGGGCACGCTTGCGGGTGCAGGGACACCACAACTCCCGACAACAGGGTTCAGGTTGGATTCCGGACAAAGCGTCAGTATCCCGACAACTGTGGGGTGGTCGGGGCGGATATGGGCAAGAACGGGGTGCCAATTTGATGGGTTTGGGATGGGTAAATGCCAAACAGGGGATTGTGCAGGGAGGCTGGAGTGCAATGGAATGGGGGCCACGCCGCCGGCATCTCTCTTCGAGATAACACTTGGGGCCGGCAATGATAATAAAGACTTCTACGATGTCAGCATCGTCGATGGATACAATATCCCTCTTGTTGCCGCCCCACAAGGGGTTGGTGGAGAGTGCAATGCAACCGGTTGTGTTTCAGACATCAACATGGGTAATAAATTAATAATCTCAAATTATCAGTCCACTAGCTATTTCAATTTGGACCTGGCCCATGTCAACTCGTTAGAATATTTTTTTCCAAAAACATGTTTTATTGGATATCAAGTAAAAGCTTCATCAAGTCGCATTCTTCTTAACCAAACTAGTTTTTTAACCTTGATTTTATTCAATTTTGGCCTATCATATTCTTCAGAACATGCATGTAATTCGGTCCAATGGCTACAATATTGTGACCGACTAAATAAATTGCTCGAATCTTTAAACTAAACCAACTCCATGAGAGAATTTTTGAGCCTAGCTAATCCTTTTAAGGGTGAAGCAACTCTTTCAAAATCATATTATTAGCTATCTACTTTCTTCGGAAGTCATACTTTGTTGTCCATCCTAGAAGTGTACTTAGGGTGGACATTGTGTTGCGTCATGTTATCTCATGTTCGTGTTAGAATTCTCTCAACTCTAACGCAATCTGTTTTGCTTTTCATGTTATCGTGTTCTGTGTCAGAAATAACCTACACCCTAACCCATCTAACTTTGTGTCATCTTGTGTTCGTGTCAGAATTCTTTCAACCCTAATCCAACCTATTTAATTTTTTGTGTTATCATGTCATGTTATATTCGTGTTTCGTGTCAGAAATAGTCGACCCTGGCTCGCTAAATTCGTGTCGAGGTCTCGTGTCTTGTCAGAAATTTCCACCCTTAAGTGTACTTACACTAAGGGGATTTCACGGTAAAACTAGAAATTGGAGGGCTAGATTTCCTTTCCCTAACTATGTCAAGCCTATAAATTTTCTCTCCTATAAAATGCGAGCTTCTCCTTCACAAGACATGGTGAATAATGCAAGTATACAATTTAAGTGCATCGGACTCGTAACTCAGAGTCAGTTGGGAATTTAGGAATCTATATTCGTGTTTGGTGCTTTTGAAACTGATGATAACAAGTTAGCAGGTTGCCCAAAAGAGCTTCAGGTGTTGGACAGCGGGGATGGTGTCAGAATGCCGGAAACTAGCGGAGGAGGAGGAGGAGGAGGAGGAGGAGGAGGAGGAGTCGTTGCATGCAAGAGTGCGTGCGGCGCATTTGGGTTGGACCAATACTGCTGCAGTGGGGAGTTTGCTAACCCAACTACTTGCAAGCCATCTTTTTATTCCACTATTTTCAAGAGAGCTTGTCCCACTGCTTATACCTATGCTTTTGATGATGGCACCAGCATTTTCACTTGCAAGGCCGTCGATTATGCCATCATCTTCTGCCCCAGTTTCCCCGGGTAAAATTCTTTTTTTTTTTTTTTTCAGGAATAACTTATTTATATTTTAGTTTTTGAATCATGCAGTACAATTGGCACGACGTGAGTTCACCTCGGTGATCTTAACATCGATGATTTACTCTTGAAATCAAACTTGTCTAACAAATAAGCATCAATCTTCAATAAACCTGGTAGTGTTTGCTTAGGTAATTAGTTCACCCTAAAACTTCTAGACCGGTCCAACGTTTTTTTTTTTTTTTTTTTTTTCAGAAGGTGTTTTCAAGGATTCACACGAAAAATCTTCAAAAAAAAAAAAAAAAAACTTGGATGGGCTTGATCCAAGCAGTTTTTCGCAAAATTGGACGGCTTGGATCATCAAAAAAATGCTTGGATCATAGAGGCCCGAAAATCTGGATCCCGCAGTAGAAGGTTTGCCATTAGTTCACTATGCATGCTTTGCATGATGAACAATATTTTGGATCAACAAAGAACCCGAGGTGGGCCACCGCAATCCAATTTCTGAAAAGTAAATGTCTCCAAGCCAAAACAAAAATCCCCAAAAAAGTAACCTTAAGAAAAGTAGCAGAAATTCTGATTTGGAGTACCACAGGATTGTACCCTTGTGGTAATTAATGGCATACTCCCCGGTGATTTGGGTGGCCAAGAGGTACAAGGTTTGAGTCATGCGATCGACGTCCTCTCAAACCTTGCCCTTTTGCAAAGCCCAGCTGGCTCTTGATGGGATGGTAAAAATCTATTGGTGAATAGTCCCTCATGAGATTCATCGCAGGTCACGTGCTCAGAAAAGGTTGCTATAGCCAGTCGTCCTCTCCACTCAATTTTGCTTAGCAAAGGAAAGAATGACACAGTGTTGTTCGTTAGGCTAACCATAGGTGATAGATGTAGCACCTCTCAATCCAACCTAGACGGGTCAGTCAATTTCGTATTTCATATCCTTGTGTAATCTGCATTCCAACGGGCAAAATTTTTAACTTTTTGAAGTGTATATAAAATGCAGGACGGGAAGATCAAATTCAAATTGTACAACAGCAGCTCCACCAACATTAACTCAGAATCAACGCAATAATGGAGTGATCACAGACGTGGTTTCCGCCTCAATTAACAGTCGTTTACCAAATCCCTTCATCTCAACAATATTCCTACTCCCAGCCTTAAATTTGTTCTTCTAAAACATTTCCATCTCTTCTCGACCAAAAAACGGAAACGGAGACGAATTAAGTTCCATATCTTCACCTTATCCGGTGCATTGTTTCCAAGAAAATCCCATTTTCATTTCGAAAATGTCTATGGTCACATATTTTGATGTACAAATTCGTATACAGAAGTGTTCAGATCTGTTCAGTACATATGAGCCCAACAAAATGGTAAGAGGTGTCTACATGCAACGGAGGTTTCTAGACTGCTGCTGTGTTGGGATCGGTATCTCATAATCTGGAGGCCGTTACATTACAGGGTTATAGGTTTGTGAACTCTCAATGAGACATAATTTCTGATTATTGATCAAAAAAATATCCTAGCAATAACAAAGCTCTTATTTTCTGCTGAGTAATATAGTTCGACAAGGTCTTGAATGAGCTCATTCAAAGTTCGATTTAAATAAAAGATATTCTGTTTGATTCACCACACCAAATACTCAGAGCAATTTAACTTCCGTTTCACCAAAAAATTACTTGAGCAATTTCGTTCACCCTTTCAACTTGGGTGAGGGTAACTTAACCCACATTTGGTGAATTATTTTGCGGGTTTTGATTCAGGAATCAAAACTCAAAAACACTTATTTTGTATGAAATTGATTTGGTACAAGACCAAAAACTAACCTAAATCAAAAAACGAAAATTTTCCCTATCTAGTTCTAAACCGAAGAAGAAGACTTTTTTCTTAAGTAGTTATCGATATTCAATTGTGCTAAATCTTTTCATGATATCTTAATAAATTAATTCAAACAACGTCATCAACGGTTCTGATTGCCAAATGGGGCCTGCAACATACCTCACCGTATGTGGGGTAAAGTTCTCTTTTTGTTTTTTTTTCAAAAAGAAAATTAAATAGACCAAAGTTTGAGTAATAACAAAATTATTAGTATTTCCTTAATTTTAGTTATTCTTAATTAGTTAGCTACGTCTCGAAATGGAAACATGAACCCTTAATAGGGAGTCTATCTCATTTCGGAATACTTTCCAATAGCTTTTAGTTATTCTTCTCCCCCTCTAGACTCTAATCCTTGTAATGGAAATGTGGAGGGTTGTTAATTAATTAGTTAGCTACGTCTCAAAATGGACACATGAACCCTAAATAGGGAGTATATTTCACTACGCCAAATATTACTTTTACCGGTGGTAACAAAACCACTGTTAAAGGATGCTATTACTGGCGGTAATTACAACCCACCGCAAAAAATAATTTTTTCCGTGCTTTTATTACCTGCCGGCAGTACCGGTGGTAATAAAACCGCTGGAAAAGGTCATTTTTAACGGCGGTAAATATTTTCTAATTCCGGGAATAGTCATTTTTCTTGTAGTACTGATTCTCATAAAAGATATACACTATATATTTCTGAAATGACATTATCCTACTTTTCTGTTGGGAAATCTAAGCTTCAGATTCGCAAGTGGATTCACAGAATCGAAGAAATCTTGAATTTTTTTTTGGAAAAGACTGATCTTGTTTTCTCAATTTCCCTTGATTTGTTTCCCCGAGTGAAGTTTTGAATTTGGGATTTACCCAGAATGCTTTTTCACTTTATTGAGAAAAAACAAGATCAACCTTTTCCAAAATTGAATCAAGTCTTAAGGGAAAAATTAAATTAAGCAAAACTTATTAATTTGTGTGGTAGTCTTTTAACTTTAATTAAAAGAATAAAAAGTATGAACTTTCAATTCTATATATAGATATGGCACGCGCGTAATAGAAAAGCATAATCGCGTGGTTAGAGTTTATGAAAATAATTTTAGGCATTTTTATACATATCCATGCAAAAAAGGAAATCAAATTTTTGGCAATTAATTACTAGCATTGAATAACTTTGATGATCTTTTCCGTTTATTCGTTGATTCTTTTTTCCTAATGAAGAATTGCAAAAACAATCTCGCTAGCACCTCCATGCGCCTATACCACGACACAATATCGATCCCTATATATACAACCATTATCCCCACTAAAAAATTGCAAACAACATACACAAGGAGACAGACAGATCGAGATCGAGATAGCAACAGTTTGCTAATCATGGATTCAAAACAAAGCACCATGACAGTGATGATGTTCCCATGGCTAGCCCATGGCCATATATCACCCTTCCTAGAACTTGCAAAAAAGCTATCCTCCAGGAACTTCAAAACCTACCTTTGTTCTACCCCTGTTAATCTCACTTCTATCAAACCTAAAATCACTCCTAAATTCTCTTCCTCAATCCAACTGATTGAACTTCCTGTAGACCCTTTACCTAACCTCCCTCCTGAATTCCACACCACCAAAGGTCTCCCTCTCCATCTCATGCCTCTCCTCAAACAAGCCTTCGATTCCGCCCAACCCCAATTCTCTCTACTCCTTCAATCTCTCAAACCCGACTTGCTTATTTACGATTCTCTTCAGCCATGGGCACCCCTTATCGCTTCTTCTTATAATATCCCGGCCGTTGATTTCATCACTAGTAGTGTCACCATGACTGCCTACATGCAGCACCACTACATATATAGAGTTTCTGAATGGGAATTTATTAACACTATATATTTCCGCGACTATGAAGACAAAGTGGTCGATCGTTCCCATTTGCTAAATCCTCCTCCCAGCCTCCCTAAAGACAAAACCCGTTGTTTTGAATGCCTTGATCGTTCTGACGACATTGTTTTGATCAAGAGTTTCAAACAAGTCGAAGGAAAGTACATTAACTACCTATCTAAATTGCTGGGGAAGATGGTTGTTCCTGTCCCGCTTGTCCAAGATTGTGCTGCCAACGGAGGAGATGATTTAGGGAACATCATTGAATGGCTAGACAAGAAGGAGAAAAGTTCGACGGTGTTTGTTTCCTTTGGTACTGAATATTACTTGTCTGAGAGTGAGATGGAGGAGATAGCACTTGGTTTGGAGCTAAGTGGGGTTAATTTCTTGTGGGTTTTGAGGTTTCCAATGGGGGAAAACACTAGTCTTGAAAAGGCACTGCCTAAAGGTTTTCTTGAGAGGGTGGGAGACAGAGGGATGGTGGTCCAAGGGTGGGCGTCCCAAGTAAAAATTTTGCAACATCCAAGTATCGGTGGGTTTGTGAGTCACTGCGGGTGGAGCTCGGTGATGGAAGGGATGAGGTTTGGGAAGCCGTTTATAGCAATTCCCATGCACCTAGATCAGCCGATAAATGCGCGTTTGGTGGAGGAGGTGGGGGTTGGAATGGAGGTGGTGAAGGATAAGAATAGGAAACTTGATAGGAAAAGGGTGGCGCAAGTGATTAAGAAGGTGGTGGTTGAGAGTGATGGGGAGGGTGTGAGGAAGAAAGCAAGAGAGTTGAGTGAAGTCTTGGGCATGGAAGGAGGGGAGCAGGACATTGATGTGGTGGTGGAGGAGTTGGTGAAGCTGGTTTTGAAGAAAAAGATATGCTACAAGACGTTTGATCAATCAGCTCGATCAAATGGTTCTAGTTAGAAATAGTATTAGTACTTGTTTTTGCTTTTCCTTGTTATTTACTTCTAATTCTTTAGGTTAGGTTTGGCTTCGTTAAAGAAGCTTTGGCCGTTGAGAATTGTCAACCGTGCTTATTTTTTCTTTTCGTTGTTATTTGGAGTAATTATTCAAGTTAGGTTTTAACTTCGTAAAAGAAGCGTTGAGATTTGGATTTGTCAACCGTGTGTTTATACCGATTGACTATATATAAAGTAAAATTATTATAGATCCTTTTGGTTTTGTTCATCATGCTAATGTTGTACAAATTAGATTGAATTGCGTTAATTTTTCATTACCTTCTCTCTTGCCATGCATAGTAATTTGTACCCTTGCGCAACTATGTTTGACCACAGATTGTAAGCCGAATAGTCGAAGCCAAGTTGTGACGCGTTCTCCTCATAACCGCTAACTTAGCCAGACTGATTTCTATTAAGCCGGCCACACTTTTTTTTATCGGTAAACAAAATTTTATTATAGAATCTTGACAACGGATATAACGAGAATGAAAAAATCCAACCAAAAGTTGGAACACCTAATGGGCGGAGTCAGCATAGCCCCCGGTTTTCAACATTTTTATTAATATAATACTAATTTTAAGTATTATTAATATAATTATTCCTTATTATCTTAATAATTTTGGTTTGAATGAATAAAAAAATAAGTTATTTTATATTTTGATTTCTCAATTCTTTCATGCGTGAAAAATAATGATGTGAGTGTTGTATTAGCCCAAAGAATAGACCAAAACAATTCATATACTTTTAATGCATTATGCTAAAACAATTTCAATGTACCAATGTGTTATGTTGAAAAACAAAAAATATAATATAACAAATATATGCTTAGATAAAAGAAATTGTCTATTAAATCGCCCCCCCTAGGATCAAAATCCTGGCTCCGCCACAGGGTAGAGCCCAAACACCTACATGCTTGGAAAACCCTTATACAACAATGAAAATACAGTCAATCGAGGCTAACAAGCTGGCCATACTTGATTGTGGAAAACATTTTGATAGAATAATGGCGAAGTTTTAGCCAAATTTAAATACGATAATTTATTAGAAAATTGATAATGTCAAAACTACTTTTATTAATGTCAAAATTACTGTGCATGTCTTGTTCTCTTTACATGGTACAAAGTTTGTATGCACTTAAAATTTGATATTAATAAAAATAGTTTGAAGCAGTATCATTCTCCTTTCCGTTCCGTTGACCCAATCGGCTTTGTCGGTTTCTTTGTTTGCTGCCGGATTCGCCGCTAGGTCCAGTTTGGGTGTAACGGCGAATGACAGCCTTGGTCGCAGACGTTTGTAGCTTGTTTTCCTCTATTATGTGTTTGGTTGTTTTCATTTTCACCCGCCGGTCTACATTGTTAGATGCATCCAATTTTGTCCTAACGATAATGGGTGTTTGTGGCAAGCCATGGGTGGCTGGTTGGCAGATTAGGGTTGTGGGTAGGTGGTAGTAGTTTGATGGCTACTAGGGTTTGGCTCATCTAGGTTTGGTCTTCATTTTTGTATTGGTTATGCTTTTTTCGAGCTAGACTTTTAAGTGTTTTGGGTTTGGCCCACTGTATGTTTATTTGGGCTTGGCCAACTTTAGTTTTTCTATTTTCTTTGATATTGGTTGGAATCCCCTCCCCTCTCCATCAACTTGATGTAACATTTGTGAAGTTCTCATTAATAAAATTTTTGCCTATCAAAAAAAATTATCACTACCTTTTAATAAATCTTACATCAAGAATGAAAACAAGTGTAACACGATAAAATAAAGTGCATAAAACAAATATAATATGTTTCCCAAAGATAATAATTGGCTTTGTTTGCTTAAGAGTTTTGAGAAGAATATTTTGAAAAATATTTTTGAGATAGTGTTTGAATGAATTTTTAGAAAAAGTAATAATTAGAGAAAAGTATAATCATTAGAGAGAGATAAAGAGAGAAATGAGAATAATGATTCAAAAGAGGGATATGAGTAGCGAGATAAATATGATTAATGATTGAAGAGATGAGAGATAGAAAAAGAATCTTTTGGAAATAAGTTTCTCAAAACCAAAATTCTGTTTTTTATTTTTATTTTTAAAAGGGCCCGTTAAGAGGCTTGAGCAATGAACACAATCTGTATCTCAATCTAGCAGCCCAATTAAAATAGGCCGAGTTAGGCTCCTCAGCTGGCCCCAGACTTGGGTTCTTGAAAATTAAGCAGGCCTGGCCCGAGACCGGACCCCGATAAAATTTTAGAATAGCGTTCCTGAAGTATTTTGACGTCCGCTTTCGATTTGAAGTTCCCTCGTCATCGTCGGCCAGCGTTGTTCTACTGCAAGTCTGCAACAATCCAGAGGGGGAGGAAGAGAGAGAGAGAGAGAGAAGGCGTCTGGCCGTCGAAAAGGAGCGAGAGTATGGATCAGTCGATTTGCCCAATCTGTCATCTAGCTGTTCTGTCTCTCGAATTAGAAAGGTATAATCTCTACATACATATCTGTGGATTCTAGATAGATCATACCTATACGTAAGCATCTGTTTTTCTTTTCGGCTTTGTGTATTTTCTGCTGTTGGGACTTGGAACTCGATTTTTATTTAGTGAAAAAATTGTGAATTGATGATGGTGTAGGCATGCGAACAGTCACTTCGAAGATGAGGAATTCGCAAGGGACATGGAGTTGGCTCATCAAATCGCGCTTGCTCCCCCTAGTCCCCCATTTATTGTGGTTCTCCCTATCTCTCTATTGTGATGTGGTAGATGTGTATTTGTAACTTTTTAGTCTTTTTACCCATGTGATTACTGAATTTTTGTTAGAGCAGCCGATATATTACGACGCTATAATACATCTTAAGCCCTCTCTCTCTCTCTCTCTCTCGCTAACCCTAACCCTATCTCACAGCCGCCTCTCTTTTCTCCTCCCCCTCCTCCGCCTCCCCTGGCTCCTCCTCCCCCATCCATCTCCTCCCCTCCCTTTCGTCCTTTCCTTTGCCGTTACTCTCTCCTCCATCTCTTCTGGTTACCGGCAGTTGTCGTGGTGGTGTTGGCTACGGCTTCTCTGCCTAGCAGCTTGTCAGTCCAGCGGCCATCCACGCTGATCTCTTTGGTGGAAGTTATCAGTTGTACCTAACGGTCTGTGGTTGGTTTGTTTTCTGATGGTGCTTTCTTGTGGCTGTGCTCTGGGCGGCGGCTTTGGGGGTGGCTCGCTTGGATTTTGGATGCTGGGTTTTTTGGTGGCTCTGTTGGTGGCGGTTAGTGGTGGGGTGGTTTGGTTTTGGAGTTTTTAGGTTTTCTTTTTTCGGGTTTGATGCCGCAGCTTGAGATGGATGTTTCGGGGCTGTCTGTGACAGCGTAGTCGGAGATCTAGTTGTTGGTGGTGAGGCGGGCTGCTTGTGGTGATGGTCAGATGGTGTTTCATTGCTGTGGCAGCGGCCATTGTTGCTGTTCGGCAGTAGGTTTTGGTGGTGCTTGTGACTCCGGTCACTGGAAGTGGTTGTCGGGCTGTTCAACGGGGCAGCAACAGGGGCTCATTCCTCGGGTTCCAAAGACGGCGGTGGCAGCAGCGGTCCATTTCTTGTTGCCGTGGTTGTGCTTGTTAGGGTTTATTTGTTTGGGCTAGCCCACATCTAGTCTTTGGTGGGCCTTTGGGGTGTTTTTAGGAACATATTGTAAATCTGAGTTTTTAGACTCTGGGGGTGTGAGGCTTGCACCTTTTAGTGGTATTGTCGCATTGGGTTCCATCGATTGGTTTCTTACCAATCTTTGGTTTGGGTCTCGGATTGGTCAACTTTTTGCTCTTCGAGCATTTTGTTGTTTTTCCTTGCTCCTATTATTCTTGTAACAATTTCAAGATTAATGAAATTTTTTTGCCTTTTAAAAAAAAATTTCGACACTAGAAAGGCAAAGAAAGTGGGCACCCATTAAGCTGCACATTTTGACAAAGACAAAACCGGGATTATGATACAAATAAAAAGGAGGGAGTGCATGGCTAATAAATTATACTTCAATGCAGCAAGAAGGAAGGAAGGGTGCTGATGGTTTCCCAAGAACCTCCATAACATACCAGTTTGAGAAATCTAGAACTTCTTTGGGAACTGTCATGCATCTCTGTGTCTATGCTGTGTGTGCATGCTGTGTGTGTTTGATCCCCGACCCCAACAAAACTGTTGTATATTGTACTTGAACTATTTATCACATTATATTACTAACTGCTAATCCTAATGCATTCAAGGAACTTATATCATGAAAGCTAATTATCTCTTATAATTTATTTTGTAAATTCCCAAGGATATGTACGAATATAATATTCATCCCGAAGAAATGACCAAGTTTTGAATCTTTTGACGCGAAAACTTGTGGAGCATAGTGACGTACTTGGACCATGTGTGTACCCAAGGTTGTGCTTGTTATGTTGTACTACTATCTGCCAGATCATATGGTGCCTCTAATACTCACCAATTGACAATTATCCAAAATATCAGGTGAAAAATGACATGGCACGTGAAAGTAATGCTCAAGAAAGCCCCGAAAGTAGTATCTCAAGGAGTAATGGAAGGACAAGTGATGCAAGAGAAAGTGACATTAATGAAAAGATCTGTTATTTAATTGGTCTACAAATAAGGGCGTCCTTCTACAAGGTTGAAGCTGGGTTGATGGCATTGTTGAGAAAATGTTTGGAATCAGATTCTGAGAATTCGGAAAGTATATTGTCGGGCTATGTTGATCATTTTCAGAGCGTTGATTCGGAGGATGTAGGCTGGGGCTGTGGTTGGCGTAACATCCAGATGCTCAGTTCGCACTTGCTTATGCAAAGACAGGACGCGAGGGAGGTTTTGTTCGGTGGTGCCAGATATGTTCCTGATATTGTGTCACTCCAAAGATGGCTTGAAATTGCTTGGGAAAGCGGTTTTGACTCACTTGGGTCGAGTCATTTCAATCACAAAATTTATGGCAAAAAGAATTGGATTGGAACCACTGAATGTGCCACACTGTTTCGTTCTTTTGGGCTTCGTGCCAGGATAGTAGACTTTAACAGCCAGGATGTTAAAGCAAAATCTTCTGCTCGTGGTCCATGCCATGGGGTGTCGGGTATAAAAGTATACGGTCCAATGGACAGATATTTGTGTAGAGGTGTTAGCAATATCCCCAAAGCAATCGGGCGTGAAAAGCTTAGTTATTCTAGCGCGTGTGCGGGGAATGATTCGGTTACTTCTACCAGTAGCAGCTCAGCTACAATGTCACTAAAGGGTCATCAGGTTCTCATTGATTGGGTTTGGAATTACTTCTCTGACAATAAGCTTACTAAAGTTGGCAATTCTTGTGTTATTGTTAGTGAGAAAATGTAAGTACTTCTAGTTAATAACTATCGCCTATTTGGCTACGTCATGAAGTTATTCCTTTCTTTCCATGGCTAGTTTGGACAATTTTTATTTAATTTTATTTTTTCTAGAAATGTTATTGCACCAGAAGACGATATGCTTTTAACTGTATTATGAGCTGTTGAGTGCTCCATTGAGCAGGCCCTTGTACTTCCAGCATGATGGTCATTCAAGAACCATTGTCGGGATTCAAGTCAAACATCAGCCCAAGGGGACACAATGCAACCTATTAATTTTAGACCCTGGTCATGTATGTTTGTCTGCATTAAATTTTCAAGCTATTAGCTGTCTGTACATTGCATCTGGTTATAGAAATCACCACAAAAGGCAGTACACGTGAATGTTAAGATGATTCCAGAGATAATGAGACATATGTGGAATGTATAACACCAGCTGCTTTAAAGATGGCTACATGACCAGATCTATCAAACCATTTGGACTTTTATGAAAAGATATTCGGTTGTGTAGTTTCTATTGTCAAATGAATCGCCTTCCTCATGCATCCTTTGTCTAGAATACAGGTGCTACTACATCATAGCTTTCTCTTTGTTATCTCATTCTTATCTTTGTGTAGTCAATGCTTTTGGTCTGACGGTTTGTTGTTCACACTTTGGTTTAAGAATTGAGTTTTCACTTATTTACCCAAGGAGTTAGGTACCCCTTAATTATTGATTATGTGTTTATCTGCAACATACATGATACTCATACTACAGATGTATTTTTCCTTTCAGTTTTGTAAGTTTTAATAAACTCATTTCGAGTCCTGTGCGATTTGGAAGTACTTGATCAGTTGTTGGATAAGCTGTGATTGATAATTGCAAGAATCATTTCATTTTTCTTCTTCTTGTGAGCTAGTGAAGGCTACTCATGTGTGTATCTGTGGCTGTGATTGATAATTGCTAGAATCATTACATTTTTCTTCTTCTTGTGAGCTAATGAAGGCTACTCATGTGTGTGTCTGTGTCTGGAAATTTATGTATTGCTCTGTCTGAATTGGTTGTTTGTTGCAGCTTGTTAGTCAAATATCATCACAAAATTCTTCCATGCAATGTTTAATGTGGTGTTTTGTCTATTGTCTGCATGCACAATGTTATTTGGAAATTAAAAGCAAATTACCAAAAGTATTTTAGGACATCTACTCTCTTCTCTAACTTGTCGTGTTTCTTTGCTATCTATTGGCATGCCTACAGAAAACAGCAGCTCTGGAAAGATCTCTTAAAGAAAATGCTGGATGGCAAAAGCTAATAAAAAGAGGTGTACACACACTGAAAAAACCACAATACCAGGTTATACTGTAGTTGAATAACTTTACTTTGGTCTTATGCTACTCCTATTTTCGAGTTTGTTACCCCTTGTACGTGTTTCAGTTGTGCTATATGGATCCCGGAGTTGCAAATGCAGAGGAGATGGAGCAGCTCAAGACCTTAGATAGTGCCCATGTTGAGTTTTAGGTGATCTCCAAACTTCTAAGCTTCCCTTAGGTACATCTGCTTCAAATATCTGTTTATAGGAAATTGAAATGAGTACAATTTGCATACACTTTGTGATTAAGACTTATCACGTTAAAATCTTTGGTATATTATTACTGCATCAGAGAGACTCAAAATGTTGGTTATCTGAGAAATCATTTGGTCAATGGCAGTGGCTATCTTTGCCTTGGTGTCGGAGTGTGCTTTATCCGCTCATTATTTGCACATGTACTAGAGGCAACTAGAGTATAATAGAGAAAAGTGGAGTAATTCAACTGGTTCTCTCAAGTGATTTTATTGTTGTCTCTCTTTCAGAAGCAAAATAAAGAATATAGCTCTTGCGTGATATAGTAAAGAAAGATATGTCATCATCCATATCCTATGAAGAATTTAAATGATGAACTTATTATATCAAAAACTGCAAATGGAACCCTACCTAGTAGCGAATGTGTGTATGATATTGACTTGGGGGGGGCAGGCAGACGGCGCGGGGCGCCGTGCCGCCACTTTCAGTGATCGAGGCGTTCACGATATACCTCTCGTCGAGTACTATAAGTGTACCAAAAATAAACTTGATCGGATAATGTTAAGTCCCTAATTGGAACACAAATAGCTTGAAAAAATGGGTTTAGTGATTTGGATCCAGTGTTTATGTACATTTGTGTTCCATTTCATTTCAATCTATTTGTGTTCCGATTAGGCACTTAACATTATCCGATCGAGTTAATTTTTGTTACACTTATAGTACTCGACGAGAGGTATCCGGTGAATGTCTCGGATTGCCGGAAAGTGGCCGGCGCGGCAGTGCCGTGCCGTGTACAACACGCTGCGCACCACCACCTCAAGTCCGTATGATATGTTCTGATTTATTTCTTCTACCGCATGTCCTTGTTATTTCCATTTTGATACAGCTGCGGCGAAGAGAAATAACCATGCTTGGCGAAGAGAAATAACCATGCTTGGCGTGCCTCCGACCTACTAACTGAGGATGTGTCACCGAAGTGGCTATATAAGGACCCAAAGACTTCCGTGACGATACGATGAAAAAATTCCTCATTTATGCCACTTCACCGTATGGAGTGAGTCTCATGACTTAGTGAGTGTTTGTTAGAGCGGGTACAGGGATTTCAAACTTATTGCATTTGATGTAACTTCTCTCTTTTTTCATCATTGTTTTGCTAGAAAATGCCGCGAACATTGGGGAAAAGAACGATTTTGTTTTGATTGCAGCCAGCATATCAATTGGCCACGAATTCCGAAGAAAGATTTTTTTTTTATAGAAGAAAAGAGTAATTTCAGAAGCTTTGCTTTGGAGCATTGATGCTTCAGTGAATGTTGATCATTTCCAATGCGTACATTTTTATTTTATTTTTTTGATCCGACAATGCGTACATCATAGGGCAATAGTTTGCTATCTGTGTGCTATTCACAAGCACTTATCTTCAATGGAAATCCAAGAAAACCAACAGATGAATGGCGAAATTAAAAAGGGAAAAAAAGGCATGTAATGTGAATCATTAGCAAAACCCCAGGGGTTGGCAAAATGAGTATGAGAAATCAATTAATGAGTGATTCACCATGAGGTTACATGTTTGAATCCTATGGACTCAACCATCACAAACCTTGGAGCCACTGAAGGATTGTACTCGGTCATTACCTTCAGGGTCCCGGAATTAGTCGAGTTGTATGAAAGCTGGTTCGGACATCCAGTTATCATGGAGAAAAAAAAAAGAGTGAATCACAAGCACTAAATGTATTTGTAGTAATGTGATGAAGAGGCAATACAAAAGAACACATGCATACCTTGTTAATTGGTTTAGATAATGGGTATCATTATATACTCAATTGTGAAAACAAGAATGTGTAATCAATGTGATTGATGGGTGTTTGTCTGTGCATAATGGCCATATTCTCTCTTAGATCACTTAGACACTCCCATGGATTAGCCTGAGAGCTCCTTGTTAGTCTTTTTTTATACTCAAGTGCTTTCTTCTTCGCCCTTCTCTTAAATCACTCTATTCTTTCATCATTACTACATATCAATTATTCTTACCTTTCTAGCTCATCTTACTCAAAAACGAAGAATAACCCAAAAGAATTTGTTGCAAAAAATTACGAGAAGTTGTTTTTGTAACGCCCCAAATTTCGGACACGTTAATTAAAACAAGAGATCTAAAAAGATTCATTTAATAATAGGGTTTTCTTAATAAGCAGTGGATTAACATAAATAGAAAAGTACTTTAGTCTAATACAATAAGAAATAGTACTTGTAGAAAAGTTAAGTTATATTTGTCCAACACAAAAGTAAGGCGATTACAGAGCCTTCTACAGTTCTAGGTTGAGGTCCCACTCCCCATAAGTTCCCTAATTGGCTGCAGGGTCTTAATACTTGTTGCAATGCCCTCCTCTTCCCTCCTTGGTACCTGGCATGAAACGCCAGGGCATACAGCACCATGAGTTTTGACACTCAGTAGCTAACTCTTACCCACTAACCTTTACATTACAATTCATCAACAATTTATATCAAGGGTGCATAAATAAGTAACAAGCATCTGATTTCCTTATCTTCTTTTTAATATAAGCGTTCTCATAGATTCTAAACCTTAGGAACGTCTCTCCAATTCAAAACTGATATACACAATTTCTAGTGGACTTTTCGGCTGGCGAGGCTCTGGTTCCGCTGACCCAATAATTGGGACCTTTCAGTTGACCAGGCTTTGACTCCGCTGACCACGACTTAATTCCTGGTGGACTTTTCAGTTGGCGAGGCTCTGGTTCTGCTGACCCGATAATTGGGACCTTTCGGTTGACTAGGGTTTGGCTCCACTGACCATGACTTAATTCCTGGTGGACTTTTCTGTTGGCGAGGCCCTGGTTTCACTGACCCGATAATTGAGACCTTTCGGCTGAACAGGCTTTGGCTCCGCTGACCACACATTCTTCTTACTTTTTGGTTTCCTTTACCTTAAAAACATCTATGTGAACTACTTCCTCCGTCCCATAAAGTTATATCACTACGAAACTACGTGCAATTTTCAAGCTAAAAACTAACGTGCTTACAAAAATAATTTTTTAGTCAATATGGATCTTGTTTGATAGATTTCATCGAGAACTTTTATACGATGCAAAAAAAATTCAAAAATTATTTTGGTAAATACATTATTTTTTAGTTTGAAAATTGCACGTAGTTTCGTAGTGATACAACTTTATAGGACGGAGGGAGTACTATGTAAGTACGAACCCGGGAACTTATTTGTCCAATCTAACAATTCAATAATTTACCACCTCGAGTTTACAACAAGTCAATAGAGAATAAAACGAAACCTCAATCAATAACATTCAAATAATTCACATGTCACAAAATTTATCTTTTACCAAGCCTAACGAAATTTAACTTCATGTTTATCAATTAAATCAATAGAGTACATCAAAACAAACATCAATATTATTAGCTTTAATTATGACAAAAAAACAAATCATAATGGACATGAATAATCAGTCAAACAACATAACTATACACATCATCAATTGTTAAACAAATCAACTTTAACCATCTTTAGGCCTTACGGCCATAATCGGTTCGGTGAGTTTCTTGACTCATTTCACATTTTGGTTTCGTTTCATTCGGGCTCATTACAAGCCCCAATATCAAGTCTAAGGCTACTAAATATACTTAGGGTTAGTGGATAGGAGGTTTCTACCTTTGATCCGGACGAAAAGCTCGGTGGTGGAATCCGGTAGAGTTTTGGTTGATGAAGAAAAATTCAATTTCAAACAGAAACATTGAGCTGTGCTACCGGGTTCAAACCTCAACCGTTTCACGTGATTCTTGTGTGTAAAATGAAGCTCTCGAAGTGCTCTACAATCTTTGTGAAGGAACCCAAACCCAAAATCCACTTTAAGAACGAGAAAGATGGCGATTTGTGAAAGGTCAGTGAGTTGTCTGAAAATTTACCCGAGATTTTTACTGAACTTTGGATGGTTATAACTCACTCAAAACTCAATCGATTTGGGTGATTCTTGTGTCTAAATACAAGATCTTTAAACCCTCTACGAAGTTGGTGAAGGAATGTAAACTTAAAAATGATTGGAACAATGAGCAAAATAAAGATTTACAGAGGGGCAGAGAGCTGTCTGGAAAGAGAAACAACATATTCCAACAGAAATTCTGGCAAGTATATTTGGGTCATTTATAAACCGTTTTGGGTGATTCTTATATCGAAATTGAAGTACTCGACGTCCTCTACAACTTTCATTTAGAAGTTGAATACTAAAAATGATTGTAACTACAAGAAAATTGCCTATGAAAAAGGGTACGTGATATGGACGAAAATGAAAATGGTGGTGGTGATCTCTCTCTTCTCTTCTCTCTTCTTCTCCTTCTTTCTTTTTCTTTTCCAGACTCTTTCTCTCTTTTTCTAAAGTAATGAGGAGGGGAATGAGTGATAGGTTTATAGAGTGAAAAAGGGATGGGGGTGGAGTGCAATGGTGGTGTAAACCACATGAGGAAGTGAGGGGTTGATAGGAGGGTGATGGGAGTGGGTAATGGCAGAAAAAGGGGGAGGAGATGTCTGATTTTCAAACTTTGGGGTGGTGTGTGGTGTTAGTTTTGGTGGTTGAAGGAGTAGAGAGTGGGGAGGAGAGAGAGGGAGTTGGTAGAATGCGTAAGTATGCATATATGTATTGTGTGTGTGATTATATGCTTATATATATATGTGTGTGTGTGTGTGTGTGTGTGTGTGTGTGTGTGTGTGTGTGTGTGTGTGTGTGTGTCATGAGTGTATAAATCTAAATGTATATGTATATGTATAAGTAGTAGGATTTTGTTAGGATAAAAAGGGTAGGAATATAGATAATTAGGGTCTTAAACTTAGTTTAAATAAATCATCAAAACTTAACTAGGATAATTATATTTAAGAAACAAAATAAGTCATAATAATTATTGTAAAATATAACTTCGAAAATAATAATAATAATAAAATAAAATAGACCGAAAATTCGGGCCATTACAGTTTTATTTGAATCGGATCATGCTAATCATAATGAACTAAAACCGTAATTACATTTTGATTTAAATTTTTTTTAATGTAATTCAAGCTAAAAGCATGTTTTTTTTTATGAGTTAATAATAAATCTATAACCGAGTTTGGAGTTGGAGTTGGGCAACCCAAACATCGAGACTAACCTTACATGAGTTGCAACCTTTCTTTTTACCTGCTTTTGAATTTTGCTAAAAGTCATTTTTTGGTTATCATTATTCGATTTTTTTTTTGTTTGCATTTGTTAGTTTTACGCCAAACTTTTAGTGTATTTTTAATATGAAAATAAAAATTTACCATGACTTTTACCCAACTTTTTTTTTTAACAGAAAAGGTTCAATTTTTAGCACCTAGAAGTGACTTTTAGCACCTAGCAAGTGCTACTAAAATCTAAGGCTTTCCCAATTGCTTGGAGGCCATAGGCCTTGCCTTGACCTCCACATACTCTCTTCAGGATCTCAGCTTTTCAAGGCAAAGAATCCTTAATTTTCATTCAGACAGCGTACCCACATCACAAAAACAAACACTTGCCTTTCCCCCCGCTTTTTTCGTTTCTCCCTACCATAAATACACCCTACAAATACAAGACTTGGTAACAACCTTTTCGTTAACAAAACCGCAAGTGTTCTCGCAATAGTTTTTGTTTCCCCAACCTGTTGAAGAAAGTTGGGTTTTCTGGCTTTCTACAACAAGTGGGTTGGGTATTATATATATATCCATTTACAGCAATAATAATAATAATAATAATACTAATAATAAAAATGTTGAAGCAGCTAATATTGTTTGTGGGGATTTTGGGTTGTTATGGGGCCCCCGGGGTTGAGGGGCTAGGTGTGAACTGGGGTACAATCGCAACCCACAAATTGCCTCCAAAGGTTGTGGTTCAGATGTTAAAGGACAATGGGATTAAAAAGGTGAAGCTTTTTGATGCAGACCCGGCGAACCTGAATGCTCTCGCCGGCTCTGGCATTGAGGTTATGATCACCGTTGCTAATGATCAGCTCGCATCCATGGGAAACTACGATGTAGCTAACATGTGGGTGAAGCAGAATGTCACCGGTTATCTCAAGGCGGGTGTCAACATCACGTAATATCTCTAGCTAGCTCTCCCTCTCAATCTCTCGCTCAATTCCATACGTTTTCAATATATGTATGGTTATCTATCATATATGCATGCTCTGTTCCTACGCAAATTAGACGTTTGGTATTCAGAGATTTGGCATAGCGTCATGTATATGGCATGGGTCTTTTTTCTTGAACGTCTATGTGTTGATAAAAGAAGAACAGGTGTGGAATGTTGTTAAGAAGATTTGATTGTACCATCAAAATCTGCTCAGCCTGTTTCTTAAATTAATATAGAATATCTGTTACTTGTGTTTCAGGTATGTAGCAGTCGGGAATGAACCATTTCTCAAAGACTACAAGGATAGATTCACCAACATCACCTTACCGGCTCTTCAGAACGTCCAAAATGCCCTCAATGATGCTGGGATCGGCGACTCCATCAAAGCTACCGTGCCCTTAAATGCCGACATCTACGAATCCCCATCGTACAATCCTGTCCCTTCCGCTGGAAGGTTCAGGTCAGACATCAGCGATCTCATGTCTCAAGTCGTCAAGTTCCTAGACAAGAACAATGCACCCTTCACCGTGAACATCTACCCTTTCCTCAGTCTCTTCTATGGCAAGGGCCAATTCCCTATGGACTTCGCTTTCTTCGATGGGGTTAGCACTCCCCTCATTGATAATGGCCTCGAATACACCAATGTATTTGAGGCCAATTTGGACACACTGATTTCGGCCTTGAAGGCCGAGGGAGTTGGCAACATGACCATTATAGTAGGGGAGGTGGGGTGGCCCACGGACGGCGATCAGAATGCTAACATACCTTTGGCTCAGAGGTTCTACAATGGGTTTTTAAAAAGACTTGGCAAAAATATTGGGTCCCCACTTCGGCCTGGATATCTCGAAGTTTACTTTTTTGGACTCTTAGACGAGGATGCCAAGAGCACTCTTCCGGGGGACTTTGAGCCCCACTGGGGGATTTTCAGGTACGACGGCCAACCCAAATTCCCTATGGATCTTTCCGGTCAAGGTGAGAATAAGTCTCTCGTGGCAGCCAAAAACGTAACGTATCAACCTAAGCAGTGGTGTATGCTTAATCCCAATGCCAGTGCCAAGGATTTGAGCAAACTTGAGGACAATGTTAAGTATGCTTGCAGTATGGCGGATTGCACTCCACTTGGGTATGGACATTCTTGCGCCGGTTTGGATGCAAATGCGAGTGCTTCGTTTGCTTTTAATATGTACTACCAGGTCCAAAACCAAAACCCACTGAGCTGTAATTTCGAAGGTCTAGCCAAGGTGACTACACAGAACATATCTCAGCCAAATTGCAATTTCACCATTCAAATAGCTCCTTCCTTTTCATCTTCTCCTCCTCCGGCTCATGCTCCTATGCCGCATTCTTCTCCTCCTCCGGCTGCTGCTCCTGCGGGTGCTACGGGGCATTCTTCTCCTTCTCCTGCTCCTCCTGCTGCTTCTATCGGGCATTCTTCTTCTCCTCCGGCGGTTGCAGTAGTTTTGATGCTACTTGCTCTTGTATTGCTGTAATTTGGCTTGTATAGATATAGCTCTGCTGTTATACATTTGTTTTCTTCTTCTTTAGCTATAAGAAGTTAATTAATTTGGCTTCTATAAATATAGCTATGCTGTTTTACATTTGTTGTCTTCTTCTTTAGTTATGAGAAGTCATTAAATTAGTATTACAGATTTAATTTTACAGGGGAAATCATTAATTCCTTTTGAGATCATACGCAGGAATTATATATATACACCGGCGATCCAGTTAAGGATCCCGGATTTCCCGGATTGAAGCCTTTTTCGGTGTTTTGATGCTTTTAAAAATTGTTTTTGGAAAATCCGAGCCGTCCAATATGTTCAATAGGTGTTTTCCAAGATCCAGGCGAGAAATCTTCAAAAAAAAAATACCGGGAAGGGCTTGATCCAAGTAGTTTTTCGCAAAAACTGTAAATATAAAGTTTTTGCGAAAACTGTTTGGATCAAGCCCTTCCCGGTATTTTTTTTGAAGATTTCTCGCGTTGACCTTGGAAAACACCTTTTGAACACATTGGACGGCTCGGATTTCCCAAAAACAATGTTTAAAAGCATCAAAACACCGAAAAAGGCTCCAGTCCGGGAAATCCGGGATCCCGGACTGGATCACCGGTGTGTGTATATATATATATATAAGTTTCCAATTTCAAGTGTTTATTGGTAATGATGCCTTCAACAATCCACCACCTTCATTTTGTTAAAATCAATAGTGCAACTTCCAATTATTCATTTGAAAAGAGGAAATAGCAATCCATCTGGTAGATATATGAAAAATTCGTATTTGAATAAAATCACATTTATTCCCGTGTTGCTTCAACCTCTTCTTTTTTCCTTTTTTTTTTCCTTCTTATTTTCGGGGGAACTATTCATCAGAATTAGACCAGTAAATCCTTATGCAGGTGCTCATAACTATGTGGTATGGCAAAATGGTTTTGATATTATTACATCTTGCTGCTTGTATTGTACAACCCACAAACAAAAACTGAAATCGAACTTCTCATTTTTCCATTTTTACATCAAATAATATGAATGTTGCTTTTGAGATTGATAATAAAAGGGAGAAATTTAAGGATAAAAGAATCTAAAATCTGTTTTCCATTTTCAAATACAATATATTAATGCCAAAATTATTTTTGATTGTACCAAAACTCTAATGCATAAAATGTTTATACTTATGTGTAGGGTACATACCTTTAATATACATGCCTTTCATTTTGTTCTTTACCAAGGAAATTTGTGATACGACTCCCACTTTAATATCATCATCATTTGTTTGATTTCATCTTCCAATGATTTCTTGGCTACATGAAAGTTCATATCCATTTTTGGTCACTCATTTTCATGGATTCTAGAAAATGGGGAATTGTTTTCTTCTTGTGTGTTGGTAATAAATACTGAAACTGGTTTGCAGAGTACCAATTGCACTCATTTTAGTCATCACCATAGCCATTTAAGTACCGCATGATATGAGATCAATGGGGTTTATATGTTCCTAGTAGTAATAGTGTTGGTGATTCCAGCGTTCAAACCCACAGACAAACATACACAATTAAACAACAAATTAAGAACAAAAAACAATAAGAAGCAAGAAAAAAGAACAAGACAGAGATTTATGTGGTTCCGACTTAAGCTGATTGCTTAATCGTACTCCACAAGGTGCTGGAGTGTTTTACTATGATGAAAAAGTAAGAAAGTTACAACTTGGAGTGCCCTAACTATAGTCAATGGAGGATTAGGAGTAGGCATAGACTCGGCCTAGGATGATCGCCACCCTATGGCCTAAGTGGATTCGTGATTCTGACACTCATGCTAACAAAGTTTGTTTGTGTTTAATGCGGGCTCATAACTATTGATTTACAACTCAAGGCTGTTATATTTTTTATTATTTGTCGACAATAACATTGACACGCATAAAACTTAAATCAATGTCATCTCGAGGGTTTACCAAATTTCCAATCGAGCCTTGATTAAACCAAACACTGGAAAGAGTAAGAAAATAGAATTTAATTGAATTATCTTTCAGTTGAGCACAAATTTACCTTGTGACTCATCCATGCAAATTGTGAGAATCATGAATCTATATAGGTTATGAGTGGTGTGAACCTTGACCCGAGCCTCATAATTAAATTTATAACTCATAGTTCTAGTCCTGAATTTGCAATTCGTAGACTTAATTACCAAAAATCACTAAAACAAATCAAGGGTTAGCTACCTACAACTGCAATCACCGTATAGATTGGTAGGCTTTTTCACTCCTAAAAATCATTCCCTTCGGACTGATCTCGGTCTTGCCGAGTTAAAACTACAATCGACAACATAGCCCTATGCTTCAGGTTAGACACTTAGAGATACAACTTGTGGTCACACGCAATATCCTTTATGATTCATTTTCTTACCCATGAGATTCGTTGAATGTCACTTTTATATCTGTGTTATTTTTCTTTGACATATTCTTTATCTTGTTACTTTTGTTTATCTATCTCTAAACTTTCATGTTCTCCCCTTAAACTTTATCAATTATCTTGTTCTTTTGTTGTCGTTGTTGCTGTCAATGCAGTTAACTTAAATGTTTCTTTGGTTTTGGCCTTTGATTATTTGTTTCCTTTGAGTTGAATAAACTTGAGATTTGGAATACTTGCCCAACCAAATGGGTTAGCAGTGCCCGATGCATCCATCCTGTTACATCAATTGTGATGTCTTGGAACTAATGAGCATTGGAATAAAGTGAATGATCAATTCAATTGGACACCTGGCCGTGCCCCTATTCATTCCTCCCTTAGAACACCGTTTCCACTGGTATCTTTAACGTCCCCAGATTCAAGGACATCGTCCGGATGTATCGTTAATATTATTTTCATAAACTGCAAAATATCATAATTCCATGGTATATTTGCTACAAAAGAATTTCTTATGTTAAAATAAACATTTTAATAAGCTGAAAACATAGAATTTTACGAAAAACTCATGTAACAGAGATAATTCATAACTCACCTCGTGCATCCGAAATCTACAATAAAATTAGCAAAATGTACCGGCTCCTAGAATTTGGACATTAACAATTAGAAATACAAAACGTCAATTTCATGGTTAAGTAATATATTAACTGGTTTCTATATTCGCTACTAAAATCTAATCAATTATCATGACTTGATAAAGGTCAAAGGTTGAAGAAAATATCCTCAAAAACTGATGTTCCTCTGGCTTTTGGAAAATCCCTATTTCATAGTATTGAAGTCATTGATAACATTATCATAATACTTGGACCAATTAATCCTTTCCTAGAAGTTTCAATTAATTTAGTGACTCTAATTTTTAATCAAAAGAACTTCAGGGAATTAGTAAAAAGAACCTCTATGTGCGCGAGTAAATCTTGATCACCCCTTGACTCCGATATCATTATTTTCTTCTTCCTATTTTTTTCCCACATATTTTCGTAGTTTGTCGCCTGTTTTACCCTTTTTTATTTTTATTTTTTTAACTATAGTTATGTAGATTAATATGTTCAAAACCAACTTTGACTACACAATAGTAGGCACCCGGCAACCAGAGACCAAGCTGCGTGAGAAGCTTAATTCATGTTAGCCCCAAATCATCCTAACCGCTTTTGAGGAATTAATTATGTATGATAAATTTGCGAATTTACGATCTGAATTAATCCCGAGTTCATTTGATCCTATTTCCAAACTTCAAGTTAATGTGATACTTTAGACCCTTTGTTGACGATCCCCTTCTTCTTCTTTTTTTTTTTATATTTTTAATTATTATCTTCTTTTTTTTTCTTCCTTTTTTCTTTTCCTTTAAAATTACCACTTAATTCAATGGGTTTCATTTCTCCAGATTCACGTTTTAAAATATGTCCTACAAGTCAACTTCAAAAGTTCACCAAAAATAGAGTGGTCATCCGTTTTGCAAGATTCTAGTGTCGAAAGCTTAATAGTTAAGCATAGTTTAAAACTTATAAAGGAACCTAAGCCGAAATCATAGCTTAACGATGTCAAATTATGGCTGAATTCGGTGAGTCTAAAAATTTGTTAGGAAAGTCTGAGAAATTATCACCAAGTGAATGTGTGTGATATCAGGTAAAAAAACGTGAAGGGAGAGGAGGTGAACTTACCTCCAATCGGTTGATCTTCCTTTCTTCTTCTTCTTCTTCTTCCCTTGTTTCTCTGATGTATGTGCCTGGTGTGTGAATGTGTGTGGTTGTATCTATTTATATTGGTGGCTTGGGTTCTAGAATTCTCTTCTAAAATCTAACAATATCCTAGATGAATGTGCGTGGTGTGTGTATGTGTGTGGTTGTATCTATTTATATTGGTGGCTTGGGGTCTAGAATTCTCTTCTAGATGAATGTGCGTGGTGTGTGTATGTGTGTGGTTGTATCTATTTATATTGGTGGGTTGGGGTCTAGAATTCTCTTCTAAAATCTAACAATATCCTAGAATATCTAGGATTATCTTTTAAAATCTAACTATTAATTACACAAAATCAATTAAAATCTTTGATTCACTAATTGTACGGTAAATAGATGTGCCAATTCATCCCCTCTTCCAGATTACCTTTCTCTCCAAGACTTCTCACCCTATGGCGACTCGTGCCTCATTTTCGTGTCGGGCGCTGTTAACAAGGTTGAAAAATTAACACATACCCATAAAAATATTTTTCCTATAGGCTTTAAATAAACATGCTTCCTAAATTCTAATACTAAGAGCCACAAAGTGTTGACATCCCCTTTTATAATTATTTTTATCGTTTGATCTGTTAATTAAAGTTGGGGCGTTACAGTTTTTCTCTTAATTTTTTTTTAATTTTTTTGTTATAGTAGTGAATACTCTGAAAAACAACCCAATAACGCCCTAAAAGGGTGCCATGATCTGAATTCTTCTAAAACTACTCCCACTTGTTCCAAAAAGCTCAAAATTTGCCCAGCCATTGGTATTCGCAGCAATTACCTTTATTGCAGCCACGTGTCCCCTTAAAAATGGCAAAAAACCAGCACAATTCCTATTTTTCAGGGCCTAATTGTATTTTCCCCTGTGCACGAACGATTTTGGCTATATTCACTGCTCACTTAACTTCCATGTAGCAAAACTACCCTTGTAGTCGTTGTAAATATCAAATAATAGAGAAAATTCCCTCTATAATACCTTGAAAAGCTGTCAGGTGTCCCCTGACTTAGGCCCAAATAATTCAACACGTGTCCCATGTCTCCAAACCACTCCTATAAACATGAGCACTAGAAACTTCACAACATGAGCCCTAGAAACTTCAAAGACGAAATCACAAAACCTCCTATTATTTCTGTCCCAAGAGGCCCACCGCAAACAATCCTAGTCCAAATACTAGGACCGCCACTTCTAGAACCACCACGACGGCCACCATCATTGCCGCAATACGTGTCTCATAGTGAGGTCAATAGGCCAACCACAATCCGTCCTTGCTCTACATCACCCAATTCTTCCATCCCAAACACCTCAAATCTCCAACAGCCTCCGTTTGTTGTTAATTCCAGAAACAAATTCCTCCCGCATTTGGTCTCCACCAGCTACCCAAGTACGCACAGTAATACCCATCGAAGGGATAGGAGCCCACAGTATTGGTAACTTAGGGCCTCTTTAGTCCCATGCAATTTTCAAAAGGGCAGTATTGGGCCTTTTCTACCTGTGAAATGCCTGGGAGGAGTTCTTTTGATGGCAATTTCACTTAAAAACGATGGATATCCAAACCAAACCAACCCAATTGGTGCGATTTTTTTATATTTTTCCTACCCATGGGGTGGGTTCGGTTTTCAAAACATGATACCCAATGGGTTTGGACTTGGATTTGGTCTTAGGAAGTATTCGGCCAAACCCAAACCCAAACCGATCCATATAATATTATTTATAAGATATATATATATATATATATATATATATATATATATATATACATTTTTTTTGTACATGTAATTTTTATTTTTCAATTCATAACTTTCAGTGACTTTTTATAACTTTCAGTGACTTTATTTTATCTCTCTCCTTATTCCTCTCAAATCCCTTAAAAATCTCAAGAGTCTCTATAGGAACCTTTTAAGAAAAGTTTATTATTTAGTTATTTTATTTGATTATGTTGGAATTTAGATGTTTAATGGAAAAATCATATGGTATATTACTTTTCTATTTTAATATATAATCTTTTTCCTTCATATGTTCATTAATGGAATGAATATTAATGCGGATTTGGTGCGGTTTGGATAAAATCCAAATCCATATAGTTTGGTTATGGTGCACTAAAATTTATATCCATTGAATATCGGTTTGGATTTGGGTATAGATAAATACTTTGGGTTTGGGTATGGTAATTGCAAAATCTAGACCAAACCAATCCATTGTCATCCCTACTTTTAATTTGCATCTCAACGGTTGAGTTTCAACATTCAACTACTTGGCTATAAATAGAAGAGCTCCAGCAGAAGAAATACTAGTCCAACAGAGAGCACGAAGCAACAACCCAGTCAACACACAGCATCCTCTTCTTACATTTCAATTTCACAATATTACTAGTTTGAGGGCTTTGAGACCAAAATTGTTGTACTCACTCCTTAAGAGAGTTTTTCACTTTACATATTTTTCTCAGTGATTCTGGTGAGCTTTCTTTCTTAGGATTTTGGGAAAAAAAAAAATTCTAAAGGCTCACTACCTCCCCGGGAAAGCTAGTAGTTGTAATCTAAGAATAGTGGAAACTCAAGTTGAAGCTTGAGAAGTGGACTAGGCTACATCTTGCCGAAACCCTGTATAGTGTAACCTCAACCGAATGCCTTCTTTTTTTCCCCCACGTAAAAGACATCGAAACGGCATCGCATGGCATGGCGTTGTGTATAAGCTGCACAGCGTCGAGTACGGGGATTTCAAACCTATGGCATCTGATGTAGCTTCTCTCTCTCTCTCTCTCTCTCTCTCTCTCTCTCTCTCTCTCTCTCTCTCTCATTGTTCTGCAACGACATGCCCCAAAAAAAAAAACGGTTTTGTTCTGACGTCATCACGGGTTTTATGCTTCATGTGTTTCTTACAAAGCAGGTGATCGATCATTCAAAGAGCAGTTGGAGAAACTTTGGTTTGCTTCAAAACTCTTCGAGACAAGACAACACCAATGCAGCCAGCATGAAATCATATCAACTGACCACGAATTCCGAAAAAGAGTAGTAAATTTTGCTTTGGAGCATTTCTGCTGCTGTTGATCATTTCATATGTTGGACGAGAGCAACAGCAATCTTGAGAATTTTTTTTCTTCCCTTTTTTACTTTTTGAGGGCAAAGTTTCTTGACATATACACTTTGTTTTGCTTCTTTCCTGTTTTTCACCCTCTTGTTTCCAAGGTACTGTTCTATGAGAATTGGAAAACCGAATGCAGCTTTCAAGAAAGGATTATGGAACTCTGTTGTACCATCTTCAGAGCCAAATTTACGCGTCGGTACATGAAATGCTGAGACGGAATTCACGCTGCTGCCAGGTTTACTCTAAATCTACCTTTCCAAAAAAAAAAAAGGCTCCCACTAAATCATTTGGAGGGTTTCGTCTGGAGTTTCCTAAACTAGGGATTTTCCAAGTCTCTTGAATAGTAACGGAACAATCTTTAGAGCGGAAGGGCAAAAATCGCTACACAACTAATGTTCAGGCACAATACTGTCATAATGTGCAACGGAAAACCAGATGTATGACAACATTTCAGCACAATTGTAGTAACCAGCATCCAGCTCTACTTTGCACTTTAAAGTTGCTCCAAACTTCGTTGATTGTCTGCTAAATAAATAAAGATTGAAAAGACAAGTAAGAATGTTTAAAAAATAAATTTTGCACATCCTTGTGCCTGTTACCACATCCTTATTCAGTGTGCTCAAGGGTCTTCCCGATCATTATAATGTATGGGATCCTATTAGTTCTGGCTTACTTTTACTTTTCTTCATTTTGGCTTTAAACCGAGACTTTGCCCCAAGGATCTGCACTGTATTTAAGAAGTTCCCAACTGCCATTATAATCAAAAGAATCCCACTTGTTATCACCTGCTAAAAGCAAATTAGTAATCAGTAGAACCAACTAGCATAGTGTGAATAACTAGAGCAATTTACACCAGTAACTTAACCGGGAAAAGTCCAATAATCACAAAGTCAAAAACCATGAACATACATCTTCAAGGTTGTGCAACCTATTATGCCATTCTTACCTGCCACTCTGAAACAACACCAACCTGGGCAGCTTTAAGTAGCAACATTCCAACATATGCTTCGAAACCCTGAATTTAGAGCCCACAAACAAAAAAGGGTTAATTTAGCCGTCTTTCTAGGGTAATACACCTTGTTGCATCTTCATCTGAAACAGATGAAAATAAGAAACTTGCACAACTATCGAACAAATGTAACGCCCTTGAGAAGCTAAAGTGGTCTGTCTATGCTTTTAGATTTTCAAAGAATTGGTCTGTCATACATAGATTTCTTCCTGTCTAGTGAGGATAACTCCTCTTAATCATAATGATATGTGCAATTTTCGTACAATTGAATCCCTTATGACCAAGACAGAAAAGAATGTAAAGAACTGCCAAATTAAATGCACAAAATTAGAATTCTCAAATGGTAAACCATCAGAGATCATTGGTGTACCAAGTAATGAATGAGGACACTTAACTGTTTGTCTTATGATGGGTTGAGAATAGCAACGAATTCCTTTCTATACCAGAACCAAAAACTTCCTTTCTATATCAGGAATTTATTTGTCTGAGTCACCAGTCTTGATTCAGATCACTTGCATGTTTTCTGATTGAAAATAATTAGAAGAAAAACACATGTATAGTTTCAAATCACCTGCAGTATGAACAGAATGGGTGCAAGAAGCCATAGTTGACCTTCGACGCCAGCAGTTTCTCCCCAAACAACATCCATTATCCTAGCCTACAAAAAAACAAGAGTATAAATATGAGCCTCAGGAGACCTTTACAGGAGAACATCTTAAACCTAGACCTTTCTAATTATAACGACCCAAAAATTTCTATACCCACATTGGTAAGTCAGAAAAACCAACATGAATCAGCAAGGATTGACATGCAGACTTATTTCAACCAGCAGAAGCAAAATAACTCATTAAAGTTCTGCAAACTATGCAATACGTAAATTTTTCTCACAAGCGTGAAACACAAACAATTTAGGCTGCAGAAAGACAGAGAAAGTAAAAGACAGGTTGAGCATGGACACAAATTTGTTGGAATATTTGCTTAGTTGCACCTTGCCCATTGCTATGCGTGTGTAGAGTCTTTGCCGTTGATATCTATTTTGTAGAAGCATTGCAACTCCTTGCATGATAGCCCATTGCAGGAACAGTTGTACCCCTTTCTGCACAGTACATGCATAGTGTTAAAAATATATATAAAATATAAAAAAAATACACTGGAAATAGAATGACCTGCTTCTGGGAACAATTAGGCTCCCTTTCTATCTCCCAAGTGAGACTGATAAGTGCCATAGCCATAGCAAAGTAGTGATGATATATCCACCTACAATAGAACAAGTATGGTGCACTTAAATATTGTAGCTGTGCATATTTCAATCAAAAGGAGGGCAGATATGAATCACAAAGAATCCAATTTTGTCATGGAAGTTCTTAAGTGGTAAGACGAACAAAAGAGAATCAAGGCCTCCTGGTCAAATAATACTGATGATGATAATAAGGAGATTGATGACCTCCCAGTCCAGAAGGAAAGAATGGTATAAGTTCAATAATATTCAAAATACAAAACTTTCCTGGAATCAGATTGTATCTGGATTCTGGCACATGTAAGCATCAATCTACTCTATGACAATTGAAGAAACACATTCTCAATCGGAATAGTTGAACTGATGAAGGATAAGGACAACCATTTGAGCACAGAGTGAAACAAAAAGCGTGCAAAAAAATATCCAATTACCATGGGCGAATATCACTTCCATTCACTCGAAGTATGTTCTCTCGCAAAGCCAAACCGGTATAGAGAAATAACAACCAGGCCTGACAAAAGACACACTTAGAAACTAAACAAAGGTATGGTACCAAAATAAACACACGCACACACAAACAAAAAAAAGAGACAGAAATATATCGAAATTCCCAAACAACTAGAAGGAAAATGCGACAATAGCTTGATTCCAACTTTTCACACAAAAGTACCTGGTAAAGCTGAACAGGCAATGCAGGTAAGCATCCGTTCCACATCCACGACCTTAATACAAGTAACAGTGATGGGAAAAACAGAAACAGAAATGCAGTTCTATCCTGTCCATGATAGCATAAATAAATTATTAAACAAATTACAAGTAACCAATCAATGAATTTATTGTTGGAACAGTAATGGAATTTATTAAGAGATGGTTAATTGCATGACTATAGACTCAGTGTAGGGAGAATCAAAATGTACACTTCTAACGATAGAAGTCAGCTCCTAAACTGACAATGCAATCCAAAAGAGCAAAAAAAAAGGCTCCAAGATAAACTCGACGCCCCCCCCAAAGTATAACAAATCGATTACATTGCCAAGGAAACCCATTTCTTGCCATCAAGAAAATAACTGCAAAGGTCCGATATATTCCTCTTCCAATGCCAGAGACATTTACCACATGTAGCCAACATAACATCATAGATATATCTCTGGAACAACCGGAGAAAAAAAAATTTGACAGCCTTAATAGTTGTTCCGTAAGAAAACAAAATCCAGTATTTCATCTGTCTTATGCAAATGAGAATAACATGTGTATCACAAAGCATACCAACATACTCGTTTGGCACGCTTATGGCCAAAGAATAAAGAATATAGTCAATATACAAATTGACATAGGCAAATTTAGAACTAAAAGAGCCAAGATGGTGCAGCTTGAGTACAGAAAAAGTTACATAACCCAGTGCCAAAAATATAAGACCAAAAGTCACTCTGCAGAACACCGAAAAATTGTGTATGAGGGTTTATCTTGCTTTGAGTTATAAACACAAAACTCAGGACTTGCTCCATCTTATGAGTTGACCTCTCCATCCCTTCAAATGGTCTGTGATTCTTCTCTAACCATATGCAGATTCAAAGGGGTCACATAACCTGAAAGGGTTGCGTAAATACAATTTAAGCAAACGTACCCTGAAGCTATTGTACTCCTCCTTCACTTTCAATTTAACATCTTTCCTAGTGGCATGTACATTAATTGGACCAAGAAACATGCGCAAGAACCACCCTGCCACCAATCAATAGCAAATTAACCGCAGCATTCACACTAAATAAAACCGAACTCTGTATGCAAAATCAATAACAAAACAGACAAATGAAATACCAAAAATAGTGAAAAGCACCAGAAAATTTATTCGGAACAAAGGCAGCCGTATCTCCCTCGTTCAACATGTAGCTAGCACGGCATAATTCTTCTTGCAGCTAAACAAAAATCATAACCAAAGAAATTGTCATTGTACTGTGCAAAATCTCAATACAGTGTACTCAATAATGTAGGGTTATTAACTAATTCATAGTACTTGAGCTCGACTCGTGTTGGGAGTTAAAAGCTCGTTCAAAATTAGCATGTTGAATAAACAAACCAAGCTGAAGACTCAAGTGAGGTTAAATACCCTAGGGATGTAATGCATTAATTTCATTAAAGCACCATATTTACCACACACACACACATAAAAAATAATAATAATAATTAAACAAACGAAGCCGAACAGATTTGAAGCACTGATATGCCAAGCTTGCTGCTTCGAAAAAATCAAGTCACTTGGCTCGTGATAGCCTCGATTACAACTCATAAGAGATCCAATCGAATGATAAGTCAATCAAGCTTAAATATTTAAGTTTCGAATCAAACTTGAAGAATTCACGAGTGAGCTCGACACTCAGCTAGTCCCGTTACGTAATCTGTATGAAGAAAGAGGTTTAAGCAGTTACCTTTTCGGCCTCTTTAGAATCCAATTTGCCAATCTCGATTGAGGAGGCAATGGAAGAACGGAGTCTACGAATAGTGAAATTGAGGGTGAGGGCCCGCTGTCTGAGGGCGTCTTCTTCCCGTGAGGATGTGGAAATCAAGGAGTAGGCTGAGTCCTGCAATAATTTCGCTGATTCGACCACTCTAGAAACTTCTTCGGACACCGTTGTCTCCGTCTTGTCACCATTAACCGCAGCAGAGTCACCCATCGTTCAATTGATTGATTCCCCCGTTTCCAAGCCTAGGGTTTTTCAAGTGCAAGTACAAACAAAAACCCTGATGCAAAGTAGCAGAAGGTTGATTGGAAAATGGGAGCGAGGAAAGGAATAGAATCGCGAGAGAGAGAGAGAGCTGTTGCGGTGGTGGAGACTGGAGGGTCATGTATGCATCATTGGACATTTTAAGATTTGGAGTAATATTTACCCAAAAAAAAAAGATTTGGAGTAATAATTTATTAAGTGGTCATGTGTAAATTTCCAAGATTATAGGTGGGCTAATGCAAATCTAATCCATTTTTAGGTAGGGCAACCTCAAGCCTATGCTACTATGAAACACCAACTAAATTCTTCCCTTTTTTTTTCTTTTTTTTTTCCCCCCTTGTTAATCACTGTATTCTTTTTGTTTGACTACACAAATGATATCATGACACAATTTTACGGAATCAAAATTGAAATTATAATTAATTTTGACACTGTATCTCGGGTCTCAAAATATAAAAGTTACATTTCATCTCACTCTTAATTAATTTGATGCAATTACAGTACCAAAGTTCAATCTAGAAGGTATAGTGGCATCACATATTTGTCCTAGTGTTTGGTATAAAAAATTTAATGAGCAAATTGATTGGGAGGCCTTTGTTTCTTCTTTTTTTTAACTATAGGTGTATTATATCGTCTAATTTCTGAAAAGATTTTATCAAATGAGAAAGAGGGTTGATAAAATCTCAACTTTTCTCAAGGGTTGATAAAAATCCTCATTTGATAAAATAAGGGTGATTTTTATCAAATAAAATCAAACAAAAAACTCAGCATGTTTTAAGGAAAAAAGTCTTCAAACCATAAGCAATATTTTTCAATATGTAATGAGTAATTTGGAAATACTTAAAACATAAAAGCATGTAGTTATGAAAGATGTTGCTTTTCAATTACCTCCACTGACAGAGATAATAGCACATTTATAGAGGGTACAAATCTTAGGTAGTTGAGCAATTTACCCTGATTTGTTGTCTTTGATAAACACTTGAGAGATATTGAAGACGTACTAAAGTATTAGTAGGCTAATCTATACTATATATGTACTCTATATTTAAGTTGTGAGAGATATATGCGGCATTAACTTTATTTTATACTCTAATTGCTTAGCTTTTTTATTTGAAAATGAAAGGATAGGTAGGAAAAGAAACTTAAAATAGCTCCTTGTTTATTGACTAGTTGCTTAAATTATCCTATATACTATAGTAATGTAGGTGGGGCTTTCAGAAGCCTTCAAACCCCAATCCCTCAATTCTCAGATTTTTCATTTTTATTTTTATTTTTTAAAATTGGGAGAAGGAGTGGGGGAGGGGTGAGAGGGGCCCGACAGTTTTCCCCCCATTGTTTTTAATTAACTGCCACGGGGCAGGAAAACAAGTAAAACTACTTTTTCTTTTTTGTACAAAAAAACTACTACCATTTTTTTCTTTCATGGGTGGGAAGGGGACGTGGGGTTTTCCTATTTTTTCCTATATGGGCTGGAAAAAAACACACAAAATGTGATTTAATTTCGCATTGTGTTGCCTTCAATAAACGAAGCTGTAAAAAATGCCAATTTAATTTTTTTTATCACCGATCATTTTTATCAGATAGCTAGCTTTATGCCCATTCAATACGCTGATGCCCGAAAAATGCCAATATATTTTTTTTGGTCCTGTGCATTGCACGGGTTCAACACTAGTAGTAAACTATAAAAAAAAAGGTAGTAATAAGGAAACCAACGAATGTGAAAACAAGCTCTCATGCATCTGCCTTTTCTCTTACTTACCAATCCGACTCTTAACAACTTTTCCAAGTCAAAACAATGGTGGGAAAAAGCAAAGCTGAAAGATTGGGTTGTTGCAATTTTGAATAAATATATATACCAAAATATATCTCGCATGATATTGCATGTGTTGGTTGGTTTTCTAATAGTAAATTAGGCTTGTCAATGGGTCGGATCTGATCCGAATTCGATAAGATTAGATCCGAATCTGGATCTGATATTAAGAAATCTGATAACGTTAATCCGAATCTGAATTCTGAATTCTCGATCCGGAAATCTGAATCTTTTTTTTTTTTTTGAAGAAAGGAGGAGATTGGTTTCTGTTAACCAATATCACAGCAAAATTGACTGGAATCGTCTATGGGGAGAGAGATGGAGAGAGAGAGAAAGAGAGAGAGAGAGAAGAAGAAGAAGAAGAAGAAGAAGAAGAGAAGAGAACATCTCACCTATAAATAACCTCCATCGACTAGAATCGTCAATGGAGTTGAAGGCTTGAAGCCGGAACAGTGTGAGTCGCAGTGGAAGCCGGAACAGCGTGAGTCTCTCCATTGGAAGGGTTTTGTTTTGAGAGAGAGAGAGAGAGAGAGAGAGGCATCTCTGTGTGAGTAACGAAAAAAGGGTTTGTATTTTGTGAACCGGATTTGGATCTTCAAATGATTAGAACCGGATCCAATCTGGATTTTATTAGAATTTTTGGTTCCGATTTATCGGATTATCGGATCTAAAATACCGGATTCGGGTCCGGATTTTTCGGATTAGATCCGGATCAAATCCGACCCCTTAACAGGCCTAAAGCAAATGTAGTTGACTTTAGTCATGGCTCCGGTAAACATCTTATTGGCTAGCAATTTCAACAAACTTACCTCTTAACTTTGATTTCAAACAATAAAAGATCTTATTACTAACCAACCAATTTCACCATTCATTTATAGATTGTTGAAACTTTCCAAAAGGAATCCCAAAGCCAGTTTTTCCAAAGATTTTAGCGGCGGATTCTTTAAAATCACATTCAAATAAAAAAAAATAAAGTGATTCCGTGTATCATTTTTTGATTTTTTTTGGCACCAAATTAAAATACTTGAGGAGTTCTTTAATTTGGTGCAAAAAAATCGAAAAACGATACACGGAACCACTTTATTTTTTGATTTGAAAATATGATTTTAAAGAACCTGGATCTTAAAATTTTTCAAAAAATCTGCTGAAAGACATTCCCTTCCAAGTTCCATCTACAGTCGACTCCAATGTATAGAAGCATTCTGAGAGTTTCAAGCGTCATGCGATTTATCAATGGAACCATCTCCTTAGAAAATTAGAAATTGTGTTAACGATAAAAGTGTCTGGCTCCTCTTTGAAAACCACTCACTGGCTTAGGGAGAGAGCCTTCAAATGCCCGTTGGATCTTTCGGCTCACTTTTAATCTCAAGTCTAAGCGCCGAACTAATTCTAATTGTGATATCCTTTGGAGCACCACCTTTGCCACTGCCTTGTGGTAAATTTGGAAAGATATAAACAAAAAAAAAAGTTGACAACTTTGAGATTCCTCCTTTTAGTTTCACTTTGTCCCAATTTTATGATCCATCGTTCTATCCTAACCGGATAAAAAACGAGTATATTTTTCAATCGGTAATATATTTTATATGCAATATAAATATTTTTTGATAGATCTCGATTTAATCTAATAAAAAAAAGTTTTCAAAATCACCTAAAACATTGTAGATTATAAGATATAACACTTTAAAAAGTGACACAAACTCTCAAAAAGGACTATAAAATTAGGACAGATGGAATATTAAACTATGAATTGTGTCGCCTTCTGGGAATAAATAAAAAAAAAATTAGGGGAAAAAATGGCAAAACCCGAGGGGACTATGGCCTAATTTGGCCTAAAAGTAAAAACTGGATTATTAGTTTTTTTGTTTTGTTTTTATTCAATTTTTTTTTTTTTTGTTAGTTTAAATTCGAGATTTTGTGGTTTTATGAATTCATACCGGCGAAATTGTCTAGTATAAAATTGTGGTGATTTTTTTTTTTTTGAATAAAAGCCAAAATAGGTGGAAGCTTTTATTCAAAAAAAAAAAGTTTTGGCCACAATTTTATACTGCGTTATTCGCCCCTCGCCGGTATAATCCATAAATCACAAAATCTTAACAAGAAACTAACAAATGAAAAAAAATTGAATAAAAAAAAAAACCAATAATCCAGTTTTTAAGTTTAGGCCAAATTAGGCCTATAGTTTAATTCCATCAAAATTCCTGGAAGCGTACATTTCTGCAGTGTCTTCTTCAACGTTTCAACTTTCGACCCCAACCAGACAAAGATCTTCTATGAGGTACTGTGTGGTGGTGGTGGCAACGAATCTGCCATGGCACCAACCTCCTCTACTTTTCTCTTCAAACTCGCAACGGCTGCTGCAGCGGCCCCACCAACGCCTCCTCACCCACAAATCCACGGCGACTATACGGGCCTTGACGCGCAGGGATTTCGATGGCTTCGCCCAGCGTGTGAAATCCGGTGAGCTTTGGAGAGACGCGTGGCGGAGCGCCAACAATGGATTTGAGCAGCTCCTATTCGAGGCCAAGAAGACGGCTGAGCGCATTGACCGCCGATACTCCGTCTCGAGGCGGCTTGCGGCGGTGGTAGAGTCCGCAACAGGCCGGGCCAGGGAGCTCGACCGCGACTTCGAGGTCACGCAACGGTGGCGGACTTTCACCCTCGATTTTAGTCGGAATTGGCCCAGGGTTTGTTCCTTTTCACCTCTCCCTCTCGTTCTGTTTCTATATCTAGCTTTCTGTTGTGTGCGTATGTGCATTTTGATAATCCTATTAGTTTCGCAACTTCGTCATGAATTAAGTTAGATTTCGTTATTATATGCGTCATAGTAGTGTGAAGCGTGGGTGAATGAGAGCCTCTTCGCGAGTCAGCGGGAGAGCTACAAAATTAGAGGATGGCATTCAACCAAATTCGGAAAGGGGATTTATTAAAAATGTTCAGTGGTCTAAGTCAGGCCGTGTAATGTTTATTAATGGTGCTGAGTCTACTGATGCCTTTCCAACAGCTTATTATGCAAAAGTTTTCTAAAGTTGTTGAAGGAGACGTCAAAATTGTAGTACGTCGTCTGGAAATGTTTCTGGGTTCGATCCCAAGTCTTGCCTATATTTAGTAATTTGGACCCAACTGGACATTAGAAGTTCTACTCATGACATTGACATGATTGCTTCAATTAGGTAGCATTGGTTTGCCCTCTTGTAAACCAATCCTGGAAGACTCACCATCAGGTTCTTGTAAGTGCCACTCTTGCAAAGCAATGTCGTCCTTCATGCAATAGAAAACAACCTATGTATCTTTGTTAGGCATGTGTAGCCCGAACAGCTACTTCTATCCAGTGTTGCCATGTTCTCTTCATGTCGTCCTAATATTCCCATGGGTTCCTCTAGGCTCTATGTCAACCCTTGAGGTGAAACAAGGACCATTCGGAAGCTTGGATACTCACAATTGTCCCACTTGCTCCGCTCTCCTCTTGGATCATTCATGCTTCTTTGGAGCGAGACTAAGATTGCCCCTTATTCTTTTCCCAGGCCAGCTTACGCATACCTTTGACTAATTCCAAAGACCCCTCCCTCAACCATTTCACTCGCTTATGCATGGGAGTGAGGTGACCCTAAGGTTGCGGACAAGGGGAGTTGATGCTGAGATCTTGGGAGAGAGCAAACCCCAAAGCCCCAGTTCTTGACCATGTGTTTAATTTAATGTGCCTCCCCCATTTCATGGTATGTATCTGGTGAGCATATTACCTAAATTGCTCAGCCCATGTTTGGCTGAGAAAACCTCCAATTGCAAACAAATTCCTCTATGCTTGTGATAACGTTTGGAACATCCTTGGCTAGATCGAAGGAATATCCTCCTAAGCATCTATCTCATTATGCCTCATGATTCCTTAGTTATAGAAGTTGTGTATCTCTTGCAGACACCTCTGAAAATTTTGTAACCTTGTTTCAGTTCTATTGCTTTTTCTTTTTTTTTTGTAATGCTTGAAGATGAAGTCGTTTTTTGTGATTCTGAAATTGTTTTGTTTTGTGTGCATGTTTTTTGGTATCCTTGCAGTACAGGAAGCAACTTAATGACTTTTTGAATTCTCCCTTAGGCAGAAGTTTAACTGTGAGTATTACCTAATTTTATTTTTTATGCTGTGCTTCTTGACTCAACTATTTTCTTGATGAATCCCTCTTTGTTTGGCATGACGTGGTTCATCCATCACTTCTGGTGAACATTTTGGAAGAGGGCCTGTTTTATGCGGTCTATTTTCTGTCAGCTGACTCAACTCGCTTGCTCGTATTTAATTTTGTAGACTATATTCTTCATCTGGTTTGCTCTATCTGGATGGATGTTTCGGTTCTTCATATTTGCAGTATGGGTACTGCCATTTGCTGGTCCGCTTCTCATTGGAGCATTTGCCAATAATTTTGTCATCAAGGTAATATAAGTTGCTGTTTCATCCAGTGTGCCTTTGTGTTTGATATTTATCTACTCCTAGTTTTTACTGTTTTGTTAAATTTCTGTAAGGTAATGTGCCATCTCATAGATTCGTACTACACACAGCACAACTGAATAGAATTGAAAATGATTTCCAATTTCTTCGTGTCCAGGCAATGAGCTTTTGGCCCCCTTTCCAACTCCCCCACATGCTGCGGTTGGCTTCTCATTTCATTGAGGACACTTGCACCGTTGGGGATTAATATTGGTTCCTTAATTGAACTTATGGAACACAAACACTAATGCATGAAATACCTGCAGTTACTGACGGAGGCCCTGTTACTCAATACCTGATTTTTTTTAACTTTAATTTCAGTGCACTGCCCTAACAACTAGGAAATTTATGTCGTCAGTCCCCAACTTTGCTTTGCTAAAACCTAAGATATTCTCGTTATTACTTCTCTTGTTTGTTGGTTTTGACTTATTGTGATGGAACTTAATACACACCGGGATCAGTGGTCTTGCAAAGAGATGAATTAAGGCCGCCCTGCCATGGAAACTTTGTTTTATCCTCATAATCAGATAAACTCTATTGTTTTTCTCATAGCTTTTATCTATTTGAGCAGGGAGCCTGTCCGGCTTGCAAGAGGCAGTTTGTGGGTTACAAGAACCAAGTAGTTCGTTGTGCGGGCTGCGGAAATATTGTATGGCAACAGCAACGGGATTTCTTCTCAAGAGGTAGTAGAGGCAGCACTCCGAAAAAGTCTGATCCAGATATAATTGATGTTGAGTTTGAGGAGAAATGAGTACGGAATCCCCGAAGCTACACTTCATGAATTGTGTCGCACACATCAGCACACGTAGCAGGACACTGAGAAGACAGGCGAGAATGAAAGAGATACATAACCCACGCTTGCATCTGAACTGCTTGTAGGAATACTCGGTGGTGTTAATCTGTATCATATCTTAGTTTTTAGCAAACTCAACAAACAATAAAAAGGAGTTTGAATATTATTTCCAATTTGTTAAGTCCTACTTTTAGTTCTACTTCTTGTGTGTAAGCGCTCTGTCAGAGAGAGTGATCGATGCTTTTAAAGGGTAGAGAGTAAAATTGTACAGCTGAAGGGAACTTTATGATAGTGGGAAATACATTTGATCACAATAGTTACCACTTTCTCGACTCTTTTATTTCAGCAGGAGTTGTGCATCTGTAAGAGGTTGGAAATTGTAGAGACAAAGATGATAGATTGCTTCTCATCATCGAAGAGCAGCTTGATAATGCCTTTGTTAGTCTTCAATCTGAGAAAGTTGCTGCCTTTGTTGTCCTTGATTTCCTCCATAACATTTATTATCTTATCTGAAAAAGGTAAGAGAGTGAGAACCAACCATGGCTTTTTTGTCTTTCAACGGATTGTTTTGTTCTTGGAATGAATTACTTATGAATTTGAAGGTGGATCATACACTGTTTTGAAGTTGTTAGGGCTCCTCCGAAATACTTCTTTCTGAAGCTCAATGTCAGTTGTCTTCGCTTTAGATGTATGCTCACCCATTTGAGTTCTCTCTCACCTGTGCAAACCATCGTTTATAGAGCACACATGCTTGAATGTATTTAAAAAGTTTTCAGAAAATTAAGCTTGGTTACTTGTTGTCCTTTAATTTGTCGATGAGATTTACTCACCAGAAGGCGTGATTATTGACGTTTGAAGACCTACTTTGAGTAGCTCTTGGATCCTTGGGAAGAATGCATCTGCTTTAGCTCTTGATTCGAGTGTTGCAGCTCCTCTTAGACCTGTTAATATGCAATCTATAATGTGAATCCTTAAACCTAAATCACGAACCAGATATTGGTCCCATATCATTAACTACTTACACTTGAACCACTGTAGTATGGCTTAAAATGTAAAAACACAATAGCCATCTGATTCAAAAGATATCACTCTCTCTTTGTAGTAGCAGCAGTTTTCTTGAGAAATGACTATATTGACCTTATTTTCCCACCCAACTAATTTTCTTCTACCATCACTAAAGCGCATCACTCTGTATCCCTTTTGCAAGTGGAGTGGTTGCCCGTTAGGCGGCATATACACTCCCATGCAATGACACCATATACTTCCATGCAATTGACTGAGGTTCAAACCTCATTAATTATACTGACTTTGACCTAGGAAGAGGGGGGAAGGAAAAAAACAAAACAGAGAGCCTATGTATCCCTTTCTTCTCTTTCTATTGGCACTCGTATGAAAGTTGGCAGGAAAACTGAGATTTCCCATCTATTTTGCACTCTAGTCCAAACAAAAAGGGTTATGACTTCTGAGTTCATTTTGAGACATGCACCCGTTATCTATTTGACCGCAGAGGTAGGTAATTGGCAAAGTAAAATTATCTTAACTTCAAATCTAATATGCTCCAAGACAAGAATTGAAGGTTTGTTGAAACATTACATGTTGCAGCTGTGGCTGTTAGTGTGATCATGTCAATTGGAGTTTGGGTAGCCAGGCCTGACTTCACAGCTGAGGCAACCCGGGCCCGCTTTGCGCCAAGGGCTTCTGCAGCTTCGGCGCAAACTGCGGTGAGTAAAGCTGCAGCAGAGGCAACCACACCACCCATGTCTTGATCCCATTCTAAAATTGTTGCACTTCCTCTATTGCTACTTGTCACGTGTTTGATGTGATCTTGTGCTTCTGTACTGTTTCCATTGGAGGCGAATCCCGCGATGGCTGCAGCCAGTTGTGTGAGAGAAAGGGCTGCGTCTAGTTTTGCCGTGTGAAGTCTAACTTCCTCTTTGTTCTTCTCTCTTTGTGATCCAAACAAGTTGGTTAATGATTTTCCTTTCAGGCACCCCTTTATGTGACCGAAGTCCATCTACAGCAAGGATATGTATGTGGACGTGACATTAAATATGAAACATTTTTAAGTCTTTGCAAAATTCTTTGAGAATCAGGAGCTGTTTTGAATTCATTAAAGGTCCGCATATTCCCACATCTTTATGGTCAAAAACTTTGAACGGAATTTTTGTCAAAGTTGTTACGGGAAACGAAAAATGCACTGGGCTGATTCAGGCACCTTTTAGTCCAGAATGCCACCGCCACTTCATTCTGGTGAAAGATTTTGAAGGAAAATTCTGTAAGAGAGGGAGAGATTACCCATGTTTTGTCGACTTTGGTGGTTGCATCTTTGCTATTCATGGTCTGGTTCTTTAATGTTTCCTCTACCCTCCTCTCTTCATGCTCCTCTATCCTCTCATTGGCATTCAGAGGCAAGAACGCATTCTACAAAAGGAACACTTCACTTCTCAGGAAATACTTTGAACCCGTTTTTTTTTTTTCTAAATTATCTAAAGCTATTTTGCACGATACATAAGTAAACAAATGAAAACAAGGGTGTTTTCAGTCTTTCCATTGGTTTCATAACAGTGTTAACTGTGTAAGACATGAATGAAGCGTGATTGATTTCTCACACTTGATGAGAACATCTGTTGGAAGTTCGAGGCAGACGGGCTCCATGACCGGCATAAGAACTCCATGGCATGGTTGGGGCTCCTTGAAATGTCTGTGTGCCGGTCATAAATTGAAGAAAGTGATTTGTTCTCCACCGTTGAATGCTTAGAAACTTTTCTCGAAGTGTTTCCCCAGTCTCTATTAATCTAATGAGTTGAATTGCACGGAAATCATTAGGAATTGACACAATTCATAGGGTAAGATGGTAATTTGTGCATACTTACAAACGAAACTCCCCCTGATTTAAGTTCTGGCAGTTCCTCCATGCATGCAAGCTGTTTCTGTCTCTAGTTAACTGCAAGAGCTGTAAGTTTTAAATAAGCTAATCTTTCCGTTCAAAAAAGTCAGGCTCTCAGTTTCCCACGTACGGAATAAGTACCTAGCTAACACTGATTAATTCCTTTTGTTAGAACAGTAGTTCTAGGTTGGTTCTGATTCATGGAAAATCTATGCCATTGGCCACTTAACATAGATGAACAATTAAGTTCAATACATGTGCATGCATAGTAGATAGCTAGCAAGCCAAGTAGAGTAGATAAATAAAGTAAGAGAATGGACTGTAGTTTTTGGATCGTAGACTATAACATGTAACATGGGAAAGGCTGTGTGACTATAAACATGGGAAAGGCTGTGATGATCTGTTTAGATCATAAGGACAGGGGAAAAAGAAAAAGAAAAAAAAAAAATTTAATCGGATCATCCAACCAACATGTTTTTATAACGTTTCTATAAAACACGGGCTTGAGTCATACCTTCTATGGTTTTATGGACCTTGCCCAGATTTTTCTGGTGATTGGATCAGCTTGAAACTACTCGCACTGCAAAAACAAGAGAAAAAACAGTAATCTAACCTACCACCTCATGACATAGCTAGAGAAGCAAAAAGGAAAAAAAGTGCAAAACGAAAAGGTTCTAGAAAGCAATTGTGCTCAAGAGCATAACAATATGTACTACAAAAGTGCAACTTTTCTAAGTGAGAAATGCTTAATATTATTTGACCATCATTCTTCTTTTCATTTGTGATTCAACAGACAGAGGGCAACTAAAGTTCAGCACTTCCATTGTTTAGCGATACTTTACCCGTACCTACCAAACAGAATAAAGTGGAAAAGGAAATTATAATGAACAGAAAGATTTGCTTAAAGGGGAAAGCAAATCTTGCTAGTGAAGGTAGAGATTAGATCAATGAGCCTAACCCGTAAGTAGAAAGCTCCTTACAACTGTTCTGGATCGTCCTCTGCCATTTTTATACAGTAAGTACGAAAAACATTCTAAAAGTAGAAGGCATGTAGATAGCACGTGGATAGCACTCATAAGAAGTTCATAGTTTACATTAATAGGAAGATCTTTCGTTCATGAAAATTGGTGACAAAGAGTTGTGGAAGATGAACATCACCAAGAAGTCTAAACTAAGCTCAAAACAGTAAAGAAAAGTTTGAAAACTCCAAGTGAAGTTGCTATTTGCAAATGACTGATTGGTCTATTTTAATGATTTGTTACCTTTTTTTTTTATGCAAAGTTTCCCCAGAAAGAGGTAGGTTTGTGTCGACATCTTGGAGGGATTAAGTAACACGCAACGAGAAGTCAACGATTGTTAATGTAATTATAGTCCTCTTACAAGTAGTCCCTATGCTTCAATGAGAAAGAACAGTGAGAATTGGGAAATGAAAAAAGAGTCATTTTTAGGATTTGGGAACTCCTAGGGATCACATTGATTTTGGGAACTCTCCAAGTGAGCACATGGTTCTTTGGTTTCAGTGGAGGCGAGCTAGCTATAAGCTAATCACTCACTTGGTCAAAACCGTTTGCCCAATCTACTGCATACTACATGCAGGAAAAGGGCCTCTTGTATTGGGATCTAAGCTTTCTAGGCCTAAGTCACCAACTTTGATGTATGAGGAAAAGTGACAAGTGGCGAATCCAGACTTGCATAATACCGGGGATTTGGAATTCAAATACCGCCAACTGTTGATGACGCTAATGCTAAGTATCAAAGCACACAGCTTATATATATATATATATATATATATATATATATATATAGGAGTATTTTTTTTATTTTATTTTTATCAGATCAGAAAGGTAGGGCACCTAACTACTCCCTCCCTCCCTCCGTCTCCAATTTGTTCGTCGACTTTTGTTTGTGATCGTTATGTGTCCTTAAAAAGTTAGATTTTCATGATTGGACAAACAAACAAATTGAGACGAGTGGAGTATATTGTAGTAACACAACCAGGTTTTTTTTTTTTTTTTTTTTAAAGATGATAGTAATAAAAAATTTCTTATTGCTAGCTGCATAATAAGCTTCATCAACGGTTTCCTCTCCACCATATAATGTCTGCCTTTTTTTTTTTATGACATCTCTCCCGCTCCTTGAGGCCGCTGGCACTAGCCTGATGTTTCCATTCATTCATAATCCCATCACCTAAGATTCAACTTTCGGCAACTTTTTTCTCCATCCTTAGTTATTCCTGAAATGAGCCAACATAAACTCCAATTCTTAAACCTTGTCTCCAGGTACCAATTGTGTGGGGGCCCCATGGTTATGAATGAATATGATGAATTTGCAGCATATAATTGACCGTGTCGTGCCGATTCAAAAATAAATATTTAATAACTAAGAATTAATCTTTATTCCGAAGAATAGTGGTTAAGTCCGAATGTCGATCCACGGGGACAAGTTGGCTGAGTTGCGTTAACTCCTACTAACTTCTAATTTAATTCGGTAAAAAGATGTTTGATTGTTTGTGAAATAATTGAACTAAAAAACGCAATACTTAAAAAGGTGAAACTGTTTGGGAAAAAGGTCTAGGGTTTAGAATGCGCTCATACCGCATAACCAAGCATCGCATAGATATGATTAATATTCGAATCGCAAAGGATTATCGCTAGGGCTTGCAAACCCTAACGATAATCGTCAAGAAAATATAGAGATTGTTAAAAGACATGGACTATCCCATAGCACAGACCGTCTTACGAGCATAATCCATCTCAGAACTTCAATCGCACAATTGCAAACAATTACATGTTTACGGTATTTGAACACGTGATTACAAATACGCAACAAATTAAAAGAATATATAAAACCATGATTTCATTGATCATATGAAATCGAGTTCTTAACATATAATCTTATTCGAATAATTGTACATGCGCAGTGCACATGCTCCATGTATCTAGTAGTTGTGAAAAACAAGGGCATGACTTTCTCCTCAAAATTTGCTTCCAAAGTGCAGTAGTACTTTTCATTTATAAGGACCAAAACAGGATGCTGTAGAATACATTCGAATAATGGAGTTCCCTTTATTCGATTTCTAAGTCACAAACTTTTATTGCACAGATTCAATTACAGGCAAACAAAAATATTCATAGAAGACCAAAACCAAAACTTCAATCAGGAGTTACCTTCTCAACTTCTCCAAAAACAATTATTCACCGAATCTGGGCAGAAATCAGCGCTAAGTAAGTGGCAGAAAAGCTTGAGAATAGGTTGTGCTTAGAAGAAGAATACGATGACAGGCAAAAATAAGGCAGTATACAGAAGTCATGGATGTCACACCTTTCCCTGCAATGGTAAAAGCGCAAAATGCTGCGCCCCCCTATTTACAATTTTACCCCCCTCTCTTCCTTTGATTACATTAACTTTATATTTAATATTTATTTATTTCTTTCTATTATTTAGTTTTTTTATTTAATTCATTTCTTTTATTTAAATATTTATTTATATCTTTTTTTATTATTAATATTAATTTATTTCTTTATTTCTTTTATTTAGTTAACTCATTTCTTTATATTAATTCATTTAATTATTTAATTCATTTATTTTGTTTTATATAGTTTTTTTATTTAATTCATTTATTTTATTTAAATATTTATTTATATCTTTTATTAATATATTTTTTCTCTTCTATTTTTTTAAAAATCTCTAATATGTTATTTCTCTTTTTGAATTATTTAATATCTTGTTTTTCTAATATCTAATAAAGTTTCTCGTTCTTTATATACATTTTTATAATATGCTCTAATATCTTTTTTCTCTTTTATTTATTAAATATTGTTTATTTACTTCATTTTTTAATTATTTTATTTCTCTTTTACTTGATTACTTTGATCTTGGCCCCCAATGCCTTACCAAGTGTTCCTTATGAGACCTATCTTTGATCCCCCAATGCCTTATCTATTTATATTACTCATTCTTCTACTACTTCACACCCTCTCTTCTTAATTCTCCCACTACTTCATACATACATTCACAGAACATCTCTCAATATTTTTCTTTCTTTTTTCGTAATTCATCGAAGAACATTATGGATGGCTACTACGATCCAGATGGTTGGTCATTTGAGAATGATGCGCCAAGTCAGGAGAACATCTCCTATAGCAGTCGCGACTATACACCCGAATTTAACACTGACCAGGTTAGTTATTTTCGTTGTTTCTTATGCATATTCATCAGTTATTTTAACTCAGATAAAATATGGTACAACTGAATAATGTTTTACTTATACATTTTCGTTGTTTTTTTTTTTATAGATTTTTTAAAGTAGAGAAGAGATGTTAGCTTGGGCGAAGAGAGTTGATCTTGAAAACGGTATTGTGGTTAGAAAGGGGGCATCGTTGCCATTGGTGTTTGTTACAGATCGGGAGTTAGCACTTATTAACGTCATTGAAGCATATTTCCCCATGGCTCGTCACATCCTTTGCATTTAGCACATAAATCAGTGTGTAATGAAGAACTGCAGCGCTTTGCTAGGTGAAGACTATCCAAAGTTTCACATTTCATGGCAGTCCTTTATTCATTCATCGAGCACTTCGTCTTACCAACAAAAGTGGGTTTCCATGTGCAAGGAGTATAGTCAATATCCGTGTGTCATATCTTTTCTTGCGGATACATGGTTAAGGTCGTACAAAGAGCGATTTATTACAGCATGGACAGATACATGTATGCAACTTGGAAGCAACTCAAGTGGTATAGTGACTTTATAACTTTACGAGTTAAATTTTCTGCATTATATTGTATTACAGTAGTTAAAGTTTCATATTTTAAACAAAATGTATTATTCTATTATAGGGCCGAGTCTGCACATGCAAGGCTAAAGAAATATTTGGAGGGTACCACCATGTCATCGCTGCAAACATTTTTTGAGGGCATAGAGAATATGTTGGTAAATCAATTTGGGAAAATTAAGAAGTCCTTCGAGAAATCTCTTAACATTCCACGCAACATACATTTACGTGACGCATTTTTTGATGAAATAAGGTGTCGCATTTCATTGTATGCAATAGAGTTGATCGGGTTGCAGTTAAAATCTGTCGCAGACGCCTACCCCCTCCCAAGCGGCAATTGCGGTTGTTCGATCAAAACGTCACGCGGGTTGCCATGCATGCACGATCTGAGGGATTACCATACCATGGGCATTCCGATTCCGCTATCCAGTATCCACCGTTCATTGAGTAGGCTATTTATGCACGCGGACGGATTTAATGCCGAAGGAGACCAACCCGACGAGACATCTTGTGTGGTTGACATATTGCAGGGGATGGATCCATGTATGCGAAAGCATATGATAGGCAGGTTTGTTGATATGACAGAACCATCTAACAGCAGTGTTCGAAGGCCTTCGTATAATATAGAACACAAAGGTCGACTGCTTAAAAAAGTCGAAGCAGGTGGATGACGATACCTTCGCACGTAAAAAATCTACGTCATCATCTAGGGCTGCATCTACATTGAGAGGGAAAGGGAAAGGGATAAATGCAGGAATGGAGACAGCGGATAGGGAGAGGGAGCACAACCACTACATTCAACATTTACCTTGGCAATTTCAGTAGTATATGTCCCACACTGTAGACGTCAAAGCTGATGGACATTGTGGATTCAGGGCGATAGCCGCGCAAATCTATGACACTAAGGAGGGCTGAGCTCAGGCACAACATGATCTTATCGAAGAAATTAATCAGAATAGATATCTCTACAATGCGGTTTATCTAAAACAAAATAGGGCAGATGAGATACTAGAGTCATTGAGATGTTGGATGCCTACAGCTCCATATACGAAATGGATAGACTGTATGAGTTTGGGGGTAGTCATCGCATCACGGTACAACATTGTACTACACACATTTGACGCGAATGCTGGAGGTTGTTTTACTCACTTGTCGTTGAGATCCAGTCTAGTTCCACCCGACAAATACCATGAAATAGCTATTGCTCAGATAATGATCACTTTGTACAACTTTTTTTGCGCCCCAATCACTCTGTACCACCCATCCCAATGTGGTGGTGGGAGAATGCATCAGATGAAGCTAAAGGATGGGCTTTAAGTTATGACACACGTCTTCATTTGTGGTTCCAAGTACTTGGTGTCGTGCCGGGACCACAATTTAGAGGCAATGTTGATTAGGCCTGACCACTTGTCAACGTGATTGTAATAGTTATTCACTTTAAAACGTGATTGTAATATTATTATTCAGTTTTAGAAGTTTTTTATTTATAATTCATTGTTAAGACAACTTAATTAACTAATTAAAATAATATAAAGTTTCTAAATACAAAGTGAAATTTAAATGCAAATTTAAGAAAATAATTTACTTGCAAATGTAATTTGAATAAACCAAATTAAATGAGTAATTAATTAAATAAATGAAATTAGTAAATGAAATTATTAAAATTTGAGTAATTAAATAAATAAAGTTGAAAAAAAAAAAGAGAGTGGCTTTGGCTGGAAATAAAAAACGAAAAAAGAAAGAAAAAAAAAGGGCTTAAAAATTCGTAAATTCAACTGATGTTTTATCAATGTAAGTCCTATTTAATAGACTCAGGCTCTCAAAAGCAAAAAGATGTCGACATCAGCATTGGGCAAAAACTATGTATTTGTAACGCACCGAAAATTGGGCACGTTAATAAATAAGTTACAAAAAAAAATTAAATAAAATACTAACTTCATTAAAATTCCAAGAATACTTCAAGAAGTTCTTTTTTTTTTAAACGGAAAGCTAAAAGTTAGCTTTCTTATTACAACCCAGAATAAAAGAACTTTAACATTGTCTGGAAAAAAAACTTAAACATTTATTTTAAAATTTAATAGAACGGAAAGAACAGAGCCATCCAACTAGAGATCTATTGGTACAACCACGGCTTCTACACTTCATAACTTTCTTTCTACTCCATTCCCTCGAACTCAGCAAGCGGTTCCTCTTCTCCTTCTGTACCTGGCGTTGGGGACACCAGAGGCCACAAAAGTAGCACTGTGAGTGATAAAATTACACTCAATAGGACATCAAAACTACCCCTTTACAAAAATATACTCATGCAAATGTTAAACACATGGGATATTAATTTAAGACAGAAAAAAAAAAATTCTCAACAATATAAATGCAGTAGATTCTTACTCCGTCATCAACTCGGGGTTTCACAAATTTCGTCCCCACTTCGAATAAGATAATTTCCATCAACGACTTCCGCCCACAGTATACTCAGGTGCTCGATCACACAGAAAAGTCACCTCGAGGCATACTGTGCACAGCTCACGATTGATCACCTATTGATCAATCTCTATCTGGCATCGATTCCCACCCACAGTATACTTTTGGCGCCCGATCACACAACAAAACTACCTAAAAGTATAACTGCACATGGCTCAAGACACATACCAAACATATCTCATTCCCCAAATCTGATAACTGAACACTAATCTTTTAGTTCATTCACTTAACCACAATAATTATTTACCCAAATCTATTGGTTTAACAAATCACCAGTAAGCAAACACATGCATCCAATTATAGCATGAAATGAAAACTTAACGGAAATTTACTATCTCGAGCCATACATGTCAGTTATAAATCCAGCTACTAAAATAACAAACGGTTTCCAAAAATCACGAAATTTTACATTAAGATATTTCATTAAATTTTACCCAAGTTCACTGTTTTGATCAAGTCTAAATCCAAGTCCTAAATGAAGCGAAATAGCTTTTTAAGCTAGACAGTGAATCTGTCTCAAAACTGTTAAGTTCATCCAACTTCGAAAAATCACAGTTATTTCTAAAAACCTCGGATTGAAACGATTTCTATACGGAAGTTGCTTAAATTTTCGAGATCTACAACTTCAAAGATTTACGTTTTCTCTAAATCCAAACAGAAATACCTGAAAATTAGCACAACAGAACAACGCACAAGAAAATGGTTTTTGTCTCTTCGGTTCCGTTTTTAGACTTACAAAACCTTATCGGTTGGAAACAAAACCGCAACAAATGATCTCACATCATATTCATATCATCACTATATTTAGAAATATGTAGATACATGAAAACACAAAAAAATAGTATACTTAAGTAAAAAGTGAGTTTTAATGTCTTACCTTTCCTCCGAAGGTATAGCGCGCTTCGAAAGTGATAGGATTTAATGTTGTTGAACCGTTACGTTCTCGAAATAAAAATTGTACGAGAAGAGATGAACCAAGAATGATAACCCGCGAGGGAGAGTTTGTCTTGGATGAACAATTGAAGAGGGAGAAGGCAAGAGAGAGATCAGAGAGGGCGTGATTTTGAAGAAAGCATGTGATATTTGAAAGAGAACAATGAATAGGAATGAAAGTTATTAGGAAATTAGATCAATTGCAAATGCCAATTTACTTTATTAGATTAGGAAGTAAACCCAATTAGAAATACTTGATTAGGTAATTAACATTCTGGGAAAATTTAGAATTGTAGAACTTGGAAGTAAATAATTGTATTTGCATATAAAAGGGAAACGCTAACTAAGGAATTAATATGTATGGTATCTAATTTATGCATATATCATGAGAATAAAGATACATGTAATATAGTTCAAATAATAATTAAAGTAATCACAATTTAGGAAGCTAATTCTAATTAGGAAAACTTTGGTAGATAACTTACACACTAGGAAATGCAATATTATGGAAGTAAATAATTATACTTGCATATAAAGGGAAATTTTAACTAAGGAATTAATACATGTGGAAAACTAATTTATGCATGTGTCATAAAATAAAACATATACGTAATAGATTCAAACTAATAATATAATTACCATAATTATGGTCTTTACAGTATTTCTTTTCATTCATGTTGGCCTCAGCAGCTTTCTTCAACCTGGAACCCTAGGAAGCACGGGTACGGGTACAGTTATTATACGGAATATGGAAAAAATCCACACAAAAAAAAGGTACATGTATGACGTGGATACAACGATTTTTTATGTATATTTTTTTTACAATTTTGACATGATTCATCAAATATAACAAGTATAACATATTTTATAAATAGAAGCAAGATAACAAAAGCTAATAGCAATTGAAGTTGAACCCATACTGCTTGATGGACACAAGAAATAATATGCAATAGCTTGATTTTTGTGCATGCTACTATCATAGATTTCGAGATGGAGAGCAAAAGATATTTCAAGACCCATCTAAAAAATCGAAAAAATGAATAGATTTTGACATAATAATGAGAGAGAAGAGGCAACAAAAATAATGAGAGAAATCGGGAAAAAAATGAATAGATTTTGACATAATAACACGAGAGAAAAGGGGGAGCAGAAATAATGAGAGAGAGAGAGAGAGGAGTCGTAGTTGACAGAAAAGATTAGTTAATCACACTCTTGTTTTTTCCAAAATCAAGCTCTAGATCTGAGTCGTGGTCTAGAGTTTATAACTTTATGGCATTGAATTCTTGCATATTAAGACCAGCAATTTGAATTTTTTTTCCATGCAGAATCCCTAAAGTTTTGAGAACTTTATGAATAGGCTCAAAAGTACCCACCGAAGTACCCATAAACTTAAAAGTACCCGCTACGTTTTTCGAATACCTAATACGTATTTTGAAGTATCCATAAAATACAAGTACCCAGTACGGTACGATATAGGTACTTAGGGATTTTAGAAGGACCCGTGCTTCATAGCTGGCACCTCTTTGGTGCTTATTATATCCGCTCCACTCGCAGCTTGTCATATGCCTTCAAAGATTTGATCTCATTTGCGATCTTAATAAGCTCCACAGTTGGTTTCTCACGCACAATTGGCAGGCAAGGACTTTTTACTTGTGTGGCTGTTGCCAATTCATTGGGCAAAAACTATCTTCATCGTCCGATATCGTTGAGAAATAAATAGGAAGCAGTGTTATCGAATGATTTCCTGCTATTCTTCCCGAATCACCAAATAATCAAGGTGACAAATCTTTTTTTCCCTGAAGTTAGGTTTTTCCTTTAAATTTGTTTCTTATTTATAACTGTGTTTTTCTTTTGGCCACCCTTTTTTTTTGTGTATGTTTTTTGCATTTCTTAAGAAAATTTGCACTTCTATTCTTTGCCTCTTCTTTTGATCGATTTCTTTATCCTTCTTTTTTTTTTTTTTGCATTCATTCTTAAGAAAATTTGCACTTCTATTCTTTGCCTCTTCTTTTGATCGATTTCTTTATCCTTTTCTTGCAAGGAAAGACTTGGCTAACAAGCGAAACAAGAAGAGCTCATACTCGTCTTCCTGCTCCAATTCCTACATCCGAGGGTTAAATTTTATTTCAATTTTTTTATCTGCATGGTTAAATTGAGTACCCCTTCATCCATCTACTTCAAAATGGAATTTTCAAAGTGTTACACTGTTACCTCCGAGTTTTGTTTCGACCGCGGAAAGGTAAACTTTGCAAAAGTGTTTGTTGGTGAGCACTCTTTACAAGATTGTTGGTCAGAGCCCCACTTCTCTTCTTTTTGCCGTATTTTCTTTTAGGGAAAAAGCTCTCTCTCTCTCTCTCTCTCTCTCTCTCTCATGTAACGAAAGTGTTTGTAGGCTTATTGAAGACCTCAGGGCCGGCCCAGGCCCAAGGCTAATGAGGCCTGGCAGAGGCAAGACCTCAAAAATGGCCAATTACTTTTTTGGAGAAAGATCCTACCATTTTATACCAAATGAGAAATTGACTGTAAACACTTTTTGGACCAAAATAAAGGGAAAAAATTCATTAGAAGTGACAAAAGAGCCCAACATTGTGGCCCAAAATTTAAAAAAGACCCAAAAACTATTGTGGCCCAAAATTTAAAAAAATGCCCAAAGCTAAAATTGATTTAAAAGAAAATCATTTTCTGTTTGTTACAATTTTTATTTATGGTTTTGTAAAAAATCAAGACAGTTCTAAACGAAATGATTAAGTTTAGTTTATTATTTGCTTAAAGAAAAAGTAATTAGGTAGTAATTTTCTAATTTTCTTGTTAGAGTTTCGAGTGGATTTGTATTTGAGATTTCTAAATTGACACAAGTTCTAAAGTTTTCCCAAGTAACCAAAAAGTTGATCAAATTTCATTGTTTTTCTAACAAATAGAGTTATAATATTAATTCCAACAGATCAAATTTCTTACTTATTATAAGTAGTTAAATGGGTCATTTTGACCTAATTGTTTTAGAGGAAACTTGAAAAACAACAGATTTGGGTAAAACTAGGGTTTGGCATTTGCATGGCAAAGGAGTTTGACCCAAATTTTGTTTCAAAAAATGTACAAGATCTCTAGATGCTCTACATCGTTGTTAAATTTAGCTTGTATTAATACCTTTTTAACGGGGATATTGTAGTGACAAAAACGTAAAAAGTTTGGTTGAGGAACACGAAAATTTTTAGAGCACAATTTTTTTAATTAGGCCTAAGGCACCCAAATATCTTGGGCCGGCCCTGGAAGACCTATTATATAAGCAGGGAAGGCCCCAAAAATCCTAGGCTAATTCACAAAAAATCCAACCAAAAAGGACAAGACTGAAGGACCCAAAATACTACGATGCAATCAAGAGTGTTTTTTTTAGCAAACTAAGAGCAAGCCCAACAGCTTGTGTATATATGCATTTGAGCCATTTTTGGCTAACCAATGAGCAAAATACCCACTGCAGCAGATTGGCTAAACCCTTAGCCATCCATACCTTAGCTACAGTACTTGGGCAAATTTACCCAAGTACTGTTCATCAGCAGCATTTTTTTATTGTTTTCCTTCTCTCTCTCTCTCTTCTCTCTCTCGTTGCAGGCGGGACGAAGATCGTGGAGGCCGACAACGACGATGAAGGCCGACGACGGAGGCCGACGACAACGATGAAGATCACGGACGACGGCGGCGGCGGCGGCGCGATGCAGGCGATTGACAGCAGCAAGGTAAGGATCGACGACGGCGACGATTTGGGAGGATGACGACGTTTTGCTGGTGGAGGACGACGACGACGACCGAAGCTTATTCCAAATCTCCGATTGAAGCTTTGCTGGTGGAGGACGACGACGAATAGCGATTCTTCTCCGGCGATTTCCAAAGGAAAAAAACAATTTTTTAATTGAGGTTGGGTAAAAATAGATTGTATTGTTGGAGTGTTGAGAGTGACAGGCTATCTATATGCACTGTTCACCGGGTGTTTTTGCCAAAAATTTACACAATCTGTTGGGGATGCTCTAAGCAAAGTTCAGAGTGCCTACAAATTAAACAATAACACGCCTCCTTGCCAAAACTTACAACACAATAATACTTGTACAATATTACACCCTCTTAATTTTACTGAACTGACCCAGCTATATGGTCTCCGTGAACATAAAAGAACCGGTTTTATTTATGGGTCGCCGTAGCTAGATACTTTGATATCTTTGGGGACACCTAAAGCACCCCAGTTGCTTTACCGTCCTCGGTCATTGAATACTACAGTATTTCCAATCCAGAGGACGGTCTATTCCTTCTGACTAGTGTCAAGGTTGTGGGGACTTGTCCAGGTCTTCAATAGGCTTCTCCAAATCTTCGAGAGGACGGAAAAAGGCCTTCTGCTCCAGCACCGACTCTTCCCCGCCATTCACTGCTGACGACTCTCCTCCTGGAGCCGGGTTATTCCCGGTATCAGGGCCGAATACCCCGGTTTGAGGGTGTGGAGCCCAGTATTTGTCGGACTGAGGTTCTATTACCTCATCTGGGACCACCGTCGGACGGACCTGTTCGTCCACGTTCTTGTCGTACATTGAAACGTGCACACCCCTTCTGCACATGGCAATCGTTATTATCACCACATCAAATTCTTTAATGCAGAAGAGCTTCAAACGAATTTAAAAGTACAAAAATGGCAATAAAAAATTATTCAAACTACACCTGGGAGGAGTGGGGTCCATCAATTAAAGTTGGCATCTTGCACTCCCAGTAAAATAAAAGTTTACCAATGAATTTACTATTGTTCTTTATGGTAAAAGGTAAACTGTGACTCACCAATAAACAATCATATTCCTGTACAAACCCTGTTCTTTTAAAAAGATTCTTCCCCACTGAGGCGCGGATCCAAAAATTCACTCCAGTAGTGGAAGCATCTTATTAATTGTAATCATAGAGTAATTTTTTTCCTAGTCAACGACTTTGCTAGGGACAATAAATCGCGTAAGATTGATTATAAACCTAATATCAAATAATAAATTATTGAAGACTAGGGACCGTTGTAAAATATCTCTATATCAAAAAATATGTAAATTAAATAATTTTCTCATCATTTTGTATCGTTTTTTTTAAAAGAATGGAGAAAATTAAAATTCAGGAGAAAAAATACTAGGCGTATTATTATTACCATTATAAGTTCAAAATATATAATAAAACTATTGATTTATTTGTCTAGGGTTCAAACGTTAACAATTACCCTTATTTGATAAATCTTTCAATTTTGTGGCTTAAAAAAGAGGGAGGCAGGAGTTGAACACACAACCTTCAACATAGAGTAGTGCACCTTACCACCAAACAACACAAAAGTCTATGTTACTAGATCTTGACAAAAACAATATATATACAAAACTTATTTTCCTTATTTTTACATTGACAAGTGGGGGGACGTGCTCCCGCTTGCCCCCCTTGGATCCGTCCCTGCTTCCCCACCATGTTGTTCTTGTCCCCCCTTCTTCCTCTGTAAGGAAGCCAAAGAAACAATAATTGGATGCTGTATATTAGGCATGAGGAGGTTAATCACTTAATTATAACATTTCAAGATCCAATGTGACCATAGCGTGGGATGTCCTCACGTGATCAACAACCATTCCATCAGATAAGTACTCTCCACCGACGGGATACTGTAACTCATTTAGATGGGCAACAATGACATATAATGTTTGAGAAATTTCTATCCTTGGTTTAACCACTGCTATAGGAAACAAACAAAGAAAGCAACCTGAAAACAAGTGTTGAAAGAAACAATAAAAATCGATATATGCAAGTGTCAGCCACACCTCCACTGCACTGCCTATTTGGTAAAAAGAAAAGTGACTGGTTTAGACCACAACTCAACTAATCTGATCTGCCTTGACCTCTAGATCATAATCAAAGTAGGGGACAATCATGGTAGTTGTCACCATCTCGACACATATTAAACTAAAACAATAGAGTGACTACGAGAGATGCTTTAACGAAGTTATGCTGGCCATGTTCGGTTGGGAGCTTTCCTACGACTTTGTCAAGTTTTGTTTTGCGCTGACATCATCATTTTTCTCACTTTTTTTTCTCACTCTCTACTTATTACACCTGCTTACATCATCAAAACTAAACTAAACTAAACTCTCTCAAAACTCTCAACCGAACAAGGCCGCTATGACCCAACTCTGCATTTAGACCTAGAGATAACGCATACAGAAACTTTAAATAGAAAAAATGAAAAAATGACAAGAAATGATTCACAAAGCATCCCCAAGTGTGGTAATGTGGGAAAACTGGGAATGGGAGGCAAAATATTTCAAGATCCCATGTCAGACAGACCACTAACAACTCATAATGATCATTCACTTCTACAGGAAGTGGTTTTAGCAAGTTAGTTCTTGAACAATCATCAAAGAGAACCTACATAAATTAAATTCCTTTGAGCAGGCTAAAAAGTGCCATTGAAGGTGGGGTTTATTTGAATAAACTGCACGACATTTCCTTTCACATAACAATAACAATCGCATTCCACTGAATCCACGTAATCAATGGCTATTTTTGTTTTTTCAAAAAGTCAAAATGACTACCACCACAATTTGGTTCTCATTGGTATGCGGTGGGCCAAGAATAACACCGAAAATATAGTAGAACTTATCCGATAATTGACACCTTTAACTTCCTCCCTTGTTAGTGCTATGCCCAAGGATCAAACCCAAACACGCAAAACACACAATCAAACAGAGGATTTTACGTGGTTCACAAAATCAGATACATTTAAGAGAGCAAAATATGGGCAGAAATTACAAGCACTCACAGTTGTATAATCTCACTCTCAACTCTCCCAATTGAGTTCTCTCATGCCACTCTAATACCAAATAAAGGCCAAAGGATTACATTTTTTTAGGTTTCAAGAATGAACCTATTTACCTCTAAGGTGGAGCCTAGTTGGTAGAGTGAGTGGGATAAGATTCCCCTCCCTCCCCGGGCATGGACCTCCCAAGTTTGAATTCCTCCCATGCCATTTCCGGGACTTTGTGTGGATTTGCGTGGAGGGCCTTTGGCCAACTCAGGGACGGATATAGGTAGGGGCATGGGGGGTCACGTGCCCCCCTCAATCTCAGATTTTTTTTTTTTTTACAAATTAAGGAAAACATATCTAGAAATAAAAATAAAACCACAAAATTAATATTCTTACTCTTGACACACGTATTTCAAAACAAAAAACAAAATAACCTCAAATTCTAATTTCAGATATGGAGAAGCCGTGAGTGACTGAGCGTTCGTCCTATGCAGACTGCAATCACCGTTTGCCGTCGCCGATTGGCTGTTTGCCGACCGGACCAACCCCATCACTTCGTCAGTCAGCAGTGAGCCAATGAGATATCACTTCGTCGAACTCTTCTCACTATTTTGCTGGCATCTCTCTCTGATACATGATATATCATATTATATATATATATATAGGTGGATTTTCTAGTCCACACTCCCGGATTTAAGGAAAAAATGGGATTTTTTTGTGTTGCAAATTTTTTTTTGGAAAATCTGATCCGTCAATGTGTTGAAGGTGTTTTCTAGGGTCCATGCGAAATCTTCAAAAAAATCACGGGAAGGAACTTGATCCAAAGCGGTTTTAAAAAACCGTATTTATATATTTTTTTAAAAACCGCTGGATCAAGCCCTTCCCTTTTTTTTGAAAATTTTTCGCGAGGGCTCTTGAAAACACCTTCTGAACACATTGGACGGATCGGATCGTCAAAAAAAAAATTTGTATAAAAAGTTCGGAAATTAAAAGTCCAAACTAGAAGTTTACCCTATATATATATATATATATGAAAGTGGACGGTGGTGGAGTGTCAAGTGTGGACCACTGTTGCACAACTAGTAATTGTGACCTTTACTTAGTTTACTTTATATGTGGATTTGTGGTCCAAGCTTTTACTTTAAATTGAATTGATAGTTGGGTACTTGGGTTTTGTCTATAATTGTTTGTTTATACCAAAATTTCCTTACATAGTCTTTCAAATTCCAATGTCTATGGGTAGTCAAAATTGTTTATTTGAATGGTACGTTGGGTTTTTTTATTAGGGCTTTTTAATTGGGGCTTTTTTAGGAGTTTTAATTAGGGCTTTTTGATTGAGAGCTTAGGGCTTTTTGGATGCACGTGATGATATGCAATATGTTACTCCCTCCGTCCCAATTTCTTGGCCCCTTTTGGGGAAATGGGTTTTTAAGGAGTGTGAAAACTTTGTATTGACTTTTCTATTTTACCCCTAAATCCAGTCAATATTATTGTGCCCAAATTTGTGAGGCTAATTTATTATATGAAAGTCAAAACATATTTAATATGGATCTTGTTTGATAGATATCAATTAGTTTTATAATACAAAATTTTGAAAATCATAAAAACCATTATAAAATAAAAGATAATAGACTAGCCAATTAAGATAGGAAAAGTACTTTTTAAGGGTAAAATTGGAAAGTGACCCAATTTTGATGGATGTTTTTAGAAGTGGGACAAATATTTTGGGACATCTCAAAATGGAAAGAAGGACCAAGAAATTGGGACGGAGGGAGTAATATAGATGTTCTCTTTATTTTTGTAATAGTATGGAGGGATACTTCAAACAAAAATCATCATTACAAATATCTCCTTCTGAAAAAAGATCAGAAAACTCTCAACCATCGAAACAAAGTCCTATGGAAATTAATGTGGCAGACCTCTCTTCAAACTCTATTCCTACGGAAATTAATGTGCCAGTCCTCCCTTCAAACTCTATTCCCGTTCAAATTAATGTGACAGACCTTCCTTCAGACCCTAGTCATGTGGAAATTAACTTGTCAAAACTTCCTTCAGATCCTAACTTACGATGTCCAATTAGGGATTATAACCCTAATGAGCGAGATCAAATTCGTAGAGCATATTTGCAAAAAGGTCCTTGTCAGCCTCGTGACTACCAATTCCCTCAAACACAATTCGGAAAAAAACTACGAAGATTTACTGGGAAGTGGTTTGACAAATGTCCTACATGGTTGGAGTATAGTGTAGATAAAGATGCTGCCTATTGCTTATGTTGTTATCTTTTCAAGTCGAAGATTGGGGATCAATCGGGTGGTGAGTCTTTTATTGGCCAGGGCTTCTCAAATTGGAGAAAGATAGACCGAATTCATGAACATGTGGGAGGACCCAACAGTGCTCATAATCAAGCTTGGGGTAAATGTCAAGACTTGATGAATCAAAAGCAACACATTCAAACGGTTTTAGACAAACAATCAAACACAACTTAAACCATTTATCGAACCCGTTTGAATGCAATGCTTGATTGTATACGGTTTCTACTAAGACGAGGACTTTCATTTCATGGTAATGATGAGTCTAAAGATTCAAGTAACCAAGAAAATTTCCTTGAACTTCTAAAGTTTTTCGCCGACCACGATGAAGAGGTAAGACGTGTTTCACTTCATAATGCTCCTGAAAATCATAAAATGTTAGCTCCCGCTATTCAAAAAGAGATGGTAAATGCGGCGGCATGTGAAACTATGAAAGCAATTGTGAGAGATCTTGGTGATGCTATTTTTTCTGTGTTAGTTGATGAAGCTCGTGATATATCAATTAAGGAGCAAATGGCGATTGCAATACGATATGTGGACAAAAAAGGGAATGTCATTGAGCGTTTTTTGGGTATTGAACATGTTGACAATACTAATATTTTATCACTAAAGGAAGCTATGGAGAATTTGTCTTGTAGACTTGGATTGAGCACATCAAAATTGAGAGGACAAGGGTACGATGGAGCTAGCAAGGTAAGTTTAATGGTCTTAAGCACTCATACTAATGGAGAATCCTAGTGCATATTACATTCATTGGTTCGCCCATCAATTGCAATTGGCTCTTGTGGCCGTGGCGAAAAAACATGAGAAAATTGGCATGCTTTTTTATTTTGTTAATAGAGGGGTGACAATTGTTGGTGCATCATATAAACGTCTTGATGTCCTTCGGGAGAAACAAGTGAAAAGAGTTATTGAGGCACTTAGCATTGGAGAGCTTTCTAGTGGGCAAGGGTTAAATCAAGAAACCAATCTCCAACGTTCCGGTGATACACATTGGGGTTCCCACCATAAAACTTTAGCTAGCTTGATGAGAATGTTTGCGTCTGTGATTGATGTTTTTGAAATTATCTCTGAGGATGGTTTCACCTCGGAACAAAAGGCAGAGTCAAATGTATTGTTGGAGAATTTGCAATCTTTTGAGTTTATACTCAATTTTCATTTGATGAGAGCGGTTTTGGCTATTACATCTGAGTTATCACTAGCTCTACAAAGGAAAGATCAAGATATTGTGAATGCTATAGCTTTGGTTCAAATGTCCAAAACAAGGCTCCAATTGATGAGGGACTCTGGGTGAGAATCTTTGTTTGATGATGTTGTCTCGTTTTGTGTAAAACAGGAAATTGTTACTCCCAACATGGATGACATGTTTGTACCTCGAGGGCGAGGAAGACGTAATGTTCAACTAATGACAAACTTGCATTATTACCGAGTTGAGGAATTCTACATTGTTATTGACATGCAACTTCAAGAACTAAATTCTCATTTTAGTGAGGCAAGTAGCGAGTTGTTACTTTGTGTGGCATGTTTGAATCCACGTGACTTGTTTTCTAGTTTTGACAAGAAAAAGTTCCTTCGTCTTGCTGAGTTTTATCCGAAAGAATTTTCTTTGGTTGAGCTTATGATGCTTCATGATCAACTTTGATACCTATATTTTTTACATGTGCCATAGTGATGAGTTCTCAAGGTTGAATGGACTTACTGATCTTTCTACAAAAAAGGTGGAGATGGGAAGGGATGGATTGTATCCTTTGGTTTACTTGCTCTTGACTTTAGCATTAATCTTACCGGTTGCAACTGCTTCCGAAGACGGGTATTTTCAGGCCATGAATATTGTGAAGAATCGATTGCGGAACTAGATGAGTGATCAATGGTTGAATGATAGCTTGGTGGTTTACATAGAGAGAGATCTTTTTGATGGACTCACTAACGAGACAATCATGGAACGCTTTCAACTAATGAGAACTCGCGTGGTCAATTGTGAAAGCACACATAGAAGTACTTAGTGATGGATATTTTGTTTATTATGGTTATGTTTTTGTTCTTATGTTTAGAAACTTTTAGAAGCATATATATTACAAGTTTTATTGCATAAGGTTAAAAATAGTTTTATATTGTTTTGCTTGGCTTTAAATTTGTATTTAACATAGTAGAAATCGGTGCCCCCTTCAAGGAGAATTCCTGGGATGTGGCGGCAAACCCTCCCTCTCCCTGACAAAGATCTACGGCTTCAACCCCAGGACATTCCACTGGCGGTCGAAAAACCTCAATGGTCATGCCCATGGGGTTGTTACATTAATCGCCCCTTCCCACCCTTTTTGCAATTTAAAAAAAAAAAAAAGAATGGACCTATTTATCAGACACATCTTCCGTCCCGACTCCCAAACCCCTAAGTCTACATTAAGGCACTTTTCAGTTGGTTTTCAATAAAGGAAAATAAACTATCGAAATAGTATCTAAGGCTTTGAACTTAGAGAAAAGAAAGGAAAAGAAGGGAAAGTTTAAAAAAAATCCTCTCCTTTATTTGGTTTGAGAGGAAAAAAAAAAAAAGAAAATGAGTAAATAGAGTGTTAGAAAAGAAAAAATTTCACCTTATTTTCTTCACACTTTGGGAAATAAACTATCGAAAATTTTTGCCATGAGAGAGAGAGAGAGAGAGAGAGAGAGAGAGAGCATGAGCATTGGGAGTCTCTTTGGGTGTGGCTGTCACATAGTGCGGTAGGTAGTGTGGGATTTGGGCGTTGTTTCGGAGAGCAGTACTTTAATTGAAACGACAAGTAGTTGAATTATTGCTAAAATATCCCCCCTCCCTCTAAACGGACAACATATCCTCCAAGGCGGTAAACTTATCCTTATCCTGATATCCACACTAACAGTACTTGCCCCCACTACCGACTACAGCTGGAAAAATGATTTGTACGGTTTAAACAGAAGCAAAAAATGAAATCAAATACTCCTACTATAAATTGAAAGATCCCATTAACAATATATATATATATATATATATATATATATATATATATATATATATATATATATATAGCTTCTTCACTAAAGTTTTTAAACTATTTTTCTTATAGTTTGCAAATTCCTCTTTCTCGTGAAAAACAATTACTCCTGTAAGGGTTCTATACAGTATAGTAGCAATAAGATGCACAATACAGTCGTGATTACAGTATTTTCTTAATTTATTTTTTTTTTAAAAAATTGCTATCTGCTGTATAATTAATGTGTATTAATTAATTAATTAATTAATGTGTCGGTGAGTATATGTACCTGATAGGGAGTGAAGGAGGAGAGTGAGATGGATCGGCAATGGTTCCGGTTCGAACCTGGTTGAGGAAACGCTTGCCGAAGCCCACGACTCTCCTGGAATTGACGGCCATACGATACAGCTAGCTAGCTTCGTCGATGAAGAGAGAGATCAGAGACAGAGAGATAGGAGCAGAAAGATCAATACACACAATGACACAAACAGTGGGTGAAGAGAGAGAGAGAGAGAGAGAGAGAGAGAGAGAGAGTTTGGAGTTGAATTCCTGTCAATCGATCTTTAATTCAATCAAGCTAATCCCATCTTTTTATATGTAAGAAATTTTTAGATCATGGTACGAGTGGAGTATTTGTCGGTCTACATCAGCTGGGTTTTTCTCGTTTCTCTTTTCGGGAGGGAGTACCGTTTGGAACGGTTGCCGTTAACAGACGGAATCAATTCCCCAACAAACAAAATTACTCCAATATTATTGAAGTTTATTACGTATGCCATTGGGGGGTCACTGTCGGTTTGTTTACTTTAGTCGGTAGCGGGAATTATTCTCAAGGCCACGTAGAAAGTTGGAGTACCAAATGCGTAAAAGTTGCGTGTTTCAACGGCGTTAAAGATAACAAAAGTTACGTGTTGTTCAGTTCACGGGAATAATAGTATGAACCCGTGTTATAAACGGAGACATAAAATAAATGGTGTTTTTTCTTTTTTTATTAGCTTAAAAAATTTATTCAAAGTGTGTAGAATTACTGGACAATTAAATTAAAGAGCATAATCATTTTATTTTCTATATGCTCCTTTTGACTCTAATTTATCATGAAAATTTAATCGGCTATAAAATCAAAATCCATATACGTGACTTTTTTGACAAAATAATTGAAGTCAACACCATGGAAAAAATGTGCTACAAATTTTTTTATGATTGATATAATTGAAAAAAGGCAAAAGTATAGAAATATAAAAGTTAACTTAGATTAAAATTTTTATGCATGCAAATTATGCAACAATTTTCATAGCATAGTTAATTTTCAGTGTTTTGATTCTTCCATATACTAAGTGAGTAAATGATAATTGATGTGTCAAAGTATATTTTGATGCAAGAAAAAAATTGTGGAAAAAGGTACTCCACAATTACGCCTATGGTAGCATACTAATGAGTTGTGAGAGCAATGAAAAAAGATCCACCAAATCTCTGATTTCGCCTTTGTATTGATAATTTTTATTAATTGGTGACAAATAATTCTCATTTATTTGTGCAATGAATTATACTCTTCATTCATCTGTTCATTATCATTTCTAGGTAACAATCAATTTTTGTTAGAAATCTTGGAGCAACAAAGTTCAATAAATATATCTTATACATCTTAAGGAGATAATCAGAGACAATGAAAATTAATAAAAAAGAGAAATCTTATTTGAGGGGAGTATATGTCCATCAAATTTTTATACTCTACTCAAATAAGAACCTCTTGAAATTAAGCAAACTAGATTGGAGAAGAGATAAAAAATAATAATAAAAGATATGACCGACTGGAGTGTACACTTAGGAATGAAACTCAATTCAAAATAATATATCATCTGAGAGTAAAGAAATTTTTTTATTTTTTTTGTGAAAATATGTGCACGCAAAAGGATGGGTTTAATGTTTGAATATCATAAATTTACTTAATTTCTAAACTCCTAAGGATAGGCATGGTATAAAATAAATTTTTTTTACGAATAGGTCTGATATGTGTCTTTTATTTATGTGAATATTATGCAATACACACACATACAAAAATATCGCAAGTAATTTATGGTTACTTTTTTTACGCATTTACTTCACACCGTAAAGGCACAAATCGTGTGGAGATTAACCGGTTATTTTTAAAATATTAATATGTTTGATATTACTTTAAATAATGATCTAGATACAAATATAGACATAGGTAAATAAAAACAGGATTGGAAAGATATTTTTCTCTATTATGAAAAATAAGAAGTAGATTTTGCAAGATTTAGTTCTTCATAATTCGAATAAAGATCTATGGAATGTGATAAGATTGTGTCACATGTCTCAATTGAAAACTTGACTCACAACCAAATGATTGTTCGTCACTTGTCGCAATCACGTCCCTCTTCACGAAAAGTCATCTATCTACAAGGAATTTGTTCTTCCCATATACAAGAAGCTTAATAAATTCCTCTAAAAACATTTACGTGAAAATGTGGGGAAAAATCCATGATTTATTTTTAACAAACGATGGAATGGAGGCCTTAGTACGACAGTAAACAGTAAGCTATGGTCTGTGGGACTGCCCATCACAAGGGCATGGAGGCCCTAGTACCACAAAACCCATACACAACCCATAGCAACAAAGAAACAAAAAAACAGAAACGAAAAAATACAAATAATAAGGGAAAAATAACTAGGATTTGGGGTAAAAAACAACTAACACCACAAAAAACCTCAGATTTTGTCAGATCTAAGCCATACCTGCCAGAGTTAGGTGGCGGAGTCACCGAAGTTAGGTCGTGAAATCGTGGGACTGGTAGGTGATAGCCAATTCAACCACATCTGGTGACAATCGCCAAATTGCCACAACCCTTTTCCTCTCTCTCTTCATTTGTTAGATTAGGGCTCTTGAGCCAACGAAAAAGAGGGAATCAAAGGGTAGCCAAGTAATTCCACAAGCTCCCAACAGCCTAGATTAAACATAGGTACCCCTTGCTTGTATTTAGTTAGGGCAAACCCTGGCTATCAGAGAAGCCAAATGAGCCAAGAAGGGCAACAAAAGTATTGTCAAACGGTGGATATGGCGTGAAGCAGGGATGAAAGGAAAGGGGTTTATTTAGTTTTTGCACCCAAACAACGCCTTAAGTATTTGTGATTGATCTTTGACTTTCTCATCTTAAAGAAATCAAATTTTGTTAGGTAAGTCTCTCATGTAGGGATGGCAATTTCATTCGCAACCGACGGATACCCGAACGAAACCGACCCTATTGGGGTTGTTTATATATATATTGCTACCTATGAGGCGGGTTTGGTTTTTGAAACTAGATAGTCTTAGCAAGTATTCACGCAAACCCAAACAAATCTATATAATATTACTTATAGTGATATATATACATATACATACATACACCACACTTCCGATCCAAACTCCCGCAACATGTTAATGTCTGGACCTCCACTTTTCGGATCAAATTTTGATGATCTGAACCGTTAGATGTGTTTAAAACATGTTTTAAAGGTCCAACGTGAAGATTTGGCAAAAAAAAATACCCGAAAGGGCTTGATCAGAGCAATTTTTATATATAGCATTTTTATCAAAAAAAACTGCTCCGATCAAGCCCTTCCAAGTTTTTTTTTTGTCAAATCCTCGCGTTGGACCTTAAAAACACGTTTTAAACACATATAACAGTTCGAATTGTCAAAATTTGGTCTGAAAAGTGAGGTCCAGATGGTAGGTCCGGATTAAATGGTTTGGATAGGAAACTCACTGTACATACATAAATATATTTATATATTCATTTATTATTTTTATATACATGTAATTTATTTTTCAATTCATAACTTTTAGTGATTTTTCATTTTATCTCCCTCTTTATTCCTCACAAATCCCTTAGAAATCTCCAATCTCTATAGGAACACCTTAAGAAGAAAAGTTTATTGTTTGGTTATTTCGTTTGATTATGTTGAAATTTAGATGTTTAATGGTAAAATCTTATGACATATTACTTTTTTATTTTAATGTATAATATTTTTCTCTTCATATGTTCATTAATAGAATGAATATTAATGCGGGTTTGGTGTGGTTAGGATAAAATCCAAATCCATATGATTTGGTAATGGTGCACTAAAAATCTTATCCGTCGGATATCAGTTTGGGTTTAGATATGGTAATTGCAAAATCTAGATCAAACCGATCCATCACCATCCCTAATCTCATGTGTGTCAAAGTGGATCATGTGCATGGTATATCTCTCTATTTTAGGAGTCTTATCTGCTTGAGGTTCGTCCTATTATGCGTGTAGAGTCTATAGACTCAATACATTAAAGAGTATTCACAGAGTTCACACGTCATTTGAACTCAATATATATCGAGTGACAAATATCCATTTAAAATGCTAAAGATAAGTGGTAAGTCATCTAATTGTATATTAAGGCCTAATTATTTCTACTTATCAAATATATAGGAATAGGAGTCAATCTTTCACACAAATTCTCAACAAATTTACAGTAAAAAACGTCCTAAATACATCTAGGTTTTAATGGGTTGACAGTGGGATATAATTAAAAAAAAATAGTTGTCTAGAAATGTGTAAAGTTATTGAAAATTTTAAAAGTACTGACTGTGTTCGTTTGGTAATTTTAGTTTAATTTTGATAATGTCATCAGGTGTAATGAATGTAGAGAAATAGAGAGAAAGAAAAATAATAATAATATCATCAAAACTAAAATTAAACTGAAAAACGAACGAGACCACTAAAACTCCAGTAGCAATCACTTGTAAAAGTTAAGAGGAGCCAGACACGGTGACAATGTTGACCATGGCAGGGACCCATAAAGTGACATATAGTACGTATAAGAATTGAACAGCTCGATTTCACACTAGAGGTAGTGTTACCAAATCGTACCCGTCCTCGAAACCTAATATATAACTATTACTCCTGTAATATCCCAAATTTTTTTTAAAAAAAAATAAAATTTGTGATATTTGTATATACTAATTTTACTAATTTAATTTTACTCAATTTTGACTTTTGTGGACCAATAGCGGGCCTCCCTACGGCGTAAGATCGTGAAATAAGATGCTCTACTTTCAAGATTTTTTCCAAACGATTCTAAGACACGCGACGCCGTTACGATTTTCCAAGTTCGCATTTAATATTTTGATAATTTTTTCTCGGATCAAACCCTGACAGTTCAACACCGCCGGAAAGAAATTATACTGCCTTATATTATATCGTGCTTCACGGCTCACCCATTCCCCACACCTACCACACTCCACCAACCACACTTCCCTCCACCACTCATCCCACCTACTCCCACACTCCACATAACACTCCCCTTCACCACTCATTCCACCTACCACCACCCCATTCCCCTACATAAACACATCACCCCATTTCCCCTTAAAATTTTCGGCAGAGAAGAGAAGGAGAGGTCCAGAAATTCTGGAAAAGAGGAAGAAAGGAAGAGAAGAAAAGAAAAGAAAAGAGGAGAGAGGTCACCACCATGTTTTCCAATTTTCGTCCATATCACGTACCCATTTTTATAGCCACTTTGCTCATAGTTACAGTCGTTTTTAGGATTAGGTTTCTTCATAGAAGTTGTAGAGGGCGTCTAGAACTTCGATTTCGACACAAGAATCATCCAAATCGGTTGAGTTTTGAGTGAGTTATAGCCTTCCAAAGTTCAGTAAAAATCTCGGGTACCATTTTCCAGACAGCTCTATGTTCCTCCGTAAATCTCCATTTTTCTCCTCGTTAAAGTGGATTTCGGGTTTAGGTTCCTTCACGAAGATTGTAGATCACTTCAAGCTCTTCGTTTTAGGTTCTAGAATCACTCAAAACGGTTGAGAAATGACCACGTTATTGCGGCCCAAAGTTTCTGGTCTAACCAAACCGAGTAACTCACTGAACCTTTACAAATCTTCGTTTTTCTCATTGTTAGAGTACGTTTAGGCTTAGACTTCTTCATCAACGTTGTAGAGAACTTCGAGAGCTTCGTTTTAGACACAAGAATCGCTGGAAACGGACGAGGATTGAACCCGATATCGCAGCCCAAAGATTCTGTTTTCCACTCGAAATACCGCCGGACTTTATCGTCGAGCTTTTCGTCCGGACCAAAGGTAGAAACTCGTACCCACCCTATTCCAAGCTTTTGAATGTGTTATAATGATCTATGAGTAATTTAGAGTTGATGGGTTAAAGCCCCAATTCAAGAGTTTCACGAAACCCGAGCCGAAACGCAATGTACGCGAAACATTATTTTCGTGCTTAGTAAACTCTAGATCCATCATGGTCCATGTTGTTAATTATTCCAAGCATGTTTAATACTTTAAGAACTGTTTATATGAGTTTCTCCATAAATTTATTGCTCTTAACCTTGTTCGTGATCGTTGTGTTTAAGTTAGAAGTTTAAAGTGCAATTTTGTGAAATTTGACGTGCGTACTTTGTATCATTTATGAAACCTATTTTTATAAATGTCACTACTGGAAATTTAGGAGTTTAACGAAATGACCAAAATGTCCTCCAGGTGTAAAATGACCATTTTGCCCTTGTGTGTGTAAATTACATAATGTGTAGTTTTATACTTAGTAAGAAAATCAAGGAATTGTGTTTTGTGACAAGTTAGGACTTTATTACCCAAAATGAATTATTTTTACGTATTTACCCTTGACGGTGGCAAAATTACATTTTTGCCCCTGTACTATGTTATTTTACAAAAAGGCCCCCAGAGTTTGTAAAATTACACTAAGGACCCTAGAGTTGTGAAATTATGTTGGGCACCCTTGTACTTACTTAAAATGACGTTGGTGATCGTTACTTCCTTTAAATTATATTTTGACCCCAATAGTTTAGTAAATTACGTTTTGACCCCTGTAGATTGAATTGATTACGTTTAGACCCTTGGTATTCGATTACTTGAATTTCGTGAACTTGTGAATTGAGATATTCGGTTGTGACCCTTGAGATACTGTTATCGCTTTGCTTCTGTTGTTAAGTGCACTTTCCATAAACGTGTTGAATGTTAGAATGGACAACTAGGTTCCCGGGTTGGGTGATCGTACACAGATATCACATAGACGATAAGGTTAATGAAAAAGTGAAATAGAATCGATTATGGGGAGTCACCCCAAGATTTGTTGAATGGCAGTCAGCCAAGTGATGAATCGATTATGGGGAGTCACCCCGAGATTTGTTGAATGGCAGACAGCCAAGTGATGAATTGATTATGGGGAGTCACCCCGAGATTTGTTGAATGGCAGTCAGCCAAGTGATTTTGTTTTGGAGGAATAATTGGCGGTGCACGGATTTGAAAACCGGTATGACACTCGTGATTTGCTTCATTTGAATTACGGCGTTAAAAGGATGGATGTATTATAGGCCAGGAGTCACGCTTATATACCTATAGGGTTGGCGGTTGTCACTTTCGTAGCCCGATGAGTACAGATCGGTCCACAGGAAATTCATCCTTGTGAAGGCGGTGGCCGGTTGGATTAAGTAAGTAACTTATACCTTTTGTGGGGCTCCCGGTCGGGAGGCAAGCAAGGGGAGTATATCCGCAGTTGGTCATATTCTTAGTAGTTAGCAGGGAGGAAAGTTCTCTAGGTTGAGAACTTAGATGAACATGTAAGTTAATGGCTAATACTTGAAATCGGCTATGTGTTTAATTTACGTTCTCCGATTGATCTCTGTTTAATTCCTTTAATTCTTGTTTTTTCAATCATATATATTTATGCGTGTATGTTAAGCAAGGGTTGAGTGGGTTAGAGTAGCTTTATTGAGTGATTTATAAGCTCCGCGGTGTTATCTTACGTGTGACCACGGCATATCTTATGATGTTGCTTTTCTTATTTCGGGCGTATTATACTGAACTTTGGAGATGAAACGGGGAGAAGCACTACGATTTAGAGGTCTCTTTAAGGAGGGGCGGCGCCAAAGTTGACGACCATACCACAGAGTAGAGATAACCCTAGCATACCTAGTAGTGAATAATTGTACTTGACAAGGAGATTAATGTATTTTTACATGATGGAATATTGTTGTAAAACTTTATTATTTCTTTTAATAAATTTAACGTACCCAAAAATCGGGGTCGTTACAACTCCCTTCGTTCAAATTTATTAGTCCACAAACATATTTTTTTAAGTCTTAAAGTATTTGTCTATATTCAAAAGTCAAAGAATAAAGTATAAAAAATTTACTTTTTTGTCCATTTTCTAAAACTTAAAATAGAACTCAAAAACTATTTTTTTTGAAGAATGTGTTTACATTTTTGAATTTTTTTTGCATCATATTAAAGTTCTCAATGAGATATATCAAACAAGATATACACTAATAAAAAAATAATTTTTGTAACTACATTATTTTTTAGTTTGAAAATTTCACGTAATTTCGTATAGACTATCAAATTACTAGAATAGAAGGAGTATTAGATAAAGGGATTGAGGATAAAATAGAAAATTAACAAACTCAAAATATAATGGAAAAAATGTTAGAATTCCCAAAAACGGACCAACAAATCCAGATAGAGGGAGTATTTTTATGCTCCAAGTGTCTCAGCCTAAAAAAAAATTCTGTAAAAAATTACTTATTTTCCGGGGATTTATTGCCTAATTACGGGTAAAATGTTTTTCTCGTAAAATTTGGAATGGAAAATAACGTACAGAGGAAACATTGGGAAGTCACTTTTTGGTGCTCTTTCCCTTCCAAAACAAGCACGTCTATTGAATTCATTAATTCTCTATAATCCATCTGAACACGGTTTGTCCACAAATTCTTTAATTTGTTTCTTCTTCTTTTGTCACTCTCTTCACTCCTCACTTAAAATTCAATTTCTACACATAAATTATTCTCTTTCGTTCTTTTCCGTTTTGACATAATCTCTCCCTATCACACACTCCCAAGAAAGAGAACGAAAACATAGTTGTGTATTTTTACGGGAGCAAGAACTTGAATGCTAATGAATATTATTCAGGAAAATTATGTTGTAAAGTATAGTTTTCAACTATCTACCAAACATTGCGAAAAAGATGGAAAAAAAAATATTTTGGAAAAATAGTTTTAAGTTGAAACAAATGAGCCCTAGATATGATGAGAGAGCATATCATTCACCCTCTACAACTATGGTGCTATTTTCTTTTTCTTTTTTTCCATTAACATCGTCAATAAAATATAATGTAGGAAAATAGTATATTTTAATTTCTATTTTTTACATTGCCTTTGTCCCAAATAGTTTATTCAGTTCGCAAAACAAAAACCAAAAAATAATAGTATTTTTGTCAAGAAAAATTTAAAGTTTTATTGTCGAGTTACTAGATATACAATGAGATCTTTTAATTTATGAAAAAATGTAATACTTTTTATAACAGTAAATATTTTTCATAAAGTTCGTTTTCTTATCAAAAAAAAAAAAAAAAGTACCCTAAAACATACTAGTAGTATCCATGCCTAAAGGCACAACGCGCCAATGTAATTTGTACTCTTAACTTAATGAGAAATTTTACCCTCAACGTTATTAATCTACCCAGGCTCCTGCAGGAGTTTGAGAAAAACATAAACAGTCAGAGTAAAGCAAAGTAAAAAAATAAAAATACATCCATACATGTGATATTGGCTTGTACAACAATCGCATCATAGAAACACCAGCCTATGAGGAAATAATCTTGGGTATTTTGCGAGGCAGCATTCAAACAATTAATATCTTCCTTAAAAGAACACAAACTTCTGACAAATAAGAGTTTGCTACCTTCACTGAAATTCAAGGGAGACTCTTAGGTTACTTGCGTGTTGCAATGTTCATTATCCACTTCTTTACAATTTTGCATTGCAGTTGCCTATTTGGTGAACTACTCTCTTTTCAAAGGAAAGACCTAGGCTCGTGCTCATTGCAGATGCATGATTTTTTAGTATTATGTCTTAAAAGTTTCTTCATTCCGTAAGACAAACATGTACCCCAACACAGGTGGATTACTATCCAAAGCACTGCCTGAATAGGTGGATTATTAACAAACCTGAAAAATAGCATGCAGGAGGTTGAGGAGAGATTTTCCATGCCAAGCAGAAGGCTTGAAAATCGTTGACAGCTGTGGCGGCAAAGTATAAACACTGGCAGCGCCCAACATCCACCAATGGCACAGCCTAAAGCAAGGTTGAGTTGTGGATACTCTTGAAGAGAGCAATACTTTGCATCCAGAGTGGATTCGGGGAATTTAAGCAGGAACACATGCCCAGGAACTCCTAGTTGTTCTTCTCCACTCACTGCATCTGCATAGAAGAAGTTACATTTCCTACACATCCTCATCCTATACTCAGCCACTGCGTGTTCTTCATGTTAGATGGCATACCAAGAGCAAAAGGCTGGTTTTGAGTTGTGAGCAAAGTCGGCCCTTCCAATGTTTTTGTGGGTGCACAAATTGAACTAAAGAAGCATCAAATTTATGGAATGCTGTCATTTTTCGGAGAGCATGTCTGATATTGTGTCTAACTCGAAAATAATCTGTAAATGAAAATTGAAATAATTAAGCCAAGAAAAAAAAAACAGGAAGAAAGAAGAAAGATTCTGAGAGAGAGAGGTCACTTGCCGCGAGAGAGAGGTCAATCAGGGCCGACGGCTTGTGGGATCCAGAAAACCCATCTGAGTTCCCCAAAAGGAAAAAAAAAACCTCATAGTCATAGGGTTTAGCGGAAATCTCCAGTTGTCCATCTTTTCTCGGTCATATTGCCATGGTCTATTTTGTGACGACGACACAGCAGACCCTAAGTCAAGAAGAGTGCAGACTCTGTTTCAGTGCAGAATCGCAGGCTAAAAGAGGGAGAAATACATGGCATAAACATCAAAACTAAGCTACCATAAGTAATTGAAGCAGCTGACCAGTGGACCACAATAATAGTAGAAAAAACTTGTGAAGACTAACATATTGCATGATTAACTACACCTTCATAAATGTCTGATGTTCCTTATAACAGTTAAAAACAGTGAATATAACAATATATGTGCACTTTTTTGTGGGCATTTTGGCCTTTCAGACAAAAAAGTGATGTTTTTCCAGTAGAAACAGACCAGAAGAAAATAAAACAGACTCAACCATTCATGATCAGATTTCCCCAGCAACAAATGGTACGCTAATAGCTAATAATAGACAATGGAAAAGGAAATGGAGGACAAAAGAAGAGAAATTACTACTGGTATCCTATTTTTCGCCTATGCACGATTCTTCTGAAGGGACAGGAGAAGGTTGATGCTTCCTCTTCTTGCTAAGATCCTGTGTAAGAAATTTCATTAGTAGAATCTCATCGTCGTCACTACTTTTATGGTCATATTGCCATGGTCTACTTTGTGAAGACAACATAACCAACCAAAAGTCACGAAAAGTGCAGCCTCTTTTTTCGGTGCAGAATCACAGGCTAAAAGAAGGGGAAAACATTGCATAAGCATCAAAACTAAGCTACCATAAGTAATTGAAGCAGCAGACCACAAATAATAGTAAAAAAACTTGAGCATAAGCTGTGGGTACAGTGCAGCAGACTAACATCTTGCATGATTACCTACGCCTTCATATATGTCTAATGTTCATTCCAAGTGCAACAGTAAAAAACAGTATATGTGCAAACCTTTTCTTTTCTTTTTTTGCATTTTGGCCTTTCAGAGAAAAAAAAGTGAGGTTTTTCCAGCAGAAACAGACGAGAAGAAAAGAAAACAGACTCAACCATTCATGAAACAGATTTTCCCAGCAACAAATGGTAGGCTAAAATAGCTTCTCTTTTTTTGTGTAGTTCCAATCACGTAGTAAAAAAAATAGGTAGAAAGCATCGAAACACTTAACCACAAACAAAACTATATAAGAACCAATAGCTAATAATAGACAATAGAAAAGGAAATGGATGACAAAAGAAGAGAGGTATGCCTTTTTCGCCTATGCATGATTCTTTTGAAGGAACAGAAGAAGGTTGACGTTTCCTCTTCTTGCTAAGATTCGGTGTAGGAGGCATCTTAGGAGAAGCGATTTGGCCTGAGACTAAAAAAATGCCATAACTGAAGCAGAAAGCCATGGGATGATTACCAATCACAATTTTCTCTTACCATTTCTTTCATTTTCTAATCAATGAGTCAAAACTTTTGGCTAGATGAAAAGCATGTTTCTTTTATGTTTGAAGGAAAAAGAAACATGGTGTCGCTCGACCAGCACAGAGAAAAAGAAGGGATGCACAAATGGCAAGAAGAGTCTTTGAAGGAAATGGGAAAAAAGGTGTAGCAGGATTTGCAGAGAATTACCATAACTACAACCTAATTAGAAGATACATGGCAGATGCAATTGAGATGTTCCTATCATTGATTTTGCAATAAGGGTTTCAAGAGAACATGGGAACATGTGTTCATTCATTGCCCATACCTAAATTGCACAATTCAAAACAACTACTTCGCATTGTACAAAAGTAAATCTCACACATTAGAACTTTCGAACCCAGGGAATAGCAACACTATTTGGCAGATTGTCCACATATATGGTGAAAGAGCTCACCTGATTGAAGTTTCCATTGAAACCCCTCACTCCATATCTTCCAAAGAAACCCAGTTCAAAGAATAAATACGAAGCAACAAAAGAGAAGGAGCAAGGAACAAATAACCATTCCAATCAAACAGAAAATCCATCGTTGTAGCTAGTGAATGTATAGTAAAGAAGACAGAAATGTCATTTCAAAAAATCTCACCAAGGGCAAGAACCTAGATTATCTGAACAGATGTTTGAGTAAACTCTTGAATATGGTCCCAAAGAGTTTCTTTCAGTGCTCGAACCCAAGTCTTCCAAATCGGAAAAAAAAAAAAACGTTCGCATAAGATCCGCGTTTGAGTCTTTTAAAATCTCAACCGTCCGATTCGATCCAAGGGCTGTGATCGTTTGGTGCGTTTTTTCTCCTCCATCAGGGTACCGTGTGATCAAGATTGAAGGGCTCTGATTTATGCACACAAAATGTGTTTTTTTGAAAACCACTCTATTTTGTTATATAGAAGATGGTCAATTTATAATGCATGTATTTAATAAATAAATAAAAAATACTTCAACTATTATATAAAAAAATACCGAACTTACAAGTTAAGTAATGAAATTATAATTCATGCTTTATAACTTAATAATTAAATAACAAGTTACAAATAAATTTAATAACTTTTTCATTAAAACAATTAATACATATATCAATTTGTAGTACATGTTAATAATTTTTTTTAAAAAAATTACTGTTCACATTTTTCATTTTTTTAAACACATGTAATATTGTGTATTAATAATTATTACATAACCTAAGTAATCATTTTATAAATTACAAATAAAAATATTCATTATTTAATAAAATATTAAACATATTTACATATTACAACATAAATATTAAATATTATATGAAATGAATTGTTATTGGAGTTTATATAATTATATATATATATATAGATAGATAGTCTAATACATGCAAAAGCAAGGGTAACATTGTCTTTTAACATGATTTTACACCATCCACCCTTCTTATCCCTCCATTTAATCATTCATCTAAATCATGGGCCATTTTATTCAGAAATAGGGAATGTTGCGCAGAGTGTTGCACAAGCCCATTTTGGCGCCACTTCATTGTCATTCCGACGATCGAAAACGTCCACCGTGTAAAGCTTGTCGAATACTATAAATGTACCAAAAATCAACTCAATCAGATATCGTCAAATGCCTCATCGAAATACAAATATGCTGAAAAAAATTGTTACAATGGTTTTCATCCAATGTTTCAAGACATGTGTGTTCCAATTTTTTTCAACCTATTTGTGTTCCGATGAGACATTTAACAATATCCGGTCGATTTGATTTTTGGTACGCTTGTCGAACTCGACGAGCTCTACACAGTGGACGTCTCCGATCATCGAAACGGTGTCAGCACGGCACCGAAATAGACCGCACAACACGCCGCGTAGCACCTCCCCTGATTCCATTTTATCCGCCCTTTTAATCCCTCATCCAAACCTTGGACTATTTAATCTCTCTTTTTATCTATCACATCAATGCGGGCTCACCCTTCTTATTTAATCACCCTTACACCCTCTTTGGATGTTGGATTTGCACCTAGATTTGCAATCCAGGTCCCACCACATCTCCGACATTTGGTTAGCATTTTCTCCCCCGGATTTGTTTACTGTTCGGACTACATATCTAGCTTCACCCGGATTAGCTAACGCTAGCCCAGACCCTGTCGTTACAAATTTGGAGGGTTTTGAGCATTTTTGGTACCATTATACCCCTGAAAATTAGGGCATTAGGGCATTTCCCCCTTCTTGCTAGGAAAATCAGAGTGAGAGAGAGAGAGAGGGACAGAGGGACGAACTAGAAGATGAGGAGGAGCCGGAGCTAATCTGGGTTGTGGTGGTCGGCGGCGGCTCAAAACCCATTTGCTTTCTTCTTTTTTTTTGGTGGTGGTGGTTGGAGGAAGAGACAGAGGGACGAACCCATTTGCTCTTCTGATAGAGATAAAAAGAAGAAGAAGAGAAAATAGAGGAGGAAGACAAAACAAACAGAGAGAGAGAGAGAGAGAGAGGATTGGGGCCTTTTGTGTTTAATAAATGTGAAAGTTATCACTAAAAAACTGATGGTGAGAATCGTAAGATGGGTTTTTTCCCTTTTTAAAAAAAATAAGTTTTCATGCATTTATTGTAAATGCAACACCTGGTGAGATGGATTTTTGTCACTTTTTTTGGGGATATTTTTAAGTGTCCTAATAAAACTGTTTTTTGTTTAGGATTAATTTTCATTTATTATAATTATAATAAAACTATCCAATTTTTTTCATTAAATTAAAAAATTGGGCCAAGTAGTAGTTATTATTTCTCACAATTAGTAGAAGACTTGTGATTCATTAACTAATTATATAATTTTTTTGCATTATATATATATATATATATATTTCTATGTTTGAACATTATGAAAATGGTTTCATTTGTGCAAATAATGACTTAATTATAAACAACAACATTCAATAAAATTTTAAAAGAAAATTGAAGAACATAATGTCTTTTACTAATTTCAATATGCTTATAATATTTTTTTGATATGCTTATAATATTGTAGGGTTAATATTATGTATTTTAAAAACAATTATGTAATTATTATGTATTTATTGCTATTATAATGAAATTAATCTATTTTAGTTAATAAAGTATTAAACTGGGGGCAAATAAGGTCATTTCGCACTTATCCTATCAAATTCACCTTCAAAATCTCCCTTCTCAAAATAACATTCAAACACCTCATTGACAAAATCCACCCTTCTTAGGAGGTGGGGCCACCTTCATTACCAAATCCACCCTCATTACAAATCCATCCAAATCATCTCCAGCATCCAAACAGGGTGCTACTATTTTATCCCCTTACTATTTAATCCCTCTCAAACTAATACGTTATCCAAACGGCCCGTAACAGAATTAGAGAAGATGGATCACCTTTATACCCCCAAATGAATAGTTAATCTCCCAAGCAAGGGGAAATGCTACAATACACACTACGGTCTAATTTCTTTTTTTGATCGGCCACTGAGGCCTAGTTTCTCTTTTGATAAATGAGAATTCCATAAAATCAATGGGTTGATTTTATCATTTGCTAAAATCAACCCATCAATTTTATGGGTTGCCCATTTTATCAAATGGGAAAATAGGCTCGGTTTGCACAACTAGTATTTTTTTGTTTTTTATTTATTTTAGAAAGGAGGAGTTCTCCTAGTAACCATTGAGATAATCATGATCCACCATTAATAACATTGACTAGTTTAAGGCTACGTGCGAGCTCATAACAATAACATAACCCATTTAGTCCCCAATAATTGGAGGTATGGGCGGGAGATGGATAAGAGACAGACCTAACCTTCGGTAATAAATGCACAAAGTGGCTACTCTCAGAATACCACTGAAACAGATGGATTAGAGACAAACCTAACCTTTGGCAATAAATGCATAAAAAGTGGCTTTCTATGAATCACCATCAAAACAAATGTCCCCCCTATACCGTCACATTTGTTTGCGGGAATTATGCCCCAAATCAAAGCTAAAAAGCGTGATCGTATATGGCACTCCAAGAACCATTTTTGATTTATGTGCACATTCTACGCTTCTTTTCATTTAAGTATCCAGAAAGACGTTGGCGTTCTTGTGATAAGAATCAAGCGTGCTCTCTTTTTTTGCGGAGGTTTTCTGCAAAACAATTAGAGGTTTCATAGTATGGTAAGCATGTGTTGTTCTTTGAACCCCCTACAGAATGTTAGATGGTTGTATATTAATAATTTTTTAGATGTAATTAGAAACCATAAATTTACCCACAGTTTTGCAAGTGAATACAACCTTAATTTCAAAGATCAAGTACTTATAGGTATTTCTTCGTTGATTTTGTCTACGATTCACAGTGTCATGAGCCTGCAATGAAAATCACCATGTAGGAGCATTCTTATTAGACATAGAACTATGAACATGTACGCCAATTGCAATCCTAATATGTTACCCTTGAGCTAAATAAGAATTGTTTTTCCATCTTTCAATTATCACATTTACATTCGAGTGTGAATTAAGTTTCTCATACATGACCGTAAGCCTCTTTATATATAACAATGCTCATTAGTTTCTTTTTTCAAGAGTTTCACGATTCACAATTTTGCTGACCAAGTTTTTAAACTTTTTTTCCTTGTTAGATGTGTTAATTTTATGAGTTTTTGTAGATTAGTTAAATGGAAATTTAGGGTTGGTAGATTAGTTAAGCGTAAATTCAAGGCCGGCCTTGATATTTTGTATGCTTAAAGCAAATTTAAATATAAGCCCTAAGTTTTTGTAAAAATAAATTTAGTATACATGGCTAGTATAAAATAAAATTACTAAATATGGTATTTTAAAGTTCTTAATTTAACTAAAATAAATATTAATTTGAACCTTAGAGTTAAATAACATCTTCAACCACTACAACATAAATATATTTTAATACATCCATTGAAGGATTTTAATTTATCTACACTATATAGAACAAATAATACATGGTAAATAGAACCTTAAATACTGGAAATTGAACCATAATAAGGTAGCTTTTCCTAGTTATATGGAAAAGCTGACTTAATTGTATGAGGTAGGAATCAACCAAATAAATAAATGCATGGTTTTTTTTTCCTAAAAGATTGTAACTACTTACATTGCCGTCAAACTATCAAGGAACTCAATCTTTTTCTCGATCTCTAATCGGATTTTGCATTCTCTCCTACAAAGGAACACGAAAATGGAGTTAGCTAAACATCAAAAGATCTGACGCAGATGTATCCTAGTCCCCATCCATCTACATATGAGGGACACACGTAAGTATAAATAACATCAAAATACCCACTTCCCAAGACCCATTAAAAAAAACTGAAATCGATTTAAGAGATAAAAACAAACCAGCCTCAGTCGCTATTTGTGTACGTTGAACACACTTTCATTGCAAACATAAACAGAATTTCTATAAAGTCACCACTAATGAATGATAACAACAACTGAATCACAAAACCACTAAATGCTGAATTTTTTAAAAACAAAGCTGTTTTATTAACCTACCACTTACACGCCGACATCGTCCCCAATCTGAGCCTTGATGACCTTATTGTTGACATGGATGCTACGAGTCGCGAATTTGACACCGATGGTGGACCTAGACTTGAGGCTGAACACGTTGAATAGGAGGTTTACCAATGCCTGAGTCACCGATTAGGATGACTTTGAAGAGGTAATCGTAATCATGCCCCGTAGCCTCTCATTCCCCTGTTTTGTAATGACTGTTAAAGTAAGGGAGAGGCAAGTGTGGTATCAATAAGAAGAGAAAATTCGGGAAAAAGGAGGGGAAAAATCTAATAAATCGCGTGAAACATGGTACGAAATTGGAAATATGATCAGTACATTCCTCGGGCTGTAAAAGAAAAAGACCTTTTCAAAACCACTACAATGCCAATAGTACAGGATTTGTAGAGATTTTCTCAGAAATTGGCTGAAAAGTGCACCCTTTTGCATCTTGTGAAAGCTAAACCAACTGCAATGGCGTTTTGGGTGTACTTGTATCAGGAGATTTTTGTACCTTTTATCTTGGCTTCCAAGTTTTATTTTTGTAGTTTTATTTTTGTACCATATGCTTTCTCCTTCAAAACCAGGAAAAGAAACCATTTTTTTGAATGCAGAACTGATGTCAAGTGAGGAAGGGCATTTTGGTCTTTACACCCATGTGCCAAGCAACCATCACAGTGGTTCTTTATATACAAGTGTGTTGATGCAAAGCCAACCCCATTTGTAATTGGCTTTCAACTCTGCTTAATGTAGGGTTTGGAGTTCTCTAAATTCTTTCCTGTTTCGCTATTTGTTTTTCTCTTATTTTTTTTCATGGGGAACTGTTCCGCATGAAATAATATAGAATCCAATTAATATTAAGTAAATAAAGTGTTTGGTAGAAATTTTAAATAATCATTTTCTAATATGGGTGCACATGGTCTATTGGTTCAGTTTAGTGTAAATTCAAGGACCGAACCGTTACTAATGGTTCTAAGGAATTGAAATCATTGTCTATACCAAAAGTCCTTCAGATCAAATCCAACCAATCCTTGGACTTACAATTGAGTTCACAGTTAATCCACGCTTCCAAACTTTCAATCAATGTCACAATACAATAAGGCCTTGTTTGATTCGGGTATTGGGCATCTTGGATAGGACTAAATGTATCCAATCCCACTCAATCCCTTGTTTGGTTCCTGCAAAAGCGTCTGGGATTGCTAGTCCCAGGACAAAAATTATCCTTGTATGGGGGGTATTGTGTAATCCCATGGGGGGGTGGGACTAATAATCCCGGATTAAACTTCTCGCGTCTTTGTTGGCCAAGTATTACAAAAATGCCATTGAAATGATTTTGGCCCAAAAGCACTCGTCTTCTTCCTCTATTCATTCCACTGCAGATCCAGTTCTTCTTCTCGAGTCCTTGTCGGTCGGAGCTGTGGATCGATTTCGTCGGAGATAAGCTGGTTTGTCATCGTCTCTCTCTCTCTCTCTCTCTCTCTCTCTCTCTCTCTCTCTCTCTCTCTCTCGTTTTCTCTCGTTTTCTTTCTCGTTCTCTTTCTCGTTCTCGTGCTCTCTCTCTCTCTCATTTTTGTTTTGTATGCCATCGATCTCGTTTTTGTTTTCGTTTTGCAGATCTAGTTCTCGATTTTTTCCTCTTCTCTCTCTCGTTTTGCTGAAAAGATCTCATTCTCACTAGATTGATTTCGTTTTTGAGGATGCCGAAAAGATTGGGTCTTGAAACCCAACTTCGGACTGGGTTTATGAACAAACCCAGATCGATTTCGTTTATGAACAAAACCGGGTTAATGAACAAGATGTCGTCCTTATTGTAGTTTATGAACAACAGAACTTTGGTTCACTGTAAAGTAATTTATGAACAACAGAACAACTTCGGACTAGGTTTATGAACAAACACATAAATTTGGTTCATTGCAAATTTGCTAAATTTAGTTATTTATTTGTAACTAAATTTGGTTCACTGTAAAGTTGGTTCCAAAATTTCGATTTGCTTGAAGTAGATAAATTTGGTTCACTGTGAATTTGATTTGAAAATTTTATTTGGTTGGAAATTGGAATTGGTTTGAGAGATGGGGAGAGAGAGAAGAAGAGACAGATAATCCTGGTGATAATTCCGAAATTTAGTTTAGGGAACCAAACATGAGTTTGGCTAAAACGTGGGATATCCCGATGTTAATCCTGCACGAATCAAACATGAGATTGTATGAGATTCAGGACTAAATTAGTCCTAGGACAAATAGTCCAGGACTACTAGTCTCAGGACTATCAATCCTGCCAATTTTAGTCTGCGAATCAAACGAGGCCTAAGAGTAGCAAAAACCTCCTGCTACGCCTCTACAGGATTAATACGTTTGTTGAAGAGCCCACTCCAATTTTCTCTATTAAATACTATACTCTAATCACTTTAATTGAAAAACCAATCGAAATTAAAAGGCGAAGTCAAGTTTGTTTAAGATTTTTAAACCGTATATACTGTAGTAGTTACATTTCCGTGCATCACACAAAATCGTACTACTCATATTAAGAAATTTTTAGGTCTGATCCTGGTAAATTTGATGTGAGAGAGCATGAGGAGATCCTTCTACTATGGGATATATCTTCAACGTTATAGTAGTATTTCTTCTGGTAGCTATAGCAACTCTGTGTCTCCCATTAAATAAGCTAAGGTAAATGATAATGCAAAAAATATTTTTGTTAGTGCTCAAATGCGAATGCACAAAAGATTTGTACTCATGTGTACAGTACAAACCTTTTATGCACTAATTTTTTGGCACTAATAACAACAGTTTTGACTTTATCACCACTGATAAGTTAATTTTAACATTTCCAACGCACCAAATTACAAAATAAACTGTAAAGTTGTGATTCACGTTTTCTTAGCAAATAACTAAGTATTATTTTATTCACTCTTGATAAACGTTACATCAATATGAGTTCGCCTTGATACAATATATATATATATATATATATATATATATATATATATATATATATATATATACATCAATGTTCTAATCCACTACTCTTAAAGTCCACACCATTCATTTACTTGTCAAATTTTGGTAATCCGAACCGTCTAATGTATTTAAAATGTATTTTTAAGGGTCACTAATAGAAATTATAAATTAAAAAAAGACCGAAAAAGACTTCATCCGAGTAATTTTGGATTAAATACAATTTTATCGAAAACTATTCAGATGAAATCCTTATCGGATTGTAACTTACCCGAATTCAATCAGACAAAATAACAAAGGTTGGAAAATGTAAGTTCCAAAATTCTAGTTGTGATTCACGTTTTCCTACCGAAAGTTGATTGAATTTCCAACCTTGTTACGGCCATGTTTGGTTAGACAGTTTAGTTTAGTTTTGATGATGTCATCAGGTGTAATAAGTGAAAAGAGATAGAGAGAAAAATGAGAAAAATGATGATGTCATCAAAACTAAAACTAAAACTAAAACTAAAATTAAAACTAAACTGAGAAACGAACAGGCGTACATTTTCCACGCTGTAACTTACCTAAAACATTTTTTCTCAATGAATGTGATTGGAAAATGTAAGTAGTAAGTTCCAAAAGTTCCAATTGTTTCCTACCGAAAATTCACCAATCACATTCCTACACCTACAGTGGAGAGAGTAGCAGAGTGGAAGTGTAGGAGTAGTAGTGCGGTAAAGACACACCAGTCTGTCCATGCGCTCATTACTGCGGAAATTATTATTATTGCCTTCCTTCATCTCCTCTCTCTCTCTCTCTCTCTTCCTCAACAACGAAACGAAGAGGCGCTTTAAATTAGATAGAGAGAGAGAAGAATACTCTCCGCTTCCCATTTCTCATCAACGAAGAAGCGCTTTTTCTGCGAGAGAGAGAGAGAGGAATGGAGAGGAAGGAAAAAGTGGTTTGCTCTATTTTGGGGTTTCTGGGGCTTTTATCTGCTGCTACTGGTTTTGCTGCGGAAGCCAAGAGGATAAAGGTAAAATCACCTATCTATGTACATATGTAGTATACTGTAACGACGCAGAAATGTAGATGCACAGCAAAATATAACCAGATTTAAATGAGAGTTTATCTTGTACTCAACTGATTTATGCGGTTTGGTTTCTTATTTACCTGCCTTTGAGTTCTCCTTCACTCTCTTTTAACATTGTGTGTGTGTCTGTGTTTGTGTGTTTTTTTATTTATTTATTTATTTATTACTATATGGAATAGTCATAGATGTTATTTGCTTTGAGGGGAAATCTAGGTTGTTTTCAACTGGACTAATTTTTATTTATGAATGGTTTGGTGAAAATTGTCCTTAGTCGAAGATGATATTTTTGGGTGCAAACAATACATTTTGTGTTTTTTTATTATTTTATTTGTTTGATTGGGTAAGATTTCCGTTACCAACTAAAATCAAACATGATTTTAGCAAATGAGTTCAGCAGGTGCTAAAATTATGGTATTTCAAATAAAAAAAATTAAGTGTTTCCATGTATTATTTTTTGATTCTTTCCCATCAAATTAAAGTACACGAGGAGCACTTTAATTTGGTGCAAAAAAAATTGAAAAACGATACACAGAACCATACAAAACCATGATTTTAGCACCTGCTGAACCCATTTGCTAAAATCATGGTTGATTTTAGCAACTGGGTTGCTAAAATCTATTGGAAAACTTTGCCTTACCTGATTGGACATGGGGATAGGACTGGGTATTCTCATTTCCGCTATTTGCAACAATTTAGTGCCAACTTATGAAGCATATAATACTTGCAATAGTAGTAATCCAATCCTGTCTTCCCAAACGTGGAACTAGGCAATGGAGTAATATGTCCATCAATATGGGTGATGAAGTAATATGCCCATCAATATGAAAGGGCCACTTTTTTTAGTGAAAATTTTGTATACCCAATTTACAGCTTAAACAATGGACGATATGGATTCTGGCTCGGCTTTTTTTAGAACATTTAGTGTAAGAAAATAAAGAATTATTAAGAGACAGGCCAGGAGGAAAAAAAGAAAGGAAAAAGAAAAATAGGAAAAAATATAAAATGGCCAAATGCCTACAACGGACTAAAGATGGAAATGAGACACCATGTCCAATACTGAGTTTCAACTCCATCTAACAAAGAGAGAGGAAACACAAGTACAAAATGATTTCTCATTACATTGTAAAGGTGGAAATGTGCTATAAGTCAGGGGGCAGGGCAACCACCTTGGGAAAATAAGCCAGGATTCAAGGTATGTAAGTGTTCTACACTCTCAGCACCTTGGATAATCTTATTTGATTCTGGAATAAGTGTGTGTACTTGTGTGTCATATCTGGACATGGTTCGTAATCCAATGTTTATTCCCCGAGTTCAACAGTCATTAAGATGGTTATGGGTGTAATAAGTTAATCTATCATATAGCCTCAGGACAGTGGAGTGATTCTGTTTGCACTCGTATGATTTGTTTACAGAGATATTTGATCTTTCATAATTCAAAGCAATGTTGAGTGGTTTCAGTTTCCATTCATCCTGTTATTGTTTTGTTTACAGGGTTCTCAAGTTCTGCTAACCTCTCCTATATGTACATACCCCAGCAGTCCAGCTATGGGTCTTGGATTAACTGCTGCCATGGCTCTTTTGGTTGCTCAAATTATCATCAATGTAACATCTGGGTGTTTTTGTTGCAAAAGAGGTCCTCGTCAATCTAACTCTAATTGGACATTAGCACTGATCTGCTATGTTGTCTCCTGGTAATTCCACACTTGGCTTGGTGATTTAGATATTCCCCTTTTACTGTGCTTTGACTGCTTTCTATGTAATTCCTTACCTGGTACTTTCCATCCGCATACCAAACATGGCGCAATGTGATTATATTCCACAAAAACAGATATGTGGAACTAGCTTTTATACAAGTAAAGAAATTTGGTTCCAGCATGATTCAGGTTAGTAATCTGACTACATCCAAGTATCCAACCACTTGGCCTGGACCCCTGGTGATACCACAATCATAAGCATGCCTTAAAAATTCAGATAGATCCGTGCAGTTGGCCCATAAACAGAAATATGGATATCACGATGTCTTTTTGTTACTTAGCTTCACAGTTCATGTGATCTCATGTTATCCTTGTAATTTGCTTGGTTAACCAAAGCTTCATCAAGCATATTCGTTTAGTGCTTTTAGGTGGGTGCATGATTCTAGGATTCGCTGTTTGTCTTTGTGTACTGTGGATTCTTCCATTTCAATTTCTTCTTTAGGATTCAAATCTCTTCTGTCTAATAACTATTTTTATTTGGATTTTGTTTTTCTCCATTTTGTTTTTTTCTCCTTCAAAATTTTATTTCACAAGGTGAGCAATCACCCCATGCAGAATTCACAATTTCCAACTAGGTCTAGCTAATTCAGTGTGCGCGACAACCTCATGATGCAGGTTCACATACGTCATAGCATTCCTTCTGCTATTGACAGGTGCAGCACTCAATGATCAACACGGTGAAGGGACCATGTACTTTGGCAACTACTACTGCTATGTCGTGAAGCCCGGAGTCTTTGCTGGTGCTGCTATCTTGTCCCTTGCAAGTGTGATTCTTGGCATTGTTCATTATCTTGTCTTGAATTCAGCAAAGAACAACACCAATGCTTCATGGGTTGGGCCTGCTGCTGCTGCTCCTAATCAAGCAGGCATTGCAATGGGACAACCACAATTTCCTCCACTGAACACCCAAGCTCCAGTTTTCGTGCCTGAAGATGCTTATATGAGGCGTCAATTTACTTAATTGTTCTCTGGTGAATGTGGTTTGGAATTGTCATCTGCAGATACCTCGTTGATGCAAAGAGAATTTGTTTAGGGTTTAGGTTGGCTTAGGAGTGTGCAAGGATGGTGTTTTAGAATGATGCAAAGAAGATACCTTAATAGGTTTGGAAGGCAGGAACATGAAGAGCCATGGAGTAAATATATGCGTAATGTTACTATCAACTCATTTTAATGAAAATGGTTTTAATGCTGTCATGAGGTATAAGACAAATGGTACGTGATGGTGCTGTGTGAAGCAACCGAAAGCTGAAATGCCATTAAATATTTGTTTGCTGGCATTCTGAAATGAAATCATTAAACAAACAAATGCGTAACTGAATTCAATTCAAGGAAGATGGTGAAAATGTCTAGGCGTATAAACGCTCACAACTATGAAGCCATCACATTTTTATGTCAACGGTTGTATCCGTCTATCTTTTTATGTTACTTCATAGGCAGTGTTGCCTTTGATTATTTTGGAGAAACAGAGCAAATATTGCAAATAAATATACCCTCTCAAGTCTCACTCCTTAATTCAAAGGCAATGCGGCCTTTTCTGAAAATTGATAGCATATCAAATTTGGTACTAACATATTAAATGTGCAAAATTAATGCATAGATTAGCATATGCTAATTCATTGAATGTAGCCTTATTAAATCACATACCAGATAATTATAATAAATCAATGGAGCCTTTATTGAAATACCACATCAGCTAGGGCACTGTTGTCCAAGTAGTTTGGCATGGATTGGGGTGGGGAGCAAGCACTATCAACTGGAGCTAGAGTTCGCAAGATTTGATGCATCTAAATATGCTCATGCGGAGTTGCCGTAACAGTGGAATGGTTGGATTTTGATGCATTTAATTTTTTGTTACACTTCATAAGCTGGTTTTTCGACGGTAAAAACACAACATATTATTTCAACCGGACTTCTAGCAAAACTTTGGTGTGACTTGCAATGCCATGATGTTTGGGGTACATAAAATCTAAAACAATGGCTTTTGGGGTCCACTTTTGGATCCCACACAAACAATTCGAACCATTCATTAATTTTAAAATAATTTTTCGAATGATCTTGCCAGAATAAGCGTAATTAGATATATGTGTAACTGGTTGATCTAAATTTCAAGTCGTCGATTTTTTTAATGGTCATTCGATAATTTATTTAAAAATTAAGAAACTATTCAGATTGTTTGTGTGAGACCCAATAAGAAACTATTCAGATTGTTTGTGTGAGACCCAATAAGAAACTATTCAGATTGTTTGTGTGAGACCCAAAAAATAGTCCCCCCCAAGATTTATGTAGCCATAGTCAAGTCATATTAGCCTTGTTCGTTTTGGGTTTCAAAACTCGGTTTTCTTAATTATTATCCAACCATTACCCTTATTTTCAAATATTATTCTCATTTTTTCCTCTATCTCTCTCTAATAATTCCCTCCATCATTACCAAAACCCAAAACTCAAACCAAACACAACCATTATGAAATGTTAGGACAACTGTAAAAAATTGTAATAGTAAAGATTTGCTTGACTTTTGTTGAAACTAGCAAGTGTTAGTAATGATTTGTGCGACTTTTGTTGAAACAAGTGTGTGTTAATTTTTAATGTCCCCGGGTTTTGTTTTATATCTTTGCGTTGGACAAAAGTTTTGGATTACTCTTTATTTTTGGGTCGATAATAGTAGAGAGACAAATGATGTACTAATAGCAGAATTCACCCACACAAAAATGTACCGGAGGAAAGGTTTTAGGAGTATGCGGTTTCGCCACAATAAGTGATTACATATAGCAGAATTCACCCACACAAAAAAAAAAGACTTCAGATAATAGACACCCTCCTCTTTCCTGCAGCAATTTCTCGGTCTAATAGAACCAGAAATCCGTATCCTGACAAATCTTGTCATTTGTCCACAGAATTCCAGAATACAACATATAACGCCCCATTACATCCGAAGTACGACCAACCAAAATGTGATTTGGGAATGAGCAATTGCACATTACATCCAAGGTGTCAATGGCTAATCCGAATGTAGCGAAATGGCCGAAGAATGTGATAGTAACAAAGAATTTGATTTACATACCTAAAACTGGTTTAGTCACAGCGATTCTCTTTTACCCTAACCGTGCGAGTACAATCAGATTGTCATGATTTGAGGAGAGTATGCGCATGGGATATACGCGATCATATTGTAAGAATTTGTCCACCATCCTTGACTGTTACACTTAACGAATGCGGTTCACATGAGCAAATGGCTCGGGGTTTGCCTTTGGTGCAGGTTTGGCCACTTCAGGAGTCCCAGAAACATTCCAAAATCTGAGAGTTTCATCCCCAGCAGCAGATGCTACGGTACATCCATCTGGGCTCTGAATCAAAAAGACAGATTCACAATTAGACATTGACTCGTTTCAAGAAACCTAAAATCTTTCTTTCAAATTACTCTAAGCTGTACCTGAGCCATGAAAAGAACTCTGGATGTATGGCCAGTGAGCTCAGCCATTTTCACCATTGAGGGGTACTTCCAAAGTGTAAGCTGATTCTGTGTAAAACCATGAGAGCTAAGAAGCTCTCTCTCATTCTTGTTCCACAGCAGGGCACAAACCTGTGAACCGGTGTCAATTGAGTTCAAGCAAGCACCTGTGTGGGTGTTCCAAAACTTGATACACCTGTCGCTGCCGCCTCCACCAGAGGCCAGCAAGTTACCCTGGAACGGACACCAAGCAAGGGCTTTAACAGCCGCAGTGTGGTCTTCAAGCCTGTGAAGCCACTGCGTTGGGGAATTAGAAGAAGCTGTGGATCTGTCCCATATATGGAGGAGGTTATCGTTGCCCCCACTCGCTAACTGTTGCCCTGAGGCCGACCATTTAAGCCCGCAGACTTCTTGATGGTGCCCTCTGTAGGTTTCGACGATATGCGATCTTACTCTTACATCGTTGTTGATGATCTGACCGTCCATTCCTCCGGTGGTCAAAATATGATTGTTCCAGTCGAGGGATCCAACTCGCGATTGGTGGCCACCTTTCAAGCTTCTTAGCTGCAAGAACGCAATCATGAAACCATGAATAATTCCCCAACACTTATAAAGCCAAAGGGCAAAAGCATTTGAGAGATTTGTAACAACCTGTCGATTAGCTGTAGAATCCCAAAGCTGGACATCAGAATTGTTCAAGCCAATGGCAATGTGTCGTCCATCTGGAGCCCACTTCACACTAGTTACAGGGCCATTTTCGTCATCAAGTGTGATTAGTTCAGAGGTGGCTCCATCAGTAGCATCCCACAGATATACAGTATTTCCAAGAGCAATAGCAAGAACATTGCTGCTACCCCAATCCAATAAGTTCAAGTAGTAATCATCTACCAGGTCAGGAGCATCCAATGTTCTCTCTGAAGTCTGTATTCATGATCAAACTGAAATACTTGAGAATTTAATGATAAAAGTGGAAAATAAAAGATAGAATGCAATTCTTTTGGATTCACATACTCATGACCACATTAGGCGACCTTTATAACCAAGTAAGAAACATTAACTGCAGTTCAGAGGGTCTAAACATTAACTGCAGTTCAACATACCACTCTCATTCGGTACCTCACTAAATCTTAGTGCTGAATATGAATTACAAATGCAATCAAAGCCCTAGATTAGAATATGCATGCACCTGGGGAACGTGTCTACGGGGTTTTGCGGTTTTGGGCTGCTGAACTGCTGAGAAGTTGTTAGGTATGACCTCAACTGGGGTGGGAGGCTTGTTCTTGAAAGCCAGTATCCGAGTCCGATCCATGTTGAAGGTTTCTGCAAGTTGCTTCCGGTATGCCTCCCTGGATGGAGAGCTCGCAGCTGGATTCTCTTTGTCTTTCCTCCCTTCAGTCAGCATGTAATGAGCATAATCAAAATCCATTGCTGATCGGTTTGGAATGAATCTATCCAACTGCGGGCAACAAAAAGCAAGCAAGACAGAAACTGATAATTAGAACTAAACACCACCTCCCAATTCCCAAATTCGGAAAAACTAATTATAAACCCTAATGCCAAATCAAACAAGTAGCAGGACCCTAGCCATAGAACTGAATTGCACCAATATACGAATTCATAAAGCTAGTCAAGTACAAACCGCAGCATCAAATCAAATAAATGGTGAACCCAAACTTTAGAACCCAATTTGAGAAGAAACAAAACCCTTGTTTCCAGAACCTAATCAGCAAGCCCTAATTGGTGCAATAATCGAGAGTAAACCCTAACTTGGTAGTCAAATCGATGAAACAAAAGAAGCCCAAGTTCAGGGGGGGAAACTCTAGATTTACAAAGTATATGACAACACAGTCGATGAAGTAGGATAAATTTCATACATTTTCTCGGGAGCTTTTTCTTTGTAGAAGCTGTTGTTCTTGAAGCGGGCATCGAGTTCTTGTCTTCCCAGTTGAAGAGTTGTTAACTGATCCTGCATCCATAGTCTTAGCAACAACAGTAATATATGTATCTATGCGTGTATGTGTGTGTGTAGTATATATATACAGAGAGAAAAGAAGATCCTGCAAAACACTATAAAAAGAATCCTGCAAAAATAACACAGAAAAACAAGTCTGGAACTGGAAAGGAGAGTTAGATTAAAGAAAGTAAACAAGAGTGTTAGAAAGAGAAGACGTTGACAATCGCTGGCTGAGAATTATTAGTTGAGAATTATTAATTGTGAGAGGCAGAAGCTACGTCCAGAGAGAGAGAGAGAGAGAGAGAGAGAGAGAGTTATTAGTTGAGAATCAATAAGCAGTTGAGAGGGGGTTTATAAATCGATAGAACTAGGGTTTTGTGGTTCTGAGATTGCAAGTTAGAGAGGGCCTCCCCGATCTCGGAAAGCGGCAACGGCTCTATTGTTGTCGCAGTAGCCGTTGTAATCCTGTGCGACCAAAACCGGTAATTCATTCCTTCCGCACCGACAGCGTCGCAGACGCCGTTGTGAGTCTCAACTGGTTGATCTGAGCCGTTCATCCTTCTCAAAATCAAATTCTGAGGGGGCCATGTGGGAATTGAGGCAATCGGACAGCTGTATGAGCTCGATCCAAATCACCCTATTTCGATCCAATTTTTTTTTAATGAAATGGGGTGATTTTGGATCAAGCTCATATAGCCGTCCGATTGCCTTGATTCTCTTACGGGCCCACTCGGAATTCGATTTTGAGGAAGATGAATAGGTCGGATCAACCGGTTGGGGCCCAAAACGGCATCGGCGACGCCGTTGGTGCATTTTCGTCTGTGCACGTAGCAGCATTCGACCAAAACACCCTCTCTTATGGATCGCTCTAAGCCTCTAATCAACATCTTTGGTTCTCCTTCAAGGGGCTTTTTGATAAATCAACCAATACATGATAGAGGGGTGTGTGTGTTTGGTTGGCCCGGGAGACTTTAACAATTGAAAAAAATATGTGCATACATACATAGACAATGGATATACTATTTTGCGTCTACCCTTTTTATTGTGAATGATTTATTCTCGAATTTGAGTATGTCATTTTGTGTACATAAAAGTGATGGTTAAATTTAACCATTCACAAATAAGATTACTATCTTCTACAAAAATTATGCATCTAATATGGGAAAGTTAGAATGTTGAGGCATAGTAAGTTAAAGAGTTAAGTAGCATTCACTTTGTAGAAGTTGCAAATGGCCAGCACAACAAACTGACTAGTACAATAGATAAGACTAGAGGAAGGGATGAGAGAACCTGGAATCCGGCTACAAGCCGTTGATTTCTACAATCAACGGCTCAAATGAATCTGAGCCCTTATAAATCCGAGCCGCTTATTGTTTAGATAAAATCCGAGCCGTTGATTATCAATTAACGGCCAAGGAGCTGCCCTCCAGGGTCCCCGGGTCCCTCGTGGAAGTTCCTCACTCAATATTTGTGTTGAAGTATCCATAAATGTTCGATGTAGAAGAGTTACAAATGAGATCCTGTAATGCGGAGCCACATAGTGCAGCATCTACGCCATTGCTCTTGGTAATCAATGGCTCGAATTTCATCTCGGCAATAGATGACTCGGATCATGCAAGTGCCAAGATAAAATTAGAACCATTGATCGCGTGATCAACTACAGCCCTGTAGTGTAGAGCCACTCCGCACTACAGGGATGTCTTTAGCGCTGGCAGCACGCCGTGGAACCTTATGTGCGACCCATCATTAGCACAATGAGATTTCACACACATTATTATGCACTGATGAGAGCAATATTCCTTCATCTATTATGCGAGAGGCTACAAATGCAATTGTTGTATGAAAAGAAACAGAGAGCCCTGCAGGATACAACTCTACTCATCGATCACACAACTTTTAACAGAACTATTGACATACAAAGCGAATCTATATTTGACCTCTACTCCCGAGGTTCCTCTGTAATTTATATATATATATAAAGAAAAAAGAAAAAGAAAAAGAAAGGCTTACAAGTACAATAAGAGTTCTCACAAAATACAATGTACATTCACCTCTAGTAAGTAAAGTCCCATACGATTAAACTTCTAGCTCAGTTGAGAACTCAACCAACCCTCTTTCCAACCTCCTATGAAAAGTCTACATTCTTCCTCCTAATTACTAGTACTTTAGTTGGGCCAAAAAGCAACAAATACATTCAGCGGTATAGGATTATTGTTCTCACGCAAAAATATACATTGAGCAATGGTGGGAAATGTTTCTGTATCACGAAATCACACCCGATGACTAGCTTCTTTTTTCTTTTTTTTTTATTGATGTCGGCCAACCAGCTCCTCGTATAACCTACTGAACACTAGTTTAACAGGTATACAAGCTACAGCAGTGGGGCCAGCCCCCCCTTTGATTAACCCACCCACTTTAGGATTGTTGTTACCATGATGTAAATCACTACCGAGTTTTTGTTCTGCCCCAATTGAAGACAGGGTTTTGATCTTTTGTCCAGAAGACAAGCTTACCTTCTTTGGCGGCCTTCTTGAATACTTCCGGTCCATTTTAGGTCGGGACCTAGAGCTCCCTAAACTTGATTTCTCTACTAGTATGTTTTTGTCTTGATCCAGAAATTGATATTGCTCTGCAGTTTCTTCACCCTCCAATGTTGTTGCTAATGGATGTGACCGAGGGACTCGAAATTTGGTTGTCCTCCGGGCAGTTCTCCACATAGAAGGAAGTGCTGCATCATTATCTAGAGACTCTGGGCAAATGCCATTGGCTGATAAAAGAAGAACTCCAGAGGAACCATTTTCCAGTGTTTCAATTTGGATTGGGTGCCCTATAATTGCCTTACCATTTAACTTACTCATCAAAGAAATCATAGGAACATGTTCTCTTTGGTAGCTTGATTGGACTTTTAGATCCACATCAACCAACATTGACTTCCTTCTGCCACCAAAACTATGACGGCCTTCAAAAACAGGATTGAAGTGCGTGCTTGAATCGTCCAAGTATCCTTGCATAACAGGCGGTTCATTCCAAGCCAAGTTGTCCCAATCAATTATTTTATGTGCAGTGTCATCTAAACCTCTGGACGTGGATTTTGAGGTTAACAAGACTCCTCGGTTGTCAAATGACCGCATTCGGGTCGTGAGTTTCTTTCCGATTAAATCAGGCTCATCATAACCATTAGTTTCCCTCTCTTCAATATTTGTTCCTTCTGTCGAACCTCTCAAAAACCTTCCATCAGTTAAGTCGGCGGACCTTTTGGCAAGACCCCGGATATTCCTTTTCCCTTTCAGTTGCCATTTGGACACTCCCATACTAGCTGAAATATTGTCACCAGGGAAAATGCTAGTCATGGCACTAGCAAGTGGCAAGTCATCGGGATCATCGCTGGTCATGGTTCCATGATGAACTCGTATACCAGATCTTCCTGGAAATTTTGGTTCTAATTTTGTGACTACAGCAGCATCTGGACAACGGACAACCAAGCAGAAAGAGTTAGGTTTGCCAGGAAAAAAGTGTGATACAAAACCAAGCTATCAACGCCACTGGAGACAAAACTCGAGAAAAATGGAAAACTCGGAATAATCAATAAGTAGAGAAAATGCAAGGAATACTTGTCAAACCAGTGTCATACGGAAAGCGCGTCGAGTCATGAGGACTTGAAGGTATGAGGTAAGGATAAGAAAACAGAATCTCAACCACCTTCCAAATGCCACATAAGGCAATCCCGCCATAACAGTACAATTACTAACCAAGTAAATGAAAGTACGACAAAAAAAAAAAAACCGCAAAGAATGAGAAACTTCCAGCCAAAAGATAAAAGTATTTCATAGGAACGTCAGTACAAAAATTCCTCATTCATGAAAAAGATATAAAGAGTACAAGAGGGACAGTTTCACAAAAAGTGAATAAAGTTAAATTTAGAAACAGGTTCAGATGAATTCATTTGGATTGAGTAATTAGATGAGAAATAAAGAGAATAGTACAAAAATAAAGTGTTTAGATTGGCACTTCCCCTTCTTATCTCACCCTTTCTCACCATCCAAAGAGGCTGTTTGAACCATAAAAGATATTTTGTATTAGTTGCATTCCGTCTAAAGAAAGGGAAAGACGATACACATTGAAAAAGAACAAATAAACAAAAGAAACTATACCCCAGTTAAAAATAGATCAATATGACCAGTTATTCAGCTAGTAGGAATACCACCAATATTCAGACATAGCAACACAATATAACTGTAGATGCGAATGCAAATGGAGATAGAGAGAGAGACGTTAACACAACAACTAGAGTAGTAAAAATTCAGACCTGAAAGTTCCACCATCTTCTCATCGGCATCTGAATGCAGGGAATCTGTTTCGGAAGAATCAGTTTCAGTATTCTCAGTTGATTCAGAATTATTCTCTTCACCCAAAGCAGCAGATCCACGGCAAGAACTCACTTCAAATTGGGTAGGGAATATCTCCATCTCATTGGGAAAACTTAGTTTATCATCTAAACAATCACTAGAATCACTTGGCAAGTATCTGCTCCTCTTTGCGCGGGGTGTAGATCCTGTCTGGTCCTCTACTGAAACAGTGTCGTAGTCATGCTTCAAGGAGTGATGAACTGGCGAATCTGCACTACTCTGCAATACTTGGACAAGAGGACGGCGTCTATCACGTCTCCTAAAAAGGGATTCATTCGTCAGCAATTCATGTGAAGTTCTCCTTTTGCCTAAAGAACTTTTATTGCTGGCATGAACTGTGTTTTCAGTGCTAAGATCGCCGCTAGGAAGAGCATGAGCAATATTTCCATTTTCAGGTTTACGAAAGCCATTCAGAGCAAAGGAAGAAGACAGCTTTTGTTTTGAAGGCGCAATCCTGAGACCCAAATCTTGCAAACCTCTCATCCGGGGTATAACCAAATTGCCTTCATTCCCAGCCGGTTGATTACCTTTTTTGAACTTTTGCGCATACAGATGGCTATCAACGCTCTTTTCCTCAAGGGATGAATCCGCTTTCTTAGACTGCAACTTGGCACGTGCATCCTTGCCATTACCATATCGTGAGCCTTCAAACGGTGTTACTAACTCATTTTCCAAAGTGTCAGAAGATTTGGTGCTCTTACCAGCAGAAGAACCTGGTTCACCATTTTTGTTCTCCAATGTTTGCTTCTCTAGTTCAAGAGCATGAAGAATAGCATCCTCACGACGTGCATATTTCTCTCTTTTCTTGGGAGCCATCCCTAGGGAAGACTCAGCCCTTTCTATACAGTCATCAAATTCACCACATCGGAATGCCTTCACACGCTTGGACTTCTCTAAATTGTACCAATCCCTATACAATATCAAACGAAAAAGGAAAGAAGAAAAAAAGTTATAAAATAAAAACAAAGAAAACAAGGACCATTATTTGTCAAGACTTCAACAAATTCGTCTAGTTAAAAACAACAAAGGGTTATTACGGAAGTTTAATCGGCAACTGGTACTATCAGTTTTCCCGGGTGATATTTGGAATCAAAATATTTGGCCAATCAGTGTCCAATTAGTTCTCCATTAAACCATAATCCACACTGAGCAATATCAGGGACATAGCAAGCTTGACTAACATAAATATAACAAAATTTTGAGGTTCAATAAGGGTTGTCCTGTCCCATCCACGAAATGTTGGATAGATTTGTACTGACTTATACAATCACTCTCTGTTGAGACATTTTATGAGTCCTCTGATCCCAATCAACTTTTCACCAGAATTGGTGATGAATTCCTACTCAAATATCCAAGCCACCGATCCAAGAGAGCTTCATTTATATTCAAATGGAAAGAAGAGCAGAATTAAAAGCACAACTTCAACCTATCTTTTAACCAATAAAACAACACAAAAAACACCTCAAGCTCACTTGTGCTGTAGAGCAGCAAACCATCACAGGAGATGGGCGTTGTCCAGACAACTATCACTTGGCATAACCTATCAACAACCTAGCTTAATTATATCAAGTGTCTGTAAAGCGAAGTTCCACATCGCCTAGGTACCAAAGTAATAAGAAATATATATATAAGCGTGGGGGCACCCTGACTTCACATGAGCTAGCTTTTGGGGCTGAGTTCTACCCAAGACAGTGTAACATGGTATCAAAGCTGGGTATCAGAGATGAGTTGGGTGCGTCTCTGGCCTGCACGCGGCAAGTGCTGCTGAGTGAGCATGCTGCTCATGAGGGATGGTGTAAAGCGAAGTCTCACATCTCCTAATCACGATGACCATTATTAAACCAAATGAGATGTACAATCCTTATATATCTTAAAGCATCCACAAACAGGGTATTGAACAAATACGATGGCAATCAGCAGAACTTAAGAAGCATGACTTGAAAGAAACCGCTCAGAAATAAGCAGTCTATATGCAGTAATGAGCAAGTGAACATCACAAAGAGTAGCTAATCACAAGATTCAAGTTTGTTCAAACGGTGCCCATTGAGAGAGAGAGAGAGAGAGAGAGAGATGGGGAATGATAAGTTCTTTCCAACGGCCAAACCAAACAATGAGTTGAGAGGCCGCGAAAGCTGATACCCTGGTTTTGGAGGTAATAATTAACGGGTGTGAAACAAGTTCTACCAAGTAAATGCATGTCGTGTATACACTCCGAAGCACCTAGATGATGTAGTATTGGGAGTAGAGGTGTACTACTTACACACTGGCATCTTCTCTTCCAAGAAGCTTGACCGGAGTGCCCGATCGCGGAGACATGAGATGAACATCTGAAAGCTCCTCGGGACCCAGTATCTTCCCAGGCCACCACGACCCATTCCGCCTCCTCACCCAAACAATTGCTCCAACACTACAATCCACTGCACCTGTATCCTTATCCGAACTCCCCATATCTCTCTCTATCTCTCTCTATCTCTATCTCTCTCTGATTGTTCAATCTCTCTCCAACTCAAACCCTAGAATCGAAACAGAACCAAGTGTTGACGATCCTTGAAAAGACTGGGAGATATTATAGCTGCAGCTCAACCACCTGAAAAGAAGAGAGAGAATTGACGAGGCGTCGAGATGATCAGAAAACCACCACCGCGTTCCGAGGGTGAAATCGGTGGTAAAGCTAAGGTTTCCATTCAAATTTGGGGGATTACCATTTCTAATGACTTTGAGAAAAAACCATGGATTTCATAAGCTCTATGACTGAGAACACGAATTGATTATCCGACAGCAGATATGGTTGAGGTTAGGGTTAGGGTTCCAAATCAAAATTGGGGGGGGGGGCGTCCGGCAATTATTGAATGTACTGTTCGGGTTGGAAAGGTTCAGAATCGCTAGTTTTGACTCACTGATTCAACTGAGGTGGTACTCATTTTTACGAGTTGGGTGTTGTATACGCAACTCTTTTGTGCGCATGACATACCCAAGCGTACGTTAGCATGCCCCGCGGATGTGGTACGATTACCTGTTGTATGCATGTTCTTCTTTGACGACTTCTGTATTTCAAAAATCTAACACACGTCACTGTCTTCGACTCGACAAGATAGACAGATACAAAAATCATGGTTGTGCATGGTTTGAGTTTTGGTTTTTTTGGTAATAATTGAAGGGATAGATTATCTTTTTAACGGAAGTTTCATAAAAGGAGATTTGCGCTGAGTAAATTTCCGCCGTCTATCCCGAGATTCAACGGCTTAGAACTTGTGCATAGTTTTTTTTTTTTAGATCTACAGTGCATTTAAGGAGGAGAGAGAGTGCAAGGACTCCGAGTAGTTGGATCTCAAGATGGACGGCGGAAATTTGCTCGGCACAAACCCTCATTTTACGAAACCTTCGTAAAAAATATATATAATAAGAATAATAATTGGATAATAATTAAGAAAATCAAGTCTAGAAATCCAAAACGAGCCAATGCTCTCCTGAATAATTTACGGTACATGCGGAACCTTTATAATTTTGGATATCATTTGTAATTTTGCGCTTTGAATAGGGGTATATGTTAGTATTCATTATTAATTTGAGATTCTACTATAACCTAAACGGCACTTTCGATATTTTTGTTAATTGCCTATAATGTGTAACAAATCATTCTCCTCACAAAAACACCATTTAATAGAAACTGCACTCACTTTAAAGTATGGTGAGAAGATATTTATCTTTTATTCAAAACTCACCCTTATATATGGATGTTTAAAAATCTCAAAAAAAATTATCGAAAATGAAAATTTATAACCAAAATTATTACTTAGTCGTTAGTCATGATTATGAGGTCATATAAAAAGAAATAAAGAAAATTATTGCACAAAAATCATAATTGTGGAGTAACGGAGTCAGGTTTAGGGATTTGATTGGTACAAAATAAATACGTTAGGAACTAAAAATCTCAACAATTGATACTTTACTTTAATTAAGGACAATAATGAGACGTGAACAATTCTTTGGCAACCAAAAAGGTAAATATGCTGCAAAGTGGGGTTTTGGGAACCCGAGTGAACCTCACACACAAATATGCCTGCATAGTGCATTCACATTTTTGGTTTTGGGGAACCCACACACTGTGAAATACAGTGGACCTCAATCCGAATTTTTTTCCCCTTCCTCCACATGATCCTTAATAAAACATACTCCTGCAGATTAAGGTAATCAAAGAGGGAACACACACACACGCAAGGAGGGGGAGAGAGAGAAAAGTTAGATCTTCGAGCGAGCTCTTTCTTAAATCTCGTCATCTTTTGTTTCCTTGCAGCGTTGTCCTTTCACCTTTGCCAAAACAATATGGGGGTAGGAAACAACATCCCATGAGACATCTTAACATTTTAATAATCAGCAAATTTCGAAGTGAAGAGAGAGCCTCCGTAGCTGTTTATTAAGTGTGTACACCTGTGCGAGAGAGAGAGAGAGAGAGAGAGAGAGAGAGAGAGAGATTACAGTTCACCCCCCTTAGTACGGTACATCTGACGACAGTATTACAGTGGACAATCCAAAGAACAGATATATCCCCAGCTCCTACTTTGCCGTAAAGCAAATTAAGATTACATTACCAAATAAGGTCAGGAGTAAGCAGCATCTAATAACATCAATAGCTTTGGAAACACAACCCAGGAAACAATGATCAAGATTCCCAACACTTCTGTAGTTGTAGATTGACAGATCTTCTGTTCATCGGCAAATCATCATGGTCCCAACTAAGCCTGAGAAAGGTAGTAGAATAAAAATGAAATTGAAAGGAAGGACTCCGCAATTCATTGATGTCAAACATGGTGTTAGGGGACTAGGAATTCAAACCTGGTTAGTTAGAATAATGAGCTGCCTACTGAAGAGTATCCAGCGGCTTTTAACTCCTTGAGAGTGCTAGATAACCAGTCCAAACCCTCGTAAAGGCCATCGCCTTTAAGAGCACAAGTCCCTTGTATATGCCATTTTCTGTTCTTAAGTTCATTAAGCCCAAGTCCTTCGCATACTTCCATTGGAGTCATTGCTCCTTTCTGAACACAGAAAATCAAAGCATTAAAGCACTAGTCTACCTGTATGTACGCCGATGCTAATGGACAGCATCTATAAGCAAATATCACAAAGCTCAAAATAAGCATCTATAAGCAAACATATAGTACTTTTTTTTGCTAATCATACCGTATATCAGAAAGCTCAAAATAGAGGAGATCCTCAAGAGTTACAAATCACATAGGCATAAACCTAACAAGAGAACCCAAATTAGCTAGAAAACAGCTAAAATACACGCGGAAGGATATGCCAATTTTGGCAAAACAAAGAAGACAGAAGTAAGCTTAACATTCCTGCATTGAAAAGCCTTGGTCCTGACTTCATACTTGCTCTGACCAACAACAGCTCGAGGGAGTTTTTGGATGCCTCTAAAAATTCTGCTATTCCTTTCTTCCCATAGAAAATAGATTGCAGAAAAAGCAAGCCTTCTCAAAGTATTAGGAAAACCTTTCCCCTTGAAATTAGAAGAGAACCAGTCCACTTTGTGAGACCAAAGGGTAGGGCCTTTAGGAATGCAGCATAGATTAGTAATGGAAGCCCACACTTGTTTGGAAAAGGGACACTCAAAGAAGATGTGGTCCAGGGTTTCAGAAGACCGATCACAAAGAGAGCAGGCAGAACTAGCAACAACACCCCAGTTGTAAAGCTTGTCTTTGGTTCTTAAACTTCATCTAACAGCCATCCATAGGATTAGGATAAAACTATGTCTAGAAAGTTTCTTGAGAACAAAACTACTTTTTGCCAAGTGACAAGAGGATAGTGAGATTGAAGGGTATTTCAAACATGAGATGCCTGATATTTTGAGGAAGGGGAACCCTACCAAATGACTAAGTCAAGTGCATTGGGGTTAGGAAGAGAAACAGGAGCAGGAAGAGAAAGAAATGGCCATGTCCAAACATAATTGTAGATGATACCGGAGACTTTAGCTTCCAAGGGAATACCAGAGACCAACTGAAAATTATGACCATAATGCTCAAGAAGAATCCAAGCTGGGTACAAAATAGAGTACTTGGAGGTTAAGAACCATAAATTCTGATGGAAATTCCATCACACAATGATAAAATCACTAGTGAAAAGCCATGGAGTGACAATTAAGCATTTTTAGCAGTCTAAATATTGAATTTGGTATATAGAGGAGACTATGAGTTCTTCTCAAACCAGTATTGTACTGTATCGTACTGTATCTGCCATACTAGCCAATAGGATGCTAGTTAAAAAGATCTGAAAAGGCGAAGCACCGAGGCAACAAACACCAAGATGAATACTGCCTTTGTGTGGTAAAAAGGGCTCATACAAGATTCAGCTTCAGATCCTTCCATAAAGCTGAGCCAGTTGGACACAAACTTTAGCAACATGCGTACTATAAAGATAATTCTTTGATGGAGAATTTATCTTGAAAAGATGCAAGTTGGTGCAGAAGATTTATACAAGATGCGAAAAATACCAAACTAAAGTATTTGGGGTTGGCTATATGAATCATTTTACAATAGCACCGTCAGGTTGGGTTTATAAAATATAATAATTGGACTTCGACACAAAATGTATGGATTGGAGGTGGTTTGAAAGGGGGAAAAATGAATATATATCCAAATGAAATTGTGAATTTAGCGCTATGGAGCAAACCTCTCATGCTCAAAAATTCTCAACTTGTGAATTGCACTTCCACATCCAAATGAAATTGTTCATTAAGGAAATTACCACCTAGAGAAAGGTTGTCTAGTGACTCTAAACTTAGTACATTAAGGGATATACCTACATTGTCAAGGGACACTAATTATGACATTAATTTGTGCATTCTAAAACATATGAGCTGAACAGTATTGCCATAGCCCATAGGACAGCGAGAAGAAGAAAGAAGATTAGTATTACCACTAATAACAGAATTTAACACAACAATAGATTCCGTAGTAGTGCTCATAGCTGGGCTTACGCTCACTGGGTGGTTATATATAGTCCACCACATCCGAGTCCACGTAGGCCGTAGCACGAATGTTAATGTGATGTTGATTCATCACAATAAGGGCAACTGAGTTTATGGAAATTATCAAACATAACAATTAAGTGGCATTTAAGATTCCATTTATCTGACTCTGCATTCTTCTCTAACTCAGTAAGGTACAAAAACTGCTACCTTAGTCTCAATCCTACTAGTACAATGCTAATTTCATTTTACAGAAAAATATGTGTAGTGGTGTCCTATAGGAAAAACAATCCATACAAATGAGAATCACTAAAGGGAAAACATGATTAAAAAAACCAACGTCTATACCCCAATGAAAGTAGAAATTGGGCAGGCAATAGATTCTTCAAAGTTCAATTCCATGTCAAACATGCACACATCACGCCTATTTGGTAATCCTTGTTGGTAGATCTTACTATATTCACTTCAAGAAAATAAAGACATGTAAAGACAATAACCTACATACCATGTCCTGTTTGTTTGCAAACACGAGGATGACACTGTTAAGCATAAAAGGATCTCTAATGATACCCTGAAAGAAGAGGAGTTGAGTGAATAACTGCGCTGAATATGGATTCCCTATTGAAAAACCATTTACAATACATAACCTGAAACTCTTGTTTTGCTTTTCCGATCCTCTCTCGGTCCAAAGAGTCAACAACATAAATCTGAAAATGCAAAAGATGTAAGAAGCCACTGTATTAAGCTGATAACTGCATGTGGCATTTTAAAGAAAGGTCACTAACGGAACTAACGGACAGAGTATCAGATTTGGGGTTTTCCGTTAGTTAGTTAGTTTAGCAAATTCACTTTCTTGTATTTCCGTTTTGTCTCTCTATTAAGTAGTTAGAAATCATAGTGGTTGTATAAAAAGGGACTTGACCCCTTCCGTATCATCGATCGAGAAAGTATGAAATGAAGAGAGAGAAATGAGTTCTACATTTAAGAACATTGCAAGTCTTGATTTACACCTTTATCTGTGAGATTTCTTGTTAGATTCAGAAATTCCATATGGTATCAGAGCATCGAACACAAGTCTAGAGATTCTGAGGTAAATTTTCATACTCTTTACAGTCGATTCAACGATTGATCTGCAACCTGCATTTGTTCGAGATATTAGGGTTTTGATTTGCTGTAAAATTAGAGAAATGGCTTCCGCATCAACAAATACATCATCATCTACATCGAATATTGTAGTGTTACCACCATCGCTTGCGTTTTTGGTTTCAAACTTCCATTCTCTAGTTACGACTAAGCTCGATTCAACAAACTACTTACTCTAGCGTATTCAAATCGAGAATGCACTGCAAGCGAATGGATAGCTTGAGTATCTAGAAGGAACTGTTGATTGTCCTTCCTCACAAATCAGAGATAGTAGTGGTAATCTGGTCATGAATCCAGATTTTCTGTTGTGAAGATTAATTGATACTCAACCGTTGTCCTGCTTGACTGCCTCTTTGTCCCAATCTACTTTGCCCTATGTGTTAGTGTTACACCATGTCTGTGAATTGTGGGAATCCTTGTCACATCAGTACAATTCTTTGACCAAGAACATGTGCAAGAACTGAAATGTAAACTGTATAATGTCAAGAAAACCTCAACAATGGAGGCTTATGTGGATCTGATAAAGGAATATTCTCAAAAGCTAGCTGCTGCTGGTAGTCCATTGGACGACAATGACCTAATTTTTCATGTGTTGAGGGGATTACCACCTGTATTCAATGGGTTCAAATCTGCAATAAGGACTAGAGGCAACACAATTACATTTGATGAGGTTTTAACTATGCTAAATGGTGAGGATTTACAATTGTCTCAAGATTCAACTGCTGAACAAGATGTAACATCTGTCTTGGTTGCAACCCATGGAAATCCAGCTAGTCAAAAAGTGGTAAATTCAACAGAGGAACAGGTCTCTTTTGTAAAGATGAATGTACCAATGTTATCTCAGTATGATGTCTCTGCTTAAAGTGGTTCTATTCAGCAGCCTGGTGTATCCTCACAACAATCTTTTATGCATCAATAACAATCATTTGTGCAGATTTCTAGAAATTCTGGTAAAGGAAAAGGTTTTAGAGGTGGAAGGTATCCGAGGGATCCATGCGCTATATGTGGGAGGACTAACCATATCACAAACTTTTGTTACTACATAAATCAAGTTCCTCAGGTTGATCAGTCCTCAATTCAGTGGAGACCTGGTGCTTATCAGTCATATCCATGGCTGTATACAGGGCAAAATGGAGTTATTATGCCACAGCAGTTTCAAGTTTCTGGAAATATGAATGGTTTTTCAATGCCACAGCCCGCTCAACTGTCTTATCAGAATACTGGACCAATGATTCAGAATGTTCCGTCAGCAAGTTTTGGTGGATATGTCTCAGGAAATGCTGTGGGGAATAATCAAGGAACGAGTCAATCTCAGCCTCAATTTGTGGCTCCTCAAGCCCATTTTACTGGAGCATACCATCTGAATTATATGACACCAAGTACATCTGGTGTATCCAACGTTAGTCAGATGGCAACACACATTGGTGTATCTAGTGGAATACCTCAACAACCATCTGCTGGTCAACAATCTGTTGGTAGTGTTCGTGGAGTGTCTCAACAGCCTTGGTATTTCGATAGTGGGGCAACTCATCACATTACAAACAGTCTCCAAAATCTGAATGTTCCTCAACCTGCTGCATGTAGAGAAGGTATTTTGGTTGGCAATGGCAATACTCTTCCTGTCACACGCACTGGTAAGGGTATACTTCCTACTCCTCCTTCTGTGTTTCATTTATCTCATGTTCTTCACACTCCTACAATCACAAATAATCTCATATCTGTGCATCAGTTTGCTAAGGACAATGATTCTCTTCTTATCTTTGACTCTTCTGGTCTTGTTATACAGGACAAGACATCTCTTCAAACTCTGTACAAGGGTCCATGTCACAAGGGCCTATATCCTATTCTAAGCTCCTACAAACCATCATTAGGTGTCTCTCCTTTCATAAACTCTACATCTACTGCTTTTGTTAGTACTACTACTTCTGCTAAAGAGTGGCATAATAAGCTAGGTCTTCCTAGCACAACTTTGATGAACGCTTTGTTGAAACAACATGATGTACCTGTTTCAAGACCTGTTGTTAGTAATTGTTCTTGCTGTAATATGGCTAAGAGCCATAAGTTGTCATTTCCTTTGTCTGAAACAGTGAGTGCAAGTCCCTTTGAGCTTGTTCATATGGATGTATGGGGTTCATCCCATGCTGCTTCAAATAAAGGCTATAAATACTATCTTCTAGTCATAGATGATTTTTCTAGATACACATGGGTGTTTCCTCTTCCCTACAAATCAGAAGTAAAATATGCTATTTCAAATTTCAAAGGATATGTTCTTAATCAATTTCATACTCAGATTCAGAATGTTAGAAGGGACAATGGTGGTGAGTTTGTGAATCACTTTCTTCTTCATTTTTTTCTATCCAATGGTGTCATTCATCAAACTATATGTCCTTACACACCAGAATAAAATGGGATTGCAGAAAGAAAGCATAGGCATCTCATTGAAATGACTATCACCCTTCTTCAAGCTCAATTACCTACCACTTTCTGGTTAGAAGCCTTTTGCACTGCTATCTACCTAGCCAACAGACTTCCTCACTCTTCATTGCACTTTAAAATTCCTTATACACAGTAATTTCATGCTCCTCCAGATTATCATTACTTGAAACCATTTGGGTGTAGTTGTTTTCCTTGGCTTGAAGCTTATAGATCTAACAAACTCACACCAAAATCTGTTCATTGTGTGTTTCTGGGATATTGTCCTGCAACAAAGAGTTATAAATGTTATGATCCAAAAACCAATAAGGTGTATGTTTCAAGACATGTGAAATTCTGTGAATCTGAGTTTCCTTTTCTTAATCTTCTCAAAACTCCACACTCTCCTACTTCAACACTTAAATTCAGTACTTCTCTTACTTCTCAAAACTAATAAGGTGTATGTTTCAAGACATGTGAAATTCTGTGAATCTGAGTTTCCTTTTCTTAATCTTCTCAAAACTCCATACTCTCCTACTTCAACACTTAAATTCAGTACTTCTCTTACTTCTTTTGATGACATAATGGTGTCTGCTTTGCCTTCTTCTTCTCTGTCTTGTCCTCTACCTGCTACTGTGATTCCACTTGTCTACAATTCTCAAGAATCCTCTGAGTCCAATTTGTCTGAACCTACCACTACACAGTGTCAAGCTATTCCTATTCTTAATTCCACTGAAACTGCTCCTGTTTCTTGTCCTTCTGTTACTGTTCCGATTGTTTCTGGTGTTCAACCAAATCACTCTAGTTCTGTTCATGCTTCCAATACTCATCCTACGATGACAAGATCCAAACATGGTATTCATAAACCTAAAAAATTGATTGCTCTTTCTGCTGTTCCTATGTCTGATACATTATTGCATCAAGAACCTAGAAATTTTTGCCTCTGCTATTACCTCTGAAGTGTGGCAGCCGGCCATGGCCACAGAGTACAAAGCATTAGTTGACCAAAATACCTGGACTCTAGTTCCATATCCATCTCATGGCAATGCAATTGGTTGCCAACGGATTTATAAGATCAAGAGACATTCTGATGGATCAGTGGCAAGATACAAAACTCGTTTGGTGGCCAATGGCAATCAGCAACATGAAGGATTAGATTTTAGTGAAACTTTCAGTCCTGTGATCAAACAACCAACATTTTGGGTTGTTCTTAGTCTGGCTGTCCATCATCAACGGTCCATTCATCAACTTGATGTTACCAATGCTTTTCTACATGGAGTTATAGAAGAAGAGGTCTTTATGAAACAACCTTTGGGTTACCAACATCCTGAATTTCCAAATTATGCGTGCAAATTGAATAAGGCACTGTATGGATTGCGACAGGCTCCTCGAGCCTGGTTTGATGTGTTTTCTGGGTTCTTAATCCACCAAGGTTTTATGCAAAGCAAGGCAGATTCTTCCCTTTTTGTGTGTCAATCTTCTTCTGCTGTTACTTATATCTTGGTGTATGTCGATGATATTTTAATCACTGGCAGTGACACATCCTATATTTCTTCATTAATCTCTGCACTTAGTGATAGATTTGTAATGAAAGAATTGGGGAATCTGAGTTACTTTCTTGTATAAAGGTCATTTATCATGGGTCAAGCATAGTTTTGTCACAAGCTAAGTATGCAGTTGATTTGCTAGTAAAGGCTGGCATGAGTGAGTGCAAGTCTAGTGCTTCTCCTTCCTTAGTCAAACCAGCTATGATTGAACCTGATACAGAATTTTCAGACCCAAAATGGTATCAAACAGTTGTGGGGCCTCCTTAGTATTTGATATTAACAAGACCGAGATATCTTTTTTCTGTCAATTCTGCATGTCAGCATATGCATTCCCCTAAGCAAAGTAATTTCATTGTTGTCAAAAGGATTCTGCGGTATCTTCAAGGTAGTGTTCATCAAGGTCTTGTGTTTAGACCTGGTCCTTTGGTTGTATCTGCCTATTCGGATGCAGATTGGGCAGGGGACCGTATCGATCGAAGGTCGACAACTGGGTTCTGTGTTTTCCTTGGTCCTAACTTGATTTCATGGTGTGCAAAGAAACAACATACCGTGGCATGTTCTTCTACTGAAGCAGAATACAGGTCTTTGGCACAAACGGCTGCGGACATTACATGGCGTCAAAACTTGCTCCTAGATTTGGGCATTCCAGTTTCATCTCCTCATCACATCTGGTGCGATAATATGTCAGCTATTTCCCTTGCTGCTAACCCAGTGTTCCATGCTCGCACAAAGCATGTGGAGATTGATTATCACTTCATCCGTGAAAAAGTATTGAGTCATCAAATTAAAGTTCTACACATTGGGACACTGGATCAGGTTGCTGACATCTTTACAAAGCCATTATCTTTCGATCATTTTCAGTTTCTTTGTTCCAAACTAATGGTGATAGATATCCCCATTAGTTTGCGGGGAGATGTAAAGAAAGGTCACTAACGGAACTAACGGACAGAGTATCAGATTTGGGGTTTTCCGTTAGTTAGTTAGTTTGGCAAAGTCACTTTCTTGTATTTCTGTTTTGTCTCTCTGTTAAGTAGTTAGAAAGCACAGTGGTTATATAAAAAGGGACTTGACCCCTTCTGTATCATCGATCGAGAAAGTATGAAATGAAGAGAGAGAAATGAGTTCTACATTTAAGAACATTGCAAGTCTTGATTTACACCTTTAGCCGTGAGATTTCTTGTTAGATTCAGAAATTCCATAGGCATTTCAAGTATCGAAGGGCATAAAACAAGCTAAGAAAACACAAAAGAAAAAGGCCATAAAGAAGGGCCAAGGAATTACTAATGGGAAACTGAAACACATGAGAACCACGGACAGTAAAAGCACCACATAGGTAAAAAGTTACTCCTTACCAGTCCATCTGTGTTATTGAAGTAATGCCTCCACAGCGGCCTTAATTTTTCTTGGCCTCCTACATCCCACACTGTGAAGACTACATTCTTATACTGCACTTTCTCCACATTGAAACCTATATATGAAAGACAAACCATGTGATACTTGGTACAGAATAGAAGATACACAGCTGATTTGCATGTGTGAGCCAAAGAAGCAGCCCACAGAATCTATGTCATGGCACACCCAATGTTTGAGCAGACCCACAAACAGTTAGCACAAACACTTGGAAGGACATATAAGAAAACAAATATTGATCACACTTACTCCATTCAAACTTTTCCAGATGAGCTCACATAAAGTAATTGGCGTGAGCAGTCTGACTAAAATTGTGGTGAAACCATCAGAAACAAGTATACCATGAAATTTTATGCTAAAGGCTATACTTGTGAGATTGGCCAATTATAATACTCCATCCGCCCTGCAAAGATAGTCCATTATAAAAAGACATGCAATTTTCAAATAAAAAATAAAGTCTGTCCATGCATAATTTTTTGAATTTCCTTACACTGAATTAAAGATCTCAATTTGTTCTTTAATTTGGTGTCAAAGCAGTTGAAAATTATGAGGAAGTATTTTATTTTCTGATCCGAAAAACTATACGTCTTTGTGGATTAAACGTTTTAGTGGATTATCTTTGGGGTACGGAGAGGAGTAATGGTTTACAGTGTTTGCATTTTCCACAGATCTCGCAGCAAGGTCAGACCTTTCTTTCATTGAAAGTAAATTGCAATGGACAAGCATATGTCCATAATCCACATCATCTATGTGGATGTATAACAAGCTAGACTTGTAGTGAATGGGAGAGATTCCTTCTCTTATGATTTTTAACCAATAAATTCTTCACAAACATTAATTTTACAAACTTTGAAAGACAAGACTCAAATCCTTCTGCATTTTAAACAACAGTTTTGAGGTATATGTCAATGAAATACATGGAATTTGCTTGTTCTTTCACTGAATCTATTACCTATGTAGGTAGAATTTTTTTCTGACTTCCATGATTCAACAAACCATTTCATTAAATAAATGGCAAACCTAAAGAAGAAATCGTCAGGTCAGAGTCAGACATTTAAACAAATTCAGTGCATTGAACGTCATAATCTATACAGCAACTCAAAAAATACAACACATGTAACAGACTTCTTGCTATTGGTGACATACCAATTGTAGGAACAGTTGATAAAACTTCTCCAATGTGCAGTTTGTACAGGATTGTTGTTTTACCAGCAGCATCCAGGCCAAGCATCACAACCTAAAACAACTAAGTTAAATTTGCTGCTAACTACACAAGTGAAGGGAAAGAAATAAAAGAATACAAAGGAAACAAATTGCAAGGGTAAACTATTTCGTAGATGAATGAGATGAATTGAAAGCTTAAACGGACTGGTACAGGACTCACATACCAAATAGGTTTCTGTTATAGTGGTAATAAAGAGCTTAAAAACCATACAACTGTATATTTGCAAATCCTAACAAAACATACTCACATGGAAGACCAACATATTTGGTTATTGTGTTGCAATGATCATTTGGAAGCATACCTATTGTGACTAGTCATTATAGAGAGAATCATAATAATCAGATGAGTAACCATTTCCAAAAGTTACACAAAAATTTTAGCTATTTATATATGCACAAAACCAAGAAATAATAGCTCAATTCGCATAAAAGAGGAACAACTGCATTTAACAAAAGAACATGCTACCATACGAAGTTAAACCAAACCAAACAAAGCCTTATGTCCCAATCAATTGGGGTCAGCTACATGAATCCTTTTTCTCCATTGAGCTCTATCAAATGCTACTTCATCGCTTAAACCCAGTATACTTAGATCTTTGCGTACTACCGCATCAATGCTACCATACGAAGTTGCAAAAAGAAAATGACAGCAATTATAGTATACAACATATGGAGAACAATTGATATACAATAACTTGTGGTTAGTGCTCTCTACTAGACATACAATAACTTGTGCTTCAAAATGAAGATATGAATAGCCTATTCTTAGACTGGATTTTGGCCGCATGTGTTACTGCAGTCATAGTAAATCTAAGGGTCCTCAATAATGGAATGATGAGATTCCTAGTTCATAGGGAAGCTTGGTGTGAGTTCCTTTCATTCGCCATCATTTATCACAATAATTACTCGGGCAACTATGGTTTAATGCAATTGGCACGAAAGGAACAGTAAAGAGTTAAAGGGAATTCAAAGGGCATCATCCCAGACTTCAAAGTATTAGTTTGCTGTTACAATAGGGGATCACAGTCTTCCTCTGCTAAATCTATTCCTCTCAATTCAGCTCTACGCCGATTTCGGCAAATAACTCCTAGATATGTGAGCCATGTATCTAGCTGAGGTTAGTCGTAGTTTTGTAGTGTTTATTACTTGTAATTGGAGGTATGCCTCCTTTGCTCTCTGTGTTTGTTTGTTGTTTGAATAGAATTTTGGATAACCAAAAAATCTCAATCTTTAGGCATGTGACTACCCAGAACTAGTAAGGTTTGCATGGAGAACAATTAGGAGACAACAAAATGAAAAACAAAGTGCGAAAGGAAACAAAACTAGGGACGATAATTCTCAGGAGGAATAAAAATTACTACTTCAAGAGAAACGAAAATAGCAGATAGTTCTACCGAAAAAAATAGCAGATAGAGAGGGAAACAGTGATTTTATATATGTAGGCATACACTCGCGCGCACAGGGAGAGAGAGGGAGTAAGTACCCTCATCTCGATATTGCCGAAGAAAGTATCGAAGAGCTTGCGAAAGGCTTGCCCCATGGTGGATTTACCAAGGCTTTCTGACGAAATTAAATTCGAGAAAGTGTCGACGATCTACACTTTTTGCGCCTGACGACGGGGGAGGGAGAAGCTTCTTCGACGTCTGTAGACGTGTATCAAGCTAATCAGCAGTTGTAGTATCGGATGATCACACACAAACACACACACACACACAGAGACAGAGAGAGATTGTTCAACTCCAGCGACGGGGTACGCGTTTGTTTTCTTCGTTATTCCCGGCACGGGATCCCCTGTCCCAATTTTCCTGTCCGAGTCCCCTGTCCCACTCTCTCCTTGTGCCATGTGTCCCTCGTCTTAACATAGTGTTACCTTCAATTCTCCAATTTATTAAATATTTAATTATTTATTGATATTTTGGGTCTTGAATAGATGATTCAAATCGCGAGTTTTTCTAAAAAAAAATTTCTATAGGTCCCTAAAAAAATTTAGTTCAATCTGATATCGATAAGAGTTTTTCTAAATTTGTAGGGTGTCTTGTTAATTCTGAAAAAGCTTTTACTGATAGCAGATTAAGTTAATATTTTGTAGGAATCCATAAAATACATTCTAAGAATAATGAGCGGTTTGAATCATCTTCGTGAGATCCGAAACTAGTCCTGAAAAAAAAATCATTAATATTAAATTAAGTGGTTCGCTTTACGAAAAAATCGAGCCTATTTTGGGTCTTGCAAAAATGATTCAAAGTTTTTCTTAAAATTTTTTTATGTGGGCGCCTTCAAAAAATAAATTAGTTCAGTCTAATATCAGTAATGGCTTTTTCAGAACTTGTAGTGCCCTATAAATTCTGAGATGAATTTTGAAAAAACTCTTATCAATATCGGATTGAGCTATTTTTTTTAGGCACCCGTAGAAAACATTTTAAGAGAAACTCGCGATTTTGAATCATTTTTACGAGACCCAAAATAGACCCCACAAAATATCAATAAATAATCAAACGGAGAATTGAAAGTTTTTAACAATCTGTTAAAGGGCAGTTCGGGGGAAGTGTCAAGGGACACATGGCACAAGGAGGAGAGTGCGATAGGGGACTCGGACAGAGAATTGGGACAGAGGATCCCGTGCTGTTATTCCCAACTGAATTTTTTTCCCCCTGCAAATTTCGATTTATAGTAGAATCAGCTAAATTTATTTAGAAATTGATTTTGACTATATCCAAATTACTGACCGCACTTCAAAAAGTGAGTGCTAAAATCACACGCTGAAATGGGAATGTCAAAATCAATCTTTTTTTGCAAGAATGAAGAATCAATTCTTTTCCGAATATCTTCTTTTCCAAAAATCCAAGCCATTGGATCACATAAAAAATATAAAACACATATAATTCAATGACACAAAATACTTTCGCACAACAGAAAATTGTTCTAAAGGCCAAGTTTGAGGTTTAGTCCAGCTTAATTTATTTTAATATATTTAATACATTGATAGGAAATATTTGATGGCTCAATGACAACATTAGACAAAAATACCCTTAATGAATCATTTCCGCGCGCGTCACCCTTTTTGCTATTGTACGGTTGACTCTAAAAGTAAAAGGTAATTAACGTGAAAGGGAAAACTGCACCATTTCCATCTCCATCTACTGTTGCTGACCTACCAAATGTAAACGTACCCGCCAGGTTAAAGGCTCCCCTGAAAGCGACATGTGAGTGGGACAAACCCTTGAAAGCAACGTGGCCTTTCATGCCCGTCTCTCTCTCATGTGAGTGGGACAAAATTAATGGTCTCTTTAATTTTGGGATTGGATTCAATTTTAAGGGATTTAGACTCTTTAGGGTAGGGTATAGTGAGTTTAGGTATTTTAGGTTTAGGCACTTAGGGTACACCTTCCAATTATAGGATTTTAGTAGTTTAAAGATTTTTTTCATAGAGATGCTGAGTGTTTTAGAAAGCTGACTTTTCGTAGAATGCAACTTAGGATTTAGATTTATGGTCTTTTTTTTTGATTATAGGGTTTTAGTAGTTTAGGCAACTTTGCTTAAGATGCAGAATTTTAAGGCACTTTCATAGAAGTCTGCTGGGGTTTAGGTTTAGACATTTTCATCAGGTTTGAGGATTTAGGCACTTTCATTAGCTAGTGAGGGTATTTTTGGAATGTGTAGGTGATTTGTCCTCTTGGCATTAAAGAAAAAGTTGATGTCCTTATTGAAGTAAATACCCCTTTACTATGTCCTTTCCAAAAAAGGACCCGTGCTTTTGGCACTGCCCATTAGTTGCGCAAATTCGGTAATTTTGCCTTCTCCATTTGTTTATTTAGACTGTAATTGAATATGAATTCGCACAACTTCAGTGAAGGGGCCATATTTTGTAGTTAACAGTGTGGCTTCATTTTCTTCATTCTTTTTTTTGTTGTTTCGCTTGAGTTTCCCCTATATTTTTTGTATTTTTGTTCGTATTTTCTAAAGTTGTTTTTAAATTCACGTTTTATTTTTTTTTAATCATTCATCTCGACCAAAAGTGTTTAAAGAGTAAAAAATTTGTGACCAAGCGAAAAAAAAAATCACTAAATACAAAAAATGTACCAAACAGTTGGTATTTTTTTGTCTAAAGTACCATCTTGGTTAACATTTTTCAACTTCGGTCCACATTTTCATACTTTTTTTATTCTTCCAAAAAATTATGATGAAAAACTATATAAAATTTAAGAAAAATATAAAATAGTAAAAAAAAATACTCCATGCCGCAAATTGAGAGGGAAGTGGGAACTTAACCTAAATATGCTTGAAAAATTTCGAACGCTTACTCGTATCTGTGACTCACCATTTCAAAATCTCGCCATGTACTTGGGTGTTCCCCTTATGCATAGTAAACTTGCACGAGTTGCCTTGACTCTAAGTTCTAACCTTAGTTCAATCTGTGACTTCCATCATCCGTAATTACACCATGCAAACTGTTGCCGTTCCTTCCCTATTATTAATCAAATTGATAAAGTGAGAGGGGTGCAAAACATAGTGGAGGCCTGAGAATCAGAAAGGCTAGAGACACACCAACTTTGCTTTGCTTGCTAAGTTGGGTTGGAGAGTCATAATAGAGCAGAATCTCTATGGATCCAATTACTTCACAAGAAATACTTCAATGCTAATTGTTTAAAAGATTGACCTACGTACTAACAAGAAGGCCTCCCACACTTGCCGGAGTATTATCAAAACCAGAGAGATTGTCATGGAAAATCTGAAATTGATGGTTGGTGATGGTAAGGACATTTCTTTTTCACATGATTGGTAATGTGAGAATACGAATTTAGTTGACCTCTTTATGATGTTATCTCGGATCAATCTAGGGTGGCGGATTTTGCTACTCCTTCTAATGAGGTGTCATTTTTAATGTTATGATCCCCAATATTGCCTTGGTGAGTGATACTCCTTGTTGGACTCTGTCTAATAATGGAAATTTCCCTGTTAAATATGTTTACAATTTTATCTCGAAGAACTTCACTTCCCCAATCAATTGAAAGTGGTTATGGAAGCTTAAGATTCTTGCTTAGCTTAAAAGCTTTATATGGACTTGCATGCACGGGAAGCTCCTCACGCACCATCAAATGTGACTAGAGGTTTGGTTGATAACGATTTATGCCCTCGATGCAACAATGCAAGGGAGGACATCAAACACCTATTCTTTTTATTACACTATGAGAACTAATGCTTCGGTGCGATTTTCTAGTGTTTGCAACCCCAATTGGAAACATGGAGGACTTGGATCTACGACAACATTAACCGTAAACCAGAGGGTTATTCTTTAAGTGTTTTAATTATGGTTACTATATGAAAATTTTGGTTAGGTCGAAATAAGAATGTTGTTGATAATGTCATAATAGCTCTAATGAAATATATCTCTAGTAGTCTTCGTTTAACCAATGAAAATATTTGAGTTTTTTATCTGCTGCTTCAGCCAATCCTAGATATGTAAGACTCGTGTCTTGGATTTCTCCAGGAGTAGGGAAGCTAAAACCGACTATGGATGGAAGCAACAAAGGGAATTTAAGGCAGGCTGGGTACGACGAGTCTTTAGAGATGAGAGAAGGCATTGGGTTCTTGGGTTTATGGGAATACTAGAAGATTACGCGCGCTTGGAAGAAGAATTATGGGGGCTGTTTAACAGGTCTGGCCTTGTGGTGCAACAAATAACATTTGAACCTATTGGGCCAACGGAAAGTCATGCCTTCCTCAACCATGAGGAGAGTGGATTGAGCCTTACTGAAAACACTCCTTTTTAGTTTTTTTTTTTTCCCATTTAATCTCTCCTAACAAGGCTTTACCCTTTCGGCCTGTTTGTTTGAAGGAGATAAGGGTGGGATATACATATCCGGGGCAGCCATATCATGTGTTTGTTTAGTTTTGGGTACTCGGATAAAAATTGCCTTGGATATACATATACCCCTGTAGGGGTATTAAATTTAGGCACCCCCACCCCTATCTAAATTATATCCAATATCCATGTTACCAAAACACCCCTTTTGGGCCCACAAACCTCTCTCTTACACACACACACACACACAGCAGAAGAAGAGAATGGCATGGAAGACCTAGACGATGATCTCCTCAACAACGACGATTGCGGTAACAACGTTTAACCCATGGTCGGAGTTGGGTCTCAAAACCCATGGTCGTACTGTACCTTTGTCCAAATCTGAAAATTAACATTGACCGTGGTCAAGATTTGGCAATCTGGTGAGGGAGCCGACAATCTCCATTTGAGAGAGAGAGAGAGAGAGAGGGAGAAACTATCTTAGAAATTGATAAACTTTAGGAAAATTTTTGAAGAGAAATTGATAGCAGTAGAGAAAAATTAGATTTATGAACTTACCCAACAATGTTGGTTGTAAGATTGCAGTTCTTGAGTTTTGAAGGTTGAGGTTTACGACATTATGAATCTGTTTTATACATATATGTATGTTTGAAATAAATCAGATTTATAAAGAAAGAAAAAAGAGAGTAATAACTTAGATTTCTGATTTATAAGTTGAGGGTAAACTAGGAAATTCACAACATTGTACATTATCCACCCCTTCATATCCACCTTCACAAAAAACTAAACAAACCCAGTAACTCTTTATCTCCTATTCTAAAATAATACCCCTCCAATTATATCCCTCCATGTATCCCCCTCTTATTATATCCTTTTCCCCCCCTCATATACATATCCTTCTAACAAACAAGGCGTTTTAGAATAGAGGCTGAGGCTTTGTTTGAGTCACCAAATTAGATGCAATGATTATTTTATCTTTTGGTCAATATATGGTCACTTTTTGTATTGCTCTGAATTACAATGATTTCAATAGATTTTAAATATTAGATCATATTTCGAGAAATTATACTTAGTTTTTGTTTTAAGTGGGCTTTTTTTTTTTGCTAAAGCCGATTTCTATTTTTAGAAAATAATTTGTTCTTCTATCTAAGACGAACAAAGAGAAAGAAAAAAGAAGAAGTCAATCTTATATTTGAAAAGAATGTGTTTGCCCTTCCCAATTACTCTAATTCCCCTCATTTCGCTTTTGTTTTTCAAGATTAATCCTACACAATTATATATTGTTACTCTAGATCCTCCAATTAATATGTTGTTAAATAAGATTTCTTTGATTACACAATCTCTAATAGAAACTTGACATAATGTCGTTCTTGAGGTATCTCTCTCACTGAAAGTTTTAAATTTGAATAACCCAAACTATTGTACTAGTTTAATTTTGTTTTTCATATACTTCAAAATATTGCTAAATTTAGTAAGTTGAGTTTTTGATAAAAATAATAATAATTTGAGCTGAATCCGTAAAACGTGTAAAGAAAATCATATGTTAACATGTGCAATCTTTTTGTAATATTATTTCAAAATATACGTTAGTTTTTATAGTTTACTTAATAAAATATGTAGGACCTCATTTTTTAAGTTTGTCTGGACTCCGAATATCTTAAGGCTAGCCCTACTAGTCATAGAATTATAGTTGATCCAAAATCAAGGAATGGAGGCGATGGAGATTGAGTCAAACTTAGCTGTTCCTATTGGCTTTATCAGCGAAGAATATTATGAACATTCTCCCCATCTTATTCTAATCAAGGAATATAAAGCCTTATTAGCTATTACTGGGAGTAGCTTGAAGCACACATCCCGAAACGGCAACAAGGTTGCGACAAACCTGAGAGTTGCTCAAGAAAACAAAATAGTGTCACACATAACCACACCTGACGAATTTATTCCACTCCTAGAGGCTGATATGAGAGGAGCCCTTTTTTTTTTTTTTTGGAGTGTTCAGTTTTTTCTTTCATTTTCTTGTGTACAAAAGAAGAAGGCGAAAAAACAGAAAAAAAGAAAAGAAAAGGGAGTTTGGCCCAAATCAAATTGAATTTCTGGCATGGAGAAATACTACCATATACTGGTATTGAAAAGTCCATTAGAGAGGCCCACGGAAGCTCCCACCCAATCCAATCCCCAGTAAAGTTCCCTTCTTCGGTGGGCAGCTGGACGGAGACTCTGAATGGCAAGTCAATCTCCTTGGGCGCATGGTCGGTAAGAGAGAGAGAGAGAGATCACGATGAATTTGTTCAGGTTGGCTGGGGACATGACACACCTCCTCAGCATAATCGTACTCCTCCTCAAGATCCGCACCATGAAATCCTGCGCAGGTATGTTTACATAGGTAAAGACGTGCACGTACCAATTTTCTTAGTGTGTGCTAGAGCCGGCCTGCGGGGGCTTATCTATTTCTTCACCCATTATTTTTTTTCGTTTTGTTTTATTGTTTATTAATCGTAATCTGTTTGCTGACGCTATTTCCATTTTTATTGTTTTGCTGCTAAACTGCTTGACGTCAGAATTAGGCATGTTAATTTGAAAGATTTGCTACTTTTGGGGACTTTGGCCTTGAAATCCACTCGCCCCAGTTGTCTGTATTGTTTATTGTCCTGCAAAATGCTTGGCAGTGCAATGTCGAATTGGTAGTAAAATAATCTATATCATGACGTTCCATCACCTCCACTCTGTTAACCCAGCTGCATGAGTTACCCTACGCTAATGTGCCATAGGAAAATTTGGCACCTAAATTTCTATCACAAGACAAGTACCAATAATTTACTCTCAAACTCCTCTTTCAAGCGATTCATCAAACACCCGTGTCCTCTGTGTGTGTAGACTAATCAAGTGATATTTGTGGTATGCTAAAGCTTTCATTTATTTTAGATGGGGGTGGCTTGATTCTTACTAGAATTATGTGATGAAGTCAATAAGCAACTAGCTTGGAAGTAACCTGAACCTATGGGAGCCTCTAACGTGGTTTGATTAGATGGGAGGCTCACTTGGATTTCATATAAATATATTTTGAGGAACCATTATTTATTTTATTTTTGGCAGTTCCTGTGCAATCTCACCGTAAGTTAAAGGTAATAAAGTTGTTCTTCAATTTTGTTTTTCTTTTTGGAAACATGGCTCATAACAGTGGTCCATCAGTCTTGTTATGAGTCATGTGACTCATGTTATTTCTGTGGGTCTTCATGAAAGGGCTTCAGGTGGTTTCTGTTTATACCAATTTTTGGAAAATATCCAAAAGGCCTTGTGGTAGGTTACCATGTGCAATTTAAATCTATGGTTCGTTGAAATAATACAAGGTTGACCTCTGATAAACCATGGTTTGGCTAAAACGAAGACTTTAATTTGAGTACGGGTTGATTTGCCCCTGAAATATAGGCATCAATACCCTGAATTTTTGGAGTTATGTTGAAGGGATAAATGGGTGAAGTTCACGCCGCAAAAAGGGAGATATTCATTCCTTTGGCTTCATTGTGAAATGGTTATTTTCCGAGATAACCATTTGCGGCGACATTATAGGGGCATGACTGTAATGGGAGAGGTGGACCTGAAGGGAAAAGGGTTCAACGATCAGTTGGCTGATTCAAAGGGGACACGTGAGACAAACTCTAACAATTATACTACTAATTTTTACCACTTTATTCAAACATGTAGTCAAGGATTCGAGGGGAATGAATTTTTTATTTATTTTTTACTTCTCAAATGGGCATGCTGGAGCTGGATCATGCATCTATTTATACGGACAGATAGATCAAACTGTAGATTCACATCTGCTATCTTTCTATCGATAGTGATCCACTAATACGGCTACGTTCTATTCGGAGGAATAAAGAAAAATTATCTTTCAGAGAGATGGCTGAGTGGTTGATAGCCCCCATCTTGAAAACCGTTATAGTTCTGAATAGAACAAATATAAGTTCTATCAGTATGCCAATTTGTTTGATTGAGACCTTACCGTTTCTCACTGTAAACATGCACAGTAACAAATTTCATAAGCCTTTGGTCACCTAAAACCATTTAAACGCTCTTCTATACAGCTACTCTGTATCTGTACTTGGAGGAGAGTTTTTCGGTGCTGTTCCAAAGAACAAAGTTTTATTGCTGGGTAATGTTTGAGGATGATAGGTTGCCTAAAGTACGAGGCAGGCGGGAGTATGGTCATCTCTTAAGCATTAGACTTGGGGCTTCATATTGTATGTACAGCATTCTGAATTCAGAGAAGTCGGGTAAAAAAGAGATTCCATGTTGTTGTCACGGAATCTCTTTTTCTAATAAACAGCATTGTGAGAGAGAGGTGTATGATTTTGTTTTTTACATCTGAAGTATTTCTCTTTCCCAGGTGCACTCTAGACTTGTTTAAATATTTCTTATGCTTTGGCTAACTTACTTGCTCCAGGAATTTCGCTGAAGACGCAAGAACTCTATATTGTAGTCTTTGCCACTCGCTACCTTGATTTGTTTACGAGACACACCTCATACTACAACACTATAATGAAACTGGTCTTCCTTGGAACTTCAATTGCTATTGTATGGTACATGAGGTACCATAAAGTAGTGAAACAAACATACAACAAGGATGAAGACGCTTTCAAACACTATTTTCTTATTCCTCCCTGCTTCGTCCTGGCTCTAATGGTTCATCATGCTTTCAATGTGGTGGAGGTATAGAAATTATGTCCATTCGTTTGCTTTAACTTTCTTTTGCTTCTTGTTCTGGAATTATATTGATATGACTTAATGTATGTAAACCATTGGTTTACCAAGAAAATCTGGAGAAAGTAGTCGAGGAATTCAGGTAGTCTAGTGTCTTAACACTATTCTGTCCATTGCTATTATTCTACTACCATGTTGTCTTTGACCACCAACATCTATTCTTTTTTTTTTTTTTGAACAGCCAACATCTATTCTTGCATAAGCATGAAGACCACCTATTCCAGTTCACGAAAATAGCCCCCTGAATTTTATGACTACTTTATTGGATGCATGTAGCTCTTTTTGTTTTTCAACGTAACAACTTGACAATTCTAGGCAGCTAACAGTAACAGCCATTGTCACGTACATATTTTACTTTTAAGAGCATTTGGTAAAAGTTGTACGACCACTGGAGTCTTGCAGAAACTACTTCTGCTGTTATGAATTGGGGTACAGAATTGCCTATGGGTGCAACTATACTGAAGGATACAATAATCGATTTCACTTGAATTATGTGCATTTTGTTAACATTTTCCCCTTCTCTTAAATGCCTGATATCTTGTTGTAGGTTCTCTGGTCATTTTCACTCTATCTTGAAGCAGTAGCAATCTTGCCACAGTTGGTACTATTGCAGCGGTCAAGAAACATTGACAATTTGACTGGAAACTATGTTTTTCTTCTTGGGTACGCCACTCTTGCTGATTCAAGTTGCTACTTCCAAATTTTTTGCTCTTAATGTTTCCACTGTGGCATGGAATCCGGTAATCAACCCATGGTCTGAGAATCCTAGTTAAATAATATGCATGTCTATAACCTGTATGTTTTTTTTAAAAAAATAATAAATTATATCAGCAAAGAAAAAAACCTGTATGATTTTTGGCTTTGTGGATGCGGTAAAAGCAGTACACTGCTTGGGATATTTGATTTCGGTGTGTTCACTTCCTTCCTATGTCTGGAGATTCTTCAGGCTTTAGTTCGTAATATTTTCCTAGCCTCCCCATTACAAGATGATGGTGGACTTTCTTTGGGTGTATATGAACTGGCCTGGAAGAATCAGGATTATTGCAGTCTGTAGGGAGTAGTTCTTTTGGGCCAGGAGCAGTGTTTTGAGTAGATGCTAACTTCATCGTATCACAACATTGAGGCTGGGACTGTTCTGAATAAGCTAGCGGGATAAGTTCATGGTCAGCATTGTTAGACTTTCTTTTACCTTGCAGCCATATTGGGTTGATTGTCGTATAGTTGTACCCTTAAAACACCTCAAAACATTAATGAAATGGCTCATGTTGAGGGTTCTTAATAGGGGCATGAGATTGTGGGGTTTTGGTATTATCTGGCAACTGGAAAGGACGGTGCTGCTAATGGGAAAAATTAAATAAGCAAGAGAGAAAATTGGAGCTGTGGTGTATTAGATAATTATAGTTGCTAGGTAGTAAGAGTATAAGTATGATGTCATAACAAGCCCTCCCCTGAAAAAGGTTTACATGGTGGGTACTTCGTGTTGCTTTGATTGTGATAGAAAGTTACTTTTCTAATTTTGTACCTCAAATCATGCTGAAAGAATGACCTTTCTAATTTGTTGTGGGGTGATGAAAAAAAACTGAGTACATGGGGCAAGGTAGGAAATTATAAGGAAGCATACATTGGAGTTGTATGTTGGTTTGGAGCTAGGACGCTATCTTTACTTCAGAAAGTAACTAATGCGAAAGGATCAGGTGATTTTGAAGGGTGGCCGCTTCTTAACTTTACTTGCTTAATGTTGAATTTAGATTCAGAGTTCCTTGTGCCAGTACAGAGTTAACTGAACCTCCTGATGCATATAGAAGAAGTGTGATGTGCTGCATTCCTCTCTTAGGGATTTCCTGGCTTTTGGAAGGACTTGTCTAGTGACGGGAATGAAAACTCATTCTTTGCTTTGGTTGTGTAACTATGAGTTCAGGGTCTTCTTTTGTGTATTGTTTCCATTAAATCCTACGTAATGCACGAGAAGAAGTGTCTGATTTTGTCCTGGTGATTTTCTTGTAGTGCTTACCGAGGATTATATCTGATCAACTGGATCTACCGTTTCTTCATGGAGAAACCCCAAGTCCGCTGGATACGTAAGTTCTCCAGTCTTTTCTCAGTCTTCTTTTCATTCTACCTGACTTCAAATCCTCAAGACTAAATGCTTATTGCCAAACACAGCTTGGTTATCTGGCTTGGTTCAGACTGCGCTTTATGCAGATTTCTTCTATTACTACATACAGAGGTAATTTCTCACTATTCAGACTGTTGCTCCCCTTTCTTCCTCCTCTGTGAAAGGCTCGGTTGTTGTGAAAACAATTTTAAAGTACCTCTCCTGTGGTAAAAACATAGAAAGTAAAATTTGAATCAGACAACTATACATGTTTTCCTCTTCGTTGGAAACAATTGGCCACCAGCTGAAGATTGATCATTACTGCATATACTTTTCCCATTGTTTATTCTTTGAAATAATTCCTCAACGAGGACAGAGTAGAAATTGACTAGGTGATGTTGAATCTTTGCTAACAAACTCTTCTGATTATGTTTTCAGCTGGAAGAATCACGAGAAGCTCAAGCTTCCTGCTTGACGCGGAGCTTCCTACCTTCAGCTTTAAGCTAACTGAATTTGTTACAGTGAAATAGTGTAAAATTTAGAAGGAATATTATGGCAGATCTGAACATAAATATCCGAATCCTTTAAGCGACCTGACATTGGATGCTTTACATTTGAAGATGTGTCGTCGTCATTATGATGGTTGGATTTTGCTTTAGTTGCAAGGTTTTTTTTTTCTTTTCATAATCATACTTTAGAAAGAATTTACAGTACCCAAACGGAAATGATATAGGTACAGAACATTTGTACAGAAAATGTACAAATATTTTTATTTGGGCCACTCCGGATCCCAATCGAATGATAAGAGCCATTCATAATTTTTCAAAATAATGTGTACTTGTACCATGTAAAAAATTAGCTCAATCAAATATCGGTAAATACTCCATCCGTTTATCTAGTTTTTGGTTCAAAACAAAAAACTAGATAGACGGATGGAGCATTTACTGATATCCGATTGAGCTAATTTTTTAGAAAGTATAATGAATTATTATTTTGAAAAACACGAATGGTTCCGATCATCCATGTGAGACCCGGAATAGTTCCAAGTCAAATGATTTGTACATTTTATGTACAAAATTTTATGTATCCCTAGCATTGTCCGTACCCAAACCCTTTCCCAATCCATTAACAAGGGTGACAACTTTTTCTCCATAGGAGTTGGACCTGCAAGAAGATATACGACCGTGGTGCCAAGTGTCCTGTTAGTTGCAAGTAGATATTGTCCATTTGCAACCAACAAAGTGAACTAAACAAGGCCAAAAGGGGCCTTTGTTCTGAACTAAAAGTAGCCACCAGTAAGATGGAATTGAATATGAACTTTAATTCGGGGTGGTGATGTTGAGAAATTCATACGCTCGCCCAACGTTGAACTGAACCATTTTTTTATGCTACATATTCACCATAATGCAACTGGTAATTGTTCTAGGGTCTAGAAGTGTGCGCTTATTGTGTCATTTAATCCATGTTAAAGTTTTACAAGGTCTAAGGTCCACCAATTTATTTATTTTTTTTAGAATTTAGGCACTTTCAAAGGGTACCCTAGGGTTTAGGTTTTAGTGTGCACTTTCCTATTATAGGGTTTTAGTGATTTAGACACTTTCATAGGGTACCCTAAGATTTTAGGCACTTTCATAGGGTACAAATTTTTTTGGCACTTTCATAGGATACCCTAGGGTTTAGGTTTTAGAGTGCACTTTCCTGTTATAGGGTTTTAGTAGTTTAGGCACTTTTATAGGGTACCCTTGGGTTTAGGCACTTTCATAGGGTACCCTAGAATTTTAGGCACTTTCACAGGGTACAAACTTTTTTGGCACTTTCATAGATGTACAAATTTTTTTTGGTAAAAAAAAGAAAAAAAAAAAAGAAAAAAAGATGACAGTGTTAGGATTGGATAGGTTATAAACTTGTTTGGTGGATTAATGAGGTTACAAATTCTTTGCCTAGGACTTTTGAACAAGTTGCCCAGTTATTAATACCCAAGTTAGTAGTGAAATGAGGTGTTAATTAAATGCTCAAGTGCATCAGTTTATTGACAGTGAGCGGAGCTATGTGACACTTTGGCTTACACTTGACATACAGACAAAAATTTGCAAATTGAATTGAGATTTTTTTTTTCCCCCAAAAAAGTGTGAAAGTTTGAATTGCTTATGAATTGAGTCAATCTCAGGCGAGTTTTTATCAGTCTAGTAGCTTGGTTTTTCTAAACATTATAAGCTTATCAAACTTCAGAAGTGTTTTCACGCTTGGGTTGTTCTCGTCTCAACCTGGTCTCGGATGGACTTTTAAATAAGCTGGGCATGAGTTTGAGCAACTTGGTGTCATTTAAAGCCCCAAAACAGTGGATGGATGTGTAAATCGCTAAATATCCAAGCTTAAGCAGAATGATCTTTCCAAGCGGCACAGTTTCTCATATGGAGCTTGAAATTTTGTAAGTATGAGAAGGTTAAACAGAAGTACAAGCACAACATTTCCAGAGCTCTTAACTCACTCATCCTTTGGTTTATCCTATATTAACAGCCTCGAGTCACCTTGTAATCAGTACACATCTTCAAGGAAGGCCTGTTAACTCTTCCCTGTATCTTTAGTCTCCCCTTGTGGACCGCAATCTGAAGCAAATGAAGAAGATGATGATGATGCAACTGTCTTTCCCTTGCTGTCAGATGATGATGTTGCACCCACGTCCGTTCTATTCTCAGCTTCCGAGTTCTTCAACAAGTGCAATTGGTTTTGCAAGGTCTGTTGGGAACATTGCGAGAACATAGTCGGTCATAAACAAGCAACAAATCCAGTTATTTCGCATTCTTTTTTTTATCCAAAATAAGAACTTGAAAATTAGGGGCAAAAATGGATAACAAGGTAGCATTCTCTACAACCCCCAAAATTGAACCATTTTTATTGTATACAACCAAGTGGAACCATAACCAAGACTGATGATTATAACTCGCATCCTTCCGTGGATATCAAATGACAGAGCATTTGTTACTTAATGCAGACATTTTAGCAAGTGTAGTAAAATAGTACGTTGATTCTTGTTGCTATTCAATGTACAAGTAGTGGACCCTAATGCAAAAGACCTACTTCTCGGGTGAACAAGAGCTTATCTCTAGCTGTTCAAGGAGGCACTTCCGTTGTCTTCGGTATTCCTAAAGCTTGGACAAAACTATCAACCAGAATCAACACTCAGCATTTCACATGGCAAAAAAAAAGACTATGTACCTTAAACTGGTTAAACGTACCAGAAGCACCCTCAGTGCATTTGTATAACCAGAATTTAACACATCGCCAAGATACCATTTACCCAAGAAATATTTCACAAGAAGTGAAGCCCGTAGGGTTGAAACAAGAAGGCAAAGGAAAAATGTGCAAGAAAGCGCTAAGAACAAATTCAAGGATATGTAAGACGAACCAATGAAATAGAGTGAACGATACAAGCTCATACCTCAATACGGTTCAGAATATCCTTTTCCTGGGCATCTAATTGAGAATCTGGTGCATTTAGATTGCCGCCAAATCTCTCTCCATAGTTCACATTTGTACCACGAACAGAAAAAGGTGAAAACCCAGCACGAAGAAACGAGTTTGCATGCCCATCAGGGATTGCAAATGGATACTGTTGTGATGGTCCTGCCAAAGACTGTCCTCCACTAGAGTCTGTGTTGGTAGTGCCAGGTCTATATGCTTGAGGAAGAACAGCATATCCTGGAGACCTGCACTCACAAATAATCTTTACTCAACCCTCAGAATATCATTTGAGGATCTCTTTATATTTTTCAGTTCATCTATTTCATAGAACACAGCGGAAATGTCTAGGCATACAAAGAAAGCAACATTCACTGCCGATTGATCATTTTTTCATGTTATGGTTGTAGCCGTGGTATCATTTATTTTTAAATTGATTCAAAGAATAATATTCTCCTAATAAATCAACTCCATTCTCGAGTACTCCCTCCTCACTATGATCAAATAGGAAAACGTCTCAAAGTGATCACTGGTGCTATGTATAGATTGCATTTGTTAGGTAAAGTGGTTAGTTTGCATAAGTTGAGACTATAGTACAATCCAACATGCCTTTAGGCACTGACATCCGCTAGTATTTCCATGTTTTCCAGCTCCCAATTGTCTCAAATACCGAAGCCCAGTAATTTTTGCGGACACAGCTAGCGAATTTAATAATAAAACCAAAGATTTTGGCAAATCTCATCAAATCATTGCATTACCACTTGATTGCTCCAGCTTCCAGGGCCCTCCCTCTCCCTCTCCCTCTCCCTCTCCCTCTTCCGATATCAGTGTTTGAATGGCTAGCATGAGTTCACAGCATATTCAGCACTATAACCGAATACGGTTACTAAAGAAAATGCCCGCAAAAGAACAGATAATCATTTCTGGTTTTTGATAAGTGGAAAAAGGAATAATCGTGAAGCCCTAAATAAATAAAGGAGACATGTGAATATGTTAGTCGCCACTGGCAAAAGCTAAATGTTATGCCCTAACAAGCACGGATACAGATACGACACGACACGATCCGCGGATAGGCAATTTTTCCAAAACTAGGACATGATACGTTGGGGGATAAATTATCTAATATTTAATTTATATATGTGTACCTAAAAAACTGAGAAAAAACAGAAAAAAAAAATAGAAAAACTGAGAATTAAAATTTTTAGGGCTGATTTGGGTTTAATGTTGAAAGGAGGAGAAGAACGATATTTATTTGTCTGATACATGTGTTATTACACTTTTTACCCCTTATTGGGCATTGTTTTATCATTCTATTTACATTTTTAAATTACAGTTTTTACCCCGTTTCAAGTTTTAAAAATTGAATTTTGACCCATAGAGTGTCCAAAATGTATCAGTAGCGTACCGGAAAACAAGTCCGACTCAGAAAAATAATCAAATATTCGGATACCTATTTTCACGTATAGGGAACATATCCGAGCATATCGGTGTCTGATAGATCCGGGATACGGATTTGTTTCCAAGGGGAGTGTCCGTTCCTCTTAGGTTATGCCATTGTATTTTTCCCTCCATGTGCCCATTGTATTTTTTCTCTCCTTGTGCAATTGCAGGACAAGATCCACAATCAGGATCCTTCGCTTGTACTATAGTATAGTGCCAATGAGAATAAACAAGATGTACATGCCATCAGCAATAAAAGAGCATTACTAAAACAAAGAGAAGTGCACACCACACGAGTGTATTTGCAGAAGGATAAACAAAAGATCTCTCATAAATTGAGGCAGCAGCAGCGGCCGCTTTGAGTCTGGCCTGATGTTGACTTATAGAGTCATTTGCTATGCCATCTCCAGTATCACTTTGAGAAGGTGTACTAACTGCACCTGTTCCTGTGACCAACCAAAACAGTTGCCAATGTTCAACAGACTCGAAGCATATATTGCTATATTAAGTCAATTCATCAAAAAATCATTAAGTCACATTCTTAGGTTGCACATGCAACAAGCTTGATCAAACTGAAGCAAGTTCCATAAGCAAACTTCAAAAAGTCAAATGCCTGCAAATGAATATATGATATAGAAACCCAATTTTAGAGTGTCCTGGAACACATCAGTTTTATTTTGCAAATTATCAACTATGGGCGGCATGAGTTATGAGTCTGGTATGACGAGTAAAAAGAATATGAACACCCATTTTAATACTTCCAAGTTCCAATGACCAACATGAAATGCATGATTGTGCAAGTGTCCTTAGGAGGGCATTAAGCATACCAAACTATATTGCCAAATATTTAGGAAGCATAGTTTCTAAAATGTTGGACACATCCAAATCCCTCATAAGTGACACAGAAAGATTCATTTCATGAGAGAACTAATAAATTTGGTGATGCCTAACTGAAGTAACAATCTAAAGGCCACGTTACGTTTTACCAAATTTCAACCAACAATCTGTGTAGATAAAAATGGGGAACTATCATGGACTGCTCAGCATAATAATATAACAAAAGACAAAGATAACCTTGTTGTTGAGCATCTGACTGTGGTCCAGTCCCATTTTCAGGTGGTGCAACAAGGGCTCTGCAAGTAGGACATGTGTGTTGTCTCTCTAACCATGACCGGAGGCAGTGCACGTGAAACAGATGCCCACAATTGAGTTTCTTGGCTGTTGTCATCTCCTCACGACAAATGATGCATGTTGCATCACTTCTGCATGAGCATACGTAGGAAATCATACTTGTGATGCAGCATAACAACAACTAAGAACATGAAGAGACAAACTTATAAATGTGTGAACTCACGCATTAAGCTCCTCAGGTGTTGCATCTGGAAAACGATCATTCATATTTGAAGTGATCCTCCGATAACGAATGTAATCAGCAACCCGAACCTTAAAGTTGCGAAACGTTTCATAGAGCTCCCTAATCAAGTGTAGAGGCACACCATAGTTCCTGAGACAATAAAACACAATAAAATATGAGTTCCTCGGTGGAATAAAGAATAAGTAGGACCGCCTAATTAGATAAAATGAATATCAGCAGAGCGAAGAGATACTCAACAAGACCATTAAGGGAAAGAAGGAAAAGGAACCTTGCAGAGGAAATTCAATAAATCTATTTTTTTTAAAAGTGGAAAATAGGCTTAAAAAATCACAATTTTTAACCAGTTCAAGTGGTTTCTTAAACCCATTTATTTAATTTGTTGGGGAGCTGTCCTAAATATCTAGAACACCTTATGAAAGAAGTTATCATATCTCAGTCCTAGCAAGATGGGAAAATTTACAATTACCTCAATGGGGAACAAGGTAGTAGTGTCTTCAGCATATGTCAAATTAAAGTTCTAAGTTATAATCATAGTTGTCAAAGGCGCGCCTAGGCACACGCCTAGGCGAGAGGCGCAGCAAGGCGCACCCTTTGCGCCTGGGACACACCCAAGCGAGGCGACGAAAAGGTGCAAAAAGGCACAAAAGGCGCAAAGGCGAGAGGCCCTAAAAAAGCGCACTTCTTTCAAGTTTTAAAAAAGCGTCTTCTTCTTACCTCTTCTTCTTCCTCCCCGACAGTCACAGATCGACGCCGACAGTCACAAATCAGTAAGTTCTCCTCTTCTCTTCTCTTCTCTTCTCTTCTCTCTCTCTCTCTCTCTCTCTCTCTCTCTCTCTCTTGGTTCTCGCTCCCCTCTCTCTCTCTCTCTCTCTCTCTCTTGACAGTCACAGCATGTATACAGTTTCTCACTCTCTCGCTCTCTCTTCATTTACCAAAGTACCAATATCCTTTACCCACAAAATTTGTTTACTGTTGTTTGTAGTTGACTACTGTTTGTTGTTTGTAGTCGACAGCTGTTTACAATAATCAATATTTTAGATTTTTACTTTACTGCTGTTTATGTTTTAGCAATAATCAATATTTTAGATTTTTAGCCATAATCAATACAGTTTGTAGTTGACTGCTATAGTGCTGTTCACATTAAAAAACATTTTTTGCAACTTAACATTAAAAAACATTTTTCCCTCTGTATCAATGATGTATCTGACTGCTGTTTACATTAAAAAACAGTTTCCAAGTGTTGTACATTGTAGAATAAAATAACAGTTTGCAACTTTGCATTAAAAAACATGTAGGATTAAAAAACAGTTTGTAGTTCTACTCTATACAAAAACCGTAAACTATGTGCGATATGGTAGATGTTTTTATGTATCTTTTGGATGGTATGCTATCTAAAACTCATTGGCTTAGTGTTATTAGTTAAAGTATTGCTATATGTTATTTTTTCTATTTTTTTTTACATAGGTGCACCTCACTTCAAAAAGGCACGCACCTCGCCTCTCACCTTAGTCCCCACAGGATTTTGCGCCTCGGTGTGCCTTTCGCCTTTGACAACTATGGTTATAATCAACACATCTCCTAAAGTAAGACAATAACGAACTAACATGTTCCAAGAAGGAATAAATATGCCACAAGAATGAACGACCTCTTGTTGACGTTGAATAGAAGCAACTTTCAGTGTTGCAGACAACTGCTATAGCCCCATAAGAAATACTAAAAACAATTCCCCAAACAAAGTTGACGATTACTAGGTTAGAAATGAAGCCTGTTCATCAGCTAATGGAGCGAACTGTAAAATAAAGAAAAACCCAACTCGGTAATTAAGAATTCACCATCTTTAGCAAAGATGTGACAATTGCCTTACAAGTTACAACCTTGATATTAGTCATACACAGAATTCCCTTAAGAAGACCAAGGTTACAAAGCGAGATTCATGGCTCGTGCTAGCTTCAGAATTTTAAGTAACCATATTCCTAACTAAAAATGAAAAGTCCTACAGCACTGTGTGGTATTTATGTCATACACAGACACCAGAGCTGATACACAAGCAAGAAAGCATCTATATAGCATATGGGAAGTTAGGAACAGAGATCAAAACATTGAAACAGAACGCACCACTGACCACTGTAATATTGTTATGTGAAATATGTATCTATCTGAATACAATCAATACATCGTATACAAACACATCCATGCAGACAACCAAGGTCAGATAAAGTACTTACACGAAAATCACAAGAAAGAAGCACAGATACATAGATAAATGCAGCAAGTCCCGAATAAGTTCCAAGTAAAAGGTGCAGACCGCCTTTCTTTCCCATTGTCCTTCCATTAGCATGTCGCTGACGTAGAAAACATATTTCACGAATATTGACACTGTTGTCGTTGCCAGTATCATATACCTGATATTCGTGTTTGAAATATTAGGAGTCAGCTTTGAGTAGAATTTAGGAAAAGAAGCACATCCAAGCAAATGCACTTAGCATGAAAATGGAAGCACATGCATCTTGACGTATAAAATACTTGAATTTCTGATGTAGATGCTACATAGTTGGTTCTCATCCTTCTGAGATACGAGTATAATAGGAGCATCCGTCGGAAAAGGATCACCCTAATATGATCATCTCATTGCTATTGAGAACGAATCAAACCAGATGGTTCGATTTCTCAATTTTTCTGATTTTGCTCATACAGAATCAAAGTCGAAAAGATTGAAAAAATCAATCGTTCACAACCACTGAAGTAGGATTCCTCGAATAGCTAAGGACTAATAATCCTTTTCCTTACCTGATACTCCATATCAATGTCCATGGGCTATTCCTCATCTCAATGGTCACTGAAGTTTCATCCACTAATTCTTTCTACTTCTGTTCTCCTTCCTAAGAGGCTACCCATAAACAAAGTCCCCAATTCCAATGAATAGATACACCTGCTTCATGCTAATAGAGGTGGCTACCTACAACTAAGTGGCTAAAACTGAACGTATAGACAGATTTATAGTGTATGCATCAATAGCTGTGTGCCTGTGTGTAATTAAGAAAACTCGATCGTGAAGATCAGATTAACAACTGACCAAAAATAGCACATATGTAAAACACTTACTCAAAAGCAAAGAAGAGGGAGACAGAAGCCCGTCGAGTTTGTACCAAGTACTTGGCAGCATCGTACAAGAAGAGACTGTCCAAAAGGAAAAGAAACGCCATAAAAGACACTATTCGAATGTGAGACAACTTGGGGACGGATGGGGTTGTTTCGATGTACTCAACCCTCTTCTGAGCCAACCAATGAAGAGCCTTAATCAACAGAAGAGCAGTAACCATGGTGAGAAACATGACCGAAAAGTCTTGACGGAAAATAGTGATGGCAAAAAGTATTTCCATAACTTCCCGCCAGGATTGCTCGTTCAGCCTCTCAACCTCAGCTTCCCGGAGAGATCCAAGAAAGATGCGTTTGGTTATCTGCCACATGATACACATAATAACAAGGCCCATATTGAGGAGGAGCACCAAACTGATTTTGGATGTCGATAAGTGAACAGTTGCAGGGTAAAACTGGCCTCTGGTGTGAAACGCATGATAAATAACTACCAGAGTGGCTACCAAACTAAGCCCCGCGTATGTCTGTAGCCTCATCATTTTGCTCTCCGCCGCCCTGTTACGCCGAGTTTTTCAATCAATTAACTCCCAGGAATAACATGGGATGAATGAAGTAAGTATGTATTATAGAGACTAGGGTTCGAGGTGGAGGAATCTATGAGATCGAAAACAACTGATCGGAAAAATCAAATCTCAACGAGGAATCCAAATTCAAAAGAAATTAGAAACGAAAGAAATGTCTAAAAGAGACCTACTAATCATCATCAAATAAGTAGGCGTAGTATCTAAACGATGTACCTGTGGAATCTGTCTCTGCGCACTTTGTCGAAGTGATCTTTTGTTATAATTCCGAATTACCTTCAACCGCCGAAGAACAACAAGAAGAAGAAACCCATTGAATTGAACGAATATACTAATAAAGGAGAGAGGGGATTGTGGGCTTTTTCCGCGTCATCGGTTGAATGACTTCCAATGCTTTATTGACACGCGTCTAACTGCGGTTGTCTTTGCTGGATATATGCACGAGAGAATCTTATGCGACACAAACAGAGAGTTTGCGTCACGCGGATCATAACAATTAGGGGGTGTTCCACTAACAGAAACCTTTTTTTTTTAAATCGAGAAAAGTCATTCTCTCACAATACATCACATAAAAAATCGTAAAAAACTAGTTTTTTCAAAAATATAAAGCATATGAATATATAATGAGAACGCTACAAACATAAACGAAGGTATCATAATCACTCGTATCTTGAAGTTTTTACATTGCACAATACCAACTATTCTACTTGGCTTGCCCTTTCGACTTGTACATAACACCGTTTACTCTGATCTTTTGTAATCTCTACTTAGTCGTGATATTTTCACACATCTAAGAGTAAGAAAAATGTTAACCACGGTCCATGAGCGATGGATAATATGTAAAAAGTATACCAATATTACAAAAAAGAGTTTGATATCCATAAAATATGCATTGCAATTCTAATTCATTTGGTATTATATGCATGTTAGATCGCTCCAGCAATAGGGTTTCTATTTGGATAGCTATTGCTATAATATAACAATAAATAGTGCCAAAGTAATATGATATAGCAACGTTACTCTAATGGTGCAAAAACTATTTCTTTTATATATTTTCTTGAGAAAATACCAATTTAAATGTCTACTTGTAGGTCCAATAACGAGATAAATTAACACAACGAGGCATGCTAAATTATAGTCATAGCTACATATTGTGCTATAGGTAAATGTAACACGTATTTTACCTCACCATTGAGAACATAATTTAGAGCTTAATGCTATAGCACATAAAGCTTGTCTTTGGAGATGTTCCTATGCAACTAGGCAATGGTTAACAAGATCCTTAGAGTAAAACCAACACGCATAGTGGTAGCTGTTTGTTTAATGTAAATGAGAGTGCAACGACATTATTGTAAAATAGAAAATAGTGGAGAGATATTTCAAAAGAGAATTGTTAGCATTCACAATAAAACAAGAAGAAGGAGGAAAAAAATACAAACTTCAATGTACTTTTTCACCTTTTTATACAATTTTCATACATTTCAAATATTCTTTTTAAACATTAATGATAGTTCACTGTACTGATTTTAGAATTTTCCATTAGAAGTTAAAGCAATGGATAAATTTCACTGACCTAACCTAAGGTTTCCAACAAAAAGCAAACACCTCCATTGAGGTTTTTAAAATGTCAAGAGCCCTCCCTACTTTACTTGACAATATACAATTTGGCCTGTTCTGTTATTTAAGCTCTAACGACGTTAACTTAGGTAAGTAAATGACTAAAGGCCTCTGGTGCCATCTCCTTCATATTCTACAAGACTCCATACTCCCTCTCTCCCTTTCTTCCCACCGCAACCCGTATACCTCCACAGTCCCACCAACCATAACCCATAGCTAAGAATGCCCTAAACCTACATATGACCCTTATGAGTCACCATCAACTATGATTTCTACCACCGTTCATAGACCCACTGAAACACATTTAATTTACCAAAATTAAATCTGCTATTGATATTTTACTCACGGTGTTGCTACATCAATTGATCTCCCATTGTTGCCTCTGTTCTCGATGACTTTGGGACGAGTTTTTGCATATCTGAAAAATGGTGGTATGTTAGGAGGTGATTTAAAAGGATTTTTTGTTGGATGGTGGTTAGGAGAGAAGGGTACAGATCTTACTTTAGTTGTTCATTTTGATTGCTTATACATACAAACCCACCGAGAATTGGTTCCATTCCGTTTCAATCGTGCTATTTGCTTGCTTACACGTGTAAACCCACTGAAACTTAGTTTTGTTTTTGCTTCAATTGTGCAATTTTCTCGCTTACACATGTAAACCCATTGGGATTTTTTATTTTTATTTTGCGTAAATTGTGCAATTGGGTTTCTTATGTTAGAAATATGTTTACTTTTTGTGAAAAAATCCGGAAAATGAATGCAATAAAATCAAAACGCAAAACCTGAAAATCGACGAAATGAATGATGATCAAGGCGAGTGTATAACACTCAGACTTAAAACAGTTCGCCTATTATGGTGCTTTTACGGTTTTGCATGAACGTCTATCTCCCCAAGATTACTTGATCTTCACGAGCGGAAAGAAACTTTAATCATTGCTCGGTAAAGCAACCAAACCAAACTTGTGTTTTGTACTATCTCCAATAATGGAAAGACTCTCAATGAAAGTGTAGAAAAAATTAACTTATGAAATGAATGAATGATGCCATATATATAGAACTCCCGGTGACTTCTACGAATAGTCAATACCAGCGGAGAAAAACACACATCTGTTTATGAAAAGGACGCGTCCATCCATGAGAAATGTTGTCTACATGAAAAAAGATCAACTCCAAATCAAATCAATTTTCATTCACATTTTAAATAAAATATTATATTCAAAATATTTTTTTCCCAACAATCCCCCACATGAATGAAATTGACTCAATAACAAATGCAAAAACAATGCAAACAATAGAGAGAGTACATGTGGAAATCTCCTGCATGGGGTTAGGTAGCTTTTGGCTTTGAACCTCGCCTTGTGAATAACTATCGAACTTACTAGCCTAACCAAAATGAACGCGATGTCTTGAATCGCTGATTCGGATTTTTGTGTAAGTCAAGACAATAGTCAACACACGTAATCTTTCGAACACAGTTGGTTCTTACGGTTGTGCCCATTTTGGCCCCCCGAACACGCTCATTTGGTTTGGTGAGTGTTTTTTAAAGAATTCAGCCTTAAAATTCTCATAGAAGCGGCCCACTTCACACTCACATAGGTGATCTTCTATTAAGAGTATCCTGCTATACCCCACTTGGATTTACCAAGGTATAAGAATCATTAAAAGTTAAAACTTAACCTATATCATTTACGGGCATCACTATTTCACCATAGGAATGAGTTGGAGAGAAATATCTCCTCGATGATACTCCTAAGTCTCATATAACTTCGGTTGTCCCGAACCTAGATCTTGGGATCTCCGATCTCCAAAACTAGGTTGGGTTGCTTGGTTATAGAGATTTTTAATTGGTAGGCCTTAAACCCATTCCCCTCGATGATCATTTGTTCTCTGGTCAAAAACATTTGGTTAACGGATCCGTATTTCATTATTGACCTTTAATGGTGCTAATTTAAATTGAGAACAAAGCGTTGTATGGTATTGTGTCTACAAATATCATGTCAGGACTTACTATACAATCTCGTGCCTTTCTAATGTTGAGTGTCAAACTTATGACCACCAATCAAAAAATGATCTGTAAATTTTTGGCACAGAATAAAATTACTCATATAAGTAATTTTCAAAAAGCATGTATGAGTTACTTGCAAAAAACTGGATTCTTTGCAAAAAAGCACCACTTCCCCCACAATTATGTGATAATCTAGAATATTCACATAATTACCTATAGTTTGACATGATTCTTTTAAGTCCGGACAGGTATCAATGTCACAACTATTAATTCATACTTGTATTTTAATCAAACATATTTGTGACCTCCTAAAAAATCACTACATTTATTTAATTAACTCATTCTTTAGCGGAAATAAATGTTTAGCGGTGCAAGTCTATAATATCAAGACTTCCTGTTCTTCGTGGTCCTCTATGCCTTTCCAACTATCGATGGCCATCATATTATAAATCCTGGCACAGAATTGAACCACATTGGAACATCCTCTATGAGATGGCTTAGCCACTCTACTAACTAGCATTTGTCTAATGTAATGAGTTGATCAGACTTCATTGTTGACCATGCTATACACACGTGAGGATTTCCAAACCACTATTGCACTTCCAATTGTAAACTTAAATCCACCCTTGGATTCTTAAAATTTAAATTGAAACAATTTCCATAGTTTATGACAATGTCAAAACTATTTTTGTTTCAAGACATATTTGCAAGAAACAACCCCCACATTAAGTAACTCCTCCAATATCAAGTTTTCCCCATTTTATGCTAACTGCGACATGTATTCTACGTACCCTGTCATATTCACTGGGTACTCTCTGTAGCATATAACCCAAATTCACTTTTCTTAAAAATAAAAAAAATAAAATAAAAAAAAAACCTTGCGGGTCGAGGTTGTTTGATAACTACAAAACTCTCTAAATTGGAAACTAAAATATTCCAAATCTCGATTTGTATGCCAAATCAAACATAGTCCACCCAACTGCTTGACTTATTGAAATTCAATTTCAATGTTTCATGTTTCCAATTGATTTGGCCCAAGAGACTTTTATCCGTGAGTCTTCCCATTAAAAAAAAAACACAATCTTATGAAAAACTTGTGCTCATTCTCATATTACTTTCCCATTGAAAGAAATCAAGAGACCCCAATATCTTGAGGTTCAACATGGCGTTACACGAAGCCAATTCAGTCAATATCTTATTGTACTTGGTTATCTCTGAAAACTAGATTTCTGAAAACTAGATTTAACTTTAAAAATCATGATTGGGCAAAGCCAACTCAATATACTGGAAAACCAAATTTTCGTGACCTCAAAATAAAAGAGAAAACCGAAGATCACAAGATTATAACGGTTTGTCTCCACCAATATCTAGCAGTCATAAATGATTGAACCAACAATCACGTCAATTAGTTAAAAAAGTTTAAACCCAACAACCGACAATAGCATCTAGTGAGTTAGACCCTAAGGGTCACATCTCTTGACCCTAAGGGTCACATCTCTTGATGTAAAATAAAGTTCACGCCTCTCCATTGTTCAAAATTAAAAAGTCACACCTCTTCTTTTGAAACCAAAGGTCACACCCCTTGGCTTAAACTTTACGATTGCATCCTTTGGCATGAAAGGTCACAATTTTTATACAAACCCCATTGGGCACACCTTTTGGTTTAAATTTATTGTCAAACAATGTAGAGCAACAGATCCTATAGTTGCCAAACCTCATTGTAATCAGAGAATTAAAAATTGTCGAACCGAACTATCAAAATCGGTAGACCAATGCTAAGAGTCATATTTCTATTCCTATTGAAAGAAGACCACAAGAATGGAAACAAATGTTTACCTTATGCCATGCAATATAGTATTGGTGGCACTTACTAAATTGCACACATTGAAGTGTGTGTGTATATATATATATATATATATATATATATATATATATATATATATATATTTGTGTTGATCTAAATTCTATCAGTTCAAAACCCAAATGCTCCGATGCTAAGTAAATCAATTCGAAATTCCATATGCGAAATGGATCTATGGATACTCATAACTCATTTAAATTAATCAAAATTCTTGCACTGGGGTTTTAACATAATAATTAAATTGTCATGGCAAAAGAAAACAACACATATACGTCATGAAACCAATACTCCGTGCGTGCACGGAATCTTCAACTTGTGTGACGATGAACATATGCCTCCACCAAAAGCAAATGCGTTGCGTAAACTATTTGCAATAGTAAGAAATAACAAAAACCTAACCTTTCATGAGGTCATGTTTGATCCAAACTCACGCCAATTTCAAACCAATTAAAGAGGAATACCAAATTGAGCCAATCGGTGCTAAGACACAACTAATTAACATAAAATACAGGAAATCAAAGTTTGGTTTTGCCCACTCTATCAATGAATTACACAAGGAAAGCATGTACCCACGGGAATTTTCCTAGACAACATAAGCAGACTAGTCCAAGAAATATATGTGTATATATATACATATATATATATATATATATATATATATATATATTCCATTCATATCTAAATGGCTCTGCTATTGCTTGAATCATTGCAATTAATTAAAAGCCATTATGTACAGTGCACACTTAGTAAAACTCAAAGCAAATTATCAAAGTGATAACTATACACAGAAGTCAGTAAACAAAATACTTAAAATAATAAAGCATCAAATATACTTTCCCCCGCATGGCGTCGAGGCAGGACCCGAACTTGCGCGGGCATGACTCGAAAACCAAAACCAAAGAATTACCATAAGGAAAGGTTAGCAACAGAAGTGGGGATACCCAATCATGAAACCAATTAACTAGTTCATGTTCATCCGAATAAAAAGAAAAACTTCTACTATATCGTGTAGTTATGATTATGACAAATTCTACGCATCATTTGGTTTAATCTAGTGGGCACACTTCATTTTCGAAGCACCGTGACTTTTCTAAAAAGTCCACCTGTTGGTTCAAACCCAACACTCACATTTTTGGATGTAAATTCAAAAACCACAACTCTTATTTGAAATCCAAAGATTACACCTTTTGGTTTTACCACAATGGTTACACCCCCCTTAGGCACATATTTTGGTGTAATTCAATAGTCACACATTTTCGGTCTCACAATTTGACCGCAAGGGTCACACATCTTCATTGTTTTAAACCCTCATACCTCTTGGTTTAAATTTATTTCCTAGAAATACATCATGTCGCACTAAGACAATTAAATATCAACAATAAAAATGAAACCAAAGGTTCTGCCTTTTGCCATATATGTATGTATCACTTCATTCAATCCCAAGTATCTCGATGCTTTGAATCAGTTAAAGCATAGATCATTTAAAATAAAAACGAACCGATGCTTAGCAACTCAAGAATAATATGTAAAATCATGCATGCACCGTTTAATTATATTCTGAAAAAAGAGAACCCCGGAGAAGTAATACTCCTCTAGAAATCAGATGTTTAAATTGTGATCCCAAGCAAAATTAATTATGAAATCAAACAACTGGGAAAAGAAGTTGAATTAAACAAACTATTAAAACTCATAAGAGTTTGGAAATCTGTCATCCGAAACACAGAGAAAAACCAAAACCAATAATTTGGTTTAAGATTCTTGACCACATGCTACTCAGGATAACCAATTTCGGATACAAAACGGAAACATTTGCAGATGCAAATTGGATAAGGAGAGCAATACTTACAAATTTAAATGCAAATTCGACAAACAATTTCATGGATCCATAAAAATGCTAGAACTTTCAAGTACAGGACAAAATTCCATTTGTATATTAACTGTATGCATGTCTAGAGAAATGATATCAAAGTAGAAATGCACCATTTTTCTCCAAGGAAACGTCCAGAGACTGTTTTCTCTATAGATATAGGAAAAAGACAACGGTTCCAAACAGATACCACTATCCCGAAAAATTGCAACTGTTCAAGGAGTAAAAAATAAACCAACACATGCACTATAAGAATCAGCATCCATGAGACAAAATGGCACCTAGTATGAAAAGATGTATTGGATGCACTGTAAAAATCAGCATCCAATGCCGTTTGACCAAGAGGCATCTCCACTCTTTTAAACCAACACCAATTATATCAGAGAGGAAAGCTACTTATTATATGAAGAGTTGCATTGCCGTTAAAAAAATAATAATAATAATAAATAAATAAATATGAAGAGTTGCATCTTTCCATATCCCATACGGAAAGAAAACCAAACGGTAAACCGTTTTTTTTTTTATAAAATTCCCTTGAATAGGATAACACCTATTCAAATTGTTAACATTCCGAAGATTATAAAGAAACATTGGGAATAGATTACTAAGAGATAGTAATCTATTAAAAATCGATTATAAAAAGGAAACATGGGAAAAGACAAGTCTGATAATCTAGTGCAATTAGTACCATGCCTAATTCGGTAAAACGCAATCCTCATGTCAAAACTAATTGCCAAGGAAAATATTGAGTTTGCATTATAAACACCATGGTAACTATATACGTACACACTTATCTCTTTGGTCACAAAAACATTATTCAACATTTGTATGTGAAAACAGAACAACATATATTGTCTACGTGGATAAATCACACACAAAAAGTAAACACCGCAAATTTGAAATTCCGGCACATAACATAAAGGATTTCATACCAGTCATCCAATCACATGTATCAAATATTATGAACCCGGAAACACAAACTAAAGCAATAATAAAGAATCACACAAAAGTAAGCATATGATTAGTCTGTCTTAAGATTGTTAGAAATATGTTTACTTTTTGTGAAAAAATCCGGAAAATGAATGCAATAAAATCAAAACGCAAAACCTGAAAATCGACGAAATGAATGATGATCAAGGCGAGTGTATAACACTCTGTACTTAAGACAGATTCGCCCCCGCTACGGTGCTTACGATTTGCATGAACGTCTATCTCCCAGCACTACTTGATCTTCACCGAACGGAAGTAGCACTCTAATCTGTTCGGTAGGCGAACCAAACTTGTGTTTTGTACTATCTCCAATAATGGAAAGACTCTCAATGAAAGTGTAGAAAAAATTAACTTATGAAATGAATGAATGATGCCATATATATAGGCTCTCTGGTGACTCTACGAATAGTCACCAAGGAGAAAAAACACATCTGTTTATGAAAGGACGCGTCCATCCATAGAGAACAAGTGTCTATGAAAAGATGCAACTCCAAATCAAATCAATTTTCATTCACATTTTAAATAAAATATTATATTCAAAATATTTTTTTCCCAACATCTTATACGTGTAAACCCACTGGAAATTGAATATGTTTTTTGAATTAGCCAAACGATATCAAATTTCTTGGATCTTGTTTGAACGAATAGTCTACTAGATTATAGATGCGTTGTCCAATCGGGTGTACCTTTTGGGAAGTCATCTGGGTAGGCCTCAATTTTGGGCAAGAATGGTTTTTAAATTATGATTTTACATGACTTTTTCTCCTCCAGGGAAATTGTGTGATCTCTGCATATATTTCATTGTTGGAGTAGAGATGAGGAAAAGAGGTGAATGTAGTAAGAAAAATGTAGAGAAAGAGGAGAAAAGTGAGATGTTAGAAATGCCACGGTGGTTCTAATGTGAACCGGAGGCTGGCCAGTTGGGGAGCGGGGATAGAAAGGGGTGAAGACAGGGAAGACATGGGGGTATTTTAGCAAATAAAAGTCTTCTGAAGTTATTGGATTCTGTTAAGTTTTAATGAAAAAAAGACGAAAGGGGGTATTTTAGCGTTCTCAGGTAAAGCAAGGGAAAATTTCAGTTTGCTCCTTGTATCTCTGGTATTGACTGTTGGGTCTCTCTAGTTTGATGCCTAACGGCTAATGTATGCAGCGGCTTATGGCTTTTTTCGGGTTCCCGGCAGTGGTGTTTTGGGCAAGCCATGGTTGGCGCACGGACGGCGAGGGTCTTGGATAATGATGGCGCTGGCATGGCTGGAAGCTTTGACGGGATCTATTGGAGATTTGGTGATGATGACAGACGGTGGATAGAAGCATTGGCGGGATCTGCTATAAGCATTGGCGATAATGATTGGTGGTGCATCGTGGTGGTGGTGCGAATACGGGTATGGGGTTTGGCCTAATGTGGTTGGGCAATCGATTCGTTCTTCGGGGCAGCAACAAGAGCTTGTTCCTTGGGTTCCAACAGCGGTGTGGCAATGACTCCTCTCTACAGGTGGTCGTGGTTGATGATTGCAGCATGGTGGTGGCGGCGTTATGTGCATTGTTGCTGCTAGGGTTCTTCTTATTGGGCTTGGCCCATTCTTTTTGGTGATTGAAATGTAATATCTGGGTTTATGTTTTGACCCATTGGGTTTGGTATGTCGGGCTTCGGTCTTGGCTTTCCTGATTGACTCCTTGCCAACCGTTGGGTGGGTCTCGTTTCCCTTTAATCTTTGTATCTTTCCAAAGATTAATAAATTATTATTTTTGTCTTTAAAAAGAAAAGGTGAAGCAAGGGAGGGCACTGATATTTCAAAAACCTTAGCGAAGACTCTTGCTTTTGTCAGAAACCTCGGGGGAGGGAGGTCAGTCAAATTTACCTAAAGTAATGTGTACGCTATTTGAGAAGAATCGAGGGGTATCAATGTACTTTACTGTATATCTGAAATACTACAACTGCAGTGAAAACCTCTGAATCGGAGAGAGCCAAAGCGGGAGCAAATAGAAATGGCGTCGGTTGTGAAGCACGCGTTGAAGGCGATCAGGGAAAGAGGAATCGGAAGCTTCATAAGGGAGCTCAGAGACGAAGGATACACGTACGTTAACCTTCTATGTGATTTTATTTGGCCTTTTCCCTGCTTTAGGATGTTTCGTTGGTAAGGAGATCATAGTCTAAATTTCATGAAGCTTCTTGGCTTGAAATTGCAGCCTAATTCCGCGTTTTATTACAGGTCCTTGTTCCCCCGAATGAATTGTACGCAATGTTGTGTGATTGATCGACTTATTTGATTTTATTGTTGTCTAGGGTTTGCAAACAATGAATCAAATAGGTAGTTTATTTACTAATTTGAGCATCCAATACTAATATACTAAAGTCGGGTGTGTGCGCTGAAAGGAAAATTTCAAGAAAAACACTGATGAATTAAGATCATGGAATCTGATGGATGAATACAATTTAGGTAGACTATTGGTTGTCGTTCACATATGGCCTTGCGTGTCTATCTTCATTTTTTGCGTTGAACCCATTTGGGAAGCTTAAATTTTTCAATCCCAGCATATTTTTTCTCACACGGTGGTTCTTTTTTTCTTTTCTTTTTTTTCCCCACGTAGATTAACTAGCCTGCTCATATCAACTGATTTTTCATTTTATCTTTATGTTGCAGGAAATGCTTATTCGATGGAAACCTTCTGTAAGTATCGATGTCTTACTCATACTCGGTTGACCCTTGCATATATAAACGTTCTGTAAAAGCATGATTGTGCAAAAATTGAGTGAACAAGTGGTTGTATGCCGGTGGCCATTATAGGAAATTTGAAAAGACTCTCAATGTATAAGTGCTGTATTCACCCTTTAATTTGTATCTTCATATTCTATGTGGTTTGTTTTCTGATGAAAATTGTTAGTTGCCAACTTCTCTCTCAATCGTAATCTCTAATTTGATTTTAGTATCGCTGAAGGTTAAATTACATCTTACAAAATTGACAGTTAGAATCAGAAAATAAGTGGAACCTTATGTGCAGAGGTTGTGGTTCCTATGTTCCGTTTGCTAATCTATCATAACATAGTTGGAATGTGATGGTTCCATGGAACTGTTTACTGTTGTTTAAACGTGACTAAAGGTAGTTTAAAACATAATCATATCTGTTTTGAGTTGTCTATACTATGATCCTTTGTTTAGAATGAAAAATTAGAATGACTTCCCCCAGGCAAACTAATGAATCTTACTTTGGATTTTTGAACATGACTGTCTATTTTACTTCCGTGAGCGTATGACTAGTTGCAGTGTGTTGCTTGTCCAAACTTATTTATAGGGAGGTGGCAAGGATGAATTGGTAGAATCTCAAGCCTACATAGTTGTGTTGTGAACTAGTTTTGGCTAGTTTTGGTCCTTCAGTCACACCATGATACTCAAGAGATTTCTATTATTTGGATACTGTTTTTACTTTGGAGATTAAGTGGTATTTAGGCAAATTAACAAAGAACATTATGCGGAAAATGGGAGCTGTAATATGCAAACTCGACTTCTTTGGGATACTCAATAGGTGCATCTGTACATGTTCAGCTAGGCATCTCGGGCTTGTTGTCTCTAGACTCTATCCTACTGTCAAGTGCCCAATCCCTACTGATTTACTTGGCAAATTTTGAAGTCTGTAAACTATAGGTGGACTGCCTGCCTTTACAGGTTTGATATTTGCACTGTCCTTGATGTCCCATATAGCTACTTGCATGGTTGACACATCTCCAAGAGTCCAGGCAGCATCTTCTTTCATCCTGAGCCCAAAAAAAAAACCAGTGACCCAATGCAATGGTATATTTATATTTTGATTTTTCTGGGTCATTGGCATAAAAAAATCTCGGCACTATTTATATGTTATTCCATCCTGACACGTGCATCTGTAGACAAATGCAACATCTAGGTTTTTACCCCATCAGACTTGTAGCCAGTTAGTGCAAAAGCTGTATGGTAGGAGCTTTTATTGCTGTTCTTTATTTATAACTAAAAAGATTGGTTAACCAAGTTGTGGGTATTGTCGATTGAAGAATGGCTTTCAAATTCTTACAAGCATGGCCTCGAAAGGCTAAAATACAATTTCTTTTGTGTGAAATGTAGAACCCTCTCTCTCTCTCTCTCTCTCTCTCTCTCTCTCTCTCTCTCTCTCCTAGTTATTGGAGTATTAATTTCTTTTCTCACATAAAGAAGATCAAACAAGAGTTTCGATAATGTCTCCCTACTTTTTCCTTTCTTGGTTTGCTGATATGCAGAAGCTGTCATTCATTCTTGTTCTGAATCAGGCAAACCAAGATTCACAACATAGGTGCAACGCTTGTGGGTGTTGATAAATTTGGCAACAAATACTATCAAAAACTTGGAGACACTCAATATGGTCAGTGTCCTCTCTCTTTTTTACTTGACTTTATTTTTGGTTTATGTTTGCCTCTGGTGTTAATATATACAGCATGTAGATCATAAAAAATTCCTAATGACATCCCTGGCATGTTCTTCAGTGTATTGTTGAATTAAGCTTGTCCCAATTTTTATGTGATCCACAACAAATTTCTGTTGTTTGTTAAGGTTCTAATGAAAATTAAATATGGCTGTACATTTATTTTCTAGTATTATATTTTAATTTGTTCCGTAGATGTTAATTAGCTTTAAGGTTCGTACCTTTCACTTTACTGATAAACTTATCACATTGGCATTGCCACTGTAATTTATTGTTATGTCTTTCCCGTTTCTATTGTTCGACAATAAGTTGTGAATATACCAGAGCAGTAGAGCCCTTGTTTAAGCTGGACCAATCTGCCTCTCTTTCTCTTTGAAATGGGCTCACACTGATTGGTTGGGGGCTTGCAGTAGTCCTCCTGGTTAATACATTGTGTGCCTATTTCTTTAGGCAGTGCTATTGGTAGCATGCGGAAGACGATTATTGTTGGTAGATTTGAACTGAAGAAAAGTTGTACTTTTGTTGGATGTATTGGCTTGTAGGCAGACATAGGTGGGTGGAATATGCATCGAAGGGCCGCTACAATGCTTCACAGGTGCCCCCGGAATGGCATGGTTGGCTTCACTTCATCACTGATCACACAGGAGATGAGGTTTGTCCTTTATTCCTAACCTGCTATTAATTGTAGCTGGTAGCCCTAGGTGAATGCAAATGCTGGTTACTAAACAAATCCATTTCTGGCAGCTTCTGATGTTGAAGCCAAAGAGGTATGGTGCGGAACACAAGGAGAACTTATCCGGAGAGGGGGATGAGTACATCTATCATTCCAAGGGACACAGCCTGAATCCTGGGCAGAGAGACTGGACCAGATATCGCCCCTGGGAGCCTGCAACCAAGGCCTAACTGTTTCATTCTTCAAATTGAGCTCCCAAAAAGCTGGGAAATTATTCGCATACTTTGCTCCTGTTTTTCCATAAATAAAAGCATTGCTAATATGCAGCAGTTTGTTACATTGCAGTCACTTGGGTAAAACCACTAGTGAATTCATTATCGTTCGGTGAACAATCGTCCTACATGCACTATCCATGGCCGGTTCCTCGTGCTTCCCATTTGTATTTTGTAGTTTTGACTTCCAAACGTCTAAGGGAGTTTCCTTAGCCGTTTCTCTTGCCTTATTTGAAAGTTGTTTGTCCTGTAGTTGAGTTTGACGCGTAAGAGCAACACTACATACACACAAAAGTTACCCACAAATTACCCAAACACGCTCACAAGTGTGTGGGGGCCACACTCTTGTGTGTGTGTGGGTAATTTGTGGGTAACTTGTTTGTGTGTACCTAGCATTTATGGACGCGTAAACATGCATTGTTGATGATCTTCCAAAGGTCTTAGACTTTAAGGATAGACACGTGAGTTGTTTTTCACGCGAGCCTAGATGTCTCTTACGTGGAATTTGGGGTCCCTGTAGCGCCCTTCCTGCTCTACAGGATAAAGTGTGCATTTTAGTCATCCAAAAGTGTTTTCAATTGTCTAGATTTTAAAAACCCTCTTACCGGCAAGAGAATACAATCTTACGCCAGAGAACTCTTGTTGGGTATTTAAAATTTGGACCATTGATTACCGAGATAGACGATTGTGATAGGATGTTATACCCTATAGAGCGGAGAGGGTGCTACAGAACCCGGTTTCTGTCTTATGGGATAATCTAACTGGGATTTAGGATTAGTTTCCATCCATGTCTGGGTTAGGTTTCCAAACCTGTTCTTATTAAAACTATAGAAACGGAAGAACAAAAGAAAGAAATGCAGAACTGGACACCGAACCAGGTCGTAAAATACCGATTAAGATTATTGTTTTTTGATAATCGATTAAGATTTATTTGAAATGGGTTAAATAAATAAGTTCTCATACCAAAATTGTATGAGCCACTTTTACCCCTGATTATTAACTGGTACAAACACATACTAGTCTTATTCCATTCTTCTTCGTATGATGTCCTGTGCTCATTTTAATTTTTTATCCTACCTCGTGGGATTTTCAGAAGACATTTAATCGGAAATACAATGAGAAATATATGTTACTGATCTCACATTGAATTAAAGAAGTGTATAATAGATCATTATATTTCAAAAATGTAACCGTCTTCAGAAAAATAATTTTAGCTTTCTTTTAGATTGTATACAATAGATTTATATAACTTTACACCCGGACACATATAATCAATGACCTTGTTTGCCTAACACTTGTTCACTTTGTAAGACATCTCTCCATTTACCTAACAATTTCAAGAGTTATAATTAATTTCCTCCCACCCAAACTTTGCATGCGTGTAAAGAAAATGTTTTTTTGATTCAGAATTTCATGTTTCTCAAATAAGGTCTGCCACACTAACACTTGTCACTAACTTAATCATAAAAGAAAGAGTCCGTTTTTGGGAGAACATAGTAAATGGAACTTTATTGAAATAAGGGCATCAATTTTTTACTTAATGGCAAGAGGATAAATCACCTACACATTCCAAAAATGTCCCCACTAGCCAATGAAAATGCTTAAACTCCTAAATCTAATGAAAGTGCTTAAACCTAAATCTTAGGATACCCTAGAAAAATGTCTAAAATCCTAGGGTACCCTGTGAAAGTGTCTAAACCACTAAAACCCTATAATTGGAAAGTGCACTCTAAACCTAAACCCTAGAGCACCCTATGAAAGTACCTAAAACCCTAAGGTACCCTATGAAAGTGCCTAAAATCCTGGGGTACCTCATGAAAGTGCCTAAACCCACTATACCATACCCCCCAAATCCTAAACACCCATAAATTGAACCCCAAAATTGAAGAGAAAGAAAATTAATTATGTCCCACCCAAGACCCACACATGAGAGAGAGAGAGAGAGAGAGAGAGAGAGAGAGGTGAAAAGTGATGTGGGAAAAGAGGATGAGAGAGAGGAAGACTTGCATTTGAAGTGGGTCCCATTTTCCACAAAAAGATGTCAACCTTTTGACACAAGTTTTGTGATAGAGACAATATGAGAGAGAGGAGGCAGTGGATGCCTGGGACAGCGGGAAAATGTCGGGTTTCTTTTCTTTCTTTTTTTTCATCAATTGCTGGCAGTGTATAAAAGAGGCGCGGAGAGAGAGTTCATTAAGGGTATTTTTGTCTAATGTTGTCCTTGAGCCCTCAAACATTTCCTATGAATGTATTGAAAACATTAAAATAAGTTAAACTAGACTAAATATCATTTAAACCCCCAAAATTGGCATTTAAACCAATTTTATGTATATAATATCACTAGACACTCTATCATAAGCCTTTTCTAAGTCTATGAAAACCATATGGTGATCCCACTTATTTTCTTACACCTTTTATACCAATCTCCCTGATATATAGATTGCTTCCAATGTCGATGTCACGCCCCAAAATGGAAAATGACCGGCCGTGAACCACATAACTGACAGATGGCTCACGAAGCCTGAATAGAATAATTCATGCACACCAAATGACCATCTTTATTAATAAACAAAATTAAACCAAATTGTCTCAACAAAGCATGGGGCACACCATCCCATGAACCATCAATAAGAAATTTTCACCAATAATAAAATGAATCCAATCGTTTACCAAAAAGGTTTTAACCCTGTGCGGAAGCAAATAAATTAAATAACAAAGTTATGATGCATGCAATATCCTACGGAGGTCGACACCGTAGTTCCTCAAGACGCCGCCGGAGTCCTCACCTATCTACTTGGTTTTCCGTAAAATGGTGTTGGAATAAATCCGTGAGCTGACAAGCTCAGTGAATGACAAGCATGTATAATAAATAAAGTCCTAAAACATGGATAAAATTAAATTACCATATCATCATATTTTGACACTCAAGATAAGATAAAACAGTAATAAATTTTTAATGGTGATCACATATGATATCCAATAACAATGGGGAACCACAACCAAATAGCAACATGGCCAACAAATAATAATCTCAAAATTGGATCCAATATCGAACTTAGAGTCACCAGGCGTTGGTAGACCGTGGTACTCTTCCCTAAGTCGATCCGGCGAAAAGACAGCCGTTGAGCAAAAGGGTCACCGACCTAACCCAGGTCTCTTCCCTAATGGCCAGGGTCACCTATATAAAGGAATAATTTCTCTGGTCTTCCAATAATAAAAGTTCCCAATAATATCTATAAAGTTCTCACCAAAAAGAATACATTTTATCGCGTGCCAATTTAGAGAACCAAATATAAATATTTTCCAATTAACAATTCCAAAATTTTCAACAAATAATTTAAGGGACACGAGAAAGTTTGAAAGTACGTAACATACTTAATCACTCACCTGAATCCAAAAACAATACAACTCGAACACGCCAAAAAGAGACTAACCTGTAAAAGAAAATTGAAACAAACGAAATGACTAATTAAATGGAATATAGACCGTAAAAGTTCAGATTTTATATAGTACTGGCCCCAAAACCTAACCTAATTCCAATTAGAACTATAACCATCGATACCCAAAATACTTGTTACTTGCCGAGTTCGTGCCACAACCCACCGAAACACAAAGTTTAATTCCTAATTCCCAATTGTTTTGGACCAATCTAAACCCATCATGTGTTATGCACAGCTCATGGACCTAAGATCACTTGGTTTCCCTATAAATTACAACTAAGATTTCTACTACATTCCAATGGAAATAACCCCAGGAGATCACACACCTTATGGAATTCCGCCATCTCACTACACTGACCGTGCTCATTGCTTGTTTCATCACCAGTTCACTATGCACAGTCGCACGCCACTAATCACGGACCCAAGCCATGGACAAGACCCTCTCTCTCTCTCTCACCCCGCACCACAACCCTCAATAAAATACCCAATCAAGAATTAAGTCCTCTGAAACCTCATTGACCCAAAGTATAATCAAAGAACTAGAATGTAGGAGTAGATACATACCACCTCAACGGAAGATCGAGAATCGAGAACCAGAGTGAAAGACAACTGAGAAAAACCCACACTGCTGCAACCCTCCCTTTCCTAGTATATGTTCTCTCACAAATAACCCTAATGATAACCCAATGAATATGTCCCTCGATAACTCTTCAAAACTAACTAATAGCCCACTCCAAGAAAATCTGTCTAATAGCAACTTTAAACTACCCACTAATCACACGCACCCTAAATTATAGCTAATTGACTGGATAGAATTCCGTGAATACAAAGAAAAGATACAAATTATCTAAAGTCTACTACGAGAATATTATATTATACAAAATGTAAATCTTAAAATTACAATAACGCAATAGTACTTGTAGCACACAACAAAATAATAAACTAGGACTCGACCACGGAAACTAAATTTCCATGCGAAAAATTAATTATTAGAAAAAGAAAAGTCGGGTCGTAACAGTCGATCTCCTAGGCATAAATTCAAACTAGTTCTCCAACATCATAGTCACCATCCTCAAGCATTGCTCAATAATTGTCTCACAACTTCATCGTATGACTAATCAACTTAATACAATCTATCATTGTTGCAACTTGAATATATCATTTATTTTAATGTATAGGTACTAATGTGCTCATTCTCCATTCGTTGAGCATCAGCCTAGTCATAATAATCTTGTTGAACAACTTTGTTAACCAAGTCACCCCACTTCACCTAGACTTTTCCACACTTCAATATAGATACCATTTGGTCCTAAGGCCTTACTAGGTTTCATCCTTTTAAAGTCTAGGCCACTTCAGACTTTCATATTCTACGATAGAATTCATACTCTATGTTCTCGCCAGGTTCACAAACTTCATCTTTGCCAAAGCCTTCAACATGTTTATCGTTTAACAAATTCTCGAAATAGGTTTCCGTCTATTATTGATCTCCTCATCTTTCACCAACACCACAGAATTAATACCTTTTACACATGTAACTTGAGAGAAGTCTCTAACTTTCCTTTCACTCAGCTTGACGAGTTTATAAATATTCTTTTCTCCATCTATACTGTCGAGTCTAGCATACAAATTCTCATAGCCTCTCAAGTTGGCATCTCTAACAGCTCTATTAGTTTTCTTACTAGCCTGCTTGTAGCTCCTATAATTTTCCTCATTCCAATCCTTCTATAGTTATCCAGGACAGCACAATCCGATCAATAGCCACTCAGCTAATTTATCAAGATAGGCAGTCAAAGCATTCAGTGCCACCACATCCTCCAAGTCAACTGAAATTGGAGAGTACCCTGAATCCATCATGTCCATCGTTACACATTTTGTCGCATGAATAAATTTATGTAATGAGAGAGAGAGAGAGAGAGAGAGAGAGAGAGAGAGAGAGAGAGAGAGAGAGAGAGAGAGGCTCTCAACAATAAAACACATCCCTTGCTTAAAACGAAATCTAGTACCAGAGAATTTACTACTCCTATTGTACAACACAAAAAATGTTCAGCAATAAAGACCCAGCTAAAAAAATGGAGAAAAAGAAGACACATATTTTAATCTGAGTGTCAAATAGTTACATAGTTTTCTCGGATGGTGTACCCTCAAGCACTTAATCTATCATGGCATCAACTGGAGTTTTCGTTGCTGTCTTCTGAGATTTTTGTTTGCTCTCACCTGCACATTGACAGACATATATCACTGTTTTTTTAGACATCACAGTCATTTATCACATCAAAACATAAAATTATAGGGCTTATAACTGGTAAATCCGAGTATTTTGAAGAGGGGCGAGGATTAAAAAGATGGTATGCAAATGAACTTGCCTTTTTTCTTCAGTTGTTTGACTTTAAGCTTCAGACCTTTCTTCACGTGAAATTGGGACGGATGTTTATTGGCATCCTTCAATGTGGATGTTCCTAGTTCAATGGACAATAAAAGCTTATCAGATAAGGTGCTACAAGCCCAATTAACCAGCAGAGTTCTCATCTCCAACCAGCTCAATGGAAGTAATAAATCTCCTAAAGCCGTTTCTCAACATGATCCTTCCTTGCGTATGTAAGATATTTTCCTTTCCATTACTTTTTTCACTCGAGAAATCAGGGATCCTAACAGTATCGTAGTAATTTCTGGTGCTTATCATCACCAAGACTCAAAATATCAGTACCAACAAATTCGAGAAGGATGCTAGGGAACCAAAACTAAAATGCAACCAGCCCCACTGGAATTCCACAAAAATAAAATCTAGTTTTAGTGAGCCAATTATTTACACCTTTACATAATACGATTCGGAGAATAGGCAATCCAGTTCATCACTAGTAATCTACTACTCACACAAAGGAGAAATGTAGCACTAGCTATGTTACATGGACTCGTGTACAGATGTCGGGCACGTCTACGCGTGTTTGTTTCAGATTCATCTAGTTTTCATTTCAAGCATACAAGGACATGCTGAAATATTTGAAGTCGTTGATATAGATTTTTATATTTTCTTCTTAAATGATGTTTAAATGTTTTAGACCTTATTCATACATATTATAGGACTCCTATGCATAGCTCGTAAGAAATTTGAGTTAGAATATATGTTTGCTAAGTTTTTGTCCAACTAAACATGTCCCATAAAGATCCGTACCCTTATCTGAGAGTCCAGTGTCCAACACGGATACTTTATACATTTTGAAGGATCCAAGTAGCATAGATCCTAGTATTCTCCACTGAAGTAAATATAAAGAATGTATTGTTGCTGTCCATTCCCCAAATGGACTCCTAAGAGCTTCTCATGGTTAGCTAAAGAAATGCTATCAAGCTCAAGAACTAGCTCTCCGAGTCTCCAATAATTCGTTTAGAGGAATGAATAATTTACCTATTGCTACACGTCTTCCAAATTACATTAGCAAGACCATTCTGTCTATCTCACTCATCATGAGGCCCAAGAATGACATAATGATTCTAAAAGAGAGAACATTTGCACCAGTGGAACAGCATTGGTGATATAAGGCAATTTGTCACCATCCATTGCTAAATTATGGCAATACATAGTCATTAGGTATCAACCATTAGAGATGCTCCATTTAGTAGTACTAAAAAAATCGGATTTTCAAGAATGGCAGATTTATCAACTCATATAATTTATTGTTTTATTAAATCAGCAAATAAGGTCTGGGAATCAGGGGTGAATTTTCAACTAAAGAATAACATTGCACATATCAGTTCATCCCCATGCAAAACTAAACCTAAATGTCAAGTGGTGTTCTAATAAGACATTTTATTTCTCTCGCATAGCATACCAAAACAACTACTCCGTACCTTCTGCAACAGCCATCTCGACATCCTCCATAGTAACAAGACCCTTTTTTACAGCCTCTTTCTGATCCTGTTCATCAAGTATGCATGTAAACGGACGTTTGGAACAATTACGCACACAACCAAAAAAAAAAACAGACAGATAAAATAAATACATACGTGTCTATATATATATACAGAGGGGGGGGAGGAACTAACTCGGCGCCATTTCTTGAAGAGCTTGCGTTTGCGCTTGCCGGAGATGGATTGGGGTTGGGGCTTAACTTTGAGCTTACCAGTGAAAGGCTCCCCTTTAGTCGCTCTTTTGCGATCTGCAATGGCGGCTCTCCTTCTCTTTTGTACCACGTTGAACTTCGCCATCACTTCCTCGTCCCCTAAACCCTAATTCCACAATTGCGCTTTCGGCCAAGTGTATCGCTTCATTTTCTTATACCAGTGTCCCTCAAACCCGGTTCAACTGGCCGCTTTCTTTGGATTACGCATGCTTTGCATTCTCCTTGCACTTTTCGCGAAATGTCACATTGGTACCTCATTTTTAACTCTTTACAATTGAGTCATTAGTTATCACAATCTAAAGCCATGGCCGTACAAGTCTCGTATCAATTGTGGATACGATAGGCCAAATGCTAAAAACTATATGGCGGGAAAAAAATGTCACCGCTGGCACAAGTTCTCGCAAATTTAATTATTATAATGCTACTAGTTGTGTTTAATTGAACAACGACACGGCATTGTTTTACATTTGAGAAACATGAAATTATGTAATGGATGTCCATATTAATAGAAGTTTTTTTCCGTATGTGTGGTTGTAAAGGTGTACATATTGCTAAATGGGGACGAGGAGATGGCAAGAGTTCATGGGAGGTCAGTTATAAAGGAAGCATGAACGAGTGACCATGGCTGTGGAGAGTTGCGCAGCAGGTACAGTAAGTCTCCCATAATTGTATAGGTACATTTACTGCCGAGTGTTGACAAATTGAAGAACAAAGTGGCAGGAAGTTATACCGGCAAATAGAAAGAAAACAAATTGTGGACCTTAAACCTTCTAAAACCTTAACATGGACTAAATAGCTCAATAAGTCCCCATTTCTGGACCCTAGAACAATTACCCCTGGGTTTTTGAGAGAAAGGGAGTGACAAAATGGTATATCGAGCTGATTAGAAACATGAATGAAGGTGTCATCTGTCACGCCCTCATTTTCTTAAAACTTAAATGAAAGAATTTCAACAACAAATAAGTCAAACGATAAGATTTCCATAAATTCATCCCAAAAGATTTTCATAAAATGAAGTACATCATTAGTCCATTAGCTATCAAATGTTCGGGCACCCTTGCCCCAAAGGTGAAATCGAATAATATCCTGTAATTCAAATATTTGGGCACCCTTGCCCCAAAGGTGAAAATCAAAGTAGTATCCCATAAGTTATTACAAATCTATAGAAAGACAAAAGATAGTGAAAAATTAGAGTTATGTTTTCATCTCCTCAAAAGAAAATTTAATGAATAGAAGATGAATAAAATAACTCCATGTTATGTATGCTTATCATCCAAGTCATGCACTTCAAATCATGCACGATTAAAGCTGGGTACCTGAAAAGGGATAGAGTGAGCACACGCGCTCGTAAGAGAACTATTCTACTAACGCTATGTGTATGAATATGATGCATGCACATGGAGGCAAGATATGTCAAATGGATGTTCATATGCGCGTCCAAGTATCCAAATAAAAGATAAGGGATTTTTGAAAGTTTCAAAGTACACGAGTGACTACCAAGTATCCACCCACAACCCATGTGTTCAAAGTCTTTTTTAAATGTCCAAAACACCGCCCAAGTAACCAAGTTCACCACACAAGTCTAAAATCAAGTTTACATATCGTGTTTCGATAAGACACAATAGATAGTTCAAAGATCTCATTCCTCACTTCATTCATTGAAGAAAAATCATGATTTCATCTATAGTAGGGATTTAATCCCTTTGCCAGATTTCATAGGCTCCACGTGCCTTTGTCGGGTTCTGTGGGCCCCGCGTGCCCCTGTCGAATTTCATAGGCTCTGCGTGCCTTTACAAAAAAAATTCACCAAGTGATGACATTGGTTTGAAATATCTCATTTCCCAAACATTCCATTGAATTCCAATAACAAGTGCATTTTTTTCCAAGTTCATTTCACTATTTCACTTTCTCTGATAAAAAGGGTTATGCACACACCCACACACGCTTACCAAAAACCAACCAACATTCATGTGACCTAAAATGGCATATTTATTTATTAAACCTTAGTCCTCGAGTCAAAACATGGTTGAAAATGATACCAAAGGTCAAATATGTGAAGGAATAAGCGATATTTGACAAGGGTGAGAATTCAAAGGTGACCGAATACCACCTAAGTGATAGGGGCAACAACCTATGAACAGTACACTGTGCAGATTTTCACCTCTAAGGTGTGGAATTTCAATCCAATCACAAATAAGATGGTTTAGGCTCAAAATAGAAATGCTAAGCAACAATTGAACATGGAGGGAGGTCAATTTCACTTCCAATTTCACCAAACAACAAGCAATTTCATAGATCAAAGAATCGAAGTGGGAAAAAACCCACACAATTGGGAAAAACATGAATTTCAATGAAATTAAGGCTAAGAACCAAGTATATGCAACAAATCACAAGCATACAACTAGCAAGAGTACAAATTGTTCCCCTACCTCAAGGATTTGCTTGAAAAATGAAGAAGAGTGAAACCCTAGGGGTAGAAAACCCCAAATCCCGAAATGTGGACTTCCGGTGCGAATCCAAGGTGAACCGAGCTCCCCACAGTGCGTAGAATGTGAAAATAGCATTGGTTCTTGAAGTGGTCAAGAGAGGAGAGTGGGATTTGAGCTTGGTGGGAGCAAAAATAGTGGAGAGGGAGGAGAGATAGGGAGCCGACGGGTTGGGGGAGGGAGAGGAGAGAGTTATGTTTTGATTTTTGCAAATTTACCCCATACACTTCTAATATAACACTCTAATTACATTACACACTAAAATGTCACTTGTGTATATAATATGTGACCCCACTATTTATTTTCATAAACCAAACTTAAAGTAAAGACCATTTACTTTAATTTATTTATGAAAATAAGGAAGTACCCCCCATTTGGAAACAATGACATTTCCAAAAATTTGAAATTCTAATCACATCAAAATCTTATCCCCCACTTTTAGTACAAAATCGAAAAATGACACATTTTTCTCCAAAGAAAATGGGTGAAAGATGAGTTTGCTTTACTAAAAAATGACTTCCGATTATACAGTTGTGATTAGAAAAATCCAATGAACAATTACAGGGACTTTTTATCGGCCAAATTGAAACTTCTCCAAAAAGTGATTTTTTTCATACGGGTCTTTACACCATCAATACTATTAGAGGGAAAACAAGCGAATTTCTAATCACAGTAAGTTTGCACCAAGGCTCAGCCCTTTAGTCTGTACGTCTTTGCCTTAACTATTAATTAATTGACTAGACATCTTCAAGAGAATATCCCATGATGTATGTTGTTCGCAGATGATATTGTCTTGGTAGTTGAAACAATTAGAGGTGTTAATGCTAAATAAAAAATACGGAGGGAAGCGTTAAAGTTAAAATGCTTAAGGATAAGGATGAGTAAAACTGATTATATGGATTGCAATTTTAATGGTTATAGAAGTGTTCATCTAGAAGGAGTGAGAATTCAAGATCAAGACATACACAAAATGTTCATTTTAGGTATTTAAATTATAGTATTAGCAAAGATGAAAAAGATTGTAGATGATGTGACTCGTAGGATTTAAATGGGGTGGCTTAAGTGAAGAGGCACTACCAATGCACTATGTGACAAGATGATACCAACAAAATTGAAAGATAAATTCTATAGAAATATCATAAGAGCAACAATACTTTACAGGACAAAGATGGATATGTAGTTAGACTAGAAGAGACAAGATTATAAATGAAACCATTCATGATATGGTAGATGTAGCACCTATAGAGGAGAAGTTAAGAGAAAATAAACTAAGCTGGTTTGCATATGTAGATGCAATAGTTAAGAGAGTTGATATAAAATTTTTGGGTAGTAATTCTAAAGGGAGAGAAAACTCAAATTGATATTGGATGTTGTAGTGCGCAAATATATAACTCTACGACGTCTAAGTGAATAAATAGCCTTTGATATATGTGAATAGATAAAAGAATTCATGTAGCCGAAGCACTTGATTGAGACATAATACTTGGTTTTGTTTGGTTTAGTTATAATAAGAGGCCAAACTCTTTTTTTTTTTTTTTTGAACATAACCTATATGCTGGTACTTATGGGGATGCGTTTTTGAAAGAACTAGACATCCTTGATTTTATAAAGTCTTATTGAGAAGACCGTGGTTTCCAATTAATATGGGTTGGTTTTCTAATTTTGTACCATGTTGGTTACAATTACTTAAGAAGATATGAGTTTTTATTAGTTGAAATTGTTTTTTTTTTAAAAAAAAAAAAAAACCTTACGTTTGAACCACCATTAGGGATGGCAATTTGCTCCACCGGGGGTTCGTCATTTTTTCTGGGACCCGGGCCGATTTTGGGAAATATAAAAAAAAAAACTCCGGTTGCGGCCGAGTAGGGTTTAGGTTGATGTAACATCGCCACTGAGTCCATTCCAAAATATTTTTATATATAAAATTATAGTTTTAGTTTAATATTTTAGGGTAAATTACATTTAACCCCCTCCAACTATGACTCGGAGACACTTTACCCCCTCGAACTAATATTTTTGGCACTTAACCACCTCGAACTAATGGATATGCAGAACCGGTTGACTTCTGTAACGGAGAAAGTGTAAGTTACCGTTTTGCCCTCTACTAAAAACACTTACTGAAAGTATCAAGCTAAAACCCATTTTACCTCTCTCTCTTTCTCTCTCAAAACCATTCTTCTGCAAAATTAACCCCACCACCAAACCTTGTCAGAAATTTACACAGCCCACTAAGATTGCCAAACACTAATTCGAGGAAATTTACAACTACTAGTAAAAAAAATTGCACAAAACACACAGGAATCAAATTGCCATCTGGATCGCAGAATGTTGCAACATTCAAGGATTCTCAAATCTCAAGATCTCCAAAAATTGACAATTTAACCGCACAAGGTGGAATACTACGATGATTTAATATGTTTGAACTTTATTTACATGTCTGAACTAGATTCATGAGCTTTGTTTACGATGGATATGATCTATTCCAACGAGATTGATATCTTTGTACCTTGTTTCCTAAATCCAGCTGCAAATTTGTCTCTAAGTGTCCGAATTTGCACATGATACGATTCTCAACGCACCCCTAATCAATAATGACTATTCCGTTCTCATAACTTCGCAAAGGAACACCCATCTCTCCCCGCATCATCAAATGGGGGATCGCAAAGCTGCTTGAAGATTTGCTCATGGGCCAGATCGACCCGAATCGAGCTCGAATCATCAAGTCGTCGACCTGGCGTACTCCGCCTCCTTTGAGAGCTCTGCCGCCTTCGTGGCTAAGCTTCAATTCTGGATTAGTTTAACACTTTGTTGGAACAAGAGAGAGGACGATGAAAGAGATGAAGATGAGCGACGATAAAGGATAGAGGACGACGGTGAATGTGGTGGTGGTGGGTGGCGACAACGGTGGATGTGGTGGTGGTGATAGGCTACAGTTGTGGTGGTTGCATTGGGGTTAGGGACAGGAAGGAGGAGGGAGAGTAAGGAAGGCGATGAAGTGCCACCTATAAAGGCGTCTGATTTGTCGCCGGTGGAAGGGCCTAGTGGTGAAGTTGTTGTCTCTGAGGGTTCTGGTTTTCGTTTCTAGGGAGAGAAGGCATAAAAAGGTCGAATAAGGGATTTACGGGTATTAAAGTCTCTATTTTGGGCATGTGCCTCGCACATGCCTTTTCCTAACAGAAACTAAATGGAAGTCATCCAATTGAGGGTTTATATTAGTTCGAGGTGGTTAATAAGTGCCAAAAACAATAGTTCGAGTGTCTCCGGGTTATAGTTTAAAGGGTTAAATGTAATTTACCCAATATTTTATTATTAAACTAAAAAATAATAGTTAAACCTCACAATTTTTCTCATTATTCTATTTTATTTTTATTTTTATTTTTTATCTTTACTTGTATATTTTCATCATTATACAAATATACCACCCACGAATTACAAAACTTGCATGACAAAACTCACCCTGTTGCCATTTCTAACAAAAAAAAAAACCTTCGGTTCGGGCCGAGTAAGGTTTAGGTTGATGTAACCTCCCCACCGAATCTATCCCTTAATAGTTTTATATACAAAATTATAGTTTTAGTTTAATATTTTATTATTAAAATAAAAAATAATAGTTAAACCTTGAAATTTTTCTCATTATACTAATTTTTTTTAAATCTTTACCAGTATATTTTCATCATTATACAAATATACCACCAATGAATTAATCGTTTGGGGTCAGGACGGGGTTAGGCTGTGTCACAATTTTCAAGTCGGGTCAAAGTACGACAAAACTTGCCCCATTGCCATTTCGAACTACCATGTCACAAGAAAGATCAAGTAGATTAAATATGATCTCATTTGAAAATGAATTTGTAAAATAACATAAGCTTTAAAGGACAAAATTAGTGTCTAGTTATAAAAAGAGGTGTGAGCGATTGATTTTTGGCACTCCACTATTTTATAATCACACTCTAACGTTTTTCTTTTAGAGTTCAAAACACACGCAACATGAACATTAAAAGACAACCGTAAAAAAGAGAGGCTAAAAGACAAAATATAAAGTGCTAAAATCATTTCTCATGTTGTTATGCCATTAAACTCAATGATACTTCCTTCATCTTATATTTCTGGCACACTTATACTATTCATATAATATCTCAAAAAATTGTTTATATTCTTAAATGTATAATAAATACTAGGTAGATCGCTACGTGCGTTGCACGAGTGTGATGCCCGTGTGTTTGTGGAATGATGTGGTATGTAAAATTTGGGTTGTGGATGTGGTGAAAATTGGTTTAGAAAGTTTAAGGTGGACAGAAGAAATAGAAATTGATGTATGTAAAAGTGATATGATATAACATGATTATACAGATTTGAAGTAATATGCAGGGGATTAAGATCAAAAAAGAATTTAATGTTGTAATAGAATAGAGTAGCTAGTGATATGATACTAAGACTTGTGTTTCTTACCATGTACAATTTGGACGTTATCAGTTGTAGAGCAAGGATAGTATAGGATCGACGACAAAGAAATGTATTTTGAAGCATCTAACATGCATAAATTGAAGAAATAAAATTAAAAATAAATTACACTTTGTAGAATGAGAGAGATTACCCTTTGGAGCTTTCTTGTTTAAGAATGAGCTTCCTGAAGACCAAACTGCAACTTTAACACTTTCTTTTTTAAATCGTGATCTGCTCTTGTATGCTTCTCCAACTATTAAGAAACAAAAAGGCATATAAAAATGTCCTAATAAACCAGAGGTCCAGAACAATGTCTATTTAGGAGAAAATCAACCCAGAAACTAATCAACAAAAACAAGAATGTACCTGTGATTCCAATTCCTTAGTTTTGATCTTCCAGTGAGCAGACATAATCCTAAGTTCATCTGTCAACTTGGGTATGTCTTCATCCTTTATAGTGAAAAGCCTAACAGAAATTGATGCTAACAATATCCAATTAAACATCATAGAAACCATTATCCACTCTAATCAACTGTTCTCTACTCTTTGAAATCCAAAATCGAGCCTCACAACTTTAATACAATATTTGATCAAGCATAACCTAAAGTAATATGCAGCAGATTACATTATGTGTGGCTTATGAATCTAGGAATTAGAATTAGTTGATGATGAGATATAATATTATCAAAAGATCAAGATATGTAGATTAAGATTAAGATCAAAAGATTCCTCTGGAAGATAGTAGTTCTTGCTAGTGACCTATATACATTATGAACTATGGTTTGGAATGTAATGTACAAAGATTAACTATGTAGATTGAAAAGCAAGTAAATTATACGCATCAAAAGATTTACTTGCTCATCAATCTTGGACGTAGAGAATCATAGCATAAAAGTTTTAGGCTGAGGAATTGCTTTCAAAACAGATATCACCTATAAAGCTACTCTTCCTTTGCTTTTGTTGGATGGATGTCTCCACTGTCCATGTCAACATCAGTGTCTGGAGATTTGTTTTGAGAGTTGGTGGTTGATTCCGCTGCTGTTGATTGTTTGTTTTTGCTCTTCTTGCTTGGGGTATGCGGGCTAAGCAATAGAGCATGCTTGGAACCTATGGTTTCTTGCAGCGGTTGTGACTCAAATATGGCTTGGACGAGGAACTTGCATTCATTTATGCCACGATAGTTGTTCATTTCAGCTTTCAGATGGATGCTGCAGTTTCTGGGTGTAGATAGTGTCTCAAGCATTGTTATTGGAAGGGATCCCTGTCATTTATCAAATTAGTATTTGAATATGATGAAGAGTAGATATGATGAAACATAAGTGAGAACCATACATCCATGTCTTCTCTGTTGATGTCTTTTCCTGTTATACCATAAAAGTGTTCTGAAACTGCTGCAAATACCATTGCTTTGACAGTGTCTGAAAGATCAGAGATCTCAACTTCGAATTTCATCCTGCAATTAGTAATGAATTTGGGTTTGATATTGGGTATTTTATAATTTGTGAGGAAAGATGGAAGTGACGCTTACTTTGCTAAAGCTGGGACCTTTTTGTTACAGTAATTGCAAACAAATTCTGCATTTCCATATGCACTTGTTGAGTTGTTGCAAAGTGAACACACCGAGTAATAAAACTTTTGGTTTAAGTTAGCAACACGGATAACTCCTTCAACACTTCGAAATTCAGGCTGTCAAAAATAATGATATCAATATTGAGTAGTAGTGGTACGACATAAATCATGAAAGTATTTTTTGGAAGTTGGCGTGTACCTTGTCAACCGAAGTTGGTAAGTTGATGATTTTAACTATCTCATCTGGTTTTGGTGGAGTTGATTTAGACATTGGTGTTTTGGCTATTGCTGTTAGTGATAATGCTTTGATTTCTTGAGCATTTGCCGAACACCTGTATCAAATGAAATTAATAGGAGAATAATTGAATTTCAAAATGTATATCATTGTGTTTACCATGCTTGCAATTCTGTAGCTTGTGGGATTGGTGGGTTGAAGATGAAAATAGTGGAATTGTGTGTACCAAGCCCAGTACCTGAATGTTATGAGATTTATGGTTATGATTAATTTGAATTGTTTTGCAAATGATAATGAGTTTGAAATGTTTGTTAGTACTTACCATAGAATGTTGATGGCCGGAGATGTAGTCCAATGGCCACTGGAAAAGCACCTAGTAGATTGGTCATTGCAATTGCTTCAATCTCACTAAATTGATCCCATAGAGTAATTGTTGTTGGCTTTAAACTGTGAAAAGGAAAATGAGGTTAGTTTATGATTTCGTAGATGTAAATTGCTAATATGTATTTAGTATTTTCTATACCTTTGATCTATGACTTGCACGTCCGCTATCCAAGAGTTTTTAGGTTTGCGTCGTGGGCCAACTTCCAAAATTGCAAACAGTACATCTGAGCAAGCATTTAAGAGACAAGCATTTATGCTTTCATAATGTCTATAAAAAATTTAATGTTATCAAATAAATTAATATAGGGTTAAGAAATCAGCATGATGAAAATATGTATGATAAGTACAATAGCATGATAATGGAATTATTATAATTGTAATTTGGTCTGAGCATTGCATTCGAACAAGATGGATTAGGATAAGAGCAACTGATTAGAGGTTAATTGTGGAATGTAAGAATGTAAATAGAATGAACTTCTTGTTACTATCATTTTCCGGGGAAGTAAGAATTGGTAGAAAGAGAATTAGAATTATGTGCTACGAAATTGAAACTAGTGTGTCATGGGAAAAGATATGATACATGGATTTTTTTTTTTTTTTGGGTTTTTGAGAAATAACTAAAGTAATATTTATATAGAAGGAAAGCTATGAAATTAGTAATGGAAGAAATAGCATACCTAATTTTGGGCCTGTTTCTGTGACACTTTCAAGGTCAGCTAGTCGGGTGAAATTATACTTCAAAGACATCATAGTTAGACCATCAATTTGTATTTCTTCTATTGGGGTTTTAGCACTTATATTCAGCTGGTAAGGAATCTCCAAGTAACGATATAGCTCAGGGATTGTTCCAACGGGAGCATTGGTTATGGAATAGCAATGATATAACTTGAGTGTTTTTTCAAGAATATCAATGTTTGGTTGGTAGATCGCAGCCTGGATTTTTTGTCCCTGTGAAATGAGGTAGATTAATATAGTGATCATACAAAGAGTTTTGGAAGACAATCCTTTGGCAAACGATAGTTGTTCTACCGAGCAAACGTGGCAACCCTTTCTCAATTACCATCCCAGATGTTTGGTAATTCCTGATACCAACTTTAATGTCACTGAATTCAATTTGAGGTGGAGCCATCCCTATGACAATAGAGATATGAGAAAACATATGATAATCAATAAAGATACAAAAATAGATTATGTTGTGAATTGCAATTTAGATATAATGATGTACCTATGCAAAGTGGTTTATAACCTGCCAGAATAGTTTTGATGAACAAAGCATAAATATGAGGAAATTGCATATATAGAATATATATATATATATATTATGGGATGATTATGTAGGTTATATTGATAGATGGTACAATTTATTTCTAAATAATCTATTTGCATATATTATGGGATATAGTGTTATGTGCACTCTGCTTCAACCAATAATTCAGTGTAAACTAAATTTTTGGTTTGGTGAGAGGCCAATGGCTTATTCTGTGAAGGCATTATTTGGACTTTGATATTCGTTGCAGTTGTTGCACGTGACATACCAACATAAAATTGACCATGGGAAAAAACAGGCTATGGCAAATAAATACCCACTTTACCAAGAGTTTGGCCTTGAGCTTTGTTGATTGTCATTGCAAAGCATATTTGTACAGGAAATTGTCGCCTTGTGAATTCAACTGGATAGTGCTCAGGGTTGTTAGGTTGCAAAGAGATTCTTGGGATAAAAACTATGCTCCCTTTCTTCTCACCTACTGCAATTTCAGCTTGAATAACATTGGTCTTGAATTCCTTGCAAATCAATCTTGTCCCATTACATAATCCCTTCGATGGATTAATATTTCGCAAGAGTAGTATTGGTGCATTCTTCTTTAAGACTAAATGATGAGGTGGCATTCCTTGTGGACAAATTGAATTCAAAAAGTCAATATACATGCCTTGCTGTTCCACGTCCTTTGTTTCATCATAGCTTAGATAATTGTGCTCATTTCCGGGGAATTTTGATAGCATTAAATCATTGATCTCATCAACACCCTCATTTTTAGGTGTCAAAATTGCTGATGTTGTGAGCGTTGACGGATCATTTGCATAACTCTGAATAGAAGGGAAAACAAAGTCAATGAGATCATCAATTGATGGTTCAATTGCCCTTGGTTGTATGACTAAGCAAGGTGGTAATGTGATTTCTCCTTCATCATTTTGTTTCTCTAAACCATTCCTGATGCGAAGAATGTATGCACTATATGCGGGATCTTCTCTAGCACGCATATTTTGTTTAAGCCTCTTTTTGATAAGGAGCGGCCAAATATATGATCGCACTAAACTTGCATTAATGCATTCTTCTCTTGTTCCCTTTGGTATTACAGGGAGTATTTGGCGAAAATCTCCTCCAAAAATTATCACTTTGCCTCCAAAAAGTAAGTCTATCTCAGTGAGGTCTCTTAATAGGTCATCCAACGCTTCAATTGTTTGTTTCTTTGCCATTGATGCTTCATCCCAAATTATGATAGCAGCTTCTTTTAGCAAAGTAGCTAATCCAGATTGTTTTTTGACGTTGCAAACCAATTTGCCTTTTCCGTCAATTGGAATTTTGAAGCGAGAATGTGCTGTTCTTCCATTAGGTAATATTGAAGCAGCTACTCCAGAGCTTGCTGTTGCCAAAGCAATTTTCCCTTGCGATCTAATAGTGGCAAGTAAAGCTCGATACAGAAATGTTTTGCCGGTTCCTCCTGGACCATCGACAAAGAAGCTTTTCGGTTTTTGATTCATAACTGCATCTAAGATATCATCATATGCACTTTTCTGTTCAGCATTGAATAATGCTACACTTCTTAGATCAGATTCAGAAACAATTAGATTGATTTCATCTTCTATCTCCTTACATATTGTATGAGTCTTTCCTGTTGCTCTTAACAGATGATCCATGTGGAAATGTGCCAAGTTTTTTCCCATTGATTCAAGCTCTGAGTTCAAGGCTTCTAATAAAACTTGGCGTGCTTCCAAAAGTGATAGCTTTTGCAAAGATATATAATCTTCAGACATGTCTGCCTCAAATTTCTGAAATAGCTCTACTGGATTAATTGCATTGCAATGGACAAGGATAGTACAAAATAATTGCCGCAAAGATATTGGCATACGATATGTAGATGCTTCCTCAAGACATTTTTCATTGTACTTGTTATCTTCAAGTAAACCATGTGCAACAGCAGCTTCTCTAAAAGATAAGAAACTTTGATTCTCAACTGTCTTCAAATCATTATATGAGCTGGGTCCTTGGACATGCGATAATAGTAACCTCAAGTAGTATCTATCTCCTTCAGTTGGATTAGCAGTGATTATTCGTCCAATGACCTCTTGTTGTTGCCTTTCCTTCCAAATTCTTGATTGACTTATCCAGACAAATTTTTCAGGAAATTGTCGATATAATAGTTTCAAGGATTTTGCTAGGGCATTGTGCTCATTCATCCAGAAGAATTGTGTTAACATTGTTCTTGCATGGAATGAATTTCCAGCTATGGCACTTAGATTGCTTTTATCCTTGAAGCTTACCATTTGGCAATCTTGCAAATGTAGTTGAAGGCTTAAAACTGCTGGATGTATCTCATGTAATGGGAATTTATAAATTCTCCATATAGCTTCAGGTGGAGATATCCATCTTGCTGTTTGGAACTGCTCAATTTCATCTATGTCTCCGGTGTCCTTTTTTGTAACTACCTGGTAGATGATTTCATCATGACCTTTATATATATATTTATATAAATATTTAACTGCTTTGATCGTTGAGCACACTTCAACATTGATATGGCAATCAAATTGAGCTAGTAAATAGGGATTATGTGGAACAACCCATCTATTATCTAGCACTTGACCACGAACATTAACTTGATCACCATTATCTCACCTTCGATATTGTGGATATCCATCTGAACTTACTAATGTCTCTGCGCAATAATCTCTTGGATAGTGATCTTTGCAATTGTCATTAAGCATGCATGGATTACTCTCATTCAATGTACCACATGGTCCATGCATCATATGTTTAGTGACCATTGCATATAAATGTGGTTCTTTTTCTCTATTCGGCAATTCAGCTGAGATAAAAGCATCAAATTTTTCAGAGGTATTCAATTTGTATGCCTTTTTGAGGATAATCAACATGTGGACATGAGGTAATCCACGTTTTTGGAATTCAACTACAAAAGTATATGCCGCAACTGGTCCAAATAATTCCTTCTTAATGACTTCATCTCTCAAATATTCAAATTTACTGCGAAAAATTCGTGCAAGCAAATCAGGCCTATTTTGTGCTTCCTCAGTGAGATTTTAACTCAGCTTTGATTTCTGGCCAATTTGGATTGCATGTCATAGTAAGGAATAAATCGGCTTTCCATATCGGTTCAACTAAAGCCATTGCATCCATATATCTTTTTCGCATGTCTCGCGGACCACCAATAAAAGAACCAGGTAAGACAATCCTTTTGCCAACTTTTGATCCTTCCACTTCACCTTGATTCACGCTATCAACAATCCCTTGATAAAGGTCTGCTCTTATTAGATCCTGATTTTTCTTAAAGTAATCCAATCTTGAGGTTTCAATTTTCACATACATGTCCACCACAAATTGTTGCAACAGACGTCCTGATTCTAATAAAATAGCATTTGTTGATTCTCGAATTTGGAGTCGATAAGCATAAAATTCTCGAGCTGATACTGTATTGATTTTCTGAACATTCTCTTTATAGACTTTTTCCTCTGTTGCTATCAATTGTTCAGTTGTTTGAGAATGGGTTGCAAGAACTTTTCCTTGGCCTAGACATGGTTCTGTATGTGCACCTCGTTTGCTCTTTGTTATACCTTCATGCCATCCTGGTTCACCTTGAGGAAATAATAGTGGATATTGGAGTGAATCGTACAAACCATAATAGTATCTTATCCGTTGACTATGACCATCATGCTTCTGAACTATTATTTCTCTTTCATTTCTTTCTTCTGCATTTTCATCTTCATACCAGATTGCTCCAACCTGATCTATAAGAGGTGCACCAGCTCTTGTAGTTTGTATTTTTGGGTTAGCTTTCAATCTGATCTGGCATTTGTCGATGTTGTCAATATTTCTGAGGCTTCTAAAGAATCTAGAGTATGGATTTGGCTCTAAGATATTAATCAAGCAATCAATAATGGGCAGCTCTAGCTCAGTCTTGTTGCCTTGCCTATGATCAGGTTCTTTTTGTGTATCATAGAAGTAAAGCTGTAGATATGAAGGGTTACCATCTGATGGATATAAACTGTTCATATGATGGTAAATCTGACCTTGAGCTCGATATGTATACACTCCATTATAACGCGAGGCATATAGCTTATCAACATGAACTCCCATGGAAGTAAAAGCAAATGTGTCATTGTATGGTTTAACATACTTAAGGAAATGTTTTGATGCTGGAGTTGAGCCTGAATATAATTGGCAGAGTTCAGTTGACATATTGGTTGGGTAAAGTGATATCTCTCCTTGACCACAACAAAAGCTTGGTGGCTCATATGGAAATCTCTTTGCTCGACATAGTAGACAAGGATCAACTGGAGGCAATCTTTGTGAGTCCAATGGAAGAGGACGTTGGGTAATCATTGGAAGAGGGAGCAAATTTCCAAGCTCTAGACCTATAAATCCTCAGGGTTCTTACAAAACTAATATCTGCATAAATAGGTTCTACTGTAAATTTCTAAAGATATTGTACTTACCAATATTGACGTCGTACAGCATACCTATATAAAATCAGCAATGTTGTTATAATACACTTTTATATAGCTGATTCTATAATAAGTGATAGGAAACTTAAGCATATATCTCTTACAGAGATCATCTCCTATAACTTCCTGCAGGGTACCTGAGCATAAGATATGAAAGTAGATTTTTAGGCAGATTGGGAGCATAAAAATGAAATTCTAAGAAATCATGGTTTTGGTTTTTGGCATATGTTGAAACCTGAAGTTATTCCCTCTGGAAATGTGTTATTGCTAGCTGTGACTACATGTCCATCTCCTATTGAAGTTGTTGGCATAGGATTACTTGTACTGGCTTCTTGTTGGACTGGTACTGTAAACAATTTCCTCCTTCTTGCTATATTCCTTCTTTCATTCTGTGCTTGCTTTTGATCATCTGGTGTTTCAGAATAAGCTGTTCTATATCTTTTTCTGTCACCCATGTCTCATGTAGCAACAAAGTTGCCTCTCTATCTAATTTGAATATTTTTGAGCAAAAAGTAATTGAATAGTTACTATACTATATACTTGTAAATATCTGATACTTTATTCCTCTAGTAATTACATGTGGATATATATATATATAGGTAACACTTCTTATCCGGACTTTTGATTTCTGGACTTTTGATCGAAATTTTTTTTTGACGATTCAAGCGGTCTAATGTGTTCAGAAGGTGTTTTCAAGGGTCCTCGCGGAAAATTTTGAAAAAAAAATACCGGGAAGGGCTTGATCCAATTTTTGCGAAAACTGCTTGGATCAAGCCCTTTTCGGTATTTTTTTTTTTTTTGAAGATTTTCCGCCTTGACCCTTGAAAATACCTTCTGAACACATTGGACGGACTGGATTTTCTAAAAATAATTTGCAACACAAAAAAAGCCAATTTTTTCTTATTTCCGATAGGTGAGGATGTGAAATTTTCCATATATATATATATATATATATAATATGAGCTAAGAATGGATTATAATTTATCAAAGTAATCTAAAATGCTCATGATAATTGCACAAAAATTTGCATATTTGATAAAAACAGATAATGTGCTTACTGAGAATTCTGCTAGCTGTAGTTCTTCGAGATGAAAGCTTGAATCCAAGTTAGAGCAGAGTGATCTTCAACTTGAAATCTAAATGGTATGAAGTCTTGTAAGTATTACAGAGTTTAAGAAATAAGAGCAGAAAAAGCTAGCAAATTTCTTACTTTTGACTCTGATCAAGTTGTGAGAGGAAGTGATAGTACTGGACTGGTATGCACATATTCATAGGTTTGGATAAAGCAATTAGATGTCATGACAGCTATCGTTTTCTATTTACAAATTTTTTGCTTTGGATGTATTGCAATTAAAAATCTTTTGTTTTATTAAGACTATATATTATATTCAAAACATATAAATTATAATCGTTTTTTTCTATAATTTATTAAAATTGATGTTATTCTTTACTTTTTTTTATATTTTTCTATTTAAAATATATAGAAAAATTATATTTTCTTAATTATTATACTATAAATATAATAAATATGAAGATATATAATTTTCTATGAAAAATATACAATTTTATGAGTTTAATTTCTTTCCTATACAATTTCACAATGTTATATACAATTTTTTTTCCGTATTTATAAAATATATATTTTGCATAGCAATTATCTAAAAAGAAATATAGAAAATGTTCAATGTATAAAGAATCAAATTTTTGCGACACTAATTTAAATATGTAAAATAATATATGAGAGAAGCATTTTTGTTTTTGCTAAGTGTTCAATGCAAAAAATATTTACATTTTATATATGATAAACAAATTTTATTATTATATTTTGTGCACAAATGGAATTGCTTTTGACACAAACAAAAATGATTTTAATATTAGCATTAGCTTATTTGTTTAAAAAGTAGAAATGTGTTAAAGATAAGAAGTACAACTGTATCTTTTAACTTTCTTGGTTCAAGAGCTTTGGCAAAGCATTATTGTCATCAAAGTAGATATTTTGAAAGCTCAGTCATAGGTGTAGATATTTTACATTTAGCAAATATCTTGTTTGCTTATATCATACTATATCCATGGTAAATCTGTTTAGAGTTGCGGGAAATTGGTAAGTGGAAAACCTTCTCATATATTGCATGCTTCGGTATGGAGAAATGCAACATTTGGGTTCTTTCCTATGGGAATGTTTCGTTATGTACTGGTAATTGGATTAAAACAACTATGAGACCATATTTGTGTTGGAAAATTCAATCTAAAATTGATTGCTTTCTTATAAGAGTTTTGATAATAGAAATTCGTTTATGTTAATGCCAACAACTGCTTTTATTTGTGCCAAAATTGATTTTGTTTGTACCAAAAATGTAGTGATTTAATTAATGAAGTAATAGAAAAAGAAATGATTTGAGCAAAATGTAGATCTTTAAGGTATAGTTCATTCCACTGTTTTTTTTAATGGAAAAATAGCATGAATGTAGCTTAATATAAAGTAAGCTAAAATCTAATCTAAAATTATAGAATCATATATTTTTGCAAGACAGATTGCTATATGAATGCAAATAATCTATGTTCATGAAATTTATTTTCTAAATATCAGTTCAGTGAAGCAATTGGTATATTATATTCTTGAATAGAACAGATTCATAATTTAATATATCCACTAATGTTTGGTAGATAGCATCATTAATATTGAAAATAAATTTTCAGAATTAAAATGATATACCATGATTCATACTGTAAATCTAAACTCATTACATTCATCAGTCCTGAGAACTTCCAAAATGAAGTACAACAGCAACTCCATAGTTGCATTTATACAGATTTAATCTAATACTTAGTAGATGGAGATCAGAAAACAAGTTAACCATCTAACAGAACACAGAAGCCAACAAAATATGACAAGTACACTGCATAATATCTAATAGAATTAGCCCATAAAAAATATTTCCTAATGCAATTTTTTTCAAAAGATTTCAGCACCCAGTACAAATTAGCCCATAAAATCTTGATATTTCAAATCAAAAAATGAAGTGGTTCCGTGTATCGTTTTTCAATTTTTTCCGCACCAAATTAAAGTACTCCTCGTGTACTTTAGTTTAGTGCAAAAAATATCGAAAAACAATAGATGGAACCACTTCATTTTTTGAGTTCAAAAATCATGATTTTAGCACCTAGGTGCTAAAATCTTTTGAAAAGCTGGTCCTAGTCAGAACCAATTAAGCACATTTTCTGAACCATCACCAGATTGAAGCGTAATCACTCGAACTATCTTATTTGAAGATACTGACACCAACACAGGATCAAATGGTTCAAAATGAAGGTCTTAGCAGAATTCTGTGAAAGTGGCATTATCAAGCATTCCATTTTGATTTACTTCAATAAGCCAAGTTTGATTTGCAACTTCAAATGCAAGAGCTTCAACCTCATACTCTTCAATGAAGTTATGCAGGAAATTCTCAAAGACCTACGATAAAATAAATTTAGCTTAATTTGAATGTGATTTTAACATTAGCTGTCCAAATGAATGCTGTTAAAAAAGCAAAAAAAATAAAGACCTGCTGAAGTGAAGGAGCTGTTGTAATCTCGCATAAAAACTGCAATTCTGACAATTCATGTTCAATGATCGATGGCAGATATGCTGTATGCATTTGTTCTAAACAAGCCACAAATAGGAAAACATATAAAAATGTAGTTTAATAAATAATCTAACTTATAGACAAAATATGGAAATTCATTTAGTGTAACAGAATACCAGGTGGCCCATGTATTTGTTCGAAAGGTTGTTTAGGATCAGATGAGGTGGCTGTTTCTCAAGATCCCAACAAACAAATAAATGGAGCTCGACCAACCATCCTGATTTTTCTTATACTTTGCTCTGTTTACATTCGCAAAGAGTAATAGACAAATAAATGATTTGATTTACACAAAATAAAAAACTGTGGTATATACCTCACCTATTTCTTAGTTCTAAGCTCACTTAAATCATCTAATACCTAAATATAAAGCATATAAGTGAGACATGCAAGAGATACAAGTGCAAATAATTTCAATTATGAGCTTCTTTTCATAACATATAGTAGATATTTGCATGCATCCCTTTTTTTTTTGGCGATCATTAATTGAAACTAATTTTTCTCATAAAAAAATAGGAAAGCAAAATAAAAGTCATAGTTGCCCTAGATATTTGTATACTTCATTGTTCTTCATATGCTATATGTAGAGCAAGTATGGCAAAACAGAACAGCAAAGCTACCCAAAAATCAAAGTCATCACTCAAATGAGACAACGAAGCATCTCAATACTAAATTATTAATCTAAAATCAAATCAATAAATCGTAAGAAAAATGAACAACGAAGCACTCACAAACGCTGAAATCATAAAACCCAAAACTATTAATCAAATCTAAAGGAAGGATAAACTAAAAACCATACAGCATGTTATTTTTCTGTAAATAGGCAAGACTCGAAATGCTCACCAATCTTCAAATTTAGAAATAAGCAAGTATCGAAGCACTTACCAGTTGTCAAATCTGGAAATCTCTCCAGCATATGATGGCAAAAGGTAGTACATTCCTTGAGATATAGAAAGAAAAAGCTTGTCGGTCAACATTGGTTCTACGATTAAGTTTATGGAATTGCCAAAATCAGAACACGAACGGTTATTAGAAGATACCTACAACAGTAATATCAGCCCCATACTTCTTTGCCAAAGCAGCAGTAGTTGCTGCAACCTATTACAGGATTCAACCATAAAATGAGCGAGGTGCAAAGAAAAGCAGGAATTGAGTTAGTTAATCAGCAGGAAGAAGTTGTTTATCTAAAATCATCCAACACTATGCGTAAGACAGGTTTTCACAATACAAGTTTTTATTATTGATACAAATAGGGCTGTAATACCTAAAAAAACCACAAATACATTTGATGCTACATGATCGTGAGGATCTATATTGACAGTAAGAAACCTCAACTATTCTATTGTTCATAAAAACACAATACTAAATGTGGGCTAGTCCAAACTCCAAATCCTATAGCATGCACTGCCATCACAACACACACACCCTCAGGTGGCATGTACCAATCCATCTATTTAGTAAAGATAACATAAGTTAAGCACCAAGAAGGATGGAAGACTTGTAATGAATTTTTTAAACATGTTAACAGAGAGCCAAATAGGTACCTAAGGGAATAACAAGCTAAATGAAGGTGCAAGCATAGATGCAAAAATATGTGAGAGGCAAAGTCAAGGGAAAAAAAAAGGGATAATCTGTCTAGTTCTCTCAGACAGATATGGATTCCGGTCAGCAATTGGCAGAAGCAGATGCTTGAAATGTGTGAAAGCATCTGCAGCCAAACTGAATTTTGGTTGTTTTGGATTAGCCTTGGCTGTGGACAATTAAAGCATATGGTTCAATCCCCAATCATAAGTTAAACAAAAGTAAAACTATTGATATCAAGATAATGCATCCTACAATATCACATAAATAAAGCAGAATGCAACAAAAGTGTGCATTAGAATTTGGTATGCCGTGAAAACATTAACAAAATCTATTACACATAAATATTGTTCTTCTCGTCTATTGGCGGATGAGAAGGTAAAAAGTATATGCTAATTATAGTGAGCGATTGACCTGTCTTTTCCCACGTAAATCAACTCTGAGAATTAGTACGATGCGACTTCATCAGCTGAAAAAAATGAGAAAAGAAATAGAATAAGCAGTTATGCAAGTGAATTCTGGAAATCCAAAGATTGTTTAAAGCTTCTCGACAAAAGATAAACGAATCATCCAGGATAAGTCACATGAAGGCTAGAATATTGACTAAGGTAATTCAAAATGCATGATCCAAACTATGAAATGCAGCTAAAACTCTCTAGGGAAAGACAAATCACCAACACATGAATCATTTTTACACAACAGATTAATCTTGAATCAGCTTCTTTGTGTGCTAATGACGTAGCATATTTTGAGAGATTTCATTTAATCTGCTTTGCAAAAATAGCTATCATACTTGGAAGCCATGCATTTGAAACTAAAAAGGAGAAGGATGTGTAAACAGCTAAGTAGTGACATACTAATGGAAAAGGCTCAGCGCCCACAAGTTTGAAACACACAAAGATATTTAAAGAAACTTTTAGGGAAAACAAAAGCTTTGCTTTTTAGGGGCAGAAGTTCTGCTTTCTAACTTGCGTTAAGTATATCTGAAATAGCACAAACGCAATAGTGAGAAACATCACGAACGCAATATGACATTTCTTTTATCGGGAAGAAGTAGAGTAACTGATAAACTATCTATCTATTGCATGAATCCTGAGGATATCTAGCACTTTTACCATCCGCCTAAATGAGGCTTTCAATACCAAACCAAAGCAAACTGAGTCTTCTGTCTCAATGAATTGGGTCGGCTAAATGAATTCTTTTTTCCAAATAGCCTTTCAATGATATCGGAAAAAGAAATACAACATTAATAGTATTCATGGAATCCCCAATTGATGGGGGTATGACAAGTTATCTATTGCACAACAAGACAATACCGCTTCAAGCTATCTACACACTAATTAGCCTTCTCTCAGATGTGTGGGTTTGGCATGGCTACGCATCTGTATGCTTAAAGCTAGGGTCTCTTGCGTTGAAATAATAGCTTGTGAATTAGTTCCACTTCTTAACTGGTCATAAGCTAAAGGGGTTGACGTTCGTCTATGACGTTAACACCTAAAACTCTGCTGCTATTCTGAGTCTCAAGTGGATTATGGTTTCACAGTGTCTAAATGAGCAAAATCGTTTCTTTTGAATCAGAAATACTTCCCCAAAACAGAACCATTTAATATCTTAAACCTAAAAAAATATCATTTTAATCTCATATCACCGTATTTATAATAAAACTCCTGTCTAAAGTGAGCCTTAAATCCCATATTGGGGCCGGCTATATGAATACTTTCTTCATTGAGAAACTTCAGCATGATATGGAGGTGAATTACTGATAAAGAATACTGGGCCTCCACAAGGCAATCTATATACCAGTCAGTCTGTCAATTAAGAGAAAATATCACAAGAAGTAAGAGAGGAGAAACTAAAGATTTGACCATGTCTGTGATCAATGTTTTGGTTTTTTCATAAATATTGAAGAGAAAGGATTAAATAAGATTAAAGCAGAATCTAAACTAAGCTTTCTTGAACTAAAATTTCACCCTTCTATGATATTGTATTCCTACATGAGTTTGTTTTTCGCGGGCTAATTCAAATTTATAGTGGAGGATTTCTTCTCTTCATATCCCATTAAAACTATCAATTAATTGATTCTTTTTCCCAAACCAAATAGTGGAGTTTGGAATACTATTTCAAGTTCTTCCTTCCTCTAACCAAGCAAACCTATTATAATTGTTTTGTTTTTTTATTGGCTAATTTCTAGCCCATACTCTCCCAAAAGCTTCAGCTCAGCATCCAATTGCTGCTTCTCATAGGGATGACAACGTTTCTTAAATGTTTTCCCATCTATTATTTGTGAAGATAAATAAAAAATCAAACTCGAAGCACAGAAAACTACTTTCTTTCACCACATGTATTATTGATACTTTGATACCCTCGTATGCTGCATTCTGTTACAAAATGGACAAATTAACCACAACAATGCCTTTGCGGCAAGAAGAATAAAAAGTTCATGCAAGAATCCAGCTGACAGGAAGGATATCATAGAAAGTGGTTTAAGTGGAAAGGCAGGATCAGAACATTTGATATGGGTGACACCACAAAGCATAGTTGCAACTTAAATTTTGTTGGACTTGCGACTCAAATTTATGGGCAGATAACCAATAAGTTGCAAGGGTCATTCGAGACAAAAGCAGGAATACGAAATACGGGCTTTTCTTAGTTATATGTATCTATAATAAAAGCTTGTATAGTAACATGTTTCACTATGACAAGATAGTAATGTTTAGGAGTAACTGCTATGCACTAAGTGAAGCTAAAATGTGGAAGATAAAGCTTACCTTTGTCCCAGATCAGCTAGTATAGCATTCATAAATAGGTGTTGCATCCAAACCCAGTTTGTCAAAACATGTTTCCCACTCGGGGTAGTTGTGCTCATAGACCAGACTTTCAATGCAGTAGATGAAAGAGAAATGTTTATTCTGCAAAAGAGTTCAGTGCACTCAATAAGAGCACTAAAGGATGTAGATAAGCAAACTTTTCTGATTACTTGACATATATCTTATCTTTTCTGCATAACGATAGTAAAGCTATTGATGCTAAAGGTTTTGAAATTCTAAGATAGACTTCTCACATACCAGAAAGACCAATTTGCCGTTTTCGGATGAAAAGATTCAAATATTGTGGATTTTATCTGTGCAATACATACATTGTTGCACAAATCACCGAGAACAGCATGCTACCTGTACAACAATTAACAAAGATGGCCCGGTGCATTGCTATTCAAGGCAAGGAAAATGCTAAAGAATTGTTTGCGATAGCCTGGTGCATTGTTTGGTAAAGAATTGTTTCAACTTAGACTCATAAGTTCCACAATATATAGCCTAGACACATATATGACTGGGCAAGGATGTAGACATGGACATGCGAAAATAATTAGAACGAAAACCTTTGAGGAATGGTAAGGGTACTACTGCTGGAAGATAAATGAGAAAATAATTAAGGTGGTTTGAACATGTCAATTGTAGTTCCAATGCAGTAGCTAAGAGGAGTGGTATGTTTATGGTGGAGGGTAACATTAAGGAGGGGGGTCGACCAAAATTGACTTTAAAGACTGTAATTCAAAAGAATCTAAGTTTTTTTGAATATCAGAAAATAGATGCCCTTGAGAAAGCTCAATGGTGAGAATAGATTCATATATCCGACCCCAATTCATTGTGAATTAAGGCTTGGTTACTTTGGTTTGGTATGAAGGGCAACTGTGACGCATCCGGACAAGCTATGATGCTCCAAATAATTAATCTAGTTGATAAAGTGTTTCTGTTTTCATATTTATATACAAAGGGTAGTGGTGGGGGATTAAGAATGAGGTAAAGTGCTAATGACTAACAAGTGGTCAAATCACGTTAGATTCCTAATATGCAACCTCACAAATATGGATAAATAAAATGAAGTGAGCAAGAAAGACTTCAATCTTTTGGATGAGAAATAGTGAAATACCATAGAAAAAAGACATAATGGAAAAATAAACCTTGAAATATAAAATCACAATGTACAAGGATCCCACCTTTCTCGCCATCTGAGAAGAGCTCCCAAAAGGGGTACAGGTGTATGTCCTGCCCCCATAGCCAAGGAATCCAATACTTGTTCATACCCTTCTTGGCTATGTAAACGGCAAAACAAAGCACAACAGCCCTTTAGTGCTTCAAGAATGCTATGATAATCCAACACATCCACTACAGAAAGCACCAATCTCTTCTCTATCCCCTTCATATCCCTTATTTTCTTCACTATTTCTGTCTCTCCTACAAACCAAAAAATACCCACAAACAAATTTCAATTTTATCAACAATTCAGCATCACAAAATTGCACACATTGAGAGAGGAAATATTGCCATTTTTCTGGATAGCCGCATGAACAGTATACCCTTTTGAAAGCAATCCTTTGAGAACCCAAAAACCCATGTAGGTTGATGCATCAACGACACAAACAGTGGGTTTTTCTGGGTCCATGTTTGCCTTATGAGGTTCAATTTTCTTTCCTTTTAGCTTTCTTTTTTCAAATTTCCTCTTCTATTTGATGATATTTATATGTCTATTTCGAAAACCCATAAATATATCCCGTACAACTTCGAAACCCTAGACCCAATACTCTAATCCTCTCGAAAATCATTACCTAGGTGTCGACAAATCCAATCGAGGTGCATCCTGTTGATTTCGATAGCCATCATTCCTTCAAAACCCTAAACGAAGATCCCTAAACCCCTGGAAATCTCCAAACAGTGTTCACAAACGTAAAAAATAGCTTAATCGATCTACATACCTCGTTTGACAATCTCGGAATGGGTTATCTGGTTCGTGTTCATTCTTGCAAGCCTCGTTGAAGTGGATTCGAGCCTTTTTGTCAGAATTTCTGTCCCTAGTGGTTGACGCCGGTGATGGAAGGCAGTGACTTCGCACGGTGCTTCACCTCGCTGTCTCCATTCTCTCTCTCTTTCTCTTTCTGCGTAAAAATTAAGAAGGGGACAAAGAGGAAAATAAAACAAAAGTTGGGAAGGGATTAGCAAAAATCAAATGACTCAACTGCCCACACTTAAAATGGCTAATTACATCTAATTCAAAAGCAGAAATTTTCAATTGAAGGGTAAAATCGCTCAAATTGACAAAATGACCATGCCAATTTTGAGAAAACCATCTCATATATTGCATCCTTCGATATGGATATTTAATATGAATTTTATTTGATAATTATTGAGTTCTATTTTTTTTTTACAAAGTTGTAAAAAACAATAAAAAATGAAAGATGTAAGTAAATGAAGAAGACAGGCACACTGAAAAATAGACTAGAAAATTGCAAGGAGTACAAAACTACATATACACACGTGTACGTGTGCGTATATCACCGGAGAGAAGAGGAAGAAAGGGATGGATTTCTTCTCTTCCAACTACAACCAGTGAAACAAAGGAGAAAGAGACTTTCCAATTCCTCACAGGTTAAACTCTGTCCATGGAAGCCCTACAATCCTCCTTCATCTCCACAACCCCCTTCCAAACCCCTTACCCAAATCCCTTCAGAAAACCACCCAAGAAACCGAAAAAAAACAGACGCACTACCGTCTTCTTCTGCTCAGCTCCAGCTGACCGATGGTCTCTCAGCGACGGAAACCCCAACAATCCAAAACCCAAGTCGCAAAATCCACTAGACAAAGTATCCGAGGACAAAGCCCGTGGCATAAACAAAGCAAAGGCTCAACAACTAAGCGAGTTGAGGCGTAAGCAAGGGTCACGCGCCCAAAACCCGAAATGGATAAAGAGGGCTCCTGAGCAGATGGTTAGGTACATTGAGGATGACAGGAATGGGCACATCTATGGTAAACACGTTGTGGCTGCAATTCAGCGGGTTCGCAGTCTTAGTGGGAAGCCAGATGGGGCGTATAATATGAGGGAAGTGATGGGGTCTTTTGTTGCTAAGCTTACGTTCAATGAGATGTGCATTGTGTTAAAGGAGCAGAAGGGGTGGAGACAAGTTAGGGATTTTTTTGCCTGGATGAAATTGCAGGTGCTTCCTCAAAAGAGTTTATTGATTTTTTCGCTTTCTGTAACATTATGAGAGAGAAGAAGTCCTCGAATATTACTACCTCTTACTAGAATTTTGCCTCCTATAATAGTAGTACTAGTATTGTTCAGTGTATTAGCTGCTAATACTTCACTAATAAAGATCAAACAGATACATATTCTCTCTCTTATCTTCACGGTTGAATGATCTCAATCTTCTCCTCTTAATACGTAGTGTGTTATATTTATCCCTCGAGACCATCAAAATTTGGCCGTTCCTATTTCGTTCTCTCTCTCAAACACACACACGCACGCACAAGTTACTACTCATTTGTTTCTCGCTCAAATTCTCCCTCCATGCGTATAAGTATGTGTTTATAACCATTTTTGGCAAATGTTCAAAGGGTCTTGTGGTAGGGTACCACGTGTAAATTTAACCAATGGGTCATTAAGATATGGTGAAATCGGCGCTAATGAAGACCTTGTTTGATTTAGATGATGACTTTGGTACAGTTGTGATATGATTTGCCCCTGAAATTTAGGGTTGGCATACCCCTAAAACCTCGGAGTTTTATCAGAAGGGGAAGCGGATGCAAGGTAACCGTTTGGTTGTGGCCCATGTATGAGGATGTTGTGCAGTGTTTCCAGGGTACTCAGCCATATAAGCAGGGGAAAAGGGCAGGCCAAAGGCTCCGTGCCTCACAAATTTCCTTTTATGCACTCGTCTTACAATTTCACATTTGCTCAAGTTTCTTAACTTGTGCTTTCTTTTCACGTTCAAAGCTACTAATCACAGTGTTAGCTCTTTCATTTCCTTGTAATTATGACGTTGTTGCTTAATTCACCGGAATTATCAACTTTTTCCGTACTGTTATTCACTAAATTTGATGTCCTTAACGAGCAAGGTACCATCGAATCGCAATTCAAGGTCTTTCCAAGGGTCTTGAATGCAATCCCCGGGTTAGAAGATAGAATTAGGCCCTAGAAGCCAATTCTCAAGTAGACCACGTCACGGTCTTGGCACACCCTTTTCTTTGGCAGTTTTAGAGCTTAACAATATGAAGCTTTAAAAGAATTTGCAGGAGAAACAGAAATTTGTGTGTGTGTGATAGGAATGGGAACGGTCAATATTTGATGATCTTGGGGCAGGGGCAGCTCCATTGTGTGTGTGTGCGTATAATTTGATACTTCCTTCACATTGTCTGCACAAGTGTACCACCTGAATTAAAAAATGCACTAAAAAATTGTATATTTTTGCGTATAAGTTGAAATTTCTTTTGTATTGTTTGTACTGAAGTAATCATAAAAAGCCACAATAAAGGAAAATTCACTCGAATTTGTAAGTAGATATCACTCTTATTTGTAAGTAAGCAGATCATATAGCTCAAGATAACAATATAAACTAGTCCTGACAAATTTTGAACCAAAATAAATACCTTTGTTATATGTAGTGTTTGTATACAATTTTTTTTTGTATTTATTTTTGACACAGCAAGATAAAATCCTGGAGCTGCTTCTGTCTTGAGGGATATATATAATATACTCCATGTTAAAGAGGAGAAGATTAAGATCATTGAAATGTGAAGATAAAGAGAGAATCTGTTCGATCTTTGTTAATGGAGTATGAGCTGTAATCTGTTATTTTAGAGAAACAATACTACTACTAATATTGTTAGAGGTACTATTCTAGTTAGAGGTAGTAATATTCTTGGAATTTCTCTCTCTCTCTCTCTCTCTCTCTCTCTCTCTCTTGCAGTATTGTTTGTGGTAGTCTTTTCAATACATTTCCTTCATTTTCGTTCCACAATAAATCAAACCAGAAAAGGTGGGTTGGGGTTTTCTTAAGTTCATGTGGGTGGCTGCTATATCCGGGTTTGGTAATATTGTTGAGATGGGGTTTATAACAGTTCAGTTAGCTTGGCCAGAGTGTGGTGGAGTGGCTTGTTTGTGATTTACATTGGTCCCCAAGTATACTCAGTAAGGAACAAAGGCTTGATTCTCTTTAACTTGCCTATCAGAATGAAATTATAGGCATGTTTAATTTATGTGCTTAGTCCTGCACGCTATGTTACTAGTGCTGCTGAAATTTTGATTGAAATTGGACTGGGAACAGAATTTCCCTTTTGGAATCTGTAGACCAAGACGAAGCACCAAAAATAATTTAGAAGCTACAGAATTTGGGCATGTATGTATGCATTAACTTCTTTATTGTTGAAATAGTTCTTTACAGGCTGTATTTCAACTATCTGAAGTAGATGATATTTAGCAGGGAAATAGACCTGTTTCTCCTTATTTGTTCTTTTCCTTTCCATTTTTCTGGAAGTTTCTGACTTATTGTTAGTGAAGACAACAATAGTGATATTAAGAAACAAAATCTTCTATTTTCTGTATAGTTTTTTAAAATTATTTTGAAATTTTCTTTCACATATTAATTTCGTGTAATTTTAGTTTTATGCTTGAGCAGTTGAGCTACCGTCCCAGTGTTATTGTGTATACAATTATTCTGCGCATGTACGGCCAAGTTGGTAAAATAAAGCTTGCTGAACAAACATTCTTGGAGATGCTTGAAACTGGATGTGAGCCGGACGAGGTTGCTTGTGGTACCATGCTGTGTGCCTATGCCAGATGGGGACGCCACAAGGCTATGTTAGCATTTTATTCCGCTGTAGAAGAGAGGGGTATCATGCTTCCTATTGCGGTTTTCAATTTTATGCTCTCATCTTTGCAAAAGAAATCACTCCATGGAAGTGTTACTGAGTTGTGGAAGCAAATGGTTGATAAAGGTGTTGTGACTAACCATTTTACTTATACTGTCGTTATTAGCTCATTAGTGAAAGGTGGCTTTTCTGAAGAAGCTTTTAGGACATTTAACGAAATGAAGAATTTGGGTTTTGTTCCTGAGGAGGTAACTTATAGCCTGCTGATCAGTTTAAGCTGCAAAACTGGTAAAAAAGATGAAGCACTCAGACTTTATGAAGACATGAGATCGGTAGGAATAGTTGCCAGTAATTATACATGTGCTTCTCTTCTAAACCTACATTACAAAAGTGGTGATTATTCTAAAGCTGTTTCCCTGTTTGCATATATGGAGAGAAACAAAATCGCCGCAGATGAAGTCATACATGGCTTACTTATTAGGATATACGGCAAACTTGGTCTTTATGAAGATGCCCGGAGAACTTTTGAAGAGGTTGGGAAGTTGGGCCTACTTAGCAGTGAGAAAACATATATAGCAATGGCCCAAGTCCATCTCAATTCAGGAGATTTTGAGAAAGCTTTGAGTACTATGGAACAGATGAGGTCTAGAAACATTTGGCTTTCAAGATTTGGTTTTATTGTATTGTTGCAATGTTATATAAAGAAGGAGGATTTGGCATCTTGTGAAGTTGCATACGAGGCTCTATCAAAGACTGGACCTCCTGACACTATTTCTTGCAATAACATGCTCAATTTGTACATGAGACGGGGCTTAACCGAAAAGGCCAAGGATTTTGTTGTCCTGATAAGGAAAGATAAGGTAGAATTTGACGAGGAGCTTCTCCGTAATGTCCTGAAAATATATTGTGTGGAAGGGATGCTGGGAGATGTAGAGCAGTTGATAGAAGAAATGAGGCACAATGAACTATTTAACAGTAAGTTTATTCAAACATTTATTATCGCCATGCAAGGAGAATCAAGGAGACCTATCAAAGCAGAAGACAACTTAGAGCAATTGGACCAACATGAATCTCTAGCTTTTGAGCTGATTCTTATTCTGCATTTAGCGTGTGATAATTCGGTTAAGACAGAAGAAACACTGGAATTGCTACTGAAGACAGCCAACGGCTCATCTGTAGCCAGTCAGCTTGTGAGTAAATTGGTCAAAGAAGGCATGTATTACTTTTCCATTTTAAGTGACTGATCACTGAACTACCCATTTGTTCTCTGAAAATTTTGAATTTTCTTAATTCGCCATCAAGTATTATGAGTATTTAAGATTGAGAAATTTGATGCATAAGTTGATCTGACTATTCAAAATTAATTTCATTGTAGGTGACATAGTGAAAGCGGAAAATCTTTACAAGCTACTGATTGAGCAAGGTTGTATTCCAGAGCACGTGGCAAGTAATTCTTTGATTAGTTTCTATGGAAAACAACAAAAGCCAAAGCAAGCGCGAGAAGTTTTTGAAATGGCTGCCAATTCCCCTGTAAATGCAATACTGTTATGTAATTCAGTGATTGATGCATATGTTAAAGGTGGTCAATTAGAAGCTGCCTACTCTTTTTACAAGGAAGTATCCGAGGGAGGGCATGATTTGGGTGCAATTGGTATCAGCAAGTTTGTCAATGCCTTGATTAATGGCGGTAAGAGTTTTGATCTAGAGAGCATATAATTTTGTGAAGTGAAATAGTTGGGACTTGGACTGTACAAGCCACCATTTCTTGGAAAGAAATTCATGGATATGAAGCAATAACCTGCTCATATTTCATCGGATTATGCAACACAATTTCTTCTTTGTAGAATGGTAGATGATTTTTTTGCTGACTGAATTTTAATAGAAAGAGCAACTAACATGAGGAGGATCCTTAGATACGACAGAATACCGAGGCAAAGAACCTAAACAAAGAAAACTGAATCTCTACAAGGAGAGTACTAGCCTAAAGAGGAAAGTACGTTGTGAAATCTGCCAGTTATTACAGAGTTAAGAGGATAGAACTGTAGTTTTGACATTCCTACTTTGGGTAGCTTTATTCCTCACTTCAAACTTGATCTGACCAATGACAGAGGAAGATGGCTTTTGAATGCCTCTAATATTTGATTGTTCCTTTCCTTCCAAAGGAAATAAACTGCACTATCTGGGGAAAGCTACTATGAATATTTAGGAAACCCTTTCCCTTTGAAATTGGAGCTAAAAGGCAACTTTCTGGGACCATAGAATAGGACAGGTAGAAATGCAACTCTGATTTGAAATAGCAGCCTGCCTTGCTTGGATAAAACTAAGTGACACTGAAAGAGAAGGTGATTTAGAGATTCATTAATGCTGGTTGCAGAGACTGCAAATAGGGTTATTAACGACACCCCAACCATGAAGCTTATCTTTAGTTATTAACCTCCTTTTTTTAATCAGCAGTTCTTATCCTCCCTTTCTGGCCATCCAAAGAATAAAGCTATGGTTAGGGATGGTTTTGGAGAACTAGACCATATTGTGGCTAGTGACAAGAGGATAATGAATCCTTAGAGCATTCCAATCATGAGAAGCTTAATCCTTTTAGGAGGAGGAACCATCCCATATAACGGAGTCAACAGTCATGGGATTAGGCTGAAAGGCGTTGGCATGCAAAGTGGTCATCGCCTACCCTAATGCTCCTTGGCCATGTCCACCCTTCATTAAAGATTATGCAGAAGACCTTTGCAGCCTTCGGAATGCCGTAAACCATCACAAACTGATGCCCGTAGTAATCAATAAGTGGACCAGCAGGGAGCCAACTCTCATGCCAAAAGTAGGTAGAGAACCATTACCTATGATGCAATTGATTATAGGCCTTATTTGCGAGAGTTAAAAACAATTTTCTTGTCCATAAACAAGAAGAGGGGACTTTCGTAGTCCACAAACAGAGATTTGTATGACAAAGGGACCTGATCCGTGAGCTGACCGAGAAGTCAGTTGGAGATATTATGGTGTCATGCTGTGAGCCAGTGGGTTTGGCCACGTATCCACCTAGTGTTATCCATGACGCCACTAACCAAAACGGTTACAGCTGACGTCAGGCACTCGTGCCGTGCAACAAAAGAAGAAGACCAAAAGGAAGGTGGGAAAGGAAACAATGGAGAGAGAAATGGAAACACTATTTTGTGATAGATTTGTACACGAGAAAACAAATGGAATAAATGTCTATTTAAAGACAAGCTATGAAAACAAAAGTCGAAACCTATTATACTAGCCTAATATCCTTTTTACATAATGGACTAATAATGAAACAAAACTACAAAAGTGGTCCATAGTCTTGGGGAGCATTTACAAACCTTCTATGTATACCATGGGATAAACCCTAGGGGGAGGCACGCCTTTCTTAGATCTGAAATCTTTTTTACCCTTTTCCCTCCATCCCAAGTGCTAACTTAGGCATTGAAGTGTCCTTGGGCCCCGGTGACTTAAACCGCGGTGGCACTAACAATTGCTTCGTTACGTAGGTACAAGGAACTTGAGGGAAGATGGGTCAAACTCATCAAGTGAATCAAAACCACCACCCCAAAATTGGCACGCTTAGTGGGACTCGAATCCACAATCACCTAATTAGAAGTCCGATAACCCAATGATGCTTAGCCACAACTCTTCAAAGACCAAGTTCGCCTCTTTTTTGGGGCTATAAATACTCCTCCATGCAAATCTGAAAATATTTTATCTCCTTTATTTTGAAAATCTTTCGGTAATTGATACTTGTAACATGCTACTATAGAACTTTGACGCCGTTTACTTGCTTTCTCCTAGGGATATTAACTAGCTTAAAATGATTTCTTTAGATGATGTAGGACGAGATTGAAATAAGGCTAAGTAATATCAAAGCACAAACACAGTGGCTGTTTTTGGGGCAATGAACAGTACATAGTGGGAGAGGAGGAGAAGAAGGATTTTAAGAGGATAGATTTAGGCCTCACATCTAGGTTACCAAAGGGATCACACTTAAGGCCTCTTTAGCATCACCAAAGAAATAGGATTGCATCACACAATCTTAAAGCATAAAGCTGCAGGAGTTTTTATAGATTCAATCATTCATACTCCAGAAGTACATCAATTTATAGGCTCCTAATGTGTTTAATGGCAAAGACTGTTCCTATTCACTAAATTTTCCCTAGATGTCTGGATAGGATGAATGTGTCATCTAATGGTTGCAGACATTGAATATGTAGTCAAACTTCTCTAAAACTTCTCTAAAAGAAAAGTCAATAGGCTCATGAAAAGTCATAGCCTTAAATATTTGAGCCAATGCCTAGTTAATACCCCAAGTAGGTCCATTTAATGGCCGATTGACTACCCTTCCAATACATAAGGGCCATAACATCCAGCCATATAAAATTACCAAATACCTGTAATCTCTTCGTATGGACCGCATCATTCTCCCTTGGTTGGAGAAAACTCAACCTTGAGTTTTGAAGTGTTGAAGAATTAGAATCCACAAGCTTTTGCCTTTTCAATTGCAACGATGACGTCATATTGAAATCTTCAAATGGAAATTGAAATTGCCTTCTCCTCTTCACTGGTGGCAGCAAAGGAAGTATTGAGATTCCAAGTCCTGCGGTGAATTTTCATGGAATGATAAAATCAACTGAAGTAAAAGAAAAATCTCCGAATTGACCCAAATCTTGGGCAGCAGACTTACGCCCATTCATTCTAATGTCATCTAGCTCTATGTCGAAAAGCTTCGGAGGCAATTTGTTGCCCTCCGAAAGTGTTTGCTTCTGAACCAGCAATCATTTGCTTCACTTCATTGGTCTTGTTAGAAGATGGAACACTGGATTCTTCACTCTCAACCCTTGCGTCTTCGAGGAAATTTGCCGAATTTTCAATAGGAGGCATCTCATCCTTGATAATTGGCAGTTGGCACTCTTCCAATATGACTTGGTTTAAATTATCTTCAGCGTCTTTGAGTCCTAGAGAGACTGAACTTTGATGTTTAGCAATAGTTGACATTGTCGACTCACTAGAAGACTCAGATGGAAAATTAGAGACCATAAAGCACATTTTAAATGCAGGACCAACAACCAGTTCCATTGATTCTCCGACGGCTGCAACACATGAAACATTAAGAGGCTCTTCAAGGGCAATGAAAGGAGATTGTTAGGGTTCTTTGAATAGTTGATAAAAGGCTTTTTATTCTTGGAAATTTGGCCATTCTTACCCTTCTTATTCAGATCATTTATCATCTTCCTCTGAGTTGGTCAGCTTTCCAAAGAATTAAGCCGATCGCTAAAGCTGTCAAGTTGTTCCACAATCCTAAAATGAATCTTGTCACGTAGGAAATCGGTGAATTTTCCTATAAACAGCCTGCCAGATCGTGTAGACATGATGCCACTCTCGCTCTAACACCAAATTGAAGGAGGACGGGATTGAAATTAGGCTAAGTAAGATCAAAACACAAAAAACAGTGGCTCTTTTTTAAGAGGATACGTCTAGGCCTCACACCTAGGTTATCAAAGACATTACTCCAAAGGCCTCTTTTGCATCAAACCAAAGAAAGAGGATTGCATTATTGCATCACACAATCTTAAAGCATAAAGCTGCTGGAGTTTTTATAGAATCATTCACTGTCTAAAGTACATCAAGTTATAGGCTCCAAAAGTGTTTAATACCAAAGACTATTCCAAATCCCTAGATATTTGCTAGATATTCCGTAGATGGCTGGATAGGATTTTGTGTCATCTAATTGGTGCATACATTGACTATGTAGTCAAACTTCCGTAAAAGAAAAGTCACTAGGCTTATGAAAAGTCACAACCTCGAATATTTGCTCAATGCCTATTTTATACCCCAAGTAGGTCCATTTAGTGGCCAATAGACTACCCTTCAAATCCACAAGGGCCATAACTTCGTGGCATATAAAATTGCCAAATACCTGTAAACTCTTCATATGGACCGCATCATAGAGCTGTACTAAACAGACACAAAGTGACTTATTATTCTCCAAAGCCCTTTAAATTGATGTTTTGAGATAAATTGACATTCCAATAAGGTATTGAGTTCGACGGCTCTACCCATTGTCCATCAAACTTTGCAAGATTTTCATCCCCTGTGGAGGTTTAGAAAGTGTGTGGTGCAATATGCCCCCTATATATATTTGACCCGTGATTTTTTTAGCTTCAGTGTTGATGAGTGATAAGTTATTTGCAGGAAAATATCGAGAGGCAGAGAATGTCATTTATTGCAGCTTTCGCGACAACTTGGTTCTTGATACCGTGGCTTACAACACATTTATCAAAGCAATGCTACAAGCAGGTTAACATGGTCATTACTCATTTGCTTAAATTAAGTGAATGAAGTTATGGCGAACGGAAGTTTGGGATGACACCTTTTAGCATTTACAGGTAAATTGCATGAAGCTGCCAGCATTTATGAGCGCATGCTTTCTTTGGGGGTCATTCCATCACTTAAAACATATAGCATTATGATCAGGTAACAGCTTGTGCTATGAGGATCTATTGGTCGACTAAAAGACATGCACCACCTAAACAGAGGGGGGGAAAAAACACACTAACAATAATATATTTGGAGAAGAAGTTTTATCTTTTCAATCTGGTGAAGCAGTTAATATTTGGTTGTAGTGTGCATGGACGAGGCCGAAATCTGGGTAAAGCTGTTGAGATGTTCAACATGGCAAAAAGCATGGGGTTGTCCTTGGATGAGAGGGTATATAGCAATCTCATATCCTGCTATGGGAAGGCTGGTAATGATTTGTTTCTGCCTTGATGCAATTGAAGAATCAAGAACGATATTACATTAATCTCATGAATCATAACAGTAATAGTTATTCCAAGATATTCTGGATACTTCGGAGATTATAAGTTACTATACTGCCTGTTTTGCTAGTAAAAAGACCTGCTGTATTGTTAAACAAGCAGATGGTTCTTCTCTATGTCTAGCATGCTCAGTTTTTATGGCTATAAATTGCTTATGGACTGAAAAATATGTGATGTTGGATGGCATACCTGGTGCTAACCATGGATGGAAGAGCATCTAGAGTTTTCCGACTTGCCATGGTGAAGTTACTTGCAAGATCTACTTCATTTACCTCCACTTGGTAGCTCGTGTGTTATGCAACACCAAATAGTTTGTTCATGGCTTGAGATTATCACTTATTGGCACTGTATTTTTTCCAATCGCAGGTAAAGTTCATGAAGCTTCCCTTTTGTTTAGCGAAATGCAGGGAGTAGGTATAAAACCTGGAAAGGTATGGACATCTATGCCGCAATGCTCTGCTTGATTGGCTGGATTAGGTGCAGGATTACATTACAATTCCTTGGATATCATTTCAGCATTTTACTACATATTGTATCCATTGGTAGAGGAATTACGTATTCGTTGGTAAATCCATGCCATAAAGTTTGGTATCTGCAATACCTCGAGGTAGGTGATATTGGTCCCCTGAATTGGTGGGATGACTCATCCCATGGGATTATGTATCTCCTCTGATCCTCTCCTGATCAGTCCAACAAATCAAACATGGCCCAAAGTCCTGGAAGATTACAATAGAAGAAATTGAAGAATGTGCCGGCTCCATGTTGTTTGTAATGGTTTAATAGGGAAGGCTCTGTTTGAAAATGTTCTGGTTGTGCATATGTAAAAAGCATCAACCTAGATGGCCCCTAAATGTTTGTCTGAAAGCCTTGTGAAATGTAATTATTACTTCTTTCATTATGTCTAAGATAGTATTGGAAGGATGTCTGTGTTGAATTTTGTAGGATCGTATTTAGGTTATGATAGAATGGGCTTTATTTCAATTTTATCTTCTTTATTTTGGCACTATCCCTTCCAACAACCCCCAGACCCCAGTCATGCCATACTTTCAAAATATTTGGAGAAGTATAATAATGTAATAACATAATCTTGTATTTTAACAGTTTATCTTCAGCTCCCTTGTAACTTTGGTACCGTCAACTATCTTACTTGATTTTCATGGAAAATGCAGGTCATCTACAATACTATGATGAGTATGTATGCTACAGCAGGACTTTATAGTGAAGCAGAGGAGGTTTTCCAAGCCATGCAGAAAGATGGTTGTCTACCTGACTCGTTGACCTACCGCGACCTAGTTCTAGCCTTTACCAAGGGACTGAAATACTCAGAGGCAGAGCAAGCCATTATTTCAATGCAGCAAAGAGGAATTTCCGCTTCCTGTGCTCATTTTAACCTTGTACTCTCTGCTTTTGCACAATCTGGTTTGATGATGGAAGCTAAAAGGGTTTATGGAGAGCTCATAGCAGCTGGTTTAAGACCTGATCTCACATGTTGCCGTACCATGCTGAGAGGTTACATGGACTATGGGCATGTGGAAGAAGGCATCTCCCTTCTCGAAAGCTTGAGAGGGTCAATGGAACCAGACAGGTTTATCATGAGTGCAGCTGTTCATTTTTACAAGTCAGCGGGCATGGAACTCAGAGCTGAAGAAATTTTGAACTCCATGAACAGTATGGGGATTCCTTTCCTGGAAAACCTGGAGGTTGAATTAAAGACGAAAGCTCCCTGAGCAGCAAAAGTATTTTAGCAATGCTTCACTACATTACTACGTGGAGAAACTGAAAAGGACAGTGATATATGAGGAAAGCCGAGGACTGAAGATTAAACAAGCACCATGTATTTGTGTACCACTAGTGGTTTGCTGCTGCTCCTGTTTGTAGAATGGAATTTATTGGTCATACTGGTGTTCACGTTTGACGATCTCAGGGGAATTCAGAACCAAGTTGGGATAGTTGTGGTATGACACCAAAGAAGCACATACAAGTCTAAAGGCCCCATGTATTGTGAAGCTCAACAATGTGCAGCAATATCTCGCTTTGTTCCTGAGGTACAGATTTTAGTTGTATTGAGACACGGTTGCCTGAGACATTTGTATCCAATGGACATGTGCAGAAAGAAGATTATTTCTTGGATTTCCATTGTATGTAACTTTAGCTATATATATATAGGATAATGATCTATTGAGGGAGTCCTTAGGATAATTCCGTGCGGACCTCATCATTCCGGATCAAATTTTGACGATTCGAACCGCTCAATATTTTTAAAATGCATTTTTAAAGGTCCATGCGGAAAATCTTCAAAAAAAAATATCCGGAAGGGCTTGATTGGATCAGTTTTTGTTAAAAACACTATACCTTGGAAAATGCATTTTAAAAACATTGAGCGGTTCGGATCGTCAAAATTTGATCCGGAAAGTCGAAAAATGGCCAAGTTCGCACGGAATTTTTGTTTGAGGGAGTCCTCAATAGATCGTCATCCTATATATATATATATATATATATCCGGGATCCCGGATTTCCCGGACTGGATCCTTTTTCGGTGTTTTGATGCTTTTAAACATTGTTTTTGGAAAATCCGAGCCGTCCAATGTGTTCAAAAGGTGTTTTCCAAGGTCCACGCGAGAAATCTTCAAAAAATATACCGGAAGGGGCTGATCCAGTAGTTTTTCGCAAAAACCGTAAATATAAAGTTTTTCGCGGCGCTTGATCAAGCCCTTCCCGATATTTTTTGAAGATTTCAGCGACCTTTGAAAACACCTTTTTTGAACACATTGGACGGCTTCGATCATCAAAAAATATCGGGAAGGTGGAGTCCCGGATCCGGGACTCCCGGACTAGATATATATATATATACACACGAAAAACTTCCAATCCATACCTCCCGGAAATAAGAAAAAAATGGTTTTTTTTTTTGTGTTGCAAATTATTTTTGGAAAATCCGATCCGTCCAATGTGTTCAGAAGGTGTTTTCAAGGGTCTACGCGGGAAATCTTAAAAAAAAATAATAGAAAGGGCTTGATCCAATTAGTTTTTGCAAAAAATGTAAATATATATATTTTTGCGAAATTTTTTTGCAAAAACTGCTTGGATTAAACCCTTTCCGGTATTATTTTTTGAAGATTTCTATATATATATTTATATATAGGGTAAACTTCTTATCTGGACTTTTAATTCCCGGACCTCATGATCCAATCATGAATAAGAAGTTTGAGCTACATATATATATAAACTGATATAACTATAGCTACATGAATAAGCATTTTCATTAGCTTATTATGTGTGTCTAGAACCCGTGTGTGGAACCTCTTTATTCCTTGTCATGATAAGTGGTATTCACTAATGCTTAGGACATTAGAATTTTTTTGGGCCTTATGTGAGCTTTCAGAAATTGTTACAACTTACAGGGATTTGGTTCCTTGAGTTCAGACTTCAAAAGTTGCTAGTATGTTTTTGTGTGTACAAGAAAAAAAACTACTCTATCCTAATCTAAGGGGTAAAGAATGAGAACTCTACGTTGAGACTCAAACCCATGACCATATTCTAGTAAAGAGAGCATCTTACCACTTTGGCTACCTTTGTTCTCTTTACTATACTTCTTATTGTTTCTCTCCCTTCGGGTTGGGTCGGGGAAACAATCTCATATGCAATTGGTCAATTTTAGGATTTTACCTTAATATGCAAAATCTCAATATTTTGATTGGTGTTTTGTTATGTGGTATACATAAGAGCAACCACATTGGTTGTTATAATTGAGAGAATTTGTTGTTATTTCTCAAAAATGGCAAATTGGGTGCCACACTAGCTGTCAACAAAAATTTCCCAAATTCAGCCAATGCCAATTCCTCCCCTAATAATAGCGAAATTTATGATTATTTATTTATTTTTCCTTCGAAAAAATGAGCACCCTTGTCATTGTTTTGACAAAGGTAAAATGGTAAACACCGGTCTATGTAGGCAAGGAAGTACTTTTCATACACTCCCCCACGTACTTTTCACTTGAATTAAGATGAGTTTTTTTTCCGAAACATCCCTTAAGCTATCACTCATTTTTTTACTTTGTCCTTGAACTTTCAAAGTCATTTATGTAGTCCCTGAACTACTTACTTGACGTGCATGTGGTCCTTTTTTTAACGGTAGTTAGTTTCATGGACGGAAAATGAGTTGTGTTCGTGTCACGGGTGATCATGGCCCCAAAAGCAAGGGTAAAAATGTCAAACTCCTTGTGTGCCCTCCTCTTTCGACGCCATCTACAGGAACACACACACACACACACACACACAGAGGTTTTGGACAATGTTTTCAACAAGATTTATACCCACTTACATGGGGTTTACACCAATCTATTAAAAAGAACAAAACTTAGGTTGGTTAATGGCGTTATTAGACCAATCAGGAAAAAAAAAGGCACACTAATTTGCAGCACATTTGAGGGAGATTTTCTAGTCTATCAGATAAAGGAATTGATAAACGGCGGTTGAAGAGCAATGCAGTAGCCGCTTCTTTAGCGCAATTCTGATGCGGCAGGAACGGCTCAAGCAGTCCAGAGGAAAGTTTCTCGCTCGAACCGCCCGCAAAGTTAACCAGATTGCATCTTTTTCATGTGCAATTGTAAGAACACGAAGAAAAAAAAAAGAGTCAAAAAACAGAAACTAACAATCTGAAGCCTAGTAACTTTATCTTCTTTGTATCTTAAAGCATTTACCCGGTTATGGTTGGTGTTAGTTGAAACAGGGCTCGTTCGAGACGAGTTCCTGGATCCATTCTGAGACTCTTCAAAGGTTCAATTTTTGTTCCAGTTCTTCACATTGGGAAGGATTTGATGAAACAGAGGAATATGCTTGTTACAGGTGGTGGCAATGGGGAGAATTTGAGAATTCGAATGAGGGTCCTCATCTCTCTCTCTCTCTCTCTCTCTCTTGGTGATGACGTCGAATGGGGAGGGCAGACAAGGAGTTTGACATTTTTACCCTTGGTTTTGGGGCCATGCTCTCACCGGTGATGTGAACACAACTCGTTTTTCGTCCATAAAACTAACTGCTGTTAAAAAAAAGGACAACATGCATGTCAAGTAAGTAGTTTAGAGATTATATAAAAGATTTTGAAAATTAAAAGACGAAATAAAGAGATGAGTGACACGTTAAGGGATATTTAAAAAAAAAACCCAATTAAGATTAACTATCCTTATAAAGGGTAATGGCAAAATATAAACATCTTCCCCGTCGGGGCCGTCACCAGCACTGATAATTGTTGACTTATATTATCGAACGAATTGTCGACTGGAGCACTGATAATTGATTTTGAAAATATAAACATCTTCCCCCTTCTCTCTCTCTGCGTGGCCAAGGGCCAAGGGTAATGGCGGGATGCGGAAGAAAAGTGGCGTACGCGATGGCGTCGAATCTGATGAGATCCCTAGCCCTAACGGGATCCTCCAAATTTGCTTCTTATAATTCCAGAAGAAGTCTCAGCGGCTTTGTTAGCAGCGAGATCATCACCTCCCACACCGATAAATGGATGCAGGTTTTGTTCTCTATTATTGTCTCTCTCACTCAGATCTTGTTTCACTTCAGCAAAGGATTCAATTTGGTGTCAATCCGTTTCATTATTTGTGCCAATAATTTTGTAGGATATCGTTGGAAAAATAAAATAAAATATGAAACAGGTCGATTAAAGTTACCTGATAGTGGTCGACATCCTTTAATGACTTCTGCTTGTTTTATATTGGGTAGATCAAAGTTATTGAACTTGACAACATGCTGTTCAAAGATGGACTGACCCCCAAATTTGTAACTTTGTGAGGTTGATATGGAAGCCAAAAATGGAAAGGTTCTAACACTTGCTAGGCTCTCAAGGCGGCCAGGCACCTTCCAGGCCGACTACTTGGTGCCTAGTTGGCGAGGGGCCTTCTAGCCCATAGGTGGCGGATACTCGACCGCCCAAACCTACTTTTCGAACACTGAAAAATAGATACTGAGACAATAACAGTATCTGTTACAGACTGTGACAATCCCACGCAAATATGAAACCCTAGAAATAAGCAAAAATGAACCACTTAGTGACATTTTAGGTTTCAATGTTTTCTCGTCTAACTCAATGTGAAGTACATTACACCCCCAGATTTCAAACAGGGCTTTAAGTTTGGTGGAATCTCCTGTGGAATGGGGAATCACTGCTGCCTTTGGTTGAGTATCTTTTTAAGTGTATGTGGCCTATTGCCCTTTGTGGGATGGTCTTGAAGTTGTGGTAGGATTACAGGAAGATCTTCTGAAAGAGAGGGTTTGTTAATCCCTTTTCTCTGAAGCTTCTCATTGATTTTGTGTGTGTGTGTGGTAATTAACCATTTTGTTAGAAACCATAGAAAGAATCCTCAAGAGGTGCAAAGAAACGAAGGCATGAGCTTGTACAAGAAATAAGCCAAATCTGAGAAAAGTAAAGAATATACAATAGAAATAGACTAGAGAAAGGCGCTAATTCTAGTAGAGCTGAGAAGTTAGAAAACTCTCAACCAGCTGCGAGAGGTTCAAGAACGAAACTTTTGCGGTTTCGACTTCCATTCCTTATTCAAATTGTCCAATAGAATCTCAAGTGTCCGATTAGTGATCGAGATCTTCAGAAAATAGAGTTTCTTCTAGGGCTTTGACGAGTAACCTCTGCATTTTGCGAGCAAGTCCTCCAATGATGAATTTCTGAGTTTGGTTTGCGGTTGATTTCGACAATCGTCTCCTCAGTTGCAAAACTTTCAACCAGCTGTGAGAGGTTCAAGAATGAAACTTTTGTGGTTTCGACTTCCATTTCTCGTTCTAAGTGTTCAATAGAATCTCATGTGTCAAATTTGCGATTGAGATCTCCGGAAAACTGAATTTCTTCTCGGATTAGCTTCCACGAGTAACCTCTGTACTTCGCGAGTTGGCTTAGCTTCGATGAGTAACTTCTGCCCTTTGCAAGTTTGAGGCATTTTTTGCGAGGCATTTCAGGATTTACCAGTTTATTTCAATTTGGAATCTAGGATTTCCAGATTTTGCACTTTGGTTTAGAAATCATACCATCCTTTAGTAATATTTCTCTTTGGGTTCGAGAATACGAGGCATTGAATTGGCGAAGGCTCTGAGCTGAGAATGACTTTCAAGCCACTCAAATGAGAGATATGGCTGTCCAGGCCCAAATCTGTACATGCCCAAACACATGGGCAGAATATTGCGGATTTGGTTTTCCAACACGATGAGGTACATGATCAGCTACGAACTCGTCAAACAGAACAGAATTCGCTCGTAATTCAATGCAACGATACGAAGAGACAAATTAGAACACTTATGCGGGGGTACAACTTTCGGACTATTTGTGTCCTCCGATACTATTCGGATGTTACGGCACTTTGAGGATGATGACTTGGCTTGCCCCCCGCCCCACCCCCATTGTTGCCCATACCGATCGATACAAGCCGAGAATGACTTTCAAGCCGCTCATATGAGAGATATGGCTATCCACCCCCATTGTTATTGTTAGGCAGCAAACCAGAAAACCTATGGAACTCCATAAGAGCACTATGCGCAAGCTGAAAAGACTGGTCATTTGGGTAGCACGAAATGAATAAATCATCAGTGAAGCATATGTGGCTAATACCCAAATCTTGACACTTGGGATGGTAAGAAAAGCCCTCCTGCAGAATTCTAGAGAAGAATTCCATAACCAAATAAAAGGTAAGGGGAGGGGGTCCCCTTTCCTTAGGCCTTTAGCACTAGGAAATAACCCCTTCCAAAACACCATTTATGGAGATAGAGAACTTAGGAGTAGTGATGCAGTTGGAAACCCAAGTCCTGAATCTATTAGGCAAATTGAAGGCTTCAAGAATATGAAAAATAAGAGTCCATGAAACAGAATCAAAATTCGTGAGGTCAATTTTCATAGCAGCTCTAGGAGTGATGTTTGTGTAAAGTTAGACAAAACAATTGAGAGGCAAAAAGTTAGGGTTCTATTCTCATTACGTAGAACTTATACAAGAGAGAAAAAGATAAATTACACTATGATCCTAAACTACTAACTAAATTGCATCAGTAGACCAATACAATCTAACTACACATTTACACCCACAACTTAACACTCCCCCTCAAGTTGGTGCGAAGATATCAATCAAGCCCAATTTGAACACAATGGGATGGAAACTCTTGCTGCCAAGCCCTTTTGTGAAAATATCAGCTAATTGATCTTCGATCGCAACAAAAGGCATACATATCAACCCCTCACTCAACTTCTCCTTGATGAAGTGTCTGTCAACCTCTATATGCTTCGTTCTGTCATGTTGAACAGGATTGTGAGCAATGTTTATGGCAGCTTTATTGTCGCAGTAGAGTTTCATAGGTCCATTATCAAAAAATCCCAAATCACGTAATAAAGTTTGGAGCCATAAGAGCTCACAAACACCATGAGCCATAGCTCTATACTAAAATCACGCACTTGACCTCGCAACCACCGATTGCTTCTTTACCGCCAAGTCACCAAATTTCCCCAAGAAAAGTGCAATAGCCGGGGCGTAGAAGCGCCTATCATCCATCGAGAACCAGCCCCAATCAAGATCGATGCGCGCCTCCAATCGTAGGGTGACCGTGATTAGAGAATAGAATTCCTTTTCTCGAGCCGATTTGAGATACCTCAAAATACGATAAAAGCGCATCTAGGTGTGAAGTACGAGGATCATGCATAAACTGACTAACCACGCCCACTGCATAACTAACATCCGGTCGAGTGTGAGCTAAGTATATCAATCGACCCACAAGCCGCTGATATCTTTCCTTGTCAGTGCGCTCTCCTAGGTCTACAACCCAACATACCCGTTTCTTCCAAAAGATCAAGAATATACTTTCTTTGGGAGATAAAAATACCTTTATCAGACCTTGCCACTTCCATACCAAGAAAGTATCTTAGTGAACCCAAATCCTTAATCTCGAATTCTTGAGCCAAACTAGACTTAAGATTAAGAATCTCTTCCACATCATTGCCTGTCACTATTATATCATCAACATAAACAATAAGGACAGCAATCTTACCAGTACCTCCCTTGATGAACATAGTATGATCTGCATGACTCTGTCGATAACCAAACCTCGACATAGCCTTCAAAAATCTTCCAAACCATGCTCTAGGTGACTGCTTCAACCCATAAAGAGCCTTTTTCAATTTACACACCTTTCCCTCAGTCTGAGATGAAGAAAAACCTGGTGGGATAGCCATGTACACCTCCTCCTCTAACTCACCATGGAGAAATGCATTCTTCACATCAAACTGGTGAAGAGGCCAATTCAAATTGGTAGCACAAGAAAGCAAAGCTTCGCATACGAGTTCATCTTTGCTCTGAGGGGGCAAACGTCTCCTCATAGTCAATACCATAGGTTTGAGTGAAACCCTTGGCAACAAGTCTTGCCTTGTATCGCTCAACTGTACCATCTGCATTCTGTTTAACGGTAAAAACCCATTTGCATCCCACTGGTTTCTTCTCTCCTGGAAGAGATACTAGCTCCCAAGTGCCATTCTTTTTCAAAGCCCTCATCTCCTCTACCATAGCTTCTTTCCACTTAGGTATTAAGAGTGCATCCTGCCAATTCTGTGGAATAGATATAGAAGAAAGAGACAAAACAAACGCATAATATGAAGGAGATAAACGATCATAAGAGACAAATTGGGAGATGGGATGCTGAGTACATGATCTAACACCTTTCCGAAGAGCAATAGGAAGATCATCAGAATTAACAATAGGAGGTTCATCAGTATTAACAAGAGGAGGTTTAATGGGAGAAGAGCCATTACCAGATGAGTCAGTTGAGGAGTCCGGAACTGGAGCAAGCGATTGTGATTGACAAGGTGGTAGTACACAAGAGGACTTTTCTTTTTTCCTGCTAGTGTAGGTCTTTAAGTTAGACCCTTGCAGTCGCTGTATACCTACTCCCTCATCACCACCAATGTCATTTGTAGCTCGTTTGACAGATATTGGTTCATTCTCCAGACCATGATTACCAAGATTATTAACAGATATTGGTTCATTCTCCAGACCATGATTATTATAAAACAGTGTCTCCCCCTCACCATAAAACATCTCTTCCTCTTGCCTATGCTCCCCCTGAAGAGATGGAGTAGAGGAAGGGAAAAAAGACTCTGTTTCCCAAAAAGAGACATCCATAGAGAGAAAAAATTTCCTAGAAGAAGGATCATAACATTTATAGCCCTTCTGAGTAGGAGAGTACCCAATAAAAATACATTTATGGGCTTTAGGACCTAATTTGCCGCCAGTGGGATGAGAAGCATGAACAAAACACACACAACCAAAAACACGTGGGGGAAGAGTTGTGGCATGAAAACTGCTAGGAAGACACGCGAGAGGAGTTTTAAAGTTAAGAACACTGGATGACATGCGGTTAATAAGATAAGCTGCAGTCAAAATGGCTTCGCCCCACAAATATTTAGGAACATTCATGGTGAATAACAAAGAGCGAGCGACCTCAGCTAAATGACGATTTTTGCGTTCAGCAACTCCATTTTGTTGTGGAGTGTCAACGCAAGTCGTCTAAAAAAGTATACCATTTTCATCTAAAAAAGCCCGAAAACTTTTATCTATATACTCCGTACCATTGTCACTGCGGAGAATTTTGATATGCATATCAAACTGGGTGCGTATCATCATATGAAAAGATTTAAAACAAGAAAAAACTTCATTTTTTGATTTAAGTAAATACACCCAAGTGACACGAGAATAACAGTCAATAAAAGTGACAAACCACCGATGACCTTTAATAGAAGTAATGGGTGAAGGACCCCGCACATCCGAATGGATAACCATAAATGGAGAGTCACTCCTTCTATTAATAGGAGCATAAAAGGAACGTTTATGTTTACCAAGCTCACATGCTTCACAAAAAAATTGACTCCGAGAACAATGTTTAATTAAATTAGGAAAAAGTTTCTCCAAAATCCCAAAAGAAGGATGACCTAACCGGCCGGTTGCCATTTGTGTAACATAGAAAGAGCTGAACCCGATTAATGCGCTTGCAAAACTAGACCACATGATTGGGGTGAATGAGATGGGTGAGGTGCAGATTCCAAAAAATAGAGGCCACCATGTGCCCTACCACTGCCAATCACCTTCCCTGTATCCAGTTCCTGAAAAACACAATGGGTAGGAAAAAATGTTACGGAGCAATTTAAAGATTGGGTAAGACTACTAACAGATAGAAGGTTAGTAGAAAAATTGGGAACATGAAGAACTGAAGAAAGGGAAAGGGTTGGAGAACAATGAATAGAACCTTTCCCGGAGATAGCAGATAGAGAACCATCAGCAATTCTAACCTTATCCTTACCAGAACATGTAGAATAAGAATCAAAGAGTGATGAGCAACCTGTCATATGATCTGTTGCACCAGTATCTATTATCCAGGGAGAAGAGCTAGAGGCAGTAAAAACATTAGCATGGATACCTTTGTGAGCAAAGAAATCGGTGGCGAAGGAAGCGAGGTAAGTAGTAGATAGAGTATCAAGCTTCGCCAGAAGGCGCCTGAGAGTTTGTAACTCTCCCTGAGAAAAAACATCAACCTGGGCAGCTTTGAACACCTCCATTGTATTAAGAAAGGACAAACAACAATAACTAAATGCGAAAAACTCCAATAAGGGAACCCAATAGCAATATAACAGTCCCAACAAAGCAAAACAGTATCCTAGCTTCACAAATGAGCACCCAAACAGTGTGAAATTGAGCCAACAGTACCCAAAGGAGTGTAAAATTGCCTTAAATCTGAAAAACGCAGATTTGCACTGTCTCTGTGGTTTGCAACAGTGATGAACAGTAAAAACCGAGCCCAGTAAAGCAATTTCGAAGGTACATGAACAGTACGCGATGCTACAGTGACGCGACTACAATGTGCGATGAACACTGTTCCCGATGAACAGTAACACAATGAACAGTGAACAGTAGCGCGATGAACAGTACCGGATGAACAGTGCGCAGTGAACAGTGCGCGATGAACAGTAACTCGGTGAGCAGTACTCACGATGAACAGTGCGCGATGAACAGTACTCGATGAACAGTGCTCGCGATGAACAGTACTCGGTGAACAGTGCTCGCGATGAACAGTAACTGATTTTAGGGTTTTCTGGTCGTGGGTTTCGTTGATGGTGATAGTGATGATTAATGGGTTTTGTCGTTGAGGAGAATACTCACTCAACTCTCAACAATGGTGGAGAATACTCACACACGACAGCTTAGCGATTAGATCGATAGCTCTGATGCCATGTAAAGTTAGACAAAACAATTGAGAGGCAAAAAGTTAGGGTTCTATTCTCATTACGTAGAACTTATACAAGAGAGAAAAAGATAAATTACACTATGATCCTAAACTACTAACTAAATTGCATCAGTAGACAAATACAATCTAACTACACATTTACACCCACAACTTAACTTCTTGTCCCACATTGGTTAATTATAACCTCCAAAGCTAGTATATGAGCCTGAGCGGCCTCTCCACTCATAGCCAATTGGTTTTGAGTTGGATGCTTTAACATGGTATCAGAGCTAGGCTTTCGGAGGCTTTTGGACAAGACTTTGTTAATTGGTTGCCCCGTTGTTTGTGCCTTAAGTGCACCTTGTTTCGTTGTGATCCTAATGTTGTGGATCCATTGTTTAACTCTCCACGTGCGGGTCAGGGGTCGCACGTGCAGGGGAGTGTTAGAGCTTGTCCCACATTGGTTAATTATAACCTCCAAAGCTAGTATATGAGCCTGAGCGGCATCTCCACTCATAGCCAATTGGTTTTGAGTTGGATGCTTTAACAGTTTGACTAGTGATAATGCATAACAAGCTCTTGCATAAGCAAGATCTGATCTGAAATAGATCTCCCTGAGATAAAGGCAGCTTGGGAAGAAGTAAATCATGAGATAGATCACAGCTTTAAGCCTATTAGGTAGTATTACAACAAGATATAGGCCGATAACCAGTCATGGAACAAGGGCTAGGAACTTTGGAGCAAGAGTAATAGCAGCGGCATTCAATCCCCCGACTAGTTCACCAGTGGTCAAGAAATACTGATGCAGGAGCATAATGAAGATGCTAGAAACGAGAGGACATTTATTGAGTCTTTTAATAATTTGAAGTCTACGTTTCTAGTCACAGTTTTTAGTGTCATTTCGTCAATCAAATTGGTTTAAATTCTTTTCAGTTTCCTAAGTGTCTTTTAAATTCTCGAGAGTCTACCTAGTTTGTTGTAGTCAGAATGTTTTCATTAAGTTCTAGCTTTGGAAATCATAGTTTATTCTACCTATATTTAGAGTGATATTCCAACAACTCCTATTTAATCCTTTGGTAATGAATGAAATGGCAGATTTGAGAGTTTTGAGTCAGTCTTGCTTGTTAAGAAGATTATCTTCTTGTTAACTCTTATTCTTTTGGTGGACTCCCAATTGGTGGCGAGTTTTATGTTTCTGTATCTCTTTGGTGGATTCCATTGAGTGGTTAGCATTCCCTAGCCCTGTATCCTTTGTTGGAGGTGAGCTTTATCCCTTGTCATTTTTATCTTTCTTCTTTCCCATCTATAAAATCCTGTATCAAATTGGTATCAGAGCTTTCGGTTCAATGGCAAGTTTTTGTTTCTTGTAATTTCAAACAATGCCGGATGAAATCTTTTCGGACAAGGATTCTTCTTCTTCACTACCAGCCGTGGATTGGAATTTGCCACCAGTTTATGATGAGTACATTGAAGACGGATTCTTGATCATATATGATATCCAGAATTCATCCCCTAAATTTGATGAGTACTCGAATGAGGCTGATGATGTTAGTCTTTGTGAAAAGTGCTAGAGACAACAATGATGTTTGAATTGTTGACGAGATGAAAGTGGAAATTCAAGAGGAAATTGTTGAAGCCGCGGAAAACGAACTCTTGGACGATCAATATTATGAAGATCCTTTTGATCCAATGGGGTTCATTTATTCTTCTTATTCATTGGTCACAAAGAAGTTAATTATTGATCACTTTATTTTAACTCGGTGGATTGATTGGATGGATGTATGTGTAAAAATTGGCAAGTTCGTAGTTCATCGTCAACGTTCAAAGGGTTATTCAAGCTGGGATCATAATATGCGGAACAAGAAGGATTAGAGATATTGCATGTCTTAATTTTCAAATTCGAGGACGAATTTTTTTCAAGCAAGGGAGAATGATGCAGGAGCATAATGAAGATGCTAGAAACAAGAGGGCATTTATTGAATCTTCTAATAATTTGAAGTCGACGCATCTATGTAATTTCTAGTCACAGTTTTTAGTGTCATTTCGTCAATCAAAGAGTCTTTTTAAAATTCTATTCAGTTTCCCAATTGTCTTTTAAATTCTCGAGAGTTTACCTAGTTTGTTGTAGTCAGAAGTCTTTGTTTTTGTTAAGTTGTAGCTTTGGAAATCGTAGTTTATTCTACCTATAGTTGGAACGATGTTCCTACAACTCCTATTTAATCCTTTGGTAATGAATGAAATGGCACATTGAGTGTTTTGACTTAGCCTTCGGCTTGTGAAAAGTTTATCTTCTTTTTTTCGTTTCTATATCTATTACGAGGATTTCTTAGAGTGGTGAGCGATCCCTACGCCAGGTATCTCTCGTTAAATCCTTGGGTGGTGTCAAACTGTATCCCGTCATTTCTAACTTGGGTGGTGAGCGTCTTTATCCTTTTACTATTCTTCCATCCCATCTATAAAATCCGGTATCAAATACTGAAGTGCCGCAATAAAATCCTCACTGACAATATTCCAGGCCTTGTCATAATGGAGGGAGAAGAAGGTATACTTAATCTCATTGATATTACTTTCTACTGTAGAGGTATGGTTCAAAATTTGAATTACGCAACTACTTAAACCATTTTTGTAATTGCAGTCAACAAGCAGTGCCATCTAAGCGTTTAATTGTTCTGCCACGCCTCAGACTCCGACTTAGTGTAGATGAGATAATAAGCTGATAGTTGATGATTTGCATCATTTGGTATCAGGCTTCGTAAGATATAGTTCAATCTACTGGAAGGTTTATTTTGTGTTGATAACCGAGATATTTAGCATGCATACTCACAAGAGATGGAAGAAAATATTTAGGTTGGTTTTGTGCAGAAAATAATTTTGTCTGTTAGTTTCTTGTCTTTCCCTTCTTCCCTCTTTTTCTCTTCTTTTGGTACTTTAAGGCCATGTTGGTGACCATTTCACTTTCAGTTTTTATTTTTAGAATTTTCAAAAGTTTAACAAAGGAATCTTGTTTGGTGCACTTCTTCCACTTACAAAATCTATATTTTACTTCAACTTTTTTTTTGAAATTTGTGGAATTTGAAAACCTTCACTTTCAGTTCTTCACATATTATCAAAACTGGCTGCCAAAACTCCAAAACACGCGCACTATAGCGCGCGAGCACCTTACTCGGTGTTCGTGCTGGTTCGAAACTTGGGAGGAGCTTTTTTGAGGTGCCTTTTTCTTTTTGGTTGAGGAGCCTTTACCCAGGCACGCGTTATGTTGGATTTTCCACTGAAATTGCTGTTCTGAATACTGGGTCCCAATCCCACTCTCTTCTTCCCTCCTCTCTTTTGTCCACCCCACGAACCAGTGGTCGATGACGAATAAACTGACGACAGCAGCGGCAAACTCTCAAATGATGCTGTCTCACCCCTTTCCTGCTGCCTCTGTCCAGACGCTTCGTGCATTAACCCCGTCATCTCCCTCGACCTCCTCTACCCCGCCTTGGCTGCCGTCGCCTCGCCCCACCTTGGCTGCCGTCATGTGCGGAAGAGATTGCTCAGAATTACCTCCTCCCTCGTCCTTCAAATTCCTCATCCCTCTCTCTCTCTCTCGGCCTTTTATTTTGTTTTTATACCAAATCACTGCATTTGATTCCATCCAATTTTCTCACTCATTGGACATCTCTTCTGCTGAACTTTGGTATTCATTACCATTGATTTCTTACCACTTTGGCTCACATCTGTTTGCTTGATTTGGTAAAAAGTGGTGATTTGTTTGGGAGATTTTAAGTTCCCAAGTTTTTGGACCCTATTTGTTGTCTCATTTTTAATGTATCTGGTACTTCCATCTCTTTCAACCTCTATTTTCTTATCCACAAACTTGATCTGATTTGTAATAGGGATATTTATAAATAAAACAAACATGTTAACTTCCTTTATTTTTGTTGAAAATAGGTTGACACAAACATGTTTTATGTTTTCTTTTTCTTTTTTAAAAAACCAGAAATTGGTGTACAGTAATTAGAAAACAGAAAACAAAAAATAGGAGGTGTTACCAAACATAGCCTAAGGTATTCATTACCTAGACAATTAGATGTTATTGGCAGAATTGCAGAATGTTTTTGACTTGTTTGAATTTTGATAGGATACAAGCAAGAAATCTCCCATGGAGTTGATAAATGAAGTTCCACCCATCAAGGTTGAGGGAAGAATTGTTGCTTGCGAAGGAGGTTTGTCTGTTACTCTGTTTTCTATGTGTTCTCTCTTACGTATATTTACTAAAAACTCTCAGTTTCTGCTAATTTTTTGGTTGCAGATAGCAATCCTGCACTCGGGCATCCAATTGAGTTCATTTGCCTTGACCTGGATGCACCAGCTATCTGCAAATATTGTGGTCTACGTTATGTTCAAGACCATGGCCACCATCATCACTGAGAGTCGGAAGTAAATTCTGTAAGCAAAATCTAGTGTGACGAGTTTGTGGTGGTTTCACCAGGATAAAGCCAAGTTCTCTCAACATTCTGTTTTAAACTTTATTTCCAAGAAATCCTTGGACTGGTAATGTGCGCAAGGTTTTCTTATCAGACATGATAAGGATTTGGTACACCTTTTCTTATTGTTCTTTCGGATCTAGATTGACAGCGAACTACTTTTGTTGTGCCTCCATATGTCCTAACAATGAATTGTGGTAACTGTGCTCAATGTGAAACATGTTCCCTCGTTTAGAATTTCAACAATATCCCGAAGCTTGAAAGTTTCTTAATTGATTTCAATCTGGTTGGAACTAGGTATTATGGACCATCCTTTGATAAGTGTGTTTTGAAAAGTTGATGGATAGAAGTTTATAATATTACTCCTTCCGTCCCTTTTTAAATGTGTTATTTGGGATTCTGTGTCATTTTCAAAGGCTTATAACTTTTAATTTATAACTTTTAATTTATAATAGCTTTTATGATTTTGAAAATTTTGTATAATAGAAATAATTAAGATCTATCAAACAAGATCCATAATGCATATGTTTTGAGGTTTACATTAAAAGTTATAAGCCATTGAAAATGACACAGAATCCCAAGTAACACATTTAAAAAGGGACGGAGGGAGTATTATTTTGCCATTTTGAAAAGTTAGTGAGTAAAGAGTTAATGGGTGAAAGTGGGTGATAATTTTGGAAAGTAGAGGTAAAAGTTGATGTGGAAAGTGTAACGTGGAGGTAAAAGTTGATGTGAAAAATGTAATGACGATATTTTTTTAATAAGTTGGATTTACGAAGCAACACACTTAATAAAGAGACAGAGGGGAGTTAATTTTCACTGCCAGATTACACCCAGATTTTCAGACCTAAGTTGTACAATATTTGCAAGAGAGGTTTACCACATGGAATAAATTCATTTTCTATCCGAAAATATATCCTGGCCACCTGTGTATTTTTGAACAATCTACATGCTGGAAGCCTCACGAAATTGCTCAGAGGATGACCTTGACCTGAACTGATTCCGTTTGTGCTGTGCTATTTTTAGCAAGCCACCTAGCTGATAATCATCAAATGATTGTAGTAGTTGGAAAGCCAACCCCGTCTCCGGAGCCTTGGGGCAAATATAAATAAACTTTAGGCAAATGAACTTGCAAATGCTAATACAGAAACAATATTTGCATTCTATATTCAAATAATGTAATGAAAGCTTCATAATTATTGCCACTGGTAATTGAATCAATTGAATTTGAATCTATGAAGGCATACCAAAACACCCCGTACATGGGGCAAATGATGATTACATCCTATGGCCACACAAAAATTGGCCCAATGATTGTCAAAACATGCATATACCTGCTCTTCCTTAAACCTGGCTAGAATATAGGGAAAAATGACATATTTATGGCCATATAAAAGAACTCCCATCACGAACTACAATCAGTACCAGCCAGTTTCTTTCTCTGTTGATGTTCTGCAACTTTATAATCTACTACTTCACGGAACAAGTTCGGATCAAGCACGCAGTCCTTGCTTCCATAAACAGCTGCTTGAACACTTGCCATCAGCTTAGCTATCTCTCTTCCTGAGAATCCTTCCGTCTTAGCAGCAGCTTCCTTCAGAATATCATCAGTCAAGCCCTTGATCTCTATCTTCTGCTGTTGTTTCCGAAACAGATTGGAAAACAAGCCTGTTTTTCTTGCTCCAGCTTGAGCTATGTATTTATCCAAATAAAGTTTCAGCAGCTTGAGGCGTTCATCCTCACCAGGCAAAGGGAATTCAAGGACCTCGTCGATACGATCTGCCACAGCTGAATCAAGATCGCCTGGGCGGTTTGTAGCAAGAGCAAGGACTATGTCCTTGGATTGGTCACCCGTACGGAAAAGGAGGGCATTGAGTGCGCTCCTTTGAGCTTCACTCATATAGGTTTTGTTTCTCCTGAAAATTTGTGGTTGACAAACCAGATTATCAGAGTTAAATTTCGTCATAAATAATCAAATGTTCACCTCCACGTCCTAAATATCTCAGCATCATGTCTAAAACCAAACAAGGCATTGTTCTAGCACTTCCCCCCTAGACATTACTAGTTACTGGATAGTGCAATAGCTTTCGGAGACGGTCCAGCCTTCTTTTTACCAGCATTCCAATTAAGTACTACTATATTCAAATCCATTGAACTTTTTCGGCTGAGTAATGTATCCATGCGATTGCATAATCACCACAAGAGAATTCTTTTTTTTTTTAATTTTTTTGGGAAAGCTACCACAAAGGAAGATAATTCTTAAAAAAGTAATCCCAAAACGATATATTGTTGCAAATATTTTTAGTTAACTTGCAAACATGTCCCCCATAAAAGGGGTTTCAAAAGAAAATGACCAGTTTAGTGTATCCACAATCAGATGCAATGGCTCTTTTAAGCCTTTTTTTTTTTTTTACTGCTTCTGGGATATTCTCTCTCTCTCTCTCTCTCTCTCTCTCTCTCTCTCTCTCTCTCTCTCTCTCTCTCTCTCTCTCTCTCTCTCTCTCTCTCGACATTTCTTTAATTTTTCTTTTGTTCTTTAACTCTTTTCCTCCTAAATCCTTGGAGCTACCCTCCAAGATCTTGTAAAAGGTATTTGTTTTCTTTTGCTTTGCCTTTTATAAAAGTTGTTTGTACCTTTGTAAGCTACAAGTTTGTAGTTTTGTAATTTGAATTCCAAGATCATTTTCAATGTCTTATCTTTTCAATACTTAGATTGAATTTCCTAGAATCAAGAGATAGAGGTTTGGTTGTGGGTCTTCGCAAACTTACCAGCTGTTTCTCACACCAAGCCTTGGTCTAAGTTTAGTTCTCCATGTGATTTCCATTTAGTTTGCCAGTATGGGGGCCTAGTTTAAAAATCATGTTTAGCTTAGTTTTCACCTAGGAAGCACAGGTACTAGTACGGTATAGGTATTGGTAAGGAACATGGCAACAACCCAAAAAAGTAGAGTACGGGTACGACGGGGGTACAACGATTTTTTTTTTTTCTTTTCAATGTATATCTTTTTACAATTTTGGCATGATTCATTAGATATAACAAGTATCCAAGTATAACATATTTTATAGATAGAAGCAAGAGATCAAAAGCTAATAGCACTTGAACTTGAATCTATACTGCTTGATGGACTTATCTTTCTATGAAATAAAGTGCAATAGACTAATTTTTGTGCATGCAACTATCATAGGTTTCAAGATGGAGAGCAAAAAATATTTCAAGGCCCATCTAAAAAATCAAAAAAATGAATAGATTTTAACATAATAATGAAAGAGCAGAGTCGCAATCGCTGGAGGAAGATTGACAGAAAAGATTAGTCAACCCTGTTCTTGTTTTTCCAAAATCAAGCTCTAGATCTGAGTCGTGGTCTTGAGTTTATGACTTTATCGCATTGAGTTCTTGCATATTAAGGCCAACACTGTGAGTTTTCTTTCCATGCAAAATCCCTAAAGTTTTGAAAACTTTACGAATAGGCCCAAAAGTACCCAACGAAGTACCCATAAACTCAAAAGTACCCAATACATTTTTGGAGTACCCGGTACATATTTTGGGAGTACGCATGAAGTACCGGTACCCGGTACTGGTACTTTGGAGTTTTAGAAGTACCCTTGCTTCATAGGTTTTCACCATTTTCTTGTCAAATCCTTCATCTATGGAGGGGTAGTTGTTATAGGCTCAGCCAAGGGTGACCATCACTCAACAGCCTAAGTGGTTTCATGATTCTCACACCCGTGCATTAAAGTTTGTTTGACTTTAATCCGGCTCGTATCTATTGATTTAAAACTCAAGGTTATTATGTTTTTGATTGTGTCTCCAATAACCTTCGAACACGTAATACTTACATTGATATCATTTTGAGGGTTTAACAAAACTTCCAATTGAGCCTTGATCAAACCCAACACTGGAACGAGTAAAATTGAATTTCATCGAAATATCTTCCGGTTAAGCACAAAATTACCTTGTGACTCAACGTGCAAGTTGTGAGAATCATGGATCTATTTAAAGCTACTGGTGGTGTGAACCTTAGCAGAGCCTCTTAGTTTAATTCAAGAAAAATCCGTATTCAAGCTTAAGATTGGAATCCGTAGTCTTTTACTCACCAAAAAATCAACCACCAATCAAGGGTTAGCTACCTACAACTAAAGATCACCGTTAGACCGATAAGGCTTTTAACTTCAGAACAAAAATTCCCAGTGGATCGACCTTGGACTTAGTTATACATGCAAACGACTACAAAGCCCCACACTTTGGATTAGACACTCAGAGATACAATCTGTGTTTGCAAGCATATACGAAATCACAATAATGAAAATACCACTTACTCGCACAAAAATGCATCTGCTTCATCAATGAAAAGCAATAAACCTTTCTTTGACTTCTTGGACCAGTCAAACAACTGGTGTATCTTGGTAACAGCCTGTGGACCAAGTGGCGCCACATCTCCACCAGTCATTAACGCATAATCTAGTCCCTGAGAACAAATCAAAACAAAAGATAAAAAAAGATCCCCTAAGAATGCTAACAAAATTTTCATATGCTATCCTAACACATCACGAACTGAAAAGAACCTATGCCCCACAAGCAAGATAGAGGCATCCATAGTTTCTGACCTGATTCCTCTATCAGACCAAAAGTTTACCCCACATCATAATTCGAATAAGCCCAATCCAGTTTAAAGTCAGAAACTTGAACACAGAATGTGCAAAATGTCAGTGTGACAAATTTTCATTAAGACACTCCACAAGCAAGAATGAACCACAAATATACTCACAACAGTTAAAGTTTTCAGTAATACAACCTGTGTGTGTGTGTGTGTGTGTGTGTGAGAGAGAGAGAGAGAGAGAGAGAGAGAGAGAGAGAGAGAGTACAGATTTGCGAGCCAGCTCTCTAGCAGCCATTGTTTTCCCTGTTCCAGGAGGACCATAGAAAAGCATGTTTCGAAATGGAGCCTGATGGGATTTGGTATTGGCTGTTGCACTAGCTAGTTGCTGAATACGTTTCTGAAGAGCAGGGTTTAATATAACATCGCCAAATCCGTTCCCATGATTGGGGGCAGAACCTTTATTTTTGTTATGTGATAGAGTGCTTAAACCACGAGAAAACAATCCTGACCAAGGGTATTTCCCCCTTGAGGACTCTCTGATCAACGAAGGTTGTCCTAATATTCTGTCCACATAGCTCCAAAGCACTCTTGCACCTTCCCTGCATTGCAGAGAACAAAACTTCAATGATCATTACATGGATAGTGGAGATAAGTAACAACCGTCGTCTAACTGCAAGCACTACCACATTATCATCATTTCATTTGCAGCAGGATGGTAATTACATTGAGAAAAGGCAAAAAAGCACACTACTAGTAGCAGGACATTGCATTAGAGTTCCATGAAGCGAATAAAGCTAAAATATAAGTCATGTACTTATCTACCATAGGATAATTCACTTCCTCAAGTGAATTCATCAGAAAAATAAAAACTGGGACGCATTTGTTTTGCTTGAGACCACTACCTTGTTGTGTAGATCCCTGCTGCAAGAGCTGTCACACCAACAACAGCCACAACCAGCTTGTTTTGATCGGTTAAAATGGCACGCAAACCACCTACAAAACACCAGATAAACCATCATCAAGCATAGCTCTTCTCGAGTGGAAAAATTACGTTAAAAACAGAAGGAAACTATCACAAGAGGGAATGGAATGTTTATTCAATAACTAAAGAAAATAAGTGAAACAAAAGGAAATATAAGAATGCCAAGGTTTGACACAATTTCCATTTCAAGAGAAATGAATATATTCCCATGCAGAATGAAATATTTATTCAATATCCATTTGTTTCAGTGGTATTTGGGAGCAACCACTTTATGCATTTATTGCCAAAGGTTAGGTCTGTCTCCTATCCATCCCCCGCCCATACCCCAAATTATTGGGGACTAAATGGGTTATGTTATTGTTGTTGTTGTATCTAAAGAAAATGAGTGAAACAAAAAGAGATATAAGACTGCCAAGGTTTGATACAATTTCCATTTCAAGAGAAATGATTATATTCCCATGCCAAAGTGTTTCCAGAAATCAAGCTTCAACAATTCCATGACACAGAGAACATAGTGAACACCAAAGGGAGAGGGCCACTGCCCGCTGTAGTTCATTACCATTGGACCTAAAATAAACAATGCAACAAAAAGATCTTTTTAAAAAGAATTAGCCTTAACCTATGTTATGCCAGAGTATACGTAGATTTAAGTTTTCACAAGTCAAATGCAACCCAAGTCATAGTTAACACCTGCTAACCAAATCTATTCCCCTACACATTGTCATCCACCTATGCACATACAATGGTAGATGCACATATGGTAGGAACCACACCAACAACCAAGCATTAGGTTCAAATTGAATCTATAGTTTCCACCGTGAATATTTTGTTGTTTCTCCATACTCTACGAACTTTGTCTTAAAAAGTCAAACTAAACTCAGCAAAAACCATAACCTTTATGGTTAAATGCATATACTAGGCCCTGCTTTGGCTTAGAACCTAATTCATGTTAAATCAAAATTTCACCATCATGTTTCCCTTGAAGAAGGGTATTAAAGCCTCCTTTGGTTGATCTCAGTCATGCATATCAGGTTGATTCTAGTCAGGCATGCAAAATGAAAATACCGCCAATATGATCAAAAGTTGTATTTATAGCTGCAACCCATTTTTCTCTCTCTGCATTTGCACGATCTACTAGCATGCGTCTGTTAACCTCTTCAGCAAGCTTTGCTTCATGGGCCCTCCCTTCTGCTTCTGCCATAGCCTTCACCTTTATTGTTTCACGTTCAATGTCAGCCCTCTCCTTTTCTGTTTGCCGGCGTTGCGCTTGAATCTGTTCTTCAGTTGCTCGTCTTGCTTGCTCTTGCCTTATAGCTGATTCTTCTTGCATTTTTACGAGCTCTTGATTTCTTGCTCTTTGATGCTCATTTTCTGCCTGAAAATATGGAAGGAACAATTACCCGTCGTGGGGACGACCTCTATCATAAACTAAATAAAACTGATGTATACATACCTGCATCCTTTTTCTTGCCAATTCGTCTTCATAGTGAGCCATCTGGGATTTTATTTGCGCCTGTTGCTGGGCAAGCTTTTTCTGTTCTTCATAAATTACCTTTTGTCGTTCCTGTTAAAAAAAATCCCACAAAAACTATTTAAAACTTAGAAGCATGTGCACATAAGAAGTGGTCTGCAGCACATATGTTAGGTATAGTAGCCACTTGAAACACAGATCCAAACCTGCATTAGTTGAGTGATAGAAACCATCCAGACTAGCAATACCTTGCTTTTACAGGTAGGCATACAATATATATTGAGATATACAAAAGCACCAACCAACAGAGCACTAGCAACCTCTCAAAACTATGCCAGCTGATATTCACAGACATCTGAGGAGAAATTCTTTTCCATGTTATCCGAACCATTCTCAATCATCTATGTTCCTAGTGAGCTAAAGCAGATAATCTTGGCCCTCTAACTGATCTTATCCATGTAATGCATCATGGATAGTGTATTTAAACGAAACTGCTAGTGACAAACTCTCAAAATGAAAGAAGAGCCAAGTTTGGCTAAGTGATAGGGCCGCAAATATTCACATTAGTGCCCATTAATTATCCTCGCTAAGTACATTTATTTTATTATACTTGGAGTTAAAAGCTTTGTTTGCATGTAGTAGGTATTTGGCACTTGGATATCGAAAAGGCATAAAGTTGTATTTTACTCGGTGTCGAAGCGAAACCTGTATTAAATCAAGTGGTACAATCGGAGCTAATATGGAGAATCAATACTCAATGCTATCCCCACGAGATCCTGCCAGGGTTTCCTTATTGAATTATGCCTGCCAAAGATGATTGGATTTTGGCAAGAAAATGAATTTTACCTTCTGAGAATCTTCAGCAAATATCTTTATATATTGTTTAACAGAATTTTCCAAAGGGCCCAAGGTTTAATGAGAGGAAATCAAGGACATGTTGTGCCTTCCTAAAAGAGAAGATTTTGGTGCATATAGGTTTGGCTTGGGGGCCACTCCACCGGAAGGAATATAAAAAACAGAAGAATACCACGCATGAGGGGTCTTCGCACGACGCATAACAAAGAAGGGTGACTTCAAAGCACACAGCTGCTGGGTTGTGGCAGTCAACAATGGTTGCCTAAACTCCCTCTCCTAGGGCGTAGATGAAGATCGAACTCCTAGTAACATTATTTATGTTTTGATTCAGTGTTTTATTATTCGAATCGTGGTTATATGACTTGAAGATTCATTTATAACATTAATTTTTCCCATCCAATCTTGTGTATGATTTTCTAGATATTATGTACGTTCATACAACAGTTCTTAATTGTTTGTGATAACCGAGTAAGATAGGTTATGCTCCATAAGACGTGTCGTGCTGTTGAGACGGGTCGTACTAGTAAGATGGGTTGTGCTAGGCGGTGATACCCCATGCTATTTGGTGATTCTTGAAAATCTTTTGGCAATACCGTGAGGGCCTACGAACCCTAACGACATCTGGATTGGTTCAAATAATTAACCTTTATCATCACAAAGGAATTGTTACGATGTGTCAAGTAGATTCGAAACCCTAGACCTTTTCTCTCATAAACTCTCTTCACTTTAAATTGCTTTATTTTAATTTAGTTTTCATAAATTTAGAAAATCAAATCAAAACCTCTTCCTCAAATTAATTTAGAAATTGATTGGAATAGTCGCAACTTAGCCTTTTAATCCCTAAGGATGATACTCGGAATATTTGCCACTATTCGAAAGAGTAGTAGTAATTGTTTTGTTTAATGAATTATTTTTTATACGAAAACAACTGATCACTAAGAAACCAGGAAATCTTAGGTCTTACCGGTTCAATCTGCCAAGACGTAACTTCAGATAATGCTATATAATCCACCACAGCAGAAGGTTCTAGTCTAACAGGGCAAGTCTGTGCCCATCCTAGAGAAAAAACGAGAAAAGTTCCTCCAAGTGTATGGTCTTGTTCATCGAAGCTCTTACTAGTTACTAGTGGGTACAACTACAAGACAAACCGACAAGATACACGAGGGAGGCTTAATCTCAATCGCCAACAAAAGGTACAGGGGATGCATTCAAGAAAAAATTCCCACAAGTGATCACATGAGGATCATGTTCTGATCACTTGCTAAGTCAATATCCTTGTGCCTAGATTTATCTGAAAGCAATTTTATCCCCTGTTTTGTATTTCTTTGGTTAAATGAATGCACTACATAGCAATCTTCTCTCAAATACGTAGTAACATTTTCCTACATTCCCCAATTAAAGAAAAAAAAAAGTACTCCTTCATTTTTATAAATTCTTGACAGGTGTGAATGGCAAGCCGGACTCTCCAATTTTGCTTAACTTGGAAATCTAGAAGAACCTCCCTCAAGGATCCACTTCACAGTTCAACAAAAAGTGTTACGTGAAAGATGGAACCACAGGGAACTCACAAGAGATTGAAGTAGAAATGTTAATCATACCGTTTCAGCTTGAGCTTGCAGAGCTTTAAACTCGGCCCCTTTTGCGACCAATTCTGTCTGCCTAGTCTCTTCTTGCTTTTTCATTACCTCAAATACCTAAACCACCAAGAAGCCAACATTAGAGGGAAAGCAAAAAACCAATCTCGCGTATAACATAACAAATTAGTAATAAAATTGTAAACCTTCTTGGAATGGGAAGAGCTGTCAATCTCTCGCAGGGCCTTTGCACCCCTCTCCAGCGCCTCTGGATCAAATCCAGCAGATGTAGTTCGAGGGTTATCATTGCGAACACGTGGAGGTTCAGCATTCGCCACCACAGCTGCTGGTGCTTGAGACGAAGAACCTTGAGGAGATAGTGATGAAGAAAATGGAGAGAAGTTGAAAGGGGCGTCGGCATATGCATGGTCGACGCCTAACGCTGCAGATGCTAGGGCTGAGATGAGCCCTGCACTACAAACTCTTGCCATTTTCTCCCTAACTAAAACCCTAGTAAATCGATCACAGCTTCAGAAGGGGAGGAAGAATCAGATTCTGAAATTGATCTCACAAGTTTAACAACTTAAGATAGGTGTACCATTTGCGATTCTATCGATACACAGAAAAACGAGAGAGGACAGGAAGGGACGAAGGGAATTTTCAGCAGGGTTTATGTAGGGTTTGTGACGTTTGTCCCTGCCTGTTTCGACAGTCTTCGTGGCGGTCTGGTGTCTGGCCCGTGGGGGTTCATTTAGGCCGTCTCCCATCTTCAAACCAAATCCAAAATTTGGATAAAAACAGCAAAAATGCATCTCCGATGACCCAAATCTATTTCCCTTTTGAATTTTATTCATTTCTTTGTCCAAACGAGGGACAACCCAAATCATGCACTAGTTTTCCCAATGGCTATTGAGAGTGTGTGTGTGGAGACTTTGGTTCAAGCATTCTAACCGTTCGATTAAGTTGAAATTTTGTGAAGCTCTTCGGAAAAATATTTTAAGAATAATGAACGGTTCAGATTACTCTTGTGGAACCCAAAAGTGGGTCTCCAAACACGATCAGTATATTTTATGGACAAACCAGTTTGTACCCATAGTCGGGTCCCTTTTTTTTAGGGGTTGAGAAGAGTTACGCTTTGAGTTCGTCGGAAAACCAAAGTTGTTAAAAATGAGTTTCAATCGGAGGGTTAGATTTGACCTAATCAGACGAAGCTAGTAATGTGGTCCCACCAGAGATCACAAAACGCCAGACATGCAAGATAGTACTCAATTGTTGTTGTAGCTAGTCTTTTGACAACAACTAGCAAACACAATTATTTATATATATCTGCGTCATATAATCCATGTGCACTATGAGATTTCATAAATTAGAGCAAGAACAGTAGCCACTGTAAAATGCAAATTTGGGCAAAATAGAGAAGAAAACCCCCAAATCCCTTCTCCAACAGATTGAGTATATCACTGTTGATCATACATATGTGTACAGTACCTATCTAAATCTACCAAAGCACTGTCCACCAGTCATCCCATTTTTTTTTATTATCTCTCTCTCTCTCTCTCTCTCTCTCTCTCTCCCCCCCCCAACAGCCACAACTAGTCCTAACGGCGAAGAGAAGGATCAGCAATGATGGAGGATCCAATCGACGGCAAAGTTGCAATATTGACGGCGACGGGACTTTAGATTGACAATGACAACAAAGGGAAGGGACGGGATTTTAGATCTACGGTAATGGAGCTTTGGATCGGCAGGACCAAGATCGACGACAGTGAAAGCTTCAACGGCAATGAGAGCTTCGACGGAGATATGAGAGCTTGGACGGATTTGGAGTGTTGTTGGAGTGTTGATAGTGACAAGATAGCTATATGTACTGTACACCAGGTTTTTTAGTCAAAATTTTATACAAGTTGTTGTTTTTGCTCTTATGTAGTACTTGATATCACCCCATAATTAAATGAAACTAAATAGTAACCATGGGCCATTTTAAGCCCGTGATAATAGGTGGATGATCCGGTAATTAATTGCAAATTTTCTAATTACGCTAAATTTTTCAAATGATTTTAGCAACCAACGGAAAACTCAACCTTAACATTGTATTTCCAAGTAATTAAATAATAGGAGCATGGCAATATTACTAATCGAGCAAAACAGTTGAAGTAATTTTGGGCTCTTAATTAACATTTTCATCAAGCTTAAAATATTCCAAAATAATGGCACGAAAATAAACATTAAACTATATGATTCAAACAAATGGTGAAACAACGAAGAAGACGAAGATGAAGATGAAGACGAGTGATGAATATAAATTGGCACAACGTTAAAAGTAATAGTTGGCCAGCTAAATCCCCGGCCCCTTGTGGATCCATTTGATGACAACCAACACAGGAAGGCTTGTGCTTTCCCAAAAGTGAAAATCAATCATCCACTTGAAGCTCATCCTCTACACAATCCGATCAACCAGCCATTCAGATCTAGTAATTACTTTTCTAGGACTAGGAAGGAACATTGTGGGAAGCAGTGGCAAGTTTAGCTCTGAGATCTTTTCTCAATATCTTTCCTGAAGGAGACTTGGGAATGGCATGGGCGAAGTAGACCCTGTGCAGTTTCTTGTAAAACACCACCTGTTAATTTGAAAAAAAGAAAAAGAAAAAAAACACTTTCATCACAGCTAATCCATCGAAGAACTACAGACAGAATTTTTTTCTTGGGTATGTTTTAGAATCCAGGTAAAATAAAACATACTATCAATAAATAGCTTGACGAATATAAATAATTTTTCTTTCGGGAAGGAGGGGAGAATTAATATTGAAGAATATATGTAGAGATCTGATAATATATATGCGCAAACATACTTGTTTGGCGATGTATTCTTTAACAGCCTCTTCTGTAAGCTCAAACCCATGCGACCGAACCACAAATGCAATAGGAACTTCACCAGCAACATCATCTTTTTGCCTGTTTAAATCAATCAATCCGCACAAATAGGCAACGAGTTATAAATTAGTAGCAACGAGTTATGTATAAGTTTTAATTGTTGACGCATGCATGCATGAATGATGATAATAACGTTATCCTTTTGACCGTTGAAACTTGAAATGGTTAAACGAATAGTTTTGTGCATAGTAGACACACTCAACTATGTGTTCCAACTGGACCGGCCTAAGTAAATGCAGTATTGTGGGGTGAGGACTGAGGAGTGGAAGTGTGTCCTCTGGGAATGTGGTAGTCACTACAATAGTGCTCGCCTATCGAGTATGAGTTCGCCCCGCTCTGCTCTTTGTTTTTTGTTTTTTGTTTTTTGTTTTTTTTGTTTTTATACGTATTAAAATAATATGTTTTGGACTCTAAAATTAGTGAGCACAAATGTAAAAGTTCACAAAACATCTATTACAATTTCACCAACATCTACTATCTATAAGGAAAATGGAAAATAATTGATACTATATAATGAGGTATTTTAGGTTGTACGAGTAAAAATGCAAGCATAAAAATAAATTTTTTTTATACATAATAAATTTATGTAAGCATAAAAATAAATTTTATGCATAATAATTTTTTTGTGGTGGGTTTTTAGTTTTTATAATTCTCTCCCACCCTGACCCGAAAAATTCAACAAATACGGCTCCTAGTGGGGCAAGGCAGGTTGAATAACCATCCCTTTACTAATATGCCTTCAATAAGGGGACTGAATGCTTCCCTTTGTTAAGTGTCAACTCCTCTTTATATATGAGCATTGTGATCTTGTGGAGTAAAGAGCCGGTTGTTGGGCTCATTCCCATTGGTGGGCAGAGCGGAGGTTGCCATGCTTTCCTCTTTGAGAATGAGTTCAGGCCGTGGGGCTTGTATCATGGAGCCAACAAAGCCCATATGAGTGACACATGGACCCTATCATCTAGCCAAGACAGGTGATAGGTATGATGCGGGCTCCAAGGTGCCAAATGGCATTGGCAGGTACAACACTTCTTCCAAGGTGTCGGATATAGGTCCATGCCCTCTCTCTTGGACCGTTCAAGTTAGAGCTCGCTGAAAATATTTAGGGTCGTACGTCCTCCTTGACGAACCCCTTGCTCTAGCTTCCAAGCTTGCCTCCTTAGGTCCTGGGCGAGGTACCAAGGCTTGCTCCCGGCCTAGGGTGGTGTTAAGAGTTGCCTTTGAGTATTTGTTGAAGGCTCCTAGAGCCCAGAGAGGAACATAGGTAGTGGCTTTTTAGAGCACAGACAAAGACCTATTGGAGAAGATATTCCTGGATGATGCTACTTGGCTGGATGAGGTTCTAGGAGGAAGCCTTGCTCAATTAGGGATGGGGTTCTTGGAGGAGGCCCTTGCTCCTCCGGAGAGGAGATTCGTGGAGGAAGCTATTGCTTCATCGGCGGTGTAGTTCATGGAGGAGGCCTTGGCTCCTCTGGAGGTAGGGCATCAGAGGCACACTTGGAGATGACACACCCGGAAATAGGGTGACACGACACGGTGGCGGCCTATCAAATACCCACAAGCACATTGCTGTGTGGCAGGTCTCTTTATACAAAGGAGGATATTATTCACCTGATTGACAAGTTAAGGATAGATTGAGTAGTATTAATGTTAAGTCTTTGGTTTTAAACTTTTTGGTTATAGTATAAAAGTTGGTAATTTCACAATTAGCAATTAATACTCACGGTACAACAGCGGCATCCGCAATGGATGGATGGCTAACAAGAAGGGCCTCAAGCTCTGCTGGAGGTACCTGTACATACATATGACATGCAAAAAGAGTATAATTAATGAAACACAAGCAAACTGTGTAATTACTCAGCTTAATCTATTCACCTGCGCGCATAATCAATGTAAAACAAGATAAGTATTGAGATGCTCAAATGTTTGACTGAAACATAACAAAAAAAGAAAAGAAGGAAAAGATCGAGTGGCGAACTGAAATAAAGTAACATGCCTGGAAGCCTTTGAATTTGATGAGCTCCTTAACTCTATCAACAATGAAAACTTCATCATCATCGTCTACGTAGCCAATGTCCCCAGTGTGTAGCCAACCATCCACATCAATGGTGGTAGCCGTGGCATCAACATCATTTAGATATCCTATATGAATTGATGATTTTTAGAAAGAAAATATGTTCATAAAAATTATTATTATTACCATTAATTAATTAGTTGGCATTTGATAGCATATATAACATCGATCAAGCTATGGAAAACGAAGAAAAACCTTTCATAATTTGGAGACCACGAATGCAGATCTCGCCTTGTTGGTTGCGAGGAAGGGAGCAACCTGTTTCAGAGTCAATGACCTTGAGCTCGGCATTCCGGACTACTGTTCCACAAGACCCAGATTTTGTTTGGAAAGGCTGCTTTGCAAATGCTAGGCTCATTGATAGTACCGGGCCTGCCTCCGTCATCCCATAACCCTATTATATAATGGTGAAAAGATATGAACAAGATAAAGTACTTAACTCCTCCCAATGCAAGATGATTAATTACTAAGGTAAGCAAATTAATCCATTAATTCTTCCAATTAAACAAACAAAAACATACATAGAATAGTAGGTGTGTTGTAGTACTAGACTCTATATATAGGGTAAACTTCTAATTCGGACTTTTAATTTCTGGACTTTTTATACAAAAAAAATTTTGACGATCCGATCTGTCCAATGTGTTCAAAAGGTGTTTTCAAGGGCCTAGGCGGAAAATTTTCAAAAAAAAACACCGGGAAGGGCTTGATCCAAGCAGTTTTTGCAAAAATATATAAATACGGTTTTTTGCGGCTGCTTGGATCAAGCCCTTCCCGGTATTTTTTTTTTTTTGAGATTTCTCATGAAAGCACCCTAGAAAACACATTCTGAACACATTGGACGGATTGGATTTTCCAAAAACAAATTGCAACACAAAAAAATCCCATTTTTCCCTTAAATCCGGGAGTGTGGACTAGAAAATCCACTTATATATATATAGAGGAACTCTCTAGTCCGGGACTAGAGAGTCCGGAGCTTGCCCTTCCCGATATTTTTTTGACGATCCGAACCGTCCAATGTGTTCAAAAGGTGTTTTCCAAGGCCAACGCGAGAAATCTTCAAAAAAAAAATACCGAGAAGGGCTTGATCCATGCAATTTTGTAAATATGCAGTTTTTGCGAAAAACTGTGTGGATCAAGCCCTTCCCGGTATTTTTTTTGAAGATTTCTCGCGTTGGCCTTGGAAAACACCTTTTGAACACATTGGACGGCTCGGATCGTCAAAAAAATATCGGGAAGGGCTCCAAAATGCTCCAGTCCGGGATTTCCGGGATCCCGGACTAGAGCCTCCCCGTAATATATATATATATATATATATATATATATATATATATATATATATATATATATATATATATATCCCCACATTTTTATGCATTCGATCACTTTTCTTCTTCTTTTCATGCACGCAAATATCAGCTTTTTGCAACTAGAGAGAATAGCATAGTAAGAGGATAGGTGGTTAGACATTTATGGCATATATGCAGATGCTTGTAAGTGGATAGGTGGGTTGCACCAAACTTTTTGGTACGAAAACTGGTTTGCCGATCATTGTGAGATTCAATTCTATTCCGTAATCCCTGTAGTAAGGTAGGAGCACTTCTACCCTTTATCCGTTATCCCTTAGTTAGAATAATACTCTATGAGAAATAGTATGTTATCATCTACTCTAAGTTTTAATATTATCTTTCCTATTTATTCTATGATCGATATTATTCGTGTTTTCTAACTAGTCTAGGTTTCCTTGTCATGGATATTTTCCTACTTTGGATGTTTTGTAGCCTATATAAACCCATGTTAGGTTTATGTTTTATACACATCAATGGAAGTTGCCTATTCAATTTTCTAATACGGGGTATCAAAGCTATAATGTCTAAGCGCGCCCTGTGGAAAACTCGAGCGGCGAAGCTTGGCCGTTGTCCGCCAGACATTCGAATCATGTAATTGGCTCGCTCTTCCGACTTTTACATTGGATCTCTATTGTTCCTAGTTCTCTCTCTTGGCACCATGTACTCTAGTTTTTAATACTGTATTATCTTTCTTGTTTAGGCTAGGATATTATTCACGCATGTTTCCTAAATAGTCTAGGTTTCCTTGTCAAGGATATTTTCCTAATTTGGTTTGTCTTGTAGCCTATATATAAAGCCATGCTAGGTTTATATTTTGTAGACATAATTAAATACACATCAATAAAAACTGTCTATTCAATAGATTGGGAAAAAAAAAAATATCCCCCACGATAAGGTCCAACTGAAAAGGAAGGAGGGAAAGAGAGGGAATTAAGAGTGGATGCATGACATAAAAAAAAGAAGGGATTATTATCTCTAGGTCTAGAAAAGAGATGTATATATAATTACCACTAAGGTAAGTCATTTTTTTTAATTACTACTAAGGTAAATCACACTTTTTTGGAGTTTAGGTATAGGGTGCACTTTCCTATTATAGGGTATTAGTGGTTTAGACACTTTCATAGAGTACCCTAGGATTTTAGACACTTTTATAGGGTACCCTAGAGTTTAGGTTTAGGGTATACTTATCTATTATAGGATTTTAGTGGTTTAAGCACTTTCATAGAGTACCCTAGGATTTTAGACACTTTCATAGGGTACTCTACGACTAGGGTACCCTAGTCGTAGGTACCCTAGAGTTTAGGTTTAAGGTGCACTTTCCTATTATAGGGTTTTAGTGGTTTAAGCACTTTCATAGAGTACCCTAAGATTTTAGACACTTTTATAGGGTACCTTACGACTATGGTACTCTAGTCGTAGGTACCTCTAGAGTTTAGGTTTAGGGTGCACTTTCCTATTATAGGGTTTTAGTGGTTTAGACACTTTCATATTGTATAACTTTGACCTTATGAGAATTTTTTAGAATTGGACTTAACCTGATGATAATTATGGAATCTAAGGGTGACTTACTGGTAAATATTCCTAATAAGAATGGATGAAGTAAAAAAAGAATAGAACAATTGATTGTTTCAGTTTTGTTCAGGAATATTTCCGATGCCAGGCTAGCTAGTGGATTATACATCAAGTGGCCGTTTTAGTTACCAACATTCAGCTAGCATAATGAAATTTTACCACCAGAAACGCACTAAATTTTAAAAAAATTCTACCACCACTGGACTCTGGTCCTCTCTCTACAGTGTACATCTCTCTCAAAACTACTAGTCCTATCATAAACGGGGAAAGCTCTTGGAATGCAAAAATGCTACTTGTACAATCATTTCGACTCCAACCATTTACAACTTTCTCACATATATGTGGGACCTACACTCATAATTGTGTGTGGGCTCCACTTGTATGTGAGTGAGTTGTAAATAATTGGAGTCAAAATGACTATACATGTAGCATGATTCCTTGGAATGGTCGCACAGAACAAGATGACCAAATTAAAATTGACAAAGTAAAGGTAGCCTTAATTTTCACCATATTACTCTTAATCTTAATTATTAATTGTGGAAGCAAGTGTAGTTAACTACGGGATGACATTAATTGGAGTAATTAATTCCCGTAAAATCAGTTCCCATTCATTTTCCCAGCCAGCTTGGTGCAGTAGTGCTGCAATTGGCCACCGCACGATTGTGTAGAAGTATTACTCCCTCCGTCCCAATTTGTTTGCTCACAATGGGAATACGTGCAATTTCAAACTCCTACAAAATATATTTCTCTATATTATTTTTTAATTTATTTTATATCAAATTAAAGTGCTCATTGAGTACTTTAATTTGGTGTAAAAAAAATTTCAAAAATATTATACAAAAGTACATTTTTTAACATCTACAAAAATACACGTTTCCCAAAGCGAGCAAACAAATTGAGACAGAAAGAGTAGTTCACGTAGCCTGTACCATGGCCCCTGTTTCACAACAGCCGCGATTCGCCCTCAATAGGATTTTTTTTTATACCGGATGGGAATCACGTGATACTTGAACGCTACACCAAAATCGCCCAAAAGTGTATTGGACGGTCCAAATTGAAACCTTCTATCTCCTATTTCTCTATTCTGCTTCTCTCTCCATAATCCGGACCATCTAGAATCAAAATGGGCAGCCTGATGCACCACGCACAAGTACTACGTGGTACCTGCTCGGCACTGAAAACCTTAATAGATATAACTATGGTACGTCGATCCACTGGCATCTACATTCTACTCTCCTTGTCTTGCACTAGAGGCTCATTGCATATGCGAAATTTTAGAATTCTAGTATTCGTCAGCATGCATGATCCCCGCCTGTAGAAAATGCATCTTTCGTCTTTGTATATTTTAGATTGAGTTTCCCCTAAGGTATTATGAACCTTTACTTATTTTGCAGAATTTTTTTTTATATCATTTTTCTTTTTGACCAGTAGAGTTAGAAACATAAAATATGCAAGTCACTAAAAATCTAGAAAAGTTAAAATTGGTCTAGTTAAACAAATAACAAATCTCATAAAGTTAAAAATAGAGTACTTAAAGATAAGTAAAACACGGACGGACAGAGAGTATGATAGACTACTATTCATTCAGAATATGATGCATCTTGTGAGTAACCTCAGCATCCAAATACGTAACAAAAAATCAAATGGATAATTTTCAGTTTGGTTTTAGTACCTGACCAAAAACGGCTTGGGGCACTCTACTCCGGAGAGCCTGTTCCAGCTCTTTACCCAGCGGCGCCGCTCCTGACAACACTGTTCTGATAGAGCTCAAATCAAAGCTCTCCACCATCGGATTCTTCGCCAACGCCAGAACTAGCGGCGGCACCACTGCCGCCACCGACACCCGGTACCTCTGTATCAGCTCTAGCAGCGTCCCTATCTCAAATTTCTGCATCAAAAGCACTCTGGAACCTGCTCTTAAAGAACACAAAAGCACCGAATTCAACGAGAATATGTGGAACAGGGGAAGCACGCACAACACCACATCCTCTGTTTTCAAGAACAAATTGGGGTTGTCTCCGTCTACTTGTTGAGCCACACTCGTAATCAAACTCTTGTGAGTCAAGACCACGCCCTTTGGTAAACCCGTGGTCCCAGATGAGAAAGGAAGCGCCACGGCGTCGTTTGGATCGATTGAAACAGTTGGGATATCGGTTTCATTTGCCTCGGACAGAACAGAGAAGTGAAGGCAGTTCTCCGGGGGGTCATCGATCGTAATCAGAGTGTAATCCTCGCCGAGTTTTGGGAGATTATTATCACCTCCTCCTCCTGCGTCGCGCAGCTTATCAACGTATTGGGCGTGGGTAATGATGAGTTTGGGCTTGGACGCGTTGAATTGCTTGAAGACTTCAGCAGCAGTGTAGAAAGGGTTGGCGGTGGTGGTAACTGCTCCGATCATGGAAGCACCCATGAAAGAGAAAACGAATTCGGCGCAGTTTTGGAGTAAGAGCATGATTACGTGGCCTTTACGAACGCCAAGGTTGGATAATCCGGCGCCGACTTTTTGGGAAATGAGGTGGGTTTCAGCGAAGGAGTAGGTTTTGTTAGTGGAGCCGAGAATGAGGCAGGTATTGTCGGAGAAATGGGAGAGATTCTCGAAACAGTAGGTGTGGAGAGGGAGGTGGTTGGAGATGGGTATGTCGGGAAGCTTTGATCTGAAAACATTATTATTAGTAGTAAGGGTGGTTGTTTCAGAGGAGGATTGGTGGTTACGGGTACAAGTAGTGATATTTGGAGGAGTATCTACTCCTCCTCCTCCTCCTCCTCCTCCTACTACTACTAGTGATTGGGGAGAGAGGTCTGGTTTTTGGGATTCAGCAGAGGCCACTTCCAACATTGTTGGTTGCTTCTTTCTTGAAGAAGAAGAAGAAGAAGAAGAAGAAGAGACAGAGATAAGGGAGTTGGAGGAGGGAGGGGAAATCAAAGAGAAGAAAAATACTGTAAATAGTTGGAAATGGGTAGGTGTGGAAATCGAGATCGGGGGAGGGAGATATCATATGCGTGGAAGGTGAGAAAGGAAGGAGGGGTGGCTTAATTAGCCTAAGGCTTAGTTTGACAAAAGATAAAATGAGTTGGAAGTGATAAAATGAGATTGATTTTAGTAAATAGAGCGAGGAGGTATATGTTTAGATTTATTGGAGATAAAATTACCTCTCCACTTCATTTGCTAAAATCAATCATTTAATTTTATGAGATTTACATTAAAACAAATAAAAAACTAAGCTTAAGTTTTATGTATTTATTACTATATATGTAATAATAAGAAGAAGAAGAAGAAGAAGAAGAAAGGAGGGATGCGAAGAGTAGAGTGAAGCACGCGGATCTCGCGCTCAATAACTAATTGTTTCTTTTTCGCTCCTCATCACATCACCATACGTAGTCTTACCTACCTACCTTCCTACTTCTCTCTCTATATGATCCTTTTATCAGGACTGGACTGGAGGATGCATTTTTGACGATTCTTGGCTACAAACGTCCCCATCTAAAAATAACCGGAATATATACTTACTCCCTCTGTCTCATAAACCTTGATCACTATAAAATTACGTATAATTTTTAAACTAAAAAATAATGTATTTATCAAAATAATTTTAAAATTTTTTTTGCATCGTATAAAAGTTGTCGATGAGATCTATCAAACACGATCTATATTGACTAAAAAATTATTTTTGTAAACACATTATTTTTTAGCTTGAAAATTACACGTAGTGATCAAACTTTATGAGACAGAGGGAGTATTTGTTACTCCTACCAAATTATAATATGTTGAGTACTGATTGTTTTTATTACCAAAACTTTTTATTCACCGGCCATCCATTGCCGTCCAGTGGAAATTAATTTTGATATGCATCTATATATATAATCTTCCCATTTTTGGGAAAACAAAAGCATTTGAATCACGCAACCACTAATTACGTATCCATTTGTCGTTGTGTACCCATTGATGTCTAAGTAAAGATGACTTTCATTGATAGTATATATGTATCATATATATACTAATGAGTGGTCTATAAAGTAAATGGTTCCAATCATCCATCATTGTGTTATTTGAGACAAACTCATCATTATAGTGTGCATTTACTTCAAATCATAGACTCCAAGTAATATGATGCAATATTAATAGTACAAAACTACATACGAAGACATGTAGGCCTCGTTTGATTCGCAGACTAAAATATGTGGGATTAATAGTTCTGGGATTGATAGTCCTGGACTATTTGTACCAGGACTAATTTAGTACTGATCCTCACACAATCCTCTATTTGATTCATGCAGGATTAACATTGGGATATCCCATGTTTTGGTCAATCTCATGTTTGGTTACCTAAACTACATTTCGGAATTAATTTCAAGACTCTCTCTCTCAAAAAAAAATGTTATTGGCTAATACAATTCAATTTGCATGCATAAAAATCAGAAATAAATGGGCATCCCATTTTGATTTACTAGGATGTAAATTAAAAAAATTCAAAAATCATAAACAAACACCTACTAGAATGGGGAAGAAACTAGATGCGAATGTTTGAGATAAACTGGAAAAATACCAAAACTTGATATACACAACAAATTAATGTTGAATGCTTTAATAGGCGCAAAAAACCCAATAGATCTGGGTATGAGTGAAAGAGACGATGACAATTTTGTAATATCTCAGTCTTCCCTCCATGTTTTTTTTTTATCCTGGACTAATTAGTCCCACACACCCCAGTTATTACATAGTACCATACATATTGGACTAAAACTGTCCTGGGATTGTGAATCTCATGTATTTTTTAGGAACCAAAGGGATTACGCGGGATTAAGTACAAATAGTCCAATCCCGGTATATAATACCCTAATTAAAACGAGGTCGTAGAGTTGTGTTTGGATAGACCAATATACATGTAGTTTTTGTTTCTTTAGATGATTCTTACAGCTCGTTTGGATGATGTACAAGAGAGGAGGATGAAACAATCAGAGATGATGAGGAGCTAATTGGACATTTACCCCATGGTTTGGATGGCGTACAACCCACCCGGATGAGTAATCCGGCTTCTCCCCTCATCCCCCTTCCCCCTGACTAAACATAAGCAGGGGGGAGGTACTTATGTTTAGTCATGGCTGAGAAGGGAAGCATTTTTACCTTCCTACCCCACGCCCTTTCAAACCTAAAATCCCCAATTTCAGACCCAAAATCTCAAACCCAAAATCAAATCTTGAACCAAAATATAGCAAAAAGGGAGAGATTACCATGTTTTCGGACCCCCAATCTTTAATGCCGTCGGACAGAGATGTTGGTGGTCGGCCCAGTGGTGGTGGTGGTCGATGTTTACAAGGGGGTAAAATGTGAAGTGGTTCAGTGGGTTTCGAAAATGAAAGAGGTGAAAGAGATGAAGTGGTTTTGTCATAGCACAAATTTCCTATCATAGCAAAGGACAGGAAATTTTACATGGTGTGGCACATCCTTGTGTGATTAAGCACAAATGCAATTTTGTATCCGTTTTTTTTTAAAAAATAAATATTACAATTAACAATTTTAGCTTTTTAATGTTGAATAGTAAATGAAATTAATTAATTGTAGTATGTATATAATTATATAAATACATAATCTAGTAAATGAATTACCAAGGGCAATAAAGTCTTTTGACATGATTTTACATCATCCACCCTCCTTATCTCTCATTTTTTTATCCCTTATCCAAACCATGGGCTATTTAATCTCTCATTCTTAACTGTCACATCAATGTGGGTTCACCCTTCTTATTTAATCCCCCGTACTATTTTACCCCCTCCCCCCTTACTATTTAATCCCTCTAAAACAAATACGTCATCCAAACGGCCCATTATTTCTTTAGATAATCCTTCAGTAACACTTTACACTCTCTCTCTCTCTCTCTCTCTCTCTCTCTCTCACACATGAATTCTAATAGCTAGTTTACAATGTTTTTCAGAGGACGCTCTTGCTAGTGGTTTCGCACATGCTTTATGAAACTTTAAGTTCTTAATTACAACATCAATGCCATATACTTATGGCCCTGTTTGATAACAGTATTAGGGGATAGGATTAGATTATAAAGGTGATGTGATTACTAATATTGCGTTTGGTTTCAGAAAGTGAGGTCGGATTGTTAGTCTGATCGGACTATTAATCCCCCAAAATGGGGGAATTGCAAATCCTGTGGCAAAAATACCAAACAATCATTGCTTTAATCAATTAATGTCCCTCTTTTGTTATGGCAAAAATACCAAACAATCATTGCTTTAATCCAAAGAAGATGTAGTTGTTGGGAAACGAATCCCAGAACCCAGTAATTGCGCGCACAGATTAAACAACAAAAATAAACACAAACCCGACAAGGCGGAATTAGGGTTTACCTCTCATCCGTAGACACGAACGCTGGTTGACTTGTTTATTTGAGAACTTGACAGACCTAATTACTGTATGCAACAAGCTTTGCTCGACAGTACCTCATGATCTTCTGTCATATTTCCTTATATTTCGATCATGTAGCCAAGTGTGGACTTCTACATGATCTCTTTGTTCTCTCTCTCACAGCCTCTATTCTAAATTTCTGAATGACTGTTTTTTTTTTGACCTAGAGAACATAACGATATATTTATAGGGCTAGAGCAGGGACCTGAGGAGAAATAAATCTGGGCTCCTTGTGTAAATAAGAAAACCTAGTCCCACCCGAATTCTATTCTTATTTCACAAATTATAATTCACACCACTAAAGAATTATAATTGCACTCTCATCTTTATCTCGATTATATTTCGAGCTCCACGTTATTAAATACTTATTAATCTCCCCACGTTAAGATTACAGATACCCGTTGATTAAATGTCGATTACTAACAGTAGTACTGTTACTAACAGTAATCCCTTCTACTGTCACTAGTTCCTAAATTCCTCCAAGAGGTATTCGCCATCACGATGGGATCGCAGTGTCTTGATACATTTATCCAGGCGGTTTTCCATTTCCGGTCTATGCTCCTTGACTTTCTCAAAGCATTCGGACTTACGGTGTATCAAATAAATGTAACCATGTCTTGAGTAATCATCAATAAAAATATTGAAATACTTAAAACCACCTCTATCTCGGATGTTCATAGGTACACACAGATCAAAGTGAACCATTTACAACTTTTCATTGGCTCTCCCTTTTCCTGGAAAAGGGCATCTTGGTCATTTTACCTTCCAGACATAATTTCACATACCGGAAGTGCCTCCACTTCTAATGAACCCAAAGATCCATTTCTAACCAGTCTAGAAATTCTATTTAGATTAATATGACCTAGGCGTAAGTGCCAAAGATACGTTTGGTTCAACTTATAAGGCTCTTTTCTCTTATATGGCAATCTATTAGTGTTATTCAATTCATGTAGTTGCATCGTAGGAACGATATGATTAATTACGTAGAGATTGTCATCTAATGAACCAGAGCAGATAAAATGTTTATTTAACTTAATAACTACAAAGTTATTAAAAATAAACCAAATATCCATTTTCAACCAAATTAGAAACCGAAACTAAGTTTCTCCTAATTCAATGATCATAAAGACAATCTCTCAAAATTAAACGCCTACTGCAATTGCTGCTACTTTTTTAGCACTTCCCATATGTAGATAAATCTCTCCATCACTAAGTCTCCAGGTTTCCTGAAACCTTTGCAATAAATTGCAAACATGATTAGTGGCACCCGTATCTACACACCAGGTACTGGTAGATAACACCGCTAAACATGATTCAACTACTAGTGAAAAAAAAATTCCTTAATTATTCAATTTATTGAGATAATTCGGATAACCTTCTTCTAGTGTCATTTCTGCTTATATGTAAAAACACTTGTCGTTAGGCTTTTCCACTCTACCTTTAAACTCATAAATTGTCTAAGGAACCGTGGCTTGTTGTTGAACATTTTCCTACTTCTTGTTGCCTTCGGCTAAGAAGTAGAAACCTCTTCAACTACACTCACAGTTGTCTATTTATTGACCAAAAGACCCTTGACTTATTTAACTCTCTTTCAGCAGTTTCGTCAAATAATAAACATTTTGTTCATATTGTAATTCAGGTGGAACTGCTGAAAAAACTTGGTAAGCAATTAGAGCACAATATCAACCTAGGTTTCCCCATTGATTTTAGCTTCTGGGATTTCTAGTTCATTCAGAAGACCTATTATCTTCAGAACATAATCCCCTTAGTTGGGTTCCTTCACCAATGGTTAATTCCCTAACTCCCACATTACAACTTGCCTAGCTGCACCTCAAACATTTATTTTAGGTTATGCATCATGTCATAAGCAGTTTCTAAAAAACTGATGCTGATGTTGCAATACATTCAACATAGAAGCTAAAATGTAACATCGCGCCATCTCGTCAGTTGTAACCCAATCCTTATATACCGGATTTTAGGTTTTATTGCAATTTCAGTGGGTTTGATAGAGCACACCTCAAAGAACACAAATTTGGTCCCCTAAGCAGTCGACACAATATCCAGATCCTTTTCTAGTCAATATAATTAAGACTAGTGAATTTGTTTGACAATGTCATCAAGTGAATTGAAAGAGATCATTTTTTGAATCTGAGAATCACATAACAACAATTATGAAGGGCAAAACTTTTTGTATTTCTATTAAATTGGTTCCCTCAACCAGTCTATTAAAAGAAAAACATTAGCAACCCTACACACAGTGAAGAGTATGCCTCGATGGGTAGGTCCACTACTCTTCAACATTCGTGTAGATAGGCACAACCTTTTAGTTTTACTATCAATGCACTAAACCATGCCCAATAAAATTAAATAGCTAATTTACTTCGGTCCTATAAATAAAAGTAGTGACTCAGATGTAGATGATATTTGTTATTTATAGCTAAGTGTATACCATTACCTAACCTCAAAATTCATTGTTCCGTAATGAACTACCCCAGATGGAGGAGCAATCCATACAACAATTATCTTGGAGTTATCCTCTAAGGAAGTAAGTACTGATGATGCCATAATTAATTTTGTTCGATAGGGAGGAAGGTATTAAAACCAACACACAAAACTTAATTATATCATCTACATACTAGTAATGGAGACCATGGAATTTATACAAAATAAACTCCCTCTCCCACTTAGTAATTTAAAAATTTGTGAGGGTTATCGAAATTAACATGTTCGCAAAAACCGTGATCTAGGTCATAAGTCAAATATTATCATGTTGTCCAAATATGGTAAACTATCACACATGCAAATAAGATGAATATACATATATTCATAAAAAGGAAACATAAATAATATGTATCCCAACTATTATGGTCAAAGATGCAATCTTTGAGCAATAAGGAATCCTTCCAGTCTTGAAATCCTTAAGCAGTCAGGAATCCTTCGAGTCTTGAAATCCTTAAGCAGTAAGGAATCCATTCCAAACTTGAAATCCTTGAGCAAAGCATTGTTGAAGACTTAGATACTTTGAATCAATCAAGGAAACCAAAATCCAACCATACTTAGGCAAGAAAGATCGGATCTGAAAATTTTCCCGAGTAAACTTCACAGCCTTCAGTATTTTGGACTTTTCTCCTTCATCCGAACTCCGATTGAATTGATTCCAATTGGGTTGGATTCGAAATTCAATTATCTACAACTTCTATGAAGAAAAGAATTTCCAATTCCGACGTTTACTGGGTCAAAACAGCCTTGCAATCTGACCCTAAAATCTGAAAAAATTCTGCTGCTAGCTAAAAATTCTTTTTTCTTGACAAAACTTATCTTCTTGTCAAAAAAGATTGTTTTCTCCGCATCATATGCCCCATAGAATTTGTAATCTTACAACAGATCTATATATCTAAAACGATACAACTGAAGAAACAAAGATTACATCAAAAACTAATACCTCCCACATACTACTATTACAGATTACAAAACTAAATTTATAATAAAAAAAATAGTAATAGTAACTAAGCATAAAACAATTACAAAGCGTGTGATCCAATCACACAATCAAAAATATGCGTGACCATAATAGTGGGATAATCGATTTTGCAAAACAGATGTTAGAACTGTTAAGAAGGAGCCAGTGTTATCTTCAGCTACATAGTTTAGGAAATTCATTTCTCCAGTAAATGTGTTTCTTGTAGTATGATTTGTGTGTTTCTTGTAATGGGTTGAAGTTGGAGTCGGTTACTTGTGTTAGTAGTGGTGCCAACTCATCAGTCCTTGTGCTTTCTTATTGACCAATAGGAGGGCAGGGATTGGAGAGTATATATAGGCTTCTTTCTCTTTGTAATCAACAGTTTTAGCATAATGAGATTTTCATTACAGATTTTCCCTCTCTTAATCTCTCTCTCTACTACTGTTCTTCATTTCTTTTCAAGAACAAACTAGATCTATGTTCTACGGACAACATGACTTGTTTAATCCATACGCATGATTACAGCCCGCTCTGATACCACTGTTGGGAAACGAATCCCAGAACCCAGTAATTGCGCGCACAGATTAAACAACAAAAATAAACACAAACCCGACAAGGCGGAATTAGGGTTTACCTCTCATCCGTGAGACACCTAACGCCGTTGACTTGTTTATTTGAGAACTTGATTTTTCCTTACTTTCAGATGCAACAAGCTTTTGCTCAAGCATACCTCATGATCTTCTGTCATATTTCCTTATATTTCGATCATGTAGCCAAGTGTGGACTTCTACATGATCTCTTTGTTCTCTCTCTCACAGCCTCTATTCTAAATTTCAATGACCGCTTTTTTTTTTTTTTGCAGAACATAATACTTGATATATTTATAGAAATTTAGAAGCGGGGACACGAGGAGAAAATAAATCCTGGCTCTTGTGTAAATAAGAAAACCTAGTCCCACCCGAATTCTATTCTTATTTCACAAATTATAATTCACACCACTAAAGAATTATAATTGCACTCTCATCTTTATCTCGATTATATTTCGAGTTTCACGTTATTAAATATTTATTAATCTCCCTACGTTAAGATTACAGATACCTGTTCATTAAATGTCGATTACTAACAGTAGTATTGTTACTGTCTGTCTCGGTTGAGAGATCATATATTATAGAAGCAGAAAATTCAATTTCGCATGCATGCTTGCTCCGACTCAACTAATTATTTAATTAACCTAGAGTTGATTGTTGCGATACAACGTTTCCAAACCACAAGAAAATGAATTTTTATAAATATGCTGACTCGGCTGAGACTCAATTGGAAGTTGTTTTTTTTTTTTTTTGAACTGATTGGAAGTTTTTGTTTATGTTGTTTATATGTATACATATATATAGAAAGAGAGAGAAAATGTACCCGCGTCAAGTAACATAAAGCATCTACCAATAATAAGATATTCGTTCAGCTTGTAGGAGTAGCAATGTAACAGCCCTTCTTTTTCTGTATCTTATTAAGAGAACTCGCTTTCATGTTAATTCTTGAAAAATGTACAGTTTACTACCCAACCCATGCCCGCCAATTCAGTTGGAGCACAAATACAAGTTTTCCAATCCACAAGTTCCTTCATTCATGCAGATAACGCTATCGCTAAAATCAGACATCCCCTCACTATCAAATCCAAAGTCAAAAATCCTCCAAGAGGCAGCTGCTTGCAAGATCCTGATTTTTGAGTACCACTGCCACTGTCATCGTGAACATCAGATGGCGGCAGGGCATCCAAAGGAGTCAGATTTACTGCACCCAATGGTGGTGCAGGTAGAGGTGATGGCAATGGGGAATGGGGTGCTGGTGCTACAACGGCAGGACTCAAACTGCTGGAGCAAGTTGGCAAGGGAAGGGTGCTAGTTTTGTGATTTTCTGGTTTCATTAATGTGGCTTCCACAACCCCATCTATGCCATGGCATCTAATGGAAGATCCAGCAGTGTATATATTGGGCCTAACGATCTGGACGTTGTTTAGATAGAAATTCCTCCAACCATTGTTGGAAACTTTGAGCATAAGCTCAGGTTTTCCTGTTGGAATAAGGGAACTCGTCGGGAAATGAACAAGGTGGTCGAAAAACAGAGGCGATGGGATGGAATGGAGGAGTAAGAAATCGGCAACGGCTTTCTCTGGCATGAGGATTTTGGCTAGTGCCCGGTCGTTGGGCATCAAGAAGGTGACGTTCCCTTGGAATAGATCTGGAGGGGCCATATTGATCAGCGTGACAAAGGTGAAGTAGTTGGCTTTCTGCATCTCTTCAGTAGCCAATAGAAGATCTTGGCTTCTGAACGGAATAGTTTTTGCAGTAGCCGACGATGAGACAAGTGCCATGAGAAGAGCTAGCATGGATATGGAAATGGTAGCCGTGTGGAAGTGTACGTGTGTTCTTCCAAAGGGTTGCTTTATAACATTTTCGGTAGCATGCATGTGTAGTCTCTGTACTTGAATATCTTCTTAGGAAAAGTTGTTTAGAGGTTTCGGGGTCGTGAGTTGCAGGGTTAGCTTTAAAATCCATTCCTGCTGATCCAACAAACTTAGTGAGGTCATGTTTCTTGCATGAGTAAAGGTGAAAGAGGGTAGGATTTGTGCTGGTTAAAGGGACCATAAGGGGTATTTTGTTGAGTTCGTTTTCCACTCATTTCAACTTCTTGTTCTCATCCAAATTAAATTTATCAATTGCGCTTAGATTAATCCAGCTCCTGAGTTCTACTCTACTGTTCTCCATCTCAATTAAGGAAATAACAAAAGAATGGGCGCTCTACCATGGATGAGAAAGAGATTTCACTAGTTTCTCCCCTTTATTTTCAGCAAAAACTTGACAGAAGGTACTTGAGGAAAGACACAGATCGAGACTATTCAAACGGTGCAAGTCTTTCATATTGTCGGACAAATAGCTTGGCCAAAAATGTTTCCATGTTAGTATAAAAATTCTACATCTTGAGCTCAGATACATCATTCTACTCTTGCCAAAAGTGTGTTCCAAATAATGACACAAGGTAGTTCCAGCAAACAGGTAGCATTGTACAATTCACGTATTAGAATTGAATTAATAGGAAGTAATAACTTTTATGTTCTCCAGGACAGAATGTACGGTCATTCCTAAAATCTCATTGTATCATGCAATTTATATGAGCAACCTGACTCACAAATGTAGAAAACACCAAACAAGAGAACAAACAAAAACAACAATATAGAACAGTTCTTCATAAAAAAATCAAGGCAAGAAAACTGGACTTTTGAAATTGGCACGCCAGCAATCACAACTGCAAAGGCTTCCAGATTTTTTCACCACATGCATCTTCACCAACTTGGCAACTCACCACCCATCCGTTCACACCATCAAGGAGCAACACTTGAACAAATTTTTATAAGTGCATAAAACATAACGCATCACAAAATTTTTATTTTGATTGTACGCAGAAACTCTAATTTTGCCTTCTTAATTAACTTTCAGCCTCGCACAATCAAGCAGACAACTTGAACGAATGAGTAAATGAAGTCCTTCCAAATATAAATTGGGTTGCAAGCTTGCTGATAAATAAAACATTCAACAGATTAACCAACAGAAAATCTTATAATCACAAAATAGTTATTTCTGGTGCTGCACCATTCTCCACGTTAAATCTTCTGGGCCCAAAGGTTGTGCTAGAAGGGAATAAAATTTACTTTGTCGGGGGACTACTTTTCCATCATCTCTTCTAAAACCAATTGGTGTTAGAGAGGGTTTCAATTGAGTCTTTTATGACATTCGACATCGCACCCGCAAGTCTATTTTTAGAGCATGCAGAGAGTGGCATTTTGTAACCAAATCCATGGGGGAACTCCAAGCCCAACAATTGCTCCTTAACGATGATGCTCCCGCGATTCGAACTCATGACCTCCTGGCATTGATACCACTTGTCAGACTAATTTTCCACCATCTCTCCTAAAACCAATTGGTGTTAAGAAGGGTTTCAATTAAGTCTTTTATGGCATTCGACATCGTAGCCGCAAATCTGTTTTTGGAGTAGTAGCAGGAAGTGACATTGTGTAACTAAATCCATGGGGCACTCCAGGCCCAACATACTTCATCTAAAAACCACGAACCTTAAGCAAGATACATTTTCCTTTGTCATATTTGTGCATGACGAAAAGTTACAAGAAATGTTAAAAGCCAACACGGCAACATAGCGTACGAGAGCAAACAAAGAAAGGAAAACTGAAAGCAAATTTAATTCCTCATTGCCATTGGCCATCGTACCAACTCGATGCACAGTCTACAAAACAAATTACAGGACAACAACATAACAGCCACTTCAAACACCTACTGAAGCATAAGGAATCATTGCAATTCAAGTCATGAGAAATGATAGGTTGATCAGGATCAATACGAACTATACAAAACAACAAAAGTAAGGATACCCTCTCAAACTTTATGTTCTTCACCTACAAACATAATGGAAAAGGTCCATGCACCCAACCAATTAGATACTTGCAATCTTGTCTTTTTTTGGTTGCCAATTTGGTAAAAACGGTCACTTAGAGCACCCATAGGGACCTGTTTTGGGGGCACTTATAAATATCTGCGATATGAATCTATGGTAGGTCTGCCAATTTTCTTGGGCTCAATGGATTTCAGTCCAACCATGCGAAAATTAGGTTTAAGCCATGCAGGATGCAACAGAGAGACTGCAATTTTAATCACCAGACTATTCAACATTCAAAAGGAGAATACAACGAAATTAAAACTTAGCATCATTTAAGGGGCAGAAAGAAGTACTGAAATTTTGTTCAAAATATAGAACCACTGAAGGTAAATAAGCCCTATATATGTAAACATTTACCGCAACTAATAACTTATAACTAAAGCTTGTCAAAATGATGTCAAACTCCATCATCGTCCTTTCTACTTATTTTTCAAAATCAGTGTTTTGGTTGTGACCTCAAAAGATGCATCAAAGGAAGAAACTACACAAAAAATATTTCATGTAGACATACATATCCTCTGATTATCAAGTAGTCCTTCAAAAGGAAGCTTCAGTTCATGTCAATAGCATCAAGTAATGTAGCCGACGATGGAGTGTCACCAGCTGGACTTGGGCAAAAAGACAAACCTCATCAACAAAGAAGCAACCCAACATCTTCAACCAAATACAACAGCGAAAGTAGTCTGAAGTCAAGTTCATTATGCAAGTGAAAACTTGCATGCCATTCTGAGATGCCTGTCTCCCTGCTTCTCCAGCTCTTCCCTCCTCTACTATTACAGGCACCGCTTAGGTTCTGCTACAAGTTTGGCAGGCGTCTTTCCTCCCCGCAAAAGTGAATACCATAAGTTAAGAAAATAGAGCATAAAATAACACATTGGTAAGTGCAAACACTCATAAACCATTATGTTCAACAAGAGTGTTTCTACAATACAACATATGAGAAATTCCCAGTTAAAAAATTATGTTCAACAAGATTTGAAAGTTACTAAAAAAATAATCAATTATATCATTTTTTTTAACTTATAAGTAAATAATCGGATCAAGAAGATTGCTTGCCTAAACTTCTTAAAATAGCCATTCCTCGTTCGTTAGTTTTTGCCAAGGTTTGAGACTGAGTAGATTTTAACTAGATGGCAAAGATATTTGGGAAAAAATTACAAGCTTTTGAACCTAGTAAAAATGTGCTCTAATTCTAAGTGATATATGTACCGGACAATTGCTTAAGCTACTTTTTTACTTTCTTTTCGTGAAGAGATTGATTCCTCAATCCTTCTACTTGAACCTGTGTCTAGAGAGAGAATTGATACTCGATATCACTGCAGATTATAAGTTCTTAGAGTTTCTGCATTAGTTAGAACTGTACATGATTGATTTAGAATCAGCCGACTGGATGAAAGTGGTTTGGATATATTTCAAATGTTCACCCAGAATTAAACACCCCACAGCCATAGAGTGATGTTCAGCCACCATGGTTCATTTCTCAAACCACAACGAAAGGCCTCTTTTTTCAGTTTGTTTGTTCATTTGTATTACTTCACAATCAACCAGGATGATTGCATGATTGTTGTTCTTTCACATATGAAACCTCAAACATGATGTTGGTGGCCACTGGTTGATACTATTCTCACTTTTCTCACATGTTGGTTGCCTTGTTTCTCACATCCACTAGGTCAGGGGGTCAAGGCCTGTTAACAGAAGAAAAGCAAAAAACAAACAAAAAAGAGAGAGCTAAGGGTAAGATAACAGAAATTCCATCACATATAAAACTTCATAATAGTCCTTTCTTCTATGGCTCCACAGCAAATTATCCAGCCAAATCCAGACACCAATTACTTGCATAATGTGCATGAAAAAAATGGCGGCGAACACCCTAAAACGTATGACAACAAAGGAAAAAAGGAATCACCAATCCTGTTCGTGGAAAGAAAGAACTCAAAGAGAGATTAGATCATCTTTAGGAGGTTGCTGCTGCTTTGTATCCTGCCCAGATTCAGATGTACCACCAGTTTTTTTGCCAACAACCATTTCATCAAAATCATCCATCATGTCATTCTTGTTTCCTACCTGGGCCCCACCAGCTTGAGAACTTGACGGTTTTCTGATTAGAGCGTCTTCTTTTCCAACAGTGGGTGAATCGTCAGGCTCAATGGCTGCTGGTAGCATTGCAGGTTCTGGTCCCCTTGCTGTAGAAGGTTTCTTCAAATCTTCGTATTTGGAAAGGACTTTATGGATTTCATCATTGATATTCAAGGCCTCGAAGATCACAGCCTCGTCATTTCCGGAAGTCTCAATGATTCTCTGAACTGTATATTTGGATTGATGACACTGGTCTACAAGTGCAATGGTCAAGTCATCCTGCCAAAAAAATTCAGCAGTACAGATCATAATGAGAAGAAATGGACTGAAATCGTAGGCTTTGTTCGGATGGCTTCTCAGCCATTTTCCAAAAAAGTTTTGTGGGGTCTACCCTACCCATTGTCTGACATTGTGCAGACTTGATCCAAACTTGTTTATTTTAAAATTCGAAATACTCACAGACCAGGCCCCACTGGGCCCCTCACTGCAAAACGTGATTGGCTGCTTTGTTTGACGCGAATTGGTGAGGTCTGGGGCCCTCTGCAGATGTGATTGGGTTATTTATGTATTTGTATTATGTACAGATGTGATTGGGTTTATTACGTACAGATGTGATTTTGGGTAGAACCCACAAAACTTTTTTCCAAAATGGCTGAGAAGCCATCTGAACAAAGCCGTAATGGAAATAAGGAAGTTTCAAGCTGATTTAAATATATCAATAACATGAGAGAACTTTTTGTTTCACTACCTGCTTATGAGGGTGTCATGGACTAATAATTTTTACAAGAGCAATGATAGTGAATCAACAATCCACTTTAAATTTACCAATCCAACGAAAAGATGAAAACTTTCATGAAACAGTCTAAGACTAGGCAGATAAGTGGCAGACATTAGTCCTAATTCAAAACTGTTCAGTTTGTTTGTCAATTCCCCACAGCTGGTACAAGTACATTAAAAAAAAAAAAAGCTTCTTATGTTATGCCTAAATTTTGGATGAGAGTAACTGTAAAGGAGCACCATGAGCCATGCCTCAAAGACACAGTACTCATAACATAAATGTCTCTGAAAAAAGAAAAGAAAAGAAAAGAAAAGTAGAATCTATTTTTGCATATGACGGTAAGCACTAAAAGGTAAATAAAGTCATTGATCTTTAAGAACTAATCTGATTCTCAGGAAAATACAACAGCCTGCATATGACTAGTAGGCTAGTAGCAAATGGTCATTGATTGAAAGCGGTAAAGATATGAGTACCGAAGCCAAAGGTACCAAAATTGTACTAATCGGCATGTGGGGCCCACTTTTAGGTCCCACACAAATGATCCAAACCGTTCAATAACTTTAAAATATTTTTTTGAGTGGCTCAACAAAAAAAAAATCAGCTCAATTGGATATGCGTAAGTGCTTTCAAGTTTTTCATTCAAAATGCAAGATCCTGCATTATGAATGAAAAACTTGAAGTTTGGATGAAGCACTTATGCATATCCAATTGAGCTAATTTTTTGCAAGGATACGCGGACAAATATTTTAAAATTATTGAACGGTTCGGATCATTCGTGGAAACCAAAAGTGGGGCCCGCACACCAATTAGTACAATTTCAGTATCTTGGGCTTTGATACCCTTAGTAGCGTCCAATTGAAAGTACTCAAATTAACATATTAACTGACTGAAGAACGAACCCAAACCACTGGATCATTCAAGTCTCTAGATGTTAGCTAGGACCTAGGTAAAAGAAAGAACAAGCAAAGGCAATTATACTACATGACTACATGAGTAATTATACATGGCGAGGTCAATAAGGTAAGCAAGTGGTCTTAGCAATGAAAAGAACCTGATGGATGTTTAATACCAATTACCAACCCTATAAGCATTTTTGGCATAAATAGTTCTCAGAAGACTCCATTGGACATCAACTAAAATCATTACATCCAAATGAAACAACTACCAACAACAACAGTGAATTTATATTACCTTCAAAGCATCTTGTGGAGGCGAAGAGGATAAAACTGTTGTGAGAAGCTCAATACTATTTCGCGCCACATCAAAAGCTTCCTTTATTAGCTCAACTGAAAAGAATTCTTCATGCATGTAGTGATTATTTTGTTGGCCAACAATAGAAACTGGGTCTGAAGCGGTGAATGAACGAGGAGGAGTAAACATTGGAGCTGAACTCTCACTATCAAGGCCAGGGAAGTGTATACCCCTTGCTTTCAAACTCTAAAGAAAAATGCAACAGCCATGAAAATGTTACGACCAGACTGACCAGTACACATAGTATTATGACTACACAATACCATGTCTATGTCACAATTAAAAGCATTTCCGGCACAAATCATCTAGAAAACCAGGACAAAAAACACACCCTTTCCTATTCCTCTAAGCATCTCGAACATTCCTTCAACCCCAAGGTACGTTAACAATGTGAAATCAATTCCATTCCTTGTATAATTCAGTCAAATCAGGAATTTTTTCGGTAGCCCAGGGTGAATAATTAGTTAACAAACTGGAATTGATGCAAATGTAGTGCAAAAAGAACCAATCAATGTGGAAGGTAAGAGAGATACCTTGTAAGTCTCTTCATAAACAGGCAAATAACGAAGCTCATCAGAAGAGTTTCCCCAAGCTTCGATCAGCGACAAAGCCTTGTTATGGTTCTCAACAGGAGTCTGCGGATCGTCGATCAACTTGACCATCTCATCGACCACCCTCTCAGACGCAACCTCGGAGAAAGCCTTGTCGCAATTCTTAACAACAGTTTCCAGCAACACCAAAGCCAAGAACTGAACCCTGGGGCTCTTCAAAACGATCCGATTCTTTATTGCGCGGATCAATTCCAAGCTGTTGATCTTCTCGTGATTAATCAAGTCACAGAGTTCAAGATTGGTGGACCAATCGGGTTCGTCAAGGGTTTCAGCCGTGGCTTCCTCGACAAACTTATCGGCGTCGTTCTGGCCTTGGAAGAGCTCCTTCATTTTGAAACTCATAGAGGACATGCCAGCACTAAGCTTTCGACCAACTTCAGCTCCCCCAATCCTTAGTTTCTCACCGAAAGCGCTCACTTTCTCCATCAGATCTTCACTCATCTTTTGAAATTTCCCTTGAAAACCCTAGTTTGTGTCAGTAATATCACCAAATTTCCAGAACCCTTTCCGAGTAAACTGAGAAAGAGCCACAAAATCCTAGAATGCCAATCAATCAAACCTCGATTCGTCAAATATTAGTAATACCCGCTGCTGGAAGATATGGCGTTTCTTTCCTTTATCATCGGGACGGGTTTCACCACTTTTTGAACTCGTAGTTTAGCTGGACATAATAATCACAGGCATTCTTCCATTCTTTTGGCTGTTTGGAGCTTCATCAAAGGTTGTTTGGTTGATTTGTTTCTTTTGGTTGATGCCAAAAAAAAATTGTTTGGAAAAATATGGAAATGAAAGAAAGAAAAAAATAAAAATAAAATTTGCCTCCTTTATGGACATTATTGGATGACTATTATAAAACCAAGCAGATAATAAGAGCTGGAAAGTAAACAAAAATACTGGACACAAATATGTAGAAAATTTAGTCTTCTGGACTACTCAAATATTATTCAAAGTGGTATTTTGCTCTCTGCCTTTTCTTTCTCACTTTTGCTCGTCAGTGTATTTCTTCCTTTCTTTCTTGCTTATGTTTCTCTTTGATGTACAATACACATATATAGCCAAAAGGCTATAACTTTACAACCAACTCATTGAAGACTAGCACACACTTCAAAGGATGGTCATCCATTCTCAGAAGAATGGTCACCCATTCTCTGACATTATTTACAACACTCCCCCTTGGATGACCAAAAACTAAAAATATGCCTCGTTAAAACCTTACCAAGGAAAACCCAATGGGAAAAACCTTAGGTGAAGGAAAAAGGAGTACATAATGCAAAACTATCTACAGATTGCCTCATTAAAACCTTGTTAAGGAAAACCCAATGGGACAAAACCTTAGACAAAGGAAAAAGAGTACAATCGCCCTGTCTTTCAACATCAATTACTCCCCCTCAACCTAGCATGATATGTCTTTGAAGCCTACAAGATCCCAATACCGTTAACTAGGTTCTTGAATATTGCGGTTGGTAATGCCTTGGTGAATAAATCTGCCAGATTGTCGCTAGAACGTATCTGTTGAACATCAATATCACCGCTTTTCTGGAGGTCATGGGTGTAGAAGAATTTTGGTGAAATATGTTTAGTTCTGTCTCCTTTGATATAACCAGCTTTAATTTGTGTGATACATGCGGCATTGTCTTCATGTAATGTGGTCGGGCTATCTTTGATCGAGGATAATCCACACTTTTCCCCAATGTGTTGTATCATAGATCTCAACCAAACACATTCACGCGGCTTGTTTCATGAATTGCAATAATTTCGTAATGATTAGAAGAAGTAGCGATCAACGCTTTGCTTCACATAACGCCATGAGATAGCGAAGTACCACCACAAGTAAACACATATCCCGTTTTGTGGTAGAAGCTTTGTGTGGATCGGATAAATAACCAAAGATCTCAAGCAGTATTCGATTAATTGTGACTTAGATCCATTTGAATAGAATAAACCTAAATCAACCGCTTCCTCGAGATAACGAAATATGTGTTTAATTCCTTTCCAATGCCGCTGAGTTGAGCCAACTATATCGAGACAATAAATTGATCAAAATGCAATATCCTGTCGTGTACAATTTGCCAAGTACATAAGTGCACCAATGGCACTCATATATGGTACTTCCCGACCAAGAATTTCCTCTCCTCTTCTTGGGGGCCTAAATGGATCTTTTGCTCACATCAAGTGATCGAACAACCATAGGAGTACTCAATGGATGTGCTTTATCCATGTAGAATTGCTTAAGAACCTTTTCCGTATATGTCGACTGGTGTACTAGAATTCCAGTTGGCAAATGCTCAATTTGCAGGCCGAGACAAAACTTTGTTTTGCCAAGATCTTTCATCTCAAACTCTTTCTTTAAATATTCGGCGGTTTTTATGAGCTCTTCCGGAGTTCCCACGAGATTTAAATCATCGACATAAACCGCAATAATTGCAAAACCAGAGTTTGATTTCTTAGTAAAAATACATGGACAAATAGGATCATTTTCATATCCTTCCTTTAACAAGTAGTCGCTAAGGCGTTTGTACCACATACGACCAGATTGTTTCAATCCATATAAAGATTTTTGTAGCTTAAGTGAATAAACACTTCGGGGTTTTGAAGTGCATGCTTCAGGCATAGTATATCCTTCGGGGACCTTCATGTATATGTCAGCATCTAGTGATCCATATAAGTATCTTTGTACAACATCCATCAGACGCATGTCCAGACATTCTGTAACTACCAAGCTAATCAAAAATCTGAATGTGATAGCATCCATTACGGGAGAGTATGTCTCCTCATAATCAATTCCAGGTCTCTGCGAGAAACCTTGTGCAACAAGTCGTGCTTTATATCGCACAACTTCATTTTTCTCATTGCGCTTTCGCACAAACACCCATTTGTATCCCACTGGTTGTATTCCTCCAGGGGTTTGAACTACAGGTCCAAATACTTCTCTCTTTGCGAGAGAATTTAACTCTGCTTGAATTGCTCCTTTCCACATTGGCCAATCATTTTTGCGTTGACATTCTTCGACAGTTTGTGGTTCACTTTCATCATCACTTCTAGTAATGTCAAGAGCAACCTTAAATGAAAACGCGTTGTTGACAACGGTTTTATTTCTGTCCAACATTTCTCCCATACTCATATAATGTATTGAGATCTCATTATTCTTAGGTACCTGTTCCATTTCAGGAAATAACTCTTCGGGAGATTCAGAAGTAGGAGAAAACGTTGATAAATTCATTCTTTCATTTGCAGATTTAGCCTCTTCATTTATTAGCTTGATCCCTTCAGGAGTATCAGCTATTTCTGGGACTTCAATTTGTTTGCCTTGGATTTTCCTCTTCCGGGGAAGTTTATCTTTGGCACCAATAGGTCTCCCACGCTTCTGGCGTGCCTTAGATTCGTCAGCTGTTGTACCAGTAATTTGTCCTGTGGGAATTTCGATCCGTGCTGGGATATTAGCAGCTGGTATATGAGATTTGGTTACTTTATTTGCATCTGTAAATGCATCCGGTAACTGATTTGCAATTCTTTGCAAATGAATGATCCTTTGAACTTCCAGTTCACATTGATTAGTACGAGGATCAAGATGAGATAATGCCGAAACATTCCAAGTAATTTCACGTCGAGCTTCTGGCTTCGACTTATCTCCCCCTAATGCTGGGAAAACTGATTCATCAAAATGACAATCTTCAAAACGTGCCTTAAACACATCGCCTGTTAGGGGTTCAAGGTATCTAATGATGGATGGAGAATCAAAACCAACATAAATCCCAAGCCTACGTTGTGGACCCATTTTAGTATGTTGGGGTGGTGCAATAGGCACATACACAGCACAACCAAAAACTCTTAAGTGAGAGATATTCGGTTGTTGACCAAAAGCAAGTCGTGTGGGTGAATATTTATGATATGCATGGCCTAACATGAATCGAGATGCAAAGATGTAAAATAGCATGTCCCCTGCGTAAATGTGCAATTTTGTTTTCATAAGTAATGGTCGAGCAATAAATCAAGTCTTTTAATAAAAGATTCAAATTTAAACCATTCTGTGTATGAGTGTGTGCAACGGGATGCTCAACATCAATACCAATTGACATGCAAGAATCATTAAATGTCCGAGATGTGAACTCTCCAAAGATTGTCAAGACGTAATTGTTTTGATTTGATGGTTCGAGAACCGTGCTCTTAATCTAATGATCCGAAAGCAAGGAATCTAGCAAATGCAACATTTAGTGTAGACACAAAAACAAGTATGTGACCATCTAGTTGAGGCATCAACTAGAACCATGAAATATCGAAATGGTCCACATGGTGGGTGTATCGCCCACAAATATCTCCTTGTATTCTTTGTAAAAATGATGGTGATTCAAGAATGACTTTGGAGATTGATGGTCTAGTTATCGGTTCCCTTGTGAACAGGCATTACATGGATAATTCTTGGGTAATAGAATCTTCTGGTTCTTTAACGGATGCCCTTGTGAATTTTCAACAATACGACGCATCATTATTGAACTTGGATGCCCAAGACGATCATGCCATAACATAAAAAGTTTTGGGTTGGAGCACTTCATCATAGTATATGATTCAATTGTTTTAATCGTCGTATAATATAATCCAGAAGATAATGCAGAAAATTTTTCTAATACTAGCTTCCGCGGATAAATTAGAAGTGATAAACAAATATTCTTTTTCTCCTTCGCTTTGTGGTTTCAATATGATAACCATTACGACGTATATCCATAAAACTTAAATGATTTCTTTTGATCCGTGTAGAATATAAAGCATTGTCAATATTTAAATTTGTTCCATTTGCTAGAACAATATTTGCTCTTCCGTAGCCTTCAATTAGGTCCGAGAACCCGATATTGTATTGACATAAGCTTTTATCTTTGTCAAACGCTTGAAATATCTGTATCTCAAGAATAGTATGTGTCGTAATTAATCGCTCTACCGCATTTATATCTTCACCATTTGATAATGTCTCATTAGTATCCATGCTCCTAAATGCAAAAATTACAAATTTAAAGATTTCACAAATAAGTAACTGAAACACATCTTGAAACTTTTATTCCAAAATCAAATACAACATGACATATCTCTTACAACATTATTGAAAGATAGATTAGTCCTTAGACTATTATTTCAAACATAAGCAAAGATACTTATTTAGTCTAAATGCATGGACCAATCAGGGTAGTCATCTCCATCATTAAAGAAATTATCTTTTGTCCCACTAGGTCCAGCAGATAAATCAGTCATATCAAAAGATGTAAAATCAAAAGGTTCAGAAGGGTCAATTTGATTAACTTGATCAAGAAAATTGGTTTCAACTTCTTTTCCTTTCCCCTTGATGGATGCCTGGTAAAGATCAACCAAATGTTTTGGCGCATTTACGGCAGTGCACGACCAATGACCTTTCACTCCACATCTGTAACATGAATCTTCTGTATTCTTAAAAGGTTTAGCTTGCAAATCTTTTCCCTTTCCTTGGGATACATCCGACCTATCCCACTTATTCCACTTCGGGGGAAAATTAGTTTTCTTGCTGGGCTTCTTGATGTGTCCTCCACGGACATGGTAGTTATGGCCACCACCCTTCGCCCACGCGTCGCGCCCATGACCTGCGCCCGGCCGCTGCCACCTCCCCGACGTGGGAATGAGACTCGCTTTATTCGGAAACGTATAGATCCGGTTGGACGAGACTCGTGATTTTTCATTAATAATTCATTATTTTGTTCAGCTACTAAGAGACAGGATATCAAATCCGAGTATTTTTCATAACCCCTCTGTCTATATGTTTGTGATAGATTCATGTCTCTGGGGTGAAACGTGGAATATGTCTTTTCTAACATATCCATTTCAAAGAACTTTCTCCCCACACACGGTTTCAAAGTGAAACAATTACGAATAGGGCGTAATTATACTCACCTAACCGATTTGTAATCTTCAAATCGTAGATGCATCCAATGATAACGGGCTCTAGGCAACATGACTGTCTTTTGGTGCCCATATCTTTCTTTTAAGTTGTTCCACAAAACTAGTGGGTCTTTGATTGTGAGATACTCGGACTTCAGGTCCTCGTGGAGGTGATGTCGGATGAAGATCATGGCCCTTGCGCGATCCTTCAGGGATGCATTATTACCATTTGTGATCGTTTTCCCGATTTCCATTGCATCGAGATGAATCTCTATATCAAGGATCCATGACAGATAATTTCTTCCCGAAATGTCAAGTGCAAAGAAATTCCAATTTTGTGTAGTTCGACATTGTCTATAAAACAACATATTCTAATTTAGACAAACATTTTTAAAAAAAATAAGGAGTCAGTTGAACAGTACAAGTTTATCTAAATGAGATGTAGTGATAATATCCCAAGTAACAACATGTAATAATGGTAAGGAGTCATAGCACACAATATTTCCATAATCACTTGAATACAAAATTTATAAACATGTGGACTGACTTGTGTTTGTTTAATACTCCAATAGTCCAATATAATCAGTGCTAAAATATCAGTGAAAAAACATTGAACTAATAAGGTGTATAGTTTCACATTTGGCAGTGGGTACATGGGATAGAAATCGCAGTGGGTACATGGGATAGAGATAGCAGTGGGTACATGGGATAGAAGTATATTGAAATTAAAGACGTTCATTAGATTCTGAAGTTTCAACAGAAGGTGTAAATCCTTTTCCTTTTTCTTTTTCTCTTTTCTAACAAGTGTTACAAGAAAACATCATTTCTAGGAAGCTGGGCAAGTAAATTAGAACCACACCAGAGGTAGATAATAACAATGATTGGTTTCTGAATTTACACTATTTTATTAATTATAATCAGAGATACAAAATTTACTAACAAGATGCTACATATAAAAAAAATGTTAGTATCTACTCAACTACTGGGGTTAGCTCAATGGCCAAACTCGTGCTTTCCCTTACGGAAGGTCACGGGTTCGAAAGCGTGTGGTGGATTACGTATTTGAAAACCCATCCACCTTGTTGCTAAAAAATACTTGAGGTATTTATTTTATTACTAGAATACTTCAGGATTCCAAATTAATAATTTTTTTTTTTCATAATTAGAATGCTTCGGGATTCATAGTTGATATGTATTTCTGGTACAATAATTTTTTTTTTTTTTAAGAGTAGAATGCTTCCGGATTCATTAATGATTAGTACTTCAGGTACTTCCCAATTCATATGATCAGTATCCCATATATATTGATATTTAGAATGAAAAGATATAAGACAGTACATAAAATCAAATGTGTAGAAATAGAGTACGAGATTTTGATTACCTCTCTCAGTTGGTTAGAGTCTCGTGCTGATAACGTATTATAAAACCAAGCAAATAATAAGAGCTGGAAAGTAAACAAAAATGCTGGACACAAATATGTAGAAAAGTTAATCTTCTGGACTACTCAAATATTATTCAAAGTGGTATTTTGCTCTCTGCCTTTTCTTTCTCACTTTTGCTCGTCAGTGTATTTCTTCCTTTCTTTCTTGCTTATGTTTCTCTTTGATGTACAATACACATATATAGCCAAAAGGCTATAACTTTACAACCAACTCATTGAAGACTAGCACACACTTCAAAGGATGGTCATCCATTCTCAGAAGAATGGTCACCCATTCTCTGACATTATTTACAACAATGACTTATTTTTTGCATTTTTATTTTTTAAATTTTTCAGTTTTGAGTGTTTGACCGTCCAAACTTAAAAACAATGTAAAGAGAAGAAGCAAAAAATAGGATGGGAGCAGCTTTTAGACTTTTTATTTTCACTTTTTCCATTTTGATTAACAAAAATACCAACAAAATAAATTCTTTACATATTTCTCTAATACTACTAAGTTCAAAATACATTTTGACCATAATTCAAAAAATTTGAAAATTAAAAGTTGAAAATCTCCTAAACACCTTGTATGGAAAGAAAGTGAGAGTAATCAAGAAATTAAATTTTGAGCACAATACTTTTTTCTCACTTTTGCTTTCTTAATCATTTTTTTTTTTTCGTTTTTATCTTCTTTGATTTCCATATGTTCCAAATGAACTGTAAAGTAGATCTTGTTTGATAACACGGATTTAGTACTTAAAATTGAATGAATTAAGTAATAAGTAATTAAGGAGGTTTGATACCAACATTTACATTACTTAAAAGATTAACTATTTCTTAAAATATAAGCTTCAAAGTTGATAAAAATTAAGTTGAATTTGTGTAAGTTTTCATTCAATATTTTTCTCTTCCACCACTACATTTTACACAACCGCTACTATAATTGTTGTGATCACCACCGCCACCGCCACTTTACCACCACCACCATCTCCACCACTAATACTATAGGCATTTTTATTATTCCATCACCATCACCATCGCCACTACTACACACTCTTATGCCACCTCCACCACCACTCCTATTGTCACTCTATAACAACCACCATTTCACAACCACTCTGTCTCTTCACCACTAATCACGCCACCACTATTCTGTCACTCCCACCACAACTATTACCACCACCCACTGCCACCACCACCACCACCACCACTGTTCCCACCATCACTCCACCACCACCATTATCACTCTGCCACTGCCATCACTTCACTACCACTACCACCACCACCACCACCACCACCACTGTACCATCACCGCTACTACCACCAATACTATAAATACCATTAATACTCTATCACTCCACCACTACCGCACTCTTCCGCCGTCTACATTACCACCATTACATCACCACCACCCCACTACCACTACCACTACTCCTACCACCATCCCAGCACCACTTTGCCACTCACAACTCCACTTTGCCACTCTCGTCACAACTACCACCATCACCACTATACCACAATTACAGCTGTCACTACCCCATTCCCACTACAACTACTACCACCATTGCCGCCAGCAGACCATCACCATCACCTCCACCTATCCACCGCAACTACTTCCACCACCACCTCCCTCGCCCAATCACCGCCACCATTTCACCACTCCAACAAACATATGTCACCAATCTGCAACCACTACTACCACCACCACCACCACCACTATTGCACAACCAGTATTCTATCGCCACCACAACTTCCATAACTCACATTAGTATTCCACCAACACCCCCCCAAACCACCCACCCACCCACCCACAAACACCACTTCACAACTCTATCATTAAGCCATCATAATCACCATTATCGTAAATACATGGTAACTATTAATAACAATTTCATCCTCAAGCCATCTTGTCAATATTTTTTTTTATCTGTATAACAATACGTTTTTTTTTTTCATTTATTGATTTGTTTTTTGCTGGATGTATAAAAGGTAAAATAGGAAAATAAGTGAATTTAATACTTCAACTCTTTGTACACATCAAATAGCTTATTTTTCAGTGCTTAAAATTCAATACATATCAAACAGCTATGTGCTTAACAAATTCAATATTCAGTTTGATTACTTAATTTTTAGTTTTCAGTTTTCAGATTTATCAAACAATACCTTAGGCATTAATTGATTACATTATTTGGGAGCTCATGATCAATTTAAGATAGTAAGTTTTTGATTTATCATTTTGCGTTATCACTTTTTGTTAGGCACAAATAATGAGATTATACATACCATTTATGGTTGGGAGCGGGGTGCACACCACACTTGATGTGCACGGCTTTTGGGCCCACCCCGTCCTATTATTTGATTTGAACAGTCATTTTGCTAGATTCATAAAAAATGTAGTGCATAAAAATTCATGTAGATTGGACATCGGTGACTTTTTGATCAATGACCATTTAGCTCACAGTTTCGTAATATATATCACGTACAACTATTTCTTTAACTCTTTTGTTTCCACGAAAAATACACTTTGAAAACAGAGTTATCGATGTCCAATCAACCTGGATTTTTACATGCAATACAAACTCTATGAAACAAACAAAAGAAGAATCAAACAATAGAACTCGAGATGGTCGCCAAAGCTGTACACAACACGTATGTTATGCACCCCCTACACAACACACTCCCAGTTCCCTTTATGGTTACACTTTAGTTCCTCTATTGTTTAGGATTAATTAGTTCCTATATTCTTTGTAATGACAAATAAACAAGGGAATTAAGAGGAACAAAGTCAATAATCATTGAGTTTCCCATTTGCTAAATCTTTTAGCACCCTCGATTCTCATTTGGTAAAAACAGTAGAGTTATTTCAGCAACATGTTTTTAGCAAAATAAGCATGTGAGAGAAAATTACTTTTTAGTAACTTAGTTGTTAGCCAATGGGAAACAAAAGGTAATTTGCAACTACACTAAAATTGAAAGGAAAATTCTATAGAATTGTCATAAGACTAGCAATGCTTAATGGGACAGAATGTTAGTCTGTTAAGAAACAATAGGTGAGCAAGGTGAATGTAGCAAAAATGAGAATATTGGGGTGGATGTGTTGTAAGACTGAAAGAGACATGATTAGAAATGAAATGGTTCATGAAATGATAGGTGTAACACCTATAGATGAGAAGTTGAGAAAAAATAGGCTAAGGTGGTTTAGGCATGTCTATCGTAGACATGTAGATGTAGTAGTTAAAAGAGCAGATATGATAGCTTTAGGTAATAACGCTAAGGGGAGGGGAAGACCTAAATTGACTCTAGGTGCAGTTGTGCACAGAGACAAGAGTATAATGGGTTTGAGTGAACAAGTAGCCCTTGACAGAACTCATTGGAGAAAAAAGATTCATGTAGCTGACCTCAAGTAATTGGGACATAAGGCTCGGTTTGGTTTGGTTACGCTAAACTCAACTTTCGTGCAATTTCTCATTTTAGCAAGTGGAAAACAAATATGAAAAACAAACTCTTATTGATTAGAGGGCTGCTTGTGGAAGTTTTTCTAATTAGCAGGGGTAGAGTTTTGAATGTATTAAGTAATAAAGAATTAAGCTTGTTTGATAATCATATTTTATTATATACTTAATATTTTAAGTGTCTCTTAAAAATGTAGGTTTAAAAAGTTAGAAAAAAGTTAAGTAGCCTGATACATACTTAATTATGATTGAATATTCGGTATATGTATTTCACTCGGGGCAACTCGAAAGAACATTATAAAATTAATTAACATTTCGGATTAATTATGGTAGTAATTTTTCTATTGGGACCCAATTGATATTTCGCTAATATACTGGGAACATTGGTAAAAAGAAGCCCAAACTGGAGACTGACTGAAGCTCCCTCCCTCCCACCCACCCACCCACGCTTCTTCTTGGATTCTTCTCTCGAAGCACCGATTCAGTCTAGAGTCCTATGCGTATTTGGGGGTTCAGGGGCAGTCGTAGATAGATACATAGGGCCCGATCAGTCCGCGAATGCTGTTTCTTTAGCCACGTCGCAGCCAGGTAGTTACTTCGTTCTAGTATTTTTCTGCCTTACGCCTGCTTTTTAATTGCTGTGAAGTTTGAGTTTTAGCTCCGTCGCTCTGATCGGTAGTTCGCCTTTCGAATAAGTTATCATTGTTATAGATTTTTCAGTGTAATTTGCTTATCCGATTACTAACTAGTCAGGTTTTGAATCTTCAGGTATATTGCAGCTTTTTATGAATGCATTTTAAAGTCTTAGAAAAAGTTTCACTATTTAATTGGAAAGATGGTCATCATCCATTGTTTCTTTCCCACCTCTCTAATATGGCTTTATCGGCAATGCAAGAGAGCATTAAAGCATATGGGTTGATGGGTCGGTCTACTGGAATGCAAACAAAAGTTGTGGGTTCTAGATTTTATATTACGATTAAAGATTACACAAAAGATGGTATCTTTATGTTTCTACGGACACAGATATATATTTATGAATATGCATATTGAACTTTGTCATACGAATTTCAAAGGTAGGGTTGTGGCCCAAAAATGGCATATCACTGGCTAATGTAAACCAAACTAAACAAACGTATCCTTGTGTCCCACGTTGGTCACCTGCATCCTTCTTTTTCTTTGCCATTTTGCTCTTTGAAGGGTGAAAATTTTGTGGCTAGCGTGTTAACAATTGCACATAAGAATGATATTATCAACTAAAAATTTCACGTGGATGCTACGCTCAGCCGTAGGCCGTGGTCAATTTGAGAATTGGAAAGTAAACATGTGTAATGAACCAAAATTATGATTAAAGGCCCATGGTGCCTGTTTGCTGCAGGCTCAACAACATGGCAAACGACAATCAGGCAGAAACCTTCAATTCTTCTTGAAACTCATCCCCAGTATGGATCTAATTGCTCATAACGTTCTTTGTCTTCACGTCTTAGTAGCATGTGTGTGATTATGAGTATTGAGTATGGATATTGGTATAGTACTAGTACCTGGATATGGAAAAACCTAGAAAAAGCAGGGCATGGGTACCACTATATATATTTCTATTTTACATTTTAGGGGAATGTATGACATGCATTTCTACAAGCTTGCTAAGTTTAGAAAAAAGTCTTATCAAGCTGGCTTGATCTCTGTCTAAAGTCGAATACTATTCTGAAAGGAGTACAGCTGGAGTATATATGGGGGTATGAGAAAAACTCTAGTAAAGTTTCCATAACGCATTTGGCCACCTGATACGCATGAAGAATTACCCTGCAAAGTACTAGTACTTGATACACTATCTGTACAAATCATGCTTCATAGATCAATCATCAATAAACATTGAAGCCGTATTCTGCCAATATGCTGAAAATTTATTTTGTGATAATGCTTGACCGTAAAAGTTATACGTAAGAGCATTAGAGCAATTAGGGGACGAAATTGCTCAGCCTAATTCAATCCAAAGCGAGTCCTGGTGAATCGCTTCCAGTACCCCATCCCAACCTGCCGATCACTCATGGCAGTTGGAGAGAGAAAGCTATCTTAGAACTTTCAAATAAAGTTCAAGGTCTAACTCACCCTTGTTGGGTCGCCGCATATTCATATCGGTGGCTAATGGTAAATATAATATTTGAAGCTAAACAATTATCGTTGCACTCATTTGGAGTTCATAAATTTGATGTTGACCGAATACAGATTATGAGAAGATGGACGTTAATTGGTTTACGTTATGGAAGTTATACAGTTTCATATTGTTGTAGAGATAGTGGAAAAAATTTCGGGGAGGTGAGTTGCAGACTGCCCTTATTATCACTAACGGTGCTTAAGCCATGATTTTGTATGTGTTAAAAGGAATTCTTTGAGTGAAATGGAGAATGAAATCAAATTTCTAGATGGTGAATAACAGTGCCCTAGGGCTTCCTATATTTCTGTAGGATGGTCCTGTCACCTAGTTTGTTATCATGGTCACCCATAGTTGTCAAAGGCGCACCTAGGCGAGAGGCGTATCAAGGTGCACCTATTGCGCCTGGGGTGATCCCAGGCGAGGCGACTTGAAAAAGGCGTAGCCTAGGCACAAAGAGGTGCGCCTAGGCAACGAGGCGCAAAAAGGCGCGCCTCTTTCAAATCGACCACTCTTTTATTTTTTTAATGAAATTAAGGTACTTTTTTTTTTTTTTTCCCTTCATACATGTTGGGGTTTCCAAAGAGTATATTAGGCTATTAGCTAAAGTAAATTATACTTGCTTGTTTGTTTTTAGATGTCAAGCAGAGCTAATAGAACGGATCCTGCATGGAAGTATCATCATTTGCCGGATCCCGCGAACACTAACCAATTTAAATGTATTTTTTGTGGCAAAATAACCAATGGAGGGGTTAATCGGGCTAAGAAATACCTTGTAGGAGGTTATAGAGATGTGACAGTTTGTAAAAGAGTCCCTCCCGACGTAAAACAAGAGATTCAAAAGTTTATGGGAAATAAGAAATCATTGAAAAAGCAATTGCAAATGATGGTATGCTGTCTTAAACTCATTGGCTTAGTGTTACTATTTAAAGTATTGGTGTATGCTATTTTTCCAATTTTTCCGTATAGGTGCGCCTCGGTTCAAAAAGGCATGCACCTCGCCTTGCGCCTCTCGCCTAAGGCCCTACAGGACTTTGCGCCTTGGTCTTCGAGTATGGCAAAATATTTATGAAGCTAATTGAAATCAAATGATGTTTATTATCTGTATACCTAGTGACATATGACTTATTTACTATACAGGGTGTTTGTCATCATTTGGAGATGATAGATATGACATGGCTCAGTGCCCTTCTAGTAGGGGCAGGCTGTTTTGCTTTGGGGTACCTACTCAGTGCACGGTATCCTGCTTGCATATTTGCTTCAACTAGAAGGGCTAAAGAGACCTCAGCTAAGGATGGAAACAAGAAAAGTCGGACAAAAGAACCTCTTGAGATTGAAAAGCTGGCAGACATTCTTGAAGATTTCAAAATGGTTTCATGTCAATTTGCTCTGTGTATAGATTATGTATGTCTGCTGCCTTTAGTTGAATTGACTAGAACTTGGCTTTCTTCTTATTAATGCAGGTTTTGGTGGTAAGAAATGACTTAAAGATGGGGAAAGGGAAGATTGCTGCTCAATGCAGGTGGCAATTAGTTCTGAGTTAACACATTATGTTTAGCCTTTGCTCTTGGACATCTAATAAAAAACTAGCTGGCACATTATCAGTTTCAACTTTCAAACTAATAATATGGGTTTTTAGGTTGGGACTTCGTAATTCTAGACAGAACGGAGGTGTTTGAGAAGAGTTAATTTGAAACAAGTGAGCATGAAAGTTGTCAGATATCATACAAAGTTGTATGACTATGATGAATAAAATATCTTGCCAAAATGGGATGGTAAAATAGTTGAGTTAGATGCTTGAAATACTAAGGGACTTGGGTTTTCACATAACCTTTTCCACCTTATGATCTGCAATTCGAGAAGGCCTGTTAAACTTCGGTTTATCATGCTTTATTTGCATTCTCCTTGGGATTGATTTTGTGACTTTTTCTGGTCTGTTTGTAACAAAATTTATCCTGGTGTTTAGTCATGCGACTTTGGGTCTCTATAAGAAGCTCCTTCATCGGGCACCAAAATCTCTGAACAGGTATTTTTCAGATTAATTGAGGATTTATTTTGGTAGAGACCTGAGTTTGTATATGTGTACTGTTGCCAACCTATTTTTGATCTAATCTGGCTTTGTCCATATGCAGGTGGGAGATGTGCGGGCAGGTCAAGGTGGTTGTGAAAATCGAAAACGAAGAAGATTTGCTACTTCTACAAGTTAGTATGACATAAATCATTGTGATTGCACCTAAACCACATTTTTAAGAGCTCTATCATCTGTCATATCCCTGAGCAGAATGCTTTGTAGAAGAAAAATATACATCCTCCATACATGCAGAATGCTTTGCATGTATGACTTGCTTTTATTGCTTATTGCCTTAACCACCCCCACACACACACACACACACACACACACACACACACACACACATCTAAGAGCAAAGGAACATCTGTTGCAAGGTACTTCTATATGAATGTATGTTTCGAATCATGTAGTCATTGACTTTTGGCCTCATCTTCAATGACAAAGAATTTCCTGACGTTAAAAATTATCCCCCATTTCTCTTTTTGCTTCTTGGGCCTTCTTGTTACTTCCTCTGTTATCTTGTTCCACGTATTTGCAATGTGAACCACATTAGGATATTAGTTATTTAAAATTTGTTGCAAATATTACAGGAAACTTGCCCATAGCCCTTCAAGCCACTCCTTTATTAACGGTAGATGTGTCCAATGTCCATGACTCCATGTCTTTGGTCTCTACGGGTCAGCATCGTGAGTGGCATGATCCTGGTGCAGGACTGACACGGATATGTAGCTCTGTGGCTAAAGTGTGGGTTTTTGAGGCACTCTAATGTAGTATGGTTCTAGGGCGCTCGAGTATTACTGCCTACAATATGAAAAATGGTGGTTTTTGGTGAGAAGTAAGAATGGTAATTGGGGAAAGTGTGCAAAGAAGAAGAGAGGAAACAATGATAAGAAGAAGAGAGAGAAAGAGAGATAGATGTGCTTCATCCTCGCAAGGGTTTGGCAGCAGTTTCTCGGCCGTTTCTGCAAGGAAGGACTGCTGCCCAAACCCCAATCACAATGGCCTCAGCCTTATAACACTCATTTCATTAATCAAATCTAATCAATTTATTAATCAACTCTATGTCTCTATTCCAAAATATAAGATTACATCCCAATTTACAATACATGGAAAAGACCCTTCTAATTCCTAGAAGTCTAAATGAAATGAATCTAATCAATGCATACATTGAATAAGATATGTGAATGAACCTAGGTATAAAAGCATACATTGAACCAACTAACAATGAGATGCAAATGAACTAGAAATGTGTTTGATGGTTACACAGAATCTAACAAAGACTACATCCAATGAATAAACATTATGTGTTTAATTTATCAAAATGCATAATGAATCTAACTACTAATTCGTGATGACCCTTGAATGGCCAATCCTTGAATGACCCATGATGCCCTTGATTAGGATCTCTACAAATACAATTAACAAAATACCCTCATCTAGCAATTCACTGCTTTTTGTTGTCCTCGTCATTCTCCCTTCATAAGACTGGACTTGGAGTTTGTAATGTCTAGGTACAAAAATTTAAGAGCGTCGGTGTTTCAACCATTCAAATCGATCTTTTTGAGGCAACAAAGAAATTGTCCAAAAATCTAAGCCTTTTTATCACCTCATTGGCTATATTGAACTTATGCAGGATAGCAAACTCAAAATGAACAGTTACTGCCCCTGAAAAAGCATAGACTTTAGGATTACTATTATCGACCGCTTTGACTTCCTTCAGTGGCAAATCTTCATAACTATGCTTGTTCTCGTCTTCTTTGACTGGAATATCAATTTTTGCCTTTGCTGTTGAATGCCCTCAATAAGGGCAATGTGGTCATTGTCAATTTGTGTAGCTTCTTCACTTACATGTCCGACTTTATAAGCTTTACAAGCTCCTCCTAGAAGAGCAACCGTCAATCTCTCAAGTGATGTTTTTATCTCTTGTACATCACTAACTAGCATAGCAATACTACTTTGTGTTGTTGCAACATCACTGTTCAAACTTGTAACACTTTACTGACTAGCCTGAAGGACTTAATAAAGAGCTCGAACCTTTAAGTTCGCTAGTTATCGCCATTGCAAATAGATCAACTTTGAGGATGCAGGATTGGGCTCTGATACCAAATTGATGTATGAACGTTTTAAGACACTTGAGTATTGCCGCTTACAATAGGAAACGTGATGGTTTTAGGAGGAAAATAAGAATAGTACTCGGGAAAGTGGAAGAAGAGAGGAAAAAATGAGAAGAAAAAGAGAGAAAAAAAGTGAGATAGAGAGAGAGGTGCTTCACCCTCGCAAGGATTAGGTGGATTCTGCAAGGAAGGACTGCAGCTCAAACCCCAATCACAATGGCCTCAGCCTTGAAAAACTCAATTCCTTAATCAACTCTATGTCTCTATTCCAAAATGAATGATTGCATCCCAATTTATAATACATGGAAAAGACCCTTCTAATTCCTAGAAGTCTAAATGAAATGAATCTAATCAATGCGTACATGGAATAAGATATGTGAATGAACCTAGATATAAATGTAATACATTGAACCAACTAAAAATTCGATGCAAATGAACTAGAAATGTGTTTGATGCATACATAGAATCTAACAAAGACTTGATCCTTGGATTACCCACTGCCCTTGATTTGGATCTCTGCAATTAACAGAATTCCCTCATCGAGCAATTTACTGCTTTTTGTTGTCATCATTACACTCACACTTTGAGGGGACTTGCGCCTTGATCAGTCTTAGAGAGATTATTCCACAATGAGATGTATATAAATTTCACTTCTTATTTTGCTTTTTTGCTCACAAGAATGCCGCCATCAGCAGAATTCAGGTAATACCGTTATACAGAGTCATGCTTCCTTGCTCAGTGATGGTTTGATGGGGCTTGAGTCATGATGCATCTGTGTATGGCCTTACCAATTTGGGCTCAGCTAATGTTGAGGCCTGTTTTTATATTATTTGTTTTATCTGTTTGTTTGTTTCATGTGTGTCTCTGTGTGTGTGTGTCATCTGCTGCTTCTTTTATGGCTGCTAAAAAAAGTCTTCTGTTTTCAGTTACAAGGGTATGTGCAAAGCATTTGCCCCTTTCGCTTTATTGTAGTTTCTTTGTCCCTATGTGATTTCTTATCATGAGCTTCATCCTTTTGTTCAACCCCGACAGGAAAGGGCAAAATCACTAAACTTACCAACGCATGTCACAATCGATGCAGGGAGGACACAAATTGCCCCTAGTGAGTTGCAAATTAGCTCTCCATTGTAGCTTTTGTTTGCTGTAAAGCTGACATGATAGATATTTGCTGTAAGCTGATTTGGTAGATATTGGGGACTTGCCTAGAGCTACTGTTTGAATCTACATTTAAGTACTGTAGTTGGGTTGTTCCACAAGTTTCATGGAGAAAAGCTAATGTTGATTGGGGTTATTGTTTTTCTAGTAAAGTGTAAAAAGTCCATTCAATTGATTCTTGCCGTGGATTTTTGCAGTTTCTTTTACTGTTTCTCATTTTACTTCTTTTCTTCAGATTCGAGGACAGTAATGGCCATCATGGGTAAGTTTGTTTCTTCTGTAATTATTTTGAACCTTGTAGTCGTACTATTATGAATGCTGTTTGCCATGAGCCCCTTGAGATAGGATTTTGCCGTGAGAAGAAATCACACAGGTGAATCTTACAGTTACAACTTACTGTCATGGCAATAATTTCTCCACCATCATACACAAGTCATATCAAGTTAAAATTTCTCTCCTAAAGTTTGTCGGACTAAAACTTGTATATGTGCAGGACCTGCCGACATGGTTGATGATGTAACTGGTGGACTAAAGCTTTTGTAGTGAAAGCCGTCATTGATATGGCTGGCAGAATTATGGTATCTACTTGATTTGAGAACATCTCTTTACCTTTTTGCTATCGTTTGCGAAGGTAATGAAAATTCTGTAAGGTTTTCATTCATTGATGGAAACATGTTCTGTTCGAGTGGGATGATCATCTGTAGGGAAACTGAATCATTCATGTAATTTGCTACAGTGGATGATATATCTCTGGCAAGACCTTTTGGCATTTTTTGACTTTCGCATCATGAATGCAATCGTTATTTTTGCAGACCATATCTTAATCACTTGCTATTATTATGAGGTCATTAATTGTATGCAAAGCTTGTGGACGGTTCAGAGCTCAGCTTAGTTCAGTTTCTGTTTGATTGGCGCCTCTGATGTGCAAGGTCAATTTGTTCACCTTTTCTTGCATATTGAAGGATTAGATAGAAAATTCCCGAAGGCATTAGTACAAGTGTTTAAGAAATTGGAACAAAATGTTTTTTTTTTTCTCCTTCTGGTTAATGCAGAAAAGATGCAGTTAAAAAAAAAAAAAAAACGTAGAGGAGATTATTCTGTGGTTTTAGGCAAAGCTACAATGACTGGACTCTGGCATACAACTGGCGTGATTGCAACACAAACCCACAGAGAGAGAGAGAAGAAGAAGAATTTCAAGTTCATGGAAAAAAAAAATGCCCTGCCGGATTCGAACCAGCGACCTAAGGATAAGCTGTGGGCCATGCAGCCAACTACAGTCCTCCACTCTAACCGAGCTAAGATTGGCTTGCTGTTTGCAATTTTAATATCTACGCAATTTTATTCTTTTGTGCATCATCTTAAAAGAGAGCGCCAATAAGACTCATCCACTTTGACAAGTGCGTCATTCATCTCATCTCCTGTCATTTACTAGCTCTCCTCTGTATCTGAGAAACTGAAGTTTATGTTTCAAGAAGATAAGATTTCCTTGCTAGACCCTGACCAAATTGGAATATAGCAGCAACTTTTGGAGAAGAAATTTCAGTTTGACAGGGCTATTACTTGAAAAGCTCGAGAGATGTGCTACCTATAAGTTACTCAACTATGCAAGACTTAAAAGAGTATCAATATATAGCACATTTTAATCGATACATTTGCTGTTTAACATGTGTAATCCAAACAAACAAAAGCTCCACCTTTGCAACCAATCCAATGGTTTATGGAAAACATATGCAATATAGATCATCTACCATATCTAACAAGTTTAAAGGGCTTGCAATCACTAGACAAGATTCAGCGAATCATCTGATAAGCCCTGTGCACAAATGGGGTTGGACATTTGTTGTCCCAGCTTTTAGGGATCTGGAGAGTCATGAATCTGAGAAGAACCCTATGGCGTATCTCTTCCCTTTTCTTCCTCGGCCACTTTTTGCTTTGCCTTCTGCCCCACTTCCCCTGCAGCCTGGGCCACCCTGCTGAAAGCACCAGTTACCCACGAAGCCCCGGTTAAAACATAACGGTTCTTCATGACAGCTGATCCGGCAGTGCTAACTGTCTGCTCAGCAGCCGCAAGAGCAGACTTGGTCTTCTCAGAAACCAGGAACTTTTGGTCCATTTCCTTCACTTTGTCATTCACAATAGACGTACCCATGTTGATCTTCTCGGTAAGTCCAATCTTCTGGTCCAGAGATGCAACCTTGGCTGTCGTCGCGGTACTGAACTGGTGCTTCTCGTCAAAAGCCTTTGCTTTGTTGACTGCATCTTTGCCCAAAATAAAGCCCTTGGCCAACATACCTATCACAACATCTTCCGCCTTTTGGACAACAGACCCAGAAGAGGTTTTGTTCTCTACTGACTGCACACATTGAAGGAGTTGGTCAGGTAGGGAAGTTATACGGTTATAGCAGGTGAAATAAAACAAAATGGAACAGATCATACATTAAGTGTTGATGAAGCAGCTGGTGGCAACTTGTAATCTGTTGCAAGAGCTATGTCAACAGGCTGATCAACGATTGTTGCTCCCTGAAGAACCACCCAAACGCTTGGTCATATAAAACCAAACACAAAATACATAACAAATGGAACGGTCAATGATTATATTTATAACATTAGAGCAAAAGCTAGATCTGCAAATAAATAAACCACAGCCAGAATCTGTATATTGAAATTTTCTTACGTGCAACTCTAGCTGTACAGAATTTAAATATTGGAACTTCAAGCCATAACTTGATTAACATAAACCTTTCGGCACATTAGGAGGTAATGCATCTGTTATCAAATGGGTAGATGACATGGTGAATTCTCTATCAACGAAGGAGGCAGAAGTTTTTATGGGAAAAGTGGCCAATATTGCGTGGCAAATCTGGAAAGCTAGAAATGAATATGTCTTCAACAAAGTTCGAGTCAATCCTTTGAAGACCGTGGCCTCCATTCTCCATTCTGAGATGGAATTTTTAAAGTCTCTAGAGATCCTCAATGTCCATGTGGATAACCCAACAAACCAGGAGGAATTATCCACTTGGAGGGCTCCGGACAAGGGTAAGTTTAAAGTTAATTGCGATGTGGCTATCACTGACTCTGGCCGAAAGTGTAAAGCTTCTGCGATTCTACGTAATTGGGAAGGGAAGCTTGTGGATGGAATGGCGAAATCTATTTGTGCAGAGTCTAGCCTTGATGGAGAACTACAGGCGATTAGAGTGGCGTGTGAAATGGCTAAGGCTTTGGGTTTGAATGAGGTAGAGATAGAATCGGATAACAAGCAAGCCATCTCGCTGAGTGTATCTGAATTGGTCCTGCCATGGAAAGTGAGCATGGTGGTGCAAGATATTCGACATTTCGCTAAGGAAGGAAATCTTCTCTTCAAATGGGTCAAACGTACAGCTAACAAGGTGGCTCATGAAGTGGCATCCTTAGCTCTTAGGCAAAGTCTTCCTTGTAATTGGGTGGTTAATCTACCCGTGTCTTGTAACTAGTCTAAAGAATGATTTTAATGGAAGCCTGTAAGGCATTTTTGAGTGATAAAAAAAAAAATAAATGTGAGGTCTGAATCAGGCATTATGTTGAAGTCCAGATTATTCAAAATGTCAGATCCAATTCTAAAGACTGACTAAAGTTATAAGGATTTTCAAGGCTAATCCCTCATAGAAGAACGCAAGGTTCCAAAAAACTGAAATAGGCCTCAACGTAATGCACAAATGCAAAACCCAGCTAAAGATCATCAACGTAAAGAATAACCTAATGGGACTAACAAATTCAGAATTAATGAGAAGCAAAATTACAAATCCTTCCATAAAAAAAAGCATATTTCAAACCAGTGGCGGAGCCAGGATTGAGAATTCAAAAGAAGTTCAAGGGCGGTTCTAAAATTTTCATCTAGCGCTAACAAAAATGCACATCATATTTATGATGAAAGCTGTATGCAAAGAAATCGTTTAATTCTCTTCAACTTTTTGGTGTTTTCACATTGAACCTAATGTCAGACAACTATTATTATTATATATTTATTATATATGGGCTTTCATAAGTGGGTTTTGTTTTGTTTTTGTTAGGGCTATAACAATTTGGTTCAAATTTTGTTAGAAACATTTATTTTCATTTCAAACGAGTAACCCTGCTCTGAAAATAGCAAAGAAAATTTAATTTATATCTAAATTTTAATTTATTTTTCAGTGCATTTTTCAAACTGCGGGGGGCCAGGGCCCATCCCAGCCCGGCTGGCTCTGCCCCTGTTTCAAACTAACACACATAAATTGGAACAAGAAAACTATACCATAACTTCAAAGGCATAGAGATGTGAATATACCGAAAGAAGGACTGCAGTCTCTGCGCCCTGAGGATCCTTGAAAGTAACATATGCAGTCTGAGATTGCTCATTCTCACTGCAAGAGATGTCAATGAAAATATGCCATAAAGTAAAACGTTATGAGAAAAGAGAGAAGAAGGAAAAACTGAAAGAAAGAAAGGGAGGGGGTTCTGGTTTTGGTTAAGAGCTGCCATTGTATGACTACTTCAGGGCATAAAGTTTTCTTATTAACTCAAGAAAACTGCTGACTTTCACTGTGCAAGAACAATTCTAAAGGCACAGAGAAATTAGTTGAACAACTAACCTTCGCATTTCCACAAACTCAATTTCACCAGAAAAAGAAAAGAACTCCTTTATGTCCTGAACAGTTGCGCCTAAGGAAACACTGCTGACTTTCACTGTTATTATCTGTAATTATAAGGAACCCATCCATCCAAAAAAACCAATGGGTGTGAGAGAAGCATGACATATATTATCAATTATGCCATGTACAATTGCAAAATCCACATCCTACATTTCAGAACAAATCATCTTCCATACAAAAACAAGCATATCATGTCTTAGAGAAGAGTATAACTAATAGATACGTAAATACATTTATCGAAATTGGTGAAGTTTTACTTCACCCTAAGTTTCAACGAGTGTTGAATGGAAATATATATGACCCGTCAGGGCGGAGTTACATAGGGGCTGGGTGCCCCCAAAATAATCTTATTTTGGAGTATATTTTTATGGATATCCTTAAAAAAATTATAAAATTTCGACAATAATTAGAATGCAAGAAAAATTTTCATTCCAATAACACTAAAATTATGGTGTACAATAACGTACGAGAATTAAGAAATTGGCTACTCTACATAATTTTATCAAATGTCAACATTATTGCAAATTGACGAAGAAGATTACTCAAATGTCAAAATTGTTGTAAATTATCTTAAAAAATTCCACATCTAAAATTTCTTCCCTCTGCTTCGTAACAAATAACATGGACAGTATAAGGAAAACGCCCAAATGGAATAGAACCACAACGTTTGGATGAAAATCACCCTGTCTACGCAAAAACGACAGAGCATAATTCAATTGCCCGAAAAGCAAACCATTAAATAAGAAAACTATTCATCATTTTTAGACAAAGCAAAAAACGAAACAAATGAGAAATTGAGATAGCTGGCTGGAATCATGGAAACTATAAAATACTAACCGACATGGAATATAATTTGCAGAGGGTTTCACCACTTCTTTGGTTTTGTGATCCTTTCTTCTGTTCTGATCTTTTTCCTCTGTTCAAAGATGGAGTCGGATATTTAGACGTCAAAAAAGAAAAGAAAAAAAAGGAACTTATTGTGCAACAGGGATACCAGCGTTTTCACCTTCGTGGGAACCGGGTGATTCCGGTTCACTCAAACCCACTAAAATTCATTATTGCCAAGTTATGTGTATACCAATCAGACACTTAATAATATTCAATTGAGCAAATTTGAGATATACAAAGTGAACTTTTTCGATCATCATTGTTTTAGCATTTTTCACTACAAGAGTATTAATTAAGCTCTTGTAACTAAGTTTAGTCTTGATTGAAAAAAAAATGAGTTAGCCACCATATCCTTTTCTATGAATAGTATAGCTAATTCATTTAACATTTCTTGTAACATAGTTGATAGAAGGTAAGTTTTGATCAATTTGTTAAAATTTTGTTTCTCTACAGGCAACGGGTATAGTCAACTATATTTTACAAATGATTTACACACATTTTGAAAATAATCACCCGTTAGTTTTAAATAATTGCGCACTTCCTTTAGTTTTTCTATTTTTCGAGGAGTAAAACATCTTTCACAAAGGCAAGTGGTTTTAATTTTTTAAACAAGTTAGGACAGCTATACTATTGTTTATTAAAAATTTAGTCCTCCTATTGTCCGCCTACTAGACGGACGATAAAAGTACTCTTTGACCTGTAAAAGTGTTTTAATGCACTCTTACCGGTCAAAGAGTAGTCTTATCTGCCCATTGGGCTGACAGTAGAATTTTCCTTATAAATTTTGACCAACATAATTTTAAAATTTCATCTTTACCACTATTTATTTGGGCCTTTTGTCTTGAACTTCCACTTAAATTGGCCCCTAAATTTTACTACTACTATTAGATATTTGCCTAATAAGTACGTATACTTATACATAATAGAGAAAATTACCTCTAAAGGAAGAAAAATGCACTTAATTCCCATTAAGAGTGCCCCATAGTAAGATTATCATTTTACCCTTCAAACACAAATTTACATTTTACTCCTCTCCCACCTCCACCCAACATCAGACTAGGGGCCCCTGTAATGCGCACAACGCACTACTCGGTGCAACGCACTATATTTGGCCGTCCATTTTGACAATGAACAACACAGAGTTGATCCAAACAATAGACGGTTATATTAAATTCATTGCTCAGAATTTGGGTTCCTCCCCCACACGTGGATAATACAACCTCCAAAATATGCACACTAGTGACACCACCTCTCATACCCCCCAACTCATCCTTTTTCCAATTCACCACGTTAATGTCACCCCACGTGAACTATACCATGAACTATATATGTGTGCACGCGCGCGCACAAAATTATAAAACTGAAAAATCATCCACTTGGGTATTGCACTCTTCCTTCACACTTCTCAATCCTTCCGAATTCCCTCAACACAAAATAAGAGAATGTGAACGTGGAAGGGACAAATTGTGGCAGAACCTTGTGTGTGTCCAGTCCATTTTTATTAATTTTATACCCCTTTTTTATTTTTATTTTTTTATAGGTGATGTACTACGTTACATTGTGGGTCATACGGTCCACTTCAATTAATTCAATTTTTTTCCATCTAATTTCTAACTAATTCAATTGGACTCAAGGTACTTCTATGATGAAGTACGTGCCAAGTTAGTGTTAGAATTCCAATTAATTGAATTTGCTCCTACTTCGTGTCTTCAGCTTGCAATTGTAGCCTTTCCACTTGGTTACCACCAAAAGAGCAGTAAATACCCTTCACGACTTCGACCCAAAATATTGGGAGCTTGATGCGGCCAAAATAGAATCACTTGGTAGCAAATAATTTCTTCCAAAACAAGTTCCACCAATGAGAACTTGGAAGGTGGTAAAGTTAATTGGGTGCTTGGTTAAATTTATTTAGATTTATGATTCCACTCTTTTATCAATGCTCACTCACTATTCCAATTGTGTCACTTATGCATGGTAATTCTGTCGCACTGATCATTTAAGGGAGGCGATAATGCACACATACACAAACAATAGCACCGTTTGATGCAATGTGTGTGGACCCCAAATCTTGAGGCAAATCTTCTCCTAATGATCATTTCTAGTCTTCGTGAAGTTTATGACAAACTTAGCCAACAAAAAAGCTTAGCCATCTCCCTGAATGCAAAATAAAATTATAGTGGTGGATTTCATTAGATGTGTGTTCAACCCCACTTAGATGATAGCACATGGATGATCTCCAGTACTGGGGTTGAATTCAAAGCGGGTTTCACAGCTGGTTTTATAACGTGGGGCCAGCAGTAATACATCGCAAATTGCAAAACATTTATATGGGGTACTGGATACAAGTCATCCTTGAAATCTCTCCCCTCACTGAGGATATTTATTTACTAGAATACATTAAAGTGTTGTCATTGCATTATCAGTGCTGTTTATACTCCCCATGAGCCATGTCTGAGAGGTCTATGAAATACAGACGGAAAACCACTGTTTAAAGCATCGACCACAAACTGGCCATCTAGGGGTAGAACAAAAGCATCGTTTTGCCAAGAATTTGCCCAACATCGACCTGTACAGAACCATATTAAAGGTTGAAAACTCAACAATTTTTTTCTTGTCAGAAACACAACTCAGGCCTTTGCGGTTCCACATCAATAGAGGTCTAGGATTTGGAAATTAAACAGCAAAAAGATAGTGAATCGAGTCTGTGAATGAACAAGAAGAAAACCTCATTAGGGAAACTGATGCTTCTCTAGAACAGGAAAGGGAAAACTGCACATTCTCATAATCAAAGTAACAAGATGGTATTTTTATGCATATCAAGGGTCAGCAGCAGTAGTAGTAATTGCCATTAAACATCTTCAAAAGTCTAGGAAATGTGGAAAACATTACAAAAGCAACAGTAAATATTTTTTTGGACTGGAGCAACAGTAAATACAAATAACGGTTTTTACGCAAAACCACAAGGTAAAAAACTAAGAGATGATATGCTGGGCAAAATATGATGTTGCTATGAAAACGAATCAGAACCACAGCAACACCAAAATTGATACTGTATGTTGTAAAGGACAAACAAAGAGGCAGGAAAATAACTGCCTCGAGACTCCAAATTGCAATAAAACCAGTATACTCTAATCAGATATCAGCTGGCTGCCACAAAGTTATTGAGGTGGGGTGAAAATGATCATCAAGCGCTCCTCCACCCCCTCTTGAATCTGATTGTTGGACTCTGATTTCTATGTGGAACATAACATCATCAAAGTTGCAGAATTAAATAGCAGGTCTAAAATTTTCAATTACCTCTAGATGACTCACAGATTACCATATAGAAGGAAAGGTCACAGCATTTGGGTCTCTGATGCAAGAAATCCCATTTGTTCAGTGAGATGATTCATACGCTGGGGCTTGTCCCATCCAATTTCCCAACCTGTCAGTAGATCCTCTTCCTTGCCAATACTGCCTTCCACTTCATTAGACCCAACCTCATCTGAATTCCCAGTAAGTGGGCTCACTGAAAGAAATTGTTCCCAGAAAGCATCATTTATCCCTGGAAGCTTGGAAATCTCATCCACCATGATATTAACCTCTGTGTCAGAAGAGAGATCATTAGTTGCAACAGGCATTGCACCATTGATGAATCCAGACATCACATTCCTACATTCTGTGTTCCCAGTATCTGGTTCCCCAAAATTCAAGACAGGGACTTCAAATGTATTCCCTGGCAAGATTCCCCGCACTTCAGAGAAATCAAAAAGAACTTTATCTTCTGCCGAATTATTGATAATTTCAGGAAACTGAGCTATTTTAATTGGGCCGGATGCCACTGAAGGGGAAGATTCAATGTCAGAAACTGCAACTGAGCGACAACTGTGAGCTAATCCTAACTCTGCGGACAAACAAGAATCTGAAGACATTGGTAGAACCTCTGAAAGGGTTACTCCTGAAAATCTACTGGAAGAGCTACCCTTATCTAATGCACTGGATGGAGAAGGTAAGTTATCAATCAGGAGATTGGAGTGGTTGACGGGAGATTCCAACCTGGGAGATGCATTGAGTTTCAAGATTTGCAGCAGCATTGCTTTTGCTGCTTCATTCATTAAAGGTTGATACTTGACAACCTGTCCATCAGGCGAAGTGGGGCCAAATTTACAGAATGAATTACTTTCTTCTTCCTGGTTTGGGAGTCTCCTTTTCTTGTTAACTTTAGGATTGGACCTGTCATTTTCATTCGGCTGTTGTACCAGCTGAGCTAGGAAGCCAGGGTTCTGCATGGCCTTTGCAAGGAATGACATGGTTTGCTTTTGCCTCTGCTCCATCACCTGAACACGCTGCCCAACAGTTTGCAACTGGTGATCAGTTGCTTGCTGCTTCTGCATCAACCTGACCAGCTCCTGCATAAGGACATTCTTATCCCTTCTTAATCTTTCAACCTCTTCCTCAAGCCCAAACTTCCCAACTTCCACACAAGACACAACTGATTTCCCCCGGACTTGAGGAACTGATTTCCCCTGGAATTGAGGAGCTTGTTGATAGCTACTTACATGGACAGGTTTCCTCCTGCTGATGATCTTCAGAAGGTGTTTCTGACCTCTAAGAAATCCTTCATTTGCAAACTCCCAATGATCTGGATCGACCTTCCTGAAACCCTGATTGATAAAGCAGAAGAGAAGAAACATAAAGCAAACAAAGATATAGTCAATTATGACAGGAAATCACACCAACAAAATTAAGAAGAGAAATATGGAAGCACTTCAATCTCAACCTACTAATTGCACTTAAGGATTCTATGTATCTTGGAAGGCACGGTGTTTGTTCATGGAGTGGAGCTTGTGGTATTAAGTTTGTATTGAAAATTAACGAATAGCTAGAAGAAGCAGGTCAAAGCTAATTGCACATACAATAGTAGCTTGGTATTATTTGAATAATCTTATGCTAATAAGTAAGAAGCACCAACACATCTCCTGGCGTCCGTGTCCGAAATGTGTGGGACATGGTCATGCTCGGACACATCCCGGACACGTGAAAATTGGTGTCCAAGTATTTAACTATTTCTTCCTGAGTCTGGCACGTTTGGATATGCTTGGACACGCACTGAGACACGCATTGTACACTTTTTGGATAAAAATGCAAATTTTGAAACCTTAAAGGGGGTAAAGCAGTAATCTTTTAACTCTAAACATGAATAAAACTAATATTCTATTTTCTGTATTTCTCTTTCTTCTTCTTTCTCTGTTTCTCTTTAGATCTTCTTCCTTGTCTTTCTCCCGTTCCCAACACTATTTCTCACTTCTTCATCTGTCTACTCAATTTCTTGAATGATTTTTCTTCAGTATCAAAGGTCGCTTGTTTATTCTCAAAAAAATTTAAAGAACCATAGAATCTGTTTTTGAATATATTAAAAGAGAACAAAATTTATATGCACAAATATATTATTCATTTCTTAATTCAGCATATCCCCTACATGCCCGTGTCCTAGTTCATGGAAAAATCACGAGTTGAGTTTGTGTGGTGTCCATATCCATATCCATGCTTCTTAGATCTTATGAATGCTGTGTTTTAAAAGGTTAGGCGAGGTACAGACAAAACGCCTTGAACACTTTGGTGCAGTTTGTGAAGCGGGTCTGAGGCCCACACGTCATGGTGAATGCATGAGGTAATGTAGACACTCCAATTTGAACCTGTGAAAATCCTTAGCATTCCCGATGATGACGAGATGCTAGAAACATTGTGACAAGGCTTGAACAAAGTCCCGAAAGGCTCACTGTGATACCCCAGGTTTGGGGTTAGATGATATTTAGTCTCACATTGGTTGTTTAGATGAGTTATCTTAGATATATAACAAATCATGTGGGCTACTACTAGTATCTTGGGCTTAAGCATTTTGGGTCATGTAGTGTGGCTAGTGGATCAAATCAGGGTATTGGGCTAGTGGTCTACATGGGGTGTTACAAGTGGTATCAGAGCCCCGCCCTGGTCCAAGTGGTGGGTAGGATATGCTCTACCACCATGGACACCAGGGGAGGTTGTTGGGACTATGCAACGAGGACGTTGCATCCCTAAGAGGGGAAGATTGTGATACCCCAGGTTTGGGGTTAGATGGTATTTAGTCCCACATTGGTTGTTTAGATGAGTTATCTTGGATATTTAACAAATCACGTGGGCTATTACTAGTATCTTGGGCTTAAGCATTTTGAGCCATGTGGTGTGGCTAGTGGATCAAATTAGGGTACTGGGCTAGTGGTCTACATGGGGCGTTACACTCATAGTCCCTCGAACCCTTCCAAAACCTACCTAATAGACCAAAACAACACCAAAAACCCTCAACAACACCTGATCGCTCAAGTCACAACCTGAGTGCTCAAGGTACTACTTGAGCGCTTGAGTCACTTGGGCGGGAAAATTTCTGCAGCTCTTCAAATCATGTGTACCGATGGGATTTTTGATTCTCTGGTGATATTACCCCATAAACACTCAACCTCACATGCCTTAGTTCAGTTTCAGATCATCTACCTCTGATCTAGTACCATTCCATCATCAAAAACCATACTTCAAGTCACTTTCTTCAAAGATCATCACTAAAAAACCCATAAAGCTCCGATTTTCCCCTTGCAAGTCCATAAAACACCATCAAAAACACATATTCCAGCCAAGTTTCAGCCCATCCAACCCTAGTCCAGTGTCATACCATCCCCCAAAATCCATCTCTCAAGCCATATCCCTCCAAAAATCATCTCAAAAGCCTTGTTTCAAGCTTCTAAAGGTAGAAATACCTTTGGATCAATTCATTTTTGTACTCCTGACTCCTGAGGGAGCCAACAGGTTCATAATGGTTTGTCATACTAATTATGGCCCTATCTTGGCATCAAAAATCAAGAAAATGATTTTTGAGCTTTAAAGTCAGTTAATGACTTGAGTGCTCAAGTACTTTTTAGCACATCTCTCCATTTCTGTATTTCTGTTATTTACGTGTTCTGATCATGTTTGTTTTCACTCTTAATGATCACATTCATCAAAGTACACACGATCATGGTCTGATCAGTTCAAATAAAGGGGTTTAAGATGCTTTTGAAACACAAATACACCAAAAAGTTGCATTTAAACCCCTTTATTGGTCTTGAAAGTTGTTGATCTTGCTCAAAAACATGATAAAAGGAAGCAACCAGACCTATTCTTAACAAACCAAGGCAAAAAGGAGGTCATTGAGGGAGAAATCAAGCATGCTCAGGAGAACAACTTGAGTGCTCAAGTCCTTTCCCACATAGTCTGCTTTTTTGATGTTCAATCAATGCAATCTTATTTCTAGTCTTTTATATCAACTGTTCACAGTCAGATCAACTCATTTAATGGGTTAAAATACATTTTGGAGGCTCATTCACCATTTAAATAGAGATTTTGATACTCGTTAGCTTTCTAAAAAGGTCTTTTTAAGTCTTAAACCATGGTAATCAGAAGAGAAAAAGAACATTTTTGAAAGAGGGATCAAGATCAGAATCAAAAAAAGGTTGATGGCTTGAGAGCTCAAGTCAATGACCTGAGCGCTCAAGTAGAGGACTTGAGCACTCAAGTAGTACGACTGAAGGCCAAGTCCTCTACTTGAGCTCAAGTTGGGAACAGTGAGTAGATTCCTTATGATAAAAACGGTCTTTATTTGATTTATCTTGTCCAATATGCTTTCTGTTTATGGTCATTTCATTACATTCCAGCTTATTCTTACATAGATCATCGTATAAAATCCATCCATTGGTCATATATCTCATGTAGCCATTCATGTTTAAAATTCACTTAAGTCGTATAACATCACGTTTTGCATATGTCACGCATCTCACGTTATTATATTCGCTTCGAACATTTTGCACAAGCATCCACCATAGTTTATTGTTCTTGTCATCATTTAATTGCTTTCCCGTCCCCATATCCCTTTTTAATTGCTCAAAGTTGAAAAATAAACATTTTCTAAATCCCACAAACATTAAGTAAAGACCGACCCTTGGGTCAAGTGAGGTGGGTGCCTTAAACCTTCTCCTCTCGTAACCCAGCTTCCCAACCTAAGATAATATGGTGAAGACGGACTAGTTCTAAACCTTATCCAAAGTAAGGCACGAGTCATTCGAGTTCGGTTCCTCGGGGGCAATCCGCTAAAACCCGGGTGGCGACTCCCAATCGAATTCCGTGGAGGGGTGTCCACAGGTAAGCCTGAGTTTCATTTTTTAGATTTTGCCTCAACCATTGATTTTCAAGTGTTTACAAGTTGCCAAGTTGAGAATCTGCATAAAACAAAAGGAAATCTGTAGTTCAATTCTGAACTTTGGAAGTAATGTCTTGAAAACCAGACCGGTAAGCAAACCGGAGAAGAGACTGGTCGGACGGGTCATCGGTTTCAACCACGGTCGAACCAAAGTTGAACCGTTATACCATAACTACGTCAAAAATACAATCGTAGTATAAATCTAAAATTAGAATATAAAAGCAGATAAAAGAAGATATGTATAAGTAAAAGTTTGATTTGTACATTTATCGTTATTTATTTGAAGTGGAAGAGAATAAAATGGAGTACTATTGAAGGGAGACTTTGCTGTGTTTGGTTATGGTAGTCCCACATTGGTGAAAAAACTCTTCGTGAGGAAAACTTGTAGTTATAAAGGCATGAGAAGGACAAGGAAATGCTGTGTGAGCTGGCCATAGATCTTCCAGTGTACGAAGTGGGTTGCCACCAGTCTCCAATGCCAGCTTTTAGGTATTAATAATGAGGCGGCTGTAAAGTTCTTTGTTCACAGGCCAGTTCAAAAATTTATCCATTCCGGTTCAACTGACCCCTTACCGGTTTACACGGTTTCGCGGTTTAACTGCCTGGTTTGACCGGTCTCCGAAGAGTAGCGGTTTTTGGGTTAGTCTGGACCAGTGCCTAGGCTGGTTCAAGCCGGTCCGGTCTAGTTTTTAAAACATTGTCTGGAAGAGAACGATGGAGGATCCTAAAATTGAGAGCTGCATTACGACTTATTTATGGATGTTAGGTTTGTGCTATTATTTGCTGATTTGAACCTTTTAAGTGGTATCCTTAAGGATCAAAATATTTGCTTATGTTGAATATTCTACCTCTATTGCAATTGAATTTATTTTCTACAACTTGCACCCCCTTCTAATGAGGCTTGGGCCTGGCCCTGCACCTAGGCTCTAGGGGACCGTGGCCCCTCGGCCCACCTAGAGCTTTTTAAAACATAGATTTCACCTACAATGTTGTCTTGTTATATTTGCAAGCAAAATGTTCCCCGGGACATAGATTTAGCAAGTTAACATAAAAAAAAACACACCTTGGTTGGAAGAAAAATAGGAGACATGAACAGGAATTCTGTCTGGGAAAATGTACTAGGCGTGATATGATAAAACTTGTACTAGAACAGTTATTGAACCTGAACCATAAACATACATACCACAACTTAAAGGAAGGCTACTTAAAAAGAGAAAAAGAAATAAAGACGTAGCAAGTTAGCAACAAAGATTAGATCAACTATGGTCTTCACAATAGTCAAATGAAAGCTGCAAAACCAAGAAAAGTTGTGCATCTGTGTTTTCTAATGAGGAATACCTCTAGTTCATGTTCAATATCTTCTGTGAAAAAATAGCACATAAGTTCCTTGGACACGCACCTGGCCTTTGGCTTACGGGGTTACCTGGTGGAGTTGATGTTCAGCTTGAATATGGTATGGCACAAGGTCCATAAGACGCGCTTATAAAATTAAATTGAGTGCTAATGCTCATACAAAGTGCAAGCACAAACAAAAACCCTGACATAATCAGATAACAAAGCTCCATCAGCACAACCTCTTTATCTAATATAAGGTGACAAGCATCCTCAAGAGGTGATTCTAAATATCCAACCATTAACTTGTCACAGCAGCAGTGAAAAAACATCTTGACACTCTGGCTGAGCTCGACAAGGGTATAGCAGTTAACGTTCCAGTATTTTTTGGTACCACAACAGTGTTATGTCCTAAACCTTCTGGATTCCCTTAGGCTGTATTTTGATCATGAAAAAGTGGAGGGTTTTACCAAGGGAAAGAAAACACGGGGAAACCAACAAATAAATTTCAGTTCTCAATTTATTAGCTTATTGTCTTTTCCTTCACCTTTTCCCTCAATAAATCCCTCCCCAATTCCTTCATACAAATGCATCCCTAGGAAAACCAACCTTACCCAGGAAACCCAATCCATAAAACCCCCTAGATAGAGGGATTTTTATTATAAAAAAAAAAAAACTGTAATTAGAGGGTTTCACTTAGAGCTGAAAACCACTTTCCCAAATTTCCAATCTATCAAGAAAGAAGTTTGACAACAGTAAACTTTTCCAGTTTAACCGAACATTTTCGCGTTGTGAGACAAAAGTTCCACTAAAACAGTACCGGATAATAAAGTTCAAGATGCGTCATGCGTTAAAAATACGCCGAGCTCTTTTCATACCTCCATCTTCAAACCTTGAAACTTGAAACAGTAAAAACCTAATTCCCTAAGCAAGTCCAATTGGATGCAATAAGAGAGTGAATAGAATCCGAAAAAGTTAAATCATGAAAAAACGAGAAGGAACAAGAGTATCGGACGAGAGAGAGAGAGAGAGAGAGAGAGAGAGAGAGAGAGGTGCTCACATAAGTATTCAACTGTCTAACGAAGCTAGAGAAGTTGTTGTGCTTAAAGTATTTAGGCAAGAGATGTATAGAAAACTCAGGCACGTTCCAGACTGCAAAACTGTTGTTACTTTGAGTCCACGACACAATCGAATCCGTAGATGGATCGTCCACCATGTCGTATGTTTTGCTAAGAAAAGGCGGCGGAGAATTCGAAATTCCGCTCGTCACAGCTGAGCTCGGAATTGTCGCCGCGGCCTGGCCTCCTCCGTCCATGTTTTGCCGGAATAGTAATGCTACTAATTTAATCAAGGAAAAAGTAGAAAAATAAAAAAGAGAGGAGGGGGAGGCGAAATAGGGAAAAAGGGGAGTGGGGGTTGGCTACCGGGAGTTTCTTCTTGCCGAAGCGGTGAGAAGAAGAAGAAGAAGAAGAAGAGCATGAGTACAATGATTTCGAGAGTTTGTGCCACAGCCATCTACACCTCACATGAAATACCTTATATAGTTGGTTATATCACAAAATTTGTGTACTTACGACTTTTCAACTACAGTCCTGTGTCGTCCTTAACTTCTACCTATTGGATTTTTACATCTCCCAAGTTTTTAGTATGTTTTCATTTCCACCCCGATTCTTTCTTCCTCTCTACATTAAGGTAATTATCAATAATGTGACATTTGTCACATGTGTCACATAATTGCTAATTACTGTACAATTAATTACCAATTTCCCTCATTCATTTTGTTCGAGTTAACTAAATATAATATGTTGGGTGATTGGTTGTATGATGTAGAGTTTTGAATATCGTACCATTTAGTCCGGTACAATTCGATTCTGACAATTTTGACATAAAATTTGGTACATACAGTTTCAAGTTTTGTTCGAGCTCGGCTTGTTTGCTTAAGGAGCCTAAAACTTGAGTTCGAGCTCGGCTTGGTCGTAAACAAGTAGAGTCCTTAATGACCCGAGCTAGATTAATTTACTTAACGAGGCTCTTTAAACGAACCGAGCTTTTGCGATGTAAGCTTAGCTCATTTAGTAAACGACTTAAAACTCGAGCTTTGAGCTTGGCTTAATTAGTAAACGAGTCGAGCCTTAACGAGCTAATCTGCGAGCAGCTCAACTCATTTGCAGCCCTACTTCCCAGCTATCTCAGCTTTTCATATTAGAGTTTCAAATGAAGAGAGAAAGATATAGCAAAAATGACATTACTCTATTGTTTCCTCTCACGCGCTGTTCTTTTGTAATGACCTGGGTTTTTTTTCTGATCAAATGCAGGCAGAGCCGGCTCTGGGCTAAAGCCCGTAAAGCAACCGCTTTAGGCCCCCAAATTTTGTCTAATTTTGGGCCCCCCAATAATATAGGTCCATATAGTTATTATGTATATATATAAAATTAAGTTTAATTTGTCTAGTAATTTGAGGGCCTAATTTAAAATAAGACCCAAATGAAAGGGCCCAAATGAAATATGATTTGGCACCTATTTCATTGTTTTGAAAAATTAAGGGTCCTAAGTGTCAATAATGGAGTTAAACATCATGTGGTTAAGATCATGAGCACAACAATGTTTTAAAACCTGGACCGGTGAGCGAACCGGAAAAGGGACCGGGCGGATAGGTCAAGCTCTTTCTTCACTTAACAGCAGGTTCACACAATTCCAAGTTTATGAGAAAAATTTTGGATTTTTGTTTGACTTGAAGCGTTTGAATTCCGTTGATGATGAAATGTTGATGTCTCATTGTGCAAATCTTGAAGATATTTTGAAAAGAGATGAGCTTTCTGATATTGATGGGAATGATTTATGTTCGGAATTGAAAGTCTTGAGAGAAATTTTACCAAAAGATCTAAGAAAGCCGATTGATGTGCTCAATTACTTGAAGACAATGGATAATTGTTTTCCGAATGTGTGGATTGTTTACAGAATACTGCTAACTATTCCAGTTACAGTTGCCTCTGGGGAAAGAAGTTTTTCGAAATTAAAGTTGATCAAAACCTATTTTAGGTCGACCATGTCACAAGACAGATTGAATGGATTGGATATGTTGTCTATTGAAAAGGCTATGGTGGAGAAACTAGATTATGCAAGTTTAATTAGTACTTTTGCTGCTAAAAACGCGAGAAGAGTAATATTTAAATGATAGTTTTTAATGTATTGTAATGGCTATCGATTCTAGGTACTTGTGGTCTCAAAATATTGTATTGTCTTCCGTATGAATGCTTTTTCTTTCTCTTATTGTTCACTATGCAAAAAAAGATTGAGGACCCATTTTTTTTTCCTTTAAAAAGTTCGCTTTAAGCCTCACAAAACTCAGAGCCGGCCCTGAATGCAGGACATGTGCTAGATATTTGTAGTTTTGTATAAAAGAGAGTAAATGACAATATGACATGAGATTTGACTAATTAAAATGTAGATTTTCAAATGAAAATGCTTTTCAAGTTTTTATTTTCTTATTAAGAAGCTGAACCTTTCCTTTTTCTACCCAACTATTGTTCCATTTTATTACATATGATATATATAATTGCGTATTTATTGCATAAAAGTTACTCTAACTACTTTATATGGACATAATGTCATATAAATATTATAAACGATAATTTTGAAAACGGCATCTGAAATTATTCAGGTACCGATATTTATCACACTAGTAAGAAATATGTGATTGTAACTGTTATGATATTCAGAACCTTTGTACGACATGACAGTCTTGATGGAGCTCAGCTCATAAAGTTTGACTAGATTTTATAGAGAGGTGGATTGATCATGAAGACAAAGGAGATGAGTCATGAGAGTAAGAGGTGATTATGGTACTTCAAAGAGTATCTTCAATGCATCTTTTTTTGGGGGGTAATTTTTAATGCATCTTTATATCTCCATTTTGGAAACTGAATGTGACATATTGAGAATTTATTCTATTTTTCTTTAACTTTTTGTACTTTATGGAGGGAACATTGTCCTTTTTTGAGATTTGGTCTCCAAATCTCTGAAAAGAACAATAGATCCTTAAAAAAGTACAAAAAGGAAAAAAAAGGGGGTTAAATTATAATTTTTTTTTCTTAATATGTCACATTCGGTCTCTATAATAGAAATATAGAGATGTTTGAAAGAGGGTGTGTAGTTTGTGAAAGTAGACAATGTTTTGCAAGTGAAGAGGAACAAGATGTAATTTGTAATGCGCGTGTAATCATTGGAATAAGATATCATTTCTAGAATATAGAGGGCGTTAATGTATTTCTTACGAAGAACAAGCGTCGTCACCGAAATTCCCCAACAGCCCAACTTATTGGAACCCCTCGACGCGCGCTCTCTCTCTCGCTGACACGTTACGCCACTGGACGAGGTAAGAGATTTGGCTCAAGTTTGTTTTAAAGATCTCCTCTTGGTATCTGTTCTTCCCGTCCAAACACCGAATTCATGTGGCAAAGATGATGATTTACAGTAGCCATATTGTTTCTGAGAAGACCTTTGAATTTTTTTAATTTGAGCTTCCTTTATTTTTTTTTGAAAAGAGCTTCCTTTATTTGATACGGGCAATCATTCTGCTTTAAAACCGACAATGGTCATTGATGTTCTATTTTTATTGAAGGATTTACTATTTCTTCTTGTTTGAGATGGCTAGTATATAATGTGTGGGGTGTCCTCGCTGGAGTGAGCTCTCTGAACGTTTTGGGGGTTGGAGTGGACTGAGTGGTGCGCACGTGAGCCTTTTCTTCCCGCCGGTGAGGATGGCCTGCACACGTAGATAAACGTGTCAGTGCCTAGCCCAGACGGTGGTGGTCCGGGAAGGCAATCCGACGATTAAGTCAGTTACCGGAGAATAAAATGCCTTAAAGGACTTAGTGAAACAAAGGAGTTAAGAGGGTAGTAAATGAGGAGAGAGATGTCCCTTTAGTGGTAGTTGTGAGTGAGTATTTATAGGCAGAGAGAGCGTCGTCCCCACGCTTCGGTGCTCTACATGCTCTTTGTCATTACCGCTATTCGCGCCGAATGACAGTGAGGTGACCTCTCCGCCACGACGCCATGACCGATGACGCCATGGCACGCGGGTTCGGTAGTCCAATCACCTCTTGACATTCCCATCACCCACGCGGGCCGCAGAAGCGGTGGCAGAGTAGGTGATCGCCGCGATTTAACCGCCCCATCGGGGAACGCGGGTAGCGCGGCCCGATACGCCCACCCAAAACCAAGTGAATTCCGAGCCCCATGTATCCGGCAGCCGAATCGACTCGGTGATGCGAGTGGTCTGGGCCTCCCCAGACGCCGCACGCCGACGGGCGGAGGTCCCGAGGGAGGCGCGTTAAGAGCTAAGCGAGAATGCCACACCTTTGGGCACTTCTCGCCGGGCTAAGACCGCTTCAAATCCTTTATTCGCCCGCAATCCACGCATACGCGGATCCTAGCCGAGGGTGCCATACGCTCGGCAACGTCGAGGCGGAGCAAACTGCATTTAGCTCCGCCGATTATGAGACAATGACCCCTTTTAGCTCTTCGCGGTTGTGGGGAGGGTCCTCCACTGACCCTCGTGAACCCGGCCGCTACATAATGATTATAATGTATCTCGTCTCTACGTTTTATAGATGCAGGGTAAAGAATAGAAAAGAAGAGAGTCCACAAAATAAGGAAGCAAAAACCAAAAGGAAGAAGAGTTTCAGCTTGTAATTAGTAATGTTTGTGATACGTGCATACAATTAACTACCGGAAAACAAACTGTATTTATCAGGCAACTAAAAGTTAAATTAAGGTTTGAACTTGTTATGGAATGTTTATGTGCAAGTTCAACGTAAAGACAAGAACTATGTAGTGGTTCGGAGAGAAAAGAAAGAATTTTGTTTTCTCACTAAAAATGGTGAGAAGCAAGTTATAGGAATCTCATTTCTTTATTTTTGTCACCAAATCCTCCATCCAAACGGGTTGCTTGGCATTTTCCCCTCAGGATATGGTGTGCTTTCTCTAGCTAAAATGATTGGACCAGTGATTGAACAGAACTATGAATTGCTGTTTTGGATCACAATTGCAATCAAATGTGCAATTTCTGCTATGCATGCTTGAATTGTTAAATGATATTTAGCTTTATTTTACTTAAAGGTCGAGGAAAAGAACTATGGACTTCCAATTATTACTGCTGTTTGGGCTTAGATGCTGTATGTACAAAATATTTTGGCATTTGCATGTAGAAAAAAATAATTCAAACAGCAGCTACTTTTTTTTTTTTATTTCCTAGTGAAAGCGAGCAATGGGAACATGTAATCACATGTTCGATGCGTAAGCTTTTTCAATCATTTGCTGGAAGTATGAACTTGAAGTGGGGAGATGCGATGATTTTTTCTTGTCTTGCAGTGTTCTGTGACAGCGAGTTGCTATAACTTTCACAGAGAGATAACATAAGTATCACCAGGCCATATGAACGTAAGTCATAAGCCCTTAAACCAATTGTCTTCCAACTAGTGTGCCTGCTCAATCGTCTTTCTGATTTTGGATGGTTGTATTCGTGGCTTAGTTTCTCATTGTTAGAGTCACTATATAGTGTGGTTTGCAAGCACGAGGAATTAGTTGGAACGTGGAAGGAAAATTACAATACTGGGTACCAGCTTCTACCATCCTCACTGGTGAAGCATAATGGACGTAGGCTTCTTGTAATAGTCCAGTTTGCTTGGGATTGATGCAACTTTCTTCTATGGATGACTTGAAAACTGTCCACCGTTCATCCATATCCTATAGGCCTATACGACCTTCTGATTTAGAGATGCTTGAGAAAATCCACTGTGATCTATTCCCTTTTAGGTTAGTTGATCCCATCTTATGCTTTCTGATGATCTGCTTCGATGATGTGTCTGCTTCTTGTTATTTGCTTTCTACAAGAAGCATATTTTGACTTTCACAGGTATGAGTCCAAGTTCTTCCATAATGTTGTTAATGGATATGATATTGTGTCGTGGGGAGCTGATGACCCCAGCTGATCCAATGGACAAAATGATGAACTTGTGGGATTCGTAACAGCACGAATTGTTCCAGCAAAAGAGAGTGAGGTGACCCCTGAATGATTTGAAAAGAACTGAGTCATTATATTAGGAATTAGCTTTTCTTTATGACGGAATTGGCGCTTGTAATTTATCTTTCAAAGGCTGTATTGGCTTTGCAGATAGAAGATCTGCTCAGATTTGACTTCTCTAAAACAGATCAAACCCTAATTTACATTCTGACGCTGGGAGTGGTAGAGTCTTATAGAAACCTCGGTATAGGTAAGTTTTTTTTCACAACTTTTATGACTCGTCTTGAAGTTTTTTCAGTCCTGTTCAATAGTTTGTTTCATAAATTTTGATTTGCAGCTTCTTCACTTGTTGGAGAGATTATCAAATATGCCTCTAGCATTCCAAGTTGCCGAGCAGTTTACCTCCATGTGATTTCTCACTATAATCCTGCCCTCCATTTGTAACCAGAAAATGTTCTTCCAATGCATGCGAAGACTGCCTGGTTTTTACTTCATTAATGGCCAGCATTATGATTCATTCTTGTTTGTCTACTACCTAAATGGTGGTCAATCTCCTTGCTCTCCATTGAAAGTAATCTTTAATTGTCTCGAAGTTACTTATCAAACATGAATTCCCTCTTGTAATGGTGCAAAGTTAGACCACAGTTGTTTAAGGCTCACAGCACACATTTTGGCAAAGATATCAGCGTAAGTGTGGCGCAAAAATATAAGATTAAGCCTGAGTCAAGTAAGGCAAGTGTTTGACAGGTGATAATCATGCACATTCCAGAATGAATTAGATGCATGCATATTTAATGTACTCACAGGTAAGAGTGTTTTGATACTTTGACACGTAATGGGGAGATTGTGTTTTTGCCAAATCAACTGGGTGGCAAGGTTTATGGTGAAAGAAAGATGCTGGTCTTTCAATTTGTACACGCGTAGAGGTAAGAACTTGGTTTGCTTCATAATTGCGTCATCAGTTTGACTCGGTTCAAATGCACAGGATTGCATGGACAGATGTTTATCCACAGATGACAAATATGTGTCATGGCAGTGGTGGACCCAGTGCAGGGCACAAGGGTCAGGTGTCCCCACTCACCCCTGGAGTTTTTTTACTCCTGGTAGTATTATCGTTTTGGACACGAACATCCGCTGCTCCCTCTGTAAAACCAGTTCTGTTGCACCAGTCTCTCTCTCTCTCCATACCCACCCATCAATAAGGGCACCTGATTAAACTTCAGATTGACCATGTCTCTCTCTCCTCCTTCACACACATCCCATAAGTGTGACATCCCGACTTTTTTTATTTAAAAATAATAATAATAAATTTGATACAAATAATTAATTCTTCCTTTTTCCGTTTTCAAACTTCTTTCTAATAAAAAAAAATACAAATTATTGTGTCCTACATTTATTTTCGGATTCTTTCAAAAATCGAATAACTTATATTTTGTTTTTGTAAACAATGTTGATCTAATTAAAATTAGAATATGTGGGTACATCTCTTATTATGGGGCAACTAAATTTACTGTGGGTCATGCTTACTCCTTAAATTTAGATTGGGCCTAATAATGGAAATGTATTTTAATTATTGAGAGGGCCTTTTTTTTTTCTTTTCCCGATACATATATTGAGAGCTAGGGTTATTTTATTTTCCCAGCCAACAAAGAGAGAGAGAGCGCGTAGCCGCCATAAGAGCGAGAGTGGGAGAGAGCCGCAAGGGTTCAACAGCCGTGGAGTTTTTGGAGATGGTTTCCGGTTGATTTCGTTGGGTTAGTGTAAAACCCTAGCTTGTCTAGGTTTATAGATTTTCTTTAATCTAATATCTTTTAAATATCGACCCACCAATCAAAACTTTAACCAATCAATGAAACGAAATCAAACAATCGAAGAACACCGATTTACGTGGAAACCCTAAATGGGAAAAAATCACGGGAATGAATCATGCACTAGAAACATTGTGGGATTACAAATAGACTTACTCGATGACCGTGTATCCTCACCGCGAATCCTAAGCCCTACTTGCCGAATCCACGTACATCACACCCTTGCATGATCGCCATGCCTTGAATCCTCAAGCCTTACAAATGTTTCGCCTTTTGAACTCCACAAAAGGGCTTTGATAGAGAAGCGTTGAATTGAATATGAATGAGAAAACCCTTTGAAGATGATCTTGATCTCACGGCATTGGGCAGCCTTCACAAATCTTCAAAATTCATGAACCCTAGCACTCGTAGCTGGTATTTTGATGAGAGAGGCACAAAGGGTCGAAATATGGCTGTTGTGGTAATCAGAAAAAACCTAATCGCTGAGATTTTATAGTTGCTAAATCGGGCATTTTTGCCGGCTGTTTTGCTCGAGCAAAAAATCCAGCAAAAACAAACAAAATTTTTTGGTAATAAAGTGCCTTGAAATGCTTGAGCAAAATGTGCAGCATCTAACTTCTTCCTTGTACATTTTTGCTAACTGTTTTGCTCGAGCACAACGTCTAACAAACTCAAATAGAATGTTGTGCTAGTAGAAATCCTGGAAATGCTCGAGCAAAAACATGTAGCATCCAACTTAGTCTTCAAAAAGAACAATCCGTCTTGACTAAAAAAAACTACTACACTCGAATAAAAATACATGTTGATATGATTCCTTTTCCACACCTAAAATAGACACTCTAAAAATAAATACCAAAGATTACAGGCTATAAAAAAATACGATACACCCAAATGTATATGTTTTTTGCATGGATTTGCCAAACCAAAGGAAGCTCAGCCTATTGGGCTTACAGTTAGTATATTTGCCATTCTTAAACATTATTTTCTTGCTTAGTTTTTACAAAAAGTAAATGGGTTCATGGGTTGAGAAAGGCTGACATGTGGAGTAATCAAATTTTCCTTTGCATATACAGTGGTCGTAGTGTGCTTGTGTGGAGGAATCGGAATGTTTGATTATTTTAAACAAGTTTCTGGTATTCTAATATGAGGCTAGCCGTGGGGATCAGTTTAGGGGGTTCATACTAGTGTTAACTATTATAGTTCTGGTGCTACGTAAGTTAAGTCTGTTATTATATATATTGATTTACGATATGAATTCTTTTTATTTAGACTAGCGCAAACTATTCAAGCATCGCATTTTGTGTAACGACCCTGATTTTTGGGTACGTTAAATTTATTAAAAGAAATAATAAAGTTTTACAACAATATTTCACCATGTAAAAATATATTAATCTCTTTACCAAATACAATTATTCACTACTAGGTATGTTAGGGTTATCTCTACTCTGTGGCATGATCGTCAACTCTGGCGGTGTCCTCCTTAGCTCCATAGACCTCCAAACCGTAGTGCTTCTCCTGTTCATCTCCAAAGTCTAGCATAATATGTCCGAGTCGCAAAACAACATCATAGTATTATACCAGGGTCACACGGTGTAAAATAATGAGCGATATACATCACTCAATAGCTATTCTAACCCACTTCAACCCTTGCTTAACTTAACATACACGCATAACAACATATATGATTGAAAACAGGAATTAAATGAATTAAACAGGAGATAAATCGTTGAACAGAAATTAAACACATAGCTGATTTCGTTACTAGCCATTAACTTACATGTTCATCTAAGTTCTCAACCTAGAGAACTTTCCCCCCGGTTAACCACTAAGGAATATGACCAAACTGTGATATACTCCCCCCTTGCTTGCCCGACCGGGAGCCCCATGTAAGGTATAAGTTACTTACTTAATCCAAGCTGTCGGCCGCCTCACAAGGATGAATTTCGGGATCGATCAGACATCATACGAAAGGACAATGACAAGCTTTCGGCTCACCCTATAGGTATATAAGCGTGACTTCGGTCTATAATACATCCACCCTTTTAACGCCTCGAATTCAAATGAAGCAAATCACGAGTGTCATACCCTAGGGTTTCAAAATCCCGCGGTTTTTTGCCAAATATTCCTCCAAAACAAAATCACTTGGCTGACTGCCATTCAACAAATCTCGGGGTGACTCCCCATAATCAATTCATCACTTGGCTGACTGCCATTCAACAAATCTTGGGGTGACTCCCCATAATAAATTCCATTTCACTTTTCCATTAACCTTATCGTCTATGTGATATCCGTGTACGATCACCCAACCTGGGAACCTAGTTGTCCATTCTAACATTCAACACGTTTATGGAAAGTGCACTTAATAGCAGAAGCAAAGCGATAACAATATCTCAAGGGTCACAACCGAATATCTCAATTCACAAGTTCACGAAATTCAAGTAATCGAATACCAAGGGTCTAAACGTAATCAATTCAATCTACAGGGGTCAAAACGTAATTTACTAAACTATTGGGGTCAAAATGTAATTTAAAGGAAGTAACGGTCACCAACGCCATTTTAAGTAAGTACAAGGGTGCCCAACATAATTTCACAACTCTAGGGTCCTTAGTGTAATTTTACAAACTCTGGGGGCCTTTTTGTAAAATAACATAATACAAGGGCAAAATGTAATTTTGCCACCGACAAGGGTAAATATGTAAAAATACTTTATTTGGTTAATAAAGTCCTAACTTGTCACAAAACGCAATTCATTGATTTTATTACTAAGTACAAAACTACACATTATGCAATTTACACACACAAGGGCAAAATGCTCATTTTACACCCTAAGGGCATTCTGGTCATTTCATTAAACTCCTAAAATTCCAGTAGTGACATTTAGGTTATAAAAATAGGTTTCGTAATTGACACACAAGTACGCATGCCAAATTTCACAAAATTACACTTTAAACGTCTAACTTTAACACAACGATCAAGAACAAGGTTAAACACAATAATTTTATGGAGAAACTCATATAAATAGTTATTAAAGTATTAAACATGCTTGGAATAATTAACAACATGAACCACGATGGATCTAGAGTTTACTAAGCACGAAAATAAAGTTTCGAGTACATTGCATTTTGGCTCGGGTTTCGTGAAACCCTTGAATTGGGGCTTTAACCCATCAACTCTAAATTACTCCTAGACTATTATAACGCATTCAAAAGCTTGGAATAGGGTGGGTACGAGTTTCTACCTTTGGTTCGGACGAAAAGCTCGACGGTAAAGTCCGGCGGTATTTCGAGTGGAAAACAGAATCTTTGGGAAAAACGAAGATTTGTAAAGGTTCAGTGAGCTACTCGGTTTGACTAGACCAGAAACTTTGGGCTGCAATAACGTGGTCATTTCTCAACGGTTTTGAGTGATTCTTGAACCTAAAACGAAGAGCTTGAAGTGATCTACAATCTTCGTGAAGGAACCTAAACCCGAAATCCACTTTAACGAGGAGAAAAATGGAGATTTACGGAGGAGCAGAGAGCTGTCTGGAAAAATGTACCTGAGATTTTTACTGAACTTTGGAAGGCTATAACTCACTCAAAACTCAACCGATTTGGATGATTCTTATACCAAAATTGAAGTACTCGACACCCTCTACAACTTTTGTTTAGAAACCTAAGCCTAAAAATGACTTTACCTAGGAGGAAATTGGCCATGAAAATGGATGCGCATTCTGACGAGAATGGGAAAACATGGTGGTGAGCTCTCTCCTCTTTTTCTTTTCTTCTCTTCCTTTCTTCCTCTTTTTCCAGAATTTCTCAATCTCTCCCTCTTTTCTGCCGAAAGTTTTAAGGGGAATGGGTGATGGTTTATGTAGAGGAAGTAGGGTGGTGGTAGGTGGGATGAGTGGTGGAGGGGAGTGTTATGTGGAGTGTGGGAGTTGGTGAGATGGTTGGTGGAGGGAAGTGTGGTTGGTGGAGTGTGGGAGTAATTTGGAGGGGGCCCCGCGACACGCGATGTAGCACAATGCAGTACAATTTACTCCGAGCAGTGTTCGAACTGTCCGGGTTTCGGTCTCAGAAAATTACCAAAATATTCATGCGAACTTGGAAAATCGTGGGCAACATCACCGTGTGCTCAGAATCGTTTGGAAAAATCTTGAAAGTAGAACACGCATTACGATGCGCTCGTCAGGTGACCGTATCTGGTTGACTCGGATCCCACAACTGTAGTAGTCGTGCTAGTGTCATCTGTGTAGCTCAAAATCATCATCCGCATTACACACATTATTCTGGCCGTTCGTCCGGACCCACTGGTGACAAGCCGGTTGAAATCGTTCTGTGCAACTCGAGCACTAACTCGTTTAAAGTATAAATAAATAAATAAATAAATAAATAAGAGACCCGCAAATGGTCAACTAAAGTCAAAATTGGAAAAAAAATTAAATTAGGAAAATTAGTATTTACAAATATCACAAATTTTATTTTTGAAAATTTGGGATATTACATTTTGGGTCTATCATTTTGATTGAGGTGAGTGGTTAAGCATGTAGTCCCTTCATTTGGATTCCTCTTGAGCCTATCAATTCTTGACAGATTCTTTTATTCGTTGCGATGGATAAATGTTCTCTTATTCGTGGAACATTTATTGATCATTGATGTACCCTTTGGCATACAAGGTTAATTGAAATACTTGGAATTGATATTAATTTTTCTTCTTGTCTATTCGTTGATTCTGTGATATCTCTGGAATGTTGTTCTTATTTGATTGGGACCATGTATTATATTTGTGAAAGTCCAAGGAAAAGACCCAGACGCCATCCTTTGGTGACTATGGCCACTAGGGAAAAGACTAGTGAAATATCTTGTGATTCTAGTGCTCAATGGATAGGAAAAAGACTTGTGGAACACCCTGTGACCCTACTCCGGATCGGCTTAGGGAAAAGACTCCATCGCCATCTTGAGGTGACTCTATGTACGGTATTGGATCCAACGGGCAAAGCCCTGAGAAAATATTTGGCTTTTGGCAATTGTTATTGTTATTATGGTTCCCACGTAATTTGGTTAAGACTCATATTTATTGTTGTTCGTCGTTCTGGTATTCTTGGACAAGTTGATTGGTATAAATGCTTATTTTTGTGATTTGCTTGTTGTTTTTGTTATTCGTTAATCGGACATTCATCTCCTTGATACCACTTGTTGAGCCACCAACCTTTGTTATTTGAAACCATTTCCTTGCTGCCTCAATTATCTTTTGTTTAAACATATGCCACATTGTATTTTTTACCCTTAGCATGCTTAACTACTCATTGAGCTGTGAGCTGACGGATTTATTCCACATTCTTTTCAGGTTAGTTCGGGGAGCATCATAGTGGACTCAGAGACAGTGTTGGGACCCACTGTTTGGAACTCTAGGACATTTATATTTTTATTTCTTTTAGTTATGTTAATAGCTTTCGCGCTTTTATTTATTTAGCTTTTATTAATAAATTTGAAGTTGGAATATTTGGGATGTTTGTACCTAATTTGTTATAAAAAAAAGTGTGTTTGGTTCACATTTTGAATTATATAATTCAGATTTTAGTTTAATTAATTTGGGCTGTGAAAAATTATTATTTTTGTTTAGGCTTCGTGTTCCAAGAATTATCTCTTGGTTCACAACCGGTCATGTTTCCCAATTTTGGGCGTGACAATAAGAGCTTTTGATGGACTTTAGATTGAAGGTTTTAATTTTTGGTTAGAAACAGTATTAAACTTTTTTTTTTTTTTTGCATCTTAATTGTCAAATTTTGGCCAATTATAATAGTTTTTATTCTTTATTTGTTAAATAGATTAGGGCTCTTGACGTATCTTTTGATTGTTTGGGAAAACTACTCTTCTATTATTTAGTTGTTTTTTACTCGATGACTGAATGGCAAAATGTTTATGTTTAGTTTTACATAATCATGCTTAATTTTTATATATTTTCTTTATGGTTGTGTGCCACCACCACTCTGTAAATCCTGGTGCGCCACTGGGTTGTTGGGGCTGCCAGGATTCCTCATAACATTAGGGCTGTGGCATGGGTGGGTGACAAATCTCATCAGTTCCACCTTTTGCAGGGTTCTTGTGGTACTCATTGCAACTTTATGTGAGGAATGGACTTAAGCTGGTCACTGCTAAGTTATGGAATGATGAAGGGAAGGAGATCTCTAGATGGCCTAATAATGAAGAAACATGTTGCCATTTAACAGCAACGGAAGGCAAAAGAATCCTTATGGCTGAAGATACAAAGTTCCAGTGTGTGTAGTCATTTAATTTGACGAGGATATGTTATGAGGGATGGGCTCCACGGTCATACGTTGACATCACTGTCTTTTTCTCTCCTCTTTCCCGCTCCCCTTCCCTGTACCTTCAATTGTGTGAACCTAAGCACAGAAATAGTTTATCATTTTGACTCATGAAATGCCCTCCATTTTAGGGTTGTGTTAACATGTTTTTATTTATACGAACGTAACGAACCTATCTGTACTGAGTTCAATCATAAAAATGAGTACATTGTGAATTTTCTGAGTGCTCATAATAGCTTAGATGCATTTCAAGATGATTCTCAGCTGCCTCCTCGTTGCTTTTATTGTTTTCTTGTTGAAATGGTGAATTGTTCGCCTTCCAAGTTGAGAATTCTCAAGAAAGGACAAACTGATGCATTCTTAGATTATGTGCAGATTCAAAGTATGCAATGAAGACAATGCTTTTGAATTCAAATAATAACATCCACCTCTGGTTTACGATAGAGAGAGTACAATGGTTGTTCATACTGCATTATCTATTGATAAAAACTAATGAGGATGGAACGATAACAACTGATGGATGACGGTACCTCAATTAGCAGAGCGTAGATTTTGAAGGTCAAGGAATAACTGGCTGTACACTTTAGTAGCCTTGTCTGTATGCAATTTTTTTATTCAACTCCTTAATCAAGAATTATGCAACGCCAATACTCTGGATGCTGAATGAAAGAAGTATGGTAATGTGCACATAAATCAAAATGATTCTTGGGCCTGCCCTCTCTGATGCTTTTTAGCTTTGATTTGAGGGCATGATTCTGCGGCAAACATGACGGTATAGGGGGAACACTGTTTCAGTGGTATTCTATGAGCAGCCACTTTGTGCATTTATTGCCAAATGTTAGGTCTGTCTCCAATTCATCTGTTTTAGTGGTATTCTGGGAGAAGCCACTTTGTGCATTTATTGTCAAAGGTTAGGTCTGTCTCCTATCCATTCCCCGCCCATACCCCCAATTATTGGGGACTAAATGGGTTATGTTATTGTTGTTGTTGTTATAACTCTTTAATCAAGAGGAAAGTGTTGGGAACATGAAAAGAAAACATAAATTGGAACATGAAAACGCACTCGACGGGTGACTCACTCGTCATGTGTGTTTTCATGTTCTATTTCATATTTTCTTTTCGTGCACTCTACCAAGCCTCTTAATCAAATGTTCTTGTTCATGAGGTAATTGGCGGCAGCTTCCATAACCATCACCAGCAGCTGGATACTGACCATTGAAGTGTTAGCAGCAGCATCTTCCTTGAGATCGTACTCAACTATGGATCTGGTGATGCACGATTTCTTGCTTTTCTGTATGATTTCGAATCAGACCCGATACAGAGTGAATCCAATGTCAAGGTATCCTCCTTCCACCATATCTGCTTCTTTCACTCGGTTTTCATCATCAACCTTTGTAAACTTCTCCTTGTATGAGCTAAAACCATGGATGCCTAGTTCAATTCTATGAAACAGGTAAATCTCATGGGCCGGTTTTAAGGAAATTTGAATGAATTAGAAGACGCACATATCTATGTACGTACCTGGTAAAAAAAACTATGTTGAGGACAGTTCTAACTTTTCTGTCGCCTTGAACAACTTCAACTCTGTCAAGAACGTTATTGGGCTGTTCTCCAAGGAGCTTGGCAAGTTGGAGAGTGCCATACAATTCCCACGCTTGGCTTGCCAGCACATTAACTTCCATCTCTTGTGAAAAGGTTCTGAACATTTTTCTCCTTGGTGGTGGGGCGTTCTAATGGGTTGGAGACACAGCTCGTTAACTATTGGTTGTTTGGCTAGGTTGCTCTTTGAGTTAACGTGTTCATAACTCCATATACACCAATCACCATGGTACCGGTTATGGTATTCCTGACTATATGATCGGGACGAACAAGCTAGGCCCTAGAATATAATGAATGGAACTTTGGCCCCAGAAGATTCCTCGAAAGGAATGAGTTAAAAAGGTGGACATCTGCATTCTTGTGCAACCTCAGACCTCAACTTTTGGTCATTGACGTTCCACGTTCGAGACTAGTATCCATAGGGAAAGCCGTTCCTGAAGATAATCACGAGTTGTTTCAACTTTATTATGCTGCTTGAGAGAGAGAGAGAGAGAGAGAGAGAGAGAAGGTTATTATTTGTTTATTTTCTATCTACTGGCCCCTTGCCTAATCAATACCACAAGAAGGGCTTTCTTGTATTCACCAGTCATTGGGATAGAGTCAATGTTTTGTTAAGCAGTGCTACTATAATTAATTTTCAGAGAGAAGGCTCAGCCTCATTTATTTATTTATTTTTTCACGCTGCGAATTTTACCTTCGGAAGTTGTACTTATTGAGGTTTCAACTCCTATCAAATTCACGGAGACAATAGTCTAACACCTAGCTACCGCTCTACATGTGATGATGATACTTCCACTGGATGTTCATGCGACAATAGTATAATACTAAATTTGTTTTCAGTATGCTTCAACTCTACTGTATTCCCTTTAGTACTACATGTTTGATTTGAGAAAACTTTATATCTAACCCAAAAACTTAAGTTATTAGGTGGTGAGGTCTCAACACTATATTATGTCTATCAGTTATTAGAATTGAACAATACAAATATATCAAGGCAAATGCTCTCTTTTTTTAAATTTCTTCATTGTCTATCGGTTTTTTCCCCATCCTAAATGCTTATGAATTGTATTGATGCTGGAATTTGGGTAAACACTCTGAGAGTGTAGACACTCCAATTTAGACCTTCTATGATTCTTGAACCATGGCCTAAATGGCCTCTCCAATGGTGAAAATAAGGTAGAAATGCATTGATAAAACTTGGAACCATGCTCTTAAGGACTTTGAAAATAAAAAAACCTTTCTGGTTAACAAAACCAATGGACGAGGGGCTACAGGCTACCAAAATGGAAGCACTCCGGGAAGAATCCATGATGTGGGGGGAAGGACGGACAATCAGATAGCACTACTCATGATAATGATGCAAGATCTCCATCACCGTATCCCTCAGCCACAACCCCAACAACTAGAAATCCCTGTCCAACCCCAAAGAAACCCCATCAATCAGCAGCAGGTACGGTTTGGGAGGTCCATCAATAGTCGCAATAGCCACCGGTGGATCCTGAAGTAGCCGAACTGATAGCCAAAATGTATAAGTTTGAGGAATCTGTCCGCAAGCGTGAAAAATTCGCTACTATTGGGATTGATATGGATAAGATTTGCTTGTTTTCTAATGCCAAACAGCCCAAATAGTTCAAGTCGATAGATTTCGAGAGTTTGATGGTATCGGTGATCTGAGGATTAATCTATAGGCGTATGTTGGGTCTCTTTCTATACAAGGTGCAGGAAGGATGCTATGGGTCTGATGTTCCATTAGTCTCTTACTGGGCCAGCCCTACCGTGGTTCATGTTGTTAGACAATTCAAAGAACGAAGTTGGGAGGATATTGGGAAGATATGAAAGACACTAGAATATTTAAGAAACTTCTTTTTTGTCAAAACCATTTCAAAAAAATATTTTTCTTTTCAAAAACTCTTTCTTTTTAAAAGAAATTTTAAATATTTTTTTTAGAAACATTGTTGAAAAAGAGAGAAATGGGAAAAGAAAGAAGGTTTTTGTGTAATGATGGATGTAGTTGATTGAGGAGATATGAAAGACGCTAGAATATTTAAGAAACTTCTTTTTTTGTCAAAACCATTTCAATTTTTTTTCTTTTCAAAAGAGTTTTTTTAAATAAATTTTTGAGAAACATTGTTGAAAAAGAAAGAAATAGGAAAAGAAAGAAGGTTTTTGTGTAATCATGGATGTAGTTGATTGAGGAGATATGAAATCCATTAAATTTGATTATGGTGAAAAAGTTGCTAACCTTAATTATGTAAAAGACCAAAATTTAATTATTGGTTAAGAAGTTGCTAATTTTAATTATTACATTGTGCATAGACGGCTTCACAATGAGTATCAATGGTCAACTGCATTGAAGATTTTTTTTTTTTTTTTATATTTTAGAATACATGTAATAAATTTGGTTTAGTCATCTTTGAACACCTATTGTTATTAGTCTTGAGCACCCAACTCAATTATGGTTGAATACCTCACCCAAAAATAATGGACACATTGTCCACATCCTAACAAGTGTACGTAAATTGACTTGAAATTTTTGTGTACTTCGTGTTTTTTGGATCAGTATTAGATCTCAGTTCTGTTCCTTAGGGCTTTTATGGTATGTGACAAGATATTGTGACCTCATATGATATATTCATATGATATACTACTGTACATTTCTTAAAAACTGATTGAGTATTTTTTTTCTTCTCAACAGTGGATATCAAATAAAAATTGTGTGAAGCTGCTTAAAAAAGGAAATAAATTAATGATTCTTCGATCAACATATCTGTATATAAATACCCATAAATTTATACATATACACACACACATATGCATAAACGGAAATATATAAGCTCTGGGGTGGGTGTTATGCGGTGGGTGTTGTGCGCCGTATTGTGCGGCAAAACCACGTTATTTTGCTTGATTTTTGTGCATACTTCCAAAGCTTCCAAAGACCTTGTTTGGAGGAAGAAAAAACCATTACAAAGTGCCTAAACCCAGAGTGCCTAAACCCTAAACCTGAAATGCCTAAACCTAAAGTGCGTAAATCTAAGTGCCTAAACCCACTATACCCTATCCTAAAGAGCCTAAATTCCCTAAAATTGAACCCCAAAATTAAACTCCACACTTAACTCTCCAAACATCTTTTGCTAGGGTTTTCTCGAGCGCCGCCCCTCCTCTTTCCCCCCTCCCCCTCTCTTTCTCCTCTCTCCCTCCATCTCCTCCCCGTTGGGCAACTTGAGAGGCTGTTGTGGTAGAATGTCTAGGTGGAAATCTTTTGTTCTGGGCTGGAAGAAGTTTGATTTAGAGGTTTTTGGTAATGGGCCATCCACATCGATTTATTTGGCAGAGTGCAGTCAATTCCTCCATCGATCAGTGACTCTAATAGGTTTTGAAGTGGTTTGGTTTGGCAATAAGCTCTGTGAGGCGTCGCTTAAAAGCGGGGGAAATCTTTTTCTAGGTAGTTTAAGAAGTAAGGTAAGATGGGTTAGTATTTATAGATTCTAGAACAGAAGAGGTAGATTTGTAGAAATCGTAGTTTGTGGCCCAGAATAAGGAGTATTGTACGAATTCCTGAGGATGGTCATGGAAAGGGCTGGAGTCAGTTACAATATCAGTTGGGTTTGTTGGTTGAGAAGAAGAGCAACCATGACCAAGATGGCCAGAGGAGCTAGATGGTCATGGAAAGGGCTGGATTTAGTTACAATATCAGTTGGGTTTGTTGGTTGAGAAGAAGAGCAACCATGACCAAGATGGCCAACAGAAATTTAGCTCCGCGAATAGTAAGAAAGGAATACAGGATTTGGTAGTTCCTTGGCTAACAGTTTAGGGATGTGATTGATAAGTTTCAACTAAGTTTAGGGCGGCGCTGTGGTGGGTCAGTAGGTAGTCTTCCGATTAATGTTTCGGTGGGGTTGGGGTCGTGGAACTTTGTCGTCCCTATATCGGCAGACTCTTTTGTCGTTCAAACTCCTTCTGAAAACTCTGATGGTTGTAGACCAGTGAAATTTTTTATGAAAAAACCAGGGGCAATTTTTCAAGTTGCGTGGGGAGAATTATTGTGCGCATGGACAGAACTTTCATGTGGCTTAAGGTGCACGGGCTTTTTCTTGTGTTTCATGCACAAAGCACTGCTCTTGAAATAAAGTATGGGTAAAAAGGGGAATTTATCTAGGTGGGTCTATGGGCACTAATATTCATTCTCCTGCTTTTTCTAATTGTGGCGCTGGCATTAATTTATGTGTTAGGGCATACCATTAGCCTTGCTACTTTGACTTTGTTGCTAAACTATCGAGTAGAAATGCAAGAAAATCTGCCTCGCCACTTCCTTGAGTCAGAATATAATTGTTACAGTACCTTTACTTCCCCAGCAAGGCACTGTTCATGGGCTAGCCTTTGCCTTTTATTTTTTTAATTATTTTTGTTGTGGGGCTTGATGCTAACAGGCGGTAGAAGAGAGAGAGTGAGAGGGCAACAAGAGATAGAGAGAAAGGGAGGAGACCATCAGCTGCGTGACACGCGTATTACATACCCCTTTCCTCTGACAGAGAACTCCCAAGTGGATAAAGAATCTGATTTGTTGAGTTTTTGATAAAGTGGCTTGCTAAATTGTAAAAGGTGTTTTGTGGTTAAATTTGGTGTTTTTTTTTTTTGTTAAGGCTAATGAAGATGCTCTTAGTAATTGTAGTCCAAGTAAGCCTCCTCTTGATAATCTTGATGGAGACAAATCTGATGGGCCCGTTCACTTTCAAGTATAATTATCTCTCCTTTTAAAGCTGAAGATATTGTCAAGAGTGAGGTTGCAAGTGTGTGTAATAACCGTGGATGGGATATAGTTGATCTGGAAAAGAATGGAGAGGAGGTTGTGGGGTGTGATGTTGTTGGCGAGGCTTATTCACCTTCCGCCAAGGCTTTGATTCCGAAATCTGGTAGAATGCTTCTAAAAAAGCTAAGGGCAAGGACGAGGTTTTGGTCACGAAATTGTGCAGAGTTTTTTAGAGCACAGAGAAGAGTTGGAAGTATCTGTATGAAATTTTTTGATATTTGGGGTGTAGTTGACTCCGGTGTCTTAAGGTGGCGTGATTTTTTGAGATGTTTTTGAGCTTCATATATAGCATTAGCATATAAGTCGTTGGGCGGACTGCTTGTGGTGGGGTGGACGTATCTTCATCGGGGATAGCAACAGGGGCTTGTTCCCCATGTTCCAGTGGTGGTGTGGCTTCGCTCATCTCTTCATAGGAGTCCGTGCTGTGGTGGTGTACATGGTTCTGTTAGGGTTTTCTTGTGCTTAAATTGTATTCTTCTGGGTGTTGTTTGACCCATTAGGTGCAGGCTTTGGCCCATCGGTTGTCTTTGATTGACTTCTTGCCAATCGTTGTTTGGATCTCAAACTAGGCATAGGATTATTCTTTGAATATGATGCTGTCTCCTTGCTTCTTTTAGTCATTGTATCCTTTTCAATGATTAATAAAAAAAATTTGCCGTGCAAAAAAAAAAACCTCTCCAAACAAGACCCTTGGATATACAAAGAAAATGAGTAAAACGATGTAGTTTTGCCGCACAATATGACACACAACACCTACCGCACAACGCCTCCTAGATTCAAATATACAACACTCCTAGTTAGCATTGGTGCAATTAGCCCATACTTAATTTTCTCATTAAAAAAAAGACCATACATAGTATAATTTTCTCATTAAAAAACTGGTTTTTTGGATTATTTTTCATCTTTATTCACAAAATTTTAAGTTTGGCTAATAATTTTATACTTTTTAGATTCCTCTCGTCGAGACAAGCCAAGAAACCACAAAAAATCGACCGAAAACCAACAATTACAAAAAAAAAAATTGAATAAGAACAAAATAAAAAAACCAAAAAATTAGTTTTTTCAATTCACCCAAACCAACCCATAATATATATAACTGCTGGAATGCAATATTTATTCAAGTCAGACCCACCACCACGCGAACCACGAGGGTATCTTGTTTATAATTCTGTGTCTATTTTTAATTTTAGTACTGTAGTAGAGTCAGATAGAAGGAAACCAATTAAATTAAAAGTTTTATTTTCTGTCTGTCTTCCACAAAGTAGTGGAATACGTAATAAACAATCATTTTACCAGCTGCCTGCTGCTAAAATGATTAAGAGTGATCGATCTAGACAATTACTGTACTGGTAGTATTAATCAAGTTGATATAGCTAGGGGTTGCGCGAGCATATCTATATTATGTGCAGTTCTACTAGCTAGTAATATAAGTACTTTACGCAGAGAAGGGAGGAGGAGGAGCTGGAGATCTGCAGCAGAGCAGGTGATCATCGTTCTGCTTCCAATTACTGAGCTGAATCTCCGGTCACTACTGATCATAAGGAAGGAAGGATGGAAGGGCACCCAGATCTGGCCAGTAGTAGTACCACACGCTACAGCTCTTTTAACCATTTATTAGTATTACCAGCAGTACTCATGCCGCCAAAGACCAACTCACAAATCATAACTTGCAAAGGTATTAACCTAACCTACCTCCTTCCCCTTAACATGCATCTACTCCTACCTGTTTGTGTTATATGTCTACTTACTTCGACTCTCACTCTCTCTCTCTCTCTCATGAGCGTGCGCAAAGCGGCAAGCTGGTGCACATAATCAAACACGGAAAGACAACTAAGTTGCACTGGCCGGAAAGCTCTGAAACTCTAGAGCTAGGCCTTCCCGTGTCTCTACACACAAAAAGATTCTTTAGCCTAACTAACTAGTTGAATAAGTATAACCACTGCCATAGTGCCATGACCACCATCACCGCACCAAACACACCAAGATCCAAACCGGTACTCACCTTCATCCCTACAAATCTCCAATCTATTAGAATAACCCAGTGGAAAACTCATCACTGATTTGCAGAGCCGGCTTAGAGGGGAGGCGGAGGAAGCCATCGCTTCGGCCCCCAATTTTTTTGGGCCGAGGAGGCTCCCAAAAATACAGTTCGGTCTATGGTTACTGGTTCCAATATCTTTCAAATTACTTCTACTTGGCATTTGACAGCCGAGCACTTTCAAAACTTAATAAGGATCTGGATTGAATCTTAGTCCCATCTGTGTTTCTCAACTTTTTTCAGCAAAGGCCTCTCATCTTGCCATCAATACGAACAGAGTTGAAAAGTGGGCAATATTTTTCTTCTTTTTTTTTTCTAAGTGCCAACTAGCTCAAGTGCTCAATTGTATTACATCTTGTCACTAAATTTTGTTAAATTTCAAAGTAATAGACGTCGAATTTTTCTAAAGTTCGTTTCATTAGGCCTTTAAGTTTCTCTATAAAAGTGCAGGGTTTTTCATCATAAATTTTGTTCTAAAATTTGAATTTTAGAATTTTTTGTGGGAAAATTTCACTTGAAAATTTATATAGGGCCTCGTACTAGGACTTCACTTTGAGCCCCCAATATCTATGAACTGGCTCTACCGATTTGGCGATTTTGGATTTTGAAGGCATGGTGGAGGTCTGGGAACATTTGGGCTATGGCTGGATTTTTCATTCATTTTTTAGGTGTCTTTTCTTTTGGAATTCTATTTCTTTGTTTTAAATTTCTCTCCTTCTCTTCTCTGAATTAGATGCACCTAGTTAATTGATCAATCTAATCCATCTGATTAAACGCGGCAAATAGTAGAAGAAGATAAAAAATAAAATAAAAAAAACTTTTGTTGTGGATCACTTAAATGCTGAGTTGCTCTTCTTCATCCATAACTCTCCCTCGCAAAAACCACCCCTAATAAAAAAATCAGCAAAAAGTTCGCAAATTCCCCACCCAATTGACGATCCTGTAACAACGATAGACTCAAGGTTTCTATCAAACAAAAAGATGAGCCAACGGATTTGTGGTGGTTATCAGGGTGGTGGGGTGGTTACGACGCTGGGTTGGAGAGGTGGCATTTGTAGATGTCGGTGGCGGGTGCACATAGAAGTTTGCAATGGTGTTTCGGATGGGTCATGGAAACCAGTTTGAGGGTTTCTTTTTCCTTTTTTCTTTTTTTGTCGCCAAAGTGGCATTCGGTAATACAATTTTAGCTCCTCCCACATTCTGTTAGACACATCAACGAAATCCGTTAGTTGATTAACAGCAAGGGAACATTGAACTATGATTTTTAAAGTGAGGACGAACTTGAAACATAAAAATTTATAGGGACGATATTGAAACGCAATGTATTTTGTAAAGACTCAATAAGTAGATAAGCCCAAGTATATTCGTTGTTAATTTTGTACTCATTTCCTACTCTTGTTTACTCCTCAATTACCAACTTAATCTGTTTGTTTGACCATAAGGTGGAATGTTAATTCCCTCCGTCATCATAGATGATTCTATATACTTTCCATGATTTCATATAGATTGAGTACTAGTACTAGTTAATTTCTCGCGTCCTCAACCGCCCGACATGTCCGTAAATTGTAGGTAGTGTCTTGCATATTTTTGAAAAACAAAAATTCTTGAATGGGCATTCTAGTCAAGGAACATAAAGATCATCGATAGGTGTTGGTCCTTGAAGTAGAGTTAGACACGCTTAACTTTGTCAGCAATGGCTTGTGAGTTGTGGACAGTCAAATTCACTTTTTCATTCAATGGAACCACATCGATCTCCAGTATAAAACACATACCATTGTTTTATGTTTATGTTTTTACTTGTTTTCAAAATCAATAAAACAAACATGTTTGGTAATTTGATCTTGTTTTGGGTTTTCCATAAACGTTTTTATAATTTTCATAAATTATGAAATCATAGAGAAGGCGATTCACCTGCTTTTAAAACAAGGCAGCTCAAGTTTCAATCACATATCGATTATCCCTGATCTCCCCCAAAACATACATCCTCTCTCTCTCTCTCTCTCTCTCTCTCTCTCTCCGGGCATATTTGTAAATTTGGACGACCTCCACACCCGATCATTCTTCAACACCAGCAACTACATTCCGACGCCCGTGACTTCCGTTCAATCTAAACTGGTGGGTTGTCAGTTTTACAACTTTTCAAATAGGTTTCGTGATGAATCAATTAAACTTGGATAGAAGTTGGTCGAAACAATTTCTCTTTATACTGTCTTAGATGCAAGTATGGTGGACAATTTTCAACTGGGTTTGAAACTAATGAAGCTTAATTTCATAACTTGAATGTTGATATTAATATTCGCATGCTTTTTCTTGGGGTGTAGAAGGTCGACCTGGTGAAATTTATCTTAGTGAGTTAAAGACAAATTTGGTGGTGATTTTTTTCGTTTGTAGGTGAAATTTTATTCTAATGGAATGGGAAGGATGGCAAACAAACAAAAAATGATGTTATCGAACATGTCTTATATTGTTTTTATTTTTATTTGTTTATAAAAAAAATGTGTTATCAAACATGTTTTTCGTTTTTTGTTTTCATTAAAAATAAATTTGATTCTACTTTTGAGTTTTTTATAAACAAAAAAACAAAACAAAAAAGTTACCAAACGTCCCTACATTATTTAATCCGTGAACTTATTCTTGGAGGCCATGTAGAGGCCGCAATCAATGTCTGTTTTTATATTGGACCTCACCGCATAGGCAACGTTCTTCCTCCATTGTAAGTTTATACCGGTAGTAACATGTTTAATTTGGTGGCTATTATATGGGTTCACCTTATATGGGTTCAGCAGCTTCAAAAAGGATAGAATAACACAAGTTCATCGTTATCGAAAAGGACTTTTAATTTCCCAACCGGTTTTGGAAAATGAACGTAATGAGGTAAAATAAAATCTAACTTTATTAATGAAGATTAACAAAGATGGGGAACAAGGAAATTTAATGCTAGTCTAGACTAGGCAAACATTAGGCAAAGAAGCAATAAAAATTCATGTGAGTTGAAGGATAAAACTCTGAGAAGAGTTGGGTTTATAAGTGTGAAATTGATGGTTGAAGATCCCATAACCCTCCTTTGATTCTCATATTTATAGGCCAACGGGTTCCATATCTTGGCACCTTGATCTTGTTTCTTCCCGGCAAAAGGTTTGTTGCATGCTCAAGCCAATCCTTGTCTCGTCTATTAGCAATATCCACATATTAGATTTTTCCCTCCAAACATGAAGACCAATGGCGGAAGAGTCCATATGCTCCAGGCCTCTTATCTTCATTCGCTTTTCTAAAATTGTAGATGGCCAATGACAAAGAGTCCATATTGTAATGTCCCACATTGGGAATTCAGGAGAATTTCATATGGTATATAAGGTGATCCCACCAGCTACTGTATAACTTGAGGTTAACTTTTTGAGCCACGTGGTTAGGTTAAAAGTTAGCAGGTCAGTTGAGACGGGTCGTTACATGTGGTATTAGATCTTGCACCAATCAGAAGTGTGAGGCGGGCCTTGTCAAACCCTCAATTTTGACATAAATGAAATATATTTATTCATAGACAAGTCAACAATTTCAAGTCAAAGTCCGAGATTTCTCATGAGTCAAATTCATACAAATACTATAGTTGACGAGTGCCCATGTCCCATATGATAAATGTACAAAATTTAAAGTTATTATAGATTTTCAATGAGTCAAGGAAAGAAATTTTTTATTACAAATCTAGTTAAAAGAAAATCATGACTTTACAAGTAGTTTGAGTGCTCTTCATGCTATGATTTTCACAATGTCATGCACCACGAACACTCCAACGCATGCTCCTTAGTTGTACCTGAAACAGCAAGGGGTAAGCATTCACTTCACCCGGTAGCGATTCCTTTTATACACATTCATAAGTACAAAAACTAGATACGGCGAACATGAGGTACAATATAAAGTTGACATTCACAAATAAGCCTCTAAGTGTATCATTTCATCATAGCAACAATGTAATAACTCGTCACACGTTACCCACACACATCCCTACGATACAGACTTTAGATAACTAACCATCGAACTTCCTTGAGGTTTCTTAAGGAAACTTATAAATGCGGAACAAGTCATAATGAAAGAAACGAAAAATCATAACCCACGTCCTCAGATGAACTTAGGACACAATACTGTACTTTACTGATTAGCATAATAACACTTCACGCACCAATTATTTATTTCCACACAACACAATACCCTACTTTACCGATTATCAATTCTTGTACATACATTTCTCAGCGTGATCCATCATTACCTTACTACTTGATCATTCTCCATGTATTTCCTTGAAATATGTTCTCAACCGAGTCCATCCCTCACACAAAATCATCATTAACATACGACAAGGTTCACTTTAACTAAATAACTGTTTACTTCCTTTAGTTCCAATCACTCCATTAATTGCTATTTCATTTTCATTAATTTACTCTAGTATAATCAATTATACATTCAACTACTATTCACAATATAGTATACACCACAAGTCCAAGGACTCCACAAGTATTCCTAATTCACCCACCTGTCTAAGTATTTCCTCTTCATCCATGTGTCTCTCCGTATCCCTTGAGTACACATATGTACTGCAAGTTCCCATGTGCCCAACAAATAGCTACCATGCCCCACAAGTGCCCAAGTATCCTACATGTATTCAACAAATATTCCTCATACCCACAAGCATCCTTATGTTCCTCGAATGTCCTACTAGCATTTACGAATCCAACAAGTACTCAACAAATACTTCCGTAACCCACAAGTGTCCAAGTGTCTTTCAAATCTTTCACAAGTATCCACATGTCCACGTGTCTCTCTGTATCCCTTGAGTACACACATGTACTGCAAGTTCCCACGTGCCCAACAAATAGCTACCATGCCCCACAAGTGCCCAAGTATCCTACATGTATTCAACAAATATTCCTCATACCCACAAGCATCCATATGTTCCTCGAATGTCCTACTAGCGTTTACGAATCCAACAAGTACTCAACAAATACTTCCGTAAGCCACAAGTGTCCAAGTGTCTTTCAAATCTTTCACAAGTATCCACATGTCCCGCGAATGTCTCACTAGCATTTACAAATTTCACAAGTACCCAACAAATACTTCTTCAACCTACAAGTGTCCCAAGTGTCTTTCATGTGTTCATGTGTCCCATTATCTAATTTGGCTACATCCTCTCATGCTAAACAATATGAGACCAAACATAGTAATCATCACACTCATAGGTTGTCAACGATACATGGTTGGACTAAACATTGAGATCCAAAAAAGTTTTGGAGTGCCAACAATGGTTATTTCAAGTATACGGTCAAATAATCTCATCGGAAGCCAAGGGATACCAAACAAGCCACCAAATCAACAATACGATCAATAAATGAGGTTTTAAGTGAAGAAGATATTGGAGGAAGGCCCAAGGCAACCGAAAGCCGAAACAGGACTCAAAGCAAATTCGGACATCCAGAGTCATCTCGTATCGATACCCCTGGATATCGATACCAACTACACAATAGAAAAACAGAACCCGCTGGTATCGATACCTAGATTCTGGGGTATTGATACCAGGTTGCTTCTTGCGAAATTTTGACAGATTTTCAGATTTAAGGGGATTTCAACCCAATCAAGAAAAACTTGAAATTTATCAACAATATGCATCAAAACACTACACATACATTAGAGAGTGCAAAAAAGAAACCCTACCTCTTGGATCTAGACCTCCTCCAAACCTTGAGCTCAAAACCTCAGCTTTCCACTTTGGGTTTCACCAAAAATCAGCCAATTCCAAGTGATTACCCTCAAAACCAAGCTCCAAAAGGTGAGAACGTTTAGTCTAGAGCGTGGATCTTCAAGGGTTAGTGTGGATTTTGAGTGTTAATCGTGAATTGTGGGAGAGGGTTAAAGAAAAACAAGAGGGATGAGAAAAGAGAGAGCCGGCTGATATTGGGATGGGGAGGAGAAAATGATTTTCTCTCTCTACGTCTTCCTATTTATACTCCCACAACCCTAATCACACCATAGACCCCTCAAGTTACTAATGTGCTACCAAAAGGTCCTAAACTAAACTATTTTCCACATTGGCCCACGTCCTAACATTTAAAATAATTCCCTAATGTTCCAATTTTAAATCGAAAAATCTTAGGTCGGGTGGGCCCGACAAGGAAGGAGCTTGAGGTGCTTGTCATGCTTGGGTGGTCCCACTTGAGGGAGAACTTGTCGTGCTTAGGTGGGTCTTGTCTCACATCATTTGATGGGTGGAAGTGATGGATCATGGGGTGTAACAAGGACGTTGTGATCCTAATTGGGGGAGATTGTAATGTCCAACATCGGGAATTTAGGAGAATTTCATATGGTATATAAGGTGACACCACCAACTACCGTATAACTTGAGGTTAACCTTTTAAGCCACGTGGTTAGGCTAAGAGTTAGCAGGTCAGCTAAGGCGGGTCGTTACAAGGCCTTGGCCATCTATATCTCTTCGTGTGTATATAGGAAAAAGAGGCGAGAAACACCGGGTCGTTACAAGGCCTTGGCCATCTATATCTCTTCGTGTGTATATAGGAAAAAGAGGCGGGAAACAGTTGCTACCATATTCCCTAATTTTGTGGGAAGTTAGAGATAAGATTTCTCAAGAAGCCAAATTTGGGTGTAAACAGTTTTATAAAGTGGACTATCTAAGTTTATCTCCTTTTATGACAGTCCATTTTATAAGATAAACCAGGATTTGTAAATGTGTCTAGCAATATTCGATAAGCTGATTTTTGGCATAGATGTTCTTCACTGTGCGACATACAAGATGAACAGTTCATATCATTATTTTAGACCCAACGTGGGGCCCACGCATGGACGTCTTGAGGGTCTGGAGGTATTGAGAGGAGCTGATACCGGCCATATTCCATACGTATAGATATTTATCATGCTAATGAAATGATGCAGCGGCAGTATGTTGGGGAGAAGGAGAGGAAGTGAAGGTGGAAGAGATACAAGTGGATCCCCCAAAATCAGGTGAAGTAAGAGTTAAGATGCTTTGTGCCAGTCTTTGCCACACCGACGTCTTATGCTGCAAAGGCTTTCCTGTTGTTAGTATCCTTCCTTCCGTGTTGCTTTTAAATTCACATTTTGCCCTCATTTTTATGCACTAATTTTCCCTGTTTTTTCGTTGAAAATATTTTCCAGCCTTTGTTCCCTCGAGTTCTGGGGCATGAAGGTGTTGGGTAAGTTCTTTCTTTCTCTCTAACCAGAAGTACTCTATAGAACACTCTCATTAGGTCATGCAACAATTTTGTCTTATGACCAGTGGCACCATATGGACACTAGATACGTACGATATGACCAAACAAAAATTGCATGGTTTGGCAGGATAGTGGAGAGCATTGGGGAAGGAGTGACAGATCTAGGAGAAGGAGATATTGTGGTCCCAACCTACTTAGGAGAGTGCAGATTGTGTGAGAACTGTATGTCGGGAAAGACCAATTTGTGCCAGACCTACCCTCTCCAAGCTTTCACTGGTCTATTGCCTGACGCCAGCTCCAGGATGTCGATTAACAATAGAGGAGGAGGACGTGGTGGTCAAATTATGCTGTACCACTTCTTGAGCTGCTCCACATGGTCCGAATACACAGTTATCGACGCCCACTATGTTGTTAAGATTGACCCCAGGATACCTCTCCCACACGCCAGCTTTCTTTCCTGCGGATTCGCCACCGGATTTGGGGCAGCCTGGAAGGAAGCTAACGTTCGAAAGGGTAACACCGTTGCTGTTTTGGGTCTCGGTGCTGTTGGACTTGGAGTACGTACACATATACAGTACACATTGACACACACACAGCCCTCTCTAGCTCTCGAATGTATGTATTTCATTTAATTCATCTCTCTGAAGGTGATGGAAGGAGCTCGGATGCAAGGAGCAACCAGAATAATTGGAGTGGACATAAATGACACAAAACGCGAAAAAGGCATGGCCTTTGGGATGACTGATTTCATAAATCCACGAGATTCGGATAAATCCATTTCAGAATTGGTGATGGAGGTGACAGGAGGATTGGGTGTGGACTACTCTTTTGAATGCACTGGAGTCGCCACCTTGGTCAATCAGAGTATCGAGTCCACAAAAATCGTACGTATCCACACATTCCCTAATTCATGTCTAAATACGACCAATACAACAACCCCTGCATTGTTACACCCAATCCAACTACATACAACAACAATTGCAGCTACCTACCTACTAATGATCTAGTAGAGCGATCGAGCTGTTTTCTACCACTAGCTATTAACCTTTTGTTCTTTTTAATTACAGTACTTTTGTATGACAATAAATGCTTCTTATTGGTGGTAATTAATAACGAATCAGGGGGTAGGGATGGCAATATTGCTTGGGGCAGGAACTCAGAAAACTGTGGAGATCAACTTTTTCCCCCTGCTTGGAGGAAGGGGACTCAAGTATTCTGTTTTTGGTGGGATTAAAGTCCAGTCAGACCTTCCCTTTATAGTTGACAAGTGCATAAACAAGGTACATACATTTCCCTTTTAGCAATCACCCAGCCAGCTGGGTTGTTTTTGCGTGTGTCACAAACTAGTACTGTACAACGCAAACAGAAGAAGATAAAGAAACTGGACTGGTCATCTCTCTCTCTGTCTCTCTCTGTCTCTCTTGCAGGAAATCAAGAAAATTGATGAACTCTTGACACATGAAGTTGAACTCAAAGATATAAACAGAGCTTTTGAGCTGCTGAAGAAACCTAACTGCCTTAAAGTTCTGATCAACTTTTAAACTTCATTCGTCATCTCCCCAGGATTTTAGAAATTTATATATGCATTTGTGTCTGTCAGATTGTGTGTAATATTGAATAAAGGTGTTTTCTTTTTGCATGATTTATGTAGTACTTGTCACAGGGATAGTGACTCTTCTTTTTATTTTAATGTTCAAATTTTCCCTTCAAACGAACTTCAATTTCTTCAGTTTTTGCATAAGGTTGTTACCTGGCAGGTCTAGCGGTAGACGACGCAAATTAATGACGTCTTTTCTATTCACATGAATGTTTTGATTGACTCACTGCAGATCAAATAGGGGGAGAGTGATAAATAAGATTGAGAGAAAGTGGAGTTTGTAAAGAAGTGAAGAGAGAGAGAGAGAGAGAGAGAGAGAGAGAGAGAGAGAGAGAGAGAGAGAGAGAAATTGTAGCTATGGATAGAGAAAGGGAAGAAGAACCGAAGAGGGTAAAAATGACCATTGAGGGTCTATTTTGATACACCATCTACCATGAGCGGTACTTATTTACTCGGGCTCCACTTTCTACCAAGCGCAACACATATGCCATTCGTTGGGACAGTGTCACCCAATCGAAATACGGAAATAACACTCAGGAGGCCTGGTATTCACCCATTCCTTGAGACCAACAAAATCGCCCTTGCCATTTGTAACCATCACAAAAGGCAAAAGCGTCTGCTTTACACCACCTTTCTTGGTTGGGAATTGGGATCCTCGCCCATTTGGTTATTTCTAGCTCAACACAAACGGCCCTCGACGGCCTCATTAGGAATCATTAATGCAAATAGGTGGTGGGCTTAGCTTGAAACATTGGTGCAACCAAAGACCCGCATGGCAACCGCGGTCTCTGATTGCAGGTTCCTCCTTTTCAATTGAAGCTAAAGTCAACCATGTTCACCGGGAAGGCAACAAATATTCAGACATGATGGTCAAGACCTGCTGTGATGAGCAGTCTCTAGATCTTTTTAATTCTATGGCTAATTTTATTTCCAATCAAGTGTATGATGAGTTGATGACTCTCATGAGGTGAAAGCACGCTACTAATATGTCTTGCTTTATAGTTTGATGCATTTCCATTCCACCAAATCGAATTCCTCAGACTATACTCAAGAAAGGAAATGGTAATTCCACTTAGTCTGTACCATGGAGTAATAATTAAAGTGGGAGTAGCAATTTCGATCTATAAAAATGTTAACTACCAAACCGAGCTTTAAATCCCCATTAATTAGGGTTAGTTACATGAATCATATTTTTCCATTGAGCTCTATCAAGGCTACACGTTCACTGATATTTAGAGTATTCATATCCTTGCAGACTATAGCATTTAATGTCAATTTGGATTTTCATCTCCTCGTAGCGTTACTACCTAAATCTATTTTATTAACTCTCCTAACTACTACATCTACAAGTCTATGGTAGAAATGTCCAAACCACCTTAATTTATTTTCCAACAACTTCTCCTCTATAGGTGCTACACCCACCATCTCACAAACAATTTCATTTATAATCCTATCTTTTCTAGACTTACCACACATCCATCTCAACGTTCTTATCTCAATTACACTCATCTTACTCACTTGTTGTTTCTTAGTAGGTCAACATTCCGAAAAATGTTAAATAACTAATAAAATGTCACTCCTATTTAATACTATAATCAACATTAATGATTATTGAAATCAAACGAACTAAAATAATGGGCAAAGTTAAGGAAACAAAATATGACAACAATAACAAAGGCCACAGATGCATGGAGTTGAAAGTGCTAAATGCATGAAATTTGAAGCGCTAATCAAACGAAACAGCGCAACTGAAATATGTGACATGACTTGATATTAAAAGAATACAAAACAAGCTGAACTCTAGTGCCATCATAATGTCATCAACCTTGGGTGCACACAGCTATGGGATGTTGATTGAATTTTCCATGAACCAAGTACAATCTCATGCGATTAATTGAAAAAAGAAGAGGAAACAGTACTATCTTGACTACTTGAAATGAAACATGGAAACTTTTGTTTAACATTGTGCAACAAACAGAAGCAGGTCTTATGCGACTAATTCATCGGCATCACTTTCAACTGGTATAGGAGGCATTTTCTTGACGCCTCTCAACCGTGAATACACATTGTCAATGGCAGAATTGAGTTGGCCAATTTTTTCATTCAGGGTGTGCCGGGTCTTCTGCATTTCAGGAAAAGGGAGAATAAGAATGATGAATGTCGCAGAGTAATTCATATAACAATCAGGAGATTCGTGGAAAGTCAATAACACATCTCACCTCTAAACCACCTTCATCATGATCATAATAACCTTCATACATTGGTCCCTTTGGCTTCAGGAAACCATTATCGCCTTCATTTCGCAGTGCTTTCCTGATCTAAAAACACAGACACACAGAAAAAGACAGAGATGAACATCACCAGCTGGCCGAATAATTTTCCAATGGACCTGAGAGATAGTACTATAAGTAGCATAGATGACAGTAATTTCGAAACTAGGGGATTCTGTAGTGACAACTGAAAGAGACACAAAGATGAAACTGAAGCATTCCTGAGTCATCCACCAGGGCAGTCTAGTTTCAGAAGCTAATAAAGTACAAAGCTGCAACAACTACACCTACATCTTCTTAACAGGTGAAGCTAGGATTAAATCTCTAGCAGGGTCATTTCCCATCACATGATTACATAACTGATTGCGAAGAAACAATGCTTTGGCTTGTAGATTCACCCATTGAAGTGCCAAACCTGTATGCTACTTCATACTAAAAGCTGCAGCACGTTAGCACTGGAGAAAACACACTAAAAAGCTTAATTGAAGCAGTGTAAACACCTTTGGAGCAAAGATGTATGCTGCACTTCCAAACAATGCACCTCCCAAAAGGAAACCTGCAACAAAGTCACCTTCTCCGCCTGTACGATCACTGCATGTGACAAAGGAATGCTGGCAAATAAATAAAGCCTTTTTACATTACAGGACACTGTAATCAAGAGAGAAGGAATGAGCAGTAAGAAAAAGTGCAAATGAAAACAAGTTAAACAACACAGCCAATGTTGGAAACAAGGCCTGCCCGCATTTCACCATAACAACCTTAACAAGCTGCAACCACGTCTTTTTTTTTAATAATCAGGAATTTCATTCAAGAAAGCCGATCAGCATTTCCAAGGGGATTTAGTCACAAAAAATGGGAAGAACCCAAACCACAATACCCTAGAAGCGAGCCTCATGCTCTATGTGAAAACTTTATGTCCAACCCAAAATCAATTAGCAATGAGCGGAGAGATTCCTCCAATTAGTAAGTGATATAGGACCAGAGTCAGCCCCCAATATTTGGGTTGCCCAAGCTTGACCCCAAGCTTGGTTGCCCAGCTACTAATAAGTCATAAATAAATAAAATGACATACAAGTCAAAAAAACAAAAACAATATCAATGTTACATTGTGCATTTTGCTTGAATTACACCACAAAAAAAAATAAAATACATTCAAAGTGTAACCCCATTTATAGTGCTTTATGATTGGCACGATCCAATTCAAAGAAAACTTCTCCATCCATTTTTTTTTAAAAGCAAATTCTTCAATAGAGTCATCGTACTTTTAACTTCTAAGACCTCATTTTCAATTGAGATGATAGCCAATTCACTTAATCTTTCGTGTAAAATGGTAGCGCGAAAGTAAATTTTTGTCAACTTCAACTCAAAAATTCCTCTCCGCTGACGCAACGGTAACCGACAGTGTTGGCTCTAATATTTTAGGGGCCCAAAGAAAACTCCCAAATATTGGGCACCCTACGTTTTCAGGAGTTCTTTTAAAAAAAAAAAGTTTAAAATACATGAATTCAAACTAAAAGGATACAACCATAAAGAGAAAAGAGAGACTTAAAGAGGCTAAAATAAGAAAAAGAGGGGCCTAGAGATTGAACCCCGCCCATGGGAAACTTTAGAGTATCCAGTGACCATGAAACCAAGCCAATGCTATGTATTATTTCTGGAAACTTTACTATATTAATATTGATGAAGCAGTTTCCGGCGCAACCCGATGGATGACCTACAAAACAGAATGAGACTATGGACACCGGTGTGGCGTTTGCCAACACCCCTCCGATGCCTAAGTCAGTTGGTGGATTGTATAATTTAGTGGATTGTAACTTATTGATTCTGGTGTTGGAATCACTTACCTCCATTCGGATTACGTTAGTGACTTTATAGGCATGGAAGTGATAGAGTCCTCATAGGACTCGGAGTCTTTAGGTCCCAAACTGATTGTGCCTATCCTTTCTAGTCTCCTTGCATGCCAAGTCTCTTATCTTGATAGGAATTTAACCCTTATCACATCTTGGAACTAACTGGATAAGGCTCACGCCGATCATGGCTTATCATTGTAATTGACTCCTTGGAGCCCTGTCCGCATAGGACTCTGCACGACGAGCTTATCGCTAGGACTGAGCTCTTATTGCAGGTCCCGACCTGAATGAGGTCATTCCCAGCCTACTGACATCATCCGTGGATGACCTGCGACTAGGCCGACCTTAAGTTCAGATCGGGTCATCACCCAAGGTGTGTGACCTGCCTTGTCATTTGCTTACCGACCTTACTGAGAGAGCTAGGCTTAGTCCAAGCTGCCCTAGAGGTCAGTTCTTCCTTATCAAATATATATCTTGATTTTATTTTTTTTTCAACTTTTTGTTGCCCAAGCCCGGGGGCTTCCTGGGCTTACCCCTAGGCTGGCCTTGTGTGAGACTAATCTCTAACAACCCCTTTCACATCCAGCCACATTTAGATCCATCGCGTGTAGCCACTTAGTGGGTCTATCATCGTTGAGTGTGGGCTTTCTCAATTTAATTTGAGATGGAATGGCTTGCTCTAATACCATGGGGAAACTTTATATCCAACCCATAACCACTTAGCAATGAGTGGAGAGGTCTCTCATTCTGTTACGTGATATCTCATTCCATACCCAGAAACCCAAGCAATATGGGGCTAATCTCTGACACTCTATTAACACCACTACTAAGCAGACCGAGCTCGAGTTTGGGGCTAGTGTCAGCAAAGGTGAGGCAGTAGAGAACCCAAAGAATGGAAAGCTTGACCAAAAAAATTACAGTAGAAATGAAATCCACAAAGTTTATGAAGGAACACAACCTCCAAGGGATGCAAAAGCTCCACAAAAGGAGTGGTCACAAAGGGAGGAGACAAAAAAACAAAAAACAACTAAACAGAAAATGGAAATGAAAATTAAAACCGCTCCTTATTCTGTCTTTGCTACTTTTGTCCTCTGATCCAACTCTGAAATCACCAGAGCTGAAACATTGTCGTCGTAGTTGACACTGAGGACGCTGAATGTGACTCTTTTAGTGCAACCACATCTAGGCCAACCCATATAAGGTTTCTCCCAATCTACCATCGTAGCCAATGCTTCATAAAATCACCTCTTTCAATAAACAATTCTAGGCACAACAGATCCTAAAGAGATATCAAGGTAAGTTGACCTTTGCCTTGATCTCAGCTAATACCAACTTTGATCTTAAACTCGGACAGTTAAAAATATAAAATGCTCTATGGGCCAGTACGGAGGACCTTCAAATTTGAATGCATCATGCACAATACCAAATAGCATATCAATCCGAAACTCCAACATCTTCAATGAAAAAAACATAAGAACTACGAGAAAACTTTGGCATCTTTCTTAGGTTTTGCTGGCACAAGTTTTGTTTTGCATGGAAACAAAAAGGAAATTTTGTTCCTTGCCAACCCCCCTAACCATACAATCATTTCAAATCAGTGCTCAGTCATGAAGAATGCAAGCATAATATACGTCAAACTTTAAAGCAAAAGTTACTCAAGCAAGTCGAATTGTATATTACTCTATATGTCAAGTCAAAGTTATCTTGTTTCAGCTAGCCTAGTAATTCCTCTTAAAAGAAGCATGCAACAAGCCACACCCCAACAGTTTGAATCATAAGGAATAACACGATCCATAGCCACATTCTGTGGACTCTAGCTTTCTTTTGTTTACTGGTGGCACCCCCTTGTTGTACACCCTTTCTTTTTGTATAATGTTCCACCCCCTTCATGCCTTTTGCAGTAAAGTTCCTTTGTTGTAAATTTTATTTAAGAAAGAAACAAGATGTAAATAATTGATATCTCTGCCTGGTCATTGGAGAGCCCATCCTGCTAACCGATACTGGAACAAACAAAGCATGAAACCACAACTGAATGGCAGGTGCTCTAAGTACCACGCCTCACAAAAGAACAAGTGGCCAAATCTATGAAGTAAAGCATTCAATTGCTGTAAGGTACAGTACTCGACTGCTCATGAAAATATTCCACAGATACCTTCACTGCAAGAGCTATCGAATATGTCAGAAAAACTACTAGAAAGTTCACAGCAAAGTGTGACCCAGCAACTGTAAATGCTTACTACCACTGCTTGATGAGATAACTCCAAACAACATAAAAGAAATATCTTCCATCCTGTACAGATCGTAATTCTCACAGAAAAAAGCAAAGTATTTTCGCAAAAAAATTGAGACACAAAGCTTCATACTTGTATTTCGCACGGATTGATAGGTTTGTGATTTGTGGTTGATTTGATTTCCTTTGACGTGTCAATCTCGGTGAATTACATAGTGAATTGCTCTTTGAGGACCACAGCTCATGTGATTTGAGAAGGGAACCACCTATAATAGCATTGAAACAATTATCGTTATAAGCTACACACACGAGACAATGAACAACGTAGAGACCATCTCAGTAAAAGAATTCTCAAAAATAACAACAAATTTAATTTGCTTGCCAAGTATCATCTGTAACTTGATTTTACTAGAGTTCATAATTGCCACAAAAAGATATCACATGTTTCTGCTAATTAACAGGGTATAACAAACGACAGTGAAAGATACAACTACTATGATGGAGACCAAGTAGGAGTTAGGCACACCTATGCTTGGAAGGATGAGAACCCCTCAATTTTGCAAGTCTAACTTACTCGTGAAGCTGTTTGCAATCCTCGTTCGTGAACAAACCGTCGGAGTCAATTTTTAGCTCATTTTTGTCCCTCTCTCTTACCACACTGTCATCATCGTGCCTTGCGGACATAAACAATAGAAGTACCAATCGAGCACAAATGGGAAAAATAAAACTACAAAGGGCAGCTGCGAAAAATGTTGTTCACGTTTTACACGATCTTTTTCGCAGAGGCGAAATTAGCCTTTAACAAATAAGATGGCTTGCAATGCCAGAGATGGGATCTCTCGGAATCGGGATCTGAACCATAAAAAAGAAGGAAAACCCAAAAGAAACGAAGTGCGAGAGAGCTTTGATTCGTTTCCAAATGATGACATATCGAGAAACAATAGGAATTAACAAATTCGTCCCAAGTGAGGAAAACTAACAATACCTGGGATGGAAACAGAAGCGATGCTGGACGTTGCCATGGTTAACAGCAAGCTAGAGAGAGGCAGAGAGACGGATAGCAGAGAAGCTCTGAGTATTATACAAAAGGGTTTAGTAACTATATATTAATGGAGTTTACGAGTGTATTTTGCTTTGGATGATCCGCCTCTCCACGGATAGATCGCTCCTTTCTTTTCCCCCCAATTAGGTTTTTCTCTCCTACTGTATTTTATTACAGTATTTTTTTATTATTTTTTAACTGTCCTACTGTATTTTATTTAGTGTCGTTCTTTTTTAGTAACACCGTTGGAAGTTGGAGAGGCCGGAGTAGTATTTGGCACCGGGGTTTCTCCACCCTACGTTCTACACTAGGAGTATTTTGCCGGAGTACAATTGTTTTTTTGCTTATTCACTTTTTATTTGGTAAAGTACATATTTATACCAGACGCATTTTGGTGTACCATTTCGAATTGGTCGCCATAGTTGAATGTATTGGCTTCAATAACTGGAATATAACGGATGTGTTTGATTAGATAGTTTAGTTTAGTTTAGATGATGTTATCAGGTATAATGAGTGGAGAGAGATATAGTGAGAAATAAAAAAAATAATGATGCCATCAAAACAAAAACTAAAATAGAAAACGAACAGGATCAACATGTTTATAATAATTTTTAGAATAAACTTTTAGTAATGAATGATGATGGTTATTGTTTTGCAATTTGCAATTGCTCTGTTGAAACAAATAATGATGTTTAGATTATTAGATCGGATGATTAGGGTCACTGGATTAGAATAAGTACGAAAATATTGCACAAACGATGTTAAGTAAAGGAAAATTTCAAATGATTAAAGTGGAGATCTGGGGAGGCCATCCTGCAAAGTCTCGGTGTTATGATGCTGGTCAACCAAATGGATTATGGTGGTTATGAGTTGAAATCAATGGCTACGACATCGCGTGATTATTTCTTGTGAATTTAGACGATAAAAGGTGGTGCGGTCATGGTCTATATACTCCAAAGATTTGGTTAGTTCCTCATGGTTTGATTAGTCCCTATAGAATTTATCAGTGTGAGATTGATGACTCTAACTAAGTAGATAACTTAGGCCATCTAATTTAGGCTCTCAGTCATAGCAATTAGGGGGGAGTGAATCATGAATGGTCATAGTCTTGGTGTTAAAGGTTGAGATACTAGAAAAAAAAATGTAAGTTAAAGGCTAGATAATTAAAACACTTGTTTGTTCTTTACTTCTGTACATGCTTTTGATTTTATATGAAATGTGGCTTATTATGCCAGGTAATGAAAGTGAATGCGATGAGCTGTACTATGAGATGGAGGAGCATATAAAAGGATAGGGCACCAGTGGAAGACTGAGATTTAAACATGAATCCTTAAAGAACCCTGTCGTCTTCTTATTTTTATGTCAGACAGATGTAATTTAATTCGCCGACAAGTATTTCATTTTATCGCAATCAAACTATGATCACTCTACGTTATTTTTCTAGTGCTTAATTAATGAAACCCTTTTGATTAAATGGATATTTTTCCATTTCACCTCCCATTTTTCCCTTTTAAAAGCATTTTCCTTCTAGTCACTTCGATCAGGAAGCACTAACACGGTTCTCTCTTTTGCAGAGTCAGGCGAAAGAAGAACTAGCCACAATCAAAATTGAATGAAAAAGCTCAAATCAAAGAGGGATCAAATTGAACACTGCCACACACATTACTTGAATGTTACTCTTTTTGAATTTTTGATAAGCCCTCAATATTGTACATATCTGGGGCTTACCTAACTCATTTATCTCACACACGCACACGATTTTGCGCCTTATATGTTTGATATGCGCATTGTAGTGTTTTTGGCAAGTTACAGGTTGAACGCACGGAATGAGCGTGTTTTGTGCGCATTGGAAACCGTACCGCATTATCAAGGGCCACGTGCCCCATGGCACGCCAACAACGGGCCTCACGAGACAACGATTTGGTAGAGGCCCGGGAATGCGAGAAGTTGGTGCTTCGAAGCCGTTCTTCACGTTACCAAAAACTCCCGGTGGGGTCCGGGCTTGAATACGCACTCACAAGACCAAGGTTCATCTTCCCCGAGGGTCACACGATCCATTTGAGTCTATTGGAAGACATCCGGAAGCATGAAATTCAAGCGGTTAGATCAAAGGAGTGAAATTCAAGTTTAGAAGAACTTGGATTGATCGAAAGGAAACTTGGATATCCAAGTTTCATCAAATTCCAGCAAAGCCTTTTGGATCAATCCAAAGGAAAGTTGGATCGATCCAACTTCACAAAAAATTCTCCCAGAGCATCTTGGATCGATCCATGGTCAAGTTGGATCGATCCAATTTCACAAGATTTCTCAGCAACACTCTTTGGATCGATTGAAAGGAAAGTGGTATTGATCCAAACTTGCCCAGATAGCCAATTTGATTCACTTTTTGTACTTGCCTTTTATGGAAACTTTTTATGTTTTGTGAGAGCTTTATGAGATATTTTGTAGAGAGAGAAGGGGAAGTCTATATGTGGCTCTCTCCTCTCTCCTTCTCAAACAGTTCTTCTTCTTTTATTTTCCCTAGGATATTTTGCTCTCCCCTCTTTCCTCCATTAGAGAGTTTTGGAATCTCTCTCTCTAGTTTATCTCATGTAAGTGTTTGTCTTATGTTAATTTCATGTTTATTAATCTTGCTACTCTTGTTAAGCTCTCTCAATATATGTAGTTTATTTTCAATTCCCCCAAGTGCTTGATGTTCATGTTGTTCTAGCTATTTCCTTAGTAAACACTTGATTTTATTGGTTGTTAGCTAATTTCTCAAGTATTAAAGTGTTAGGCCAACATAACATCTTCATTAAAAATCAGTTTCTAGAGTCATATGTCATGATCTTCATTTCCTTCGCCAAAATAGGCATGTTTTACTTAGTAATCGAGTAGTCGTTATAGGCTCAGTCATGGGGTGACTAGCGCCCCGTGACTTAGGTTGATTCACTCTCCTCGCCATATTGCGAACATTGCTTGTTAATCAAAAAGTTAGGATTGATTTTATGTATCAAAATTTGGATTAGTTAATCCCGTTGATCACGCGTAGCCAAGGGCATGACGACATGGCACGTGTGATGCTTCGGGCTATGTCAATCAAAATGTTTGTATAAATGGCACAAGAATCCTATTCTTTGGGAAACACCATTTCTAGTCAAATGAGTTTTAAGTACCAAATCTTCCATTCGAGGTCGTTTAACGACGCCCCGAGTCGGTTATTTTAGAGGAGAATGAATCGGCCTAAGGCATGGGTGTTGTGAACCCCTTGACTTAGCCTTGTTTTAATTAGTCTTTTTGATCTTACGAGTCATTCACGAAGTTAAGTGAATTCCACCCCCAAACTACAAAAGCCAAGTTTGTCGCTTTAAGGCTAAAACCCTCACTCGCAAATCAATCAACACGCTCCGCGCATTCGATCTTTGTGGACTCGACCCGGACTTCCGGTTATCATGCTACGTGACACCTAAACCCTACGCTTGGGGAAGAAACTTTTGCTATACAATCCAAGGTCGCAAGCATTTTTGGCGCCGTTGTCGGGGACCTAATGGTCAGCTCCGCGTGAGTTTGCCTTGCGCCACGCCACTGTGAGTATCCCGTTTCATCAGTACATATCGCTTAGTTTAATTTTGTTCAACCAGTATAGTTCTAAGAGCGGATACCTCTAACCAAACAATTGATTGTTTAAATTGAGATTTAACGAAGCTCGAGGAAGTGTAATAGTTTTTAATTTCTGTCATATATATATCGAGGCGGTGGAATAGCCCCTTGGAACTGTTTGTGGTGAGGCGGTGGTATAACCCCTCCAGTCTGCTATTGTTGGTTTGTGCAATACTACGTGAGAGATCCTCACCGGAGAGTGATTGAGTTTGTAAATCCGTTCGCTGACATGGACGAACGTGAGCAACCACCACTACAGCCACCACCAGAGCAGTCCATGCGACAACATCTTAACCTCACGCGCTAAGTACCACCATCACCCATAGTTCATCCCAGACCTACTGCCAATCATGTACAAATTAATATGGTTTCTCTTTCATTTGCAAACATTGGACCAGATTGTTCACCAGTTCGAAGGGCATTACAACCAATAGTGACTCCTATGGAGATCATTGATGTATCAAGTGATGATAAATATGACCTTACATATGATAATGGTTGGAATGATGGTTGGGGAGCTTTAATTTCCAAGATTCAAAAGGAAGAAGAGGAAAAAGATCTCATGATTATGGTTAATGCAATTGAGGAACCAGAAGTTACATATAAAGAAAGAGCAATCTTTGTTCCAGAAACAGAAACAGTTTCTGAGTATCCTTTGATCGTTGATTTAAATTGTGCTGATATTTCTTACCCTTTTAAGCCACCTTAAAGTGATATGAGGCACCATTTGAAACCATTATACATATCTGCATCATTTGATGGGATTTTGTTGAACATAGTTTTGGTTGATAATGGTGCAACAATGAATATTCTACCATCTAAAACCTTGAAAAAACTGAGGAAAGAAAAGGTTTGATTGATCCCAACAAGTACATCCATTGTTGGATTCACTAGTAAAAGTAAGAGTCCTAAAGGGATTGTTTCTATACGCCTTAAAGTTAGCCAGGTAGAAACTAATACGGCTTTCTTTGTTGTGGATACCTTTACAAGTAAGTATAATGCTCTACTTGGCAGAGATTGGATCCATGTCAATGGTTGTGTTCCATCTTCAATGCATCAGGCCTTGATGATCATAAAGTACAAAAATGGGAAAGAAATGGGGGTTGAAGAAGTAAAAGCAGACCCATATCCTTTCAGTACTTCAGCAAATTGTGCAGAGGCTGAGATGTATAAACCTGAAGTCATCCCTCTAAGCGAAATCACATAGCCTGCCACCCTTCCATTTAATGTATTGGAAATCGGAGAATTGACAGAGTTAAAAGGTAAGCTCAAACAAGCAGTTGATTATGAATCAGACAATCCACCAGATGAAACTGCTTGGATGTGAATCCAAGACATAGTTCGAAAAAGCCAAATCCTTGGCTTTAGTGAGGTTTATGGCTTTAGAAATAGAGCAAAAGCTACAAGGAAAAAATGATTTGGAGGAATTATTGGCTGAAAATTTTGACTGGGGGTTGAAGCCAATCATGTTCAAAGAGGCCTTTATAGGTCATGTCGATTCCCAAGATCCTTTAGAAGAAGTGGAATTGGGAGAAGGAGTTGTTCCAAATACTGTGCTAATCAATAAGGAACTTGATGCTGCTTCGAAGGCCAAGTTGATCGCAGTACTTAAAGAGAACAAATAGTGCTTTGCTTGGAGTTATAAAGAATTAACAAGTTTGAGTAGAAATTTGGTTGAGCATAGATTGCCTATTAAACCTAATTGCAAACCTTTCAAACAACTTCCAAGAAAAATGTCTCCTGAAACCATATCATTGGTTAAAAAAGAAATTCAAAATCTTTTGAATGCTGATTTTAATAGAACAGCAAGATACGTAGAATGACTTTCAAATACTCCCTCTGTCCCAATTTTATAGTCCCTTAAGAGAGTTTGTGCCACTTCTCAAAGTGTTATATCTTATAATCTACAATGTTTTAGGTGATTTTGAACACTTTGTTTATCAGATTAAATCAAGATTTATCAAACAAGATCCATATTGCATATAAAATGTATTACCGACTGAAAGATATAATCGTTTTTTTATCCGTTTAGGATAAAACAAGGGACTATAAAATTGGGATGGAGGTAGTATTGTTCCTGTTATTAAGAAAAATGAGAAAATTAGGTTGTGCATAGATTCTAGAAACTTGTACACTGCAACCCCTAAAGATGAATACCCAATGCCTATGGTAAACATGCTCGTGGATAGTTTTGCAAGCCACAAAATCCATGTCTATTATGGATGGACATTCAGGGTATAATCAAATTTGTATAGTAGAAGAAGATGTTCATAATACTGCATTTAGAGCCCCCAGTAACCTTGGAACCTTCGAATGGGTCAAAATGCCTTTTCGGCTAAAAAATGCTAGTGCTACTTATCAAAGAGCTATGAACACTATTTTTCATGTAATAATTGGGGATTTTCTAGAATGCTACATAAATGACATTATTGTCAAATCAAAATCTGTTGATGATCATGTAGAACATTTGAAAATAGCCTTTGCAAAGATGAAGCATTATCAACTGAAGTTGAATCTTGCTAAATGTGCTTTTGGAGTAATAACAGGTAACTTCTTAGGATATCTAGTCCACAACAAAGGTATTCAAGTTGATAACAATAAAGCTAAAACTATTATTGAAGCAAAACCTCCTTCAAATAAGAAAGAGCTTCAAAAGTTTCTTGGTTAATTAAATTTTCTTTGAAGATTTATATCCAATACTGCAGGAAAAACTAAAGTCTTTTCTTCTTTATTGAAGTTAAAGGATGGAGAAGACTTTGAATGGATAAAGGAGCATCACGATACTTTCAAAACCATCAAAGAGTATTTGATCAATCCACCAGTTCTGGTTCCACCTACAAAAGGAAGGCCTATCAAGTTGTTTTAGCAGCAAACTATGACTCAATAGGAGTTCTATTAGCTCAAGACAATGAAGAAGGAAAGGAACAAGTTATTTATTATCTAAGTGGATTTCTTAATGATTGTGAAAGTAGGTATTCTGCAGTAGAAAAATTATGTTTAACTTTGTTCTTTGCTTCAAAAAAACTCAGGTACTATATGATGTCTAGAGTAAACTATGTAATTTCCCAGACTGATATTATGAAGTATATGTTGTCTCAACCTGTGCTTAGTGGTCGCATTGGAAAATGGATTGTATCTTTGATTGAGTTTAACCAGGAATATGTCCCTCAAAAGTCAGTTAAAGGGCAAGTTCTACCTAACTTTTTAGCTAATCATCCAAATGGGATTGAGACTCCAGAGATAGCTGATGTTGATGCAATAACAATGAAGCCATGAAAAATGTGGTTCGATGGTTCGAAAACACTCCAAATGGCTAGAATTGGAGTTATCTTGGAATCTCCCTTAGGTTTGAAAACTAAATTTGGATTTCAGATAAATGAGGGAGAATGCACAAATAATCAAGCAGAATATGAAGCATTAATTATGGGTCTAGAACTTTTTCGTACTTTGAAGATGACATAGTTGAAGTATTTGGAGATTCTTAGTTGGTTATAAATCAGGTCAATGGAGAATTCAATTGCCATAGTTTTGGTTTAAAACCGTATTATCAATATATGAAAGTGTTGATTAAGCAATTTCATATGATCACTTTTACATATATACCAAGATTATTTAATGGAGAAGCAGATGCGACAGGCCTCAGGATTCAAATTTATCAATGATGAGAGCAGGGAATTTTGTCAATTAACCTTGAGAAAATTGCTCCCTATGCTCAAAGATAGAAACATGAACTTCGAAGTATGTGAAATTACTAAATATTCTAGTCAAAATGATTGGAGACAACCATTGATAGATTATTTCACAAAGCCTGATGCTAAAACAGATAGAGCAACAAGGCTAACATCTATTAATTATATTATGTATAATGCAAAATTATTCAAAAGAGGAGCAGATGGACTTTTGCTTAAATGCTTAAACAAGATTGATGCTTTTAAAGTTAGAGTAGAAGTCCATGAAGGTATCTGTGGTGCTCATCAAGCAGGAATTAAAATGAGATGGTTGATTTGAAGGTATGAATATTATTGGCCTATTATTCTTAAGGATTGTATTGATTATGCAAAGGGTTGCCAAGCTTGTCAAAGGACAGGGCCCCTCAAACGTTTACCGTTACTGAATTACAATATGTAGCTAAGCCTTGGCCATTTAGAGGTTGGGCAATGGATATGATTGGCATGATTTATCCCCCTTCTAGAAACGGAGATAAGTTCATTTTAGTTGCCATTGATTACTTCACTAAATGAGTTGAAGCTCAAGCCTTTGAGAGTGTGTCTCAAGAATAAGTTATAAGGTTTATCAAAAACATTATCTATAGATTTGGATCTCCAAAAAGTATAACAATGGATAATGGGTCCATTTTTTAAGGTAGGGCAGTAAAAGCTTTTGCAGTTATCCATGGAGTTTCTTTAATTAATTCTACTCTTCATTATGCTCAGTCGAATGGCCAAGCAGAATCAACCAATAAGATTATCAAAAGAGTTATTCAAAGAATGGTTGATAGAAACCCAAAAGAATGACCAAGTTTACTTTTAAACGTGTTATGGGCATATCGAACCACTAAAAGGACTAGTACAGGAACTACTCCTTTTGCTCTAACTTATAGGCATGATGTTGTTTTACCAATGGAGATTATGGTAAGGTCACAAAGAGTTGCTTCTCAAAATGACCTAAATATGGGAGCATACCACCAAGCAATGTACATGGAGCTTGAAGGAGTAGATGAAGAAAGAATTAAAGTTCTAAATCAAATTATATTACAGAAATCAAGAGTAACCAGAAGTTATAACAAGAAAATGATTGTTCGAAGCTTTGATATAGGTGACTTAGTATGGAAAGTGGTGTTACCTATCAGAGAAATAAAACAAGGATTTGGAAAATGGGATCCAAATTGGGAAGGACCTTTCCAAATACATAGAGTCTTTAAAGGAGGGGCATATCATTTGAAAGATTCGAATGGTTATGTTCATAGAAGAAAAATTAATGGAAGATATCTAAAGGCCTATGTTCCAACCATTTGGGAATCTTTTAGCAGAAGATAAAACTTAAAAGCAGTTTATCTTTCACTGCTTATGTTGTTCAAGATAAATCATAATAACAAGCAAGTTTTATGGTTAAAGCTCATAGTTCAAGTGATGAGATCAACATTCTAAGCAGTTACAAAGTTATGAAAAAAGGAATAACACAAATGTTTCATTCATTGCTTAAGAAACTGTACAAGTGTATCTTTCAGGTCTCTTAATACATGAGCTCCTCTAGTACAAACAAAATCATAAATTTCTTCTTGATCAGTAGTTCGTCGCAACTGATCTTCAAGATCCTTTACATGTGCAACTGTCAAAGAGGCTTTGTCTATAGAGGTCTACATATTAATGGTGGTTTGAGCAATCTCTCCCCTTACTCGCTGCAGGGCTTTTTCTAGACGTTCCTCTTCTTTTCTCAACCAATATAACTTTGAAGCATCTTGATCATAAGAAGAACCACACTTTGAGCCTCATCTTCTGCATTTGACAATGCTGCCTTCAAACTCTGCCTTTGAATGTGTCTCTCTTGAACCTCACAAAGTTGATGGGCTTTCACTTGGAAATCAGAGACTTTAGTCAGAAGTTGTCTATGTAGCTCTTGAGAAGCAACTTTCAGTACCCAAGCGGCTTGACAACAGATGTCCAAGTGCACCTTCAAATCTCTTTCAGCCAATTTTTCAAAATCCAATTTTGAGAATTGTTGGAGGATTTCCTTCAATTCTTGAATCTCTTCTAGGGTAAAAGTAGGCTTGACCAACTCAGGTAGAGATGAACTGTGCTGAGTTCTGAGTTGGGCAATGGGAGATTCTGGAGAAGAGATTGGAGCTCTTGGATTGGTAATTCTTTGATAGAAATCACTAACTGTTACTTTGAACTGCTCCAATGAAAAAGAACCACCAATAGTAGTGCTAGCAGAAGCACCAAATTCCTATTAGGAGGAATACATAAATATAATTAGGCTTAATCCTTTGCGTAGAGTACGATAATCATAAGCTTAAGTTATAATGAGATACGATACGTCAATTGGATGGATTTGTCCTGGTAGAATTTGTTTAGTTGGAACATTAATTAGTAGAATTGGATCAAGGACAGTTTTCTCAAGCACTTCTGCAACTGTTTCAGAAGTAGAGGTTGGAGAGGGAAAACTCTGATTACCCTATTATAAGGCATGGCACGTGTCTAAGATGACCGCCACGAGAGAGCGATTAGCTCGGCACCACATAGGGAGCTCGTTAGTCCCTGTACCGAGCTGGATTGACCATGAATAGGGTCAGGAATCAAATTAAAGTAAATACAATAGAATGCACTAGCTCGGCTTAAGGCACAAGGGGATGCCCCTGATATGGCCGAGCTGTGGGGGCTACGGATATAGTTTGGCAAGCGTTCTGGAATACATAGTCCATCTCGGCATGATGAACTGAACTATGTACGAGTTACTCCGAGCTACGTGAAAGCTCAGCACCACCACGAGAAGGGCGGTGAAACATTCCAGAATATTCTATAAGCGGTACCTTACGAGATAAGGAGCAATCCCGTAAAATAAGGGATTGACATGAACATTCCTAATGTGAATGGGAATAGACCCCATATAGGAATGAGTCCTATATGGAAAGAAAGACTCCTAAAGAGAATAGGAAATAGTGGCACGAGATGCCTAGTGTGAAGGACGTTTACACCTATAAATACAAGGCAATAACCATGACAAAAGGTACGTTGTGAATTACTTTCATACGCATTGTGTTTTAAGCTTTCAAAGTACGTGATACTAACTTAGGCATCGGAGGGCCTTTGCCAACGAGAGGCAAAGGTGCTCTAACCCTCTTCTCGTCTTGCAGTTCGGGGTTGATTCAAGGAAGCATCGCGGATCCGTGAGTTACGCCGGATTTATCCTCGCATCTGAGGGTCTCCCAAAGACTTCCTTATTAAGACCAATACCATCTTTAGAAGTAGAGGTCTCTGCAATAGAACCTGTGACTATTGGTACTTCAATTTGTTCACTTCGAATACCTTCTGAAGCTAAAGCCCGTGCCACAATGCTGATAACAGGAGGAGGCATGCCTTGCATTATGACCCGTGTTTGAGAATGAAGAATTTGAGTTTTCTTAATAAGTCTCTCATGGTAGCGTATGTTATCCCGTGTTGCAAATCAGATCGACTTAAAAAGCTTCAAAGACCTTAATAAATGTGAGGGTCAACTGGTTTTGGGGTTACCGCCATGCGACCTTGGATTGTGTCGAAAAAGTGTTGCCCTGCCAGTAGGGCTAGGTCGGCGGTAGCATAATAACCGGTAAGACCGGGTCGAATCCACAGGGACCGAACGCACCCGGCGTGAGAGTTGTCTTGCGAATGAAGTTTTTAGCCTTAAAGCGGCAAACTTGGCTTTTGGATTTTGGTTGGTGGAATTCATTTAACTTCGTGAACGACTCGGAAGATTAAAAATGGCAAATTAAACTAAGGCGTAGTCCAGGGGATCATAAATACCACAACTAAGGCTAAACCGTTCGACTCTTGATAACCCAAATCGGGACATCAAGTGTTAGATGCTCCCTAACGGAAGATTTAGAGATTAAAACCATTTGACTAGAAAATGTGTTTCACAAAGATTAGGATTCTTGTGCCATTTAAACAAACATTTTGATTGACATCGCCTAAGCATCACACGTGCCAAGTGGTCAAGCCCCCCTTGGCTCGTGAGATCAAAAGAGATTAACAAATCCAAATTTTGATACATAAAATTAATCCTAACTCTTTGATCAGCAGGAAGTGTTTACTTTTGAAATGAGAGGAACGGATTAGCTCGAGTCATAGAGTGTTAATCACCCCATGACCAAGCCTACTTAACTACTCACACATTATGCTAGAAAACAAGTCTAGAATTTTGAAGAAAACTAATAACATTCTTAACAACCCTAAAACATTGATTTTTAATGAAGATTATAAGTCTACCTACAACTTTAAACCTTAAGAAAATCACAAACAACAAGTAAAAACTAAGGTTTAAGAAGGAAATGACTAGAAAATGGAGAACACAATTTATCCGATAAAAACGAAAATAAACTTGATTTATATAGTGATCCAACAAGTAGCTAATACATTAAACAACAAGAAATTAAAGGAAAATGAAGACTTACTTGAGAAAAAAACTAGAGAGAGATAGCTTAAAAATCCTCCAATGGAGGAGCAAAAACTAAACTAAGGAGGGAGTGGTAGGAGAGAGAAGGGAGGAGGGTATTTATACTAAAGCCCTTTACATTGGCTAATTATCCCAAAAACTTACTATAAGTGGAAAGTTTCCATAAATGGAAGATATTAAAGCAAGATAAAATCTGTCAAAAATCGCCATAATTGAGTTTGGATCAATCCAAACCTTCTTTGGATCGATCCAAAGTGGTCTGTTGAAGAATTGATGAAGTTGGATCAATCCAACCTTCTTTGGATCGATCCAAAAGGCTCTGGTGAAATTTTGATGAAGTTGGATCGATCCAACCTTCTTTGGATCGATCCAAAAGACTCTGGTGAATTTTTGATGAAGTTGGATTGATCCAACCTTCTTTGGATCGATCCAAGATGGACTGGTTAGACAGATTTTTGACCCAACTTCACGGGCACGCCCCGGCTTCGTCCGAACTCGGAATGAGGCGATTCTTGAACCGTTGGAAAGCTCTATGAGTCTACTTTCTAACCCGATTAACCTTATCTTCATGGCCTTTGTAGAATGAGAGATATGGGCCTTTTTCTGTCGGTTGGTCGGATTTACTTGAGCCTCATAACTCTAGATTTCATGTTCCTTTGTTCCGGGCCTTCCTTGAACCTTCCAAAGCTCCTTGAATCGACTTTCAAGCTTCGGCGATTGTCCTCCACGGCATTGCGAGGTCTTGGATACCTCCAGGTACAACCGGGGATTATTTGGAGCTTTGGACACGCCTTTTAGCTCCGATTTTCTGAAACTTATGAAAAACACAACTCGCCCAAAATCAATCGTATAAAGGCACAAAATGCACGTGTGTGTGATCACAAAGAGTGAGATAAGCCCGCATATATACAACATTTGGGGCTTATCAGTTACAACAGGCGTATGTTTGGATGGTTCTGAGGAAACCTTCGAAGCCTCAGTTTGTTTGGACTTTACCTCTTTCTCTGAAAGGAATAACTAGAAATGAGAAATAGGAAATATAGTTCAAAGGGCCATAATACAATTGAAGTCACAAGGTTTACCTTTTGCAAATTGCCTAATTGGAACATCTTCTATTTCTTTTTCTTCTGGTTCTTCAATTAATATTTTCTTTCTCCATTTTGAAGCCTCATAAACCTTAGCAAAGAACCGATTCATTCATGTTGTAACGTTCATCGAATACTATAGTCATGTTAAAAATTAAGTGAATTGAATACCATCATGTTGTGAATTGAATACCATCGAATACTATAGTCTCGTAAAAAGTCAAGTGAATTAAATATCAAAAAATATGAACAAATCAGATCATTGAAATTGCCCCTGAAATAGGGTAGGGGCTACCTGGACCGCACGGGCACAGTCTAACTTCTACACGACTGACATGCCGTCTCTAGCTTTTATGTGGCTCCTGAAAATGGTTGAATTGCATAGTGGAGTCCAACCACTCCATGATAGAGAAAAATATTTGAGAACATGGGCTTAATTAAGATAAGTATGAGAGTCATAAAGCATTATCATTCTCACTTGAAGCTTCACATATTTACCCTTTTTCCATTTTATCAAATGAATACAATGATTTTTACTAATTTACATGAAATATCTAATGAGATTAGACTTTGGAGTCTTTAAATGACTAGTGGTATAAAATCACTCCAACTGATTTTGAAAGGTTGATGGTGATACAGGTTTTGAAACATTCATGATTATAAGTTTTGTCTTTTCTAGTGGAAATTGCAAGTCAACTAGGTTTTGATTTTCGTAATTTATTTATTTTTTTGGTAAGACAAAGTTCAATAGGAAAAAAAGATTCATGTGGCCGACCCCAATTGATTAGGAATAATGCTCAGTTTGGTTTTTATTTATTTTTTTGGTAACTTAAATTTCAAATTCTTGTTGCTATGTTCCAATATAAGCATAGCATCTTCGCTAGATTTTTTTTTTTGGGTAATTTTTGCTCGATTTATTAGTCTTCTTTACTCTCCCCCATGAACTAATGTAGGCGCTTGGCTCAGTCAATTTTCTATTCGCATATTTATTTAACTTTACCCTCTACTTTTTCACGATGCCCTTGATGGAGACATCACTATTTAACTTTACCCTCTAACTTTTAAAAAATGAATCTACTTTTAAGGGCAAAATAGAAAAATGTACCAACTTTTACCCACTAATTTTCATTTTCACACTTATTTAGGAACAACTCAAAATGGAACTCACTACTCTTTTTTAAAGAATGGAAGAAGGAATGTTTTCCTTTTCTTGTCTTCATTGACTCCCCAATTGGAGGGCCAAGACCAATGGCAGATGGATTTTTTGGTTCTTTTCTGATTAATTTTATGGCTATGTTGAAGGGCCAACTTTTGGTTGTTTGAAATAGGCGACCCATCAATTTTTAGCATATAAGGTAACCTTTTCATATTCCCTCCATTCCAAATTGCTTGTCCTTTCTTCTAGTTTGAGATGTTCCCAATTTGTAACACCCAAATTATCTCCATTATAGTTCAATCATAGGCGACTCCACATATAAGAAAAGGTGATCAATTGAAGATGTAATTTGGCTCAAAATATAAAATCAACAACATTTTATCTACCATATATGGATATGCAGATGCAGTAGTAAAGGGAGTTTGATGGAATACATAAGGGTTAGTATGCTATGAGGAGAGGTAGACTTAACACTAGATGCAGTAGTTCGAAAGGATATGTGTTTTCTAAATCTTAGTGATCATAAAGTCCTTGATAAAGCTCAATGAAAAAATATGATTCATATAACTAACCTCAATTAATTGAGACATTTGGTTTGGTTTCGTTTGGTTTGGTTTAACAATATTTGATATTTTTTGGATGTCATTATATACACTTGTATATGAACTTTTTAAAATATGTGATTGATTTGAGGTTTTCCTCACACTTTCGGGAATGGGGGCAAGGGCCCTCAATTATTAAATGTAATGGGCCAAGGAAAGCAGAAACCAAGGAAATGGCAAACAAAAGGAAATGTGTTCCTCGACAGAATAATAATAGTAGTACTACAGAATATGACTAGGGGATGATTTAGCTAATTTGACAAAAAATATTTTTTTTAGTTTTTTACGTTTTGTTCTTATTCAAAAAAAATTGCATTTGTTAGTTTTCAGTCAATTTTTTGTGATTTATTGGCTTATCTCGACGAGAGGAATCTAAAAAGTATAAAATTATTAGTCAAACTTAAGGGTTTGTGAATAAAAACGAAACATAATCCAAAATATTGGGTTATTTTGGTTTATTTCGGTTTTATTAAAAAAACTATTACTTTTGACCATAATTTTATACTTTTTAGATTCATCTTGACGAAGTAAATTCAGAAACCACAAAATCTTGACGCAAAACTAACAAATGCAAATTTTTTTGAATAAGGACAAAATTAAAAAATTAAAAAACCATTTTTTTCAAATTAGCCAAATCACCCCTAATAAGTGGGGAAATGACTACAATACACACTATTTATTTGAGTGTACCATATTCACCTATTGTATACTACAGATTTTGCCACCTCATCAGCAATCATAACATTTTTTAGTTTTTCGTAAATTTTCAGCAATATGATTTGTAACATTTTCTATGGTTCGTAACATTTTGACATGTCTCGTTATTTTTACAAAAAAAACTCGTAACTTTTGAAAAAAAATCGTAACTTTTATAAGAGTGTGTATGATGCACACCCAAATAAGGGGTGTGTATTGTAGTTTTTTCCCTAAAGTGCAGCTCAATTATTAAGTCATGCCGTCCCAGAAGCAGCCAATAAATTTACGATACTGCTTTTTTCACAACGACCACAAGAATGAAAGCAAAAGGACAAAGGGCCGTTAGGTGACTTGTAAATTCCAAGCACCCAGCTTGCAGGAGCAAGGAAATTTACAGATATATGTAACTTCTTCACTACCACCACCGCAATTACCCTATATATTCCCGCCCCAAACACCAGACTTAGCACTCAAACGTACTCTACTCAAGACCGCATACACATATCCCCAAATTCTGCCGCACAACTAGATTTTTCATCCCTTTTTAACACACAGAAAAAATATGGCAGCAGCATCGAGCACTGCTGGTTTAGTGTTCCCAGTGAGAAGGAAGACACCTGAATTGGTGGCTCCGGCAAAGCCCACACCCCATGAATACAAACTGCTCTCAGACATCGACGACCAAGATGGCCTTCGGTTTCAGATCCCAGTCATACAGTTCTATCGTAACAAGGTTAATGAATCGATGGAAGCTGGGAGAGACCCCGTGAAGGTGATAAGACAGGCAATTGCAAAGACGCTGGTGTGGTACTACCCATTCGCAGGTCGGCTGAGGGAATTAGCTGGGGCTGGGCGCAAGCTGATGGTGGACTGTACTGGTGAAGGAGTATTGTTCATCGAAGCCGATGCTGATGTTACGTTGGACGACTTTGGTGATGCACTTCAACCTCCATTCCCCTGCTTGGACCAACTCCTTTTTGATGTCCCCGGCTCCGGAGGCGTTCTTGACTGCCCTTTGCTTCTCATTCAGGTACGTTCCTCCATTCAACTTATACTCTGATCTTTCTTGTTTTTCTCGATCAATCTAGCGAGCTCCATCGCCAAGACTACTCCATTCCATTAGTTTTGCGTGCTTTTCACAGTCTATACTATCTGAAGGATCAATCAGAGTATATGCTACCTTGTCAGGACATCGCCAACTGCCTTAGTAAATTTTGAGCCAAAAATTATCAATAGATAATGCACATTTTTCACTTTACCTAGCTATTCACGTCTTTTTCATGACTCTAGACATACTATTTATTTCACCTAGCTATCATTTAATAAAATATTATACTTTTCCTTTTTACATTATGACCCAATTAATGTAATGTTGCATAAAAAAAGGGAAAGAGAGATAGAAAGAGAGAGTTAAGAGTAACTACAGCAGCACTTCTCCAAAAATGTCTAGTGAACAGTGCACAATATTTATTTTACATACTCATATTTCTATCAATACTCCAATAATATTATCCATTTTACCCTTTTTTAAAATTAAAATATGTATTTTTTATAAAGATTTCCAGGTGTCAACTATTGAGAGGTAAAGGTGGAGAGAGAGGGTTGAGAGAGAGAGAGAGAGAGAGAGAGAGAGAGAGAGAGAGATAGATTGACAAGAAAAATTATAAAGAAAGAGATTGCTAAGGAATAATGCTCACTTTTACCGTAGATATAGAGTAAATGTATAGTACCAGAGTCCACTTCCCCTTCAAACCCCCTTAACTTGTTTTTTGTGAAAACGGCTTAGATCAAGCTCTTTCTGGTATTTTTTTTTTTTATGATTTCTTGCGGAGACCCTAAAAAACACCTTTTAGACCCTAAAAAACACCTTTTAAACACATTGGATAGTTCGGATTATCGAAATTTGATCGGGATCAATGAGGTCTGTAACTTAATAAAATCCGGGAGTTTGGAGGGAAAGTGTGGTGTGTGTGTGTATGTGTGTGTATATATTTGGTTAAATTATTTATTTTTAGGTTGCTGCACATGAAAATAGGCCCAAGTTTTTGAGGCCCTTATATATGTCAGTCACAATTGCGTTTGGGCAAAAACTTTTCGAAGTTAAAATTTTTTCAAAACTTATCTTCGGTCAACAATGTCTCAAGAAGATTAAAATGGATTGGCTATATTGTCCATTGAAAAAGATACGGTAAAGAAACTAAGTTATGAAGCCTTAATTAAATATGTTTGTAGCCAAAAGTGTGAGAATGTTCAAATGATAGATTTGAGGTATTGTAATGGTCATTTATTTTCGAATAAGTATACGTTTAGATTTTTTTAATAAAAAATCTTTTGTAATGGTATTTTTTATGAAGATTCTTTGTTGATCAACTTTTGTCTGCAAAGATGAGGCCTCATTTAAAATGTTTGTTTTGGGCCCCTGAAACTATTGAGCTGATATTATATATCTCATCCGGTGTTAAACTCATGATAGGTGACCCGACTAAGATGCGGTGGATTCATTGTAGCTCTACGTCTCAATCATACCATGAGCGATGCACCTGGGCTAGTTCAGTTTATGGAGGCCGTAGGCGAAATAGCACGAGGCGCAGATTCCATATCCGTGCAACCCGTTTGGCAGAGGGATCACCTAAGTGCTAGGAACCCACCGCATGTGTCATGCACGCACCACGAGTATGACGAGGTGCCCGACACCAAGGGAACTATTATGCCCCTAGATGACATGGCTCACCGGTCTTTCTTTTTTGGGCATAAAGAGGTCTCTGCACTGCGCAAGTTTGTCCCACCCAACCTCCAAGACAAGTGTTCAACATTCGAGGTGCTAACGGCTTGCCTTTGGCAATGCCGCACCATTGCCCTTCAACCCGACCCAGAAGAAGAAGTCCGCATCATTTGCATTGTGAATGCACGGGGCAAGTTCAACCCACCTTTGCCTGTTGGATACTACGGCAATGCCTTTGCATTCCCTGTGGCCATCTCTACAGCTGGTAACTTGTGCCAAAACCCGTTGGGATATGCACTAGAGTTGGTGATGAAGGCCAAAGCTGATGTTACAGAAGAGTATATGAGATCATTGGCAGACTTAATGGTAATCAAAGGGCGACCCCACTTCACTGTGGTGAGAAGCTACCTTGTATCTGACGTAACTCGTGCTGGTTTTAGGGATGTGGATTTTGGGTGGGGTAAAGCGGCTTACGGTGGGCCAGCCAAAGGAGGAGTAGGGGCCATCCCTGGCGTAGCCAGCTTCTACATACCTTTCACTAACAAGAACAATGAGAGTGGAATTGTGGTGCCCTTTTGCCTGCCAGGCCCTGCCATGGATAGATTTATGATTCAACTTGAGAGCATGCTAAATTCTAATCAACCAACCAATGTTGCAAAGACTTCCACATTTATTACATCTTCCCTGTGACCCGGTCAATAACAGCAACTTCAAGATGAAACTGAGAGCACTTAAAGCTAGCTGCAATTAAATAAATAAATAAATAAATAAATAGATGAAAAGAGCCTGGGAGAATATTTGCTAGATGAACAGGGGAAGAATATTTGCTAGGTTTTCTATGTAATGTACACCTATGTTGGGATTGCTACTTGCTTGTACTGAGTAATAATGCGAAATTCTTGGTGAATCTCTATCCTAACCATTGTTGCAACAAGATTTGTTTTTGTATCACCAGATGATATATGCTATCATTGATACAAAGATATTTTAGCAACGGACCGGAGCTTTGGGGACAATCTTTTTATGCCCTATAGAGAGCTTTTTTTGTTCCCAAAGCAAAATTTACTAGCACCAAACTGAATTTCTCTCTGAAAAGTAATCTATTAGCAACCAAATTCAGTAGTTACAAGCAAGGAAGGAATAGTCAATTTTCCTATTATTTCCCCTACAGAAAACATTTCACATATCTCTAGGTTCTGAGTCATCGCTTTCTTTTGCTCCATTGCAGTCATTCAACTTGAAAAAACGACACTACAAAAAAAAAAAGAGAAACTTTTTCCGTCCGCAAGGTGCCGTCACAAAAGCTATTTGTGTCCACTTTGCAACCGCAAAAATAGGGATGCGATTGGTTGGGTCATTTGCATCGGCATGCTGCCATCGCAACGCATTAGTGACTGCAAATGTATCTTTTAGAGTCCGTATTTATGCGGTCGCTAATAGTATATATTTACGATTGTACATAGTGCGGTCACTAATATTATATCTTTTGTGGCTGCACAATGCAGTAACTAGTACAGTATCTTTTGCCACTACACAATGCAATCGCTAGTTACACTATATTTGCGACTACTACTAGGCAGTGAGTAAAAAAAAATCTAGTAGTAAAAACTTTTTTAGTCCCCAAAAAATGCCGTCGTAAAAAGGGCGTTGGATAAAATATTGTAGTTCCCAATAGGCTTTTTTCTTGAGCCAAAGAAGCCACAAATATATTCAGTGATATCCATTGGCATACACATTTCTAAAACAGAGCATTCTTTCATTTATTGGAGTTCACTTCCAAAACTACAATCATTCATCGTAATCAACTATTTACATCCAAAATATAATGTCTAGTCACTTTAATCCAAAACATCTAACTGCTTCCAAAACATAATGACATTTACTTTCAATGTTGAATGCAAAAACAGAAGCCAAAGGGAAACAAGACATAGCACAAAATGGAGAATTCCCTTGAAGCAGTATGTGAGCGCACCATAATCCACTCTTTCAAAAACACCTGAATGAATAAATAATAAAAAATTATATAAATACTTAATCAAATTAAAAAAATAGACAAAAACAAGAAAATAAAACCCCATTATCTAATCACCTCCCATTCTTCAGCAAGTAGTTCTATTTGGAATTGTTCACTACTTCAGTTATGCCACCTCGGTTGCTCAAGATGTACCCATGCTCAGAGGTTAAATCCAACATCACCCATATGAGTTCCAACCAACACCATCAAGATCTTATAAAGGAACGATGGAAGTTTTCAAGATCTTATAAAAGAAAAAGATGTGTTGGAATATTTCCAAAATATTTAATGGATATTAAATAGTATTATTGGTGAACGGTTTTAATCCAAAATGTATGTCTATTCAGGTTAAATGAATATATATATATATATATATATATATATATATATATATGATTATTAGATTTTTAGTGCATAGGGTAACTATACTAATTATTTGGGATAAATGAATAGACGCAACCATTAGATTTAAATAAAAAAAGAATAGACGCGACCATAAGATTTAAATGGTTTAAACCCAAAAAGTGTGGCTATTCGGAATAAATGAATAAACATGACTATTGGATTTAAATGGTGTGACAATTGGGTTTAAATGAATAGGTATAACAAATCGTGAATGGTCACAATAACTTGAATGTAAAGATGTGACCATTGGTGAATGGTTACAAGTTTATGCTTATATAAAGGCTAGCAGTTCCACCAATTTCCAAAATGGAAAAATGATTATGATTCTAGTTGTTGTTTCTCTCTAGAATTATCTCATACATATATTTTTGGCGGGGCTTGTAAAATCTAAAAGTGTTCTCGTTCTTCTTCGTCTGTGCATGATGTAGTTGAACAAATAGTCAATCGGAACTGGGCTTCATTGTATCTTAGAGTTGATTTCGCTAGTAACCCAGTGCACACCAAAATCACTCGAATTGGTGGGGCCGAATATCCTCTTAAGCAAAGTGACTTTGTCATGCGCCTTAAAGCAATCATTTATCTCTATTTTTATCCACTTCCATTGGCGATACGATTTTTGCACCAACAAAGATGTGCATTCATATATGCTTTCCCCAAAAATTATTTCTCAGATGTTCGATCTCTCAGGATGTTGAAGACATTTCCATAACTAATGTGCATCTCTCCCACTTGTGTTAGTTCATTTTCTTATCAAACAAGGATAAAAGTCGGCTTATTAGATCAGATGACACTCTTTAGATTTGCATATGCTTCTTCTTCTTCTTTTTTTCCAAGAATATTTAATGGTAAAAACTCTTTCAAAGTTTTCTGGTGTTTGCTTTTTTTTTTTTTTTTCTAGCCTCTTTCAAATTGTTTGATATTTTCAATTTAAGTGAATCCTAATTGCTGATAGAGTTTTGAATTGCTTGTCTTTACTACAAATTAGCTTTACATTATTTTTTAGCTGAGGTGGAAGCGAAATTTGTTTCTCTTTAAGAAAGAGTTTTTTTAATCATCTTTCACTTTTTGGATGATCGTCGTATTGATGGTTTATTGGCATATGTTTATTCCTAGCTGCGAATGTTACGATCCGCCACCACATTGCACAATATTAAAAGTCAACTTATTAGATTAGATAACAATCTTTAGATTTGCCGATGCTTCTTTTTGCCAGGAATTTAATGGTAAAAACTCTTTAAAAGTTTTCTGGTGCTTGCTTTTGTTTCTAGCCTCTTTAAGATTGTTTGATCTGTTCAATTTAGGTGATAGAGTTTTGAATTGCTTGTCTTTAACCCTTTTTCCTCCACTCGGTGTCTTTGCTACAAATTAGGCTTTTACATTATTTTTTAGCTAAGGTGAAAACGAAATTTGTTTCTCTTTAAGAAAGAGTTTTTTTAATCATCTTTCACTTTTTGGAGGATTCCGAATGTAATGACCCACCACTACCTTACACAATATTATTCACTTTGGCCACCCAAGCTCCAAGGACCTTCCAGTAGGGTCACCCATCCCAGGATTGCTACTAGGGCAAACAAGCTTAATTGAGAAGTTTCAATGAGCTTTGATGCTCACACGACTTTAAAAGGCCTTGTGAAAGTTAAAGCATGATCTATTATTTTGTATCACAGAACTCCATTGCATCCAGGTAGGAGTGCACATCTGCCCGGTAGCCCACCCAACCCAGCCTGATTTTTTTAGGGCTTGGGACAAATGGCCCATAGGGCTTGGCTGGGTTGAGATTTTAAACCCATTTACTAAACGGGTTGGGTTTGGAAAACTCCTCTAAAGCCCAGCCCGACCCAACCTGGTCTAATTTAAATAATATTTTATTTAAATACTACATATAGAGATTGATATATATCGGAGAGTTCCATCTTTTTGAATATTTTAATTGCACTTTGATTTATTATTATGGTTGTGAATTGTAATTGTGATCGTTATGGTTAATTAATTTATGTTTATAATACTATGTTTTAGTAAGATAAATGGGTTTTTTGGACGGGTTAGAAAAATTAAAATTTTATTGGGTTGAACTTGGGCAAATTAAATGAAGCCTGATTATAATTGGGCTGGGCTTTGGAATGCACTAATCTCGTTATTATCTAGTATAAATCCGGCCCAAATCCGGCCCAACCTGGTGTATGTGCACCCCTACATTCAGGTGATCGAGTCATGGCTGTCATACCGGATGGTTAAGTTTGAGACTTCTTGTGATGATTTTTGGATCCTATTACACTTGGTACCAATTTTATTTGTAAAGAGATCAAAAATTTCGGGTTTGACACAAGACATACATCTTGCACGGATTGTTTTTATTAATTTAATTCTTTTTTAAAATGGCTGATATGTAAGTTAAACGAGATAATTATGTTGTTAAATCTTTTTGTGTCATTTATAAATTAAAAGATAATCATGTTGTTAAGTTTTTTGCGTCATTGATAAATTAAAGACCCGAAGGGTTGGACCCATGAAATGCAGGGACTGTTATTGAGGTGTTTGATAGATCTCACTTTCTGAGGTCTGTCCGAATGCTTCATGTCCCCGTTTTGTGTTAGGGAACATCTCCCACCTAGCCCACCAGCCTCTTTTTGTTTTACACCCCGTAACTCTTCCTCAGTGAGGCTTGGGGCAGAACAGCAAAGCAAGTACAAGTATTAAATATAGAGAATTTGATTTCTATATTTTGGAGAATTATTCTTCTCCAAAACTCTCCTTCATTTTAAAAATGGATTTTGATCCTCCAAGTACAGATAATTGAAAGGAAAGATATAGGGTTATCCTCTACATTTTTTTTTGGGTACAGGGCAAGAACTCTACAAATGAAGCAGTTTTGGGCGCTGCCCGTCGAATGACCTGTAGACCTGCAAAACAGAGCAAAAGTAAGGACACCGGTGTGGCGTCAGCCAACATCCCTTCGATGCCTATGTCAGTCCCTAGATTATATGAAGTGGATAGTTGCTTGTGAATTAAGCTATCAGAATCACGTACCTCTCTTAGGGTTATGTTGGTGTTTTTATAGGTATTAGGAGTTGTTGAGTCCTTGTTGGACTTGGAGTATTTGACTTCCAACTATCTGTACTTATCCTTATCAATTCCTTAGTATGCTTGGTCTTTTATCATGATAAGAGTTTAGCCTTTATCGCATCTTGGTACCAATTAGATAAGCATCTGGCCGATTAAGGCTTAGCTTATTAGGTTAAGATAGACTCTTTAGAATCCTCGTCCCCGTAGGGCTTCGAGTGATGAGCTGTTATGCCGAGCTGAGCTAGTAGCTTGGACTGAGCTTCTCAGGAAGTGCTGACCTAATGTGATCATCCTGAGCTCACTAACGCCACTCGTAAATGGCCTAGTCAAGTCAGGACATTACTCATGGTGCATGTCCTGCCTTGTCGTACTCTTACCGACCTCTCCTAGGAAACTGTATTTAATCTAAGCTGCCCTAGAGGTCAATTCTTCCTTATTAGCTCAGTTTTGTGTCCTCATATGAGCTGGACTTTTCATGAAAGTCAAGTCTAAGGTTATTGATCTCTGTCAAGCTGAGTACCTGAGCTAGATTGTCTGACCTCTATCCGCCAAGCTAACCAAGTTGGCTATTTGTATTTATCAGTACTCCCCTATTTCCGAGAACGTGCTCAGTGCAAGGAAGAGGAAACACTTCAAACTTGAAACGACCTCGCCTCTTTCACTTTTAGTGTGGAAAATCTAATGCAGACCTCACGAGTCACCTTGGGGGCTATGTGGCCTAATCATCATCATAGGTCGTACCTTTTTGGTAAACGATTGAGATTGCTTTTGGGGAAGGTTGGTTTATCACTCCCCAAGCGATTTGCAGAGAGAAACCTTGTCATGCTAGTATTTCTTCCCAAGAATTCTTAGATATTACTCTTTAGGCATGTCATCCGCCCTTCTTTCTAATTCTTTTTGCTCGGTTTTTCCGTTGAATTGATGTACTTTGATCGTAATTACAAACCTGTTGATTCCCCAAACCCCTTGTTCATTTAAATTGGATGAGGAAACTGAAGAGGAAGAGTCAACTTTAATGGGTTGTGGGACTAGGGCTATGGCCTCTAGTTCGTCTTCCAAGAATGTAGGTAAGGATTTGCCCAATGGGCTCGACCCTACTGCACAAGATGGCCAGCCCCGTGGGTTGTTAATGATAAGGATATGCCTATCAATGATAAGGCTCAGCTGGACTCAATCACTTAGGATTTGTTTAAGTGTATTTCTTTGTTACATATTATTCAAATGTATTTTCTGTTACATATCATTCTAGATTAGGATAATGTTGTTTAAGTTTAACTTGTAATCCTTATCCTTGTAACTATAAATACCTCTGTAGAGATCAATAAAAAGGTTTCTCGAGATATATTTTTATTGATCTCCACAGAGGTATTTATAGTTACAAGGATAAGGATTACAAGTTAAACTTAAACAACATTATCCTAATCTAGAATGATATGTAACATAAAATACATTTGAATAATATGTAACAAAGAAATACATTTAAACAAATCCTTAGGCCTTGTTTGGTGTCACTTTTGTTTTCTGTTTCAGAATTTTCATAATTTAAAAACAGAAATATTGTTTGTGTGTTACTTTCACTTTCAAATTCTACTTCTTACTTCCACTATTTATGAAATTTGGGGAAGTTGAAAATCTCAACTTTCACTTTCTGTTTTTGTTTTCTCATTCTCAGCCACCACCCACCACCTCCACCCACCACCCACCACCACCTCTAGCCACCACCACAACCACCACCACCACCACCACTTCACCACCCACCACCACACCACCACCTCCAACCACCACGCACCACCATCACCGCCACCACCCCACCACCACCACCCACCCACACCACCACCACCACCACCACCCTAATCACCACCTCCAACCACCACCCACCACCACCCACCCACCACCACCACCACCCCACCACCCACCACCACCACCCCACCACCACCCTAATCACCACCTCCACCCACCACGACCCACCACCATCACCCACCGGCCCCACCATCACCACCGCCCCCCACCCCACCACCACGCACTTACCACCACCCACCATAACCACCACCACCCACCACCCCCTAATCACCACCTTCACCCACCACGCACCACCACCACCCACCATCTCTACCCACCACCACCCACCACCTCCGGCCTCCCGCCGGCACACTTCTAACCAACTCATAATTATGTTCTTACTCTTTTTTTTTTTGAAAATAATCTCACACAAACATATTTTTTGTTTTCACTTCCTTTTTACGAAAAATAGAAATTAGAAAACAGAAAACAAAAAACAAAAAATAGAAGTGTTACCACACATAGCCTAAGTGATTGAGTCCGGCTAAGCCTTATCATTGATAGGCTTATCATTATCAGAGCAAAATTTCAACTCCCACGAGTAAAGCAAAAGATCCAACTAAATTTCCTCCATGACTACTGACCCAAAGCAAACTTCTGATACTCCCGCGGGGTTGACACCACCTCTTATTGTTTCAACTCCTTCAGCCGTTGCCTCTGATAATGTTTTAACCTCCATTAATGCCGCTGCCCAGCTTCCGCTCAAACTCACCTCAACAAACTATCCTTCTTGGCGTGTGCAATTCAACGCCCTTCTTATTGGGTTTGATCTCATGGGTTATGTTGATGGCTCACATCCATGCCCTCCGCAAATGGTGCTTGAAGCACCCAATATCCAGCCTACACTTTTTGGCAGCGACAGGATCAGCCTGCATGCGATTATCGCTTCTACTACGGAGCAAGTCATTCCTTTACTTGCATCCGCAAAAACCTCGCATGAAGCTTGGACTAAGCTCACCAAACTTTATGCTAACTGTTCTCGCTCTCGCGTGATGAGTCTCAAGGACCGTCTCGACAAACCCCGTGGATCACAATCTGTGTCTGATTATTTGCATGCTCTTATTGATACACCTTTCCTTGAGGATTATTTGCAAACCCCATGGAAAGGTATTGGCAGTGAGTTTAAGGAAATTTCTGGAGCTATTCGTGCTCGTGACAACTCCATTTCTTTTGAGGAACTCCACGATAAACTTGTTGATTACGAAGCTATTCTCAAAATGGAGGACACCCAGATTTCAACCCCGGTGATTAGCACCAACTCTACTAATCGCGCAAACAACTTCCACTCGTCTCACGGCTATCCCAACAATCAGAATGCTTCCCACAATTGGTCGCCTAACTTTCAGTCCCGCAATAATCATGGTTCAAACTCTCACTCTCGCAACAATCACGATTCTAATTCACAAAACCATTGTCCATCTACCCAGTCTTAAGGCCACGGTTATAAAGGCGGCTACAAGGGTTTTTGCTAACTTTGTGATCAACAAGGTCACACTGCCAAACGATGTCCATGTACTCGGTCACTCCAATCTCATGATCTTGTTGCAAATTGCACCAATACAACTTGCCACTACCCACAACAAAATTGGCTAGTTGATTCTGCTGCCTCTCACCATGTGACCACCGATCTCAGCAACTTGTCTATGCATTCCACTTACAATGGCCCCGATGATATTGTTATCGGCGATGGTTCAGGTTTGAGTATCACACACACACAAGTTCCACTTAAATTTCCACTCCTTCCCATATTTTTCCATTATCTGATGTTCTATGTGTCCCATTTATGAAAAAAAATTTGATTTCCGTATCTCAATTTTGCAAAACTAATCAAACCTCCATTGAATTTTTTTCTTCCCATTTTTCTGTGAAGGATCTGCGCACCAAGGAGACTCTCCTTCGTGGCCTGAATAAAGATGATGTGTATGAGTGGCCAAAGTCCGTGCATCTTTCCCAAATAAAGCCCTCAGCAATGGTTGGAGTTAAGGCTACCTTGCATGACTAGCACAAACGTCTTGGCCATCCCTCTTCTCAAACACTTCAACACAGTGTCAAGCGCTTTTCGCTAACTTTGTCTTCTAGTTCTATTATCTTAAGTTCATGCCATTCGTGTCAATGTAATAAGAGCCATCGGCTCCCATTTCATGTTTCGTCTCTCAATAGTCATGGTTCGCTTGATCTCATTTACACTGATGTATGGGGTCCTGCTCCCGTTGAATCAATTGAAGGATTTAAATTTTATGTTATTTTTGTTGATTACTTTACCAAGTACATTTGGTTTTACCCTCTTAAACGCAAATCTGAGGTTTTTACTTTGTTCCCCAAATTCAGAGCCCTTGTTGAAAATTACTTCAAAACAACAATTATGTCTATCTACTCCGATGGAGGTGCGAGTATGAAAAACTTCGGAATTTTTTTGCCACTCTTGGCATTACTCATTTAACTACCCCTCCATATACTCCCCAGCACAATGGCTCGACGGAGTGGCGTAATAGGCATATTGTTGAAACTGGGTTGACCCTCATGCATCAAGCCTCTATGCCTCTCCATTTTTGGTCTTATTCTTTTCAAGCGGTTGTTAACCTCATCAATCGCCTTTCCACACCCATCCTACCAAAAAAAAATGTCTCCTTATGAAGCACTTTTTGGTGACACCCCAAACTATAGTAAACTACGTGTCTTCAGTTGCGTTTGCTACCCTTGGCTTCGTCCATATGCCAAAAACAAACTTGAACCTCGGTCGCGTCTGTGCATTTTTCTTGGTTACTCTCTCACCCAAAGTGCATACAAATCTTTTGACCCTACCACTAATCGAGTCTTCATCTCTCGTCATGTAATTTTTGATGAGACAATTTTTCCTTTTGCTTCTTCCGAGTCAGCCCTTCCCCGTGTCACTTCCACTATTTCCCAATATTGGTTTCCACTGTTCTAGCCGACTCACTGTCTTTTTTCACTATGCCAGTCATGCAAGGCTCACCTCACCGCTCTCCACGGCTCGCTCATGATGCACCTTCTTTGCCCAACCATACATTCCAACCATCTTTAATTCGTTGTTCTAGGCCAAGTCCCCTACTATCCAACCTCCCCCCTAACCCAGCTCCTATCCAACTTATTATTCCAATTTTAAATGATAATCACCATCCCACACATTTATCCACCTCCACAGAACCTCTTTCACATTTAAATTCCTACACTTCTCTTGTGAAAAGTCCCACCTTAACTCCATCATTGTCTTCTCAAACCAATCCACTCACCTCACTTCCACAATCTGCTCTTCTTAATCTTAATTCAGATTCTAACCAACCTAGACTACATCTTATTGTTGACTTACACCCAGCCCTCTGAATCACCTCCATCCAACACCACAAAACCAATCCAGACGCACCCCATGACCACTAGATCTCAAAACAATATTTTCAAATCCAAGCAGGTTAATGCCTCCACTAAACACAATCTTAGTGAACCACTGGAACCTACTTGTGGCGTCATGCCATGTCTGCCGAATTCAATGCCTTGATTTGTAACGAAACTTGGGAGCTTGTTGCTCCCATGCCATCTCAAAATCTTGTTGGGTGTAAATGGATTTTTCGAATTAAGTGCAAACCTGATGGCTAGATTGATCGGTTCAAAGCTCGCTTAGTTGTGAAAGGGTTCCATCAGCGCCCTGGGTTCCATTCAGTCCAGTAGTGAAGCCTACAACTATACGTGTCATCCTCAATCTCGCTCTTAGTCAAGCTTGGCCACTTTGCCAGCTTGATGTCAACAATGCGTTTCTCCATGGTTCTCTCACTGAAGAAGTCTACATGTCCCAACCACCGGGGTTTGTTGATCCTAATTTCCCGTCCCATGTTTGGCAAACTCCGAAATCACTATATGGTCTCAAGCAAGCCCCTCATGCCTAGTATACCGAGCTTAGCAACTTTTTACTCTCTTATGGTTTTGTTAATTCAAAGTCGGATACCTCACTATTTATTTACAACCATGATGGAATTATTGTCTATTTCCTTGTTTATGTGGACGATCTCATTGTTACTGGTAGTGACCCATGTTTTATCTCAAAGTTTATTTGTGCTCTCTCTCCCACCGGTTCTATATTAAGGATTTAGGGGATTTTCATTTCTTTCTTGGAGTTGAGGTCATTTCCACTCCCACTAGGCTATTTCTTTCACAACACAAATATATTTGGGATCTTCTTGAATGCACTCACATGACTGGTGCCAAGGAAGTCAGTACTCCACTACCAACTAGTGGCTCTCTTATGTTATCTAATGGCTCTCCCTTCAGAAATGCCACAGAGTATTGTAGCGTTATTGGGGCACTTCAATATCTTGCTATTACACATCTGGATATTGCATACGTAGTCAACAAGTTGTCACAATTTATGTACCAACCTTCTGAAATGCATTGGACAGCGGCAAAACGTCTCCTCCGGTATCTTAAAGGAACCATTTTTCATGGTCTATTCCTCAAATGCCACACCCCACAATTTTTACTTGTATACTCTGATGCCGATTGGGCAGGTAACTGCGATGACCGCACTTCTACCTTTGCTTACTTTGTTTATCTCGGTGGTAATGCTATATCTTGGAGCTCCCACAAGCAGCGCACCGTTGCACGATCATCTACTGAGGTGGAATATCATGCAGTAGCATCCACTATAGCTGAATTACTTTGGATACAATTGTTAGTAGGTGAACTTGGCGTTTCTCCAACCAAATCACCGGTAATTTATTGTGACAATGTTGGGGCAACATATGTTTGTGCAAATCCTGTGTTTCATTCCCGCATGAAACATATTGCCATTGACTTCCATTTTGTGCGCGATTTGGTTTCCAAAGGCCTGCTTCAAGTCTCTCATGTGTTGACCACCGATCAATTTGCTGATGCACTCACCAAGCCTCTGTCTCGCCAACGCCTCACACTCATATGGTCCAAGATTGGTGTCTCCAATGGGAGCACCATCTTGCGGGGGCGTGTTAATGATAAGGATAAGCCTATCAATGATAAGGCTCAGTCAGACTCAATCACTTAGGATTTGTTTAAGTGTATTGTTTGTTACATATTATTCAAATGTATTTTCTGTTATATATCATTCTAGATTAGGATAATGTTGTTTAAGTTTAACTTGTAATCCTTATCCTTGTAACTATATATACCTTTGCAGAGATCAATAAAAATATATCTCGAGAAACCTTTTTATGGGTCTGGTTTTAAAATATGCTACAAGCTTTGACCTAATGTCCTGTATACATGTCGACAAAGTCTCTTGTTTGCCAAGGATTAACAAGACGAGGTTATTTGGGCTCTTGCGTACAAGAAACACGATTTCAACCGTTTAGCGACCTCAAGGGATCTTTTAGATTATTTGATTGGTAAGGCCTTAGCTTTTTATTGTGCATTTTCTCTTTTGTTGACCACTTTGTTTCCTTTTATAGGAATTGACCATGGGAGACTATGCCTCCCATAATTAACGAGGAGCTAATTGGGAAAATGAGCACTGAGCTTATGCCTTAACATATTTGCCTCAATTCGGTCTGAGATATTGCCTACTCATTCACCTACTCCCCTAAGTGTATGGTTGTCTTAACAACTTTACACTTATAATGGGTAGAGCTTATTTCTCTTTTTAATAGGCCGATCAGATCTTGATTGCCTTTACTTGTGCATACAGAATTAGCCTTGGCTATTCCATTTTTGTCATGGCCTTAGCTGGCTTACTTTTTAAGCATTTATGTGCCTTGACTATATAAGCATAGAAGTCCGAGAAAGAGGCCTACATTTCCACTCGGCCAAGACTCAAATAGTACTGGTACCCAAAGAGCTTTGGACAATGCCTACAGACAAGTCTAGTCAACTTATAATCCTAATCCTAAAGGGTAAATAACAATCCGAGCACAGATCGGTTGCAACCAAAAGTACAATTTGCTATGGCTTAAAGCATAAATTTTATAAAATTACTGTTGATTTCTACAAAAATATGCCGAGCTTATCAACTCAGCTAAGATTTTTACGAAATAAAAGCCTCTAAGCAAGCTCAATGGCTCAATAGCTAATCAGGTCGGCTAACCAACATTCCTAATGGGTAAGGATGGCCTTAGCACGACTCAAACAGGGCAGACGACATAAGATGCCAAGGCATATAATATAAATATCATAAGTGCAAAGCTGTTCACAGATATGTCTGCTCAGCCCATTAGCACAACCTAAAAAATATACTAGTTCCAAGAAATAGGGTCACCCCCGCCACAACCCACCATGACTCTACCAAGGTAGATCATGCCACGACATAAGACACGCTCTTTACAAGTATAAAGTGTTATCACACCTTCACACTTAGGGGAGCAGGAGCATATAAATAGTCGGCTAAGATATGTCAATAGCGGCACCTCAAGATGTTAGCTCAGATATAAATCGACAACAACGTACCATAAAGTTTCTAAGGAAATGTAAGACATGATGATTTCTAAGAAGGCGTCACAGAAGTAACACAAGCAAAAATATCAATGCTATGGCACGTCATCAGATTGATAAGGGCGCAAATGTGCATGTTGGCGGCCCCTAATTTATCATTGTTATGCTCTTTTAATAGATTATTTGGAGCTTGATACTCGTTTTATATGTTTCAGGACTTGCGGAACACGTGAATGATATTTAGAGCTAAAGCGTGAAATTAGATTTTGATCGTTGCTATGGGATGAAAAATAGAATTGAAGAATTGGTTTTAATATTAATATGAACCAACCCCAGCCCATGACTTGTATTATACAGTAATATGATGGGCCTTTCTTTGAACAACATTCGGCAGTACTAAAGAAAAGGGGCCCACCTATCATTGTTTAGGGTACAAAGGGGAATTGGATGCACTTGGAAAGCTGGGGGGAGAGTTAGCATAATACTGTAATAGGGCTGCGAGGGGTTAGTTCTGGAGGAGACTTTTGATGCAGAGAGCAATTATCACAAAGCGGCAGAATTGGTTTTCACGTATAACAGGACTGGAGGGCTGCGCACAACAGCTCTATCTTTCATGAAGCTGCGCACAGAACCGAAGAAAACGATTGTGGAACAAGACAAAGCAGTAACGACATAAAGGCGCTGGGTTGAATTCTTTATACTTTTTGTAAGCTTTTAAGTTGTTTCAATGGAGTTCATTTATTTAATGTTAATTTGTTCTAACTATATGAGCGGCTAAATTATTTGATTAGGGTAACGAGGATGCCTCTCCAAGAAATATAATTGTTTAGATTTTTGGGGTTTCATATTCAACTTTTGATTGTATGACTTGGATGATTCATAGTTTTTTATGAAGTTTTTATTTTTTCAATTTTCATATCGTATTTATATGCACATAATAAAATACAGTCATACAATGGTTATTAAGGCTTCAGGATAGTTTCTGAGATAGACTATATGACGTGAGACAGATCGTGCTGCCCGTTAAGTCCGGTGAGACAGTCTGTGCCGTGCTGAAATAGCCTATACGGAGTACGAATCTTGAGAATATTTTTTGGGGATTATCGATAGGATTTGCTACCCTACGATGGTCTGGTTAGTAGTTGAATGAAACCCTAGATTTCGCCACAATTATATTATAAGGGGAGGTTGAATCGAAAACCCTATTCCCTTATCTCACTTGTTTTCAAACCACAATCACTTTCTTATTTTACTTAAATTTTAGCTTAATTATTAGTTTAATCAAATCAAATCCAATCATCCAATTTATTTTTGAATTATATTAGAAATTAGTTGAAAGTACCTTAATTTAGCTTTTTACTCTCCGTCGACGATCTCGGACCTAACCACCGTTCTTTGGAATAATAGTTAATTCCTTGTTTTATAAATTATAATTTTGGTACAAAAACGACATACCACAGATGCCAAGGCATCCCATCAAACAACAATTAATGTTTTCAAAAGTGTTTGGTCATAGCAGAAGGCCATCCAATCAGTGCAGATTCACCACTAGAGAATGAAAGTTGTACATAAACTACGAAGCTTGACGAAGAGGCCATTGAAGCCGACCACAAGGTCAACACTGGCCTTAAGGGGTCAGCTCAACGCTTAAGACTAGCTCATCCTAAGGGACCAGCTTGGCAAGCACTATGTTGCAGGATAGCTTTGTTTGTAAGGAAGCATGAGCTCAGAGTTTCTAAGGAAATATAAAAGCTTCTAAAGAAGCTCAACAATAATAGTTTCTAAAGGAACATGAGAATCAGGGGAGTTCGTATATAAAAAAGAGTTCTATGGAAACATATCAGCCCAACTTCAATCAGATTGGATCAACTCAGATTTCTAAGGAAAAATAAAAGCTTCAAAGGAAGCCCAAATCGAATTAAAATTCTAAACAGGTTTCTAAGAAATCTGGTGATTTTTAAGAAAACACTAGAAAAAACAACCACTTCTAAGCAAGTTGTCTAAAATCATATATTAGAGCAAGCATCAATGCTAGAGCGACTAATCAAAGATAAAGAATTAATGCAAAGGCATCTCGTCTAAAGAAAATCGGCAAAGTGCCATGTGATAATATTATTACAAATTATAAACGACCTTAACGAGGTCGGCTTTTCAAATCAGGCCAGCTCATCCTAAGGGATTAGCTCAGCCAGTACTACAGTACATAAGTACGAGGTCAGCTTGACATCAAGCCAGCTCATCCTAAAGGATTAGCTCAGCCAATACTATGGTGCGCAAGTACAAGGTCAGCTCGTCCCAAAGGATTACCTTGACCAACACAATAGTGCATGCCAGTGATGGTTAACCCTGAGGGGTCCAATATACACAGGCCAATTTTTTAACCCTTATCTTTTATTTTGTTTCTGTTTCTAATTAATTTTCTATAGGAGTGGGGGAATATAGCAGAACAAGTACTCCAATTGGACAACAAAACCTAGTCGAAATGCTAAAGGATAATCCTAAAAGATTTAACAAGACAATCCTAAGGGATGTCAATAAAAGTCCAACCAGTAAAAATGCTTGGCATAAGATAAAAAAGAATACATCCCAAGGGATGAGATGAAAGTCTGACCAGTCTCCAAAAATATGGTCAGCCCAAGGCTTACAAGGCCTAGTGAAACTAGGATTTTTGAAGTCCCAAGGGACTCAATAAGTCTAAGCACGGTCTTTGCCTGCTTACCCAAGGCTTTCACACAATGCCCTTAGTCCTAAAAGACTGAAGAAGTCCGAACATGGTTTTCACCTGCTCGGCTAATTGCTTTCACATAAAGCTTAAGTCCTGAGGTACTCAATAAGGTTGAGTAGGGTCGCTACCTGCTCACTATGGGTTTCACAAAAAACCCTAGGTCCCAAGGGACTATAATTCCAAACCTTAGACTAATAATCCCATTTGGTTCAGCTTCAAAATATGAACGCTGAAAAGTCAAATAAGACTAAAAAGTTCGAGAAAGTTGCCCACAAGCCCACTCGGCCCAAAGGAAATATGGAGTCCTAAAAGAGCTCGGAACTAAATAAAGACTGATCTCATACATCAGATCGGCACCTTAAGGGAAAGAACCCTATGGGAAGGTTGACAAGATCAACACATATGCTGGGAAGTAAAACCCAAGCAATAAAACTATGATTGGGGGCATAAGCTTAGAGCGCTAATGTAAACAAAAGCCTAAAGGCACCAAGTAAAAACCTACCTCGAATAAGTGTATAACAACAACAAGTGCATACACATTTGGGGGAGTATGGGTATATGATGAGCATCCTCAGTAATGGCTATGGACCAGATACTGGGGATGGTCGGATAAGCTATACAACACTGACTCAGGTCAGAGTATTGACTAAGGTCAATTCAAAATCCGACTAAGGTCAGATAGTTCAGATCATGACTAAGTTCAGATTTAGAATACCGACTAAGGTCAGATCATCGAAAACACTTGTTAATGAGCAAGATATGAAAATTAATTCTAAGACATTAAAAACCCCAAGTGAAATGCCAAGGCATAAACAGCAAAAACAAATCACCAAATTTATACAAGACCAAGAAAGTGGCCTATAAGCCCACTCGGCCTAGGCTTAATGATTACTGGAGTCTAAAGAGCTCCAGACTAGTAAATAAATTGAGCATCCAGGAGCGCCTCAGAATCCTAAGTGACGATAAAATCTAAGCAAATAAATTTTTCTCTACACATAAATGCTTAAAAAGTAGGCCAGCTAAGGCCATAACAAAAATGGAATAGCCAAGGCTGATTCTGTACGCACAAGCAAAGGCAATCAAGATTTGATCGGCCTATTAAAAAGAGAAATAAGCTCTACCCATTATAAGTGCAAAGTTGTTAAGACAACCATACACTTAGGGGAGTAGGGAGTAGGGAGTAGGTGAATGAGTAGGCAATATCTCAAACCGAATTGAGGCAAATATGCTAAGGTATCAGCTCAGCGCTCATTTTCCCAATTAGCTCCTTGTTAATTATGGGAGGCATAGTCTCCCATGCTCAATTCCTATAAAAGGAAACAAAGAGGTCAGCAAAAGAGAAAATGCACAATAAAAAGCTAAGGCCTTACTAATCAAATAATCTAACAAAATCCCTCGAGGTCGTTAAACGGTTGAAATCGTGTTTCTTGTACGCAAGAGCCCAAATAACCTCGTCTTGTTAATCCTTGGCAAGCAAGAGACTTTGTTAACCTGTATACAGGACATCAGGTCAGGGCTTGTAGCATATTTTAAAACCAGACCCACTGGGCTAGCCACCTTGTGTAGTAGGGTCGAGCCCATTGGGCAGATCCTTACCTACATTCTTGGAAGACAAACTAGAGGCCAAAGCCCTAGTCCTACAACCCATTAAGGGCGACTATATCTTCCTCCTCAGTTTCCTCATCGATCTAATTTAAATGAACAAGGGGTTTGGGAGTCAACATTAAGTTTATAATATATATGCTTTATGCCGCAGCAAATTGTACTTTTTGTTGCAACCAATCTGTGCTCGGATTGTTATTTACCCTTTAGAATTAGGATTATAAGCTGACTAGACTTGTCTGTAGGCATTGTCCAAAGCTCTTTGGGTACTAGTACTTTTTGGGTCTTGGCCGAGTGGACTTGTAGGCCTCTTTCTCGGACTTATATGCTCATATAGTCCTTTACTCCCCCCAAGTGTTAAGATGTTGAGAAAACATCTTGGCACTTGTAGATTGTGTAATTGCTTTTTGTGAGCCGTTGGCCTTATGACTTGTTGTCCCTTAGAATAATATCACTTTACTAATTAATCAGTCTTGCTGACAAGTAGGTTTTTTTATTTATTTATTGTTTATTTTCACCGAGCAATTTTGTTGATCGGTCTTATTTACGTTGTCCCTTAGGACATGGTAGATTTTTAGTCTCAGAGCTTTCTAAGCTACTTTATTTTCTTTGTTGTTTGTAGCCTTGTCGGGCTGGAATGCCTTGCAATTGAAAAGTAATGAAAGATGTTGCAACAAATAGCATTTAATCCCTTCTTTTTTTTTTCACATCTGTCTGAGTCTCGTAAAGACCATGACCCGTAGATCTTAGCTTGCTGATCGGGTTTGCGGTTGGCACCAATAGGTGTCTTCCTGCCTTAGGACTTCTCATCCCCTTACGTTTAACAATCCTTATTGGCATCTGGTTTGTATGCGATTATTTCTCAAAATAATCCATGTTTATCCCTTGGGATAATTGAAGTGCCATAGTTGGCTCATACTCCTCGAATGAGCAGGACTCTGTTTGTCCATGTTTTATGGGTTTTTTTTTTTTTTTTTTTTTTTTTTTTCCGAACACGCGTAGTGCATTCTTTCTAGGAGAATCCTGCAATCTATTTTCTTTTGAAAAAGACTGAGAATAATTATGCGAAATATAATGGCGCATGAAAAAATTATTTTATCTTTAAAAGATAAACTCCATGATTTCCGAAGAAAAACTCGAGTGCTGCTTGCGGCCAAATTGCGAGAGTTACTTTAAAGCAAGTATATGGGCGATGGCCATGGCCACTCGGTAATTGAGTTATTTACTGCCGAATTTCCATCTCCGCTGCCGAGAATAATATTGACGACGATGAAGTCGGTGACTTCTTTTTCAATCTTCCGTACATAATTGTACTCATGAGTCATGATGGGAGGTAGCCATTGGCCACTAGTGATTCTCATTTAGGAACTTACATCACATGTTCTACTTAAGAACACTTGGTAGTATTCTGATTGCCCAAAAACCCATCACACCCCAAATTTGTTTGGGCCGATATTTGCAGTGGCAATATTTTGACGCTTGAGCCGATAATTACCGTGGCAATTTTTTGAATGGATGTCATTGAAAGGGTCGTACCGTAAAAACAATTCACCATAATCAGATTGACAATTATCTCGTTTCCCACAGATGACGCCAACTGATGAAACATTTTTGGCAGCGGCCCCTCGAATGACCTGTAAAACTGTAAAACAGAGCAAAACTAAAGACACCGATGTGGCATCAGCCAACACTCTTCCGATGCTTAAGTTCCGTAGATTATATGAAGTGAATAGTTGCCTGTGAATTAAGCTATCAGAATCATATACCTCTCTTAGGGTTATGTTGGTGTTTTTATAGGCATTGGAAGTTGTTGAATCCTTGTTGGACTTGGAGTCTGCCAATTGACATACTTAGGGTATTTAGGATTCACATATCTGGGGTTTTCAAATTAGGATTAATTGTTGGGGAAATTTTTTTGGAACGAAATCGAGATCAACGAATTGAAATCTAGGGTTTCATGCTTTGTAAATCTCTAAAAATTCACACACACACATGAAGACCTTGGTATGGCGTTGATCCACTGGTTTGTTCTTCGATCGTCTTCTGTGGACATCTTGGTGATGGAGGGAGTCGTGAGTGCGTCGGGGTTGGTTCACCGGTGTGGACGACTTTCGATCTCGGTGGTGGTGGGGCTAGTTTGTGATGTCAGAGAATTCTACAACGTCTTCCTTCTTTTCTTTTCTTCTCTCTCTTTCTCAAATGAAAGGGTGGTGTGGCTGAAGAATAGAAGGAAGGGAAATATTAAGGCTTCAAAGAAGGTAGTTTGGACAATTAAGGTAAACCTTATCACTTCCGTGGAATTTCTTTTCTCCTTGTCATTGTTCCGGTCATTTCTAATAACTTTCCCATCCAAATGACATTAATACTTTTAAAAACCATGCATATGGAATTTCCCCTAAAATCAAATGAGAAACAACTTTCTGTGAAACTCGAAGATATCAAAAGGCGGCGGCCACGTGTTCTGGCGACAGTCGCTATTGGGACACCGCCCAACGCTCAATCTACGGGAGGAGTACTGCTACAGTTTCCCACCACCGATCTGCTCGCAGTCTGAGCAGAGAGTTTCAGCAGGACGTCCAATTGACTTACCCCGTCGTTAGGAATATTTCATTTCCTCACCCTCTCTCTGGCCTTGTGTGTATATTCTATGTATGTGTGGTGCACAAACTCCTCCACTTGTGGAGAGGAGTCAAGTCTCTGTTAGTAGTACCAGCTCCTTCACTTTAGTTCCCTCTGTATCTGGGTGACTTTTGCCATCCAAATTAATGATGGCGGGTTCTGTTGTGCCAATAGGGAGGGCACCCCAGCTGCGCGCTTTCCGACCTTCCATCAGTAGGAATTCGACTCATTGCTCTGAGGGGGGCCCGTCCCATCCTTACCACCCTCAACTACGTAGAATCATCAATTTGAAGTACGTGTCTTTCGTCGGCCCCTCCTCCTCACTGTCATCATGTCTTCATCACCGATTCAAGCCCATTCCTGCTCTCGATTCGGAGGCGGAGGGCGTCCACCCTGAGTACCCCATTCACCACGATCAGGTACTTTCAAACCCCCCGCTGTCTTCTTCAAAAGAATTGTAAACCCGAGACCAGGTAATTAGCAGCACTTCTTCCTTTCTATTTTTGGTTCCATTCTTCTAGAAGGTAGAGGTGAGGAAGTCTAAGAGCTTCGAGCAATGGGATTCCTTGACGGCAAAGTTCGCGGGAGCTTCAAATATACCATTTTTGGTGCTTCAACTGCCCCAGATCCTACTCAATGCTCGTAACCTTTTGGCCGGGAATAAGAATGCACTGTTGGCTGTTCCATGGCTGGTAAATACTGCAACGAAATCAATATTTAATTTGTTAGTGTCGTCAAGGCCTTATCGAAATATGGAACCCTAAGTAAAAATGAATACAATGCAGGGAATGTTCACTGGATTGCTAGGGAATCTGTCTTTGTTGTCCTACTTTGCGAAAAAGAGGGAGACAGAGGCGGTGGTGGTTCAGACACTAGGAGTGATATCCATTTATGTGGTCATCTCCCAACTGGCCATGGCCGAAGCTATGCCTCTCCCTCATTTTATCATCACGTCTATTGTGGTTGCATCTGGTCTGGTTTTGAATTTCATGAATTACTTTGACTTACTCAGTGCTGGAATTTGGCGATTTTGGGAAGATTTCATTACGGTTGCTGGGCTCTCCGTTCTTCCCCAAGTAACATCTCTGAATATTCTATCTTATGAAGTCTATTGATGTCATTATTTGCTTATGTCCCCTTATTGTGGCCTTCCTTCCACAATTGATTGGAATACAGGTCATGTGGTCGACTTTTGTGCCGTATATTCCGGACAGCATTTTGCCAGGGGCAGTGGCTTTCATTATAGCTGTGGTGGGAGTGGTGTTGGTAAGGTTGACTTTATCTGTGTCGTTCAACTATTAGTGGTGTTTTGCTGTCGGTGATGTTGATTTATTCAGCTCTATTGAATCTAGTGCATGCGAAAAGAATTAAGGCTTTGATATGCTGCTTTCTGTGTATGATATGTTGACAGACATTGGATTTGGTTGAATAAACACTGTAAGAACAGTCATAAGGAGAGTTACTGCTGTGATAAAAAAGATCTCTTCCTTACGGAATATCTCTTCTCTTCAGATTTTATCATTGTAGGGTTCTTTTTTCGGTACCTAAAAGGAAATGTTATAGAGATAGTTCTTTATATTAGAGGGATGGATTTTATTATTAAGATTAAGATACGATGAACTTGAGGGAAAGACACCTTCTACATTGGCTATAGATTATGTTGATCAAGGACGGAGCCAGAATTTGATTGGGGGGTGACATTGTTTAATGAGAGTCCATTTGTATTGTTGAATATTTTTCATATACGAAAAGAAATGTTAAAAGTGTAAAGTGAGTGCAATACTAGTCCTTTTTTTTGTGTGGTTAAAAACAGATAAAGGTTGGATTCAATTCTCCTGTAGCCTTTGAATAAAAGACATTAAGATAATTTTTTTATGATCCTAACCATTCATCATTGAAATTGCTATTTTTTCCATCCGTGTGCGAGAATTTTGATTATTGAATACTGATAAGTGCTTAATGCAGAGGCCTAAAATAACACTATTTTCGAAACTGAGGGTGGCATGTGTTACACAGTTTAGCTCCGTCGCTGATGTTATGCAGTTGCTTTTTCTTCTTCTTGAAACTCTATAAAGTTATCTTTCCAAGTGTTGAGTTCCAATATGCATCATGCTTGTATTAATATGGATACATTGCTTGTGTCCCTTGTCCATAGTTCTGCAATTTTTAAGTAGGATTGAAATCCCAAACAAGGTGGAGAGGAATAGGATTCAAATATACGTTTTTTTTGGTCTCATAAGAGGTCCATTACCTTCAAGGAACTCCCTTATAAATGTACCACGAGCTGTACAAGAATTGATGTTCCCATAAAATTAAGCTACCAAGATGCCTTCAATGCTCCTTGCTTCAAGCCTTAAGGTAATGTGTAGTTGTGTGTACTATTCTTTCTTCAGGATAATTTTAACAAAGTCGGAATCAACCTCACTTCATGATCAATTGCCTTTTCCTTTTTCCCCTGGTGGAGGACTAACACATGATACTATGATCTACATATGCACCTAACATGATATAGGAAGGAAGTAGTCCTCATTCTTTGAAAATCCTTTCCTATTTGGAAATCAGAACCACTAGTATGATGCTAGGTTGGGACTTTATGTCACCTGTAATCTCATTCCAAGATTACTGGTTCAACACATTTTACTTAATTTACCTTGTTTAGAACCTATGACTACTATGCGTATACAAGTTTCTTAACGCATAACTAGTGGACTGGAGCCATGAATAGTCTAATACTAAAACGGTATAACCATAAGCATGTTGTGGTTTGGGACAAAATGTATTGCTGCATAGTATCACATTTTGAAAATCTAGGACACTTGTGTGGTCAATTATGAATCATGGCTACTTCTCAAACCCTGTCCTACTCGTACCCTTAAAGTACCAGGTACTCGTACTATGCATGGCCCTTCTAAGTACGTACTGGCCACATGAAACACATTGCCGAAAATTTACTTTTGGCTTTTGCTGCACCCAGAAGTACCCTGATATATGTCAAGCTGTTCCCAACACAGAGATGAAGCTAAGTTGGTAAGACTACTTTTTTTTTTTTATCAAGTAAGACTACTTTTTTTTTATGCTTAGCGTGGTTGTCAGCTAGAGATTTTGGTCCATAAGTTCTTTAGTATAGTGGCAGTAAACTTCGTTTTGTATCTTAAGTTTGACGTTAAAGTGTTAGTTGATGTTGGATTCTTAGTCGCCCAAGTCTTTTAGCTATTTCCTTTGTTTGAAGTGCATTCACATACCCTACTTTAGGTTTCGCCATATCGATGTACCATTACCCTTACTTGTACCCGTACAAGTGCATCTTACGTGGTCCATATAGGGCTGATCCATTGGTTCTACTTCCCGTTGTTGGACAGAAAGATCAGCTTGGATGTGCTATTTTCGTTGTGTTGTTCTATGATGTCTAAAATTGAATGCACAATGCGAGGCATTTTATCCTCAGATGTGAGGTGTAGGCCTCAAGGCATTGAGGTGTGAGCATTTATAATTTTCATTTTTTGAGTTTAATATATTTTTAGAATAATTATAAATATGACAAAGTGAGAGAGTGATAACAATGCTAAGTAAATTTTATAGAAGCTCCTCGAACTGTCAAAATATATAAGGTATATACATATAGAGTCATATAAGTGTACATAATTTTTATGAGAAAAGACATACCCAAATAGGTACTCTCAGTTCAAGCAAAGATTATCAGGTTGAGAAAGGGGGTTAGGGTGTGACGATCTATAGGCCATGTGTTCTTGAAAAGCGCAAAGCTCACATGAGATGCGTAAAACATGCAAAAGGCGCACCTTCTGCGAATGCGGCGCGTAGACAATGTGAAGGCTTATGGAAGTAAGACCGTAAGACTCAAATCCAAAGGCCTTGAGGGGTTTTTTGTTATCCTAGCCTTGATGTGGGTCTTGAGGCAAGCCTCAACTTAGCTTTTAAGAACATTGTTATAACTGTTAGTAATCCGCAATGCAGTGATCATGTCAGCCTAATAATAAAAGAGGCAAATCCTATTTGTGCTTTCTAAGAGTCGAATTGCTTTACCTTGCATTTACACACTTGTAATTTCTTTTTTTCGTTTCAAGGTGATTATGAATTTATTCTTCATAAGCGTGCTTTTAAGTCAAAACTAGTGAGCATTTGACATATTATCGGGTAACCCTTTAGTGTAGGTTACATTTAGGACTGGATGTGTTCCAGATGCTTTAGAGTTGTAATAGAAAGGGATGAGACCAAATTGACATCTCAGTTGAGGTTTCCTTTGAGCTACTTCAGGATGAAAACCTAAACTGAGACTTTCGACTGTGTTTATGACAAATGTTTCTCAAGTGAACATTTATCTGTCTTTCGGTCTATGCTCGTAGGGAGAACTACGCCAGCAGTCATTTGTAGAAGCTGTTACACGGTCTTGGGTAGAACTCAACCCCAAAAGCTAGCTCATGAAGTGAGGGTGCCCTCACGCTTATATATTTCAAAGTTGGGTACCAAAGATGTGGGACTTCGCTTCACACCCTCCCTCACGTGCAGCGTGCTCACTCGGTAGCACCCATTGTGTGTAGGCCAGAGACACGCACCCCACCCATCTTTGGTACCCAACTTTGATACCATGTTACACGGTCTTGGGTAGAACTCAACCCTAAAAGCTAGCTCATGACTTGAGGGTGCCCTTACGCTAATATATTTCATATTACTTTTGTACCCAAGCAATGTGGGACTTCGCTTCACACTCCATAGTAGTAGTGTGTAACCTGAATGAACAGTAACTAGTAGTCATTGGTACAAACTGTCGCACAAAGATGGGCAAGTAATTCTCCTCCAATTGCATTGATCAGTTGGACAAGAGTGAGATGAGCAAGGAAGCCGGGACTTGGGAGGCAGGATGTATCTAGCAATCCCTTTGTAATCCCACCATCAAGCCTGATCTTTCTTCTCGTGTACTCCTGCTTCAGATTGTTGCTCCACCAGTGTATGTAGCAAGCGGTTGTCACTCAGACTAATTGACTGCTGGATTTTGAGTCTAGCATGAGCTTTCTAGTCCTACCCTGAAGCTTGTTCTCTTTTGCTCCTTTCTAATACAATGACATAACTAGAGAGGCAAAGAATGATGGCTGGCTTTTGATTCCATTTGAGGTTCATTCATCTCATATTTACTTGGCTTAGGATTCATGGAATATGTGCACATACTGATACATTGTACCCCCCATAGCGATGCTTCCTGAAATTAGGTGGGGACAGGATTCAACCCTGCAGGCTTTAGGTCATGGGCCTGATGAGTTGACCAATTCCTATTGAAACAAATCTCCACGAGATCCTTTATAAATGGAAGACATTGCTGACCTCCATGGTACTTGAGAAATAACTTGGTGTAAAACATCTTCATTGGGCCTCATTGCATTTAAGTTTTCAACTACCTATAAGTAGCATTTGTCCAAATGACCCCATGTAGCATGGCAGAAACCATCATCTGCAGCCCCTCACCGCGTCTCCTTCTATTTCCTCCTCCTCCTCCTCCTCCTCTCTCTCTCTCACTTCATGCTTTACAATGCCAAGATTGTGGATATGTCTATCTTGATGGAAGCCCCACATGCTAGTTGTGAAAAGGCTGTACAATTTAAATAATCGTTTGGTTTTTGGTTGTCTTCCCTTACGGTATAAGTTGCTGGGTAAACTTTGTAGAACAACTTTAAGGCGAACAACAGTTTACACAACATAATTTTAGTTAACTAATAAACATCAGATTAACAAAAAGATTGTAGCTAAGATGATGATGCCCAGTTGAATGCATGGTAAGACCAGGAAACATGGGATTAGAGATGAAAACTATTTGTGTAGTAGGTGAGAACCTATAGAAGATAAGTTTCAAGATAATATACTAAGATGGTTTTGTCATGTCCAAGTATTACTGGTGGATGCAATGGTAAGAATGAACTTATGGGAATGCTTGAGGGAGGAAAGTACCTGAATTTACATCGACTGCTGTAGTGATGAATATTATGTAGTTTTTAGATTTAGTTTCTGTTATTCTTGGGTCTGCCCTCTCTGATGCCTTTTGGCTTTGATTTGAGGGCATGATTCCGCAGCAATCGCGACGGTATAGGGGGTCCACTGTTTCAGTGGTATTCTGTGAGCAGCCATTTGTGCATTTATTGCCAAAGGTTAGGTCTGTCTCCAATCCATCTGTTTCAGTGGTATTCTGGGAGCAGCCACTTTGTGCATTTATTGCCAAAGGTTAGGTCTGTCTCCTATCCATTCCCTTGCCATACCCCCAATTATTGGGGACTAAATGGGTTATGTTATTGTTATTGTTGTTGTGTAGAATATGTGTTTTGTCCCACATCGGTTAATTACTACTTGTAAAAGGCTTATACCTAATATAAATAAAACTTACATGTGTTAGGGTTTGTTAACACCTTAACACTTTTCTTATCTTTCTCTTTCTTCTAATCAACATGGTATTAGAGCTTAGTCTCGATCCACCATAGCCGCCGTTGTCAACCACCCACAACCACCACCAACCAGTTCACCGCCACCACCCAACACCAGAACCCATCATCTCCAAAACCCATCAGTCTCCCATCGTATCCCATCACCATCGTCTTTCACCAATACCATCACTCTAACACTAAATCGACCCAAATAACACTGCCATCACTATTGTCTCTAACCCTAAATCGACCACTCTAACCCTAAATTGACCCAAACCCAGTTCGAAGTTCCCTAAATCGACCCAAACCCTGTTCGAAACTCCCTAAATCGACCTTAATCTAGTTCGAAATTCCTTGAAACCCTAGTTTCGAAGCTCAAAATTGATTACCTAGTGGACAAAACCCCCTCTGCTACTCGAAATTGAACACTCAGTGTTTGATTCTTACCTTTGGTACTCAAAGCTCTTCTATGGTGTTCGACACTCTTCTATGGAGTTTGGAATCCCCTTCTAGTGTTCACTCTTGCTTCGATTGCAGCTTCCTCACCTGATTTGAGGCACACCCAGTAATTCCACAGCCCTGTTTGACTTGGTCTGAGTAGCTTGGCATCCAAATAGGCCTTTCTGTTATTTGGATCTACTGTTTGCATGTGGTAAGCCAAGATTCCAGTTTCCGTTGCTTTTCCGTGCTATTACTGCTCTTTTTGTGACTGGTAGTTTGTGTTCGGTTGGGTTTTTGCCGAGTTGCTCATTGTTGATGGCTGCTTCTGCTGTCCTGATTATAGTACTAGTATATTACATTGTTGGAAGTGATTGTTTTGAGCAGTGACAGGTTCAGAATTATTTACTTTGTTTCGTTATTTGTTGGTGGTTATTGGTTGCTTCTGGTGACCATTAACATGACTACAAGTTCTACCTCGAGTATTACTAGTACTTCTAGTCCTGTCTCTAGTGCTTCTTTATGATGTTTTTCACCATTGGTCTCCTAACATGTTGTCCATCACTGCTATTCGTTTGAATGACAAGAATTATGCTACTTGGGCTAAGTCAATTGAGACATATTTTTTGGGCTCAAAACAACATGATTTTCTCACTGGTAATCCTCCCACTGACTATACTGCACTTGCAAATTGGAATATTGAGGATGCACAAATTCGTCTTAAATTGTGGAATAGTATGGAGCCTGAAATTAGCGGTGCACTGATGTTTTTGGACACTGCCAAGCAGGTTTGGCAAAGAACTCAGGAGTTATATTTTGGGGTTAATAATCTCCGTAGGACTTTTGATTTATATCAGGAATATTTTTCTATGGGCCTTGGTGACTCTTCTTTGGAGACATTATGCTAAGTTTAGTTGTATTTGTGAGGAGCTCAATATTTGTCAGCCTCTTTCTACCAATATTCAAGTTATGCGTCGACAGCATGAGTCTCTTAATGTGACTCGCTTCTTGAATGGTTTGCCTAAGTCTTATGATCCGATTCGTTCTCAGTTGCTAGGAGGTCGGGAATTACCTTCTCTTAGTGAGGTGTTCAGCCGCCTTCGTCAAGCTTCTATATCTGATACTGGTTTTGTCTCTTCCTTGCCTTCTGATCAGTTTGCTTTAGCTGCTTCAGTGAGTAGTGGCCCTCCTTCCCGTGGTTTTGGTCGTAGTGGTCGCGAGTCTGGAGGAGGGGCACGTGGTAGTTTTGGTCGTGACTCTAGCCAAGGTGGCCGTGTTTCTGATGGTGCAGGACGTGATTCCGCGCGTCCAGGTCAACAGTCAGGAGCTGTTGGACGTGGTCGAGGTCGTGTCCCTCGGCATTGTACTTATTGCAAGGGGAATAACCATATAGTTGATCGTTGTTGGATACTTCATGGCCGTCCTTCTGCACATCAGGCTACTGTATCTGAGCATGATGGGGTTCAATTCACTGGGGCGCCTAGCTCTGCTCCGCGTGTGGTTACTATTTCAAAGGATGAATACCATTGTCTCACATCTATGCAGACATCTCATATGCCAACTTCCTCCACTGCTACATTTGCTCAGACAGGTTCTTCCTTTGCTGGCCTTGCTTCTCATTCTCCATGGATCATTGATTCTGGTGCTAATGATCATATGACTGGTACTTCTGCTATTTTATCTGGCTCTCGTACTATTGGCTAGTCTTCTCATGTTATCTTAGTTGATGGCTCCACTTCTCACATAGCCGGTTTGGGTTCCATTACTTTAAATTCATC